>CM061243.1:66512935-67762935 GCA_030848705.1 Heracleum sosnowskyi
TAGTACTTTTAACCTCAGTGTTAATTCCTCCACCACAAGAAGAATTAGGAAGTAAATCAAGCTCTACAAACTGCTGCCGATGAATATCTTCCTCATCTCCCCCCGTTTGCATAATTAATCTGCCATCGTGAATGAGTTTGTGTTTCGTTATCATGATGGTACTGACTAAAATCACTACTCCCCGTCGTCGCCGCGTGGCTACCAATACTCAACTGTAGCCACCCTCCTTCGTCATCGACTGCAGGATCTTTAATCAAATCCTTGGAGCTTGACCCCGCAGCTTCTTCTTCATGATCATGTGCTTTACTGATTTCTGTCTCGGTTTTTGATTCGTCTTCTTCAGCCATCAGTACTTGACTATAAGCAGATCCTACTAAAGAAGCTGTTTGATGATGATCACCACTAGAAAAATTATCGTATCCTTCCCCTTGTACGTAATTAAGGAGATTATGAGTGCCAAAAAATATTATGATTTAAATAACCACCATAAGTAGAAGTAGTATTGTTAATATCAACGTAGCATCTGTTTTCTGTATAACTAGTAAAATTCTGATGATGAGAAGATGATGTTGAGTACGTTGCGGCTGGAGGAAACATGGTCATATTGCTCTAATATTAATCCTAACACACCCCTTGTTTTTCACAGTTTCTAATTTTGTATGCAATCCTACTACTCGTTTCCACCTTGTTGATTCTCATCCATGTACGCTTCCATTGACTGATACAATTTCTATTTTTACCTATTCTTAAACAAAGGTTTGTTGTTAGTAGTAGCAACAACATGCTTTAATACAATTGGAGATAAAGCTCTCAAAAATGGAGAAAAAGGTTAAAGAAGAAGAAGAAGAAGATGAAGAGATAAAAGGCAGCAAGCAAATCGAGATCAAAGCTCTACCCATTGACCGAATTTTTAATACATCGATCTGTTTTATTTATGTATATTAATACCAGGTACATATGTAAAACAGATCGCAGTATAGTGGAAGGAATAAACCCTAATTTCGAATCTCACTTTCCCTCAAAATTCTCTTTGTTTGGAAGCTTGTGATGTTAGAGAAAAAGTGGGTATGTTTTATCAAGCAGTTGTTTTGTGGAGAGAGAGAGAGAGAGATATGAGGGGAAGATAGATACATTTCACATAACATACATACATAGCTAGATAAATAAAATAGGTAGACAGATGGTGGTCAGTCAGTTGCATTGAAATATTTTATTCGTCGATTTATGTCCTCCTCATGCATTCTCCACTTCTTTTTTCTTTTTGGCAACTACAAGTATTACGCTTACGTTAATTTCCTTGCACTCTGATGTCATAAATACGTACATGATATTAAAAGAGGAAGAAGGAATAAATGGACCCTTAGAAGCTAACGTAAAGGGTCGGGGTGATATTTTGGTCCCGTGCGCATGTAAAAGTCACGCCCTGTATAAATTCTTTCTTATTTTCCATTTTTATACCACAGTTCACATAAACGTAATAGTTTAAACTGAGTGTTGTTATGAATGAAATTGAAATGTTTATATACAAGCATGCACCCTTATATATGTCATAATTATAAGTTAATTAGGTATATTATTTTGATTTTTCAGCGATCAAATTATTTATTATTAGTCTATAATTCGTGCGATACACGGATAAATTTTAGTATTTTTTTTTTATCTTAAAAAATAATTCTAAATAATAATAAAAATATGTATGATGTTATTCTAAGCATTTATTTGTATTTTTGATAATAAAAATTATTAATATGCTGTTTACAGAAATTGAATCTTGAACTAATATGTTGTTGACCGGAAATGAAATCTTGAACTTTTGAACTTAACTTTGAAAAATAGATCAATAAATGTTTAAATAATAATATGTTATTGACCGGATTCGAACCTTGAACCCGTGGAAATATCTTAAATATAAAGAAAAAGAATATTTAATATTATATATAACGGTTATCTTTTATCTATCTTTAAATCTAACCGTTGTTATTTAAGGTACGCAAACTACCAACCAACCATATAGAGGGGTAATTTTCTTATAATAGTATAATATAGATAGATAGTATAGATGATTCTAAAAAAATTGAAAATTACATTTAAAATAGACAAGATGCAATTTTTTAATGGGTTAGTTTGTTTTTTCCCAATTATATAATATTTATAAATTTCAGTCAAATTTTGAACAAATTGATCATCCAAAAAATCAACACAAAACAATTTATCAGGGACGGTGAGTATTATTCTTCAGAATAAAAGCAAATTAAATATAAGATATTTTGTCAGTGAACATAGATTTTAGATTATTTGAAAAAGAAAAATGCTAGGAATCCAAAAAAATTATCTCAAAAAATCACCCAAATGTTTGCGTGTCTTCAATCAATTGATAACATTTCTAATATGAATATGGGACTCCCATGCATACATATACGCACACAAATTAAAATATGTCAGATATCACTACACAAATTTGGGATAATTTTTGAATTACCTAACATTACTCCTTATAAATATCATCTAAATTCTAAGACAATTATACTCCAAAACATATTAAAGAGAATGTAAGCTGCAGCCTGCAGATATACCCAGGAGGCACCGTGTCCTAATAGTAATATTCTCTTGACTTTACATATTAAAAGGAAATAAGTACACATGCATATTCCAGAGATTGAGAGAGAGAGATCTGCTCCATCTTGTAAATTCGAAAATGGAATATTGAAGACTCCTTCATGCCAGCTAGCTAACAGCATTAAGACATGCCCTCAACACCCCCATTTTATACTTTTGAAATTCTGGAAATTGGAAAAAAACAAAGTTCTTCTTCTTAAAACCTCTTCTTCTTATTTGCAGACATAATTTAATTGGTTAACGTAAACGTATATAAGTAAGATCTCAATTTTTGTTAATAAAACAATTAACTAGTGGAATATTTGAGAATAATTTTGGCAGAAATTTACATTATTGTTATTTTGTAATATATTTGTGATGGCACCTTAGTTATTAGGATAAATATTTTTTTTTTATATTTTTGGGAAAATTATTCATGAGCTTTAAGGAAAATATCAATTATAAAAAACAGTATATTAACTCCAACTAAAAATTTAGTGAACAAATCTGATATGGTCATAAAAGCTAATTATAGAAATAATATAATTACTGATTCATTGGAAATGCGCCCATAATTAAGGCCCAAAACCCTGATTATTTATTAATTTCGTAATTAATAAATAAGGGACAATAAACAGTTCATGAAAAGAGTCCAAAAATATGGTAAATTAGTCAAAGAAGGATCCAGAATCCCAATTAAAGAGTCATAGCCTTTATCAACAAGAAAACAGACTTATCCGGCAAGAAATACGATGTTTATCCAATATCAAAAAGGAGACTTATTCGCTAAGACTTCCAAACATACCATAAATACTAGGTTCCAGATGCCTATATAAGTACCCTGATCCTACAATCAGAACTACGTCTTTGCCTTGATTCTCAGCATTAATTGAGATACGTAGGAATCTTGTGAGTACCGATTTAGTCTCGAAACACAAGTGCAGCCATTAAAGCTCGAAAGCTCATAAATTCTAGCAATTAATATACAAGCACGTTTTTTAATCCATAACATTTGGCGCCGTCTGTGAAAAGACAACATCAACCATGGCAAACACACGGAGAACAACTCGAGATACTCCAGTTTTTGAGGAACTTCCTATATCCTCTGAGGCTGATACTCACGGAAATCAACCGCCGCCAACTACTGGCACTGAGGGGGTCGAATATCCCCATCAATACTCAAGGACCGGAGATCCCAATTTCGGCTGAAGGGACGAATCCCCTGCAGATGGTCATTCATGGATCTAATTCACAAGAGACCACTCACCAGCAACCACTCACGACCTCCCCGTTGCTCATGAATGCATCAAGTGGTCTTCAACTCCACACTACTGATCTCCCCCGATACACTGCTCAAACTTTGGGGATGCCCAGCTATGGCATGCCCCCTCAACCCATGGCGGGCGGTAATGGTCTTAACCCCATTTACCTTGAAGCATATGTCCCCCCTTATATACAAGGTATGGGACCTCAAAATCAACAAACTCGACGGACCCCTTTGATTCAAGATTATTCGGGACCATATACCGAGGAGGAGAATGACTCAACTGAAGAAGAAATGGATGTTGCCCCAAGGAGGAAGCGTTCTTCCTAAACAAATCGGGAACAACCCCAAACTACTAAGGAGAAAATTGCAGCCCATGAGGCAGAAACTGCAAGACTCAAGAAACTCCTTGTTGAGGAGGAGGCCGCTCAATCTCAAGGCCGATCAACTGGAAGGGTCCCGATAATCAACCTGGACCCGACACCAAGAAGGACTAAAAGGGCTGAAGCCCCAAGGGGTGATCCTAGTGTTTTGTTGCCCCTAGGAGATCCTGATGATCCTACACCACTGTTTACTAAAGACATCATGAAAGCCACCATATCCATAAAATTTAAGATGCCAACGATTAAGGCTTATGATGGAACAGGGGATCCCGCAAATCATGTAAGAACATTCTCCAATGCACTGCTGTTGCAGCCAGCCAATGATATTTTTGTTAATAAAACAATTAACTAGTGGAATATTTGAGAATAATTTTGGCAGAAATTTACATTATCGTTATTTGTAATATATTTGTGATGGCGCCTTAGTTATTAGGATAAATATATTTTTTTTATATTTTTTTGGGAAAATTATTCATGAGTTTAAGGAAGATATCAATTATAAAAAACAGTATATTAACTCCAACTAAAAATTTAGTGAACATGTTTCAAAAAAAAAAAATAGTGAACAAAGCATAAACTATATGATTTTGAAAAGGTACTGTTTATTCTTATCTACACTAAATTATAATAATTATTTGTATTTTAGTTAAACGGTTCAACCGGTCAACTATAAACCAAAAATAGTTGCATTTTTAGTAAATAAGTGAAAATTATATCTAATACCGAAAAATATTCTATATTTAAGTTAATTTATTAAATAAACAAAGTTCGAATTCCGCCAACAACAAATTTAAATTATTATTTTATATTTTTCGTTCTTAATCATACATGAGTTTGTGACTAATTTATACTAGCCTATAATACGTGCAATCTACGAGCCATCAAAGGAAATTAAAAAATGACAAACAAAAAAAAATTAACGGGAACGAAATATATTAAATAAAGAATAAAAATCAATATGATAAATTATAAATGAGAAACTTAAATATTAATTGAAACATAGAAAAAATAAATAAATAATACAAATGGGGCTGAGAAAGATAAATGAGGCATTATTAATATTATTTTTAAAATAATATTAATAATACAGACAAATAGAAAAGCTAATATGTTTTAATTAAAAAGTAACTGCCGGTAATATTTTTGGAAAAAAGAGGTTTTAGTGAAAACAAATATAAAAAGTAATATATTTTAATTTAAAGGTAATTACCCCTGATATTTTTGGAAAAAGAGTAGATTTTATTAGAAAAAAAAAGTGTTTTAATTATAAAAGGCAATCAACTAGTTAATAAAAATAAGGACAAATTAAAAAACTAACTAATATGTTTTAATTAAAAAAAAGTAACTGCCGTGATATTTTTGGAAAATAGAGATTTTAGTGAGAATAAATTGATATGGATAGAAAAGTAATTATAGAAATATAATTGTTGATTCTTTGGAAAGACCAAGTATTTAAGGCCCAAAACCCAGATTATTTATTAATTTCGTAATTAATAAAATAGGGAAAATATACAGCTCATAAAAAGAGTCCAAAATATGGTAAATTCATCAAAGAAGGATCAGGAATCCCAATTAAAGACAATTAATGAGTCATAGCCTTTATCAACAAGGAAAAGACTTATCCTGCAAGAAATACAATGTTTATCCATTATCAATAAGGAGACTTATTCGCTAAGACTCCTTGATATGGGCTAAAAATAACCTTAGATATGTAATTAATGATGTATTAATTAGACCTAGATTGGTCCAAGAATACGGCCCAATAAACAAGGCCCGAAACCCTGATTATTTATTAATTACGAAATTAATAAATAAAGGAAATATACAGCTCATGAAAAGAGTCCGAAATATGGCAAATTTATCAAAGAAGGATCCAGAATCCCAATTAATGAGTCATAGCCTTTATCAAAAAGGAAAAGACTTATTCAGCAAGAAATACAATGTTTATCTAATATCAAAAAGGAGACTTATTCGCTAAGACTCCCAAACATACCATAAATACTAGGCTCCAGACGCCTATATAAGGTCCCTGATCCTACAATCAGAACTACGTCTTGGCTTGATTCTCAATAACGAATTGAGATACGTAGGCATCTTGTGAGGACCGATTTAGTCTCGAAACACAAGTGCAGCCATTAAAGCTCGAAGCTCTCCAACCTTAGCATTAATTTTGCAAGCTCAGTTTTTATTCCATAACATTTGGCGCCGTCTGTGGGAAGACAACATCAACCATGGCAAACACACGAAGAACAGCTCGGGATACTCAAACTCCCGATGATCGCCCCCTCACCTCTGAGGCTGATCAGCCACCGCCGACTACCGGCACACAAGGGGCGAATATCCCCACTAACATTCAAGGACCGGAAATCCCGATTTCGGTTGA
This sequence comes from Heracleum sosnowskyi, assembly GCA_030848705.1. Lineage (NCBI taxonomy): Eukaryota > Viridiplantae > Streptophyta > Magnoliopsida > Apiales > Apiaceae > Heracleum > Heracleum sosnowskyi. Next base: position 66,519,561 of record CM061243.1, read on the forward strand.
AGGGACGAATCCCCTGCAGATGGTCATTCATGGATCTAATCCACAAGAGACCGTTCACCAGCAACCGATCACGACCTCCTCGCTGCTCATGAATGCACCGAGGAGCCTTCAACTCCATACTACTGATCTCCCTCAATACGCGAATCAGACTTTGGGGATGCCAAGCTATGGCATGCCCCCTCGACCCATGGCGGGCGGTAGTGGAACTAATCCAATCTACCATGAGGCATATGTGCCCCCTTATATTCAAGGTCTGGGACCCCAAAATCAACAAACTCGTCAGACCCCTCTCATTCAAGATTACTCTGGCCCATACACTGAGGAAGAGGGTTATACAACTGGGGAGGATGTCGCCCCAAGGAGGAGACGTTCTTCACAGACAAATCGGGAGCCACCTCAAACTACTAGGGAGAAGCTTGCAGCCCATGAGGCAGAGACTGCAAGGCTCAAAAAACTCCTTGCTGAAGAAGAGGCCGCTCAAACTCGGGGCCGAACAACTGAAGGAATCCCGATAATCAACTTGGATCCACCAAGAAGGACCAAGAGGGCTGAAGCCCCAAGGGGTGATCCTAGTAATCTGTTGCCCCTAGGAGATCCTGATGATCCTACACCACCGTTTACTCAAGACATCATGAAAACGGCTATATCCAGAAAGTTTAAGATGCCTTCGATCAAAGCCTATGATGGAACGGGAGATCCCGCAAATCATGTAAGGACATTCTCCAATGCACTACTGTTGCAGCCAGCCAACGATGCGGTCAAGTGTAGGGCGTTTCCCCAAACTCTTGCGGGTATGGCTCAACGTTGGTACAGCCGTCTACCTCCCAACTCTATTGGGTCCTTCAAAGAACTAAGCAAAGCTTTTATCAATCAATTCATTAGTGGAAGGGTGCATGAGAAAAGTTCTGCAACACTCATGGCAATTCGGCAAGGACAGAATGAAGCCCTAAGGGACTACATCAATCGATTCACTCGAGAGGCTTTAAAAGTCCCGGACTTAGAGGACAGAGTGGCTATGATAGCCCTACAACAAGGAACCACTGATGACCACTTCAAAAGGTCGTTAGCTAAACATCCACCCGAGAGCATGCTGAAGCTCCAAGATAGAGCCGGAAAGTATATCAAGGCTGAAGAAAGCATGAGAAAGTATGAACCCACTGTTGAGGGAAGTGAAAACGGAAAAATCGAGGAAGTAGAGCTCAGAACGAGCTTCGATTCGATATACTGGAAGCTCAAATTAAAGAAACAAGTGAAACATTATGTCTGTCTTCGTTCATGAAGACCTCTCGATGTGAAAATTAAGATGTTGAACCTCAAAATCAGGTCCTCTACCTATAAGCCACGTTTGGCGTTGTTGAAACCTCAAATGAGGTCTAAGGTGTCAGAACTCAAGTTAGTTCTTGTATCTGTAAGCCACGTTTGGCGTTGTTGAAACCTCAAATGAGGTCTAAGGTGTCAGAACTCAAGTTAGTTCTTGTATCTGTAAGCCACGTTTGGCGTTGTTGAAACCTCAAATGAGGTCTAAGGTGTCAGAACTCAAGTTAGTTCTTGTATCTCTAAGCCACGTTTGGCGTTGTTGAAACCTCAAATGAGGTCTAAGGTGTCAGAACTCAAGTTAATTCTTGTATCTATAAGCCACGTTTGGCGTTGTTGAAACCTCAAATGAGGTCTAAGGTGTTAGAACTCAAGTTAGTTCTTGTATCTATAAGCCACGTTTGGCGTTGTTGGAGCCAACCGAGGTCGAAGATACTCTACACTGAAGTCGAAAGACCGAGGTCGAAAAAACACGGAAAAATGAGGTCAAATTGCTCGACCTGGGACCAAATTGAGGTCTAAAATACCTCAAAAATGAGGTCTAAAATACCTCAAAATGAGGTCTAAAATACCTCAAAAAGGAGGTCGAAGGAGACTGGGTTTGAGATCGAACGACCGAGGTCGAAAAAACACGGAAAAACGAGGTCAAATTGCTCGACCTGGGACCAAATTGAGGTCTAAAATACCTCAAAAATGAGGTCTAAAATACCTCAAAATGAGGTCTACAATACCTCAAAAATGAGGTCGAAGGAGACTGGGTTTGAGATCGAACGACCGAGGTCGAAAAAGCACGGAAAAACGAGGTCGAAGACTTCGACCTGAGACCTTTCGAGGTCGAAAATGAGGTCTAAAAAGACTGGGTTCGAGGTAGAAAATGAGGTCGACAATACCTCAAAAAATTGAGGTCGAAAATACCTCAAAAATGAGGTCTAAAATACCTCAAAATGAGGTCTAAAATACGTCAAAATGAGGTCGGAAGTACCCTTAAAAAAAATTCGGGTAAAATAAATATTATTATTCAATAATATTTGAAAAAAAAAAAAAAAAAAAAAACTATTTTAGTCGACCTCAAATGAGGTCGTGAGTGAGACCCCTCAAATGAGGTCGATTGCTTCGACCTGGCTACCAAATGGACTAAACTGCCAAAGTGCAGTTTAGTACCCCAAGTTCTGAGTGGTTCACAAATTCTTCCCTGAAGTTTAGAAATGGACAGATTCTCCATTGAAGTTTCAAATATGAAAAATTCACCCCTGGGCTTTGAAAAATTACGAATCAAACCCTAAAAAATTATTAAAAATACCCGTTGGTACATGAAAATTCCTAAAATATTAGGAATAATTATTAAAAATACCCGTTGGTACATGAAAATTCCTAAAATATTAGGAATAATTATTAAAAATACCCGTTGGTACATGAAAATTCCTAAAATATTAGGAATAATTATTAAAAATACATGTGGGTACATGGAAATTCCTAAAATATTAGGAATAATTATTAAAAATACCCGTTGGTACATGAAAATTCCTAAAATATTAGGAATAATTATTAAAAATACCTGTGGGTACGTGGAAATTCCTAAAATATTAGGAATATTTATTAAAAATACCTGTGGGTACATGAAAATTCCTAAAATATTAGGAATAATTATTAAAAATACCTGTGGGTACATGAAAAATTCCTAAAATATTAGGAATAATTATTAAAAATACCTGTGGGTACATGGAAATTCCTAAAATATTAGGAATAATTATTAAAAATACCCGTTGGTACATGAAAATTCCTAAAATATTAGGAATAATTATTAAAAATACCTGTGGGTACGTGGAAATTCCTAAAATATTAGGAATATTTATTAAAAATACCTGTGGGTACATGAAAATTCCTAAAATATTAGGAATAATTATTAAAAATACCTGTGGGTACATGAAAATTCCTAAAATATTAGGAATAATTATTAAAAATACCTGTGGGTACATGGAAATTCCTTAAATATTAGGAATATTTCATATAAATGTCAAATTAGCCTCGAATAAGGCAACAATCGTCGTAAATGTGTAGGTCGTTCCACACTTTGCAATAAGGCGATACTTGTGAAACACTGGTGTAAATAAAGTCCTAGGTAAAGGATAAAAAGACCCCGAATCTCGAAAAAGGTCAATATAATTTCTACGAAAACTTGAAAAGTTTTCCTAGAAATTGGGGGGCAAATGATATGGGCTAAAAATAACCTTAGATATGTAATTAATGATGTATTAATTAGACCTAGATTGGTCCAAGAATACGGCCCAAAAAACAAGGCCCGAAACCCTGATTATTTATTAATTACGAAATTAATAAATAAAGGAAATATACAGCTCATGAAAAGAGTCCGAAATATGGCAAATTTATCAAAGAAGGATCCAGAATCCCAATTAATGAGTCATAGCCTTTATCAAAAAGGAAAAGACTTATTCAGCAAGAAATACAATGTTTATCTAATATCAAAAAGGAGACTTATTCGCTAAGACTCCCAAACATACCATAAATACTAGGCTCCAGACGCCTATATAAGGTCCCTGATCCTACAATCAGAACTACGTCTTGGCTTGATTCTCAATAACGAATTGAGATACGTAGGCATCTTGTGAGGACCGATTTAGTCTCGAAACACAAGTGCAGCCATTAAAGCTCGAAGCTCTCCAACCTTAGCATTAATTTTGCAAGCTCAGTTTTTATTCCATAACACTCCTAAACATACCATAAATACTAGGCTCTAGACGCCTATATAAGGACCCTGATCCTACAATCAGAACTACGTTTTGGGCACAGCTCCATACGTCACAACGCCTCGAAGGCGCAACAAGTCACAAAGGCACCCCTAGAACTACGTTTTAGACTTCATCCTCGAATAAGGACATACAAGTCACTACGTCCTTGGTGTGCCCTTTCCACCATAGCCCCGAGGGCAACACCAAGAACTACGTTTTTTGGCTTGATTCTCAATTACGAATTGAGATACGTAGGCATCTTGTGAGGACCGATTTAGTCACGAAACACGAGAACAGCCATTAAAGCTCGAAAGCTCATTAATCCTAGCAATTAATATACAAGTACGTTTTTTAATCCATAACATTTGGCGCCGTCTGTGGGAAGACAACATCAACCATGGCAAACACACGAAGAACAACTCGGGATACTCAAACTCCTGAGGATCGCCCTATCACCTCTGAGGCTGATACTCACGGAAATCAACCACCGCCGACTACTGGCACTCAAGGGGCGAATATCCCCACCAACACTCAAGGAACGGAAATCCCAATTTCGGTTGAAGGGACGAATCCCCTGCAGATGGTCATTCATGGATCTAATCCACAAGAGACCATTCACCAGCAACCAATCTCGACTTCTCCACTCATCATGAATGCACCGAGAAGCCTTCAACTCCATACTACTGATCTCCCTCAATACGCGAATCAGACTTTGGGGATGCCAAGCTATGGCATGCCCCCTCGACCCATGGCGGGCGGTAGTGGAACTAATCCAATCTACCATGAGGCATATGTGCCCCCCCTTATATTCAAGGTCTGGGACCCCAAAATCAAAAAACTCGCCAGACCCCTTTCGTTCAAGATTACTCGAGCCCATACACCGAGGATGAGGGTTATACAACTGGGGAGGATGTTGCCCCAAGAAGGAGACGTTCATCCCAGACAAATCGGGATCAACCCCAAACTACTAAGGAGAAAATTGTAACCCATGAGGCAGAAACTGCAAGACTCAAGAAACTCCTTGCTGAGGAGGAGGCCGCTCAATCTCGAGGCCGAACGACTGAAGGGATCCCGATAATCAACTTGGATCCACCGGCAAGGAGATCCAAGAGGGCCGAAGCCCCAAGAGGTGATCCTAGTATTTTGTTGCCCCTAGGAGATCCTGATGATCCTACACCACCGTTTACTCAAGACATCATGAAAACGGCTATATCCTGAAAATTCAAGATGTCTTCGATCAAAGCCTATGAAGGAACGGGAGATCCCGCAAATCATGTAAGGACCTTCTCCAATGCACTGCTGTTGCAGCCAACCAACGATGCGGTCAAGTGTAGGGCGTTTCCACAAACCTTGGAAGGCATGGTCCAACGCTGGTATAGCCGTCTTCCTCCCAACTCAATTGGGTCTTTCAAGGAACTAAGTAAAGCTTTTATCAATCAGTTCATTAGTGGAAGAGTGCATGAGAAAAGCTCTGCATCACTCATGGCAATCCAGCAAGGAAAGAATGAAGCCCTAAGGGACTACATCAATCGATTCACTCGGGAGGCTTTGAAAGTCCCGGACTTGGAGGACAGAGTGGCTATGATAGCCCTGCAATAAGGAACTACTGATGACCACTTTAAAAGGTCGTTAGCTAAACATCCACCCGAGAGCATGTTTAAGCTCCAAGATAGAGCCGGAAAGTATATCAAGGCTGAAGAAAGTATGAGAAAGTATGAACCCACTGCTAGCGGTAGTGGAAACTCAAAGAAAATAAAGGAAACTCAGGAGTACGACGTCAAGGAAAAGTTTCCCAGAACGTCAAAGGACTCTGATTCTCCACCCAAGAGAAACAATTTTGGGCCAAAGTTTACGGAGTATGCAAGAATGAACACTCTCAGGAGTCAAATTCTGATAGAGATAGCTAAGGAAGGAGATCTCAAATGGCCGAAGCCAATGAGGGCTGACATGTCCAAACGGAACCAAAATCAGTTCTGTCGGTTCCAAAAAGAAGTTGGTCACGACACCGACGATTGTAGGCAATTAAAAGATGAGATCGAATTTCTGATACGAAGAGGAAAACTTAGCAAATTCACCAAGGATGGAAATCAAGGGAGTCAAAGAGGAAACTATGAAAGGAAGGATTACGACAGAAGGGACAACGACCAAGATCGTAACCCTAAGCCCCGAGGGCCAGTCATCAACATGATATTCGGAGGGCCAACTGCTGCTGGGTCCTCCCGAAACTCAAGAAAAGCTTATGCTCGAGAGGTAATGACTGTGGTTGGAGAAGCACCGAAGCGAGCCAGAATAGAAGTGTCAATAGGTTTTGATGATTCAGACTTGGAAGGGGTGAAGTTCCCCCACGATGACCCTCTAGTCATCATACCTGTGATTGGCAATTCCGAAACAAAGAGAGTCCTAGTCGACAATGGAGCTTCAGTGGATATCTTATTCCACGATGCTTTTATCAAGATGGGTTACACTGATTCTCAGTTAACACCCTCAAATATGCCCATATACGGATTCAATGGGGTGGAATCAAAAGTGGAAGGCACTATCCAACTCCCAATGACCATGGGGCAAGGGATGAATACGTCTACTCAAATGCTGAACTTCATAGTTATAAAGGCAACTTCAACCTACAATGCAATCCTGGGAAGGACTGGTCTTCATGCGTTTAAGGCCGTTGCCTCATCATATCATCTAAAAATCAAGTTCCCAATGAGGAATGGGATTGGTGAAGAACGAGGAGACCAAAAGATGGCTAGAAGTGGTTATGTAGCCGCGTTAAGGCCTGATGGAATTGGGGGGCAAGTTCTCCCAATTGAAGACATGGATACTGACGACAATGAGGACCGAAGAGGGAAACCAGCTGAGGATTTAATCCCAATTCCCTTAGTCCATGGTGAACCGGCGAAGGTGACTTATGTCGGGGCACTACTACCTGAGCCATTGAAAAGCAAGCTCATATCTTTTCTTCAAGAGAACAATGACATTTTTGCTTGGACAGCGGCTGACATGCCAGGGATTGATCCCCAATTGATAACTCACAAGTTGAATGTGGATCCTGAAAGAAAGACGGTGAAACAAAAGAAGAGAAATTTTGCTCCAAAAAGGCAAGAGGCCATTAAACAAGAAGTTGAAAAACTTCTAGAGGCCGGGTTCATTGAAGAGATACAATTCCCAGAATGGTTGGCTAACCCCGAAAAGGCTAACGGGAAATGGAGGATGTGTGGACTTCACTGACTTGAATGATGCATCTCCTAAGGATTGTTTTCCCTTACCAAGGATTGATGCATTAATAGATGCTACAGCTGGACACGAGATGCTCAGCTTCATGGATGACTTCATTGGATACAACCAAATTAAAATGCACGAGGATGACATCTCTAAGGTATCATTCATCACTAACTTTGGTGTTTTCTGTTATCTAGTCATGGCATTTGGACTTAAGAATGCAGGGGCAACCTACCAAAGATTGGTGAACAAAATTTTTAGACACCTAATTGGAAAAACCATGGAGGTCTACGTAGATGACATGTTAGTCAAAAGTCTCGATAAGGCCGATCACATAGAGCACCTCCGAGAGGCATTTGAAGTGCTAAGGCACCACAAGATGATGTTGAATCCAGCTAAGTGTGCCTTTGGTGTAGGCTCAGGAAAGTTCTTAGGCTTGATGGTTTCCAAGAGAGGAATCGAGGCTAATCCCGACAAAATCAAAGCAATTCTAGACATGGAACCACCAAAGACTGTCAAGGATGTCCAAAAACTAACGGGAAGAGTGGCAGCATTGGGAAGATTTATCTCCAAGTCAGGAGAGAAGTGCTTATCTTTCTTCAAAGCACTCAAGAACGTGAAAAACTTTGAATGGACAACTAAAAGCCAAGAGGCCTTTGAGGCCCTGAAGAAATACATGGCTGAGGCACCACTGTTGGCAAAGCCCAAGCCAGGGGAAATTCTCTATTTATACTTGGCGGTCTCTAGCACAGCCCTTGGAGCCGTTTTGGTAAAAGAATAATTGAAGGTTCAGAAACCCATCTACTATGTGAGTAAGATTCTACATGGGGCAGAAGTAAACTACTCAACGATCGAGAAGTTTCCTTTAGCCTTGATAATGGCCTCAAGAAATCTACGCTCGTACTTCCAGGCTCACAAGATAGAGGTCTTAACTGATCAACCTCTAAGAAACATCTTGTATAGCCCTCAAGTTAGTGGAAGGTTGATCAAATGGGCCATTGAATTGGACGAATTCGACATCAAGTATAAGCCTCGAACGGTCATAAAAGCTCAAGCACTTGCTAACTTCATGGTTGAATGTACCATTGACAACCAAGAAGTCGGGGGGCAGGAAGTAATAGTGGAGGATGAGAAAGATCAAGAGATGGATTTCAAAGAATATTGGGTGCTCTATTTTGATGGAGCATCAAAAACAAAATCAAATGGAGCCGGTTTAGTGCTACAAAGTCCTGATGGATTCCTCATAGAGTATGCACTAAAACTTGACTTCCCAACTACAAACAATGAGGCTGAGTACGAAGCTCTGATAGCCGGCTTAGGGCTGGCTGGAGCCTTGAGGGTCAAAACTCTGAAAGTATGTGGAGACTCGAGGCTAGTGGTCTCCCAAGTAAATAGGCAGTTTGAAGCCAGAGATGAAGTCATGGCCAAGTACTTGAAACTTGTCAAGGCCATTATGACTCAGTTTGACGAATGCTATGTGGAACATATTCCAAGGGAAGAGAACGTGAAGGCTGATGCCTTGTCTAAGTTTGCCTCTTCTGAAATTGAAAACTATACAAGGAGTGTATACTTCCAAGTCTTGAAGACTCCGAGCATCAACGGAAAGTTGGTAGCACCCATTGATGTTGGCAGTTGTTGGATGGATCCCATCAAATCTCATCTAGAAACTGGGTGGTTACCCAACGACACTTCAGAAGCACGAAAGCTATACATCAGATCACTAAGGTATACCCTGATTGATGGATTCCTCTACAAGAAGTCTTTCATCATTCCATATCTGAAATGTTTGAGACCTCAAGAGGCAGAATTGGCCCTGAAGGAAGTACATGAAGGAATTTGTGGGCAGCACTTGGGGGGCAGAGCCCTTACTCATAAAATCACTCGTCTAGGTTTTTATTGGCCAAACATACTTGCTGATGCTAAAAGCTACGTGAAGAAATGTGAACGGTGCCAAAAGCATGCACCAGTGGTTAGACAACCACTAGAAATGATGACATCCATTAACTCACCTATCCCCTTTGCCATGTGGGGAATGGATATATGATAAGTGGATTTTTAATCCACTTGGAATGCTTCATATCGGCTTAAATTGATGAATTGAACTCAAGTATGTGGTGTGTTTAATGTGTTTTCATTAAGTTTTGTAGAACCAAGAGTGGTGGTTAATTTGATTAAAACTCGGATTTTCCGGGTAAGGTGCGAAGCTCTCACGGTTTTGGCCATATCTGGAGTTCTACAAGTCCGATTCTGACGATTCAACAGCTCACGCGAAGCCACGGAAATTTTCTACATTGCTGGGCATTTTTCCAGGAGCTGTAAGGCGCTATAGCGCCATTTTCTAGCGCAAGAGCGCCATAGGAAGCGCAAGAGCGCCATAGGAAGCGCAATAGCGCCATTTTGAGTTTGTTCACAGCAGAAATCAGGGATCCTTAGGCGCTGCAACGCCAAATGGAAGCGCAATAGCGCTAGTTGCTTACTGTAGTGCATCAAAACTGTATGCATTTTATTTCTAAACCGGGTCAACTTGTGTTGGGCCTAATTTGTTAGGGCACGTATCTTTGGTTTATTATGTAATATCTTAGACTTTAAAAACATCTATCGTTAGGTTATTTTGGATCTATCATCAATATTATTATTCGAGCAACAAGAGATCAATTTCTAGGGTTCTTCAAGCTAGTGACAAGCAAGGAGGCCTATTGATTCCATCTTTTGTATTTCTTCTCTACAATTTCCGTGATTTATTTTGCTCTCAATTTCTTTTCTATTATTCATTATTAATTGTTTGTAGATTCATGTTATCATTTGAACCCATGATGATGAGAAGTCCGATTATGGGCTAATCGTTATCATGGGGTTTTAATGGAGTTTTCCATGGATTCTAGTTATTAAATGTTTTATGCCTTGGTGTGTGTTTGATATATTGTTAACCTAGTCTGGTTGCGCTTATTCGTTATGGGTGCGTCGCGAACATCCGTAATTGTTTGTTGAATCCTAGTGATTGCGAAAGTGGATCTAGGATTTAGAACATACCATGCTAGCGTAGGTTTTTGCATGTGAAGAGCATGTATTAATTTGTGGTGTAGTTCTAACCGTCTTGCACCGACTATGTGATTATTTGGATGCTTGATTGTAAACCATTATGTTTTCAATCTCTATAGACATATAGGGACTAAGCATATTTGGTGACTACTTGACTTCTATCGATTGTGGATGATCAGTAGGATGATATATGTACAACGAAAGTTGGCGTGTGTCAGTTTAGTGCGTCTAATCAGTTATCAGCGCTTGCACATGCTAGGTTGAAAAGGCATAAGATTCTAGATGAAGTAGTTAATGAAATTGGAACCCCATGTTTCTCTTACATAAGTAATCTCGTTTGTTAATTCACTCTTAGTTGATAATTGTTTTATTAGTTAAGTAATAATCAACAACTCAATTTAATAATTGGTCAAGCATTAAGAAGTAATCATACACTGTTGCATAGGTATTAAATTGGCATTTACACCTTGTCTCTGCGGAACGAACTCTATTTTATCACTTGCTATTTGTGATCGCGTATACTTGCGTGTTTACGAGTCAACAAGTTTTTGGCGCCGCTGCCGGGGACTACGGTGTTATTTGTAGTTTATATGCTTGTCAGCAGTGGTCGTTATAGATTACTGACTTGATTCGTGTTACTTACCTATCTTGTGTCTTCCTGTCCTTCGTTTTTCAGGTATTTGAACGTGCATGCGAACACGATCTCAAACCAAAGCGGAACTAGAAAGGAAGAAAGAGATAGAGTTACTAGAAGAAGAAGTTGGACCGGTTGTTACAATGGGAGATGCTAATCCTAATCCAGAGGTACCTCCAAAAGCACTCATGGATTATTCGCAACCAAGGATAAATGATATTCAATCGAGTATCGTCAGGCCAGCTATCGCAGCAAATACCTTCGAGATTAAGCCTGGTACTATCCAAATGGTGCAGAACACAGTCCAGTTTGGGGGTGGTGCAACTGAGGACCCTAATATGCATATCAGGAATTTCATCGAAATTTGTGACACCTTCAAGTTCAATGGTGTTTCAGATGATGCTGTGAAGCTGAGACTCTTTCCCTTCTCTTTGAGGGACAAAGCTAAAGGTTGGTTACATTCTTTACCGGCTGGGTCTATCACTACTTGGGAAGAGCTTGCACAAAAATTTCTCTCCAAATTCTTTCCTATGGCGAAAACAGCTGCCATAAGGAATGCTATTGCTCAGTTTGCCCAGGCACAGGGTGAGTCATTGTGTGAAGCTTGGGAGCGTTATAAAGAAATGCTCAGAAAATGCCCCCATCACGGGATGCCAGATTGGATGATCATTAATTGCTTCTATAATGGACTGGGAAGCCAATCTAGGCCTATGGTAGATGATGCTTCTGGTGGAGCGTTGTGGGCTAAAAGCTACGAGGAAGCCTATGATCTGATTGAGATGATGGCTGCAAATGAGTATCAAAATCCTTCGCAGAGATTGCAGCAAAACAAAGTAGCAGGGGTTCTTCAAGTTGATACCGCTACTGCTCTGTCAGCTCAGTTAGAAGCTCTAAACCTGAAGGTAGATTCTTTGGCTAATCTTGGGAGGCAACAGGTCGCTAGCATCTGTGAGCTATGTGCAGGTGGGCATGACACTAGTCAATGCGCCATATCTCATGAGTCAGCCCAGTTCGTGAGCAATTTTCAAAGGCCACAACAGCCAGTTCCTAACACATATCATCCAAACAACAGGAATCACCCTAACTTTAGCTGGGGTAACAGTCAGAACAACATGCAGCAGTCATCTTATCCGCCTCCTAACCAGCAGTTTGGGGGTAGACAGTCCAACCCTTCTGGGATGCAGCAGCAGTATGCTCCAAGGCAGCAATATCAGCCTTCAGGCTTTCAGCAGCAATCTAATGAAAAATCTGAATTAGAAGAATTGAGATCGATGGTCAAGAGTCAAGCGGTATCACTCCAGAGTCAGGCATCATCTCTCAAAACTCTGGAAAACCAGATTGGACAACTAGCAAATGCCCTACTTCATAGGCAACAAGGAAGGCTGCCTAGCAATACAGAGCCTAATCCAGGGAAAAATGATGGCAAGGAACAGGTACAAGCCATTACTCTGCGGTCAGGAAAAGTCACAGGGGGCACAGAATCTGAACAGAATTCAAAACAGGCAGAGCAAGAGGAAGTTGCAGAAAAGGAAAAGCAGCCACTCCAACAACCAGCCAAGCATATGGTTCATTCAGAGGCCAATCCTCCAGTCTATCCACCTCCACCGTTTCCTCAAAGGATGCAGAAACAGAAACTGGATCAGAAATTTGGCAAATTTCTGGAGGTATTTAAAAAGTTGCATATTAACATCCCATTTGCTGAAGCTTTGGAACAAATGCCTAGTTACGCCAAATTTATGAAGGGAATTCTATCGAAGAAGTTAAAGCTAGCTGATTTTGAGACGGTTGCATTGACGGAGGAATGTAGTGCGATCTTGCAACAAAAACTACCTCCAAAGCTTAAAGATCCAGGGAGCTTCGCTATTCCCTGCACTATTGGCAAAGTGTCATTCAACAAATGCTTGTGTGATCTTGGTGCAAGCATCAATCTGATGCCTCTCTCCGTCTTCATGACACTTGGACTCCCCGACCCAAAACCTACCAATATCTCCTTGCAGCTAGCTGACAGATCGGTCACATATCCTCGTGGAATAGTGGAAGACGTCTTAGTCAAAGTGGATAAACTCATTTTTCCCGCCGACTTCGTCATCTTGGATTTTGAGGAAGATAAGAACATCCCAATCATCTTGGGAAGACCATTTTTAGCCACGGGCAAAACGATGATCGATGTCCAAAAAGGAGAGCTCACAATGAGAGTGCAAGATCAGACTGTCTCCTTTAATGTGTTTAAGGCCATCAATGTTCCGGAAGACAATGAAAAGTGTTTTAGAGTGGAAGGGGTTGATACTGGTCAGAATAAACCGTTTGATCAGTTGTTGAAGTCGGATACATTCGATGTTTGTGTATTAAGAAAGCCTCGTACTGAGGAGGTAAAAGAAGAGCATGTTCAGATGTTAAATGCAGTTCCTTGGAAGAGGAAATTTGATATGCCAAACGAGTCGCTTGGTTTGACAGAGCTCTTGAACTCTCAGGTGCGGCTTAAGCCGTCATTTAAAAAAACTACTAATCTCGTTCTTAAATCTTCATCAAATCATCTGAGGTATGCATATTTTGGACAGTCATCTATTTTTCCTGTTATTGTTGCTAACAATTTGTCAGGAAGTGAATTTGGAGAGCACCATCAGGATCCTCCGTTTGGGCCACCAACCACTCAGGGTGGCAGTATAATGTGATTCTGGTTAGTCGAGTCCGGCTAAATGACGTTAACGACAGCGCTTCGTGGGAGGCAACCCATGTGTTAGGTATGTTTCTACTATATTTCTTATCACCTTCAATGAGGGCATTGAATATTCTAAGTTTGGGGGTGATTTGGGGATAAGTAGTGTTGTGGTGTTATGTGTCATGTAGGAAATCATATTTTGCATGTTTGGGGTAATTCATTCATGTTTTGATTCGTATTTTGCATGTTTGTTTCATGTAGGACATTTTGTTTATGTTTTTATTATATGTGAGTCCATTTAGTTACATTTGCATAGCATGCATTTTTCATGATCCCGTAGGATTTGGCTATTTCCGTTGGTGAGTCGATGTTGATTGGAGTGTGGTAGTGATGAATAGAGGGTTGATTAAGTTCCTATGAATTGACTTGCATGACAGAAACAATTGTAAATTCACAAGTCTCATTGGTTGCTTTTGAATTTGATCAGACCATGTTTGTTTGGAAGTTAGAATTTAACCACTTGCTTATATTTAGAATGTTTTCCATTCTCTTGAAATTGAAAGAAGCACTTAAGTCTAAGTTTGGGGGAAAACAGGGATATCATGCTAGTTGTCAATAAAGGCTAGGCGTCAAATGGCTAGTAGCCGGCTCATTGAAAAGATGAGTAGTCTAGGGTGGGATGAGAAAAAGGCAAAGCGCACTCATTCCGAAGAAAAAAAAAATAGAAAAGAAAAAAAAATGTTTTGTTAGTTGTTATGCAAAATTGATCAGGTTGAGCTCTTTAATACTCGAGTAATTAAGTTCTTGGGGACTTTGTGCCTATTGACCTAAGACTTTTCCGGTCTGGGATCCACTAACCTAACGCTCGCTACATGGGTATTATTGTATAAGCCTTTAGGGGTCTCAGCCATTGCACGGTCAAATAAGCATGCATATTGTGTATAGTATGTTGTTTTGTAATAAAAGCATGAATTCCTGTCTAACTCGAGTGGATATTGAGGTGTCTTTAAGTGGTTTCTTGTGTCTAGAGTTCATTTTGTTTATAAGATTGTGGTTGTTTTGGTGAAGAATAGGATATGGTCTTGATTTAGTTTGAGAGTATATTGATGAGCATTGCACACACGCACGTTTCTGTGTTTGTATTGTTAGTATACGGGAATTTGGTCGAACTCTGTTTGAAAGATTGCATTCCTTGAGATGTTGGCTTGTTGATTGGTTATGGTTAGTTTGAGGGGATCGTTTGCATTTTCATATTAGTTGCATTCATATAGTTTGCATTGTTAGATGGATTTTGTGGGTACATTCGCTATAGGCCCTCACGAGACCTTACTCGTCCACTAGGGCTGCCTAGGGGTTTAAAGGGCTTGTTGCATATGCCAAATGCAACCGTGATCACCTACGGAAGTGGTACTAGTTAGTTGTATATAGTTATATTATTTATGCTTGAGGACAAGCATCGGTTTAAGTTTGGGGGTGGAACAAACAATTACGGATGTTCGCGACGCACCCATAACGAATAAGCGCAACCAGACTAGGTTAACAATATATCAAACACACACCAAGGCATAAAACATTTAATAACTAGAATCCATGGAAAACTCCATTAAAACCACATGATAACGATTAGCCCATAATCGGACTTCTCATCATCATGGGTTCAAATGATAACATGAATCTACAAACAATTAATAATGAATAATAGAAAAGAAATTGAGAGCAAAATAAATCCCGGAAATTGTAGAGAAGAAATACAAAAGATGGAATCAATAGGCCTCCTTGCTTGTCACTAGCTTGAAGAACCCTAGAAATTGATCTCTTGTTCCTCGAATAATAATATTGATGATAGATCCAAAATAACCTAACGATAGATGTTTTTAAAGTCTAAGATATTACATAATAAACCAAAGATACGTGCCCTAACAAATTAGGCCCAACACAAGTTGACCCGGTTTAGAAATAAAATACATACAGTTTTGATGCACTACAGTAAGCAACTAGCGCTATTGCGCTTCCATTTGGCGCTGCAGCGCCTAAGGATCCCTGATTTCTGCTGTGAACAAACTCAAAATGGCGCTATTGCGCTTCCTATGGCGCTCTTGCGCTTCCTATGGCACTCTTGCGCTAGAAAATGGCGCTATAGCGCCTTACAGCTCCTGGAAAAATGCCCAGCAATGTAGAAAATTTCCGTGGCTTCGCGTGAGCTGTTGAATCGTCAGAATCGGACTTGTAGAACTCCAGATATGGCCAAAACCGTGAGAGCTTCGCACCTTACCCGGAAAATCCGAGTTTTAATCAAATTAACCACCACTCTTGGTTCTACAAAACTTAATGAAAACACATTAAACACACCACATACTTGAGTTCAAGTCATCAATTTAAGCCGATATGAAGCATTCCAAGTGGATTAAAAATCCACTTATCAATATACTCGGGCCATTTCCAAAGGCAAGTGCTCAACGAAAGTTCTTGATAGTATCAATCGACTACTTCACCAAGTGGATTGAGGCTAAGCCATTAGCCAAGATAACCACCAAGCAAGTAATGCATTTCTTCTGGGAAAATGTGATATGCAGATATGGAATTCCACGAATCCTGGTCACGGATAATGGAACTCAATTTAACAACGATGAGTTCAAGAAGTATTGCGATGAAAATGATATCAAGTTGCGCTTCACTTCTGTTGCCCATCCACAAACAAATGGGCAAACTGAGCTTGCAAATCGAATTATCCTAGATGGACTGAAGAAAAGAGTTGAACGCTTCAGAAACACTTGGGTAGACGAATTGCTCCCCATACTTTGGGCATATCGTACTACCTGCAAAGTCATCACCGGAGCAACTCCATTTCTATTGGCTTATGGAGCAGAGGCAGTGGTTCCGGTGGAAATTACTCACACGTCTCCAAGAGTTGAGGCTTATGAACCAGAAACAAATGAAGAAAGCTTCAGGCTAGCTTTAGATGTAATTGACGAAGTTAGAGATAAGGCAAACGCCAAGATAGTTGAACATCAAAAGAAGGCATCTTTCTACTACAACCTAAGGGTTAAAGAAAGGTTCTTTCGGCAAGGAGACTTGGTTCTACGAAAGATTGAGGCATCCGGAGTTGGACAAAAAGGCAAGCTGGCCCCAAATTGGGAAGGACCATATCGCGTTAAGAACGTATTTGGTCGAGGCTCCTACAAATTGGAAACCCTCGAATGGCATGAGGTGCCAAGGACTTGGCATGCCTCAAATTTGAAAGTCTATTATGTTTAGTGCATCCTAAAAGGATCCACTAGTAGGACAAGTAGAAATACGGTTTGATGAAATCATGAGCTTCCTGGAAAGAAGATGAAGGGTTAAACCCGTTTTGATTGGTAGAAACATCCTCAAAGCATTGTCAAGACAAACTACAAATGAATGCAAAGGAAAGCATACAAAATATGCATGTCAACTGCACAAATAGAGCTGAATACAACGAACCCCGAAGGGTGAATGTTGCTAATAAACATACAAAAGAAAGCCTAAGATGCTTATTGTTAATTAGCGAAAATTTCAAGCTCAAGAGAAGTTTGATATGATAGACTTGAGAATGAATCACTACGAGTGGAGCCATCAGTAAGAACTCGTAAGGGTGAAGGGTTGAAACCTCAGAAACCTAAGACATTCAGTCCAAACCCCATCATTCGATATGCTCAATGAAAGGCTTGAAGCCAAAACAAGACGGTATAAGACATAAAAGGCTTATGCAAATGTCAAGTTAGCCTCGAATAAGTCAAAATCGTCGTAAATGTGTACGTCGCTCCACACTTTACACCAAGACGATACTCGTGAAACACTAGTGTATATTAAAATTCCCAAAAAAGGGTAGTAAGTCCCAGGTAAGGGATAAAAAGACCCCAAGTCTCGAAAAAGACCGGTATAACTTCTATGAAATCCTAGTGCATTATCATAGACGTTGGGAAGCGCGATCAGCCATTTTAAACCCAGAAAAAGCCCAAATAATTCGAGGCTCAGGCGAATTCAAAGCCTAAACAAGTTAAGGCCCAATAAGGCCCAAAGCTGAAAGTATGAAGTGAAGAATAAAGTGGAAATTCCACTCTTTTATAATCAAAGTGACTGGAAACCCAACCGGTTAAGGAAGGGAAACCGTCTATAGCCAGTTAAGGCCCACAAATCCATTTATGGATTATAGAAATTGAAGCCCAAATAATTTGGGTCTTAGGCGAATTCGAAGCCCAAACAATATGGCCCAATAAGGCCCAAGGTTGGAATAATTTAAGTCCAATTAAAAATTGGGCTAGTTAAGGCCCAAGAAAGAATGAAATTTGGAATGAAACCAAGGCAAAAACAAGGATAAAATATTTGAGGTCGAAAAGACCCTAAGACGAAGTCGTACGACCAAGGTCGAAAATACACGGGAAATCAAGGTCGAACCCATCGATTTTTCTCCCAAATAAAAACGGAAAATTGAAGATTTTAGGTCGAAAAAACCTTAATCGAGGTCGTACAACCGAAGTCGACAATACACGAGAAATCGAGGTCATATCAATCGATCTCGCACCAAAATAAGGCACAAAAATTAAAAATCTAGAGTCGAAAAGACCCTGGACTGAGCTCGAAGGCTCGAGGTCGAAAATGACCCAGAAAATGAGCTCGTAGCATTCGATCTCACACCCAAATGAGTTTAAAAATGCATGGGATCGAGGTCGAATGACCGAGTTCGAAAATGACCTGGTACCCAAATGAGGTCTAGAGTACAAGGGATCGAGGTCGAATGACCGAGGTCGAAAATGACTGGAAAGTCGAGGTCGAAACCATCGACCTGGTACCAAAATGAGGTCGAAAGCATAAGGATTCGAGGTCGAATGACCGAGGTCGAAAATGACTGGAAAGTCGAGGTCGAATCCATCGACCTGGGACCAATCGAGGTCGAGAATCCTGGTCGAAGAAGGTTGGATCGAGGTCGAACGACCGATGTCGAAAATGACTGGGAATTCCTGGTCGAATCCATCGACCTGGGACCAATCGAGGTCGAATTCCTGGTCGAAAATGACCTAATTTGAGGTCGAAAATGCCCTTAAAAATGGAAAATTTTGAGGAAAAACACGTTATAACTTCTACGAAAACCCCAAGGAGATTTTCCCAGAAGTTGGGGGGCAAATGATATGGATAGAAAAGTAATTATAGAAATATAATTGCTGATTCTTTGGAAAGGCCAAGTATTTAAGGCCCAAAACCCAGATTATTTATGAGTAAAGTACACTTTGTGTACTCGTACTTTAGTCAAGACACCAATTGCAATACTATAGTTTAAAATCGAGCAATTGCAATATCAATGTTTGTATTTCACTGCACTTTGTTGTATTCCGTTAATTGAGGTTAACTCCGTTATTAATTTAGGGAGTACAGTGCACTTTGTGTACTCGCACTTTACTCCAAAGTGCATTTTGTGTACTCTAAATTTTGAACTAAAGTATTGCAAGTGATGTATTGTGCAAAGTGCGGGTACACAAAATACACTTTAGAGTAAAGTACGAGTACACAAAGTGCACTTTACTCCCTAAATTAATAACAGAGTTAATCTCAGTTAACGGAATGCAACAAAGTGCATTGAAATACAAACATTGATATTGCAACTGCTCGATTTTGAACTATAGTATTGCAAGTGGTGTCTTGACTAAAGTGCGAGTACACAAAATGCACTTTACTCATTATTTATTAATTTCGTAATTAATAAATAGGGAAAATATACAGCTCATAAAAAGAGTCCAAAATATGGTAAATTCATCAAAGAAGGATCCGGAATCCCAATTAAAGGCAATTAACGAGTCATAGCCTTTATCAACAAGGAAAAGACTTATCCTGCAAGAAATACAATGTTTATCCATTATCAATAAGGAGACTTATTCGCTAAGACTCCTAAACATACCATAAATACTAGGCTCTAGACGCCTATATAAGGACCCTGATCCTACAATCAGAACTACATTTTGGGCACAGCTCCATACGTCACAACGCCTCGAAGGCGCAACAAGTCACAAAGGCACCCCTAGAACTACGTTTTAGACTTCATCCTCGAATAAGGACATACAAGTCACTACGTCCTTGGTGTGCCCTTGCCACCATAGCCCCGAGGGCAACACCAAGAACTACGTTTTTTGGCTTGATTCTCAATTACGAATTGAGATACGTAGGCATCTTGTGAGGACCGATTTAGTCACGAAACACGAGAACAACTGTAACACCCCAGTCCCACATCGAGGAGATTTGGGACTTCTGTTCAGTTTATAAGGCAAATTACTACTACTAATTAGCACCAACAAAATCATGATATTTTGGGGGCCTGTGGTGGGCTTGTCGTTACCCAAGTTGGCTGCATTTGGGCCAGTAGGCTTCGGCTTATTCGGACTCGGAATCGGGATTTGACCCGATTTTCGAAAAAAGGCTCGGGATTTGACCCGGGTTGTCACATATGGTATCAGAGCCGACTCTCGAAAGCTTGTCGAGGCAAGTTGCCGGAGGTGGGGACACGAAGGCTGGTGGTATTATCCCACAATGGACAGAGGTCCGGAGGTGGGGACACGAATCCAGCCGGTATTATCCCACAATGGCTAGAGAGGAACGATCTTGGAACCTATGGGATATCCGTTCAGGCCTGACGAGGACGTCAAGAGTTTAAGTGGGGGAGTTTGTAACACCCCAGTCCCACATCGAGGAGATTTGGGACTTCTGTTCAGTTTATAAGGCAAATTACTACTACTAATTAGCACCAACAAAATCATGATATTTTGGGGGCCTGTGGTGGGCTTGTCGTTACCCAAGTTGGCTGCATTTGGGCCAGTAGGCTTCGGCTTATTCGGACTCGGAATCGGGATTTGACCCGATTTTCGAAAAAAGGCTCGGGATTTGACCCGGGTTGTCACAACAACCATTAAAGCTCGAAAGCTCATTAATCCTAGCAATTAATATACAAGTACGTTTTTTAATCCATAACATAATTATAAAAGGTAATATATTTTAATTTAAAGGTAATTATCCGTGATATTTTTGTGAAATGAGTAGATTTTGTTAGAAAAAAATGTTTTAATTATAAAAGGCAATCAGCTAGTTATTAATAATAAGAACAAATAGAAAAGTTAACATGTTTAAATTAAAAAAAGTAATACTTTGATATTTTTGCGGAAAAGAGAGATTTTACTGGGAACTAATATAAAAGGTAATATGTTTTAATATAAAGGTAATTGTGCTTGATATTTTTGGAAAAGGAGTAGATTTTGTTAGAAAAAAGTATTTTAATTATAAAAGGCAATCAACTAGTTATTAATAATAAGTACAAATAGAAAAGGTAACATGTTTTAATTAAAATAAGTAACTGTCAGTGATATTTTTGGAAAACAGAAATTTTAGTGAGAACAAAATATAAAAGGTAATATGTTTAAAATTAAAGGTAATTGCCCGTGATATTTTTGGAAAATGAGTAAAAAACATTTAGAAAAAAGTGTTTTAACTATAAAAGGCAATCAACTAGTTACTATTTTTATATTATTTTATAATTTATTATATAATATAAATGACCGAAAACCGAAAACCAAAACTTTCAATATTTCGGTTTTAATAATATTAGCTTATAACCCGTGCGAAGCATGGGCTTCTTTCAATATAATATAATATTTCTTATATAGTAAAATATTTTTTATATTATTTTTGTATTAATAATAGAAGTAGATAGAATATAGTATAATTGACATATTTATTAAGAAGATATAGTGTTTTGATAAAATAAATTAATCTTTTAAAAAGATCAATTTATTATACCCCTTTTTTGTTCAACTAATCTTTCAAAAAGAATTTAAAAATATAAGACGTGGTATTTTTGGAAAAGTAGTGGATTTTGTTAGAAAAAGATAGAAAAATGCGAATAAAATAAATTAATCTTTTAATAAGATTAATTTATTATACAATTACCTTTTAAGATCAATTAATATTTTAAAAAGAATTGAAAAAGATAGTCCGTGATACTTTGGAAAAGAAGTGGATTTTGTTAGAAAACAAATAGAAAAATGTGCTTTAATTATAAAAGACAATTAGCTGGTAACTAATTTTATATTATTAAATTATTTTTTAATTTAGTTTTAATATTTTATTAATAGTATTTGTTAAAAAAATAAGTAGGCATGTTAAAATAGGTAAACCTTTTTTAATAATTAAATCCATTAAAATATGTTGTAAAATAAATAAGTAAGGCTTGCCCGTGATATTTTTGGAAAATAAGAGATTTTAGTAAGGAAAAATATAAAAGGTACATGTTTAATTGAAAAAGTTAATTGACCATGATATTTTTGGAATATGAGTATATTTTGTTAGAAATAATCTACTCGTTTTCCAAATCTATACTATAGTATTAAAGACAATTAGCTAGTTACTATTTTTATATTATTAAATTATTTTTTAATTATAATCGTGATATTTTTGAAAATGAGATTTTTTAGAGAGAACAACTATAAAAATGTAATATTTTTAATTTAAAAGTAATTGTATGTGATATTTTTGGAAAATAAGTAGATTTTGTTAGAAAAAAGTGTCTCAATTATAAAAGATAATCAGCTAGTTACTATTTTTATATTATTTTATTATATAATAAATAGAATAAATAACCAGAAACCGGAAACCGGAAACCGAAAACCAAAACTTTCAATGTTTCGGCTTTAATAATATAGTATAGACTAGCTTAAAACCCGTGCACGGATTGTTTTTAATAATTATTATTTTTATTATTTATATTTTAAAATTTTATTAATTGCATTTGTTTAAAAAAATAAGTAGGTGTTGATATGGGCTAAAAATAACCCTAAAGACATAATTAATATTGCATTAATTAAACCTAGCTGGTCCATAAATAAAGCCAATTAATAAGGTCTGAAACTCTAATTTCGTAATTAATATTTGTGCTAGAAGTACAACATGTATTAAGAGACGTCCAATACATGTTTGTTCTAATACGAGTGGGCTTGTTTCAATATAAGTCAATTATGACATGGAAACAAATCCTACAAGTAAGGATCTAGAATTTATCTTTATTCACCGTCAAGGATAAGACTTATCCTTCAAAAAAGTCAATACTTATCCACCGTCATGGATAACACTTATCCTTCAAGAAAGTCAATACTTATCCACCGTCAAGGATAAGAGTTATCCTTCAAAGAAATCAATACTTATCCATTAGGCTTTTAAACGCCTATATAAACGGCGTGACCCTTCATCTCAGAACTACGTTTTAGACTTCATCCTCGAATAAGAACATACAAGTCACTACGTCCTTGGTGTGCCCCTACCGCCATAGCCCCGAGGGTAAAACCAAGAACTACATTTTTGGCTTGATTCTCAGCATTGATCGAGATACGTAGGCATCTTGTGAGGGCAGATTTAGCTACGAAACACGAGACCAGCCATTAAAGCTCGAAAGCTCTTAAACCCTAGCATTAAAATTCAAAGTACGTTTTTTATTCCATAACATTTGGCGCCGTCTGTGGGAAAAGAACATCAACCATGGCAAACACACGAAGAACATCAATTAATCCACCATCAACTTCTGGTGTTCAAACGACAGGAAGTCAGCCACCACCAACTACTGGTACTCAAGAGACGAATATTCTCCTGCAGCGACTACTCAAGGATTGAATCTTCGAGGGTCGAATCTCCAATTCCAACATCAAGGATTGAATCCACTAGGGGCCGATCCCAAAACACCTAGCAATCGTGCCTGTAGGGACGAATCCCTCATCCTAAAAAGAGAATTCTCAAATACAAGGCATGACTGCGCCCTTTATCACTAATGCACCCCCCTTGGATTGCTCAAACCCGAGATCTAGTATATGGGTTGCCCATACTAGGAGGAAGTAACATCGATCTTCCTCCTCCTCAAATCAATAAGAGTTATGAATCCCCTTATGTTCAAGGCTTGGAGCCCCCAAAGACAGGAAACGATGATTTTTCTGGTCGATATACAACTGATACGAACGAATCCATTGATAAGGATTCTCATTCCCGGAAAAGGAGACACACTAAAAGGGATACCACTACAAGGAATGGTCATCCACAACCCCGAGGGTTAAAAGGAACGAACATTCAGGGTACAAATTCTCAAGGGAAGATTCCCCAAGGGATGCACTCAAGGTGCTAACCCTCGAACTCAATGGATGATTCAAGATCCCCAAATTTGAGGGACAAATCTCCAACTTTATATGGTGATTTCACCCCTAGTTGCTAGTGCACCACAAGGGCTGTAAGTTTATGTCATCGTATTGCCTCCACGAGCAATTCAAAAAACCGCTTAAGGGTTATCTCTGTTTCCAACTTCTGAAGGAAGCGTTCACTCTCATCAAACTTATGAGGGTATGTTTCTCATTACATTAGAGGCTTGACTCCTCTCCACGAATGATGAAACCTCGACTAATGATCCTAGAAGGAGGCATCCAGGCAAATAGCATATGGGCAGAGATGGGTGTTTCTAAACCCAAGGGGCTAGGGGAATGAACCCACAAAGTATAGAAGAAATTGGCTCATAAAACGCGTATTCAGAATTTGAAGCAAGATCTAGAAGGACAACAGGCTATGCAGCCCCCAAGGGCTAGGATCCCCTCTATTATTAACTTGGATGAGACCCCGAGAAGGACAATGGTTGATACCTAAGGGGCTGACCCCAATGACTTGAGCCCTCCAACATATCATGATGATCTAATTCTTCAATTCATCAATGAAAAAATGGATACTTTTATCTCAAAAAAAATTAAAGATGCCCACAATCAATACCTATGATGGTGTGAGTGATCCGGTAAATCACGTACGAACTTCCTGCAAAATATTGTTGTTGCAACCAGTCATGAGCGCTATCAAGTAGGACATGTCCTTAAACCCCGGGGGGATGACACAATGATAGTATAGTCACCTGCCTCCTAAAGATCGGTTATTTCAAAGATCTGAGTAGTGCATTCATAAGCCACTCCATTAGTGGAAAAATTCATGAAAAAGCTCGACCTCTTTAATTAGCACGAATCAAGTAAAGAATGAGAACGTAAGGGAATACTTGGATCGATTCACTAAGTTAGCCTTGGAGGTCCGATACTTAGATGATAAAGAGGCCATGATAGCCCTGCAACAAGGAACCACTAACGATCACTTTAAATGGTCTTTGGCAAATCACCCCCCTGAAAGCATGTGGAAGCTACAAGATAGGGCTGGAAAGTACATTACAGCTGAGGAGAACATGAGGAAATATGAACAAAATACCGCGGGTAATGGAAACGGAAAGAAGAGGAAGGAGACTCAAGAGTATGATGCAAGGGACAAGTACCCCAGAACAACAAAGGATTCTGATCCTGCACCAAAGAAGGGTAATCCCTTACAAAGATTCATGGAGTATGCAAGATTGAATGCTCCTAGAAGTCCAATCCTGATGGACACTGAGAAAGATGATGATCTCCGATGGCCGAAGCCACTGAGGACTGATATGGAGAAAAGATACAAGAACCAATTCCGCCAGTTTCACAAAGAAGTTGGTCATGAAACCGACGATTATAGACAGCTGAAGGATGAAATTGAATTCTTGATCCGAAGGGGAAAACTGGATAAGGTTACCAAGGATGGGAATTGAGGAAACCAAAGAGGAAACTATGAGAAGAAAGACTATGACAGAAAGGAAATCAAGATCGTAATCCTAGACCCCGAGGTCCAGTTATCAACATGATATTTGGAGGACTGACTACGGCTGGCTCTTCCAGGGATTCATGAAAAGCTTATGCTAGAGAGGTAATGACTGTTGTTGGAGAAGCACCGAAGCGTGCCAAAACAGAATTTGCCATTAGCTTCGATGATTCTGACCTAGAAGGGGTAAAATTTCCTCATGATGACCCATTGGTCATCACACCTGTGACAGGAAATTCTGAAACCAAGAGAGTTCTGGTTGATAATGGAGCTTCTCTGGATATCTTATTCCACGATGCTTTCATCAAGATGGGATATACTGACTCACAATTGACACCCTCAAACATGCCTATCTACGGATTCAATGGAGTCGAATCAAAGGTAGAAGGCACAATTCAGCTCCCCATGACTATAGGGCAGGGCTCGAAGACAACGACTCAAATGCTGAACTTCTTGGTTATAAAGGCAACATCTACTTATAATGTAATCCTTGGAAGGACTGGCCTTCATGCTTTTAAGGCTGTTGCCTCAACATACCACTTGAAAATAAAGTTTCCTACAAGGAACGGGGTTGGTGAAGAGCGAGGAGATCAGAAAATGGCTAGATGTTGCTCTGTAGCCGCACTAAGACTTGATGGAGTCGGGGGCAGGTTCTCCCAATTGAGGACAAGGATTCAAGGGATGATGAAGATAGAAGGGGAAAGCCAACTGAGTATTTGATCCTTATCCCCTTAGTTCCAGGAGAACCAGATAAAGTCACTTACATTGGAGCACTGTTGCCTGAACCCTGGAAGGGCAAGATTATATCTTTCCTCCAAAAGAATGAAGATAGTTTTGCTTGGACAACAGCTGATATACCAGGGATTGATCCCCAATTGATAACTCACAAGTTGAACATAAATCCCGAAAGGAATACAGTGAAGAAAAACAAAGGAACTTTGATCCAGAAAGGTAAGAGGCCATAAATCCAGAGGTAGATAAGCTCTTGGAAGCATGATTCATTGAAGAGTTTCAATTCCCTGAATGGTTGGCTAACCCGGTAATGGTCAAGAAAGCCAATGAAAAGTGGAGAATGTGCGTAGACTTTACAGACTTGAACAATGCATGTTCTAAGGACTATTTTTCCTACCAATGATCGACACTTTAATAGATGCCACTGCAGGGCACAAAATGCTAAGCTTAATGGATGGCTTCAGCGGATATAACCAAATCAAGATGCATAAGGATGACATTCGCAAGGTATCATTCATTACTGATTTTGGTGTTTACTGCTACTTAGTTATGGCCTTTGGACTCAAGAATGCAGGTGCCACATACCAAAGGTTAGTGAACAAAATTTTCAAACATCTCATTGGCAAGACCATGGAGGTTTACGTGGATGACATGTTAGTCAAAAGCCTCGATAAGGCCGATCACATAGAGCATCTCCGAGAGGCATTTGAAGTGCTGAGACACCATAAAATGATGTTGAATCCTGTCAAGTGCGCTTTTGGCGTAGGGTCGGGCAAGTTTTTGGGTCTGATGGTCTCTAAACGAGGAATTGAAGCCAACCCCGACTAAATTTAAGCAATTGTGGATATGGAACCACCGCACTCTATTAAAGATGTTCAGAAACTCACTAGGAGAGTGGCAGCATTGGGAAGGTTCATCTCCAAGTCAGGGGAAAAGTGTCTACCCTTCTTCAAAGCATTGAAGAACATGAAAAATTTTGAGTGAACAACAGAAAGCTAAGAAGCCTTTGAGGCCTTGAAAAAATACATGACTGAAGCACCATTGTTGGCAAAACCAAAACCTGGAAAAACGCTCTATCTATACTTGGAAGTTTCAAACACCGCCTTGGGAGCTGTTTTGGTGAAGGAAAAATCAAAGGTTTAGAAACCCATCTACTATGTGAGCAAAATTCTGCACAGAGGAGAAGTAAACTACTCTCTGATAGAAAAGTTTGCTTTAGCCTTGATCATGGCCTCAAGAAAATTACATCCGTACTTTCAGGCGTATAAGATAGAAGTTTTAACTGACCAACCATTAAGATACATCCTGTATAGTCCTAAGGTCAGAGGAAGACAGATCAAATGAGAGATTGAGTTCGGAGAGTTTGACATCAAGTATAAGCCTCGAACGACCATTAAAGCACAGGCACTTGCTGACTTCATGGTTGAATGTACCATCGACAACCAAGAAGTCGGGGAGCAGGAAGTAGTACCCTTAGAGGGCAAAGAAGTTGAAAAACAAGTTGAAGAGATGGTATTTAAGGAATACTGGGTGCTCTATTTTGATGGGGCATCAAAAACAAAATCAAGCGGAGCAGGTTTAGTGCTACAAAGTCCCGATGGATTTCTCATTGAGTATGCACTAAAGTTGGAATTTCCGACAACAAACAATGAAGCTGAGTATGAAGCCCTGATAGTTGGCTTAGGCTTGGCTGGGGCCTTGCGAGTCAAGAATCTCAAAGTATGTGGAGATTCAAGGTTGGTAGTCTCCCAAGTGAATGGAGAATTTGAGGCCAAAGACGAAACCATGGCCAGATATTTAAAGCTTGTGAAAGCCATCATGACTCAGTTTGATGAATGCTATGTGGAGCACATTCCTAGGGAAGAAAATATGAAGGCTGATGCCTTGTCTAAGTTTGCTTCTTCTGAACTAGAAAATTATGATGGAAGCGTGTACTTCCAAGTCTTGAAGACCCCAAGCATCAATAAAAAACTGATAGTACCTATTGACATTGGTGGCTTTTGGATAGATCCAATGAAAGCCATCTTAAAAATGGATGGGTTCCTGATAATGCCTTGGAGGCACGAAATTTATCTTTACAAGCATAGGTACGCTCTGATCGAAGGAATTCTATGCAAACAGTATTTTGTTATCCCTTATTTGAAGTGCTTGAAGCCCCTAAGAGGCCGAGTTAGCCCCAAATGAAGTTCATGATAAAATATGTGGGCGGCCCTTGGGGGGCAAGACCATTCAAGATGACCCGCTTAAGATTCTATTGGCCTGATCTGCTAGTTGATACGCTGGCTGATGCCAAGAATCTATGTGAAGAAGTGTGACAAATGCCAAAGGCATGCATCCGTTGTGAGACAACCACTAGAGATGTTTACATCTATAAACTCCCCCATCCCTTTTGCTATATGGGGAATGGGTATACTTGGTCCACTCCCGGTGACAAGTGGCCAAATGAAGTTCTTTATAGTAGCAATTGACTACTTCACAAGGAGGAACCTTCGACCAAGATAACCACAAAGCAAGTAACACGATTTTTATGAAAAAATGTAATATGCGTATATGGACTTCCACGAATCCTTGTGATTGATAATGGATGACAAATCAGTAATGATGAGTTGAAGATGGTAAATGATATTGAGCTACGTTTTACTTCCGTGGATCACCCTTAAGGAAATGGACAAGCCAAAGTGGCTAACTGAGTCATCCTTGATGGACTGAAGAAGCGAGTTAAATGCTCAAGGAGCAGTTGGATGGATGAGCTACTCCCCATAATTTGCGCGTATTGTACCACTTAAAAAGTTAAAACTTGAGCTACCACGTCTTGTTAGCTTAAGAAGATGAGACTGTGATGCCCTTAGAAGTCACTCACGCATCCCCGAGAGTTGAGGCCTTTGAGCCCGTGAAAAGAAAAGAAAGTATGAGGCTCACTCTAGACTTAATTGAAGAAGTTAGAGACGAATCCAATACTAATATCGTAGAGCATCAAAAATGAGCTTCGTTTTACTACAACCTAAAAGTAAAGGAAAGATTCTTTTGATAAGGAGACTTGTTCTCAGGAAAGTCGAAACATCTGGTATTGGACAAAAAGGGCACTTGACTCCTAATTGGGAAGAAGCATATTGAGTTAAGAGCGTGTTAGGACGAAGCTCCTACAAGCTCGAAAGACTTGAAGGAGATGCCTAGAAAATGGCGCACTTTAAACCTGAAGGTTTATTACAGACGATATATCCTAGTAGGACATATCTAACGGGACTAAGTAGAAATAAGGTTCAATGAAATCATGATCTTCCTAGAAAGCAGATGCAAGGTTAAACCCGTTTTGATTGGTAGAAACATCCTCAAAGCTTTGCCAAGACAAACTACAAATGAATGCAAAGGAAAGCATACAAAATATGCATGTCAACTGCACAAATAGGGTTGAATACAATGAACCCCGAAGGGTGAATGTTGTTAATAAACATACAAAAGAAAGCCAAAGATGCCTATTGTTAATTAACGAAAATTTCAAACTCAGGAGAAGTTTGATATGGTAGACTTGAGAATGAATCACTACGAGTGCAGCCATTAGTAAGAACTCGTAAGGGTGAAGGGTTGAAACCCCCAGAAACCTAAGACATTCAGTCCAAACCCCATCATTCGATATGCTCAATGAAAGGCTTGAAGCCAAAACAAGACGGTATAAGACATAAAAGGCTTATGCAAATGTCAAGCTAGCCTCGAATAAGGAAAAATCGTCGTAAATGTGTAGGTCCCTCCAAAAAAGGGTAGTAAGTCCCAGGTAAGGGATAAAAAGACCCCAAGTCTCGAAAAAGACCAGTATAACTTCTATGAAATCCTAGTGCATTATCATAGAAGTTGGGGGCAAATTATATGGGCTAAAAATAACCCTAAAGACATAATTAATATTGCATTAATTAAACCTAGATGGTCCATAAATAAGGCCAATTAATAAGGCCTAAAACTCTAATTTCGTAATTAATATTTGGGCTAGAAGTACAACCTGTATTAAGAGACGTCCAATACAGGCTTGTTCTAATACGAGTGGGCTTGTTTCAATACAAGTCCATTATGATATGGAAACAACTCCTACAAGGAAGGATCTAGAATTTATCTTTATTCAACGTCAAGGATAAGACTTATCCTTCAAGAAAGTCAATACTTATCCACCGTCAAGGATAAGACTTATCCTTCAAGAAAGTCAATACTTATCCACCGTCAAGGATAAGACTTATCCTTCAAAGAAATCAATACTTATCCATTAGGATTTTAAACGCCTATATAAAGGGCCTGACCCCTCATCTCAGAACTAGGTTTTAGACTTCATTCTCGAATAAGGACATATAAGTCACTACGTCCTTAGTGTGCCCCTACCGCCATAGCCCCGAGGGCAACACCAAGAACTACGTTTTTGGCTTGATTCTCAGCATTGATTGAGATACATAGGCATCTTGTGAGGGCAGATTTAGCTACGAAATACGAGACCAACCATTAAAGCTCGAAAGCTCTTAAACCCTAGCATTAAAATTCAAAGTACGTTTTTTATTCCATAACAGGTGTGTTAAACTTTGTTAAATGATTAAAAGTATTAAAATAGATTTTAAAATAAGTAAGTAACGGTTTGCTCATGATATGTTTCGAAAATGAGGTCTTTTATTAAGTAGAAATAGAAAAAATAACATGTTTTAGTTGTAAAATGTAATTGTCCGTAATTAAAAGTATTAAAAGATTTTAGTAAGGTAAAATAGAAAAAATAACATGTTTTAGTTGAAAATGGTAATTGCCGGTAATATTTTTGCAAAAGGAGGAGATTTGTTTAGGAAGAATAGAAAAAGTAAAATAATATAAATAAGGCAAGTACCGTACCAAAAAACAGGTACCAAAAAACAGTTATCAAAACTTTTAATGTTTCATCTTTAATAATATAGTATAGATATGTAAATTTTTTTAAATAATTAAAAGCATTAAAATAGGTTTTAAAATATATAAGTAAGGGTTTGTGTGTAATATTTTTGGAAAAGGAGGTATAAAAAATAACATGTTTCAGTTAAAAAAGTTAATTGTACATGATATTTTTTCAAAAGGAGGAAATTTTATTGGAAAAAAATAGAAAAAGTAATAAATAAGTAGGCAGGTTAAAATATATAAATATTTTTAAATAATTAAAAGCATTAAAATAGGTTTGAAAATAAATAAGTAAGAGTTTGTCTGATATTTTTGGAAAATGAGGGGTTTTAGTAAAAAAATAGAAAAAATAACATGTTTCAGTTAAAAAAGGTAATTACCCGTGATATTATTTTAACAGGAGGAAGTTTTATTGAAAAAAAAAAGTAATGAGTTTTAGCTGAAAAAGGTAATTGATTATAAATATTATTTAACAATATTTTTTTAAGTAACGGTAATTAGGTAAAATCACTTAGGACTACCGACCAACAAACTTTTAATGTTTCATTTATTATATTATAGTATAGATATATTGAATTTAAACTAAAATAATTGGAGAAGTTATAAAAAATACTAGTTTTTCTTCGATTTTAACATCTTCTGAAAATATTTGCAAAAATACGGTTTTCATTTAGTTGAACCAGTTCAACTTGTTAAGCAACACCAAAAATAATTTCAATTATTAATTTTTTTTGAAATTGTATTTTTGTTTGATCTCGGTTGCAAATATGGTTGCAAAAGTTGCAGACCATATTTTTCCAAATATTTTTTAAAAGACAATATTTCCGCAATTTTTTTATAAAAAAGATAATATTTTTACAAAAAAAATTCAGACTCGGATATTTTTGAAAAAAGAAAAAAATAATTAGAGAAATAAAAATTTTATAAAAAAATTATCATAATATAAAAATATTATATTATATTGAGAAAGATCTTCATTCCACAGGCTATATGTTATTATTATTAGTATATTATAAAAAAACAAGTACAATTACGGCTTAACCTCACAAGATTTGTTGTTCATCACGAAATTATTCATTTTATATGTAAAAGATGCTCTATGCATATGAATATATGTTACTCCCTCCCTCCCACCAATTTCTTTACACTTTCCTTTTTAGATGTTTCATCCAATTTTTTACATTCCAAAACTTTCATAAAATAGAAAAGTTTTATAATATAAAAATCAACTACTTCCACTACTTTCCTCCATTTTACTTACTTTATACTTTAAATATTGGCCGATCTCACCACTTTAATCCTTTTCTTTATTCTTGTCCATTACTTTACACATTTTCGTTAAACTCCGTGCCCAACCCAATCGATAACAATCGGGGGGACGGAGGGAGTAGTTGGGAGCATATCACAATAACTGTTAAATGCATGTAAATATCGGCCGACGTCACAACAACTATTTCATGCACGTCTCCTACACGTTAGATTTTTTCATATTCCCTGCTATAAACCTAAATTATTTAGAGTAATACTTGTAACTGAAACGAATTGGTCAAATATTAATTAGTGTCAATTCCTCACCCCATGACCTATATATTAATGACTAATGATTAATCAAAGCCTGGGAATAAATATATTAATCAGTTAGCAACCCTTGCAGGAGGGTAATTACCCCTCTCTCTCTATCTATATATATATATATATCCTTTATACAGTTTCTTAAAGATTATTCTAATTTTTCAGCTAAGTAATTCTTATAAATTATGTATATTTATATAATAAAGGGGGTCTTCCTGTTACTATATATAAAAGCTATTTATGCAGCTAATAAAACTAGGATTACATAATTGTGAAGATATTCCTTTTTCACGCTACACAGTAAACACGACATCTCTGTGTATGTACGCAATATTTTAAACTTTATTCAACAACTTGGAATGATTGTGATATGGATATATAATTTTGCATGCATGGTTGAGGAATGATATAGAGTGGAATTTTGTAATACCATGGTTCAATGTGGATATAGATATGTATATATGTATGGATGGGAAGATGAAAAGCTTCTTTTTGATTCCAATATATACACCCACCATAATCAGCGCTCCACTTGGATTTAAAAGTTGGGTGTGAAAATGAAATTAGTTGATGATGATACAGATGCAAAAGCATGATGAAACAAATTTAATTACTTTAATATAAAAATGATAAAAATACAAAAAAATCATGCAAATGAATATAAGAATATTTTTGTAAACTATGATACATGGCCGTGAGCAATTTTGCGCCCGTCAGGATAGAAATGATTGGGCATATAGGTAGTAATATATAATTTTTTAATTTATTTCTAGAAAAGAATTAAGAAAGAAAGAAAAAAGGGAAAACACAAGTAATGTTTCCAAAGTTGAAGAATGCTTTAACTTTTCAAAAACAAAACAGGTTAAAGTCAATGGAGTTTGCAGAGAGAGGCAGGGTGGGTGATATCAAAAAACAAACAAAAAATGAGGCCTACGCCTACCCATCCACGTAAAAAAGATAAAGCCCAATCGATCCATGACATGCTTCTCACGTATCCTATTGCTAATCATGCATATTAACATATTACTACCACTTTTATTTATGATGCTCTTTGCATCGTGCGACTTCCAACTACAGAATATACATTAAGTATTTTATAATAATGATCAGTTTAAATATTTTTTTACTTAGCTAATTATATTTGTATATTTTAATCAAATTATATTCCAAACCTTTCCAATCAGGGCACCCACAGCAGAAAATAGGGTTTAATATGTACGCATTTAGTTATCATAGCTCATAAATACAGGAGGCACCGTGTCCTAATAGTAATATTCTCTTGACTTTACATATTAATAGAAAATAAGTACACATGCATATTCCAGAGATTGAGATAGAGAGATCTGCTCCGTCTTGTAAATTTGAAAAGGGTGAGCTCCCAAAATACCCACCAAATCAGTTTTTTTGCCCAAAATATTCATCAGCGGAATGTTCCGCCCAAAATACCCGTTGAATACGCATTATAGACATGCGCAGACTATTTTTACAAAGGATGCGCATCTCTGACATGCGTATTCTTTGTAAATGCTTTACGGGATACGCATGTCAAACATGCGTATTCACTTTTTGAAAAAACAAAGAATACACATGTCGCACATGCGCATCCTTTGTAAAATTCGAATACGCATGTCTGATTTACGTATTCGACGGGTATTTTGGGCGGAACAGTGCGCTGGTGGGTATTTTGAGCAGTCCACCCCGTTTTAGTAGTTATTTTGGGCATTTTGTCATTTGAAAATGGAATATTAAAGACTCGCTCATGCCAGCTAGCTAACAGTATTAAGACAAAGCATATTAACTCCAACTAAAAATTTAGTGAACAAAGCATTATGATTTAGAAAAGCTTATCCATACTAAATTATAATAATTTTTTTGTATTTTAGTTAAATGCTTCAACCGGTCAACCATAAACCAAAAATAGTTGCATTTTCAGTAAATAATTGAAAATTATTTCTAATACTGAAAAATATTTTATATCTGTACTATATTATTAAAGACGAAACATTAAAAGTTTTGTTACCTGTTTTTTGGTACCTATTTTTTGGTACTGTACTTGCCCTTATTTATATTATTTTACTTTTTCTATTTTTTTCTAAAAAAATTTCCTCATTTTGCAAAAATATAATGAGTAATTAACTTTTTCAACTAAAACATGTTATTGTTTCTATTTTTTCTTACTAAATTCTTTAATACATTTAATTACGGATAATTACCTTTTTCAACTAAAACATGTTATTTTTTCTATTTTTACTTAATAAAATCTCTCATTTTCCAAAAATATCACGGGCAAACTGTTACTTACTTATTTTAAAATTTATTTTAATATTTTTAATTATTTAAAAAATTTAACACACCTACTTATTTTTTTAAATAAATGCAATTAATAAAATTTTAAAACGTTAATAATAAAATTAACAATAAGTTAATTTAAGTTAAGTTAATTTACTAAATACACAAAATTCGAATTTCGCCAACAACAAATTTAAATTAGGATTTTATATTTTTCGTTCTTAATCATACATGAGTTTGTGACTAATATATATATATATATATATATATATATTGAATTAAAACTAAAAAAATTAGAGAAGTTATCTAAAATACTAGATTTTTTGCGATTGTAACATCTTGTGAAAATATTTGCAAAAATACTGTTTGCATTTAGACTAACCATGTCAACTTGTTAAACAACACCAAAAATAATTTCAATTATTAATTTTTTTGAAATTGTATTTTTGTTTGATGACTGTTGCAAATATGGATGCTAAAGTTGCAGACGGTATTTTTTCAAATATTTACTAAAAAGTCAATATTTTCGTAAAATATTTTTAAAAAATAGTATTTTTTAAAAAATAGTATTTTTTCAAAAATATTTCCAGACTCTGATATTTCTGGAAAAAGCCCAAATAATTAGAGAAATAAAAAAATTTATAAAAAATTTACATTAATATAAAAATATTAAATTATATTAAAAAAATATCATTCCACTGGCCGTATGTTATTATTATTAGTATATTATAAAAAAAACAAGTACAAATACTGCTTAACCTCACAAGATTTGTGTTCATCACGAAATTATTCATTTTATATGCGCAGTGGGCACACATGTAAAAGTGCTGTATTTTTTAGAAGAAAAAAACTTGTAAAAGTACACTAATTTTTCCCCAGATATCACGAAAAGCTCCTTTTTAGCACTAATACCTACATACGGGGGCCGCCCTCAGTCTGATAGCAATTAACCAACCTACACTAGGAAGTGGTCTTTTAAACTGTATATAATGTTTCTTTTAAAGAATTTTTTTAGAGAAACCACAATTTTATTGGAGACTTGGATCATATATTCTACGATTAAAATATTGTAATATAGATTATAATTTGTAATTAAAAAATTGCAGAACCTATAATTTTTCAAAGAATGTTTTATAAAAATCATTATTTTATTGAAAATTTTGAAAATCATGGATGTTTTGCAAACTAAATTTGCATGTTCTGCAAACGAAAAATATGTTTTGCAATGTTCGTGTTGCAAAACATACATTATTTTTAAGATTTTTAATAAAATAATGATTTACATATAACATAATTGACAAAATATTATATTTTACGAGATTTTTCTTTATGGTATCGGTCTCCAATGAAATATGTTCTCCGTAGAACCCAGCTCTTCTTTTAAAACATATATAAAATTGTAGTATATAAACTTGTTCTATTTATTTCCGGCACTTACATGCTAACACATGCATTTCATTTAAATTTTTTTTTCCTCTGTCCATTTAGCATTGAGTAGTGCTAGAGATATAAAAATTGGTACAAAAAATTGTTATCAAATGAGTGATGTGACAGTTTGAAATATTTTAATTGGTGTTGTTGATGTGAACGCAGGGGTCCACTTATTATTATAACGAATGAGGAGTTGCCATGTAATTTGGTAACAATTTTTGTACCAAATTAACATTTGCTTAAATGTTGTGAACTGTATGTACAATAACGATAATATGATAAATAAATAAAAGAAAAATTTGGAAATGTTCGTATGTATATATATAATATGAGCATGTTAATCAGAAACCTAAGTGGAAAAACATACTCGATTGTAACATTTTTTTTATTGTGAATCAGAAGAAACGAAACATTATACTTTACAGTAACTAAATGTACCCTTAATAAGTAATAAAAATAAGAGGGAAAGGAAAGGTAGTGCACAAAATGTTGGGTTGCAATGATGACATTGCCTGTGTAAAAACATAAACAATGTAACATGTGAGATGTTTAGTTATATGTATATATGCAGAGGCCAGAGAGAGAGAGATGGGATGGGAGAGCGTAATTATAAAGAGATGATTATTAAAATGGACATATAGGAAAAATAAAGGAAGAAGAAAGAAATAAGCTAAAAAAATGTATGCATGACATGATGGTGTTTAATCACCTTTGTTCAGAACCCAAGACTCGTCCGAGAGACAGACGTGGCCTCGTAGGACGGACATTCCTCTTCACGCATATGCCTCCCACCATACCTGCAACACTGTACGGCCACTGAATTCATTGTTATTTGCCTTTAACAGATTAATTAATATTACTAATACAACTGCATGTCGTTCTTTAATCCATACACCAGCTTTGTACAGACAAACCAATTAAGTGTTATTGTGGAAAATAGTCATACCAGTAGAGTCGAGTACATGATATTAATAACTAGTTGTATTTTTAAATTTGGCAAGGAATGGATGCCTTGTCTTGGCTCTCATGCCCCTTTTTTCCTGAAAAGCTGACCACCATTCTTAATTTCCAGCCCCATCAACGTTATCACATTCTTTTCTCCATCTATTCCTTTATAAATTACTACTAACATAAACATCACACAAGTATTCAATCTTTAGAATCAAGTATTTGTTTAAAGATAAATTGAAACTTGATCGAGATACATCTCATGAAAATGTTTTATAATAAAAAGTGTTTTTAATTCTTTAAAAATACTTATAATATAAACTTCTTTTAACTCTAGGGGCTAATAGTTGCTAACATTTATGTTCATCAACTATCTTCATGCTTCAACGTACGCGACATTAACAAACTATATACAATTATATACTATTTTATCACTCTCATTTTTTTACATTTTTATTTTTGAGAGGGGGACGGAGATAGTACTATAATACACAGCTGTTAAAGCCGAATAATCTTATTTATTAAACACGTCAAGTTGACAAGCCCTACTGCATTGTGTTAAAATGAATTTTGTTAAGAATTTATGTGAGGTTTAGTGTCTGAGTCAGTTATATTTGGAAATAAAACCTGACACAAGCCAACAGTCATTTATTCCAATTGTCTTGGCTTGTCGAATTTATCAACAAACTGTTGAAGTAGTTTCGTTATAGTCATGAATTGTTATCCTATGAATCATGTAATTTATAAACCTGACTACGTAGAGTCGCTATCATGACATGGTTTCTACTTTTAAGACCTATGTTATGTGGTGATTTTTTTTTTATTTGCATTTTTAATATAGAATCCAAATTTTCGTATCATAAAACAAATTAATTTTAAAAACATAAATTTCTATTTGTTAGCTTTTTAACATTTAGTATTAAGTATAATTAAACATATTTGCAGCTCAACAAAATGCAAAAAGTAAAAACGATACTCCTTCCGTCCCAGTCATTTCTATAAACTTTCCATTTTGGATGTCTCATTCATTTCTATACATTCCAAAAATAGTAACTTTTAATAATATAAAACACTATTACACCCACTACTTTCTCCACTATCTCTATTCTATAATAATATAAAACACTATTACACCCACTATTTTCCTCCACTATCTCAAATCTATTATTAAATATTGATAGATCCCATCACTTTGCTCACTTTTCATCTAATTTTACTCATTTTTTATATCTTTTCTTAGTCTACGTGCCCAGTCCCAGTGTATAGAATTCAGTGGGACCGAGGGAGTAATTTTTTAAAAATAAGTATATTATCATTAAAAATTGACAGTGCTCTTGTACATTTAATGACTGAATTTAACGTATAAAAAAGAGCAAGCAACTGGTGATGAGCAATGAAATAGTATGTGATTGCAGGAAAGAATCAAATATATGTGGCTGGATGTTGAAGGACCCTTTTGGTTAATAAAATAAGAGGTCTCCCCTATTTTAATATTTAGTACATGGCAAGCATGAAGTATGTAGACATAAAGTTTATAATTGCGATAGATAGTGGACATGCGCGTTACCGTCTGCATGAAATTTGAAATGTACGTCCATTTATAAAATCAAGACTAACATACATGAAATAATGAAGTCCTACCCTAATAATTTAGGTGAAGAATTCGGTGGAAATAATAACTGGTCGCAGGTTCAAATTCAATACCAGACGAAAGTTTAGTTAGAGGCAGATTTGATAGGGATATTTTCAGGTCTTAAAAGGTAAGGGAATCGTACCCTAATAGTTGACGATCACCTGAAAACAAGTTCATAAACATGTAAGTATACATTTCTATAATATGTGTGTGTAGGGTGAATAAAATAAAATAAAGGTGGGGAGAAAGTGGGGGGATATGATGGTATGATGAGTTTTATAGAAAAAGGAGCATGAGGAGAAAGGCGTGGCCTTTTCTCTGGTCACCACAGTGCATGGGCATGGAGGCCGGCAGGCCAGTATGCATGACAGCATGACTGACTTCAGTTTTTTGGAATAAAGGGGAGCTTTGATGTGATCGATGCCTCCATGTTTTTTGTTTTTTCCTTTCTCAATTCACCCAGCCTTTATATTATAAAACTCCCCATCTATACTATTATAGTTTGTTGATTAACAGAAACAAGATTGTAGTCCGTTAGATATTTTTATATATCCAGATTAGTGTTAGACATTTCAAAAATTATTCCCAAAATATTTACAAAATGATGTGGATGTCACATGATTTTTTTTAAATTCGTGGACGCATATTAATGCACGCTCGATCCCATATTATTATTAGGAAACTTACTATTCTAAACTCATTTGGTAACAATTTTTGGGAATAATTTTGGGGTCTCTAGCATTTCTCATCCGGATATTAGAATATAATTTTAATAATGACTTCTTGTAAAACATAATGTAACATAGATGTAAAAGAAATAACTACAACTCAACAAAGGACAAGACAGACAATAATATTAACAGAAGTACAGGAATCCAGAATCAAAGAAGAAAAGGTAAACTCAAAAAATCAAAATACGTTATGTATTCTTGAAGTCCGTAAACAGGTCACGGAAATAAGTTCATGAAAATGTTCAAGCCTCAGTGACAGCAAAAGAAACAAGACTTGCAAGACGACAGAAGTATGTGAATGATTTAGGGTTAAGTACCACGGAATTCCAGTGATTTAATCGAATCAACCAGAACGACAAAGGACTTATCAGCAGCACTGAAATGAAGACATAAAAGAAGAATTGATCAAGTGTTATTCATCTGTGAACCAGACCAGTTGCACTAGGTGACGACACTAAAAAGATCAAGTTGTTTTATCGTCTCAGAAGAAATTGATACAGTCTAAAACTAAAACACCCAGGAGCTCAGGAGTAATTACTAAAGGACAAAAGACAAGAAAAAGAATTCGATAGTTTTTCAATTGTAAAAACTATCGAATGGTGTTAAAGGTAATTCTATTTAAAACAAAGTAAATCAATTTGGCACTCGATAGTTTTGATTTAAAAACTATCGAATGGTAAATTGATTTAAACCATTCGATGGTTTTTAAATAGGGAGCAGGTGAAAAGTTTGTTTTGTTTTGTATGGTTGATGAAGATCCAACGGCCAAGATTGTTTCTACAAGTTTGGTTCGATGGTTTTCAATTCAAGACTGCAGTTAATACAGAGATGAAGAAGTGTCTTCTTCAGTTAAGGCAAAACACACAGAGACATTACTGAGAGAGAGAATTGAGCCGGAGAAATTATCAGAGAATTAATAGTGCTCAGAACTTGATCATTGTATTGAATTTGTGTAACCTTAAACTCATTGAAGCTAATCTACGGATTAGAAATTGTAGCACCCCTCGAGGTTTATATTTATAAAAAAATATATTCCCCGAAACTTGGCTTGGTTTGGTGTGTTTGATTTCGTTCTAGAACTGAATGAATTATCCGCGAACGAAATTAAATTATTTGTGACTATCGTATTCAACCCCTCCTTCTACGATACTTTGGACCTAACAATTGGTATCAAAGCTACTTGATTGACGTACAAATCAGATCCGGTGAATGAGACCAAAATCAAACGTAGCGTGAAAATTCGAAGCAAATTTTTTAACTTTCAAATTTTTTTCATTTAATTGGAATTTCTTGTATTTTAAACAATTTGAAATTTTCAGAAACCATGAGTGCTCCAAAGACAACCGCTGGTATTAAAGTTCCCCCGTT
Source organism: Heracleum sosnowskyi (assembly GCA_030848705.1). Taxonomy (NCBI): domain Eukaryota; kingdom Viridiplantae; phylum Streptophyta; class Magnoliopsida; order Apiales; family Apiaceae; genus Heracleum; species Heracleum sosnowskyi. The sequence goes on from CM061243.1 coordinate 66,560,452, forward strand.
TACTAGAGATGATTTCGGTTTGTGGAAGATGAAGATGTTGTTATTTATCAAGGCATCTAATCTGTTGTATATTGGCATATTAGAGAACGGACCGTTTATACCAATGAAACCAGTTAGTGAATCTACAGCTCCTGATGGTAGCAGGATTCCTCAAGGCACCCAACCTAAGGATATTACTGAGTACACAGATTCTGACAAAGAACTGATTCGATTGGACACCGGTTTAATGTTGATATTGGCGGACTCCGCAGACAAGGAAATGAGCTATCAGTTGATGAACTGTACAAGCGGGAAACATATGTGGGATACAATTAACCTAATAATGGAAGGAACTGAAGACGTTCAGGAAAACAGATTGGACATCCTGACTTCTCAATACGAAGCGTTTAGGTCTCTGCCAGGAGAAAGTATAACTCAGGTCTTTGAGAAATATACTAAGCTCCTAAATGAATTGGCAATGAAAGGAAAGACCTATCCACTGAGAGAATCAAACAGGAAGTTCATGATGACGCTGCCCCATCATGTAGAACACAAGTCATCATCCATAAGGGAAAGAATTGACTTCACAAAGATGTCATTAGAGATGGAACAGGAACAGAGAGTGATAATCTACGGATCAGGACAGTGGACAGCAAGCACAATGCACTTGTGAGATCAGCAGCACTTGTAGTGGATGAACCAATAACTTCTGAGATTCAGGTTCAAACCCCTAGAGCTGGAAAGGAGGTGATAATAGAAGCAGAAATGGATTCTGTGAATCTGGGTGTTGATGAAAGTGATTACTACACCCTAGAAGAGCTTGAGAAAATGGAAGACAAAACCATGGCGTACTTAGCTGCAAAGTTTAGTCATATTCGTTTCAAGAGAAACCCTAAGTACAAGTTCAAGGGCTCAACCAACAGATTCCAGAAGAGCAATTATACACCTAGTACATGCTTTAAGGGAGGCTACAAGACTGACATGATTGATAGAAGCAAATCAAGATGCTACAACTGCAATGAGTTAGGGCATTTCGCCACTGAATGCCGGAAGCCTCGTCAAGCAAGAGACATGAAAGATGTCTACGGAAAGAAAGACTTATATGAGGATTTGAAGAAGGAGAATGCCAAGCTTAAACAACAACTGGAGGCATTTTCTGGAAAGCAGAAAGGGAAAGCTTATATAGCAGAGGGAAAACACTGGGATGATACTGATTCGGATGAAGAGGAAGAGTATGTCAATGTTGCCCTAATGGCTGACTCTTCAGAGGAATCACCACAATCATCTCAGGTACCTATCTTAACTACAATTGATATGTCTAACTCTGAGTACAAGAAAACTGTGCAAGATCTTAGTGTAGAATTGTTTAATGTACACACAAGCATGCTAGCATCAGAAATGGAAAATGCTAAACTAGTTCTTAAGATTAAAAATTTAGAATCTAAAAATGAAGAACTAGAGCTTGTAGCTGTCACATTAGAAGATCTTAAGCAAAAGAATGCTTACTTAGAGAACAAGGTCAAGTGTAATGATGAGATATAGACTATCCTCAGGAAACAGATTTCAGATCTAGATTTGAAGCTGAATGCTTTTAAGAATTCCGCCCTGATTGCTAAGGAGATCATTGATACTCAGACCATAGGGAATAAAACTGCTATAGGACTTGACTATTCCAAAAAGGCTGGGAAAAGGACTCTGGAATTTCCTGTGACATCTTTTGTTGTCAAGAAGGATATTCCACATATTCTTAAGAATGTGGTCAGTCCAGTCTTTGTCAAGCCCTTCTCAGAACCTTTTCATGAGGATGACCTTTACATAGCACAAGAATTTCTTGAGGAGGATTTATTGAAGGAAAAAGAGGTAAAGACTAAGTTGCCTAGGAAATCAGTAAAAACTGTTATACCTAAAACTGAAGTAGGTGACTTAGTTGGTAATGTTAAAAAGAACAGGAATGGGAAGAAGAAGATTGTTAATCAGGAAATGGTTCCATATTCTCCCATTGCATCTAGAAAGTTGTGTGCTATTTGTAATTCTGCTGGACACCTTACACATGCATGTAAAAAGGTTAAAGTAGAAACTGCTAATACTTATGAAATGCATAACATGTCTGACATGCCTGATCTTCATGAACCCTGTGGAAAGAAAGAGTGTTTGCTATGTAAGTACAACATCATGCATGCTTATTTTAAGTTGATGAATGATAGTAGCAATAGCACTGTTAATGTTAAATCCACAGATACTATGAATATCAAACAGGGTAAGACTAAATTGAATGTTACTCCTGCTAAATCATCTAAACCTTCAGGACCCAAACAATTTTGGGTACCAAAGTCCGCTTAATCAATCTGTGATTGCAGGGTAAGGTTAAAAGCTCAAAGGTTGTGTGGATTCTGGATAGTGGTTGTTCTAGACACATGACAGGTGAAGAGTCCCTGCTTACAGAGGTGGTTAAGAAGACCGGCCCGATTGTAACCTTTGGAGATGACAGCAAAGGATTCACTACGGGATATGGTAAATTGAAAGCTGGAAATGTCATCATTGAGAACATCTCTCTTTTTGAAGGATTAAAGCACAATCTTCTAAGTATCAGTCAGTTCTGTGATAAAGGCTACAATGTAGATTTCAGAAAGGACAAGTGCTTGATCACCAACAGGAAGGATGAGAAGCTTACTCTACTGGGAGTGAGAAAAGGAAATTTGTTTATAGATGACTTAAGTTCTACCAGTGAAGGAGAAGTTACATGTTTCTATGCAAAGGCATCTTCAGAACAAAGTTGGCTATGGCACAAGAAGCTCTCACATCTGAACTTCAAAACTATGAACTCTTTGGTAAAGAGAGAGTTAGTGAGAGGGTTTCCCCTGATGGAATTCAATCAGGAGGGACTATGTGAAGCATGTGAAAAGGGGAAGTCGAAGAAAGCATCACATGGAAGCAAAGGAATGACAAGCATTACTGAACCATTACAGCTGATTCATATGGATTTATTTGGTCCAGTCAATGTTATGTCACTTTCAAGAAATAGATATGCATTGGTGATGGTGGACGACTACTCCAAGTACACGTGGGTGTTGTTCATACAAACAAAGGATGAAGCAACACAACTAATCATTGATCACATCAAAAAGATAGAAGTGGAAGCTAAGCTACCTGTCCGGACAATCAGATCAGACAATGGAACTGAATTCAAGAATGCAGTTCTTAATGATTTCTTCTTAGAGAAAGGAATTTCAAGACATTTTTCAGCACCAAGAACTCCTCAACAGAATGGAGTAGTGGAAAGGAAGAACAGGACCTTGGTTGAAGCAGCAAGGACCATGTTGAGTGAATCAAAACTTCCCACTTACTTTTGGGCTGAAGTAGTGAACACAGCTTGCTACACTCAGAATCGAATCCTGATCAACAAAGATCATGAAAAGACTCCGTATGAGTTAATGGCCAACAAGAAACCAACACTGAAGTACTTTCATGTGTTTGGTGCAAAGTGCTTTGTACTTAAAGATGGAGAACATCTTGGCAAGTTTGATGCCAAAGAAGATGAAGGCATTTTTCTGGGCTATTCTCTGGAATCTAAGGCTTTCAGGGTATATGTGATTGAAGACAAGAAGGTGTTGGAAAGCTTTAATGTAACATTTGACGACACCAAAAGACCAGGCCTGCAAACTGGAGAGAACTCTGAATCCTTGGTATTTGAAAATCTATCAGGAGATCTCTCTGACAATGAAGAAGTACCTGAAGTTGTTACAGTTATTAATAATAATCATAATGATAATGATTCTGGACAAAGTGGTGACCAAAGTGGAGATCCTCAAAATTCTACAGGATCCACTAGTCAGTCTATAGAATCATCAGATCAAACCGTCAGCAACTCAGGGGGAGCAGGAGAAGGATCAACTAGTCACACTCTACAACATCTAGAACAAGGAGAATCATCAAGATCGCATCTGCCAAGACAAAAGGTATGGAATAGAGATCATCCCTTTCACTTGATCATTGGTGATCCGGACACAGGAGTGAGAACTAGGAGAACATCACAAAATGAATGTCACTATTCTGGGTTTCTTTCAGAAACAAAACCTAAGAGAGTTGAAGATGCTCTAGATGATCCAGATTGGGTGATTGCTATGCAAGAGGAACTCAATCAGTTTGAAAGGCAGAAAGTTTGTAAGCTGGTACCCAGGCCTAAGGGAAAATCTGTTATTGGAACAAGATGGGTATTCAGAAATAAGTTGGACGAAGATGGCATTGTAACCTATGGGTATTCAAGAAGAGGGAATTGATTATGATGAAACCTATGCACCAGTAGCAAGACTTGAGGCCATCAGAATGTTTCTAGCATTTGCTGTACATTCCAATTACAAGGTATATCAGATGGATGTGAAGAGTGCTTTTCTGAACGGAGAGTTAGAAGAAGAAGTGTATGTGGAACAACCTCCAGGTTTTGAGGATTCAAAACTGGCAGACTTTGTGTACTTTCTATTCAAAGCTCTCTACGGACTCAAACAAGCTCCAAGGACATGGTATGACACTCTCTCTGAATTCTTACTTGAAAATGATTTTACAAGAGGTGTCTTAGACAAAACTCTCTTTGTCAAAAAACATAAAAATGATTTGATATTGGTGCAAGTATATGTTGATGACATAATATTTGGTTCTACTAATGATGATCTATGCAAGAGATTTGCTAAGTTAATGCAGAGTCGTTATGAAATGAGCATGATGGGTGAATTGTCATTCTTTCTTGGACTGCAAGTATACCAAAAACAAGATGGTATATTCATTTGTCAGTCCAAGTACATTAAAGATCTTCTGAAGAAGTATCAAATGGAAGACTCATCTACAGCAAAAACTCCTATGCCAACTGCCACTAAGCTTGATAAGGATGAAACTGGTAAGAAGGTTGACATCACAGGCTACAGAGGTATGATAGGCTCATTACTTTATCTCACTGCAAGTAGACCAGATATAATGTTTGCAACATGCTTGTGTGCTAGGTTTCAGTCTGATCCTAAAGAATCTCATCTAATAGCTGTTAAGCGAATATTTAGATATCTTAAGGGGACCCCAAATCTTGGAATTTGGTACCCTAAAGATACAGGATTTGATCTTATTGGATATACAGACTCTGATTTTGCAGGTTGTAAGATTGATCGGAAAAGTACTTCAGGAAGCTGTCAGTTTCTTGGAAGAAGGTTAGTTTCCTGGTATAGCAAGAAGCAGCATTCAGTTTCCACATCAACAGCTGAGGATGAATACATTGCTGCTGGAAGCTGCTGTGCTCAGATCTTGTGGATGAGAAACCAACTCCGTGATTATGGGCTTTTGTTGACAAAGATTCCAATATTTTGCGACAACACAAGTGCCATAGCAATCTCAAACAACCCAGTGCAACACTCGAGGACGAAGCACATCGACATCAGGTATCATTTTATCCGAGAGCATGTCATGAATGGAACTGTGGAGTTACATTTTGTACCCACAGAGGATCAAATTGCAGACATCTTTACTAAACCGCTTGATGAATCCACTTTTTCTAAGCTGGTTGGTGAACTTGGGATGTTAAATCTTTCTAATTGATTTTGATTAGAAGTCAGTAACTGCAGATAGTCCTAGTGAATACATGAGTTTAAGAATTTCCATATCCTTAGGACTCGTGAATTTATTTTCTGGAGCAATTCTCGTAGTTAGGATTATTGTACTAATTTTATGTCATAATTATGGATGATATATCTTCTGGCATTTAATCAGTTATTAATTCTAAAAATTATTTAGGTGCTAATATTTGTTCTAAATATTTAAGCATCTATTTAATTTGAATTAATTTACTTTGTTTTTAATATTGTAGATTAATGCAGCATAATTTATTGGATTTTAATTGATTAATATCATTTGATGATATTTAGTTGATTTTATTCTAAGAAAATTGTGAATTTTCTGTTAACAATTGATTTTGGTAAATTTTAAAAGATTTATTCAAAATAAAACTTGACAGGAAATACAAAAGTTTGATTTTTGAAGCATGAACAAGTTTTAAAAATTGAACAGAAGCAAAATCCATCGAATTTAGAAAATTCGATAGTTTTACTAAGTACTAAATAAAAACCATCGAACTTAAACCTCGATAGTTTTTAAATAGGAAAAGAAAAACCATCGAAAACACCTTTCGATGGTTTTTGAGAATAATTTAAAAAATGCATCGAAGTGAATTTATTTATAAAATATCAAATTCTCGATGGTTTTTTAAATAAAAAGAAAATCTATCAGAGAGAATTAATATTTCCTTTATTTTATTTCTCGATAGTTTTTCAACAAAGAACACTTCGATAGTTTTCAGGTTTTTCAAAGAATCAAGTTCGATAGTTTTCAGAAAAACTTTTAAAATTATGTATTTCAAAAAACTTCGATAGTTTTCCAAAAACCATTGAAGGGAAGTTGACAGTTTTACCCCTTATGAAAATCATCGAATGCTCTTTTAAAATATATCGAAACCTGTATTGACAAGTTTGCCCCTGACAGTTTCAAAAAGGTATAAAAACAATGCCTTAGCTTTTTCTTTTCAGTTTTTACAGATCTAAGAAAAGCTAGAGTTGTTTTTTACTTACAATACCTACACGACCAAGAACACAAAAGCTCGATACTTTCTTGATTACCCATTGATTTTTAACCTTCAACAGTTACTATTACTACTGTGAATTCTTCTTAAACAAAGAACTTACTGTGTACTGTGTGTTGTTGAGTTTTAATTGTTCTCCAAAGAAAACCATCAAGAGAGGAAACTAGAACTGTGATACTTTGATAATTAGTGAGAATTTTGTACTCTGTTGAGTTCTCAAGGTTGAAAATCACTAATACATTATCAATTTGTAGTCAAAGTTCTAAATCTAGGAATTTGTTTTTGGTTTAGGTGTTTGCATTCGAAAAGAAGAGGGGTAATTTTGTTAAAGTTTGATTAATTAGAAATAATTAATTAAATTTAAAAGGAAAAATAGTTTTGGTTTATTTAATTTTCTGGAAATTTGAAACATAATGGCTGGAGAATTTATTATTACCAAAACTAATCATGTCTCGTTTCAAAACCTGCAAGCCATTACGAACTTACAGTTTCGTGCATGGGCAGAGTTTTTGAACACACTTTCGTTAGTGGCATATTCTTTGAGTACTCCCGTGGTCCTTTGTATCGATCAATTGACTGCGTTGTACACAACCGCCACGGATACAACTGAGAATAACGTAAGGTCCTTCAGTTTTGTTGTGCCAGGGGGCAGAACAATAAGGGTGACGGAACATGACTTCAATAGAATCATACATTTTCCTACAGAAAACCTTGTTCCGGATCCCACGACTGAGGATATACATGCTTTCTTCACTCTCATAAGAAGTCAACAACCTAACTTCTTTGTGGGAGAGTTCCTTAAGCATTATTTGACAAAGCCATGAAATTTTTTCTTTCATATCCTAATCCATGTTTTTACTGCCAATCTAACAAATCTGCATGGTATTCCCTTATTCCTTCAAAAGATAGGGTTTGCCATTGCGAACAATAGGCATATTAACATAGGAAGGCTATTGATCGATCAAGTCATTCTGTGCATGGGACCACTGGATGAAAGAACAGGCATAACTGATGATGTGCTTTGTTTCTATCCTAGGTTCCTACAGCTAATTCTCAATGATATCTTAACAGATGATGAACGGGAGATATTTGAAGGTGAAGCCAACCAGGAGTGCATGAGAATGAAGAGCAATGCAATAACCGCTCTCATAAGGAAGAACAACTATCTTCCAGGGGTACCCACTGTTCTCACAGATTATCTAAGAACGGTGCCCCTACCACTCCTGCCCCCAGGGGAACAGGTAATTGAAGGTAATATTCCTCCACCTCAACATGAAATGGCACCTGAACCAATGGATGTTGATCCAGAACCCTCAGTGGCCATTCCTGACCAGGAGGTTGCAAACCCACAACCTCTAACCACGGTCTAAGAGCCTTTGGAAGAGCCAAATGAAACAATAAACGAACCTCCTTCCCCTCCTATACCCAATATTCAGACATCCGTGAGTGTAGAGGGAGATAGTGCCTTAGCAGCACCACATAAGGAGATACACTCTTCAACAACAGCTCTGCCTACCTCTAAAAGGAGAAGAACAGAAACCGAGGCAACTGTTGATACTTTATTTCAAACTTCCAAAGCGCCCTTTATTGATTTTTCTGATGCTGATTGGGCTACGCTAACGAAAGCTGTATCTGAACCAATAGCTCAATCAAGTAAGGAAGAATTGACGGAAGCAACTGGTGTTCCGACCATATTACGGTCAGGTTCACTGGTTGAAGTTTCTAAGAACCAAGGGTCTTCACAGACGTCGAGAGAAGGATTTGACCTAAATGCACAAACTAAAGGGTCATTGTCTACCTCCCCAGATGGAACATATCTGGATCCTGCGGGTAAAGGGTCTGACGTAGGTGCAGATCGGCAACTCGGTGACAATGAATCAATTACTATTGAGGAGTCAACTGAGGTAAAGTTGTTGGTCCTCGTGTATTGCAGAAGGGGGGGGGGGGATGAATGCAATACTGATAAAATTCAATCTCAGTTTCAACAACCAAAACTAAGATTTAATGTTATCAATAATATGTATGCATTCACAAACAGTATAATCGAGAAGACAGGATTCACAAAATAAATGTTTTATTTATTTTTCAAAGTGTTGCTACAACCTCAAGAGAGAATTCTTGAGCTTCGGTTTTTCTTCAAGACACTTGCTTGTCTTCGTTTTTCTCTCTGTCCCTAGAATGAATTGACAGTCTAAGTATAAGACTAATCCTATCACTATCAACACGGGTCTGTGAAGCTGCTGTCATTATCAAGTGGCAGCTTCTTACAAAGTGTCTACCCATGTGACTTTCCTAAATTGCTAACAATGTCAGATATACATTACAAAGAAAGCAACCTAGATTCATTCTATTTCTAGCTAAAACAATTCAGCAAATAGAGACTTGACCTTGCTCTTGAATTGATTCGCTTTTGTTTGCAGTGCTTGAAGCTTCTGTCGTAGTCTTGCCGACTTGGTGGATACTGCAACACGCCTGTTTCTTGAACATTGAAACTGTCACGGGATTTGACTGAGAAAGATACCTAGAAAAAGGATCTTTCTCAAGACAGTTACTTTTGCCACAAAGCTTGCTGTCACAGGAATGTGCTTTTGGTGACAGTAGGAGTTCCCCGCATAGTGTGCTGTCGAGGTTTCCAAACTTGCTGTCGAGGGCTAAAGTTGTTGTCGCGTAGTCTTCCGCCAATGTTGATGTCAGAGTGAATATGTTGTCTTGACTTGCAATATTCTGTCTTCTTGTAATCTTACTGTCAATGCTTATGACAGTAACCTTTATTCATGCTGTCATCTAATATGCATTCTTTGAGGCTTGAACACAGAAACTGAACTTCTTCCAAATTACACAATTAAAATAACATTGCGTACTGATTACAAGAACATACTTTGGCTGTGACAGTATGTTCTACTTAATTAAAAAATTAAGTATATACAAAGTTAAGTTGTTCCTATGCTATCACCCATAAATCCCAACAATCTCCCCCAATTTGTTTTTATGGACAATAACAACAAATTTACAATATATGCTGACAACTTAACTAACGAGATCAGAATGGATTTAGAATGTTTACTTAGCTTGAGATTTCCTCTTCTGTCTTGTTACTTCCTCTCTTCTGAGATCTTCTAGCAAGCAGCCTCTTAGACCTTCTACAAGAGAGATTTCAGCAGGTGTGACTGCAGCATCTTCTATTTCTTCAATGATCTTATTGATAGTAGGAGAAATAAGAGAACTAGCATCCCTGAGATTCAACCATTGCTCTTTATCAAATGGATAGCTTCTGAAGTGGAGTTCTTTATGAATGAGCTTGAATCTACTTTCAGGATAAGCATTGAGAGTCATCCTCCTTTGCTTGTCCAACTTTGAATTTTCTCCTTTTCTCCTTTCCAATATTTCCTTTATCTCATCATAACAGATCTGCTCTAAGGGATGAATTGATCCAGCTACCATATACTGTAAATCCTTCAGATTAGATGTTTTTAGCTTGTGAAAGCTGCAAACATAGATTTCTTCTTTTAGATACTTCATTCTCAGTGGATTTTCCAGTATACATGTTTGATAATTTGGAGCTTCACTTTCTGCCTTGTTAGCAGTCTTGCATCTTTCCAGGAGTTCAGCTTCCTTCTTATCAAGTTCTGATTGATATTGAGAATATTGAGAAGATTCAGGTCTTTTGCTTGGTTTGGGTTCCCTTTCCTGAGTTGGTTGGGTTTGCCCTTCTTCTGTGGGTAAATCCTCAAACTCATAGTACCAGTGGTATGTTATAGGAGAAGGTGGTAGATCAGTGAGAATATCAGTGTAACACCCCCAGACCCGGGGTCGGAGATCTGGGTTGTCACGATCCCTTGTTCCGTACAAACACTTAATACTTGAACTATAAAACAATAAATCATCACACATGGTGACCCCACCATCAATATACTCACGCTAGTTATGTCTCAGAAATGAACTTACAATACAGTAGTCATATGATCCACAAATTAAAGTTATTACAACCCAAAAGTAAAATACTGCAACCTACTACCAGTATGATTTCTATGTGAAATCATAAGGTAGCGCAAAAGTTTGTTCTTGTTCATTAATATACATAAGTGATACTTATAATTAAACCGGAGCAACCAGAGTTACACTCCGAACCAACTCAGGACTTCTACCTGATCAACTGTAACAACCATGTTACGGGTGGCCTGCATAGCTCTGACGCGCTTCCGAGCGGTACGACGAATCCTGGCCATCTACTCTAGCTGTTGTGTTGTGATATATATGTATAGAGAGAAAAAGCAAGAGTGAGCACTCGGCCCAGCAGTAATACAATACAGCATAAGCATATAAGTAAGCTTATATCATAAAGGAAAACCTTTAAACCCTCATTCGTATACAGAATGATATATTTATTTCTCTTTTCGTCAAAACATACCATACAGTACGACTACTGTATGAGGAAAATAATTACTCATTACTGTCACATTATCAGTAACTCATCGCCTAGGCTTTTGTTACAATGTGCAGCTCAACTCCAATTGGAGGGAAGGGAATGTACTGGAACACCCGATACACGGTGATCAGCCGTTGTATCGTAACTTTTCTTTTCTACTAGTAGAAGGACGACTTCCTATTCGGTTATCACCCTGACCGCATATGGGCCATTGTGCTAGGAGATCACTACCTCGGTGCCTATTTTTCATCACCGGGCAAGCCTTAGCACTCAAGAGATCACTACCTCGGCGCCTATTTTTCATCACCGGGCAAGCCTTGATAATTTGGCACTACCCCGGCACCTATTTCATTGCCGTGTAGGCCTTTCCAATTCCCATGAAGAAAAACATTAATGAAACGGAAATCGGAATTTAATTCCACATTTCCCAAGTACGAATACTTGTCAAAACTTTGTAACCGTTTAGAACACCTTACTCCAGAGTAATTGAAAGGAGTAAGTCAAAGTGTGGGTTGACATTAGTCAACGAGACTACCGATGATTACTACGTATTTTGAAATCATGACCAGGGAGTTTATTGAAATATCAGAGTTCAGTGAGTTTGGAAAAACTCTTATTTGAATGGGGGAGCCATCCCCTAGTTATAGATACTTTAGAGGAACAGTGGAAGTAAATCACTGTCCTCGAATTCTTGAACTAGATTCCCAGTTTTCGATGAGTTGGAAATAATTGTTTGCATTTAATACCTTCAACTATCTTAAGATAATAGTTGGGAATCTCTAATTTTAATATCTTTTCTGAAATTCATAAAGTTACATATTTGTGTAAATAATAGAACCTTGGATCATATAATAAGGTTCTATGATTTTAATTCATTTTTGGAGTATTTAATAAATACTCAAATAATAAATATTAAATTTTTATTCAATATAACTACTTAAGTGAATATTCAAAATAATATTCACTTAATTAAATAATAATCAATTAATAAATATTGAATTATTATTCAATATAAACACTTAAGTGAATATTCAAAAAAATAATATTCACTTTAATTAAATAATATTCAAATAATATTTATTATAATATTATTCAAATATCTCACCTTAAATATTCCATAATATTGATTTTGGAATATTTAATAGACATTTAAAATATAACTGTCCCTGGAACCTTCCAGCTTTTGACAGCAGTCTAAAATAAATAATAATTTGACTCCCGATCTAAGTTTTTAAAACCATCGTACTAGTACTCTATACTTAGAGTCTTTAATCTTTAACCTTGGTATATATCTAGTACTTAGCTAGCATATAAACCCTATACCTTATACAGCTTTTTACAAAGCAAAAACAGTTTTACGTTATTTCACAGCATAAAGCAGCATATATAGCAATACCACAACATATATCACAACAGCATCATTATATGGTATAGGGTTTGAAAACTTGTCTTGGGGTCTTGGTGGTGTGGTAGTGGGGGCTTGAGAGTGTGCGCGTCGATCTATAATAAGATACAGAATTCACAGTCAGTCCCCTAGAACCATTTAATGTGCCTCAACTTAAGCACTCAAGTTCTATTAATAAAAGTCAAACGTCTCGCTCTCGGTCTTCTATAACCTCATGACGTTCCGTAAACCTCTAAGTCAAAAGCTTGGGTGAAAACCGTTCACAAATACCAAGTTCTTTTACTTTACCATTTCCTTGTTTTAACCCATCCCCTTAAGGGTATTTCACTCGCGTAACTTTCGTTCGCGTATTTTTATAAAATCACCAACTCATATTTTTAACTCGAACCCTTCTAGGATTCCTTGCCTTATTATACATACTAGTATCCATTTTAATATCTCAACCCAATTCCAATTTTAAAGGGCTTGATCCTTATCTCAAATTTCATACAATGAACTATCTCGTTACGCGAAACCGCTTTTACTAAAACGGGCGTTACTCCTAAACCGTAAATCAAAACGATACGATTGTTTCGCTAAAATAATCTAGGAAACAGAGCCTACATGCTCATGGTCAGAAACCTCAAGTTTATGCCCTGTTTTGCAGTCGTGGTTTCTGTCTAAACTACCTAGGTAAAATCCGACATGGTAACGGCGCTTATGCGTACTTCCCGTGTTTTTCAAACACTCAACCAATCTACAATCAACCATCAACCAACCACCAATCAAACTCAAGCTTATAATACCATTTATCTGTCCAAATAAGGTCACACTCTATTTCATAAGTTCATCCACAAATCAACCAGTAAACATGTTTAAAATCATGCATACATGCTTTATCTTAACATAGTTCTAAGCAAACACTTCTAACTTACTAGATCAAGCAAAAATCTTAAAAAGAGAGAGGTTTATACCTTCCTTGGATCTTAACAAAGGCTATATATGGGTGATATATCCTTCCTTGCTCCTTAACTATGTTAATCAAACCTAAAATCATCAAAACAAAACAAGATTCTATGAAGTTACTATTCACATCACTATTCATCATCAACTTTGAATCCATTTTTGACCAAGCTATGATCCATGGATGAGGCTAAGATTAGAGATCTACCTTGGATATAGGATGAGGGTGATTTAGAGCCCAAGATCAAGAATTATGGTTGAGTGGAAGTTGGATGAAAATTTTTAAGGACTTGGTTGAAGAAAATAGCCGAATGCTCTTGTTCTTCCTTGATGCATCTTTTCTTTGTTTTGTTTTGTTTTGTTTTTGTCTAATTAATCACTTAATACTTTTGCCAATTAATTTGTGTGGCTAATAACAAGGCTTGTCATCAATGACAAGGCCATTTTGGATGTGTGGTGGTGGTGAAAGTGGTGACAAGGTGGTGATTCATCACCTTGTCATCACTTGTCATGCCTATGTCATTCCCTTACATCTTGCTTATGTCTTCCTTTGCATCCTCAATTCTTTTATATATTGCACTTGATGATCTCATATAATACTCCTCCTTTGGTTAGGGTTTAATCCATAATTTATTACGCTTTTGTTTCGCGATAATTTCAAGTGGTTTTAAAGACGTTTCTCTGTACCAAAGCTAGGGTACTTCCTTTATCCTTCCATTACCTACGAAGTCCATGGCTATTTGTTCCCATTTCCATTCTGGAATCTCTAGGGGTCTTAAGAGTCCGTCGGGTCTTTGGTGTTCTGCCTTCACTCTTTGGCAGGTCAAGCATTTGCTTACCCACTCGGTTATGTCCTTTTTCATGTTAGGCCACCAATAATATTCCTTTAAATCCCTATACATCTTGGTACTTCCCGGGTGAATTGAATACCTTGAGCTATGACTCTCATGAAGAATCTCATCTTTTAATTCCTAATCATTAGGAATCCAAATCCGGTAAGTATACCTCATAACTCCCTTACCGTCTCTTTCAGTCCTTAATTCCTCTCCTGTCATTAGCTCTTGCCCTTCGCTCATCATGCGTTCTTGACTTAATTTGATCTTTTGCAGCAATTCTGATTGTAGTGCGATTTCAAATAGTTTTTCTGTGCCATTTCCGGTTATTTTAACCTCAATCTCCATCTTTTCAAACTCTTGGATTAACTTCTCTGAGGAGGTTATCATTTTGAGTCTCTCCTTCCTACTAAGGGCATCGGCCACCACATTGGCCTTCCCTGGGTGGTAAAGAATCTCGCAATCATAATCTTTGATTAATTCTAACCATCTCCTCTGTCTCATATTGAGCTCTTTCTGAGTGAAAATGTACTTAAGGCTCTTATGGTCTGTGTAGATCTCACACTTTTCTCCATATAAGTAATGCCTCCAAATCTTTAAGGCGAAAACTATTGCTGCTAATTCCAAATCATGGGTAGGATATCTACTCTCATATTCTTTTAATTGCCTAGAAGCATATGCAATCACCCTTTCGTGTTGCATAAGCACGCATCCTAACCCTTTGTGTGATGCGTCACTATAGATCACAAAATTTCCTCTTCCATCTGGCAGTGCCAGTACAGGGGCAGTAACTAGCCTCCTTTTCAATTCCTGAAAACTCTTTTCATATTTCTCAGTCCACTCAAACTTCTCAGTCTTTCGGGTCAGTCGGGTCAGTGGGGCTGCTATCTTGGCAAAATATTTCACAAATCTTCGATAATACCCGGCTAAGCCTATAAAACTTCTCACCTCAGTCGGGGTGGTCAGTCTGTCCCAATTTGAAATAGCTTCTATCTTAGCAGGGTCAACTAGCACTCCATCACTGCTGACTACATGGCCTAGAAACTGTACTTCTCTCAGCCAAAATTCACACTTGGAAAGCTTAGCATAAAGTCTTTCCTTCCTCAAAGTCTCTAACACTATTCTCAAGTGTTCTGCGTGTTCCTCCTCTGTCTTGGAGTAGACTAAAATATCATCAATAAAAACTATGACACACTTGTCCAAGTATTGCTTAAAGACTCTATTTATTAGGTCCATGAAGGCTGTTGGGGCATTTGTTAGCCCGAACGACATTACTAAGAACTCCTAGTGTCCATACCTCGTGCGAAATGCAGTCTTGGGTATATCTTCAGGTTTTATCTTTAACTGGTGATATCCAGTCCTCAGGTCAATCTTGGAGAAGTAAACCGCATCTTTCAACTGGTCAAACAAATCATCAATTCTTGGTAAAGGATATCGGTTCTTAATGGTCAACTTGTTTAGTTCGCGGTAGTCTATACACAATCTCAAACTACCATCCTTCTTTTTCACAAACAGTACTAGTGCACCCCAGGGTGACACACTGGGTCTTATCATTCCCTTATCTAGCAATTCCTGCAATTGACTAGCTAACTCTTTCCTTTCTACCGGAGCTAACCTGTACGGGGCCTTTGAAACTGGCGCCGTCCCTGGAGCTAATTCGATATCGAATTCTATCTCCCTATCAGGTGGTAATCCCGGAAGGTCTTCCGGAAATACGTCTTCAAATTCATTAACTATAGGAATATTTTGTAACTTAGGAACCTCTTGATTTGTATCTATCACATAAACTAAGTAAGCCTCACACCCATGCCGCAACAACCTCTTGGTTTGGGCCATTGTTAAAAACTTACGGGTTTGTCGTTGTCCCTTGAACACGACCTCCCGCCCTTCGGACGTTTTAATCCAAACTTTCTTTCTTTCACAATCTATCTGAGCACCATTGCTCGACAACCAATCCATTCCCAGAATAACATCAAATTCCCCTAATTTAAATGGAACCAAATCTACACGAAACTGTTGACCTTCTATTACTAGGCTACAGTCTATGTGTATTTCATCAACTGGAATTACTTCCTGATTTGCTATTTCTACCTCTAATACTTCGTTTAATGGTTTCGCCCTAAGTCTTAACTGACTCGCGAAATCCCTCGAAATAAAAGACTTGGTAGCTCCCGAATCAAATAAAACATTTGCATTGACTGTGTTGAGTGAAAGGGTACCTACTATCACATTAGTGTCCCTTATGGCGTCTTTCACCATCATGTTGAAAGTTCTAGCAGTTGGGGGTTTGTTAGAGGCAGCTCCACTGATTCTCGAGCTGGCAGGGTTTGCCATAGGGCAGTCTCTTTTCACGTGTCCTAATTTTCCACATCGAAAACACTTTTGATCGTTTCGGGGGCAAGCGCTGGAGTAATGCCCTATTTTGTTGCACGTGAAGCAAGTTACCGACTTTAGGGCACATTCTCCCAGGTGTTTTCTTCCACAAGTCTTGCAGTCAGGTAGTGGGGGTCGAGGTTGATTAAAACGGGACACTCCAGTCTGTCTGCCGCCCTGGCTTAGACTCTTATTCTCTGGTTTCCTGGATCCTGAATTCCTTAATGGCTAAGACCTGGTCCCTCCGAATGTCCTTACTGGAAGGCTCTTGTTCACCGAGCTTCCTCCTTGACTACCAAACTTCCTCTTTTTCTCTTCTCTTCCTTTCTGACTTTGCTCAGTACCTGCTTCCACTATGGTTGCCTTTTGCACTAACGACGCATAGTCCGTTAATTCCAACACTGCTACTCTATTCTGAATCCATTGTTTCAGCCCTTGCTGAAACCTTCTTGACCTCTTCAAGTCAGTATTGACAAAATCTGGCACAAACCTAGACAATTCAGTAAACTTGGCTTCATATTCTGCCACAGTCATGTTATCCTGTTTTAGTTCCAAAAACTTCCTTTCCATTTGTGCTTCCATGAACACAGGGAAATACTTTTCCAGAAATAAAGTAGTAAACCTTGCCCAGGTAACAACGGTATTTGTTTCTAGGTTTTTCTTTGATTCCCACCAGTAGTTAGCCTCCCCTTTCAGGAGGTACGTAGCAAAGACGGTCTTTTGGGTTTCCTCAATGCCTAGGATTTCAAAAGATTTTTCCATTTCCTTCAACCAAGCTCTTGCCTCAACAGGGTCAGCAGATCCCTAAAATTCCGGGGGTCCTAAAGACTTAAAAGCCTTAAAAGCACTATGCCCCGCAGTATTGGGGCTTGGTGGTGGTGGCGGTGGGTGCTGGTTCAAATTTTGTCGGAGTAGGTGCATAAATTGGTCCATCGGGTTTCCACCGGGAACCTCTACATTCTGAGTACTCTCATACTCTTCCTCTTCGTAGTCCTGATCATCAAACTCATTGTAATCATCATCCTCTCCGCTTCCTTCATACTCACATTCCTCAGGGTTCTATTCTTCCATCTCGTGGAAGTCTGGGTTTTCTTCCTCATTATGATAGTTTTGCCTTTCATCCCCCTGGTTAACACTGCCCTGAGTCGCAGAATTGGCAAGGCGTGCTCGTGTTCCCATACGTCGGGGTGGCATTTTCCTGATATTTTTAAGCAAAACTTTTATTATTAAAACCATTTGTTCCTTTTTAAAATATGTGGTTGAATCAATTGAGTCATTGGTGAAAATCTTGGAAATCATCCTTGCTCACACAAAACTCTTTTTATAGATTTTTTTTTGTCAAAATGGGGGTTACACAGTTTATATGTCAAAACTAATAACTTGTAAAACAATTGAAATAGCAGGGGATATCAAATCTTAAAACTGAAAGCTTTATCGAAACTGAAATGCATGAATATATACATTAGTGACATAAAGTCACGAGATGCTGAGTCAAAGTTCCATCAAAAGCGAACACATCGCTGAAATACCTCATCCCTACAACAGTCAAAAGCTAAGTACTACCAGTCAACCTGTCAACATCTGCTACGTCAGTCTGATCAGCCTATCTCTAACTCAGAAAGGATGCTACTATACATCGGAACCATCCCACAAAAACTGGCACTACTAACGGCCATCTGAGTTTAGCGAACTAAGCTATCTATCACCTATCAAGTCTCCCCATCCGAGCGGGTCTGATTCCTGACACGCACCATAGCATCTGCCCAAATCCTCTCTGTAGCTAGTCGGGGTACCAGTCCCTCAGCAATAACAGACATGCCTCTCATACGGACCATAGCTCGCCACTCGATGCGGGAAATCTCAAGTCTCATCTCCATAGGAGTCATAAACCTCATCCCGTCCTGATAAGAACGACGGGTCTCTCTCTCTGCAGCTAACTGTCTCCTCAGCTCATCAGCTCTAGCCTCTGCCGCTGCCAAGTCAGTGGTCAGCCGGCCAATCATCCAATCATGGATCACAGTAGGTACTCCAGTAGGTGAGGGAGGAGGTGTGTCTGGATCAGTCATAGCCTGGTCCTCCTCATATCCCTCAGGGGCAAGATCATAGTCATCGTTTGATGGTAGCGGGCTCAATGGGGGCACAGGAGGGGTAAGGACTCTCATAATAGGCAGAGGGTACATCCTGATGCCTTCTCGGCTAGCACTATCCTCAGAAGTCTCATCATCATCCGTAGTAACTACATCAGGTACAATCTGATCCCCCTCAGTGGAATCATCATCATCAGTCGAATATCCATCAATGGAGGGAATAAGAGGAGTTGGAAAGTCAAACACAGTCTTGGGGTCCTCTTCCGGATCCTCGTCCGGGTCCTCAGTATCCTCCTCGAGATCCTCCATGGGGTCATCCACGGGGTCGTCCTCAGCCGCCAGCAGAGCCTCGTCGTGCTGGGTCTCAAAGTCATCAGCCTCCTTGGCCGCGAATACCTATACAAGCGAAAACTAGGTTACTATACTGTGTAATCAAAGTTCCCTTGCGGGTTTTAACAGTCGGTGCTACATCCGGTAGCCCAAACATGAACTCGATGGGAGTTCTTCTTATTATTATAGTTGCATTTATTATTCCTAACGCCCTATCGTTTTTGAGATTAATAACTATAGGCTCTGATGCCATTTCTGTAACACCCCCAGACCCGGGGTCGGAGATCTGGGTTGTCACGATCCCTTGTTCCGTACAAACATTTAATACTTGAACTATAAAACAATAAATCATCACACATGGTGACCCCACCATCAATATACTCACGCCAGTTATGTCTCAGAAACGAACTTACAATACAGTAGTCATATGATCCACAAATTAAAGTTATTACAACCCAAAAGTAAAATACTGCAACCTACTACCAGTATGATTTCTATGTGAAATCATAAGGTAGCGCAAAAGGTTGTTCTTGTTCATTAATATACATAAGTGATACTTATAATTAAACCGGAGCAACCAGAGTTACACTCCGAACCAACTCAGGACTTCTACCTGATCAACTGTAATAACCATGTTACGGGCGGCCTGCATAGCTCTGACGCGCTTCCGAGCGGTAAGACGAATCCTGGCCATCTACTCTAGCTGTTGTGTTGTGATATATATGTATAGAGAGAAAAAGCAAGAGTGAGCACTCGGCCCAGCAGTAATACAATACAGCATAAGCATATAAGTAAGCTTATATCATAAAGGAAAACCTTTAAAACCTCATTCGTATACAGAATGATATATTTATTTCTCTTTTCGTCAAAACATACCATACAGTACGACTACTGTATGAGGAACATCATTACTCATTACTGTCACATTATCAGTAACTCAGCGCCTAGGCTTTTGTTACAATGTGCAGCTCAACTCCAATTGGAGGGAAGTGAATGTACTGGAACACCCGATACACGGTGATCAGCCGTTGTATCGTAACTTTTCTTTTCTACTAGTAGAAGGACGACTTCCTGTTCGGTTATCACCCTGACCGCATATGGGCCATTGTCCTAGGAGATCACTACCTCGGTGCCTATTTTTCATCACCGGGCAAGCCTTAGCACTCAAGAGATCACTACCTCGGCGCCTATTTTTCATCACCGGGCAAGCCTTGATAATTTGGCACTACCCCGGCACCTATTTCATTGCCGTGTAGGCCTTTCCAATTCCCATGAAGAAAAACATTAATGAAACGGAAATCGGAATTTAATTCCACATTTCCCAAGTACGAATACTTGTCAAAACTTTGTAACCGTTTAGAACACCTTACTCCAGAGTAATTGAAAGGAGTAAGTCAAAGTGTGGGTTGACATTAGTCAACGAGACTACCGATGATTACTACGTATTTTGAAATCATGACCAGGGAGTTTATTGAAATATCAGAGTTCAGTGAGTTTGGAAAAACTCTTATTTGAATGGGGGAGCCATCCCCTAGTTATAGATACTTTAGAGGAACAGCCGAAGTAAATCACTGTCCTCGAATTCTTGAACTAGATTCCTAGTTTTCGATGAGTTGGAAATAAATATTATTTGCATTTAATACCTTCAACTATCTTAAGATAATAGTTGGGAATCTCTAATTTTAATATCTTTTCTGAAATTCAGAAAGTTACATATTTGTGTAAAAAATAGAACCTTGGATCATATAATAAGGTTCTATGATTTTAATTCATTTTTGGAGTATTTAATAAATACTCAAATAATAAATATTAAATTTTTATTCAATATAACTACGTAAGTGAATATTCACTTAATTAAGTAATAATCAATTAATAAATATTGAATTATTATTCAATATAAACACTTAAGTGAATATTCAAAAAAATAATATTCACTTTAATTAAATAATATTCAAATAATATTTATTATAATATTATTCAAATATCTCACCTTAAATATTCCATAATATTGATATTAGAATATTTAATAGACATTTAAAATATAACTGTCCCTGGAACCTTCCAGCTTTTGACAGCAGTCTAAAATAAATAATAATTTGACTCCCGGTCTAAGTTTTTAAAACCATCGTACTAGTACTCTATACTTAGAGTCTTTAATCTTTAACCTTGGTATATATCTAGTACTTAGCTAGCATATAAACCTTATACCTTATACAGCTTTTTACAAAGCAAAAACAGTTTTACGTTATTTCACAGCATAAAGCAGCATATATAGCAATACCACAACATATATCACAACAGCATCATTATATGGTATAGGGTTTGAAAACTTGCCTTGGGGTCTTGGTGGTGTGGTAGTGGGGGCTTGAGAGTGTGCGCGTCGATCTATAATAAGATACAGAATTCACAGTCAGTCCCCTAGAACCATTTAATGTGCCTCAACTTAAGCACTCAAGTTCTATTAATAAAAGTCAAACGTCTCGCTCTCGGTCTTCTATAACCTCATGAAGTTCCGTAAACCTCTAAGTCAAAAGCTTGGGTGAAAACCATTCACAAATCCCAAGTTCTTTTACTTTACCATTTCCTTGTTTTAACCCATCCCCTTAAGGGTATTTCACTCGCGCAACTTTCGTTCGCGTATTTTTATAAAATCACCAACTCATATTTTTAACTCGAACCCTTCTAGGCTTCCTTTCCTTATTATACATACTAGTATCCATTTTAATATCTCAACCCAATTCCAATTTTAAAGGGCTTGATCCCTATCTCAAAGTTCATACAATGAACTATCTCGTTACGCGAAACCGCTTTTACTAAAACGGACGTTACTCCTAAACCGTAAATCAAAACGATACGATTGTTTCGCTAAAATAATCTAGGAAACAGAGCCTACATGCTCATGGTCAGAAACCTCAAGTTTATGCCCTCTTTTGCAGTCGTGGTTTCTGTCTAAACTACCTAAGTAAAATCCGACATGGTAACGGCGCTTATGCGTACTTCCCGTGTTTTTTAAACACTCAACCAATCTACAATCAACCATCAACCAACCACCAATCAAACTCAAGCTGATACTACCATTTATCTGTCCAAATAAGGTCACACTCTATTTCATAAGTTCATCCACAAATCAACCATTAAACATGCTTAAAATCATGCATACATGCTTTATCTTAACATAGTTCTAAGCAAACACTTCTAACTTACTAGATCAAGCAAAAATCTTAAAAAGAAAGAAGTTTATACCTTCCTTGGATCTTAACAAAGGCTATATATGGGTGATATATCCTTCCTTGCTCCTTAACTATGTTAATCAAACCTAAAATCATCAAAACAAAACAAGATTCTATGAAGTTACTATTCACATCACTATTCATCGTCAACTTTGAATCCATTTTTGACCAAGCTATGATCCATGGATGAGGCTAAGATTAGAGATCTACCTTGGATATAGGATGAGGGTGATTTAGAGCCCAAGATCAAGAATTATGGTTGAGTGGAAGTTGGATGAAAATGTTTAAGGACTTGGTTGAAGAAAATAGCCGAATGCTCTTGTTCTTCCTTGATGCATCTTTTCTTTGTTTTGTTTTGTTTTGTTTTTGTCTAATTAATCACTTAATACTTTTGCCAATTAATTTGTGTGGCTAATAACAAGGCTTGTCATCAATGACAAGGCCATTTTGGATGTGTGGTGGTGGTGAAAGTGGTGACAAGGTGGTGATTCATCACCTTGTCATCACTTGTCATGCCTATGTCATTCCCTTACATCTTGCTTATGTCATCCTTTGCATCCTCAATTCTTTTATATATTGCACTTGATGATCTCATATAATACTCCTCCTTTGGTTAGGGTTTAATCCATAATTTATTACGCTTTTGTTTCGTGATAGTTTCAAGTGGTTTTAAAGACGTTTCTCTGTACCAAAGCTAGGGTACTTCCTTTATCCTTCCATTACCTTTGTCTAATATATAATCTTTGATTTCTCACCTTGGTTTAAGACATGATCATGGATTTCTCATTCCACATACTTTCTTAAAACGATCAAATCAATACATCCTTAACTGTCCAGTGAATAGTGATTTAAAACTCGGATGGGAATCTTCTGATTCTGATCGCGTTTACATTCTTTTATTCTTCCTATACATCAATAATATTACTTCGAAACATTCATTCCATGTCGTCTACATAGTGTGGGCTGAAAAACTTTTCGTCAGCAAATTTACTATTCATCAGTGGAAATTCACTATTCATTAAGGTTTTAATTATTACAAAAATTTGGGATATTACATCAGCATCATCAAAATCTGCAAAATTGTAGCCAAATTTCTGATAGAATTCAGCATCCCTGTCAGCCTGATATCTCAGAATATGTTCCATGACAGGCTCTGGAACATTATCATAGCTTTCCATCAACTCTACCATCCTTTCCAGGTAGAAAAAGTCAATTCTTCTTTTATCTATTGCCATCATGTTACCACTGGTTGATGTGGCTACAAGATCAAAGTCCTTGTTCATCCTGACAAATCTTGATTCTGGCCACCACAGAATGTACTCAGTAACCTCTTGATTAGCATCCAGCTTAATCTCAACACTCTTGATTTCTTTTGATTGCATCTGTTGTACCTTAAGACTGTTGGGAGGTATTGATTGAATTGGTGATAAGTGGATTTCATATCCACTTGGATCATTCTAAATCGGCTTAAATTGGTTGTTTGTACTCAAGTACTTGTCGTTTTTAATGTGTTTTGAGTTAGTAAGTGCAGAGTCGTATTGTTGGTGGAGTATTTGAGTTATCTTGACTTGGTGGTGGTGAATGAGCTTTATTGTGGAAGTCGTGAAGTTGCGGGACTTGAGAACGTGAAGAAAACTCAAGAAAATGCATTTTGAAGAAATCTGGCAGAAAGTCAAGGGTCCCCTCCCCCTTCCAGGCGCGCCCACGCCCACTCCAATTCAATTCAAGCGCGCCCACCCCCTCTCAGGCGCGCCCGCGCCCTAAACATGCTGAAGAAGGAAATTTCAAGTCTGAAAAGGAAAGTTGCCAAAAGACCAGCCAACCCTACAGCCTATATAAACTATTGGTGGACGAATTCTGAGACATACAATCATATACTTACATACATATTCCTCCACCAGTGAGGAGAACAAGAAGACGGCTGATTACGAAGATCTACTTTTCATCTTTTCTTTGTATTCTTCTAATTAGGCGATACTTTGGATTCTCGTTTGTTCTTTCTTAAACCCTAGCACTTTTATTCAGTATTCTAGACTTATTATTATCATGTTTTCATCAGAACCCACGATGATGAACGGTTCGGTTATGAACTAATCGTTGTCGTGGGATTCTAACGGATTTATTTATGGATTTTAGAAGTTAATTGTTTTAAAGATGTGTGTGTGATGGCTAATTGATATCCTAGTTTGGTTGTGCTTATTCTTCTTGGATGCGTAGCTAACATCTAAGATTGTTTGTTAATCTCTATTGAATGCGAAAGTGGATATAGAGGTTTAGAACTTGCCATGCTAGCATAGGTTTATGTATGTTTGTCATGCATGATTCGTAGGTGATTTTAACCATCTTACCTGCCCTATGTAATCTGAATGGATAACTTGCTCGTTAAACCGTTATGTTTTCAAATCTTATAGACATATAGGGTCTAAGCATAATTGGTGTCTGCTCAACTTCTATCTCTTTTGTGGATGTTTGAGTGGTTTGGTATACGTATACTGAAAGGTAGCGTGTACTGATTTTGTGTTATCCGATTAGTTGTCACAACCGTCACATGCATTGATTAAAGACAAAAGGCTCTAGATGAAGTATTTAATGAAGTTAGGATCCCATGTTTTATTCTCATAAGTAAATCATCAGCAATCTATTTAGTTAATTATAATCTTGTTAAGTTGATTAGTTAATTTAGTTAATCAAAACTCAAATTTGATACTTGTCTTAGCATTGAACAATAGCCATACATTGTTGCATAGGTGCAAAACTATAGTAACCAAAGCAGTCTCTGTGGGAACGAACTCTACTTATTCTTATATTACTTGTGACCGCGTATACTTGCGTGATATTGTGTGAACAATTGGCATCTTCTGATTTCTGCCAAATCCAGTGGCCTTTTCCTTTCCTGAGTACTTGTGCTTTCCATGAGGTTTCTGTCTAGATAACCATGCTCTTTCTTTAGCTTTCAGTCTTTTGGTCTTGACAGTAGCTTTGGCTTCATTCTTGACAGAATCTTCCTTGACAGCACCTTTGTCGACAGTATCTTCCATGACAACATCTTCTATGACAGTATCCTTGTCGACAGTACCTTTGGTTACAGCATCCTTTTCAGCATTTATGCAGTCAATATCACATCTAAGAATGCGTGCCTCCAAAGCTTCCAGTATTCTTGGCTCCTCTTCATCTGTTGCATCAGCATCTTTCTTTTCTTGACTAGGAGTTTCTTCATTGCCTTCATTCTGAGATTGAATACCAGTATTCCCAGAATTACTTCCACCAGCATTTCCAGCATTTCCAGAAACTTCACCACCTCCAACCTCATCATCATCATCATCATCATCATCCTGAGGAGGAATGTCATAGAGACAGCTTCCACCTTGATCATTTCTTTTGGCATTGGCTCTAGAGATTAGTTCCTTCACTCTAGCTCCCAGTGCCTTGTCTCTCAACACCAGCATTTTGTAGATCTCTTGAACAGAATGAACTCTTCCTGGATTGGCATTTGAACTGAGTATTCCATCTAACACTTTCAGAATTGACTTGGTTTCCATTCTGGATGGGCTAACCAAATTCATGAAGCTGTTCCTTCTTGTGCCATCCTTAGTTTTAGATCTGTAGAAAACACTTGGTGGATTTGTGTAGACTTCAGGTAGCTTTTGTGTGACCAGGTTCTGGATTTGCATATCCAATATTTCATTGAATGGTGTTTGACTGATCTTTCCCTTCAAAGCACACAACACCTTTGCTGGCAGACTCTGCAATAACTGCATTGTGATGAAATAATATATGCCAGAAGTGAAATAGATACTTACAGCCCATCTTTTCTCATCATTCACCATTACACTGACACTGGTGATTTGATCCTTTAACAGTTTTGTGTTGTTGGTTGGACGGTTGCTTGGAGCATTAATTGCTTCTTTCACCAAACTGCTAAATTCACTGTCATGGTTGTGTAATGTGCTCTCCCTGTAATCCACCATTAAAGTATTGACTTCTTCTTGATCATACTCAGTACCATTGGACCAAGTATTTCCTTTATGGATGGATTCAGGAAGTTTCCCTTTACCTTTCCCAACCTTATTCTGTTCCTCCATTTCTCTCCATCTTTTCTGTAGAGCAGTTTCTTGAGTTGCTGAGGTTGGTTCTCTAATTGTCACAGGAGGTAGAATTGGGTGTCTAGATGCGGGTCTTCTTTGCATTGCATCTTGAGTTGCCTTGGACATTAACACCCTTTCACCATCCAAGTCACCTTCAACAAGATCTTCAACTTTATCCTTTGATTTTTCACTGCTTGGTTTGACTTGCTCCCCTTAGACATTGCTTTCCCCTTAGCTCCCCCTTTGGTCTTCACAGTTACTAGCTCCCCCTGAGTTCCACCTGATTCCTGAATAGACAATGATTCTGATCTTGCTACCTTCTCCCCCTTAGTTGAGTTGGCAGCTACTAGGTCAGTAAGGAACTGGATAGAGAGCTGAGTAGTAGCAAAACCATCAACCACCAGTTGCGAGAGAGAGTCCATCTTGGAGTTCAATTTAGCACACTGTCCTTCCAGAGCTTCAATCCTGTTTCCAAAAAGTGCAGAGGGGCCACCATTCCTTAACCTTCTTTGAGGGGAAGGAAAAGAAAGGGGCTTGGAGGCTATGGGGGTTCTCACACTCTCAGGGTGTTTTTGAGTGATCTCATCACTCCTCACAGAAAGACTCTCAAGGCCTAATGCCTGAATAGTGTGGGCTCCCTCAAAGTCTCTCTGGACATGCTCAAGTCCCTCTCCTTTTGCCAGCTCATTTGGCTGCCTCTCATTTTTATGCTCACCTCTCTTTTCTTTTATCTCTCTTTTGTTTTGCACACCCTCACTCAACCTAGATGCATGGGTATGAGCAGTACTAACATGCATGGAAGGAGAAGATTTAGAATGTACCTTTAAGAGTTTGGCAAGAGGTAGATCATCATCAGAGGCATCCTCAATGATTACAGCATCAAAATCAGGCTGAGAGGACTGGACAGTATCTTTGGCAGGAATGTTACTGTCAGTTGGAGTCTGGACAGCAGGTTCTGGCATGACATCATCTTTGGGATGTGGAGTGACAGTAGGTTCTGTAGTGACAGTATCTTTCTCTCCACCCATGACAGCAGCTGTGTCCAGGACAGCAACATTGCCAGTGTCTTTGACAGCAACAGAGGCTGTGACAGCATCTTCTTGAAGGTAAGATGCTCCTTGGAGTTCAGACAAAGTGTTGGCTGTTTCATTTTCTGACAAACTACCACTTTGCCCTGGCTCAGTGTTTGGAGGAGTGGTGTCCATTTCACTTTGAGAAATGGGTTCTTGTGGACCACTAGATGGGGGCTCATCCATGATTGGAGATGGATGATCAAAACCTGAAGGGTTGGGACTGTCCCCTTCTCTAGGTTGTGGAGAAGAAACAAAAGAATGGGTAGGGAAGGAAGAAGGTGAAGGTGTAGCAGAGAGTTGGGGCTGATTCACAGGAGAAACATGTGAATCATCAAAAAGAATAGAGAAATCCTCACTGTGCCCTAACTCACTGTGTGTTTCTTCAAGTGGAGGTTCCTCAGGTTGTGAACCATGAGTTTGTGCAGACTCTGTATAGGGTGCCTTGGGAGACATGCCAATTTCAATAGATGCACCTTGTTGAGAAGGCACATCTAGGGAGGTGTTTGAATCCCTTTCAGTAACCACAGTTTGTTGAGAAACTGCAGCTTGGCTAACAATGGTTTTAGTCCTCCTAGCTCTCTTCTTCTTAGGCTCAGGGGGAACCACTGGGGGTTCTGTTTGACTAGCCTCCTTATTTGCTGCACTAGGTGCAGTGTCTCCCTCTTGACTAACAGAGCTACCACCAACATCAGCTTCTAAGGGCCTTTTTCTGGATTCTTGCTAGGCTTCTCTTTGGGCTTTGGGAAGTCTAGAGGGCCTAGGATGAGTGTATGGTGTTGAATGTGGGTTAACTGAATTTGGGTCTAATTCAGTTTCATTCTCAAGAGTGAAAGAGTCATAACCAGAGGGTAATGGTAAATCAGGGTTGGACACTTGAGCAACCATGTGCTGAGTGAAACAAAGTGGAATATGTGCATTGAGATTCTGTGAGGATAACAGTGTGTGTGTGTTCTTTTTTCAAAACTGAGCAAGCCTCTAAACGAGGGGCATCATTATTAAAATCACAGAATGAATTAATGCACATCATAAGAAAGCGAGGGTAGATTGATACCTTCTTACCTATGGCAGCCCTGAGGTGTGCCATGAGGAGAGCTCCAACATTCACCTTGTATTCATGGACAAGAGAATGTGTCAGTTTCTTGATGTAGGAGGGTATTCCATTCCAGCCTGTGGACTTGGTAGAGAACACCTTGACCATCACATCAAGTATCATGCTCCACTCCTTTCGCAGATACTTCCTATCCATTTCACCAGATGGATACCATTTGGTTGTACCCTCTTTGAGAATAGGGCCAGCATACCCAATCTTCAAGAAGAGCTTCTTGAGAGTGTCATCATTAGCAAGTTCAGCAAAATTTCTGCCTTCTTGAAGTGTAATTCCAAGAGCAGTATTGATGACCTCAGCTATAAGAATGTAGTGTTGCCCATTGATTGTGATTTGAATGGATGGGTTCTCACCCTCCGTTTGAGCAACAACAGTTTGCCAAAATGCCTCAATTCTGTCTAAGTCGAGAATGAGTGTTGAGGTAATGGCAGAACCAAGATAGGACTTGTTCAAGAAAAACACTAGTCCTTTGAAACCTTCACCAGCATCATTTGGGGAAAAGATGCCAGCAAAGTTTGTTTGAGAGAGAGTCTGTTTGGGTGCCATGGAGATTTCAGGAAAAAAAAGAGTAAGAAAGTGGCTTTTTGCTTGAAGAAAAGTATTTTGCCTTGAGTTCGATGAGAGTGATATGTCTGAGTAACTGGGGAATAAATAGAGGTATCTCAAACGTTGTGCACAAAAAGTGGAATTAAAGAACGTGTCTTAACCCACTCTTATAACACGTGAGTTACTGCCCGTTATTCACTGACCAACGTGGGATAAATATCCAATTTCAACGGTCCACTATTGTTGACAGTAACCTGTGCGCTAGAAACAATCTGTCAGTAATAAGAGGTGGTGACAATAGGTTTTGCGCGACATCAACTATTGCACAAAAACTTGTTGTCACCGTTAAGCATATGAATGACAGTATCCTTTACAAGTCTTGACAGAAAGTCTTTCCCTGCTGTCAAGAAGGTTGCTGTCAAGAAACACACGACAGTATCCTTCTTAATGACAGTAACTTCGATTGGGAATTGTTTCTGTCATGAACTTATTAGAATGCTTTATTCATAAACTTAACCTAAAATTGACAAATTATGGATTTAGCAATGTAATCTTTTGAACACAGATATTATGCAATTAACACAGACAAATCATAAACTCAAAAACCACAAAAACAAGAAACTTTATTATTATTAATAAAATCACTTAAATAAAGCATTGAGTACATCATTTTATGATTTTATCAGCTAGTTCTAAAAGCTCTTCCTTAACCACTTCTTCAGTGCGACCTTCTTCCTTGAGAAGTTCCTGAAGCTCCTTCTCCTCTTCTTGCACCTTGGCCTCCTCCTCCTTTTCCTTTTCCTCGTCTATTTCATCGAGGGCATCCAACAGCACCTTGAAGATCTCCTCAACCTCTTCATTGTAGGGTTCACTATCGCACCGTTTTAGCCCGACTTCAATTCCTACTTTGTTTTCCATTATTTACTTTAAAATTGAGAGCAGACTGGTGAAACCTAAGGTTAATTTATAGGCAAAACCGTCTAAGGATTAAAGTCTAATGGTCAACAGTTAGAGTACCCATACAACTACCACAAAAGTAATTAATGGTCGTGTCCTCCTTTAATCCTACAGATTTATGCAAAAAGGTGTGAAAGTCCAATGGAACAGATATTTATCTCTCAAACTTAGCAATTAACCACATTAATGTCATACAGGGTCTAAAAGTATGAGACTGACACAAAATACTGACATGTAACGTCAAATCAACACATGCTGTCACATAACAGACACAGACCAAGTAGACAGTAACTTCTCTTGACAGCAGGTTTGAAGTTGCTGTCATGAGCTTCAAAAAAAAACATTTGAAAGTGCAGAAAAACTTGGTAAATTAACATACCAGATTCAGCATTCCCAATTCACTTACCAACCTGTTGAAGGTTGCTTCATCCAATGGCTTAGTGAAGATGTCAGCAAGTTGCTTGTCAGTTGGGACATAGATCAGCTTCACAGTTCCTTGTTCAACATGTTCTCTGATAAAGTGATGTCTTATATCAATATGCTTTGTCCTAGAGTGTTGAACTGGATTGTCTGAAATGGATATGGCACTAGTGTTGTCACAGTAAATAGGAATGCCTCTTAGCACTAGACCATAATCCAGAAGTTGATTCTTCATCCATAGAATTTGAGCACAGCAACTGCCTGCAGCAATATACTCAGCTTCTGCAGTTGAGGTAGAAACTGAATGCTGCTTCTTGCTAAACCATGAGACCAATCTCCCACCAAGAAATTGACAGCTACCAGTAGTACTCTTTCTGTCAATCTTGCATCCAGCATAGTCTGAGTCTGAGTAACCAATTAGATCAAATCCAGTATTCTTAGGATACCAAAGGCCTAGATTAGGAGTGCCTTTTAAGTATCTAAAGATTCTTTTGATGGCTACTAAGTGTGACTCCTTTGGATCACTTTGAAACCTTGCACAAAGACATGTAACAAACATGATGTCAGGTCTGCTAGCAGTTAGATATAGGAGAGATCCTACCATGCCTCTATAGGTGCTTGAGTCAACTTTCTTTCCTTTAGGATCAAGGTCCAGACTGGTTGATGTGGACATTGGTGTCTTTGTATGTGATGAATCTTCCAAGTTGAACTTTTTGAGAAGTTCCTTGATGTATTTAGCTTGACATATGAAGATTCCATCAGGTTGTTGAAGAATTTGTAATCCCAGAAAGAATGACAATTCTCCCATCATACTCATCTCATATTTGTTACTCATGAGAGAGGAAAACTTCTCACACAACCTCTCATTTGTAGAACCAAAAATGATGTCATCCACATAGATTTGTACTAGAATGATGTCCTTGCCATGGTGTTTGTAGAAAAGTGTCTTGTCCACAACTCCTCTAGTAAACTGATTTTCCAAAAGAAAGGTGGAAAGTGTGTCATACCATGCCCTGGGTGCTTGCTTTAGTCCATACAAAGCTTTGAAGAGTTTGTATAAAAAATCATACATTTCAGCATCCTCAAACCCTGGTGGCTGTTCAACATACACTTCTTCTTCCAACTCTCCATTTAGGAAGGCACTTTTGACATCCATCTGAAACACTTTGAAGTTGCAGTGTGCAGCATAGGCTAGAAAGATTCTTATAGCTTCAAGTCTTGCAACAGGTGCAAATGTCTCATCATAATCTATTCCTTCCTGTTGACAGTAACCCTTAGCCACTAGCCTTGCTTTGTTTCTTGTCACTGATCCATTTTCATCAAGTTTGTTTCTGAAAACCCATTTGGTCTCAATGACTGACTTTCCCTTAGGTCTTGGAACCAGCTTCCATACATTGTTCCTTTCAAACTGATTTAGCTCTTCTTGCATTGCTATCACCCAGTCAGAATCCAACAATGCTTCATCAGTTGTGAGACAGGAAGCATGAAAACATGCTGTCAGCAGAGACTTTGTTCCTTGTCCTCACTCCAGAAGTAGGGTCACCAATGATAAGGTCATTTGTGTGATCCTTGTTCCACTTGGTGATTCTGGGCAAGCTACTTGATTGTACAGGAACAGTTGCTTCAGTTTGTTGAGTTGAGTGCTCACCAATCCCATTGTCTTCACCATGTTCTTCATTGTCTCCAGATTCACCACTGTTATGAATGTTAGAGGTTATGGTATGTGACTGAGCTGGAGTTTGGTTGACAGTAGTGGTATTGACAGTATCTTTATCAACTTCAACACTTTGAGTGAAGCTAGGCTCTTCATTAACAATTTCCTCAGTTTCCAGGTATCCTTGATTCTCAAATCTGAAAGTCTGCATCTTTCCTTCTTCATTCAGTCCTGGGAACTTGGTTTCATCAAATGTGACATTAACACTTTCTTCAATAATCCAGTGTTCCATCACATAAACTCTGTAGGCAGTCCTTTCTGTGATGTAACCCATAAATAGTCCTTCAAAAGCCTTGGTGTCAAATTTTCCTTTCTTCTCATGGTTATCCTTCATCATAAAGCATTTCCTCCCAAACACATGAAAATATTTGACAGTAGGTTTCTTTCCAGTTAACAGACAGTAAGGTGTACTTGCATGAGTTTTGTTGATCATGGTTCTGTTTTGAGTATAACAAGCTGTGTTGATAGCTTCAGCCCAGAAATATGTTGGCAGTTTGGCATCATACAACATAGTTCTAGCTGCTTCAATGAGAGTCCTGTTCTTTCTTTCTACAACTCCATTCTGCTGTGGAGTCCTTGCAGCAGAGAATTGTTGTACAATTCCTTCATCTTTACAGAAATTTCCAAGTGTGGCATTTCTGAATTCTGTACCATTGTCACTCCTCAAGATTTGAACTTTTGAGTTTGGAGTTCTATCAAGAACTCTGACTTGATCAATAATCACTTGAGCAGCTTCATCTTTGGATTCAAGAAACTTCACCCAAGTGTACCTTGAGTAATCATCCACCATTACTAAGGCATATCTCTTTTTGGCCATAGATGGTACATTGACTGGTCCAAAAAGATCCATATGAATCAACTTGAGTGCTTCTATGTTGGTGTTCATTTGCTTGGACTTGTGCACAGCTCTCCTTAGTTTGCCCATTTGACAATCTCCACACAATCCTTCTTGACAGAATTCCTGTTGGGGCAAAGCTCTCACCAACTCCTTCTTCATCAAAATATTCATTGTTTTGAAGTTGAGATTTGAGAGCTTCCTATGCCAAAGCATACTGTCACCAACAGTTGCTTTACTGTAGAAACAGTAAACTTTATCCTTCTTTGTTGAGTTTAAGTCAGCAAAAAACAAGTTTCCTTTTCTAACCCCTTTTAGAGAGAGGCTACCATCCTTCTTGTGATAGATGTTACACATCATCATATCAAAATCAACCTTGAATCCCCTGTCACTGAATTGGCTGACACTGAGTAGATTGTGCTTCAATCCATCCACAAGAGCAATTTCTTCAATGACAACATTTCCAATTTCCAAACAGCCATATCCCACTGTGTAACCCTTGCTGTTGTCTCCAAAGGTTATGATTGGGCCAGCTTTCTCTACATAGTGTGATAGCATGGCTTTATCACCTGTCATGTGTCTTGAGCAACCACTGTCAATGATCCACATGACTTGATATTTCTTCTTTCCCTGCAAAACAGAATGTGTTTAGGTTGCATATGGTACCCAATCTTTGTTGGGTCCTGCAGTTTTAGTGTCTCCTGAGTTTCTTCCAGTCATAAAATCACAAGCATCATCAATGATCTCCTGTTTGACTTCTCTTTTCACCCACTTAGGTTTAGAATTGGACTTGATCCTTTTCTTAGTGGATGAGGCCTTTTTGCTGTTGCCAGCAGGCTCAGAAGTCTCAACGGTGTGCATGTATGAACATTTTTCAGTAGTGAGAATAGGTAAGTTAAAGCATGTACTCATGGCAGTGATCTTGCATGGCATACATTCAATGTTATTACAGACACTCATAGTTCTATGCATAAGAGGGGTTCTGTGTAAGTTACCATTGAGTTCAGTAGCATTGATCTTATCATCAATTGGGTTCTTACAAACGTATGTTAAATGATGTGAAGATCCACAATTATTGCATAGTTTCCTAGAAGCACCTCCAACATTAGTGTTGGGATTTATGGGTGATAACATAGAAACAACTTAACTTTGAATGTACTTAATTTTTAATTAAGTAGAACATACTGTCACAGCCAAAGTATGTTCTTGTAATCAGTATGTAATGTTATTCTAGTTGTATAATTTGAAAGAAGTTCACTTGCTGTGTTCAAGCGTCAAAGGATGCATAATTAGATGACAACATGAATAAAGGTTACTGTCCTAAAGCTTCGACAGTAAGATTACAAGAAGACAGAATGTTGCAAGTCAAGACAGCATATTCACTCTGACAGCAACATTGGCGGAAGACTACGCGACAGCAACTTTAGCCCTCGACAGCAAGTTTGGAAACCTCGACAGCACACTATGCGGGGAACTCCTACTGTCACCAAAAGCACATCCCTGTGACAGCAAGCTTTGTGGCAAAAGTAACTGTCTCGAGAAAGACCCTTGTTCTAAGTATATATCTTTCTCAGTCAAATCCCGTGACAGTTTCAATGTTCAAGAAACATGCGTGTTGCAGTATCCCTAGGCTACACCAAGTCTGCAAGACTACGACAGAAGCTTCAAGCACTGCAAAACAAAAGCGAATCAATTCAAGAGCAAGGTCAAGTCTTTATTTGCTGAATTGCTTAAGCTGGAAATAGAATGAATCTAGGTTGCTTTCTTTATAATGTATATCTGACATGTTAGCAATTTAGGAAAGTCACATGGGTAAGACAATCTGTAAGAAGCTTCCACTTGACAGTGACAGCAGCTTCACAAACCCGTGACTGATAGTGATAGGATTAGTCTTATACCTACTGTCAATTCATTCTAGATATGTAACAAAGACAAGTAAGAGTCTTGAAGAAAAACCGAAGCTCGAGAATTCTCTCTTGAGGTTGTAGCAACACTTTGCAAAATAAATAAAACATTTATTTTGTGAATCTTGTCTTCTCGATTGTACTGTTTGTGAATGCATACATATTATTGATAACATTAAATCTTAGTTTTGGTTGTTGAAACTGAGATTGAATTTTATCAGTATTTCATTCATCCCCCCCTTCTGCAATACACGAGGACCAACAACTGGTATCAGAGCGATCAGATTAACATACATATCTGAGATCACGACGACAATGCAGAATTCAAACAGTATCAAGATCCAAGCTTTTGATAAAGAGAACTACAACATTTGGAAAAGAAAGATCTTGTTGTTTATCAAAGCTGCGAATCCACTATACCCAGGTATTCTCGAGAATGGTCCTTTCATTCCAAGGAAGGAAATTGAAGCCACAACAGTAAATGGTGAAGTCATTCCTGCACATTGGGTTCCCAAAGATCCCTCCGAATTTTTGGAACCTGAGAAGGAGAAAATAGTGCTAGATGATCACTTGCAACTCATCTTGCTCGATTCACTCACGTTGGATAAAGCCATGTGTGGAAGTGTGATAAGCTGCACATCTGCCAAGGAGATGTGGATCAGGTTAGCTTTACTATGTGAAGGAAGTGAAGAAGTTAAGGGCAATCAAAGGCAAATACTGATATCACAATATGAGGCATTCATGGCCAAGCCTGGTGAAGACTTAACTTACATGTTTGAAAGTTTCAGTAAGCTCTTAACTGAACTACAGATACATGGCAAGTACTATGACAGAAAAGAATTAAATGTCAAGTTCTTGCTTACACTGCCTGATCACCTTGAACACAAGACAACAGCCATACGAGAAGGAAGAGATCTCAACAATATAACCTTTGAGACACTTTATGGCATTCTGAAATCTTATGAACTTGAACTCTTTCAAAATAGAGCCATACAAAGTGGAACAAGGAACAAGATGGCTAATATGTCAAGTGCCCTAGTAGCACAAGTGCCAAGGATCACACAACGAAGTGAAGTACTACAAATCACACAACCAACCCCTGTACAATCCTTGAAGATAGAAGAGGTTGTTGAAGATGATGAGAAAGTAGTACTACAGCTCAAGGATGTGGAAGATGAAGACTTCTACACAATGGAGGAACTGGAAAGCATGGACAATCGTACTATGGCCTACATGGCTAAAAAGTTCAAGAACTTTAGGTTCAAGAAGGATAGGTCATTCAGGCCCCAAGGCCAAGCATCCAAGTTCACCAAGGGAAGCTCATCAAAGGCTGCTGTGGGAAGCTCATCCAAAGGAGGATACAAGACTGGATTTGTGGATAGATCTAAATTCAAGTGTTACAACTGTGGTGAACCTGGTCATTTTGCTACTGAATGCAAAAGACCCAAACAAGTTCAGAGATTTGAGAAAGGAACTGGTGGATACTCTAAGAAGAATCAAGGTAGAGCCTATGTGGCTGAAGGAAAGTGTTGGGATGAGTCTGATGATGAAGATGAAGAAGAATATGTCAACCTAGCTCTCATGGCTAGCACTGATGAAGTAACATCAACATCTTCAAGTCAGGTACCTTCACTTGTCTTACTTGATATGTCCATTGATGAGTATAAGAAAACCATTAAAGACTTAAGTGCTGAAATGTTCAATGTCTATACTAGCTTATCTGCTGCTAATGAGGAAATCACTAGGCCGAGTAAGCTAAATGAAACACTAAAGTATGAAAATGAATCTCTTGTTCTCAAAACCAGTTCACTAGACTCTTTAGCTCAGGAGAATGCAAAATTTAAAAATGAATTAAAATGTGCTAAAGAAGTTGAGGAATTCCTGAGAAATGAGATTGCTGAAAATGAATTCAAGATTAAGGCTTATAAAAACTCATCTAAGATAGTTCAGGATTACAATGATAAGCATACATAAAATCAAACTGTTGGCATAGGTTTTTCATATGGTAGAAGACCTGGAAAGGAAACTGTGATTCAAGATTGTTCTGGAGATGCGCTGTCAAACCCACCATTCTCAAGAAGGTTAAAACTCCTATTTTCAAAGCTGCAGAAATTGAGTTTGATGAAGAAGCCATGCTCATCAAACAAGAAATTCTTGATGAGGATGAAGGTGTTGACAGCACATTCAAGGATGGAAAGGATACTGTCACAATCCCCAAGACAGTAAACTTACCAAGTAATCAGACAGTAAGTTCAAAAGATGCTGTCACAGTTGGCAAGACAGTATCTTCCAAAGATGTTGTCAAGAATGGTTCCAAGACAGTAGCTTCCAAACCTTCTGTCAAGATAGTTGGAATAAAAGGTATTGTCAAGGAAAGTTCGACATCAACTTCTGAACACACTGTCAATCCAGTAACTCCCAAATCTAAGAATAGGAATGGTAAGGTAGGTGTCAATAAAGGAAATGGATACACTAATGTTGGAGGTGCTTCTAGGAAACTATGCAATAACTGTGGATCTTCACATCATTTAACACATGTTTGTAATAAGCCAATTGAGGATAAGATCAATGCTATTGAGCTCAATGATAACTTACACAGAACCCCTCTTATGCATAGAACTATGAGTGTCTGTAATAACATTGAATGTATGCCATGCAAGATCACTGCCATGAGTACATGCTTTAACTTACCTATTCTCACCACTGAAAAATGTTCATACATGCACACTGTTGAGACTTCTGAGCCTGCTGGCAACAGCAAAAAGGCCTCATCCACTAAGAAAAGGATCAAGTCCAATTCTAAACCTAAGTGGGTGAAAAGAGAAGTCAAACAGGAGATCATTGATGATGCTTGTGATTTTATGACTGGAAGAAACTCAGGAGACACTAAAACTGCAGGACCCAACAAGGATTGGGTACCATATGCATCTTAAATACATTCTGTTTTGCAGGGCAAGAAGAAGGATCAAGTCATGTGGATCATTGACAGTGGTTGCTCAAGACACATGACAGGTGATAAAGCCCTGCTATCACACTATGTAGAGAAAGCTGGCCCAATCATAACCTTTGGAGACAACATCAAGGGTTACACAGTGGGATATGGCTGTCTGGAAATTGGAAATGTTGTCATTGAAGATATTGCTCTTGTGGATGGATTGAAGCACAATCTACTCAGTGTCAGCCAATTCAGTGACAGGGGATTCAAGGTTGATTTTGATATGATGCTGTGTAACATCTATCACAAGAAGGATGGTAGCCTCTCTCTAAAAGGGGTTAGAAAAGGAAGCTTGTTTGTTGCTGACTTAAACTCAACAAAGAAGGATAAAGTTTACTGTTTCTACAGTAAAGCAACTGTTGGTGACAGTATTCTTTGGCACAGGAAGCTCTCACATCTCAACTTCAAAACAATGAATATTTTGATGAAGAAGGAGTTAGTGAGAGGTTTGCCCCAACAGGAATTCTGTCAAGAAGGACTGTGTGAAGATTGCCAAATGGGCAAACTAAGGAGAGCTGTGCACAAGTCCAAGCAAATGAACACCAACATAGAAGCACTCAAGTTGATTCATATGGATCTTTTTGGACCAGTCAATGTACCATCTATGGCCAAAAAGAGATATGCCTTAGTAATGGTGGATGATTACTCAAGGTACACTTGGGTGAAGTTTCTTGAATCCAAAAATGAAGCTGCTCAAGTGATTATTGATCAAGTCAGAGTTCTTGATAGAACTCCAAACTCAAAAGTTCAAATCTTGAGGAGTGACAATGGTACAGAATTCAGAAATGCCACACTTGGAAATTTCTGTAAAGATGAAGGAATTGTACAACAATTCTCTATTGCAAGGACTCCACAGCAGAATGGAGTTGTAGAAAGAAAGAACAGGACTCTCATTGAAGCAGCTAGAACTATGTTGCATGATGCCAAACTGCCAACATATTTCTGGGCTGAAGCTATCAACACAGCTTGTTATACTCAAAACAGAACCATGATTAACAAAACTCATGCAAGTACACCTTACTGTCTGCTAACTGGAAAGAAACCTATTGTCAAATATTTTCATGTGTTTGGGAGCAAATGCTTTATGATGAAGGATAACCATGAGAAGAAAGGAAAATTTGACTCTAAGGCATTTGAAGGACTATTCATGGGTTACAGTACAGAAAGGACTACCTACAGAGTTTATGTTATGGAACACAGGATTATTGAAGAGAGTGTAAATGTCACATTTGATGAAACCAAGTTTCCAAGACTGCATGAAGAAGGAAAGATGCAAACATTCAGATTTGAGAATCAAGGATACTTGGAAGCTGAGGAAATTGTTGTTGAAGAACCTAGCTTCACTCAAATTGTTGAAGTTGATAAAGATACTATCAATACCACTACTGTCAACCAAACTCCAGCTCAGTCACAGACCATAACCTCTAACATTCATAACAGTGGTGACTCTGGAGACAATGAAGAACATGGTGAAGACAATGGGATTGGTGACATTCAACTCAACAAACTGAAGCAACTGTTCCTGTACAATCAAGTAGCTTGCCCAGAATCACCAAGTGGAACAAGGATCACACAAATGACCTTATCATTGGTGACCCTACTTCTGGAGTGAGGACAAGGAACAAAGTCTCTGCTGACAGCATGTTTTCCTGCTTCCTGTCTCAAATGGAACCCAAGACAACTGATGAAGCATTGTTGGATTCTGACTGGGTGATAGCCATGCAAGAAGAGCTAAATCAGTTTGAAAGGAACAATGTATGGAAGCTGGTTCCAAGACCTAAGGGAAAGTCAGTCATTGAGACCAAATGGGTTTTCAGAAACAAGCTTGATGAAAATGGATCAGTGACAAGAAACAAAGCAAGGCTAGTGGCTAAAGGTTACTGTCAACAGAAAGGAATAGATTATGATGAGACATTTGCACCTGTTGCAAGACTTGAAGCTATAAGAATCTTTCTAGCCTATGCTGCACACTGCAACTTCAAAGTATTTCAGATGGATGTCAAAAGTGCCTTCCTAAATGGAGAGTTGGAAGAAGAAGTGTATGTTGAACAGCCACCAGGGTTTGATGATGCTGAAATGTATGATTTTGTATACAAACTCTTCAAAGCTTTTTATGGACTAAAGCAAGCACCCAGGGCTTGGTATGACACACTTTCCACTTTTCTTTTGGAAAATCAGTTTACTAGAGGAGTTGTGGACAAGACACTTTTCTACAAACACCATGGCAAGGACATCATTCTGGTACAAATCTATGTGGATGACATCATTTTTGGTTCTACAAATGAGAAGCTGTGTGAGAAGTTCTCCTCTCTCATGAGTAGCAAATATGAGATGAGTATGATGGGAGAATTGTCATTCTTTCTGGGATTACAAATTCTTCAACAACCTGATGGAATCTTCATTTGTCAAGCTAAATACATCAAGGAACTTCTCAAAAAGTTGAACTTGGAAGATTCATCACCTGCAAAGACACCAATGTCCACATCAACTAGTCTGGATCTTGACCCTAAAGGAAAGAAAGTTGACTCAAGCACCTATAGAGGCATGGTAGGATCTCTCCTATATCTAACTGCTAGCAGACCTGACATCATGTTTGCTACATGTCTCTGTGCAAGGTTTCAAAGTGATCCAAAGGAGTCACACTTAGTAGCCATCAAGAGAATCTTTAGATACTTAAAAGGCACTCCTAATCTAGGCCTTTGGTATCCTAAGAATACTGGATTTGATCTAATTGGTTACTAGACCTCATCGGTCCCTTCCTACATCTGCCAGAGATTATTTTCTAAGCATCCTCTTTAATATTTTGTCCATATATAACTTTGTTATATATAAACTGCTTGCCCTTCAATATGATGCCTATGTTATCTTTGAAATGACTATCTCAGATTTTACTTGGTATGGAGCTACTGTTGAAATGGATGGTGCTACTGAAACTTATTACACAGCAGATGAGGTACGTTAATCTGTTCTAGAGGCAGTCTGCTAAGTTTAAAGCAGTAACTAATATATTTGTATCTTAATGTC
Source organism: Heracleum sosnowskyi (assembly GCA_030848705.1). Classification (NCBI taxonomy): domain Eukaryota; kingdom Viridiplantae; phylum Streptophyta; class Magnoliopsida; order Apiales; family Apiaceae; genus Heracleum; species Heracleum sosnowskyi. The sequence goes on from CM061243.1 coordinate 66,601,325, forward strand.
AGACCTCAATGGTTAGTTACGTAAATGTACATGTTGTACGGGATGCAAGGCGAAACCGCTCCAAAGCATCTCCTAGTGTTTCTGAGTCTTCTCAGGTACTATCTCAGTCATTGTTTTCTCTTAGATATTAAATTTTAGAAGTCTTTTTTGTGTTGGTAGGAATTTCTTTTCCTTTGATGCAGAAAATTATAAATAAATGCTATATGTACTTCATCTAAAATGCTTTATGCATTTTTCTTTTAGAAGTTTAGGTTTGGATTAGCTTATGGAGCATATGAGAACAACCTGAATTCCTTTTCCCTGTCCAAATGTAATTAACAGTATGTGTTAGTAGTCTTTTGTTGATTTATGCTAGTTTCAGAGATTGATAACATCTTCTCATTATAAAGCTCCATGTGCATGATTTAATCTAGATAGATTTATGATCTGTCTAGTTGTCTATAAATATCAGAGTATATATAGATGTAAAAAGCAAAATTAGAGCCATTCAGTACTTTTTTGATCCTCCTTGTATTGTACAACAATCTTTACAGCTAAATGAGTTAAGGAGAATTTTTTCTGTATATATTTCCTACTTGGCACTGTTGAAAGAATGATATGTCTAATGAAGTACTGAGATTAATCAGGAGAATGATACAGTTCTAGGAAGTAGGGATAATATGTTGTGTATAGTCTTTAATTTCTATTCCTTTTTAGATCAAAACTGGTGTTCCCTGCAGAAGTGAGCGGTTGGCCAAGTATAATCAGGTAAACATTTACATTATAAAGTACTGAGATTAATCTCCCAAGCTAAATTTTAAATTTTGGGCTCTACTGGTACAAAAGAATCCTGCAATCTGTGGCTTTGAAGAAGTCTAAAAATGAAGTAATATGTTGGAAAATGTTGATTGGTTAGCAGAACCTAACTACTCAAATAATCATGTTAAACTAATAACTACAAAAAGATAAGAATTAAGACAGCAAGGTAGATAACTACCCTTTAATTTAAGACAACAAGGTAGATATCGTGAAATTAAAAAAAAAAGATAAGAATGTCTGCGAATGATAGGGAAACTGAGTCGGGACGAAAATGTTTAATAGAATTGTTAATCTATTTGCATGGTTTAATCCTTATCAGTACCATGACAGTAGCAGGTTTTGTCTTGTTAACAAGTTCAACAGAAAAGAGTTGCGCGGCAAGTTTTTAGTAAACATGTTGTTATCTCTATGCTCGAGTAAGGATTTAGATTTTTTGTTAACATATTAAGAACAATTAGCAATATAATCTATAATTAGAAAATATTCACAAAGGGTTTGGTTCCCCGTGGTCTGATGAGCCAGCCAAGGATGATCCAGAGTTCATCGTGCCCCAGTGTTATTATGCTAAGCAACCACCTTCTCTATATGTAAGCCACTCATATATGTCATTTTTTGAGTTCTTCAGTTATCCTATCCAGATGGCATTTTTCTCAAATATCTGTGATTGTATTTGCAACATGTATATTTTACAAAGTTCCAGTTGGACACATTGTTTTACATATTCTACAGGTGTGTATCTTGATTAAATCTCTTATAATTTTTTTTTGGTAATTTCTGATCACACAACTGATTCATCTCTGTACAAAATTGTATGCAGCATGCCAAAAGAGGAAGCCCAGTTATATGCTGCAAATGAACTGTATGCTTTCTTAGCCATTTAAACAATTACCATTACAACATCTCTGTTTTAGTTTTTCCTTTCTGTTTTACCCTTGCTGTTCTTAATTATTTTTTCAGCACCACTGCGGACTCCAGTTCTACTTGATAACTAGTCTAGAAAGGGGCCATCTTTGTTTCTAAATGCTATCCTATTCATATGTTTGCAGACATAACAGGGGATGGTTTTATCACAGAGAGCAGCGACAGTGGTTTATGCGTGCTGCCAACATGGAGCTTCTTGTGAAGACAAACACATATGAGAGAGGTTCTTATATAAGTTTTGACCCAAATACATGGGAAACAATCCCCAAGGTTTGTGCTCTTTGGTATTTTCCCTATATAGCAATATTGATACTATTGCTCTAATTTGATAAAACTTTTGTCCTGCTGCAGGACAATTTTGTTGTCCACTACGATCTGGTGGAGAAAAAACCTGCTTTACCTCAACATTGAAAATTAGTCTCATCTTATAATGTAAAGTTTCAGTTTTTCAGTTGTTTGTTAGGAAGCAATTCAGTTTTACCGATTAGTGCAATTGTATTGCTAATTGTTGTTTTCCCAGTCAAGTCATGTTGGAATCGATATTTTGGTTAGGTTTTGGATGATTGGTGGAGTTGTATTACTTTGAATTGGTTGGTTTATTTTTAAAGGGATCTGATTATGTACAACCCAGGTCTTGAAATTTTTTGAATTTAAGTGTTGCAGTTGCTATTATTACTAATGTTGCAATATTTCATTTTATGTTGCTCTAGTAGCTAGAATTAGTATTACATTAGCTATTCATGACAATATCTAGTGTTTCATTAGCTAAAGATTTAGTGTTGCAATAGAATGTGGGGTCCACAAATGACGTGGTATAACGGAACCCACAGGTGACATGGCAATATTATAGGCCCCATACGTGGGCCCTACAAGTGACGTGGCACCTGGTGACATGGCAATTCTGTGGGCCCCACATATGACGTGGCACTTGGTGACATGGCAATTCTGTGGGCCCCACATGTGGGGCCCACAAGTGACGTGGCACTAGGTGACGTGGCAGTTCTGTGGGCCCACAAATGGGCCCCACCAGTGGGGTCCATTTGTGGGGCCCACATTTTTCTTTTTGTCTATAAGCTGAGGTAACACTTCACTGTGTTGCATTATTCTGATGCAGTGTTGCTCTATGGCATTAAGGTAACGAGTTCTGTACTGTTACGTTTGAGAAACTGAGTGTTGCATTACAGGGCAAAGGCAACGTTAACGGACGCATTGGTTAATGTGTGTTACATTTGGCTTAGTGCAACAGTTTTTTGGGCAATTGCAACAGTAAGAGTGTGTTGCATCTGGCTACTTATGGTGTAGTGACTGGTAGCTGTCAATTTCTTGGTGGAAGATTGGTCTCATGGTTTAGCAAGAAGCAGCATTCAGTTTCTACCTCAACTGCAGAAGTTGAGTATATTGCTGCAGGCAGTTGCTGTGCTCAACTTCTGGATTATGATCTAGTGCTAAGAGACATTCCTATTTACTGTGACAACGCTAGTGCCATAGCCATTTCAGATAATCCAGTTCAACACTCTAGGACAAAACACATTGATATAAGACATCACTTTATCAGAGAGCATGTTGAACAAGGAACTGTGAAGCTGATCTATGTCCCAACTGACAAGCAACTTGCTGACATCTTCACTAAGCCATTGGATGAAGCAACCTTCAACAGGTTGGTAAGTGAATTGGGAATGCTGAATCTGGTATGTTGATTTACTCAGTTTTCTATATTTCCAAATTCTCTTCTGAAGCTCATGACAGTAACTTCAAACCTGCTGTCAAGAGAAGTTACTGTCTACTTGGTCTATGTCTGTTATGTGACAGCATGTGTTGATTTGACTTTTCATGTCAGTATTTTGTGCCAGTCTCATACTTTTAGACCGTGTATGACATTAATGTGGTTACTTGTTAAGTTTGAGAGATAAAAATCTGTTCCATTGGACTTTCACACCGTTTTGTATTAATCTCTAGGATAAAAGGAGGACACGACCATTAATTACTTTTGTGGTAGTTGTATGGGTACTCTAACTGTTGACCATTAGACTTTAATCCTTAGACGGTTTTGCCTATAAATTAACCTTAGGTTTCACCAGTCTGCTCTCAGTTTTATAGTAAATAATGGAAAACAAAGTAGGAATTGAAGTAGGGCTAAAACGGTGTGATAGTGAACCCGACAGTGAAGATATTGATGAGCTCTTCGAGATACTGTTGGATGCCATCGATGAGATAGACGAGGAAAAGAAAAAGGAAGAGGAGGCCAAGGCGCAGGAAGAGGAGAAGGAGCTTCAGGCACTTCTCAAGGAAGAAGGTCGCACTGAAGAAGAGATTAAGGAAGAGCTTTTAGAACAAGTTGATAAAATCATAGAATAATGTACTCAATGCTCTATTTTAATGATTTTATTAATAATAATAAAAGTTCTTGTTTTTGTGATTATTGAGTTTATGATTTGTCTGTGTTAATTGCATAATATCTGTGCTCAAAAGATTACATTGCTAAATCCATGATTTGTCAATATTAAGTTAAGTTTATGAATAAAGCATTCTAATAAGCTCATGACAGAACCAATTCCCAATCGAAGTTACTGTCGTTAAGAAGGATACTGTCGTGTGTTTCTTGACAGCAACCTTCTTGACAGTAGGGAAAGACTTTCTGTCAAGACTTGTAAAGGATACTGTCATTCATATGCTTAACGGTGACAGCAAGTTTTTGCGCAATAGTTGCTGTCGTGCAAAACCTATTGTCACCACCTCTTCTTACTGACAGATTGTTTCTAGCGCACAGGTTACTGTCAACAATAGTGGACCGTTGGTCAGTGAATAACGGGCAGTAACTGACGTGTTATAAGAGTGGGTTAAGACACGTTCTTTAATTCCACTTTTTGTGCACAACGTTTGAGATACCTCTATTTATTCCCCAGTTACTCAGACATATCACTCTCATCGAACTCAAGGCAATATACTTTTCTTCAAGCAAAAAGCCACTTTCTTACTTTCTTCTTTTCTTGAAATCTCCATGGCACCCAAACAGACTCTCTCTCAAACAAACTTTGCTGGCATCTTTTCCCCAAATGATGCTGGTGAAGGTTTCAAAGGACTCGTGTTTTTCTTGAACAAGTCCTATCTTGGTTATGCCATCACCTCAACCCCCATTCTCGACTTAGACAGAATTAAGGCTTTTTGGCGAACTGCTGTTGCTCAAACTGAGGGTGAGAACCCGGGTATTCAATTCACAATCTCTGGGCAACAATACACTCTTACAGCTGAGGTCATCAACACTACTCTTGGAATTACACTTGAAGCAGGACAACAATTTGCTGAACTTGCCAATGATGACACTCTCAAGAAGCTCTTCTTGAAGATTGGGTATGCAGGCCCTATTCTCGAAGAGGGGACTACCAAATGGTATTCGTCTGGTGAAATGGATAGAAAGCATCTAAGAAAGGAGTGGAGCATGATACTTGATGTGATGGTCAAGGTGTTCTCTACCAAGTCCACAGGCTGGAATGGAATACCCTCCTACATCAAGAAACTGACACATTCTCTTGTCCATGGATACAAGGTGAATGTTGGAGCTCTCCTCATGGCACACCTCAGGGCTGCCATAGGTAAGAAGGTATCAATCTACCCTCGCTTTCTTATGATGTGCATTAATTCATTCTGTGATTTTAATGATGCTGCCCCTCGTTTAGAAGCTTGCTCAGTTTTGAAAAAGAACACACACACACACTGTTATCCTCACAGAATCTCAATGCACATATTCCACTTTGTTTCACTCAGCACATGGTTGATCAAGTGTCCAACCCTGATTTACCATTACCATCTGGTTATGACTCTTTCACTCTTGAGAATGAAACTGAATTAGACCCAAATTCAGTTAACCCACATTCCACACCATACACTCAGCCTAGGCCCTCTAGACTTTCCAAAGCCCAAAGAGAAGCCTTGCAAGAATCCAGAAAACGACCTTTAGAAGCTGATGTTGGTGGTAGCTCTGTGAGTCAAGAGGGAGACACTGCACCTAGTGTAACAAATAAGGAGGCTAGTCAAACAGAACCCCCAGTGGTTCCCCCTGAGCCTAAGAAGAAGAGAGCTAGGAGGACTAAAACCACTGTTAGCCAAGCTGCAGTTTCTCAACAAACTGTGGTTACTGAAAGGGATTCAAACACCTCCCTAGATGTGCCTTCTCAACAAGGTGCATCTATTGAAATTGGCCTGTCTCCCAAGGCACCCTGTACAGAGTCTGCACAAACTCATGGTTCACAACCTGAGGAACCTCCACTTGAAGAAACACACCGTGAGTTAGGGCACAGTGAGGATTTCTCTATTCCTTTTGATGATTCACATGTTTCTCCTGTGAATCAGCCCCCACTCTCTGCTACACTTTCACCTTCTTCCTTCTCTACACATTCTTTTGTTTCTTCTCCACAACCTAGAGAAGGGGACAGTCCCAACCCTTCAGGTTTTGATCATCCATCTCCAATCATGGATGAGCCCCCATCTAGTGGTCCACAAGAACCCATTTCTCAAAGTGAAATGGACACCACTCCTCCAAACACTGAGCCAGGGCAAAGTGGTAGTTTGTCAGAAAATGAAATAGCCAACACTTTGTCTGAACTCCAAGGAGCATCTTACCTTCAGGAAGATGCTGTCACAGCCTCTATTGCTGTCAAAGACACTGGCAATGTTGCTGTCCTGGACACAGCTGCTGTCATGGGTGGAGAGAAAGATACTGTCACTACAGAACCTACTGTCACTCCACATCCCAAAGTTGCTGTCATGCTAGAACCTGCTGTCCAGACTCCAACTGACAGTAACATTCATGCCAAAGATACTGTCCAGTCCTCTCAGCCTGATTTTGATGTTGTACTCATTGATGATGCCCTGATGATGATCTACCTCTTGCCAAACTCTTAAAGGTACATTATAAATCTTCTCCTTCCATGCATGTTAGTACTGCTCATACCCATGCATCTAGGTTGAGTGAGGGTGTGCAAAAGAAAAGAGAGATAAAAGAAAAGAGAGGTGAACATAAAAATGAGAGGCAGCCAAATGTGCTGGCAAAAGGAGAGGGACTTGAGCATGTCCAGAGAGACTTTGAGGGAGCCCACACTGTTCAAGCATTAGGCCTTGAGAGTCAATCTGTGAGGGGTGATGAGATCACTCAAAAACACCCTGAGAGTGTGAGAACCCCCAAGAAGGTTAAGGTATGGTGGCCCCTATGCTACTTTTGCTAACAGTATTGCAGCTCTGGAAGGACAGTGTGCTACTTTGAACTCTAAGATGGACTCTCTCTCTCAACTGGTGGTTGATGGTTTTGCTGCTACTCAGCTCTCTATCCAGTTCCTTACTGACCTAGTAGCTGCCAACTCAACTAAGGGGGAGAAGGTAGCAAGATCAGAATCAATATCTATTCAGGGATCAGGTGGAACTCAGGGGGAGCCAGTAACTGTGAAGACCAAAGGGGAGCTAAAGGGAAAGCAATGTCTAAGGGGGAGCAAGTCAAACCAAGCAGTGGACAACCAAAGGATAAAGCTGAAGAGCTTGTTGAAGTTGACTTGGATGGAGAAAGAGTGTTGATGTCTAAGGCAACTCAAGATGCAATGCAAAGAAGACCTGCATCTAGACATCCAATTCTACCTCCTGTGACAATCAGAGAGCCAACTTCAGCAACTCAAGAATCTTCTCTACAAAGAAGATGGAGAGAAATGGAGGAACAGAATAAGGTTGGGAAAGGTAAAGGGAAACTGCCTGAATCCATCCATAAAGGAAATACTTGGTCCAATGGTACTGAGTATGATCAAGAAGAAGTCAATACTCTAATGGTGGATTACAGGGAGAGCACATTACACAATCATGACAGTGAATTTAGCAGTTTGGTGGAAGAAGCAATGAATGCTCCAAGCAACCGTCCTACCAACACCACAAAACTGTTAAAGGATCAAATCACCAGTGTCAGTGTAATGGTGAATGATGAGAAAAGATGGGCTGTAAGTATCTATTTCACTTCTGGCATATCTTATTTCATCACAATGCAGTTATTGCAGAGTCTACCAGCAAAGGTGTTGTGTGCTTTGAAGGGAAAGATCAGGGCAACTCAAACACCATTCAATGAAATATTAGATATGCAAATCCAGAACCTGATCACACAAAAGCTACCTGAAGTCTACACAAATCCACCAAGTGTTTTCTACAGATCTAAAACTAAGGATGACACAAGAAGGAACAGCTTCATGAATTTGGTTAGCCCATCCAGAATGGAAACCAAGTCAATTCTAAAAGTGTTAGATGGAATACTCAGTTCAAATGCCAATCCAGGAAGAGTTTATGCTGTTCAAGAGATCTACAAATTGCTGGTGTTGAGAGACAAGGCACTGGGAGCTAGAGTGAAGGAACTAATCTCTAGAGCCAATGCCAAAAGAAATGATCAAGGTGGAAGCTGTCTCTATGACATTCCTCCTCAGGATGATGATGATGATGATGATGATGATGATGATGATGATGATGAGGTTGGAGGTGGTGAAGCTTCTGGAAATGCTGGTGGAAGTAATTCTGGGAATACTGGTATTCAATCTCAGAATGAAGGCAATGAAGAAACTCCTAGTCAAGAAAAGAAAGATGCTGGTGCAACAGATGAAGAGGAGCCAAGAATACTGGAAGCTTTGGAGGCAAGCATTCTTAGATGTGCTATTGATTGCATAAATGCAGAAAAAGATGCTGTCACCAAAGGTACTATCGACAAGGATACTGTCATAGAAGATGCTGTCATGGAAGATACTGTCGACAAAGGTACTGTCAAGAAAGGTTCTGTCAAGGATGAAGCCAAAGCTACTGTCAAGCCCATAAGACTGAAAGCTAAAGCAAGAGCATGGTTTTCTAGACAGAATCCTGAAGGAAAGCACAAGTACTCAGGAAAGGAAAAGGCCACTGGATTTGGCAGGAATCTTAAGAAGCCAATTCAATCAATACCTCCCAACAGTCTTAAGATACAACAGATGCAATCTAGAGAAATCAAGAGTGCTGAGGTTAAGATGGATGCAAATCAAGAGGTCACTGAGTACATTCTGTGGTGGGAAGAATCAAGATCTACCAAGGTTGATAAGGATTTCAATCTGGTATCCACATCAACCAGTGGTAGGATATCAAACTTAGTTGCTGGAGAGCTATGATAATGTTCCAGAGTCTGTTATGGAACATTTTCTGAAATATCAAGCTGATAGGGATGCTGAATTCTATCAGAAATTTGGCTACAACTTTGCAGATTTTGATGATGCTGATATTTCAACTTATTTACCAGCTTCTCCTATACCATATCACTGGTACTATGAGTTTGATGATTCACCCACAGAAGAAAGGCAAACCCAACCCACAGAGGAAGGGCAACCCAAGCCAAGCAAAAGACCTGACTCTTCTCAATATTCTCAATATCAGTCAGAACTTGATAAGAAGGAAGCTGAACTCCTGGAAAGATGCAAGACTGCCAACAAGGCAGAAAGTGAAGCTCCTAATTATCAAACATGTATGCTGGAAAATCCCTTAAGAATCAAGCATCTAAAAGAAGAAATCTATGTTTGTAGCTTGCACAAGCTAAAAACAACTATTCTGAAGGATTTACAGTATATGGTTGCTGGATCAATTCATCCCCTGGAGTAGATCTGTTCTGACAAAATAGAGGAATTATTGGAAAGGAGAAAAGGAGAAGATTCAAAGCTGGACAAGCAAAGGAGGATGTCTCTCAATGCTTATCGTGGAAGTAGATTCAAGCTCATTCATGAAGAACTCCACTTCAGAAGCTATCCATTTGATCAAGAGCAATGGTTGAATCTCAGGGATGCTAGTTCTCTTATTTCTCCTACTATCAAGAAGATCATTGAAGAAATAGAAGATGCTGCAGTCACACCTGCTGAAATCTCTCTTGTAGAAGGTCTAAGAGGCAGCTTGGTAGAAGCTCTCAGAAGAGAGGAAGTAACAAGACAGAAGAGGAAATCTCAAGCTAAGTAAACATTCTAAATCCATTCTAATCCTGTTAGTTAAGTTGTCAGCATATATTGTAAATTTGTTGTTATTGTCCATAAAAACAAATTGGGGGAGATTGTTGGGATTTATGGGTGATAGCATAGGAACAACTTCACTTTGTATATACTTAATTTTTAATTAAGTAGAACATACTGTCACAACCAAAGTATGTTCTTGTAATCAGTATGCAATGTTATTTTAATTGTGTAATTTGGAAGAAGTTCACTTTCTGTGTTCAAGCCTCAAAGAACGCATATTAGATGACAGCATGAATAAAGGTTACTGTCATAAGCATTGACAGTAAGATTACAAGAAGACAGAATGTTGCAAGTCAAGACAACATATTCACTCTGACAGCAACATTGGCGGAAGACTACGCGATAACAAATTTAGCCCTCGACAGCAAGTTTGGAAACCTCGACAACACACTATGCGGGGAACTCCTACTGTCACCAAAAGCACATTCCTGTGACAGCAAGCTTTGCGGCAAAAGTAACTGTCTCGAGAAAGATCCTTGTTCTAGGTATCTTTCTCAGTCAAATCCTGTGACAGTTTCAATGTTCAAGAAACAGGCGTGTTGCAGTATCCCTAAGCTGCATCAAGTCTGAAAGACTACGACAGAAGCTTCAAGCACTGCAAACAAAAGCGAATCAATTCAAGAGCAAGGTCAAGTCTCTATTTGCTGAATTGTTTTAGCTAGAAATAGAATGAATCTAGGTTGCTTTCTCTGTAATGTATATCTGACATTGTTAGCAATTTAGGAAAGTCACATGGGTAGACACTTTGTAAGAAGCTGCCACTTGATAATGACAGCAGCTTCACAGACCCGTGTTGATAGTGATATGATTAGTTTTATACTTAGACTATCAATTCATTCTAGGAATATAACGAAGACAAGTAAGTGTCTTGAAGAAAAACCGAAGCTCAAGAATTCTCTCTTGAGGTTGTAGCAACACTTTGCAAAATAAATAAAACATTTATTTTGTGAATCCTGTCTTCTCGATTATACTGTTTGTGAATGCATACATATTATTGATAACATTAAATCTTAGTTTTGGTTGTTGAAACTGAGATTGAATTTTATCAGTATTGCATTCATCCCCCCCTTCTGCAATACACGAGGACCAACAATGTCAAGAGTGCCTTCTTTAATGGGGAATTAGAAGAGGAGGTGTATGTCAGTCAACCTCCTTGGTTTTGAAGATCCAAATTATCTAGAATTTGTCTACTTCCTACTCAAGGCACTCTATGGACTGAAGCAAGCACCTAGAGCCTGGTATGACACTCTGTCACAGTTTCTTTTAGAGAATCACTTCACTAGAGGTACTATTGACAAAACTCTTTTCTTTAGAAATGTTAATGGCTCTAGTATACTTGTTCAAATTTATGTAGATGACATAATTTTTGGGTCTACAGATGAGAATCTTTGCAAAAGGTTTGCCAAACTTATGCAAAGAAAATATGAAATGAGCTTTGTTATTCCCAGAATAATGCCAGTTAATTTTACAAAACTTTTTCAAACCTTGTAGAGTATGAACATATGAGTTTCTAAATCAACTAAAATTCAGTCAAACTTTGAACTAAAATGAATTCTTCAAGTTAAAAAGAAATGCAGGAGACAAGCAAACTTTTTAAACTTTTCAGGTGGGTTTATCGGAAAAAACCCACCTGAGATGTATATTGAAGAATTCTCCGGTTTTGTTTTACAACAAACTCCAGCTGCTTACACAGATGATGAAAGAGAGCCTAAGTGTTTTTCTTTTGGCTTGGTGCTCTCTTCACACTTTTCTATGCTACACCATACAATATTATATACATCAACTGTATGTTACAATCAAAACCTACAACATAATAAAATATTACATTTTTGGTTCTGCTTGTTCACATGCTCGACTTTGAAGCTATTCTATTCGGGAAATGCCTTGGCTGGCATCACAGATAAACTTGTATAGTCCCAAAGAATGCTTTCTGGTTCCATGTGTTTCTTTCTTCAAGAATTACCAAGTTCATGCAATTTGACCTAGCTTCCAAGCCCACATGACATCTGTATGAAAAAAGACCTTTCCCTGGATACACGACTGTCAGGTCACTATCAGCTGAGATAAGCGAACATGTAGTATTGCATATAGGTCTTTATGCTTGTCAAGCTTTTCCTTTGCATCCAGTTAGAAGATAAACTTCTAGGTAGCTGCTATAACTCTTATTTATCCTTCGAGACATAGAAGATAATGGATGACTTCACATTTCATTTGTAGGAATTTGAGCCTTCGAATATTTACAGTTTGACTCCCTATTCCATACATCTTTTACGTTGTTATCTACCATCTTTTAGTCACGGGTGTGTAATGGTGATCTCTGAAACTGTCCTCCCTTCAACATGTTAAATAAAGAAGATTCCAAAAGATTTCTTTACATTGATTTGTTTTTCTTGTTGAATGAGATGAATATCAGTAGGCGTATTAATTCCTTATCCGTAGACTACTATTCTACTTCATTTATCCATAGAATGGTAATCTCAGAATATCAGTAGAAGTAATATTCTAAGCTGTATTCATAGATAGAACATGACATCCTTAGCTGCATCCATAGATAGAACATGACATCATTAGTCGTGTCTGTAGATCAACTATCTTCAGCTTTATCCGTAGATGGATATGATGTCCTTAGCTTTTATCCGTTGATGAGATAAGATGTCCTCAGCTTCTATCCGTAGATGAGATAAGATGCTTTCAGCTTTTATCCGTAGATGAGATAAGACTTCCATAGCTTTATCCGTAGAACAGATATCTTTAGCTTCATCCTTAGATAAAGCATCTCTCATCCTTATTGACTCACCATTATTGAGTTGTTTTAACAGACTTACCACTGAAACACTTGGTGCTTGATTAGACGTTTGTTGACTTGCTACTGAATTGCTTCCTAACTTGATGACAGAATATCTTCTATACATTTGATGTGTCTTTTAGTCCTTGGATAGATAAAGTGCCTTCTAGTTAGCTTCCTGATTATCAGTTGTTGTGATTTAGCTTTCTGACTTTCAGCTTCGATATCATGATCAAATTCTTGTCTTGAGTATTTTGTTATCATCATTCCAAACGTATCAACCCTAACAATCTCCCCTTATTTATGACTGTTAGAACTGGTATAAATCCTTATGTTGATGATAACAAAACCCTGCAAAGTTCTCAGTGATCTTCAGATAGATGTTAATACTGGACATAATTTGATGATGCTGCAAAATGAAAAATAATAAAACTTGAAGCTGTCAGATCCCATATACTTTCCTGTAACTTAGTCTATACCATCTTCTAAGGGGTTCCAATAGGTTACAACCAAGGGTAGAGAAATTCTGAAGTCTGATATCTCCTTCTAACTCCCCCTCAGAACAACCTATCTTCTCTATTTTCTCCCCCTTTTTGTTATTAGCAAGTTAGATAGAAGAGGTATTAACTTAGTTACTGAATAAGATATTTGGGTATAGGAATCCAACACTTCATGAATCAAAAGATTTCTCTATGTAATCTCTCTATTCTTGCATCAGGATCTCATTGTGGCTCACTTCACACAACTCACCTTCCCTTACTAAAGGGGTACTAAAAAAAACTCTCATTTTGCCATGCTGGAAGAAGTAGCATGCCTCTTATTCTCTCCCTCTCCTTTTGCCTGGTCTCAAGCCGGCCTCTCCACTCGCTCCCTTCCCTCATTCCTATAGATGTCTCAACTATATTGAATTCCTTGATACTCAGTTTGTATGAGCTGAATGATTTTACAAGAAAAATCAGGGAAGTCAATATTGTTTCTCTACAGATAACTGATGTTTAGGCTTATCCGTAGGTTGAGAGACACCTGTCTACGGATGAAGAATATCTGTAGAGGATATTGAAGAATGGACTTGTGAAGTAGAAATTGATGTAAGTTCTGTGGAGATTGAATGTGACATTTAAGTGCATAGTGCTTATATCAAGATCATCAAGAAGAGACTAGTGATCCAACAAATTCTCTGAAAGAGAATGATCACTAGGTGAATGGAGCTTCTCCAAGAGTTCAGAAAATGGAGAATCAAGTACTCATGAGTTGAATGCTGCTGTTATCACTTAATGAGGTGAAATGGAATAGGGACTGCATCCTCACATTTAAAGAAGATGCATCAAGCTGAATTTAAGAAAAGTGTGTGCTCCCCCTGTGATGTGCATACTTTTCCTTCCTACTTCAAGAAATAGAAATGGCATTAAGTCACATTTTGTACATAGTGTTCCAAACCCTCATTAGTGCTCCTGGATAAGAGCATTTTTCAATGATCATAATCTTTTGAGAGACTACAATCAGAATAGAGCTAATCCATTTTGAACCAGTATGCCTTTTTGAGAAGACATAAGGTAGTTTGGCTGGTAATCTCACCCTCACAATCCTTCTAGTGGTTTCTTAATATTCACCACTGCCCTCACCTTCACTTAACTCCTTTATCACTCCCCACTGGTTGAGATTTGCTAGTTTTTGCAACTACAGTTTGTTAAGAAACTGTAGAGGGGGTTAGGAGTTGTTTATTACATTTAGGGTGTAACTGATAGGGTGGAGAACTTGGGGGTCATTCCAATCAGTTCTCATCTCAGTTTGTAGAAAGGCAAAGAATTATGATTTTGATTTAGCATGTGAGAGTCTGAAAAAGGTTAGAGATATACCTTTACCTTTATCAGTGGTGTACTTTTAAGAGCCTTCTCCATTGAAGGTTTACTCTCTTAAAGTCCAAGATTACCAGTTTCCCTGTAATTGTTACAACATTCTCACGAAGATCATCAGAAGCTTCAAACAGACAACTTGATTAAATTGTCAAATACTTTCAAAACTTTCAAGTATTCTTATGATTTTTCTTCTTTGAGTTCATGCAAAACAGATGAAACCAGAACTGTGTAGCTCAGAGAGCTCACAAGTTTGCTAGTTGTACAATCAGGGTTTCTTGATAACTGAATCAAAGTTGATGATCTGATAGATAATTTACATATGTCACACTTTGATTAAGTCATCGAAAAGAAAAAAATAGTTTAACAAATCAGATTTTTATGTGTAATTCCCTTTTTTTTGTGTTTATGAGACGTTTGTTAAATGTTCTTCTTGTTAGAGTTTGAATCTGGTTAACATGCAATCTATTTTTACGAAGTTAAACATGTCAATAGATCCAAATATGCAGAAAGAAAAAGAAACATTCGCATCACTCAAGCAAGATAATAAAAAGAGGGGAAAACCCCTAACACTTTTTATTAAAAATAAAAATAAAATTACAAAGTTCTGATAAACAAAAGCAAAAACAAACAAAAAAATCCCAGCCCCCAAGTCCCTAGCCCTCTCCACTGGAGAAGAGGTCAGACAACATTTAAACTGTTGCTGCTGCCTCCCCAGAGACTCAATCAGGGCCTCCGTCGAGACCTCCCCTACGGTTGCGAGCTATAAGAATAGCCAGGGCTGCTCTCATCCGGTCAACCTCATCCTGCTCCATTTGGATAAGCTGGTCAATCTTCTCATGGAGTAGGAGTATTTGTCAACTGTTGACAACTGATTAAACTCCTTAGGGTTTATGTCAAGAATTCTAGATGCCATTTTTAAGAAAATTTAGAGATGATGATGAGGAGGTGAGCTCAACCCGTGACGCCCTCCAAACTCGGGGTACAGATTTGAGGAGTCACCCGACCAATGGGACACAATATAATCACTAACTATAACTCATGCATAATATATAAAGACAATAAATACCCTTTGACCAAGACCGCTATAGATTATGGCATTGAACACAAGCTTCTACAATCTTTTATTATTACAAACCAAATTTTATCAGAGTTATTACATCACAACTAAGTTCAGAACTAGACATCTAGTCTAATCAAAACAAGACAACAACTACCCTGCCAATGACAACCACTCGAGGTGCTCTCCTAGCTTCCGGTGAACTATCTGTCACGCTGTTCCGACTCATACTCTCGCTTCACTGGAATGGGGTTAGGAAACAACAAGCAAGAGTGAGCCAAAAGTGCTCAGCAAGCATCACAATATATATATCATCAAAATTTAAGATATGAATTTCAAGATATCTGATTCAACAATGTGTAAGCCAACACATGCTTTATATCAATATCAACTGAAGAAAAAGGAATTAAAATTGGACTTTTACATTTTATTCAAAACAAAGGTTGTGCTGCTGGCCAGCCACGCAACAACCCCGGACTAGCTCATGACAAAGTCCTCTATGGATCCAAGGCCAAGCTGGGCCTAAATTACATCGACCATAAATGGCCTGACCAATAATTGGTCCATTTTAAAAACATGCCAATTCTATCACAAGGTATAAGCAATAACATGCTCGATAAGTAATGCACAACTTGCAAAAGAGCTTCAACGACTTGATATCAAAAGAAAATTGGGAATAATCATGAAATAATTCCAACGGTAATATATACTCGTTTGGGGAAAAAAATCAATGATTAAGATCGATTATCACTGACGGTAGCCAATTGTCAATAACGGAAAATCAACAATCAATAGTTGTAATAATAATCAAGTGGTGGTAATCAACCGGTAATGGTTATGAGAAATAATCAAACGATGGTATTCAACAATCAGTAGTTGAAAACAATAATCAAATGGTGGTAATCAACCGGTAATGGTTATGAGAAATAATCAAAGAAGGTAATTAACAATCAAGGGTTGAAAACAATAATCACTGGATTGGAAATAAGGGTTTCCGATGCAGATCAAATCAAAGAATTTAGGAAATTTATAAATGGAATCAGTTGCCCAATTACGGGTCAAGGATTAACAATCTGAACTATTCTGGAGTCTCAACATTTAAATATAGATGACAATACAATTTATCACAATAACAGCACAGATACTTGCCTGGTCTATGTCGCTGCCGGTTCTACTCGTTCACTCAACTTTCCTCTTTCCCTTGATCCGGGAACTCGATTCTATAATTTAAACAACTCATCACAGTAAGTCTAACTATCCTCATTCTAACCTCGACACATAATCAATTAATAACACACTTAAACAAATAACCGGTTACGTATCGGACGTCCGGTATGATTTACGGTATTAACAACTCAAATCTTAACCCTAGTACGGGTATATACGGACTATAAACACATTACACAACTTATACGAACCATATAGCACTTATAAACATTTTTAAACACGTCACACAGAACTTATTTGAATTTAAATAAGTCACAACAAATTTTTCAATCAAAAAAATCGGATTTTTAAATCCAATAAAAGTATTTAAATGAAATTAAATCAATTAATAAAATTAATTGACACTCTTTAAATGCTCAAACTATTTTTAAATAATAAAATAAGCTTGAAAATAATTAAACTGAATTTTAAATTAATTAAATCAAATTAATAATTAATTTTTAAGGATTACATGATTAAAAGAATTAATCAATTAATTAATAAATTAATTATTAATTAAAAATAATTAAAATAATTAAGTTTAATCAATTTTCGAATTTAAAATAATAAATAAAAATTTTCAGAATTTTTCTGATATAAAAATATATTTTTAAAATAAAAATATGAATTTTTAAAGATTTTAAACTATTTTCGAATTAAATAAATAATTAAAATCCAAAAACAGTTTTCAGAAATGGAATTAGGGTTTCAAAGATTGAAACCGGGTCAGAAAACGGGTCAACCGGGTCGGGAAGAACGGAATCGGGTCACCAAGAACAACCCACCGGATTCTGGGTTTTCCAGAATCCGGCCGGTGTCCGGCGATCGGAATCCTTCATTCCTGATCAAACACACATGAAACTAGAGGGCTTTTGCTCGCCCTTCCAAGACAAACACAACCAACACACAAACATACATGTATCATGTCGGAATCGAGCCCATAATTCGGTCAAAGAATCCCGACGGCAACAACTCCGGCCGGAAACACGATCTACTAATTCTGTACATGAAACTCAACATTTAATATATCAAAATGAAGCTTATAACTCATACAATAAAACCCCTATATCAGAATCAATGTCAGATCAACAACAAGAACGAACGAAGCAAAAGAAAAATTCGGGTCAAAACCCGAAACTTAAACCCATCAAAATTGAACTTAAACATGAAATTAAATCATGGATTCTTGCTAATTAGAACCCTAGGAACATGTTAGAAGCAACCAATTGAACGGAGAATCAACAAAATAAAAATCCCCAAATCGGGTATAAACCCTAATTTAATTCGAATATTGAAAAATTCATAATAAATCGAAAAATTACCAGATGATGATGAGGTTGGAAGATTCTGAAACTAGAGATCAAGAGCTTTGATTTGAGTACTTGAACTTTGATTTCTGAATTCAATAATACCTTGAACGAATGGTTTGATTATTCAAGAACACGAAGAACACGTTTCGGGAATTTTTACTTTTTGATTATACGTAATGCAGATTATGAAGGCTATAAGGTACGATTCGTCTTTATATATTTTTAGAAAAATAATACCCCAAGGAACATTTTGGATCGATATAGATCCACTGGATCGTTTAAAAACCCTAATTAGGTTAAAAACACGTTTTACGAGGAGATAATTATCTACAAGGACTGATAATTATCCAAATCAATACATATCATTATATAACTAATGCTCAAGAATACTGGGGCTATAACAAATGAAATATTGAGATAAACGATATATCCGTCCCCCTAAGCAATTAGGGTTTGGAACAATTTTTCCCTTTTCGAACAAAACGAATTATACTGACAAGATCAAATAACTAGGGATGAAATGATACGAATAATCCTTTCGATAACATTTCGAATACGAAAGACGAAGGAATAATAATGATGTACAAAATTTCAACGGGGCCCTTGAATTTTCAAAACGTGGCTCAATATTGAAGAAAATTTCAAACGACGAAATATTTGAAAGGCTTCCGACTCACCAAATAACACATAATCACTTAACACTCTCACCTTAATAATATTCAAATATCCCACAAAATATTTTATACCAAATATATCATTTATTCATAAAATAAAAAAAAATCACGGATATTACATCCTTCCCCCCTTAATAGGATCCTGTCCTCAGGATCTGATCAAGGAAACAGCTGGGGATACATCTCTATCATGCCACCTTCTAGTTCTCAATTATACTCGTTTACCAAAGGATTTCCTCCACACGACCCTTTAACACTATCTCCTTGCGATACCATATTGACTGAGTCGTTCTACATACAAAGAATCTGTCGGGACCTCTACGGTTTCATATTCTATCACACATCCCTCTTACCCTTACAATCAATACTCGCATCAAACTCTCTTACTCGTAAGGCAACAATTCTCACAAATTTTGTTTCCAAAACTTAGCTCACCACGAAGATTATATGAACTGGTCGCTATATGATTCTAACTTTCATTACGCAATTCAATATACGAGCAATGCTTCTAAATAAAAGACTTGGTGTACCTGGCATCACGTCAGAGTCTCTTTCTGCTTCTCCCATTGACATATTATAAGTCCTTGCTAACAGCTGGATATTAACAGTTGGGGGTGCCTCTATGGCCCGGATCATGTTGTTCACGGCTGCTGGCATTCTGCAATCCTTAACCACATGTCCTGGTTTCTGGCAACGGTGACACACAATGCCTGTAGTGCAATCCCTGGAGTAGTGACCCTTCTGGTTGCACTTAAAGCATGTGACAATCAACCGATGGCATATTCCTGGATGTCGTTTCCCGCATGTCTTGCATTCAGATAGTGGGGGTCTTGTAACTCCCTGGTAACTGTCGGCTGGTAGGCCGTTATCCTGCCCTGCACTTCCGGTATCTGGTTTCTTAAAACTTGTATCCCTACCGGGCTGAGAGCCCGGCTTCTGACTTGACTGACTCTGAAAACTTCCTTGATGCTGCCCCTTCTCGGGTATCCCTACTTTCCTCTTCTTATTCTCTCTCTCCTTCATGTATGAATCACTCTCTGTTTCCGCAATCATTGCTTTCTGTACCACTGCTGCATAAGTATCCAACTCCAAAATAGCCAACTTGCTACGAATCCATGACCTTAGTCCCTGTTGGAACCTTTTGGCCTTCTTCTTCTCCGTGTCCACATATGTCGGAACAAACCTTGACAACTCCGTAAACTTTGTCTCGTATTGGGGAACAGTCATGCTTCCCTGCTTCAACTCTAAAAACTTCAATTCCATATGGTCTCGCATATAATCTGGAAAATACCTTTCTAGAAACAATTATGAAAATCTAGCCCATGTAATCAATCCCTCGGGCTCCATAGCCCCACTTGTTTCCCACCAATAACTTGCCTCGCTCTTCAAGAAATAACTAACATATTCTGTCTTCTTATCTTCCGTCACTTCTATCAGGGTAAAAGCCTTCTATATCTCTTTTAACCATGCCTTTGCCTCTACGGGGTCTGCGGATCCTTTAAACTCTGGAGGTTTCGCGGCCTGGAAAGATTTGAACGTTACCACGGGTGCTGCCTGTTGGTGAAGCTGTTGCTGCTGATGCTGTTGTTGCTGTTCTAAGAGCTGTTGCTGAATCACTTGCTGCTGTTGTGCTAGCGCGGCCGTCTGCTGGGTAAGAGTATTCAAAAGTTGAATTACCATCGGATCTATATGTCATGTGGGAGGTATATTCTGCTGACCTTCCTGGTCAGAGGAATCATTTGAACGGGTTTGTCGTCTAGGAGGCATATCGTTGATGAATAAACAATATTTGATTTAATTAAACAGTTCAAGGAAATAGAAGGGAGGGTCACAATTGATATTTTGAAGGTTTACAGATCTGCTCAACGGTGTATGGGTACACTCGTTGTAAAAATAGAATGACAATTATGATGCTGAAAATGAATGACAAGTGAATAATACCAATTCTGCAAAAGATGATTATCATATATATATGGGGTCAGTACAAGCGTAGAACGCTTCAAAAGTAAAATACGTCACAGCTGAACTACGAGTGCCGATTACAATACAAAAAAAAATGTAACAAAAACCCGAGGCGATCCTATAAGCTCGGTGCACTGCTGATACTACCATATGCATCTATATACTGTCTATCTGAAATCCATATACCATACCAAATCTGACTTCTCCTAACCCGCTCACAAATCACCTGCTCCTGTCTGCCATAACGGTGGTCCTGCAATCTCTGCAATCTCTCCCATCGCGTAATCCAAAATCTCTCTCATCCCTGGTAGTGTCTCTCCCTCTCGGCTAGAAGCTAAACTATGCAGTCGAGTCTCAACCAATGTCCTCGTAACTCTAAGTCTCATCTGAATATCTCCTACTTGAACTCTGAGTCTGTCCCTCTCTCGGACTACCGCTGCCTCTGCCGAACGAATCTTCCTCATCTCTAATACCTGGCTACAGAAGTACTCTCTCTCCCTACTCACCCTCTGATACTCATGGTGTGGAACTGGTAGATCACAAAGCTGATACCTAGGTCCAGAAACTGATGCCTGAGAAAATGCTGTTGGGGCTACTCGTCGGAGTGGAACAAGACAAGGTATCTGATCCCTCCTAACTACTGGCTGCCTCGGCTGGTTCCGTGCCGGTCGTGGCTGTCTCGACGGTCCTGCTCTAATATCCAATATAGTTCTCTCCTCTGTCGGATCTTCTGATGGGTCTGACTCTGAGCTATAGCTAGGGGCTGCAATCATAACCACATTTAATTACCACTCGCAATACTCTCAACTGACCTCCTAATATCCTTAAGTGAATTTCTAACCCTTTATGTTATCCTGGACCCTAAGTCCTAACTTGTTTCAAATGCCATAACCTTTAGCTCTGATACCAACCTATGACGCCCTCCAAACCCGGGGTACAGATTTGAGGAGTCACCCGACCAACGGGACACAATATAATCACTAACTATAACACATGCATAATATATAAAGACAGTAAATACCCCTTGACCAAGACCGCTATAGATTATGGCATTGAACATAAGCTTCTACAATCTTTTATTATTACAAACCAAATTTTATCAGAGTTATTACATCACAACTAAGTTCAGAACTAGACATCTAGTCTAATCAAAACAAGACAACAACTACCCTGCCAATGACAACCACTCGAGGTGCTCTCCTAGCTGCCAGTGAACTATCTATCACGCTGTTTCGACTCATACTCTCGCTTCACTGGAATGGGGTTATGAAACAATAAGCAAGAGTGAGCCAAAAGTTCTCAGCAAGTATCACAATATATATATATATATCATCAAAATTTAATATATGAATTTCAAGATATCTGATTCAACAATGTTTAAGCCAACACATGCTTTATATCAATATCAACTGAAGAAAAAGGAATTAGAATTGGACTTCTACATTTTATTCAAAACAAAGGTTGTGTTGCTGGCCAGCCACGCAACAACCCCGGACTAGCTCATGACAAAGTCCTCTACGGATCCAAGGCCAAGCTGGGCCTAAATTACATCGACCATAAATGGCCTGACCAATAATTGGTCCATTTTAAAAACATGCCAATTCTATCACAAGGTATAAGCAATAACATGCTCGATAAGTAATGCACAACATCACGGTATAATAATTGCAAAAGAGCTTCAACGGCTTGATATCAAAAGAAAATTGGGAATAATCATGAAATAATTCCAACGGTAATATATACTCGTTTGGGGAAAGAAATCAATGGTTAAGATCGATTATCAATGACGGTAGCCAATTGTCAATAACGGAAAATTAACAATCAATAGTTGTAACAATAATCAAGTGGTGGTAATCAACCGGTAATGGTTATGAGAAATAATCAAACGATGGTATTCAACAATAAATAGTTGAAGGCAATAATCAAATGGTGGTAATCAACCGGTAATGGTTATGAGAAATAATCAAAGAAGGTAATTAACAATCAAGGGTTGAAAACAATAATCACTGGATTGGAAATAAGGGTTTCCGATGCAGATCAAATCAAAGAATTTAGGAAATTTATAAATGGAATCAGTTGCCCAATTACGGGTCAAGGATTAACAATCTGAACTGTTCTGGAGTCTCAACATTTAAATATAGATGACAATACAATTTATCACAATAACGGCACAGATACTTGCCTGGTCTATGTCGTTGCCGGTTCTACTCGTTCACTCAACTTTCCCCTTTCCCTTGCTCCGGGAACTCGATTCTATAATTTAAACAACTCATCACAGTAATTCTAACTATCCTCATTCTAACCTCGACACATAATCAATTAATAACACACTTAAACAAATAACCGGTTACGTATCAGACGTCCGGTATGATTTACGGTATTAACAACTCAAATCTTAACCCTAGTACGGGTATATACGGACTATAAACACATTACACAACTTATACGAACCATATAGCACTTATAAACATTTTTAAACACGTCACACGGAACTTATTTGAATTTAAATAAGTCACAACAAATTTTTCAATCAAAAAAATCGGATTTTTAAATCCAATATAAGTATTTAAATGTAATTAAATCAATTAATAAAATTAATTGACACTCTTTAAATGCTCAAACTATTTTTAAATAATAAAACAAGCTTGAAAATAATTAAACTGAATTTTAAAATTAATTAAATCTAATTAATAATTAATTTTTAAGAATTAACTGATTAAAAGAATTAATCAATTAATTAGTAAATTAATTATTAATTAAAAATAATTAAAATAATTAAGTTTAATCAATTTTCGAATTTAAAATAATAAATAAAAAAATTCAGAATTTTTCTGATATAAAAACGTATTTTTAAAATAAAAATATGAATTTTTAAAGATTTTAAACTATTTTCGAATTAAATAAATAATTAAAATCCAAACACAGTCTTCATAAATGGAATTAGGGTTTCAAAGATCGAAACCGGGTCAGAAAACGGGTCAACCGGGTCGGGAAGAACGGAATCGGGTCACCAAGAACAACCCACCGGATTCTGGGTTTTCCAGAATTCGGCCGGTGTCCGGCGACCGGAATCCTTCATTCTTGATCAAACACACATGAAACTAGAGGGCTTTTGCTCGCCCTTCCAAGACAAACACAACCAACACACAAACATACATGTATCATGCCGAAATCAAGCCCAGAATTCAGTCAAAGAATCCCGACGGCAACAACTCCGGCCGGAAACACGATCTACTAATTCTGTACATGAAACTCAACGTTTAATATGTCAAAATGAAGCTTATAACTCATACAATAAAACCCCTATATCAGAATCAATGTCAGATCAACAACAAGAACGAACGAAGCAAAAGAAAAATTCGGGCCAAAACCCGAAAATTAAACCCATCAAAATTGAACTTAAACATGAAATTAAATCATGGATTCTTGTTAATTAGAACCCTAGGAACATGTTAGAAGCAACCAATTGAACAGAGAATCAACAAAATGAAAATCCCCAAATCGGGTGTAAACCCTAATTTAATTTGAATATTGAAAAATTCATAATAAATCGAAAAATTACCAGATGATGATGAGGTTGGAAGATTCTGAAACTAGAGATCAAGATCTTTGATTTGAGTACTTGAACTTTGATTTCTGAATTCAATAACACCTTGAACGAATGGTTTGATTATTCAAGAACACGAAGAACAAGTTTCAGGAATTTTTACTTTTTGATTATACGTAATGCAGATTATGAAGGCTATAAGGTAAGATTCGTCTTTATATATTTTTGGAAAAATAATACCCCAAGGAACATTTTTGGATCGATATAGATCCACTGGATCGTTTAAAAACCCTAATTAGGTTAAAAACACGTTTTACAAGGAGATAATTATCTACAAGGACTGATAATTATCCAAATCAATACATATCATTATATAACTAATGCTCAAGAATACTGGGGCTATAACAAATGAAATATTGAGATAAACGATATATCCGTCCCCCTAAGCAATTAGGGTTTGGAACAATTTTTCCCTTTTCGAACAAAACGAATTAAACTGGCAAGATCAAATAACTAGGAATGAAATGATACGAATAATCCTTTCGATAAAGTTTCGAATACTAAAGACGAAGGAATAATAATAATGTACAAAATCTCAACGGGACCCTTGAATTTTCAAAACGGGGCTCAAGATTGAAGAAAATTTCAAACGACGAAATATTTAAAAGGCTTCCGACTCACCAAATAACACATAATCACTTAACACTCTCACCTTAATAATATTCAAATATCCCACAAAATATTTTATACCAAATATATCATTTATTCATAAAATAAAAAAAAATTCACGGATATTACACAACATGTGCCTTTAAATAGGTATGGAGTTGCTAGATAGCCCCTGTGTTTAACTAGGGTTAAACGGGGGTTAGAAAAACTGAAGAGAAATACATTAAATCACTCTAGTGTAAATGCAGAGACTACTCGAGTTCCTAGAGTGAAAAAAGCGTCTCAGCTCAGATTAAAAAGTTATCATGACAAGGATAATTGAGTAGAGATATGAGTAAAATTAATAGTTGGTCATATAAATACGTCCAACTAATTCATTTTAAAAAAATCTCTAGACAAGTGACATTACAGAAAATCAATATCTTTTGAACAATGTTACAAGCACGTTATTTCATTTTTCGAGACACATATTCAGCTGATATCATTCATTAAATGTATGACATTTGACAAATGATATCCCTGAAGATTCATGCATAGTAGAAATCAAATAACAGTAATGCAATAGATTGTTAACGTCTAGAGATGATCAACTATTTAATATCAGTGAGAAAAGTAGCTTGCTATCTCATTGAATATTTCTTAGAGGATCATTTCAAAGATAACTTCACTTGATGCATAATCATTGTTAGGTCCTGATAAGTTTGTAGAAGGGGGGTTGAATACAAACGATACCGTTTAATCGAATTTGTGCTTTTAAGATTTAACAAATTAGAACAAATTATTGCGGAATAAAACTGAAACAATATTCAAGTTAAATAAAACTCTATTAAACTTGAAGGGTGGTACAATTCTGATCACTGATTACAATGAACTTGATAAAACAAATCTAGAATAAATTCGACATGAATTTATCTATTTTTGTAATAAAAAGGATCGAATATTAAAAGGTAGTTCGATATAAAATCTAGGGATTATGATCCGCTAGAAAGCTAAAGCAGTACAAGAGAAATGATTCTTATGAATTAAATGTTAAGATCAAATCAAGAATTAATTCTCTGATGAAATTTAAAGCTTTGTTGTTGAAGAAGTAATGAAGACAGATGAAAATGGAATGTTAATAGGCTGTTGTCTCTTTTCTTTTTTTTCTTCTTGTAATTGATGAATGATGATATCTTTAATCTTTTGTCTTTGAATATATATCACTGCTTTTTCTAGTAAGTCATCCCACGTGCAATCCATTATAACAGAATGCATTTTGCCTTTGGAAGACTTAGAGAAAAACAATCCAATTTGCCTTGGAAGACTTTCGGGAAGACAATCTTTATGAAGGGAAGACAACCGGGAAGACTAGGGTTTGGCCTAGGAAGACTCACTTGTGAGTCTTCCTAGTTTAATAAACTGAGTCTTCCTAGTTCAATCCTAAGTCTTCCTAGTTCATTTTCATTCTAATTTAAATAATTAATTAAATAAATTATGTATTAAATTAATTCTTTACAGAATTAAATTAATAAATAATATACTTAATAATATTAATTATTTATAAGAGAATAAATAGAATTAGTTGACTTTTTAAACAATTCCAGAATCACTTAAAACTTAGATAAATAACAAACACAATAGTACGTTAACACTCGATGCACTGTCTAGTTCATGAGTGACTAACAACAATGTCTGTTCTTTATCTGTTTGACTTTAAGTAGTGATTCACTTCCTTCTCATTCAAGAACTCCGTAATCAGTATCTTTTTCTGTCACCACTTGAAATCTCCGTCTCTTTAATAAATCCACTGAGCTTGAATACTTCATTGAGGCTTGATCAATAAATTGAGCTTCTTTCAATGTAGAATCACTTCAAGTCTGTAGATGACTTTAATCTTCATTCTTTGACAGATATAATCTTCTGAGATTCCTGTGACAATTTGAATTATTACTTACTTATTAGAAACTTGTTTAATGTTGAGTTAATTCCTCGATGTAAACAAATAGGCTAAAACATATGCCTTTCAATCTCCCCCTATTTGTTTGTTAGAGAATAACAAGCAAATACCTAGAGGATAACTCAACTAACTAAACAAGTAGAAATAAGACATTAAAAGCTAAGTAAATAATAACACAAAGTTCTGGATTTCAATTAACATTATCCAGATTCAAACATTACAGGTAAGTACAAGATAGATGTTCCTCTAGACTGAACATATGAATATATTTATCCTATCTTGAATCACCTAAGCTATAAACATTTAATATTTACAAACAGAGCTTCTTCAAATTTCAGACTCAATCATCTCTCCTTCTTCAAGTGCTTCAAGCAAATCCTTGTCCAGAACACGATCAGATTCAGAAGTAATGCCACTAGGTCTGACAGCTTGAGTTGTGACTTTTTTCAGCCTATTCTTCATTTGATGATATCTTTTGATATTTGCTATGCAATAGTCTTGAATCAAATCAGCAACTTTTGTCTTTTCTTGTGTAGCAAATCCTGAAGTCCTCAACATGTTCTCCAAGCAGACAAGATGCTTGGCAGGAAAATCTTTCAGAGAGATTGGATCCACACCACAAGTCTGAAGTGCCCTTCCTTTAAAAAATTTTACTTCATAAGGCACTTCCACCACTTGTGGACTAGCTTTCATTGTAAAGTCTCTTAGCTGATCATGCAGCAGCTCAGCTAATGGAGAAGTTCTTTTTTACTTTGCACATGAAGACCCATAGTTCAGAGAGAGTTCTGCTTTCCAAAAGATTGAGAGACACTAAGAAAGTTCCCTCATTATGAGTGTAAACATAGATCTTCAACTCCTCTCTAACTCTGTCATATCCAGTTGTGATCCTTGAAATCTCTGCATGAAGAGCTTTCATATATACTGTGTTGTCTGGATTGACCTTCTTGTATCTTTCCAACATCCCAAGAAACTTTGCATCATTGTTAGTTCCTTCTTGATGTGCAAACATCTCTCTAGCCTTGTCCCATTCTTCTCCTTGCTTCAACCTCACATACAATTTTCTCTCATTGACCTTCAGATTGTGAAGCCTTTGCTTTTCTTGTTGTTCAGCTTTTTGAATGACAAGATGCTTAGAAATGATGTCAGATACCTTTACATTCTCCTCCTCTCTTCTTTTCAGATCAGCCTTCTGTCTCACTAACTCAGCTTCAAAGACAGGATCAATATTTGACTCTTCTTCCCATTCAGCATAATCAGCTTCTTCTTCAACCTCCACATTACCAAAGATATCTTCAGGGGCTTCTTCAGATTCTACATAGTCAAAATCACCTTGTTCACCTTGATAATAGTCAACATCAAAAAAAGTTAACTTCTGCTTCCCTTTGTCCTTGTTTGAGCCTCCAGCTTGATTTTCTCCTTGTTTCTCCACATTCTCCCCCTTAGTTGAGGAATCCTCTACAGATTTTACTTTATTAGCTTCAGGATTCACCTCACTTCTTCCCCTTATTGCTCCTTGATCATCTCTATTTCCTCCATCTCCTCCTTCATCATCCTCACCCTCATCATCATCATCAGCAGCACCCACAAAGAATTTCTTTTGTTCAGCATTGGGTTGATGTGAATTTTTCATCATGTTATACAAGTGCTTCATTCCTTCATTCAGATGCTCCATCCCTCCTTCTATCTTTGACATCCTTTCTTCATTAAACTTTTGATTTTCATCAGCTGTTTACAGAACAAAGTCCACCTTGGCAAAAATGGTAGCAATCTCCTTGAAACTCTCTGATATTTGAGCATTTGACATTGTAAGATCAGAGATGTCTGAATCCACAAGTACTTGAGACTGTTGGATGGCATTCAGCTTTGGGAGTAGAGAACCCTTCAATCCTTCCAAATCATCCTTGATTGTACCCAACTGATTAGTTACAGAGGTTGAAGAAGAAGACCGTTCAACCACTTGTGCTTTGAGAAGATCCTTTTCAGCCTGGGTTTCCATGAGTTGTTTCTGAAGACTAGCTATTTGAGATAACAACAAAGCAGTGTTTGTGTCAGTGTGTGCACTCACCTTAATTGCTCTCAGTGGTGTTTCACTCACCTCACGTGCTTGTGTATCACTCTGTGTTTGACTCTCAGTTCTCACAACAAGCTGTCTTTCCAAGTTCTGATTTGAGGTACCTGCATGAAAGATCACCCTAGCCTCTTCTTGAAAGGTCAGTGGTGGTGCAATGGGAGTTCGCAATTCCCAATCCCCAATGAAATCCAAATCTGATTGAATTTGAAACTGAATTGCTTCAGTGTTGGATTCATTAGGTTGCCTTCCACTTTCTCCAGATAAATCTGCGAGTGGAAAATACCTTAAGGGAGCCAGAGATGTTCCCTCTGGGAGGGGAGAAAATGATTCTATTTGATTTGGAAAAGAATCAAATTTTCCCTCAGATGCCTGTGAAGGCACTTCTACCGTAACAATGGTAGGCACTGTTGCAAAGTCAAAATTAAAGTGCTCTCCTTGCATAGTGTCCTGAGTGTCATCTATTTGGTTATCTTCTCCCATTGTGAGTAATGGGAGGGTGCTTGACTCAGTACAAGATGTCATGGCCCGATGGCGAATTTCAATAGATTCATCCTGTTGAGAGGATTGTCTCCAGAGATTGTTTAGTGGCCATATCAATGTCCATGTCCTTTTGAGATGATACAGATGGGCTTACAGTTGCCTCCCTATAGGTTCTTCTTTTCTTTAAGGGTGGAGACAGAGCTGTGGGAACACTCATTGCAGCTATATCACTAACTCTTCTTGAACTGGTTTGAACATTAGGCTCAGGTTGTGTATCAGGAGTGTTTGACTCTCTGTTTGGCTCTATGACCTGGGTCAGAGATTGTGGTTCTACAACCTCTGGGTCAGCCCTATCAACTACTTGGGTTTGAATTAAAATACCAGAAGAAGATCCAGGGTTAGGAATAACTACCTGTAGTGGAACTGGATGTGGCTCAGGAACTTGTTCACCAAAGATAGGAAGATTAATGAATTGACTCATCAATGGTGAAACAAGAACAAGTATGGTGGGAAATTTGGATGATACATCAAGTCTGGTGTAAAATTTGGTGTATGTGGTTGGAGAGGTTTCAAATCTAGTTTCCCTAAACAGTTCTACCTACTCAGCAGTGAGAAGATGATTAATGATAAGAGTGAGAAAGCGAGGGTACCAACACTTCACTTTCACATGATTATCAGAATCTCTCCTAGAGTGAGAAAGCCTGTTAAGCATTATGTTCCACAGAATCTCAGCAAAATTTAACCTACTACCAAATACTATAGCATAAGCAATATACTGATTAAGACTGGTAATGCAATGAAAATTTGTTTTTGTGCAGTTACCAAAAACTCTTGCTATAGTATCAAAGAACAGATCCCATTCCCTTACCACAAAGCTTTTGGACAATTTAACCATTTGGAAGGGACCCTGATAATGAATATTCACAAAGAACTGTGATAACTCATCATCAGTGGGTAACGTTCCACTTTACACTTGGACGGATCAAAATACCCAACATAATTATTTAAAACGAGTTCAAAATTAGGATCCATTTAGATAAAACAATAAATTTTAATCAATTTAAAATAAAATTAAAATTTTAGGGATTTTTAGAATTATTTAAAATTACTTAAAATCCACAAAATTAAATTTTACCAGAATTAATTAAATTTTAAAATTAAAATCCTAAAATTCGAACTTAGAACTTAGAACTTTTGAAATGAAAAAAAATTGGGCAATGATCTCAAGAACACATAAACTTCAAAACACAGTTTAAAATCACACAGAAACAACAAAGATCAGTTAATCACTCAAGAATCACTTATAAAACCGGGAATACTCAAGTCGAAATTTTGACAGTAATTCGACTCAAGACTTGATTTTGAAGAACAAAATGATTTTGCTAAGTAAAAACTTGAGCAATATGAACAGAATCAAAGAAAAGAATAAACTGAAGCGTTTTTTTTTTAAATTTGTATTGGGAAGACAATCGGGAAGACTTAGGATTGTCTTCCTAATACAAATTAGTAAGTTTTCCGGAAAATAATAAAGGAAAAACAGAAAAATAAAATAAGTATTTTTAAGTCTTCCCGATAGTCTTCCTAGTTCAAAAACTGGGAAGACTTATGAAAAGACTTAAAAAAAATAGAAAAAACAAAAAAACAAAAAGAAAAATCCTAAGTTTACCTGGTAGTCTTCCTAGTGTTAAACTGGGAAGACTTAGAATAAACTTAGAATAAAATTAAAATAATTACAGAAAAATGCATAAAAGTAATAAAAATGCATGAAATATTTTTAAAATTCTAGAAACATTTACAGAAAATTCCATAAATCCTAGAAAAATATGTAGAATAATATAGAAATGTATAAAAATAATATAAACTTGCAGAATTATTTAAACAACAATATTTACAATCTAAAAAACACCTAAATAATTCTAAATAAATATATTTTCAATAAAAATACATTTCTTCACACACAAAAAAATGAGAAAAATATTTTTAAAGAAAATAAAATATTCAGAGCTATTTAAATTTACAAGCATGTAATATTAAATGAGAATTGGCAATAAATATCATTTAAATGACAAGAGAAAATGAATTTTTGAAAGAACAAACATGACAGAGATATTGTTAATCACTAAGACTGTTTAACATACCTAATTTACCAACTAACTTGATAAATGTGGATTCATCAACAGACTTAGTGAATATATCTTCAGTCTGTTTTTCTGTGGGTACAAAGTGTAACTCCACAGTTCCATTCATGACATGCTCTCTGATAAAATGATACCTGATATTAATGTGCTTCGTTCTCGAGTGCTGCACAGGGTTGTTGGAGATTGCTATGGCACTTGTATTATCACACAAAATGGGAATTTTGTCTAATGCAAAGCCATAGTCCTGCAGTTGATTCCTTATCCATAGGATTTGAGCACAACAGCTTCCAGCAGCAATATATTTAGCTTCTGCTGTTGAATTGGAAACTGTTTGCTGTTTCTTGCTATACCAGGAAATCAATCTACCTCCTAGGAATCGACAACTCCCAAAGGTTCTCTTTCTATCCACAACACTACCTGCATAATCAGAATCTGTATATCCAACAAGGTTAAAACCAGAATCTTTAGGGTACCAGATACCTAAATTAGGTGTACCCTTAAGATATCTCAAGATTCTTTTAACAGCAATGAGATGTACATCTCTAGGGTCCGCTTGGAACCTTGCACACAAGCATGTAGCATATATAATATCTGGTCTACTAGCAGTAAGATAGAGTAAGGAGCCAATCATACCTCTGTAGCTTGTAACATCTACCTTGATAGAATTGTTAGAAGCTCCAAGTTTGATGGCTGTTGAAGATGGAGTCCTTGATGATGCTGAATCCTCCACGTGATACTTCTTGAGGAGTTCTTTAAGATACTTAGATTGACAAATAAATATACCATTTGACCTTTGACTTACTTGCAATCCAAGAAAGAACTTCAGCTCACCCATCATACTCATTTCAAACTTACTCTGCATTAGCTCAGTAAATCTCTTACAGAGATTGTCATTAGTAGACCCAAATATGATGTCATCCACATAGACTTGGACTAATATCATATCACTTTTGTGTTTCTTTGAAAAAAGAGTTTTGTCTATGATACCTCTAACAAAACCATTTTCTAAAAGAAAACCAGAGAGAGTGTCATACCATTTTCTTGGGGCTTGTTTGAGACCATAGATAGCCTTGAAGAGAAAGTACACAAAGTCCAGAAGCTCCTGATTTTCAAAGCCAGGGGGCTGTTCCACATAAACTTCTTCATCAAGTTCACCATTCAGGAATGCACTCTTAACATCCATTTGATAGACTTTAAAATTGGAATAAGCAGCAAATGCTAAGAACATCCTGATGGCCTCAAGTCTAGCCACTGGTGCATTGGTTTCATCATAATCAATGCCTTCAGCTTGAGAATACCCTTGTGCAACCAGTCTTGCCTTGTTCCTTGTAACAATGCCATCCTCATCTAGCTTGTTCCTGTATACCCATCTTGTACCAACTACTTTCTTGTTCTTTGGCCTGGGTACCAGCTTCCAGACTTGCTGTTGTTCAAACTGATTGAGTTCATCTTGCATAGCAATCACCCAATCTGGATCAGTAAGTGCTTCCTCAGTTTTCTTTGGCTCCATTTCAGATAGAAATGCTGAATAATGACATTCATTCTGAGTTGCACTTCTAGTTTTAACTCCAACACCTGGATCACCAATGATCAGCTCAAAAGGATGAGCTCTATTCCATACAGTCTGTCTTGGAATATTTGATCTTGATGATTCACCTTGAAATTCACTTTGATGTTGTGAGTGACTAGATGATCCTTCATTTGCTCCCCCTGAGTTGTTGCTTGATTGCCTTGATGATTCTTCTCCAGTGTTGGTGGTATCTCCATTGTTACCAGTGTTTCCACCACCACCACCATGATCATTATCATCATTGTTATTATCATTACCAGCAATAACTTCAGGTGGGGCTACATCATCTGATTCTGAGTCTGGCAAGTTATCAAACTTCAGCTTTTCAGATGAGTCTTATTTTTGGATATTAGGGAACTTAGTGTCATCAAAAGTAACATTGACACTTTCCTTTACTGTGTGACTGCCAACCAAGTAGACCATGTAAGATCTTCTGGAATAACCAACAAAAATAGCTTCTTGTGCCTTGGCATCAAACTTGCCACGTTTCACATTGTCATCTATAAGCACAAAGCATTTTGCTCCGAATACATGAAAGTACTTGACAGTTGGTTTCTTGTTGTTCATGATCTCATACGGAGTCTTCATTATGTCCTTGTTGATTAAAGTTCGATTCTGAGTATAACAAGCTGTATTTGCTGCTTCAGCCCAAAAGTACGTTGGAAGTTTAGACTCACTTAACATAGTCCTAGCAGCTTCAATCAATGTACGATTCTTTCTTTCCACTACTCCATTTTGTTGAGGAGTTCTAGGGGCAGAATATTGTCTTGTTATTCCTTTATCAGCACAAAAGTCATTTAGGATTGCATTCTTGAATTCAGTACCATTATCTGACCTTATGGCTCTAACAGGGAATCTAGAATCCAGCTCAATCAACTTTATATGGTCAATCACCAGGTGTGGGGTCTCATCCTTGGAATGTAGGAATAAAACCCATGTATATTTTGAAAAGTCATCAACAATCACAAGTGCATATTGTTTCTTTGACATGGACATCACATTAATTGGACCAAACAAATCCATGTGCAGTAGCTGAAGTGGTTCAGTTATTGATGATGTGTCAGCGCCCTTGTGAGAAGCTTTCTTTGACTTTCCTTTCTGACATGCCTCACACAGTCCTTCCTGTGTAAATTCCATCTGAGGCAAACC
This sequence comes from Heracleum sosnowskyi, assembly GCA_030848705.1. Classification (NCBI taxonomy): domain Eukaryota; kingdom Viridiplantae; phylum Streptophyta; class Magnoliopsida; order Apiales; family Apiaceae; genus Heracleum; species Heracleum sosnowskyi. The sequence continues at coordinate 66,635,490 of CM061243.1, forward strand.
TCTAACCAATTCCCTCTTAACTAAAGAGTTCATGGTTTTGAAGTTAAGGTGAGACATATTCTTGTGCCATAGCCAACTTTCATCTGATGAAGCTTTAGCATAAAAACAATTAACTTCATCTTTGGATCCCGAGTGCAGATCAGCTATGAACAAGTCACCTTTCCTTACTCCTTGAAGAGCAGGTTTTCCATTCTTCTTGTGAAGGATCTGACACTTCTCTCTTTCAAAGGAAACAACATATCCTCTGTCACAGAAATGACTGATGCTGAGAAGATTGAACCTCAGACCTTCCACAAATGATACATCTTCAATGATAACATTTCCATACTTCAAATAGCCATATCCTTTCGTAATACCCTTGCTGTTATCTCCAAAGGTAACTACTGGGCCAGCTTTCTCAACCAAATCTGATAGCAGGGCTCTATCTCCGGTCATATGCCTTGAACAGCCACTGTCAAGAATCCACATAACACGGTTTACCTGTTTAACTCCCTGCAATATCAAATTGATTAGTCCTTCCTCGGAACCCAAACTTGATTGGGTCCGGCATACTTAAAGAACTGGCCTTTGTCGGGCAAAAGAACATCTTTAACCTTAACTACATAAACCTCTTTAACAAAAGAGCGTTTCCATTTATAGCCAGCCTTAACACATTTCTGAGTAGGCTTAGGGATAAATGGATCCACTCTAGTCTTCGGAGGACTAGTAGTCTTAGCTCTAACATGCTTCTTATTATTAACATGTTGACGTGGAGCAGTCTTATTATCAGACAAATGCTTACTATTAAAATAAGCATACATAACATTGAAAGCACAAGACATGCACTTAACCACACCACATGCTTTATGAGAAAGATTAATAGCAGGAATGTTGGTTCTACAGTTGTTTTGATCCAACTTATGGATATCTGATTTAGTCTCTGTTGTTGAAACAACTTTGACTATTTTGTCAGATACACACTTGTTGGACTGTTCAACTTCAAAAGCAAGATCTTCTTCACGAATCTCCTCTGCAATGATAATAGAGTATTCATTTATAGGTCCTGCTTGAGATTCTCTAAAGAAGGGTTTATCAATACCCTTAAGCACATCTGGAGTACCCCTTTCTTTAGCACTGACTCTATTAGGAGTATTTATGCTTAATTTACCAATAGACTCATTATAGTCATACCATATTCCTACGGTCTGACTAATACTTTGTTTATTGATAATTTCTTTAGCAGTCTTACAAGAGTTGAAATAGGCATTAGATTTGGTCTTAAGCTCACTAATCTGATCCTTGAGAATGGTTTCCAGTTGAATATAACATTTAACCCTATTCTCAAGAAATGCTATTTTCTCATTAAGTTCATTCTGATTAACATGCATAAGTTTTAATTCTTTTATCTCCTTTTCAAGAGTTGTGTTCAAAAGAATTATTCTATCATTTTCAGTGCGTGCACAAGAAATAGTACCACTAAGATGACGAATCATTTCAGTATTAGTGAACTTTACCTCTGAGATGTATGCAGATGAAGTGCTTGCCTCTTTAGCCACTAAAGCAAGGTTCCCAATCTCACCTGCTTCTTCATCACTGTCAGTGTCATCCCAACTCTTTCCTTCAGCAACATAAGCTTTCCCAATCTTGTTCTTCTTTCTAGAATCAAATGTGTTTCTTGTCACTTGCTTTGGCTTTCTGCATTCAGTAGCAAAGTGACCCAACTCATTGAAATTGTAGCATCTGATTGTGCTCCTATCCACAGTTCCAGTTTTGTAGCCACCCCTTGTGCTACTTGAAGAGGAAGATCCACCTCTCTGAAATCTGGGCCTGCACTTAAGATTGGGATTCCTTTTGAATCTGAACTTCCCAAACTTCCTGAATATCAAAGCCAAATCACCATCCTCCAGCTGATCAAGTTCCTCTAATGAATAGAAGTCACCACCAGATTGATCAATGGATGTTAATCCATATTCAGCATCAATAACATTCATGTTAGAACTGGAAGGTTGAACAGCCTTCACTTCCAGTTTCTGTGGGACTTCAGCAACCAATGCAGTAGAAGTACTAACTATCCTCCCAGTTCCATATAACTCATCCTGTTGAATCTGCTCCAGCTCATAGGTCTTCAGAACACCATACAGTCTTTCCAAAGCAATCTCTCCCAGATCTCTTGCTTATCTAATGGCAGATATTCTGTGCTCCAAATGACGTGGAAGTGTAAGTAGGAACTTCTTGTTAATTTCCTTGATAGTGTAGCGCTTCCCATTGAGATTCAGATCATTGATTAATTTGTTGTATCTCTCAAAAACCTCAAAGATACCTTCACCAGGGTTTGATCTGAAATGCTCATATTGAGAGGTAAGAATTTCCAGCTTATTCTCTCTAACTTCCTCTGTCCCCTCATTGATTATCTCTATAATTTCCCAAATGTGTTTGGCAGTATCAAAGTTTAGGACATGATTATGCATGATAGGATCAAGACAATCAACAAGGATCAACTGTAGACAGGCATCCAAGGTAACATCCTCTTTTTCATCAGGAGTGTAGTCCTTGGGATCCTTAGGATACATCCTAGCAGCCCTGGTAACAACCTGATTCTCTATTAGTTCTCCCTCAATAATCATAGGGACTTTGGGACCATTCTTCAGCACATCAATGTATTTAACATTAGCAACTTTAAGAAATAGGAGCATTTTCTTCTTCCACATAGGATAATGCTCCTTGCTGAACATGGGGATTTTGACTGTACCCACTTTCTGTGTAGTAGACATCTTTTGAGATTTTTAGGAATAATAAAAATTTCAGAGTTTAAGAAAAAATCTCAAAACAATTGGATCTTTGATTTGTATATTAATCAAAAGGCTCCGATGCCAATTGTTAGGTCCTGATAAGTTTGTAGAAGGGGGGTTGAATACAAATGATACCGTTTAATCGAATTTGTCCTTTTAAGATTTAACAAATTAGAACAAATTATTGCGGAATAAAATTGAAACAATATTCAAGTTAAATAAAACTCAATTAAACTTGTAGGGTGTTACAATTCTGATCACTGATTACAATGAACTTGATAAAACAAATCTAGAATAAATTCGACATGAATTTATCTATTTTTGTAATAAAAAGGATCGAATACTAAAAGGTAGTTCGATATAAAATCTAGGGATTATGATCCGCTAGAAATCTAAAGCAGTACAAGAGAAATGATTCTTATGAATTAAATGTTAAGATCAAATCAAGAATTAATTCTCTGATGAAATTTAAAGCTTTGTTGTTGAAGAAGTAATGAAGACAGATGAAAATGGAATGTTAATAGGCTGCTGTCTCTTTTCTTTTTTTTTTCTTCTTGTAATTGATGAATGATGATATCTTCAATCTTTTGTCTTTGAATATATATCACTGCTTTTTCTAGTAAGTCATCCCACGTGCAATCCATTATAACAGAATGCATTTTACCTTTGGAAGACTTAGAGAAAAACAATCCAATTTGCCTTGAAAGACTTTGGGGAAGACAATCTTTGTGAAGGGAAGACAACCGGGAAGACTAGGGTTTGGCCTAGGAAGACTTTCGGGAAGACTCACTTGTGAGTCTTCCTAGTTTAATAAACTGAGTCTTCCTAGTTCAATCCTAAGTCTTCCTAGTTCATTTTCATTCTAATTTAAATAAATAATTAAATAAATTATGTATTAAATTAATTCTTTACAGAATTAAATTAATAAATAATATACTTAATAATATTAATTATTTATAAGAGAATAAATAGAATTAGTTGACTTTTTAAACAATTCCAGAATCACTTAAAACTTAGATAAATAACAAACACAATAGTACGTTGACACTCGATGCACTATCTGGTTCATGAGTGACTAACGACAATGTCTGTTCTTTATCTGTTTGACTTTAAGTAGTGATTCACTTCCTTCTCATTCAAGAACTCCGTAATCAGTATCTTTTTCTGTCACCACTTGAAATCTCCGTCACTTTAATAAATCCACTGAGCTTGAATACTTCATTGAGGCTTGATCAATAAATTGAGCTTCTTTCAATGTAGAATAACTTCAAGTCTGTAGATGACTTTAATCTTCATTCTTTGACAGATATAATCTTCTGAGATTCCTGTGACAATTTGAATTATTACTTACTTATTACAAACTTGTTTAATGTTGAGTTAATTCCTCGATGTAAACAAATAGGATAAAACATATGCCTTTCAATCATTCAGCTATATTGATTTTTCATGACAACAAAATAAAACAAATAAAGCACAACAAAATAAACAAGTAATTCCAGAGATCAAAAAAAAATCACTAGCTGCATGCATTTAACATAGATATTCAAGAGAATAAGAGATTATTACCTACATTTAGAGCATTGGTAAAATATCTGTTAAATGTTGTTCCCTAGGAACACAGTGTAGTTCCACTAAATCATGCACATCACTTCTTCCAATAGCATAGTGCATGAGGTTTATGTGCTTGACTCTTTTGAGAAATGCTTGGATGCTTCAGCAACATCTTTTGGTTTGACATTAAGTTAAGCATTCCTTCTGAGCCATGACCTGAACTTATTTCCTTGGAGTTGGCATGAATGTGCTGTGTCTTCTTGGTTAGGAAATTATCCTGCAAGTATCAACATCTAGGCAACCAATTAGAACATAGCAAGTATCTCTTGGATTATCAAGTACTAAAAGGTTGATAATCCCTTGAGATACAAAAATGATTCCAGGATAAGTCTAGGTACTAGTACATAAACAAGTGGTTAACATAATTTCTGGCATACTGTTACTTAGTCATGAGAGAGATCACCAACTATTTTTAAAAACATGAATTTCCTACCTTGGTATTCAATTCAGTTTTGTCAATAGCTGGTATGAGAATTCTAAAAAAAAACTCATTTAGCTCCTCAATTCTACTTTGCATGGGCTTTTCAACCTTCCAGCAGAGCTACTGATCAATAATGCCAGATATTATGTATACTACAAGTATCTCAGCTAAAGATATATGACTTACAACGACTGAGATTTAGCTTAATTTTCTACAGATATAGATACTGCCTTTTTGCCGTATCCGTAGAGGAACAAAAGTAGTATCCATAGATGTAGAAAACTACCTACGGATAACAGTATCCATAGACAAAATAAAGAAACTAATCCAGTTTTATAAATGACTATCTACGGATAAAGATATCCATAGATAAAGTAAATTTTGACTTAGACAAAATTTTCACTCTTTCTGGAAAACTTAGTTTTCAATAAAATCATTTGAACACTGGCTGCATAAGAGACATCAAAAATTAAGGAAGTTTATGCATACCTCACTTACTTACCATCCTGGAGAGAATGATTTATCAAGTAGCTTGGTACTGATGTCTGCTATGTTGAATCACACTTGGATCAAAAAGTATTTCCACTTCACTGTTCAACACAAAATCCTTCTAGTGAAAACCTTTGAAGAAACTGGTCTGAGTACAATAGATCTTGAAATTTGCGAGGCAGATGTTCCACTCATTTATTTAACTGAGACTTTTACTCAAGGAGAAAGACTTGATGTCCAGGAAGTAGACATGGAATACTGTAGGAGTTAGAAAATCTTGCCTTGATCCAGGTGATCACCTTATTCCTTCAACCCAATAGATATCTTCAAGAGGACTTTCTTCTAGATTTTGGAACAAGTTTCTGTGCAAATTGGTTTAACTAGATACCAATTTACCCTTGGAAGAGCATACTCAATCGATTTGATTCTTTTGGAGAAAAATGTTTGAGTGACATTCCTCTTGAGTTGCTCTTCTAGTGGCAGGTGCAGGTCTTAAAGATGCAACAATATTCTCATCAGCATGATTATGTGAGGTTAATCCTTGACTCAGAGAAACTCCCCATAAATTTATTGGGGTGGTAACTCTATGTTGTGATCCACCTACGGATGCTCCATTTTGGCTTCCTACGGATGCTCCATTTTGGCTTCCTACGGATGCTCCATTTGGCTTCCTAAAGATGTTGCATTTGGCTTCCTAAAATGCTCCATTTGTCCCTTCCATAGATGGCTCATTTGAACTTGAATTATCCATATTCGAGACAATCATTCTTGGAGGTACTGATTCATCCACATAATCATCATCTTCATCATACCAATAGCGACCTTCCACCTCAATCTTAAGTCTGAGAGTTTCATGAAATCTCTCATCAATAAGATCTCGTTTTCTGGCATCATCAGAAACAACATGTACAGACTCCATGACAATGTTGATTCAGTGATTAAAAACCCTGAAGGCTTTTCCAGCTGCATGCACTCTTTTGAGTTGCTTTCCCAGACTGGACCTCTGAGAATCCATCACCAGATATTAAAATCAAGGAAATGATTTATGGTCTATCTTCTGAGTAGATGAGAGATTTGATCTTTGACAGGATGTCCTCTTGAAGTTTACAGAAGTAGATTAACACTTTCTGAGAGATGCTCCCCCTGAGTGGATGTTCCTTACAGAAGAGCCTTCAGGAGTGAACATAAGATACCATGGTTGGCTGCTTATTATCTTCTACAGATGGTTGCTATTTCTTATGGAAGATAATCAGAAATACACGTAGAAAAGACCACCATTTTCAGCTTCACCTCTACTTCCACTAACAAAGATCTTTTCTTCCACTCATCAATTGCTTGGGAACTTTTATCCAGATGTCTGTTAAACTTAACACCCAAGAGAGGGTTAAGTCTTCGATCATGGACTAAATGTTCTTCAAGTTAGTTCCCAACGCAAATTCCCTGATCTCCTTTAGCTTCTATTAATTCCTTGGCTAAAGAAAGTGATAAGAGAAAATTATTGGCTTCACCTATTCACACAGTTTGATGAGTCTTCCTTCTAGTGCTTGTATGATCAAGAAAACACTCTGGCTGCAATAAGTAGAAACAGCTACAACTTTCCAGAGCTCAATGAGTTATCCTGATTTTCCAAGCATAGTCCTTGCAGAATTTGTCATTTATTTCATAAAACCTCTTCATAATAGACTCTTGAGCTAAATCATTTGAGGAGATTTTATGTGCAGTGGCTGAAAGAGTTTATCAAATGTATGATCTGTCCCGTTCTTGATAGAGGTCTTCTCTTGCTTCCCTTGATGGAATGCATCCTTTAACCCATCCTTGGCAAAAACCTGGGGTTCCTCTTATCAAGATTCTTCCTTGAGGCAGCTTCTGATGCACTGGTTACTGTTGACCTGATTTTGCCTTGTCACATAGAAGTCAAGACGTACAATCCAGCAAAGTAGAGTTGTAATCAGCTGCATACACTTTTCTATCAAGTGTCCAGTGCTAACCACTTCATTGTCTTTCTGGCTTTTGACAATGCAGGCTTCAAATACAAAGTTTCCTTTGTCACATGCTTGATTGATACACATCAAGTTATGCTTATATCCATCAACTAGTGCTTCAACCCTAACTGATGATATTGTTTGCCAAAGTCATGCTTCATTCCTTAATCATGACTACAAATATCATCTCTACATACAAGTAGAGGGGCTTCGTTTCTCTGAGCATTCTATGAGCAGGATAGAAACTCTAGTAGGAGTCTAGAGCTTCCATAGCCGATGAGCCATGGCTTCTTTATATTCTTCCTACACACTTTCAAAACCGGATCAAGTAGGCTTAGGTACCCAAGTTTCCTTGAGTTTTGACTTTTTAGCTTTTATGACTGTCATTTTCTCTTTCTAAACTTTGGGCTTCAAAGGATTCAAATCAATTTTATCCCTAGGTACTGGCTTTGGAAGATTGGCATCCACATGTTGCTCTGAAACATCAAAGTTTGATGCTCGACAAAGAAATGTTTGAGCATACAAATCATTCAAGTCAGGCATGCTCCATGACATTTGAGGCATATTGAATTCATACTAATATGGATGAGGAACAAATGGCATGTTGGCATATCTGGTTGAGTCTTGAGCATTATGAGCAAAAATGTGATGGATGACATGCATATTAGTTATAAGCAGTTGAGCAGACCTTGTTTGAACAGATTTGTAAGTAGTATACATGTGATTAACACTACCACATCGAATACATGGCCTTCTGGAAGTACTTTCTTCTAATAGGTAGCTGCTATTACTGTTAATCATTATTGGTTCATTCTTGCTCTCCTCTGCATCTGCCTTTGACCCTTCTTCCTTGATGGTTTTGCTGCTAAATGATTGAACACGGTTTTTGAAACCTGGTTCAACCTTATTGCTCAGTTTCTCTAGAGTTTGATTACTCCTTAATGGTTTTACCATCGTTGGAGCAGTCTCCACATCCTCTAGCTTCTTGTTATTGCAATTCCAGGTCTCCTTGCAAAATGTGTCCATTCCTTGAATCTTGATAATATTGGACACAATGTAACTGGAATTATTCCACCTTGCAATAACTTCTTGTTCCCTTTTCAGCTGCTCTTTAGAACCATTATCTTCTTAAGACAGCCTCAAGTTCTTGTTTTGCATTTAGGCAATCAACTTTTGTTTTCTCAAACTCAGAGACTTGAGTTTCCAACATAGCATTTATCTCACTAAGCATAACATTAGTTGCTTTGAGTCTGACATTTTCTTCAATGAGTGTGTTAAAAGAAATACGCACATCATGTAATTCATCAAATAAACTCATTATAGTGTCGTAACATACTTCTTGGACTTGCTCAGTTTCTCCATGATTTGTATGAATGATTTCCCTTCTATCGTTATGAGATTTGAGGCTCGGGAAATCTTCATACATGCCATGGACAAGATTTTTGAGAATAATCTTGCTACCCTCGTGCCTGACTTCTCTGATGTCTTCAGAACATTTGAGAAGAGCACTTGGAACTGATTCATCTTTCCCAGCTTATTTGTTGTCACCTCTCTCCATGGTTGCAGTTGCTTTTGATCTTTAAACTTCAGGTATGTTTGAAGCTTGCTCTGATACCAATTGTTATTCCCAGAACAATGCAACCTAGATTGTAGAGGGGGGGGGGGGGGGGTTGAATACAATCTAGTTAATTTTACAAAACTTTTTCAAACCTTGTAGAGTATGAACATATGAGTTTGTAAATTAACTGAAATTCAGTCAAGCTTTGAACTAAAATGAATTCTTCAAGTTAAAAAGAAATGCAGGAGACAAGCAAACTTTTTAAACTTTTCAGGTGGGTTTATCGAAAAAACCCACCTGAGATGTATATTGAAGAATTCTCTGGTTTTGTTTTACAACAAACTTCAGATGCTTACACAGATGATGAAAGAGAGCCTAAGTGTTTTTCTTTTGGCTTGGTGCTGTCTTCATACTTTTCTATGCTACACCATACAGTCTTATATACATCAACTGTATGTTACAATCAAAACCTACAACAAAATAATATATTACATTTTTGGTTCTGCTTGTTCACATGCTCGACTATGAAGCTATTCTATTCGGGAAATGCCTTGGCTGGCATCACAGATAAACTTGTATAGTCCCAAAGAATGCTTTCTGGTTCCATGTGTTTCTTTCTTCAAGAATTACTAAGTTCATGCAATTTGAACTAGCTTCCAAGCCCACGTGATATCTGCATGAAAAAAGACCTTTCCCTGGATACTGGATTGTCAGGTCACTATCAGCTGAGATAAGTGAACATGTAGTATTGCATATGGTCTTCATGCTTGTCAATTTTTTCCTTTGCGTCCAGTTAGAAGATAAACTTCTAGGTAGCTACTGTAACTCTTATTTATCCTTCGAGACATAGAAGATAATGGATGACTTCACATTTCATTTGTAGGAATTTGAGCCTTCGAATATTTGCAGTTTGACTCCCTATTCCATACATCTTTTACGTCGTTATCTACCATCTTTTAGTCACGGGTGTGTAATGGTGATCTCTGAAACTGTCCTCCCTTCAACCTGTTAAATAAAGAAGATTCCAAAAGATTTCTTTACATTGATTTGCTTTTCTTGTTGAATGAGATGAATATCAGTAGTTGTATTAATTCTTTATCCGCAGACTACTATTCTACTTCACTTATCCATAGAATGGTAATCTCAGAAAATCAGTAGAAGTAATATCCTAAGCTGTATTCATAGATAGAACATGACATCCTTAGCTGCATCCATAGATAGAACATGACATCCTTAGCTGTGTCTATAGATCAACTATCTTTAGCTTTATCCGTAGATGGATATGATGTCCTTAGCTTTTATCCGTTGATGAGATAAGATGTCCTCAGCTTCTATCCGTAGATGAGATAAGATGCTTTCCGCTTTATCCGTAGATGAGATAAGACTTCCATAGCTTTATCCGTAGAACAGATATCTTTAGCTTCATCCTTAGATAAAACATCTCTCATCCTTATTAACTCACCATTACTGAGTTGTTTTGGCAGACTTACCACTGAAACACTTGGTGCTTGATTAGACGTTTGTTGGCTTGCTACTGAATTGCTTCCTAACTTGATGGCATAATATCTTCCATACATTTGATGTGGCTTTTAGTCCTTGGATAGATAAAGTGCCTTCTAGTTAGCTTCCTGATTATCAGCTGCTGTGATTTAGCTTTCTGACTTTCAGCTTCGATAGCATGATCAAATTCTTGTCTTGAGTATTTTGTTATCATAATTCCAAACGTATCAACCCTAACAAGCATGATGGGTGAACTTACCTATTTCATTGGCTTACAAGTTAAGCAAGTGAAAGAAGGAATCTTCATTAGTCAAACTAAATACATTTTTGATCTATTAAAAAAGTTTGATCTAATGGATTGCTCTCCTGCTAAAACACCCATTCCAACTGCCACTAAGCTTGAATTGAATACTAAGGAAAAATCTGTGGACATTTCAAGCTATAGAGGCATGGTAGGCTCACTTTTATATTTAACAGCTAGTAGACCTGATATTATGTTTGCTACATGTCTATGTGCTAGATTTTTGGATGATCCTAGAGAGTCTCACTTAATTGCTATCAAAAGGATTTTCAGATATCTCAAGGGAACACCAAACCTTAGCATTTGGTACCCTAGAGAATTTGGTTTTGATCTAATTGGTTATTTAGATGCAGACTATGCAGGTTGCAAGATTGACAGAAAAATTACAACATGCATCTGTCAATTTCTAGGAAATAAGCTTGTCTCATGGTTTAGTAAGAAGCAAAATTATGTCTCTACTTCAACAGCTGAGGCAGAATATATTGCAGCTGGAAGTTGTTGTGCACAAATTCTTTGGATGAAAAATCAACTAATAGACTATGGTCTAACAGTTAATAAGATTCCAATTTTTTGTGACAACACTAGTGCAATTGCTGTAATAACCCCAAATTTTGTACTTATTTAAAAACCACCCTAGGTACGGGTCGTATAATGAACTTTCGAAGTCGTATTAGTGGTCTATGTAAATGAGTGAATGTAGAAGCTGTCAGAATCAGAAGAATAGCATTTTTTGTTTTCTCCGAAATTTCACCAATTACTGATGGATTAATCATTATTTAAATATATTGGAGGATTTTAAATTATCAATTCCATGGATATGGATTTAGTAAAGGTATTATTGATATCAAGAACGTTTACGGTAAACTACTTCGATAGAACACTTAAGAAAGCCCTGCGAACGTTCAATGAGATTAAGCGGTAACCGAACAACGCGACACTTGTTTGATTAAACACAAGTATGGAAGTATCATTAACAAGATTAAATCAAGGAATGCAACATTTGATTCATCCATGTGAAACCAAACTAGATACTTCCTTAACCATTTCATAACTTGACCTTTGGCAAGGATGACACAAGACCATTACATCACCATTTCAAATGCTTAGCAAAGCACGTTAAGCACATGGTTATCAAGAAAAATATCAAGGATTATACAAGTACCAAGCAAGTATCAAGCAAGAAACAATCCCCCCTTTTTATTAAGCAACATTCGGCCCATCTTGTCCAACCAAGGATAAAAATTTCAAAATCAAACTTTCACTCATCCAAAAATCATTATCTTGGATTCTAAAGCTTCCATATTTCCATACTAATTTATTCTCTAATTCCTATCATCATCCATTAAGGTTATCATCTTCAAATCTTAGATTAAAGATGAGGGTGAATAGTGAAATGAATAGTAATCTTTTGTGTTCTTGATTTTGTTCTTAAAGATTAAGCTTGTTAAGGTTAGTTCAAAGCTCAAGAAAGGATTATAAGCTATTGTGGGTGTATTTAAAGCATCAAGGAAGGTATAAACTCTTGAAACCCTTAGTTATAAATTGATTTATATGGTTAGTTTTAGGTATAGTTTTGTTAGTTTGATTATAAGGATGAATGGTTGATTTTGATGAAAGTATGGTGTTGTTTTGATGGTGAATAAGTAGATGTTGGTTTTGACTATGGTTGATGATGTTTATGGATTAGTTATGATGTTGAAGAAATGAGTTTGATGATTTGTTTGGATTATGTAAAGATGGTAGTTAAAACCTTGGAATCATTAAAACATAGCCGTCGTAATGCCCGATTTTCCTTAACCATGTTTTGCTTGTGATTTTCGAACCTAGTGACCACTAACCAAGATCACCACTGCCCATTTTAGGGTAGGCCTTGTTTCAAGGTTCGTTTTGGTGCGAGAATCATGTGAATCCGATTTACGGTTTAGGAGAAACTCGTGTTTAAGTAAATGATGTTTCGAGGGACCAAACTACACCACTTAACCAACTTTGAGGCCATGATCAAACCACTTAAGTGCCTTAACATAATGTGAAACTTTGTTTTAACATGCTAGGTACGTTTAGGAAGACCCTCGAAAAGATTTCGTGTTAAAAGGATTAAATTTCAATTTTATAAAAATGCGTAAGCGAGCGTGCGCGAGTAGAAGTTGTTAAGGAGTTAACTTGGAAATGAACTTTGTACTCGAGTAAGTGTATAATTAGTATGGTGAAAGCATTTAAGTGATTAATCTTGAACCTTGTGTTGATTCGTAGATTACTGGACCAACCCGAGACTAACTACTACTTCGGGATTTCCAGGCAAGTTTAGTAACCATTACTCTATTGTTCAGAGTAGGTATATTTTCAAATGTATAATACTTGGTTATTCAAATATTTATGTATAGTCTTTGTTCCAAGTATCGTGCAAGCTTCTCAAAACTCGAAGCTCTAGTATTCGGCTATATTTTTAAACTGTTTACTATTGTGATATAACTGCTACAAATGCACGAACTGTTTTACTTATCGTATAAGCTTTCAAATGATTAATGGTTGTCTATATGCTATATATATATATAGATATAAATTGGAGTATATGAGGCTCTACGGTGTAGAGCGTACTATATTCTACTTATCAAATTATTTATTCCTGTTTATGCAAGTTTTCAAAACTTATAACTTACTGTTGTTGTGGTGATAAGTGTTTTCTGCTATATATTGCGAGTAAAATATTGTTGTTATACTTGAATCTTTCGAGATATTGATTGGTTTATATGCTATATGATATGGCAGTTATAAGCCGGGTTTTATAAAAGCTCTTAGAGTAGAGCGTGCGAACCGTATTTTGAACTTAGACCGGGAGTCGGTATATTTCTTTAGACCGTTGAGGTTTATTTTCCGATAAGTATATTGAATAGATATATTCAATTGTTTTATTATTAAAGGGAATTTTATTTTAATATTCACTTAGATTGATTATTAAATATTTATTGAGCTTATAATTATTATTTAATCAATTATTATTTGATGGAGATTATTTGATTATTTATTATTCTTTTAATCAATTTAAAAGTGATTTATATTGTTTTAAAAAGTTATCTTTGACCATCAATAATTATGAAGAACATTTCTGACCTTTATAAAATTTATTTTAATTAAAGTAGGGATTTGTAACACCCCCAGACCCGGGGTCGGAGATCTGGGTTGTCACGATCCCTTGTTTCGTACAAACACTTAATACTTGAACTATAAAACAATAAATCATCACACATGGTGACCCCACCATCAATATACTCACGCCAGTTATGTCTCAGAAACGAACTTACAATACAGTAGTCATATGATCCACAAATTAAAGTTATTACAACCCAAAAGTAAAATACTGCAACCTACTACCAGTATGATTTCTATGTGAAACCTTAAGGTAGCGCAAAAGTTTGTTCTGGTTCATTAATATACATAAGTGATACTTATAATTAAACCGGAGCAACAAGAGTTACACTCCGAACCAACTCAGGACTTCTACCTGATCCTCTGTAACAATCATGCTACAGGCGGCCTGTATGTCCCTAACGCGCTTCCGAGCGGTACGACGAATCCTGGCCATCTACTCTAGCTGTTGTGTTGTGATATATATATATATATATAGAAAGAAAAATCAAGAGTGATCACTCGGCCCAGCAATAATACAATACAGCATAAGCATATAAGTAAGCTTATATCATAAAGGAAAACCTTTAAAACTTCATTCGTATACAGAATGATATATTTATTTCTCTTTTCGTCAAAACATACCATACAGTACGACTACTGTATGAGGAACATCATTACTCATTACTGTCACATTATCAGTAACTCAGCGCCTAGGCTTTTGTTACAATGTGCACCTCAACTCCAATTGGAGGGAAGGGAATGTACTGGAACACCCGATACACGGTGATCAGCCGTTGTATCGTAACTTTTCTTTTCTACTAGTAGAAGGACGACTTCCTGTTCGGTTATCACCCTGACCGCATATGGGCCATTGTGCTAAGAGATCACTACCTCGGTGCCTATTTTTCATCACCAGGCAAGCCTTAGCACTCAAGAGATCACTACCTCGGCGCCTATTTTTCATCACCGGGCAAGCCTTGATAAATTTGGCACTACCCCGGCACCTATTTCATTACCGTGTAGGCCTTTCCAATTCCCATGATGAAAAACATTAATGAAACAGAAATCGGAATTTAATTCCACATTTCCCAAGTACGAATACTTGTCAAAACATTGTAACCGTTTAGAACACCTTACTCCAGAGTAATTGAAAGGAGTAAGTCAAAGTGTGGGTTGACATTAGTCAACGAGACTACCGATGATTACTACGTATTTTGAAATCATGACCGGGGAGTTTATTGAAATATTAGAGTTCAGTGAGTTTGGAAAAACTCTTATTTGAATGGGGGAGCCATCCCCTAGTTATAGATACTTTAGAGGAACAGTGGAAGTAAATCACTCTCCTCGAATTCTTGAACTAGATTCCCAGTTTTTGATGAGTTGGAAATAAATATTGGTTGCATTTAATACCTTCAACTATCTTAAGATAATAGTTGGGAATTTATAATTTTAATATCTTTTCTGAAAATCAGAAAGTTACATATTTGTGTAAATAATAGAACCTTGGATCATATAATAAGGTTCTATGATTTTAAATCATTTTCGGAGTATTTAATAAATACCCAATTAATAAATATTAAATTATTATTCAATGTAACTACTTAAGTGAATATTCAAAATAATATTCACTTAATTAAATAATATTCAAATAATATTTATTTTAATATTATTTAAATATCTCACCTTAAATATCCCACAATATAGATATTGGAATATTTAATAAATATTTAAAATATAACCGTCCCTGGAACCTTCCAGCTTTTGACAGTAATTTAAAACAAAATAATAATTTGACTCCCGGTCTAAGTTTTAAAACCATCGTACAAGTGCTCTATACTTAGAGTCTTTAATCTTTAACCTTGGTATATATCTAGTACTTAGCTAGCATATAAACCTTATACCTTATACAGGTTTTTTTTACAAAGCAAAAACAGTTTTACATTATTTCACAGCATAAAGCAACATATATAGCAATACCACAACATATATCACAACAGCATCATTATATGGTATAGGGTTTGAAAACTTGCCTTGGGGTCTTGGTGGTGTGGTAGTGGAGGCTTGAGAGTGTGCGCGTCGATCTATAACAAGATACATAATTCACAGTCAGTCCCCTTGAACCATTTAATGTGCTATAACTCAAGCACTACAGTTCTACCAATGAAAATTAAACGTCTCGTTCTTGGTCATCTATAACCTCGTGACGTTCCGTAAACCTCTAAGTCAAAAGCTTGGGTGAAAACCATTCACAAATCCCAAGTTCTTTTACTTTACCATTTCCTTGTTTTAAACCATCCTCTTAAGGGTATTTCACTGGCGCAACTTTCGTTCGCGTATTTTTATAAAATCACCAACTCATATTTTTAACTCGAACCCTTCTAGGCTTCCTTTCCTTATTATACATACTAGTATCCATTTTAATATCTCAACCCAATTCCAATTTTAAAGGGCTTGATCCCTATCTCAAAGTTCATACAATGAACTATCTCGTTACGCGAAACCGCTTTTACTAAAATGGACGTTACTCCTAAACCGTAAATCAAAACGATACGATTCTTTCGCTAAAATAATCTAGGAAACAGAGCCTACATGCTCATGGGCAGAAACCTCAAGTTTATGCCCTGTTTTGCAGTCGTGGTTTCTGTCTAAACTACCTAAGTAAAATCCGACATGGTAACGGCGCTTATTCGTACTTCCCGTGTTTTTTAAACACTCAACCAAACTACAATCAACCATCAACCAACCACCAATCAAACTCAAGCTTATACTACCATTTATCTGTCAAAATAAGGTCACACTCTATTTCATAAGTTCATCCACAAATCATTCATCAAACATGCTTAAAATCATGCATACATGCTTTATTCTAACATAGTTCTAATCAAACACTTCTAACTTACTAGATCAAGCAAAAATCTTAAAAAGAAAGAAGTTTATACCTTCCTTGGATCTTAACAAAGGCTATATCTAGGTGATATATCCTTCCTTGCTCCTTAACTATGTTAATCAAACCTAAAATCATCAAAACAAAACAAGATTCTATGAGGTTACTATTCACATCACTATTCATCATCATCTTTGAATCCATTTTTGATCAAGCTATCATACATGGATGAGGCTAAGATTAGAGATCTACCTTGGATATTGGAAGGGGGTGATTTAGAGCCCAAGATCAAGAATTATGGTTGAGTGGAAGTTGGAGCAAAAATTTTAAGCCCTTGGTGATGAAGAAATAGCCGAATGCTTCATGTTCTTAATACTTCTCTTTTGTGATTTGTTTTCTTTTGTTTTTCTTTCCTTTTTGCTTTGTCTAATTACCTTTAACACTTTGTAACTGATTTGTGTGGCTAATACAAGGACTTGTCATCAATGACAAGGCCAAAATGAACTTGTGGTGGTGGTAAAAGTGGTGACAAGGTGGTGATTCATCACCTTGTCATCACTTGTCATGCTTATGTCATTCCCTTGCATCTTGCTTATGTCATCCTTTGCATCCTCAATTCTTTTATATATTGTACTTGATGATCTCATATAATACTCCTCCTTTTGTTAGGGTTTAATCCATATTTTATTACGCTTTTGTTTCGCGATAGTTTCCAGTGGTTCTAAAGACGTTTCTCTGTACCAAAGCTAGGGTACTCCCTTTATCCTTCCATTACCTTTGTCTAATATATAATCTTAGATTTCTCACCTTGGTCTAAGACATGATCATGGATTTCTCATTCCACATACTTTCTTAAAACGATCAAATCAATACATCCTTAACTGTCCAGTGAATAGTGATTTAAAACTCGGATGGGAATCTTCTGATTCTGATCGCGTTTACATTATTTTATTCTTCCTATACATCAATAATATCACTTCGAAACATTCATTCCATGTCGTCTACATAGTGTGGGCTGAAAAACTTTTCGTCCGCAAATTTACTATTCATCAGTGGAAATTCACTATTCATCAAGGTTTTAATTATTACAAAAATTTGGGATATTACAGGATTCCCAAATATTATTTTAATTTAAATCTATCTTAAGAGATGATTTAAATATTCGATGACCACTCAAATGGGAAGGGAATACCCTTAAAGATTTCCAAACAGTTTGACTCCCTGGTCGTAATCTTTTAAAGAGAATTTTCATCTGATCCTAATTCTGTTGATAGAGGTCAACCCACATGGTAACTTACTTCCTCTATTATTCCGGAAGTAAGGAGACCAAGAAATGTTTTAAAAGAGGGACAAGTATCACATACTTGGGGAAACAAGATAAACTTCCGTTTCCCGTGACGTTGATTTTCATCCGGGGACTGGAATTTAATCCGTGCTCAACAATGAAATAGGTGCCCGAAAAGTACGAAGTCGTGCTCGACAATGAAATAGGTGCCCGTATGGTATGAAGTCATGCTCGGTAATGAAATAGGTTCCCGTATGGTATGACTCTATGCTCGGCAATGAAATAGGTGCCCGTATGTCATAAAGGGCCCAAATGCGGCCAGGGTGATAACCCAATGGGAAATCGTCCTTCTACTAGTAGAGAAAGTGTTATTTTGCGATACAGCGACTGATCATCGTGTATCATGGTGTATTCCAGTATAGCCCCCATCTTCCAATTGGAATTGTGTCTGCAACATTTTAATAAAGGCCTAGGAGCTCAATTACCGATAATGTTGGCAGTATTTTGAGAAATATTCAAAACTGGTATTTTTCAGTAAGCTACTTGATTTATCTTGATTTAAAAGTTATACTTTGAACCTTTGTCTATGATATGCTAGCAAAGGATTTCTAAACTTTATAGAAATGTTTAAAGTTATTTTTATCAGTTGCAGATTATATATTTTGGTGGGAACTGTTTTGACTTCTTATATAGTATCTCGAACTATATGTTATTTTCAGATATTGTGAAATATTATTTTTTCTCGTGCAGTATTTTGAACTGTATGGTATTTTAACTCAAATGTTATACTTTAAGGGTTTTGGTTGTTATACCAAGAAAGGTTATTGGATTTAAGACTTTATAGCTGTGAAAATATTTATTTTATTATGGGATACTTGCTGAGCATTCTTTTGTTCATTCCTGCTTTAATTTATATTAACTTTCAGTAAAAGGGAGAACATAGTCAGTTATTCCGTACTACAAGAAAAGGGAAGTGGAAGATTCAACCTTGAGGTAGTCCAATTCAGAATGGTTAATTCAGAAGTAAGTTGCATGGGTTCAACTTCTATTAGTGAGATCCTGGATAGTACATTTGGTTGTAATAACTAATGTTACTTATGTGACTCGTTTCTGAAGCTATAACTGGTGTGTGTAAGAGATTGGGGTCTTTTGATGTTGTATTATTGAATTTGTTGAGCTAGTACATGTATTATTGTTGGAATTGAGGGCGTGACAACCCGGATTTCCGATCTCGGATCTGGGAGTGTTACAATTGCCATAACTAAGAATCCAGTGTAGCACTCAAGGACCAAGCACATTGACATAAAGTATCACTTCATCAGGGAACATGTGCTGAATGGTACTGTGGAACTTCATTTTGTTCCAAGTGAGCAGCAAATTGTAGACATTTTTACTAAGCCACTTGATGAATCAACATTCTCAAGGTTGGTAAGTAGCTAGGTATGCTTAACTACTCTTAATTTATTTAAATGTTTGATAATTTGTAATGCATCCAGTGTCAACATGATTTTCATGAGAATTAAAACTCTCAGAAAAAGTAAAATTTTGTCTAAGTCAAAATTAATCCCTCTACGGATATCCTTATCCATTGATGGTCATTTTTGACACTGGATTTTCTCTACGTCTACCGATATTGCTTTTAACTCCTCTACGGATGTCGAATCTCAAAAGGTAAAATCCTATCCGTAGATAGTGTAGTTCTAATCGTAACCGTTAAAGCCACAATCCTATCCGTAGTTACATGCGTACAGTGTATGTATGTAATTGCAGTAAATTCGTGGCTTTACTTTTTAAACTCATTACTTTTAAACAGTTATTTTCTTGCCCAATCAAATAATTTCTTTCAATTATTCTGATTTTCTTAATGAATTATTTTGGGGGAGTATAAATTGATTTTTACTCCCAGTTAATCATTTTCTATCAATTTCCAAAATTCACTAAGGCAAAAACTCATCTTTCTCTCTCAAAGCAAAAACCTCTCTCTGTAATTCAAAGCTCAGTATCAATTGCACCAACCAACAAAACTATGTATCTCACTGGTTTCACATACGAGAAGAACAACTTCACTGCACTGGTGGACTTCGATGAGAAGAACGCATCATATCACACTATGATGTGGTGTTAGAAATGAATACTACTAGAAACTAGACAGAGGGGGGGGGGGGTGAATGGATAGTTTGATATATTTTTCGATTCTTGAAAACTAAGTAACAAACTGTATATGATTATGATATGTAATATGCAGAAAGTAAATAACACACACAATCACTTTAATCTACTTTGTATAATCAAATTAAATACTACAGCTTTCCAAGAAATTCACAATAGAATTTCTGGCTTCTAAACAAAAACAGTTTGAACTTGCTTGCTTACAGAGAAAAGAGCTTAGCAAATAACTATGTGTATCTCTCTTACAGCTAACAATAGGATGTGCATGATATATATAAGCCCTATACAAACTAGTGCACACACCTATTTTGACACAGTTACCCCTTGCTGAAAGTCCAACTTGTCCTGCCATAAGACGTTAACTGTGTCAGGAAGGACCACCTGCTTTTCGGAGTCTTTCCCGTTTATGTAGCTGCTTGTCTCTTATCTTTCTCTCCAAGTTTAGCTGTAGATTTGCCATCTGTTCTTTGGACCACCTTGCCAGAACAAATACTTCAGTATTTGTCTCTTTTGATTCTTGATTATGTACCTTGATTTGTCTTGTTGTAAACGGCTAAGTGTTGATATCGTGAACTCCATTTCATTCCTGACTTCGCGATCTCACTTGTGAGGACTTCGCGATATAGCCTTTGAAGACTTTGCGACATAGGTCATTTGAAGACTATGCGACATAGGTCATTTGAAGACTATGGGACATAGGTCATTTGAAGACTATGCGACATAGGTCATTTGAAGACTATGCGACATAGGTCATTTGAAGACTATGCGACATAGGGCTTCTGAGGACTTCACGATCTAGGCTTCTTTGACTTTGCTGACTTCAACACTTCACGACATGTGTCTTGAGGACTTCTCGACATAGTACAAAAAGGACTATGCGATATAGTACTTCACGACATGGATATTGGTGACTTCACGACATAGCTTTCTTCTGACTTTGCTATATAATGCCTTAGACAAATTTCTGCAACTTATTTCTTCATAGCCTTATTTATCTCTATCCTGCTGCATGAACACTTCTGAACTTCTACCAGGACAATTATTCAATGGCCTATATACAATCTAGATGCAAGAAACTTTACTAAGCTCATTATAACTTTGAGCATACATGATCAAGCTAATGTTCATGAGAACAAGACAAGTACATTTAGAGACCTATACTATATCCCAGTGACAGAACTCACTAGGTCATGTAATGTGACATAGTCACATAGTGTAGGCTTGTTAATAGTGGTATTCAGACATGTCTTGAGCCTAACAATCTCCCCCAAATTGTGAGTAAGATCCTTAGGCACAATTTCATGTCTGATAACAAGCCTAACTTACATAAAAGGAAATTTAGTAACAGAGAGAACAATTCATGAACATTGAGATCAGAAATTTGATTACATAGAAAAATTTAAAGTTTACAGATTACTTTTGTTGCTCAGCAGCTTCAGCTTCCAATTGCTTCTCTAGCAAATCATCATATATCTTCTTTTTCCTTATCTATTCTTTTCTCTTCATGCCTATGATGGCTTCTTGAAGTTCTTCTCTTGCAATCAGTTCTTCAATGAGAGGTGAGCCTTTCAAGTCATCAATTGCAGCCTTGAGTGCACTCTCTACATAGGAATCAAGAAACTCCATCCTTATTTTGCTTTGACCTCCATGTGAGTTTTTGTACTCCACAATGTAAGGATTTTGTTTGACCCTGCACATCCCTTTCTGCCTTAGCTCCTTAGCCCTCTTCTCCATCTCAGCCATTTCTTTCTCTCTCTGTATGTTTTTCTCTTCATTCTCTTTCCTCATGTTTTCTTCATAATCAGCATGCATCTTTAAGTACCTGGCAATATCTATCTTCCATGTTCTTTCTTCTTTTCCTTCAAAATTCAGTAAGGCATTTATCCTTTCAAGCTCATACTTATAGAAATATTGCCAGCTTCCTTGATTCATTATCCTTTCTCTTCCATCAGTGTACTTGATCTCTAGATGATCCAACTTCACTTTGACTTCAAAGATCCTTTGAGCCCTCAAAAATGCTAGGGCATCTTCATCATAGTCCTCATCTAGTGGAAGCACATTGATGCCAATAACATTTGTGAGTTTTCCAGTCTTCTTTGTTATCCTTATCCTTTTGGGTACACTCTTGATCTTCAAATGCTTCACAAGAGATACCTTTCTGGAACAAGGAGAATTAGTCTTCAGTGCCACATCACTTGGAAGTAGCTTCATTCCTTTCCCCTTCATCCACTGTAACACTCCACTAGCTGTAACTTTGTGGAAGTGTTTTCTTGAAATTGCTTTAGTGGCTTCATCTTTCTTCTGTGGCAATTCAGGTTCAGAAGTCATGGATAATGATTTTGGAGGATCATTGCTAACAGTACCCACCCTAGACTTAGAGTCTTGTGTTGTGGTTAAAGTACTGCTGACAATGTCCTTGACTTGCTGAATTCCACTTCTTGTTTTCCTGGTTGTTTCCTTTGTCCCTTTTGAGTCCCTCTTGTCATCACCAGCATCTCTTGATTTCTTTGGATATTTGCTCCTGCTGCTCTCACTAGATCCATCCTTATTTCTCCTTGTCTGAGATCTCCTTTCATAGGTTTTCTCCTCATCATCATCCTCCCCATCCTTCTTTTTGCTCTTTTCTTTGACAGATTCAGGAATGACTCCATGAATCAGAAAAGATTGTAGAGTTTGAATCATCTCTAGTTCCTCAGCTGTCCTAGCTCCTCTCTTAGCTCTCAGCATTTGCAGCACCTGGTTGATCTTTGCATTGTTCTTCATTAAAAGGTCTGAGGGAATTACTAGTTGGTCAATACTACTGTCTTGAGATAGGCTTTGGTAAATTATTGTCCTTGGCTTGGATATAACCTTAGGCAATCTTTTATTCTGGTCCATCTTCAAGTCATTATAAAGACTTTCATTGTTCATCCCATGCTTTTCAATCAACTCCAGAATGATTGACAGCTCAGTAAATCTCAGTTTCTCTAGAGTTTGAAAAGCTAGGTGCCACAAGCAGTTGTCCTTGCACACCATGATTATCTCTCTTAGATGGACATCCTTGATTTTCCTTACTGCCACTGTGAAATACTTGATGCTTTCCTTGATCTTCTGTCTGTACATCCTTGCATCTCCTTGAGCACTGCTGTAGTTGGCTTTCAGAAACTCCAGGAAGGCCTCATCATGATAGATGTTTGAGTTGGAAACTTCCTGTAGCTTGGCCTCTGTGATTATATCAGCTTTGACAGGTTTAGCATTGGAAGTAGATTGAGTAGGTTGAGGATTTGAGATATCTTTAGGCATTGTTAATGGATAGTAGGTGGTTGAGATTGTGCTCTTCTGACCTTCTGCACTTATGACCTCTACAGGGGGAAGAATGATTGGCTTTATGGTTTCTTCAATGAGTATGCCCTTGCCCTTATGCTTTGACTTCTTGGCAGGTACTCCCCCTCTTTGTTTCAGAATGACCTCCTTTTGTTTCTCCCCCTTAGGCTTGGGATCAGACAAGATGACTTGAGCTTCCCCAGGGATAGGCAGGTTCATTTGTTTCATCATTGAAGTCAGCATCTGTTGTTGCACCAGCAGGATATTGGAGGTGTTGTTGCCTTGGTCATCCAGTTTGTCATTGAGCTATTTTAGAGAGTTGGCAAGCGCCTTGTTTTCATCTTTCAGAGAGGCCACTTCTCTTTCAAGACCATCCACCTTTGAGAATAGCTGTTGAGACTTGAAAGAATTGAGAGATTGCTCCTTGAGCTTGGCAAAGTCAAATTTGGAGATGTTTGACAGAGGGACCTCATCCACCAATTTGTCACCATACTGATTCTTCCAAATTACATTCAGCATTGCATTTGAGTTGATATTGGCCTTGACTTGATTTTCCAGGGTTGTAGCCAGCTTCCTGATGTTGTCTGTGACCATGGCCAGAGAGAGGTCCATCATGCTTACAGTAGAGTTTGTCTTCTGGATTTCTTTAAGGATGCCTTCCACCTTGGGAAAATCAGAGAGATATGAGTTTCTGAGCTGAGTGAGAGATCTGTCTGTCGCCTCCTGGATAGAAGAAATCTCTGATTAAAGCCCTTTCCCAAGATAGTGCAGAGCCTTAAATTGATTCCTGTAGACATCATTAACAGCATCATAGATGGCAGCAGGAGAGAGATCCTTTGCATTGGAGCCCAGAGAAGTGAGGTATTCTTCTCTTAGAAAAGCTAGGGCATCCTTGAGCTTGAGAGTCCTCTTAGCATCCAACCAGGCATCCACATTTCCCTCTGGTTCAGCTGCATCCACTATCTTCTCCTGCTGAGCTTCAACATCCTCCTTGTGGCAGAGTAAAATGGCTTCATAATCAGCATTTGGGAGATTTGAGGTGAGGAGATGTTGAGCTATCTTTGAGAACTCATCAATCTGTGCCACATGGAGATCTTGTATGGCTTCTTCTGTCATTTTGGAAGGCACAGATGATGATCCTGAAGGTCTGTCATGGTGCACAGGCTTCAGCCATTCTGACATAGTGGCCTGAGCCAAGTGAGAGCTAGTGCTAGGCACTTCATGAGATGTAGGATTTTGAGTCTCCTCCAGCCTTGGAATGGCTGTAGGGTCTGATGTTGTCTCCATTGAAATGGGATGTGTTACAACATCAGCCCTATTTGTCTGTGAAGACAGTTCCACATCCCTAAGGATGGGAGAATTTGGCATAGAGTCTCCAGTGAAAACTGGTGAATCCTCCATGTTTTTGTTGGTGTCATTAGGATATGCCCCAGCATGCATTCCCTGACCAACTGGATGTGGGTCCTGGGTGGTGAGCATAGTGTCATGCACCATGTCACTTGAAATTGGCTCAATCACAGGAGAGAATTGTGATTGATCAAAGGCAAGATTGTCATTGGAATGACTCTCTTGTTCAGAAGAAATTTTTATGGAAGAATCTGAGAGAGAAGTGGGGTTTAGATTAGATTGTGGCAACTCCCCCTGAGAAATAGGAGGAGTTTCAATAGTGATGTGCTCTCCACTCTGTGTATGATCAGCCTTATCACTCCTAGGGTCAAGAGTGAGTTCTTGACCCTGTGCAGACTCTGTACAGGGTGCAGTGGGGAGACTGCTCTTTTCAATGCCAATGACCTGTTGAGAGGCCATGGACAGTAACAGGTGTACCCCTTTTTCCACATCTGAATCCTGTTGGGAGGATCCAGTGGTAGGTTTGGATTTGGATTTCTTACTTTGT
The DNA here is from genome assembly GCA_030848705.1 of Heracleum sosnowskyi. Classification (NCBI taxonomy): domain Eukaryota; kingdom Viridiplantae; phylum Streptophyta; class Magnoliopsida; order Apiales; family Apiaceae; genus Heracleum; species Heracleum sosnowskyi. The sequence goes on from CM061243.1 coordinate 66,660,781, forward strand.
CTGGTGAGAGGTGACTCAGGATTCTCACTAGCTATCTCTACGGATTCATTTATCACTGCTAGGGCTCTCTTCTTTGACTTCTTTTTAGTAACACCAATCTTTTGAGAGATTGATGCACTTGGCTGCCTAACTTCTATGGTACTGTTTACAGTGGGGTTGCTGGATGGGATGGGAAGGCTGGGGTTAGACTGTGTAGCTCTTTCAGTCTCAGCCGCCCCTGTCCAGGAAAGTGCATGGTATATTGGCTTATCAAGTGGATAAGACTCAAATGTGTCCTGCATATGCATGGTCACACTTAGAATCACATCCACTTGATTCCTTGTGTCCAATGAGCCAAATAGAACTTTGGACATGGACTTGGAATAAGCCATTTTATTTTTATCTATACCCTCTAATTCATGGACATTTGCATCAAGAAAATTTAAAATTACTTGAAGGAAACGAGGGTAAAAGATGTCATTACCTCTACCACGAACAGTCCTGCCTAGCCTCTGAGCCAATTCTTTGAGAATTATGGCTCCCACATTGATCTCCTGGTTGTTGGCCAAGGAGTAGGCTAGCTTCGCAGCAATGTGACTGATATGGTCCCATCCTGTCTTCCTGCAGAGAAACACCTTCTGGAGTGCGTCAAACAGAAATGACCACTCCCTTCTCACAAACTTCTTATTTAGCTTTCCAGTATCTATCTCTTCAGCATACCGAATGAAGGTCATGAAATCTACGATTTGAGCATCTGTAGCTTCTTGGTCATGACCCTCAACCTTGAACCCCAAAGCTTCATTGATTTCCCTTTCACCAAACTGAAAGTGTTTGCCTCCAATTGAACAACTAACCTCCTGGAATGAGGTTCCATCTTCCCTAGCCATTGTTGATACCAACACCGTTCTCCAGAATCCTTCCAACACATCGACATACAAGGTAGGGTTCAGGGTTAGGGCTTGGCGTAGGTAGGAAGTGTTCAAGAACCGGACAAAACACTTGTACCTTGGGTTAGCCTCAGCCTCAGAGGGAATGGTGAGAAGATTGGTTTCTTTGGGAATGGTTAAAGGGATAGAAGATGATACTGTTTGAGGTTTGGGTGCCATTTCGAGAGAGAGAGTGAAAGAGAGAGTAGAGAATTTGTTCTTAGGTTTGAGAGTTTGAGAGCAATAGACAAGATGAAAAGTTGTGAACGGTTAGAAAAGGGTATTTATATGATAGAGACACTGCGATATTGAGTTATGAATTTGTACAGTCTATTTGTATGTCGCGAAGTAAAAAAAATGGCATGTACCGCAAAGTCTTGCAAAGTATATCGCATAGTCTCAGAAATGAACTATGTCGCAAAGTCCTCAGGATGAAGGGATTGGGGAGACTTTGCGATATAGGGAGATACCCTGTCTAAAGCTCTCTATGAGGAATTTTAAGCAAATTGTCAGACTTTTATCAAATTTTGAAATAAAATGAATTTAAATCAAAATTCTGGCAAATGTGGAGACTTGTCGATATAGTTATTCTAAGTCGCGAAGTCATAAAATGAACTATGTCGCAAACTAATGAAATGAACTATGTCACGAAGTCTCACAATCTTAACAGTTTGCGATATAAGTCTGTTTGATTTGACCTGAGTCGTGAACTCTGAAAATCATCTATATCGAGATGTCTCAAAAGCTCACAACTTTACCAACAAATGTGATTTTGAAAAATATACAGTAAAATACTGAAATATTTATAAATCATATCTCAGCTAATTTTCACTCCAAACAAATAGAGCATTTAAATACAGTGAAAATTTACTGCTGCAACAATTTACTGGCATACTTACTTAGAGCAACTAAATGAAGGATTGAGCATTCCAATTTCACTCACAAGTCTGTTGAAGACTGCTTCATTCAGAGGTTTAGTAAATATGTCAGCTAATTGTTTCTCAGTGGGAACATAAGAGACTTCTATGGTACCATTTGCAGCATGTTCCCTAATGAAATGGTACCTGATCTCAATGTGCTTTGTAGTAGAGTGATTAACCGGATTGACAACTATGGATATTGCACTAGTATTATCACACATTAGTGGAATGTGTTCTAACACTAGCCCATAATCCATGAGTTGATTTCTAATCCAAAGCAATTGAGCACAGCAACTTCCAGCAGCAATGTATTCAGCCTCAGCTGTGGATGTTGCTGTGGACTGTTGTTTCTTACTAAACCAGGACACTAACCTTTGACCTAGGAATTGACAGCTTCCAGAGGTGCTCTTCCTGTCAATTCTGCATCCAGCATAATCAGAATCTGTGTAACCAACCAGGTTGAACCCAGTGCCCTTTGGATACCATAGCCCAAGATTAGGAGTCCCCTTCAGATACTTGAAGATTCTTTTGATAGCCATCATGTGAGATTCCTTGGGATCAGACTGGAACCTTGCACAAAGGCATGTGGCAAACATGATGTCTGGCCTGCTAGCTGTGAGATAGAGTAAGGATCCAACCATTCCTCTATAGACCTTGATATCAACTCTCTTGCCTTTCTTGTCTTCATCCAGCTTGATTGCAGTAGACATAGGAGTTTTAGCTGGGGATGACTCTTCTAAACCATATTTCTTTAAAAGATCCTTGACATACTTAGATTGGTTTATAAAGATGCCATCCTCCCTTTGATGTACTTACAGGCCTAGAAAGTAGGTTAACTCTCCCATCATACTCATCTCATATTTGCTTTGCATCAACTTAGAGAACCTTTCACAGAGTTTTTCATTTGAAGAGCCAAAGATGATATCATCCACATAGATTTGAACAAGAATGATATCATTTCCATGCTTCTTGAAGAATAGGGTTTTGTCAATTGTACCCCTGGTAAATTGATGCTCAAGAAGGAATTGAGATAGAGTTTCATACCAGGCTCTTGGTGCCTGTTTGAGTCCATAGAGTGCCTTGAGCAGTCTATACACAAAGTTTGGGAAGTCTTCACTTTCAAAGCCAGGTGGTTGAGACACATAAACTTCTTCAGCAAGATCACCATTGAGAAATGCACTTTTCACATCCATTTGATACACCTTAAAATCTGAGTGAGCTGCAAAAGCCAGGAAGATTCTGATGGCTTCCAGTCTAGCTACAGGTGCAAATGTCTCATCATAGTCAATGCCTTCCTGCTGACAGTATCCTTTGGCAACCAGTCTTGCTTTGTTTCTTATTACCACTCCTTCTTCATCCATTTTGTTTCTGAACACCCATTTGGTGTCAATAACATTCTTTCCTTTTGGAGGAGGTACTAGTTCCCATACTTTGTTTTTCTCAAATTGATTCAACTCTTCTTGCATGGCAACAATCCAATCAGAATTCTTCAAAGCTTCTTCAATTAATTTAGGTTCCTCTTGTGACAGAAAGCAGCTATATAGACATGTATTTAATGTTGCCCTTCTTGTTCTAACTCCCTCACTAGGATCTCCAATGATTTGATCCCTAGTGTGGGCTTTGTCCCATTTCCTTGTGTGCCCCTGTTCATTTCCTTGATCTGTTCCAAGCTCATTTTGGTTGATAGGTGCATTCTCTTCTTCTCCCCCTGTGTTTGTGAACCCTTGCACAGGTGTTTGAAGAAGATTGTCAACTTCAAGGATTTCATTCTCTAGAACAGTTTGAACAGGGGGTTCATCTTCACTTTCAGAATCCTCAAGATAACCTTGATTCTCAAATCTCAATGGCACACTGTCTTGATCACTTGTTTTCAGTCCAGGAGTTTTCTTGTCATCAAAGGTAACATCCATGCTTTCCATGACTTTGTGTTGCTCAGGTACAAATACTCTGTATGCTGTCCTTTCCAGAGAGTATCCAATGAAGATACCTTCAAATGCTTTTGCATCAAATTTTCCAACATGCTCAGAGGTATCTTTCATCACAAAGCACTTGCTTCCAAACACATGCAGGTGCTTGAAGGATGCTCTTTTTCCAGTCATTAATGAGTAAGGAGTTTTTCCAGACTTCTTATTGATTAATGTTCTATTTTGCACATAGCATGCTGTGTTAACAGCATCAGCCCAAAAGCTAGTGGGTAGCTTTGCATCCAGCAGCATTGTCCTTGCAGCTTCAATGAGAGTTCTATTCTTTCTCTCAACTACTCCATTTTGTTGAGGTGTTCTAGGAGCTGAGAATTGTTGAGAAATTCCTTTATCTTTGCAAAACTCATACAATGTTGAATTTCTGAACTCAGTCCCATTATCACTTCTCAAAGCAACTACAGAGGAACCAGTGCTTTGTGCTTCTTTGTCAACTCTCTTGATATGCTCTATTATGACTTGGGGTGCTTCATCCTTGGAGAATAGGAATTCCACCCAAGTATATCTTGAATAGTCATCTACCATCACTAGAGCATATTTCTTTTTGGAGAGGGACATTACGTTTACAGGGCCAAATAAGTCCATGTGAATTAGCTGCAGAGGTTTTGAGTTTGTATTGAGCAACTTGTTCTTGTGACTGGATCTTTTAATTTTTCCTTTCTGACAAGCTTCACATGCTCCATCTTGCACAAACTCCAAGGCAGGAAAATCCCTGATAAGTTCTCTCTTGGTTAGAGAGTTCATTGCCTGAACATTCAAGTGAGACAGCTTCTTGTGCCATAGCCAGAATTCCTCATTTGTGGCTTTAGTGTAGAAACAGCAGATTTCTCCCTTATCTGCAGCCTTGAGATTTGCTACAAACAAGCTTCCTTTCTTCACACCAGTTAGAACAACTTCACCACTTTCCCTTTTTGAGATTGAACAAAGGTCTTCATCAAATTCCACTTTGAAACCTCTGTTGGTGAATTGTCCAATACTCAAGATATTATGCTTCAGTCCTTCAACAAATGCTACATCTTCAATAATGACATTTCCAGATTTAACACTGCCATATCCCATTGTATAACCAATGTTGTCATTTCCAAAGGTTACTGATGGGCCAGCCTTTTCCTCAAAATGTGATAGCAGGGCTATATCACCAGTCATGTGACTTGAGCATCCACTGTCCAAGATCCATATGACTCTTTTATTCCTGTTGCCCTGCATTCACAAAATGACTAAGTTGTTTTTGGTACCCACACTTGGTAGGGTCCAGTTGATTTAGAAACATTTTGATTAATAATTCTTCTGTCATAAATTGCATTTCTCATAGTAGGAGACTTCACTTTTTCTGTGGCTTTGGAGTTTACACTCTTAGGCTCACACGAAGTTTTCACCCTCTCAACCCTGATTGGGGACCCTGTCCTATGAGAATGCATATGTGTGTGTGATTCACCAGATTGTGCAGAGTCAAGTTTTTGTTTAAGAGATAAACAGTTAGCAATCACAGTCACATAGCATGTCATGCAGTTTGGCTTACCACAGAAAGAATCATGACTAGAATTTATGCTAGCAGAATGGTTACTCAGGTTGTCAACTTCAACAATATCAGGCTTACTACACTTATGAGTCAAATGATTAACAGATAGGCATTTTTGACATTGTTTCCTGGGAGCATTTGGCACATAAGCATAGTTGTTTCCCTTGTTAACACCCACTTTACCATTTCTGTTTTGTTTCCTTTTCTTAACAACTTCTTTCTTTGCTTTAGGACTCTTGACAAGATTGTCTTTGGTCTCTTTCTGATTGACAATTTCAGGAAAGGAAGAAGTGTTCTTAGCAGCCTCATCTTCTTCAAGTAGTTGTTGCTTGATGATCAGTAGTTCCTCATCAAACTCAACAGCACTCTTTCTGAAGATGGGCTGTTCAACACTTGACAGTATGGTTGGGGCATTTTTGTTTGTAAAAGTTTCCTTTCCTTTGCCCTTGACCTTCTTCCTTCCCTTATCATTATCATAGTCAAAACCAACTCCAACCTTGCAGTCTTCAGTGTGTTCCTTGTGATAGGTTTGAATAAGTTCAGAGGAGTTTTTGAAGCTTCTTAGTTTCAGTTCAGTTTCAGCAATTTGTTCCCTAAGGGCTTTCTCTATCTGCTCAGCACAAATCACTTTGTTTTTAAGATACTCAACCTCCTTTTTCAAACCATCCAGGTTCACAGCCATTAACTCAAGTTTCTCATTCTTTTCTGTAAGCTCAACATTCTTAGCAGTTAGTCTATCAATTTCTTCATTAGCTACTAACATGCTAGTATGAATATTAAACATCTCAGTGCTCATATCTTCAACAGTTTGCTTATATTGAAGGGGAGTCATATCAAGAGAAGTAAGAATGGGTACCTGACTTGAATCACCATCATCAGAAAATGCCATCAAGGCATAGTTTGAGTACTCTTGTTCTTCTTCTTCATCAGAGTCATCCCAGCATTTTCCCTCAGCAATAAAAGCTTTGCCCTGTTATTTCTTGAGTAGAGCCTCATACTTAGCTTCAAGCTCTAAGTATGCTTTATCCTTCTTGACTTGTTTAGGCTTTTTGCACTCAGTGGCAAAATGCCCAAGTTCATTGCAGTTATAGCATCTTATTTTGGTCCTATCCACACTTCCTGTCTTGTATCCACCCTTAGCAGCACCAGCACTCCCTTTTCCTTTATTGAAGGTGTTTGAGCCACTAGATCCACCAGTGTTTCCAGTATTGAACTTGGACCTGAATGGCTGCTTTCTTTTAAACCTTATGTTAGGATACCTCCCGGCCATATAAGCAAAAGATTTGTTTTCCATTTTGTCCAGTTCCTCCATGCTGTAAAACTCATCATCCTCAGGCAAATCATAGACGACCTGGACCTCATCACAAGTGTCTTCAACTTCCAGTTCCTCAATCTTGACCTGACTGATTTTAAGAGAGTCCATTCTTTGACTTAGGTTGTCAGCAATAAGTGCACAGGAGGTATTAGCCACTAATCCTTGCTTTGCTTGAATAGATCTCTTTTGAAACAGCTCCAATTCATATGTCTTCAAAACACCATATAACACATCAAAACCAATCTTTGTTAGATCTCTTTCTTTTAGGGAAGACATTCTTGGTTCCAAGTGATCTGGAAGAGTTAGTAGAAACTTCATATTGAGCTCTTCCGTTTCATAGTGTTTGTCATAGAGTTTGAGCTCGTTTATCAGCTTGTTGAATCTCTCAAACACTTCTGTGATTCCCTCTTTTGGCTGAGCCATGAAGGCTTCATATTGTGAAACAAGAATCTGCTTCTTGTTCTTTCTTACTTCAGTAGTTCCTTCACAGAGCACTTTTATAAGATCCCACATCTTCTTGGCACTAGTACAATGAGCAACAGTGCCATACATGTTGAAGTCCATAGATTCACAAATGATAAGTTGAAGATGTCCATCCAGTGCTACTTTTTCATTTTCAGGATCAGTGTATTTTGAGGGATCTTTGGGCACATGTTTAGCTGGTACAATCTCAGTGCCATTGGTTGTTTCACTAATCTCGATCATTGGAATGAAGGGACCATGCTTTAGAATATCTAAATACATGGGGTTAGAAGCTTTGATGAAAAGCAACATCTTCTTTTTCCATAAACTGTAGTGCTCCTTGTTAAAGGGGGGAATCTTGATACTGCTTAGTTTCTGTGAACTCATTCTTGATCTTTTCCTGTTTGTATGTTAACAGCCTACGCTCTGATACCACTTGTTAGAAATGAATACTACTAGAAACTAGACAGAGGGGGGGTGAATGGATAGTTTGATATATTTTTTGATTCTTGAAAACTAAGTAACAGACTGTATATGATTATGATATGTAATATGTAGAAAGTAAATAACACACACAATCACTTTAATCTACTTTGTATAAGCAAATTAAATACTACAGCTTTCCAAGAAATTCACAATAGAATTTCTGGCTTCTAAACAAGAACAGTTTGAACTTGCTTGCTTACAGAGAAAAGAGCTTAGCAAATAACTATGTGTATCTCTCTTACAGCTAACAATAGGATGTGCATGATATATATAAGCCCTATACAAACTAGTGCACACACCTATTTTTACACAGTTACCCCTTGCTGAAAGTCCAACTTGTCCTGCCATAAGACGTTAACTGTGTCAGGAAGGACCACCTGCTTTTCGGAGTCTTTCCCGTTTCTGTAGCTGCTTGTCTCTTATCTTTCTCTCCAAGTTTAGCTGTAGATTTGCCATCTGTTCTTTGGACCACCTTGCCAGAACAAATGCTTCAGTATTTGTCTCTTTTGATTCTTGATTCTGTACCTTGATTTGTCTTGTTGTAAACGGCTAAGTGTTGATATCGTGAACTCCATTTCATTCCTGACTTCGCGATCTCACTTGTGAGGACTTCGCGATATAGCCTTTGAAGACTTTGCGACATAGGTCATTTGAAGACTATGCGACATAGGTCATTTGAAGACTATGCGACATAGGTCATTTGAAGACTATGCGACATAGGTCATTTGAAGACTATGCGACATAGGTCATTTGAAGACTATGCGACATAGGTCATTTGAAGACTATGCGACATAGGGCTTCTGAGGACTTCACGATCTAGGCTTCTTTGACTTTGCTGACTTCAACACTTCACGACATGTGTCTTGAGGACTTCTCGACATAGTACAAAAAGGACTATGCGATATAGTACTTCACGACATGGATATTGGTGACTTCACGACATAGCTTTCTTCTGACTTTGCTATATAATGCCTTAGACAAATTTCTGTAACTTATTTCTTCATAGCCTTATTTATCTCTATCCTGCTGCATGAACACTTCTGAACTTCTACCAGGACAATTATTCAATGGCCTATATACAATCTAGATGCAAGAAACTTTACTAAGCTCATTATAACTTTGAGCATACATGATCAAGCTAATGTTCATGAGAACAAGACAAGTACATTTAGAGACCTATACTATATCCCAGTGACAGAACTCACTAGGTCATGTAATGTGACATAGTCACATAGTGTAGGCTTGTTAATAGTGGTATTCAGACATGTCTTGAGCCTAACATGAGGTTTCTTAAGAACTGCAAGCTCTCTAAAGCAATGTTTGAAGCCCCCAAACTGTACTTTGAGGTGATTGAAGCCATCTGGGAATCAGCTGTGTTCGATTCTGTCAATGCTACAATCACCTTCGTTCTTCAAGGTAATGAATATGTGATAAACAGTAATGTTATTACTGCTTGCTTAAATTTGCCTGAAAACAATAGGTTAGAAAAGCATAATGATACTGATATTGTTAACATGCTAAATTATATTAATTATGCTTTGCCTACGGCTAATTTAAGTAAGTTTCAGAGAAGAGGTATGGTAAAGGAATGGAGCTTTTTCTTTGATGCCATCCTTAAGGTTTTCTCTGATAAAATTAGCAATTATGATGCAGTTACATTTTCTATGCTAGACATTGCTTACATGCGTTTAACTGATAGCTATTATAACCTAGGATCCTTGATTCTATTTGAACTTGGTGCAAAACTAGGGAATAAAACATCTAGAAGTAAGAATGTATAATATGCTAGATTCTTCATGTTGCTAGCTAACCACGTAGAGAGTAACCTGGTGGTCCAATTTCCTGCCAACTCCAAAGATTGTTGGGTTCAAAATAAGAGAGTCCTTGAGGACTTGAATAGGCTGAACCACACCAAGGAGGTTCAATTGGTATATCCACCAATTTTCACTACAGCTCAAGAGGCACATGTAAGTCAGGTAATTTCCTCAACTGTACCTTCCTCCACTGTTCATTATTTGATTTCATGTGCCACTATGGAGGCTGGAACTGTCCAACAACCTCCTATTGTAAAAACTACCAAAACCCTTGAGGGGAGTGTGAAGGTGGTAGTGAGAGGTGAGGGAAGGGGTGAACATCAAAGAAACCCCAAGAACAAGGAGGGTGATATTAGTGTGTCCCAACCTAGCCACCTTGTATCTTCTCAAAAAGATACAGTGGTTGAAAAGGAATCAAACTTATCCCTAGTGACATCCTCCCAAAAGGATGTTGCTATTGAAAATAGTCCTCAACCAAGGACACAACACAAGAGGGATAGGGACACCAGAAGCCATACAGATACAACTAAGGCCTATGAAAGGAGAAAGAGGTCTAAGACATCTGGGGTTGCACAGGGATCACACACAGTGCTAATGGCACCATCAAAAAGTCATTTTGATGTGGCTCCAGTAAATGTGGAGTCACATCCCCATTCTTTACTCATTCAAACTGACACAGAAATTCCAAGCTCACCTACTCTCTCTTTGGATGTGGACATGATTCACACATCCATTCTTGATTCTCCATATTTAACCTTCTTGGAGAAGCCCCACTCTGAAATTGGTGGTCATCATCTTCTTGATGATTTGTTGGACCACCAATCTTTCATTTCTAGGACTCTGGCTCCATCTGTGTCACTTAATTTAAAATCAATCTCCACAGATTCAACCATAGTCTCAATTTCAAAAGATACTTCTTTTTCTTCATCTACGGGTATCTCTCATCCATTGATGAGTGTTTTTCTGTCTACGAATATGCCACAAATCAGCTATCCGTTGACATATACTTCTACTACCTCTACGGATACTCATTCCACACTTGCACTTCTAACTTTAAATATTACAACTTCAAGTGTGGATGAGTTAGTAGTAGTTCAAACACTCTTAGGATTGAGGGAAGGGAGTGAAGCTACTAAGAGTGAGGGGCTAGTTTGCAACCGAGCAAAATGAGAGGGAGAGAAAGAGGGACATACTATTTCTTCCAGTCTGGTAAAAGTGAGTAATGAGAGTTCCACCTTAGTAGGTGAAGGTGAGGGTATGAGGGGTGTGAGCCAGGGGGAGCCCCTGATGCATGAAAATGAGAGAAAGCCAGGTACAGGAGAAATAAGGATGAAAGACACAACCATGGCAAGTGAGTTAATGGATGTTAGTGATGCAGACAGAGAGAGGCTGTTCCAACTTGAATATCAAAATGAGTTGGATCAAGTCAACCTGAATGCTGAGACATTTACTCATCTTGATCCAGCCTATCAAGTCTTGGCTGGACAGGGCAATGTGGAGGCAGAACAAATGTTGTATTTGGTACACACCACTAAATCAATGTATAGGGCAAAAGAAGCAATCCAAAATCTGTCTCCAGGAGTTGGTGAAGACTTTGAATATGATGAAGAAACTGATGATTCTGAGAGTGGTGAAGGAGGAGAAGAAGGCCCTTCCACTCTACAAGAGATGCCTCCTTGGTTGTTTTCCAACTCCTATGTTCACAATGACACCAAGGCAGTCATTCTCAAGAATTATCAGAGGGCACATGGTGAAGCTCAAACATCCAATCCTCTGCATGCCACCATAGTTCAAAATTTTGTGGCATCCCTTCAGCTTCATCGGGCCCATATCCTTCAGCAGAGAGCCAACACAGATAATATTAAAAGCCATCTTGATGGGGGTAAAGGATGCTAAAGAAAGGAGAGTTGATGTTGTTGCTCCTTCTACCTCTCAAAGATTCAAGCAAGACAAGCTGGTGAAGGATGTGGTTGCCCTTACTGTGAGGATGGAGAAGATGGAGAAGCAAATGGACACCCTCTTGGCCAACCAAAACTTACAGACTCGACTTCTGCAACAGTTGATGTAGGCTACTGGTGTTACTCAAACCTTTGATGATAACAAAAAGGGGGAGCACTAGTGGTCTCTGAAACAGTAACCACTTCAACCAAAGGTGTGCCATCAAGTCCAGGGGAGACACCTCAAATTATTGCAAATCCAAGTGAGTTTCAACTCACAAAGGTGGTCTCTCCAGCCAAAGATGCTCCAGCCAAGGATGATCAAACCTTCCTCAATTCTGAGAGGCTAATCAAGGAGTCTTTCTTCAAGGCTGTGACTTCTTCATCATCATCCAAGACAGTGCATGTCCACACAACCATCTTGAAAGTTCTCACTCCTGATACTATCATTCTTCAAAAGGAATATGATGCTGAACACTCAAGTGTCAAGGAGTTTGAACCAATATTCAGTGGCAGGACTGGCTCTCCACCAAGACATCATGGAAAGAACAAATTAGAAGTGGACTATCCATTTCCCAAGCCTGATGATTCTAAGGTGTTAGCAGCTATAATCAGGAATCTAAAAACTACTAAAGATATAGATCTCAGACAAGGGATGGCTGTTATCTACAGAAATGGTAAAGAAATTCACATCACAAGCAGTTATCCCAGGTTCAATGAAGCTAAAAGAGAAGAGATTTCCAGATTAAGGAGAGAAGCCAATCCCAAGGGTTATGAATCTACACCTCAGAAATAGGCTAGATTGGCCCAAGAACTAATGAGGGAAATGGAAGAAGAAAGTAGTGAGGCTGTAGAAGAAGAGGCTCATACTAAAAGAAAATTGAAGAAAAGGAAGACAGTGCCAAAGGCCAACCCTATCAGATGGAAGCAAAGATCAAATAGGACTGTCTATCATGAGAAAGTGGAAGAGAAGAGAGATACAGGGAGGAGAATTGACTTTGGAGATCCCATTCTAGCTACAACTCAACTTCAAACCACCTTCCACGAGACTCCTGTAGAGCCCAAAGAAGAGCCTGTTGAGTTTGAAAACTTGGTTTTCCCTAAGTTCATCATTGAAGCTGAAAAGAAGTCAAGGAAAAGGGAACTAGTTAAAAGAGCTCAACAAGGACCAATCAAGCTGAATGTTGCACCAAAAGCTGCCAAGCCAGATGAGAACAAGGTAGACTTTATGTACATTGCAGAAATACCGGAGTACTCAACCATGGATCTTTTCCTTGATGAAGTTAGTGAAATAAGAGGCACATACAAATTCAAAGATCTGCCTGAAAGACTAACCTTTGTCTACAAAGGAGGGAAGTTGAGATCATGGCCCTTGCAACAAGTGCTGAATGAAGGATATTCCACCTCGGTGAAGGTTTTCTCAGGCTTGAAAACACAAGGGGATTTTCTGAGGTTGCAAGAAGTGCTGTTTTGAAAAAGATTGAAGAAATCAGGAACAACTGGAATTCTCCTGATAGTTTGCCAAGAAAATTGAAGAACCCTTACAATGGACAAATAATCCATCTCCAACCTTACTGGATGATGGAATTCAAGGATGACAAGGGCTATAGAAGATTCTTCAGGATTGAAGATCAACTGTCTAAGGCTAGCACTAAGTACCTTAGATGGTTGCAAGGCAAGCTGGATCCTAAAATTGCTGAAGAAGATGCATTCTACAAGAAGCTTCAAGATCAAATCAAGGCTAACTATGCTAAGGAAGGGAGACAAAAGATTCAGCCTCCAAGAGAGAAGAAAAGGAATTAAACCTGCTCATTCTAGAGGAGTACTCTCTATGTGATTATCTCTACTCTTTAGTATTTCAATAGTGTAGCTTAATACAATTTTTACTTCTTAATAAAATTGTATCAGTAAAAATTTATCCTTCAACGGATAACATGCATTTGCAGTACTCGTAGAAGGGTAGCTTATCTATGGATAAGACTCAATGTAACATGCTTGTGGAATCCTGATGTATAATCCTAATATGCAATCCTGATATGCAATCCTGGTGTGCATTCCTGATATGCACTCATGATGTGTAATCCTGATTTGTAATTCTGATGTAGAAGTTGAAGTATTAGTTTTTAGGCTGAATAAGTCATGTTGACTATTAATGGATATGTAGAATAGGGAGCCTAATTGTAAATAGTCTATGCCTTGTAATTTTACATAAGTGAAATTGATTGTCTACGGATAAGCAACATTAGCCTTCTACGGATGTGGACAAAGTACTGTCTACGGATAAAAATACTAGATGTCTACGGATGTTATCAAGATACTCTCAACGGATACAACTCAAATAGAATATACGGATACACTTTGTACTTTGTGAAAGGGACAGTTCAGACAGAGCACATGGGTTGAAAGAATTCACATAGCATGGAAACCAGCATTTTTGGAAAACTCACAAGAAGAAGAAGCATTCTGTATTGTCTAGTCAAAAGTAGCATTTCTATAAAAGACAATCAGCCAAGAAGGGCAAGCTACCAACTCATGGACCACTACTCAGAATGGAGAAACAATGATCTTGGACAAATTTACTTTTTGTATTATTAACTGTTCGAAATATCTTGTAAACTTGGGATATATAACCAAGTGTAGCATTATTCTAGAACTCAAGAAATCAGTCAGGCAATTTAGAGAGCTCAAAGCAATATCCTTTGTAAATTGCTGAAGCTAGAATAGTGTGTATGCAGCTGTGTGTTTATTCATAAACATCACAGAGATTTCTTCTAATAAAAATCTCTCAGGTGGATAAAAATCAATCCACCTGAATTTTTAATTCTTTTGCTAGTTTTATTTGTTTGATTTTCTGTTCTTGAATTTACTTTCATATATATTCTGTCAAGAACTAAAGAATTTTCAAAGATTGTATTCAACCCCCCCCCCCCCCTTCTACAATCTTGGTTCATTGTCTGGGAATAACAATGGTGTACTTCACATTCACCGTTAAATAATAAGGTATCGAGACATGTACGCTAGCCTTATACTCAATCAATCTCATTTTGGTGCAATAGTTGAAAACTCAACCTCCTGTCCACCATTAAATATTAGTTCTCGAAGTCATATAGACAATTAAATATTAGTTCTCGAATTCATATAGACCTAGAAGACTAGAGGAATAATGATTTCCTCTTTTGGTCGTCATGGAGAACGAAAATGCACCCCGATAAGTAATGATAAGTTAATTATTCGTACTCAGATATTAAAGGTAATAAAAGTAGCGCTAACTTTTAATAGTTATAAAATACAAAATGATTATTTTGTCAATAGCAAGTACAACTGATAATTCACACATAATGCATTTAGAAATTAAATATTCTAAGAATTAAAGGCATTGGGTTAGAAAACTTGTCTGATTCCTAAGCTCTTACTTGATTACTAAGAATATATATATATATATATAATCTTAATTAGTCCTTATTCAAAAGAGCTAATAGCTACTACTTATAACTGCTATCTTTTGGTGATATCGACATACTTTATTAACCTCACGACTTCTTTTTAATATAACCTTAATCCATTTCTTAATCTCAAATCAATTCCCTTGACTTAAAGTCCGTTTCTTCTAAGTTAATCTCATTTTATTCGAGTTTTACTCTCTTAGGATCTGCAAAGTTACTACTTTTTATACATCTTACTATTAGTTTTAAACCTCGTTCTTTGTATCAATATATTACCATGATTAACCTTAACAACTTTCATAAATCGACTAAAAAAAAAATTCTTGGCCAAAACGGACAGTCAAGATGATACCCTAGAGTTGACTTTCCTTAGACTATTGCGCAACTCATACTCTAACAATTTTATTAAATCGAGAATTTTGAAATTAAATACAAAACCACTTCAAAAATCATTTTGAATCTTTGAATAATTTAACCAAAACGTTTTGGTTCGAAATAATGAGTTTAGCTTAGCGAAATGTATTTTCAAACTTAGTCGTACTATGAAAAGTTACTATTTGTGTCACTTACAATAAAATGCTCATAACTTCTTAACCGTTAACTCACACTAAAACGCTAATGACTCCTTAACCGTTAACTCAAATGACATGCCATTTTCTCATGCATGATCTCGATAAAGCCCAGAACAAAACTACTCAAAATGTTTTCTCTGGAATAAGGATGAAAATTCTCGAATTGACTGTACAAACCAATGGCTAAATGATGAATATTGTTGTCACGTAACTTTTATTAAATCCGTAAATGCGATTGAAACACCGTTTTTGTGTAACCGATCAACGTTTCATCTAGAATTAACTAAGTTTATTGAATTGTCGAGACATAGGTCCAAAATATTCGTATATAAAGTCCAAACAGTGGACAATTCAAAGGCCTTTCGGTGTTGATAATGGTTGATACTTTTCATACGATCGTTCATTCGATCCGAGCAAAACCAACCAATACAAACTCATAATCCACCTTATACTCTATTATTCCCAAACAATATAATCACAAGATTGTAGAGGGGGGGGGGGGGTTGAATACAATCCTTAAAATTTACTATTTCTTTTGCAGACAAGACCGTGACACCACCAAACCAGTGCCACGAACATTGACATACACATATATAATATAAAAACAACCTAAGCATGCATCTAGTAAATGGAAACCATACCCACAAGCTAGAACCGCTAACAGGTCGAAGTATGAAACAACATAACTAAGTTCAGAATATTAAAGTGAGTTCCTAAATAAGTTTTACAAGTCTAAACAATTTAAATATTATTACAACTTAAACCAAAAGTATCTTAAGTCCACCAACTATCCAAAAGTACTTAATCAACTAGAAACCTGAGCATACGCCCGGGACCTAAAAAACGGGCCCCTCCCAGCAGAAAACTCTCTAGCGGAGGTCTTCCTAGCAGTACGGAAGGTTCAAGCCATCTTCTGTTTTCACTGTAGGGTTAGAGGTAAACAAGAAAGTGAGCCAATGTAACACCGCCAGATCCGGGGTCAGAGATCTAGGTTGTCACACTCCTTATTCCATACGAACACTTGATACTCGAATCATAACAATAATAAATCAATACACATGGTGACCCCGCTATAAAATACACACGCCAGTTATGTCTTAGAAACGAAATTCCATAAACAGTAGTCATATGATCCACAAAGTAAAGTTATTACAACTGTTAATCCCAGAAGACCTAACAGAATTGTAGAAGGGGGGGTTGAATACAATTCTTGATATTTCTTAAACTTAAAAACAACTTACAAATAAAAACTAAACTTAATGTAAAAATCACAAGCACATAAATAATTTCAGTTGGATTGTTTGATGATCCAACTGAAGTGATTTTTATTGCGGAAATAATCTGTGATACAAAAGTACACAGCTGCTCAGTTACAAGAATGTAGAGAAGAAAATGCTCTCAAGGATAGCTAATACAATCTCTTTGTTTTTCTTCTCTTACTCTTATTTTAACTGCTACACTTGGTTATATACATTCCCAAGTTTACAATACTATTTCTGGCTACACTAATGTACACTAGTAATAACCATCAGTAGCTTGCTTTTCATTCCTTTTGTCCAGTGGTCCTTGGAGATCTTTACTTTTGTCTTCACGCTTATTATGATCACTCCCAAGAGCCTTCTTGGAAATTGGAATGTTTCCTTATTTCCAGTGACCATTTTGATGGCTTCCAATGCACAGTACACTTCCATATCTCCTTTAGTTTTTTGTTCAGTAAACTGTCACTATCACTTTGTCAACTATTCAAAAAGCAATAATGATTCGTTGATAGCAGAGAGATGTGTTTCGTTGATAGCTTTATTCTTCATTTCGTTGATGAGTAAACTCCATACCGTTGATAGGATAATCTTCATTCCGTTGACAGGTCTTCACTTAGGCAAAATTACAAGGCATGAGATATTTACAATTAACCAACCTATTTTGCCTATCTAGTACTTAGTCAACATGACTTAGAAAACCTATCCAATATCTACAATGAAATGCATATCAAACTAGAAGTATTGTACAGTGCAATTGCTACATCACTCATTTCGTTGATGAGCTACCTGTCAACGGATTGCTGCAAAGCATACCATTCCATTGACAGCTACAAAATGACTTTACACAAATTCTACTAAGTGTTTTATGTTTATCATCAAGAACAACATATTCCTTACAATCTCCCCCAATTTATGACTGATAGAATAACATCCATAAATCAAGAGACTTGATGATAACAAAAACACTCAGATACATCATAAATTACAAAAGTAGAAAATGCATTAAGCTTCATAATATTTTAGACAAAATACATGACTTACAAGACTAATGCCCAAGAGTGCTCCTCTAGACTGAACAAATGATTCATCTGTGTCTTCTTTGTGGCATAGTCTTCTTCCCTCTCTTAGAGTTGTTTTCCTCAATTTGGACATGTAGCCTTCTGTAAAAGATCTTCTCTTCTTCATCTTGATCACCAAGCATGGATTGCATAAGCTTTAGAGTTTGATTAGATGCCTTATCCAGCTGGTCTTCCATCCTGAAGAATCTTCTGCAATTGTCCTTGTCCTTAAATTCCATCATCCAGTATGGTTGAAGATGGATCTTCTTTCCTGTTGAGGGCACTCTAAGCATCCTTGGAAGAGCCTCAGGCTTGTTCCAGCTAGCCTTTATCTGACAAATTTTGGAGACCACCTCAGACCTGGCTATTTTGGTGAAGCCAAAGTCTTTCTTCAAGCATCTAAACACTGAGAGTAGTGTTTGGTAGTCTTCTCCTAAAATTCTGTAGAGAGGCCACACCTGTTCTCTACCACCCTTGAATACAAAGACCAGTCTCTCAGGCAATTATTGAGAAGCTGCAATGCCCCTTACTTCCACCAGGTTGTCTAAGTCAAGATGTAGACTGGATTCTTCCCTGATGTCAGCAATGTACATGCAGTCCTCTGGATTTGCAGGGGGTTTCTGAGGTTGTGGCTTTCTCATAAATACTGGCTTTACTTTGACAGCCCTTTTCTTTGTCTTCATTGGTTGATCCTTCTCAAATAGAAACTTTGGAAAGTAGGCCTCATCAAATTCAAAAGGCTCCTATTTTGGCATTATTGGTTGATCATGAAAGTTGACAGGATGTGCAAGATCACAAACCAACTTTCCTTCATGAGGTTGATCAACAGGAATTTGATGTGCACTAGTTGTGGAAGAGTCTTGGGCAGTGTCCTGAGAATCATCTTTATCAAAGTTTAGATTCCTTTTTGCTCTAGCCTTTGGCTGCCTTACACTCTTCCTTTCCTTTCCAGCTTCCTCAGCTTCATCCTTGGCCTTTTCTTCCTTTAGGGTTTCTTCATCTTCAAGTGATTGAGCAACTGCAAGAGCTTGCATTGCTGCCCTTTCAGATTCTTCAGCTTTGGCCTTGGCAAAATTTGGGTGACCAACCCAAATGCAGATTTCCTTGCTATCCCTGTAGATGATGGCCCTTTGGTTCCTTATGCTTGGATGATTGCTTTCTTTGCATTCAATAATCAGCTTCCCTAGGATTTTGAACTCATCTAGCTTTGGTGGAGGATAAAATATCCTTGCAGTGTTCTTGCACTTGGGTTTGACAGGTGATATTGGAGATATCCCTCTTGCATCCACATTCCTAAAGCATGAAGCTTGCCCTTTCTCATTTCTTGAATCTTGAAAGAGTCCATGCTGAAGGGGTTCTATAACATAAGAACTCTTGAACTGTGGCTCCCATTCCGTTGATGTTACAACCATGGCATCCGTTGATGGTTGATCCGTTGATGGATTTGAGTTTATTGCAGTTCCAGCAATTCTCTTGACCCTTGCTTCTATGTTGGACCAGTGATCTTTAATCTGTTCTGCAAGTCTCATCCTCATAGAAGCTTCCTGAATCAGGTCAATACCATCCTTTTTCTTCTGTCCAAGCTCCCCCATTGCTAGTGGCTCATTTGGTAAGGAAATGGCTGGAACCAAAACCTTTGTGATTTGTATATCAAGCTCTTTAGATTTCTCTAGCTCCTTAGATTTCTCCCCCTTTTTGTTATCATCAAGTGAGATGATGGGGAGTCCTTGAGCTGCCAAAAGCTGGGTGAGTAGCTGAGTTTGCTTCTCCTGTTCCTTTTGCATTTGAGAAAGTGTAGCCTCAACTGTCCACTCTAGAGGAGAGAGTCTTCAAAGAAGAGGACACTTCAGGTTCCTTGGAGAAAAACCTGTTCATCTTGGACACAGTGAGAGAAGGAAGCTTCTCATCAAGCCTCCTGTCTATAGCATCTTTCAAGTTCCCAATAAGCCTCCTGTCTATAGCATCTTTCAAGTTCCCAACAGAGTCCTTGATGTCCCTTGCTTCCACCCTGGTCTGCAACATTTGTAGCCTTTGAATCTCCAAGGAGTCCATAATGGCTTTGTAGAAAGGCTTGTGTTCAACACTAACAGATGCATGAGCCAAGAAGGCTTCATTGTACTGTCTAGTGATTGCAGCATCCAGGTTGATTCTTCCATGAACATCCTGAGAAAGCCAGTCTGGTGTAGGGGGCACCACAGAAGTCCCAGTCTGTGAAGTAGTGGCCACCTGTAGATTGTCACCAAAGCTGTCCTCATCATCAGAAAAATCAAATTCATCACTAGTTGCAGCTCCTGGAGATAGATTGGTCAAGGCATCCTTTGCTCTTTGCATTGATGCAGTTGTATGAATTAGGTTTAGTGACCTCTCTGCCTCCACATTGCCCTGCTGAGCCATAAGTTGATAGGCTGGCACAGGGTGAGTAAAGGTCTCAGGATCCAGGGAAATACTATCCAGAGTTTGTTGATAATGCTCTTGGAAAGTAAGTTCCCTTTCTCCCTCACTGACCTCCATTAACTCACTAGCAATGACTGCTTCCTCCCTTATTGCTCCTGTAGTCCCTTCTCTCTCTCCACTCTTTTGTTGCATCATGGGCTCCCCATGGCTCACACCTCTCACACCCTCTCCTTCACCTTCTAAGGTGGTACCCTCAATGTCTCCTTTTGCCTGGCTGGAAGAAATAGCCAGCCTCTCACTCTCATTCTCTCCTTTTGCCTGGCTGCAAGCCAGCCTCTCAGTTTCACTCCCTCTCAAACCTAAAAGTGTCTCAACTACCACCAGGTCATCTACACTAGTTGTGGAAACAACTTGATCTTCAATAATGGGTGTAGAATGACCTATCAACGGAATGGTAGTTTGAACTATCAACGGTATGGATACCGTTGATGGAGAAACACTTGTCAACGAAAGAGGCTGTTTCGTTGATGAAGTCAATACAGCACTTTGAGAAAGTGAAATTACAATAGAATCTGTGGTGATTGATTTTAGAGATTGGTCCACAGATCCTCTTGTAACTTCAGAAAAAATTGGTTGATGGCCCAAAAAATCACTTAACAAGTGATGACCACCAGCTTCAGAGTGGGGCTTCTCCAAGATAAGAGTTGGAGAATCAGGAAAAGATGAATGGATCATGTCCACATCTAGAGACTGAGTTGGTGAATTTGGTGGAGATAGTTCAAGGTTGATGTTTAGAGAATGGGACTGTAACCCCAGAGTAACAATAGGGGTTACATCAAATTGAATTTGTGAAACTGGAAGTGTTGCTTCCAGAGTGTGTGCACCCTGTGTACCCTTGGATTTTTGCTTCACTCTCCTTTGGTATTGGTAAAATGTAGACTGTGAGCTTGAAGTGTCCCTTACCCTCTTGGAGTGTGCTCTTGGAGGAGAGCTTGTTTCAATAATCAAATCCTTTTGGGAGGATGCAACTAGACTTGTGTTTAAATCCATTTTACTCATTGTGCCTTGTTGGGAAGACACAATGGGGCTTGGTTGGGACACACTATCCTTTCCTTCCTTATTCTTGGGGTTTCTTTGATTTTCACCCCTTTCCTCACCTCTTACAACTCCAGAATCACTCCCCTTTGGTTGTGAAGTAGTTTTTGCAACATGTGCCTTTTGAGAAGCACCTAAGGTTGGCTTTGAGGATTTCTTAGATTTAGGTTTTGCTGCTTGGTCAGGAGCCTGTTGGGACACAACTACAGACTCCATAGCAACATTGGAAGGTGAAACAATAGAAGTAACAACTACACTAACAGGGTTAGAAGAAGTTACCTCAATGATGGGCAGATATACCACTAGGACATCACCATTGTGGTTGAGTCTCAGTATATCTGTTAAAACTCTCTTCTCTTGCACAAAACACTCAAACCTGGAAATAGGGTTAGAGATAACTAATGGTGCTGGACTAACATGGTTAGCCAACATCATCAGAAACCTAGCATAATAGATATTCTTTTTCCTATTTGCCTTATCACCCAACTTAGCACCAATTTCATACATAAGTTGGGTGTTAAAGTTATAATATCTATCAGTTAGAAGCATGGTTAAGAGAATCAACATAGAATTAGTTAATGCATCAAAATTACTAATCTTTCCATAAAAGACTTTAATGAATGCATCAGCTAAATAACTGTATTCTCTCACCAAACCTCTCCTAATTATCTTACCCAAATTATCAGTAGGCAATGAGTAGTTTATAGAATTTAGCATGTTAACCATTTCAGTGTATGTAGGCAAAACATTACAGTTATTTTCAGGAATATGTAGACATGCTTGCAATACATCAGAATTAACTATATACTCATTACCTTGGATGGTGAATTGCAAAGTGCAATTTGTCCCACTATACTCACATGAGGTCCAAATCTCCTCGATTATCTCATTGTAGAGTGGTGTAGAGTGAAACATTGCATAGCTCAACTTGCAATTCTTCATGAAGTCCATCATCTTGAAAAAGATGTTGTTCGGGCTTTCCTTGACAACAAAGGGGATGGAGTTGTTTTTCTCATAGATAAACCCTCCAGCAGACATAAGCTTGACTATGGGTGCCATTGTTGAGTGAGAAAAAGCTTCGAACTGAATTTCTTGTTAGAGAGAAGAAGAGAGAAAAGCCTTTGGAATTTTTGAGAACAGGTAAAAAAGGAATTAAAGAAAAGAGAATTTCTTAAATACTCCCCCAAAAATTCTCAGAAATTAAGTCCAATAATCAATGTAAATTACTGGATTGGCTTAAAAATATAACCGTTACTTTTAAAGTATTACCATGATTTATACTTATAGGGGTGTATGTATAGATCGTGGTAAAAGACGTGTCAAATTTCAACGGTTCAGATTAACTGCGCTATATCAACGAATCAGGATTGGGCGGTTAAAGTCCCGTTCATTTCGTTGATAAAGCTGCGTTTCGTTGATATAAAAGAGCTATCAACGAAACACCCAGAAAAATGCTAGGACTGTCAACGAAATGGTGCGTTTCGTTGACATAGTAATTTTGACTTGGACAAAATTTCACCTTTTTCCTGAGAAACTTAATTCACAGAAAAACATAGCAAATTTCTGGCTACATTTTAACTTGCAAATATCTCAAAAATAATTAAGAGAAATTTAGCATACCTAGCTCACTTACTAATCTTGAGAATGTTGATTCATCAAGTGGCTTGGTAAAGATGTCTGCAAGTTGTTGTTCACTTGGAACAAAATGTAACTCCACAGTACCATTCATAACATGTTCTCTAATGAAATGGTACTTGATGTCAATGTGCTTGGTCCTTGAATGCTGCACTGGATTCTCAGTAATGGCAATGGCACTAGTGTTGTCACAGAAAATAGGAATTTTCTCAACTCTTAATCCATAATCAAGAAGTTGATTTTTCATCCATAAAATCTATGCACAACAACTTCCAGCTGCAATATACTCAGCCTCAGCTGTGGAGGTGGAAACTAAGTTTTGTTTCTTGTTGAACCATGACACAAGCTTGTTTCCTAAGAATTGACAGGTGCCAGTTGTGCTTTTCCTGTCAATTTTACATCCTGCATAATCTGCATCTGAATAACCAATTAGTTCAAAACCAGATTCTCTAGGATACCAAATGCCAAGGTTTGGTGTTCCTTTGAGATATCTGAAAATCCTTTTAATAGCAACTAAATGGGATTCCCTAGGATCAGCCTGAAATCTAGCACATAGACATGTAGCAAACATAATATCAGGTCTACTAGCTGTTAAATATAGAAGTGAGCCTACCATGCCTCTGTAACTTGAAATGTCCACAGATTTTTCCTTAGTATTCAATTCAAGTTTGGTGGCAGTAGGAATGGGAGTTTTAGCAGGAGAGCATTCCATTAAGTTAAATTTTTTTAATAAATCATGAATATATTTTGTTTGACTAATGAAAATGCCTTCATTAACTTGCTTCACTTGAAGACCAAGAAAGTAAGTTAATTCTCCCATCATGCTCATTTCATATTTACTTTGCATAAGTTTGGCAAACTTTTGACAAAGTTTCACATCTGTAGACCCAAAGATTATGTCATCTACATAAATTTGAACAAGTATAGTAGAGCCATTCACAACCCTGTGAAAAAGAGTTTTATCTACAGTACCTCTAGTGAAGTGATTCTCAAGGAGGAACTGTGAAAGTGTGTCATACCAGGCTCTAGGTGCTTGTTTCAAACCATAGAGTGCTTTGAGGAGGAAGTATACATATTCTGGAAAATCATCATCTTCAAAACCAGGAGGTTGACTTACATACACCTCCTCTTCCAATTCCCCATTCAGAAAAGCACTCTTCACATCCATTTGATAGACTTTGAAATTGGCATGGGCTGCATAGGCTAGGAAAATCCTTATTGCTTCTAGTCTTGCAACAGGAGCAAATGTTTCATCAAAATCAATTCCTTCTTCCTGTGAATAGCCTTTTGCAACCAATCTAGCTTTGTTCCTTGTGACTATGCCATTTTCATCCATCTTGTTTCTGAACACCCATTTTGTGCCTACGACACTCCTGTCCTTAGGCTTGGGCACCAGCTTCCAAACATTGTTCCTCTCAAATTGGTTTAGCTCCTCTTGCATGGCCAAAACCCAATCTGGATCTAGAAGTGCATCCTCAACTTTCTTTGGCTCATCTTGAGACAGAAAGCTGCTATATAGACATTCCTCTTGAGTTGCTCTTCTAGTTTGGACTTTTGAAGTAACATCACCTATAATAAGTTCAAAGGGATGATCTTTAGTCCATTTTCTTGAGGGAGGTAGATTTGCTCTTGACGAGGTAGCTTCATGATCATGATTGCCTTGATTGGATGTTTGTCCTTGAGAAACTCCCCCTGAGTTTGTTGTCCCTAATTGATCACTTCTAGAAGCATTTCTATGACTGTCAACGGTATGACCATTTTGGTTGTCAACGAAACGCTCATTTTGACTGTCAACGAATCCACCATCATGACTGTCAACGAAATGATCATTTGATCTGCTAGCTGCTATTCTTTTCAATCTTAATGCAGCAATTTCATCTTCACTGCTGCTTTCATCTGTGCTAGATACAACAACTTTAGGCTGTTTCTCAGTAGCCTTAACATGATTCACTTGATCTCCTTCCTCATTCTCAAAAGAAAGACTTTCATGGAAACCTTCATCACAGAGACCTTGAATTTTGAGATCATCAAAAACAACATGTACAGATTCCATAACAATGTTGGTTCTGAGATTATAGACTCTGTAAGCTTTCCCTGCTGCATATCCCACAAATATTGCTTCATCTGCCTTTGCTTCAAATTTCCCCAAATGCTCAGCTTGATTTCTCAGAACAAAGCACTTGAATCCAAAGACATGAAGAAAATACAATAGTGGCTTCTTTCTTTTGAGTAATTGATAAGGGGTCATTCCCTTGGCCTGATTAATCAAAGAAATATTTTGAGTGAAGTAAGATGTGTTAACTGCCTCAGCCCAAAAATAAGTTGGTAACTTTGATTCATCTAGCATTGTCCTTGCAGCTTCAATAAGTGTTCTGTTTTTCCTTTCAACTACACCATTTTGCTGTGGTGTCCTTGCTGCTGAAAACTCATGCAAAATACCATTTTCTTCACAGAACACCTTCATGCTTGAATTCTTGAATTCTGTCCCATTGTCACTCCTAATCCTTCTTACTTTGAAGTCAGGATGATTGTTTACCATCTTGATGTGATTGATAATGATTTCACTTGCCTTATCTTTGGAGTGCAAAAAGAAGGTCCATGTAAATCTAGAAAAATCATCAACAATCACAAGACAATATTTCTTCTTTGAAATAGACATGACATTTACAGGGCCAAACAAATCCATATGAAGCAACTCAAGCTGATGGACAATTGATGACTCTGTCTTGCTTTTGAATGATGCCTTCTTTTGTTTCCCTTTTTGACATGCATCACACAAACCATCCTTGGAAAACTCCACCTGTGGAATTCCTCTAGCAAGATCTTTCCTCACCAAATCATTCATAACTTTAAAATTCAAATGAGACAATTTCTTGTGCCATAGCCAACTTTCATCCTTGCTTGCCTTGCTGAAGAGACAAGTGATGGTGTCTGGATTTGTGCTACTAAAGTCAGCAATGTACACATTCCCTCTTCTGAATCCAGTCATTACCACATTGTTGTTTCCTCCTTTAGAAACAACACAGGCTTCTCTAGAAAAAGTAACTAAAAATCCTTTGTCACAAAGTTGGCTGATACTAAGCAAATTGTGCTTAAGGCCATCCACCAATGCAACCTCATCTATGATGACATTCTCTTTTGAAATCAAGCCATATCCCTTAGTGTAGCCTTTGCTGTCATCTCCAAAAGCAATACAAGGGCCAACTCTTTCCTGAAACTCTGTGAGCAGGGTAGAATCACCAGTCATGTGTCTTGAACAACCACTATCCAAGTACCAAAGATTCCTTTTGTCTCCCTGCACACAATAAAACCAAATCAAGTTGATTTTGGTACCCAAGTTTCCTTGGGTCCTGTTTTGTTAGCCTTTGCTTTTCCTTTGATATCATTTTTCACCTTGGGCTCAGATTGATTTAAATCAATCTTTACCCTTGGTGTTGATTTCTGAGAGTTGCTCACATTTTTATTCACAGCATGCATAGTTGGTGGAACAAACATGTTATTCACATTCCATGGCATTTGTGGTACATTAAACATATTCATGTATGGATTAGGCACAAATGACATGCTAGCATATGGATTCTGAAATTGTGCATATGGAGCAAACATGTTAGGCATAACAGGCATTGTAGGCATATAACTATTCATTGCAGGCTTGGGAATTTTCATATTAGCAGTCTTCTTGACAGATTTGCAATTAGTAGATAAATGACTAACACTTCCACAATTGACACATGTCTTTCTAGGAGCATATTTATCAGGTGTGTAATTGTTGTGTTTGTTAATCCCTACTTTGCCATTCCTGTTATTCTTTTTATTTCCCTTAGCCTCAACTTGAACTTTCTCTAACTTGTCCTTCAATTGCTTGTTAGACAAGTGACCTACATTAGCTCTCTCAACAGGCTTCTCAACTTTCTTTGAATTACTAGACTCACCTTGAACAAAGTTCTTGGTGACAGGACCATACTTGTTATTAAGTCTAGTGAGTTTATCTTTTTTTTTCTCTGTCAACGAAACAGCCTGATCGGTTGATGGTTCATCTGTCAACGAAACATTGCATTACGTTGACTTATCAACCTTCAACAAATGATCATTGTTGTTTGTTGACTCTGTTTCTGATTCTATGGTTTCACTAACATACCCTAGCATTTCTTTGTTCTTTTTCCATGATTGTTCACAGAAAGATTACATACCTTGAACATTAATGATGTTGATAGCAACATTCCTGGCATCTTTCCATTTTGCAATCACACTTTGTTCTATTTCAAGTTGTGTTTTAAGAATTTCTTCCCTTTCTAACACGTTCTCAAGTTCCTTCTTAGCATCCCTACTAACACACCTCATTTTCTCAAATTCAATGAGCTGTGCTTCTAACATTACATTCCTATCACTTAATAGCAGATTAGCCTCTTTTATTCTTGAATTCTCTTTGGTAAGTGATTTAAGAGTAACACGCAAATTATATAGTACAGTAGACATTTCATTTACTGCACTATCGCATTCTTCTTTAGAAAGCTCAGAAAGATTAGTAATTGTTACCTGGTTGGTTGAGGAGCTTGCTTCCTGCTCATGATTGTTAGCCATAAGAGCCAAGTTGACATACTCAACATCATCATCAGAATCTTCACCATTACCAGCCCAATCATACTCCTGAGACATGAAAGCCTTTTCTTTTTGCTTGAGAAGTTCAAAGTATTTCTTTTTATAATCAACCGGCTCAAATTTCCTGTTGCCCTTCTCAACCTTGGGCTTTCTGCAGTCTCCAGCAAAGTGGCCAAGCATTCCACAATTGAAACATTTAGACTTAGACTTTTCAATCCAGTTAGTTTTGCTGGGTTGAAAGTCTCTTCTTGGTGGCCTTGCCTCTGAGTTTCTCTTAAACTTGAACTTAGAGAATTTTCTTGACAGAAAAGCAATGTGTTCATCAATCTCATCCAAGTTGGCTGGTTCTGATTCTTCTTCTTCTGTCATCTTGCCTTTACCCTTGCTAACATCACTCCTACAACTAGCTCGACTAGTTGTGGCCTTTGCAGCTTCTTCATTGTCATCTTCCAGTTGGTTCACAGATGCAATCAATGCAATAGATCCACCCTTCTTTTGTACCTTTTCAATTTCTTCATCTTGCTCCATTTCCAACTCATATGTCTTCAAGGTTCCATAAAGCCTTTCAAGAGTGTAGTCTTTGTACTCTTGAGTGTTTCTGAGAGAAACAGTCATAGGCTTCCATTCTTTTGGAAGAGCTCAAAGAAATTTAAGGTTTGAATCCTTGGTTTGATAGATCCTCCCATACAACTTTAATCCATTCAAAAGCTTTTGAAACCTACTAAACGTGTCATTTAGGGTTTCACCAGCTTTAAAATGAAAATGCTCATATTGTTGTATAAGGAGTTGCATTTTGTTTTCCCTAACTTTCTCAGTTCCTTCACAGAGAGTTCTGACAGTGTCCCATACTTCTTTGGAGGTTGTACAGTTTATGACATTGTCAAACATCTCTTGCTCCAAACCATTAAACAGAATGTTCATGGTTCTTTTATCTTTATGAACTTCTTTAACATCTTCAATAGTCCATTCTGAGACAAGTTTTGGAATTTCCACATCAAGAGCATCATCTGGCACTCCAACTCTACATGCAAACTTCATGGGAACGTGTGGACCTTTCTCAATGCAGTCTACATATCTCTCATCCATAGACATGAGATGTAAATGCATCTTTACTTTCCAGTGAAAGTAATTTTCCTTATCAAGAACTGGTATCTTTACTCCTGCATCCTTCTTCACCATGGTTACTGTTTTGGTCTTGATCTTTAAACTTCTTGTATGTTAGAAGCTTGCTCTGATACTAATTGTTAATCCCAAATGACCTAACAGAATTGTAGAAGGGGGGGGGGGGTTGAATACAATTCTTGATATTTCTTAAACTTAAAAACAACTTACAAATAAAAACTAAACTTAATATAAAAATCACAAGCACATAAATAATTTCAGTTGAATTGTTTGATGATCCAACTGAAGTGATTTTTATTGCGGAAATAATCTGTGATACAAAAGTACACAGCTGCTCAGTTACAAGAATGTAGAGAAGAAAATGCTCTCAAGGATAGCTAATACAATCTCTTTGTTTTTCTTCTCTTACTCTTATTTTAACTGCTACACTTCGTTATATACATTCCCAAGTTTACAATACTATTTCTGGCTACACTAATGTACACTAGTAATAACCATCAGTAGCTTGCTTTTCATTCCTTTTGTCCAGTGGTCCTTGGAGATCTTTACTTTTGTCTTCACGCTTATTATGATCACTCCCAAGAGCCTTCTTGGAAATTGGAATGTTTCCTTATTTCCAGTGACCATTTTGATGGCTTCCAATGCACAGTACACTTCCATATCTCCTTTAGATCTGTTCAGTAAACTGTCACTATCACTTTGTCAACTATTCAAAAAGCAATAATGATTCGTTGATAGCAGGGAGATGTGTTTCGTTGATAGCTTTATTCTTCATTTCGTTGATGAGTAAACTCCATACCGTTGATAGGATAATCTTCATTCCGTTGACAGGTCTTCACTTAGGCAAAATTACAAGGCATGAGATATTTACAATTAACCAACCTATTTTGCCTATCTAGTACTTAGTCAACATGACTTAGAAAACCTATCCAATATCTACAATGAAATGCATATCAAACTAGAAGTATTGTACAGTGCAATTGCTACATCACTCATTTCGTTGATGAGCTACATGTCAACGGATTGCTACAAAGCATACCATTCCGTTGACAGCTACAAAATGACTTTACACAAATTCTACTAAGTGTTTTATGTTTATCATCAAGAACAACATATTCCTAACAACAACCCAAAAGTAAAAGGCTTGAAACCTACTGCTAGTATGATTTCTACTTGAAAACAGAAAGGCAGCGCAAATGTTTGTTCTTATTCATTATTATACATAGGTGATACTTATAATTAAACCGGAGCAACAAGAGCTGCACTCCGAACCAACTCAGTCTCCTACCTGAGGTGCTGCAACAACCATCCTACGGGCGGTCCATACGCCTCTGACTCGCTTCCGAGCAGTGTGGTAGATCCCGACCATCTACTCTAGCTGTTGTGTTGTGATATATATAAAAGAAAACAAGAGTGATCACTAAGCCCAACAAAAATATAAAGCAGCATAATCATATATGTAAGCTTATATCATAATTGAAAGCTTTTAGAACTTCATTCGTATACAGAATGATATATTGAAATATTATTTTCGTCAAAACAGGCCATATAGTTCAAATACTGTATGAGGTATAGTACTTTGTTAAAATATCATTAACAAGTATCCGTAACCGGTATATAACCAAAGTTACCAAAATATTTCTGAAATTCCAATCCTTGGAAAACAGGGGGAACTGTACAGGGCTACGCACTGGTATTACGATGATTAGTCGTCATACCAAAAAAATTTCTACTAGTAGATGGATAATCCCGAAGATCATTACCCTAGCCGCATACGGGCTAAGCTGGACCGGCGTCACCCGGCCTCTTACGTATTAGTAACCACATGGCAACATCAAGGCCACGCAAGTGGACCGCTCTCTGCCAACGGATTCCACTGGACTGGCGTCATCCAGCCTCTTATTAATATATTGACCCCTGGCACATCAAGGCCAGTAAAAAAAAAGAAAAAGTTGCGAGACCGTGCGTTACTCAGCCACTTATGCGAATTGTCGTTCCCCCGACTATCTATAAATGGAAAGGATATTACTCCTGTTCCCCAAGCATAAGCTTGTTGATAGGTTTTGTAAAAACACCCTTACTTCGGATTATATCGGAAATAAGTCACAATGTGGGTTGACAGTTGTCAACTGACCTCGATCCTCGAGTAAAACATTTTGAAATCACGACCTGGGAGTTTTGTAAAATATCTTTAGTTATGATAATTCATAAACTCAAAATATAATTGGTTTTGATGAAAGAGGTAAGTGAAATCATATGTTCACTTCCTGAAATGGATTCCCAATCTTTTATAAATCAAAAGACAATATTAATGTTTTGAAATAATTTTTAATAAAATATTTGGGAAACCCTACTATAATCAAATAAATCTTTTTAAGGTCAGAAAATATTTTAATAAATATTGGAACCGTAAATAATAATATAAATAAGGTTGTAAGATTTTTAAATCACCTTGGGAATATTTAATAATTATTCAAATAATAAATATTGAATTAATATTCAATAAAATGCTACTTAAATGAATATTCCAAAATAATATTCACTTAATTAAATAAATATTCAAATAACATTTATAATAATATTATTTAAATATTGTAACGCCCCCAAATCCCCTACAGGAATCCAGGTCGTCACATTCTCTCGCGGAATATTCGATCACCTGCTTACAATATAATCTACAACAATAATCATAATAAACTCCATAATCTACTCCACGGGTTATAGTGTTAGAACAAGTACTTAATAATCCAAAAGTTATTACATCACAAATTCTCTTCCCAGAATCTCTGATATATTTTTACAACTTCTTCCCAGCTTGCACCCTTCTCATATACTATAAGGCTAATGCGCTGGATTAATAGCCTTTCCCCTTCCCTTTATCACGGTTCGCCGCACTAGTGCCAGCTCTGGGTGCCGCTGTTTAATAATATTTAAATAGCAAGAATGATCAAACAGAATGCCCAGCAAGTATATAGACACCATATGAAGCAACAAAAACTCGCTTAAAAAAAATATGTTTTTACCACTTTATAAAACTTCTCCACTTATATAAATATATACTTTAGAAAAGAGATTAACTCGGAAATTCTTATCAATCTCAGAATACTACTCTTATAATGGAATAAATAGATCTCAATAACTTCTCCATACTACTCGAATATAATCCAATAACTTCTTGGAACTACTCAATTGATTTGAATGAATATAATTTAACAACTGCTCAGATCAACACCCTAGTTAACAGAACCACAAAGGAATCGGTTAACAGTTAGGATATCGATGATTGGACTTCTTCTCAAACGCCTACTCAAGTAATGGATTGATCAGTCCATTGTCACTACTAGTTTACTATCGATAGAAGGATGAGCCGACGTCTCGAACACACCCCAAATACTACTCAGTGGGCCGGTGCATTACTCCGGTCACTTTTGCCATCTTTTAGTCCAGAATATAAGGTGTCGGAATCGTCGATCACCTTCAACAATAAATCTCTTAGGCATCACGGTAAAAATAACACGTGCACCTTTATTTACTTCTCAATAAAATACTACTCCAATATCGTTCAGAAACAATGAACGATAAACACCTCCAATAATTTAGTTTTCCCCTTGAATTAGTAGAGGAAATAAATATGAAAACTGTTCTGATCATGGATTTGAAATGAGGTGACCCATATCAGTATTCTCAACTTACTATGTATATATAACTCCACTTATATATATCAATTAATATATAGTATGAAGATATTATTTAATATATCTCTATCACCTTCTCGGCGAGTACGAATAAATATCTCGATAGATGTTACAACAATATGGACCAACTCATGAAATAAATTTTATAATATCCGGATAACAAGGTCAATAATAATATATATGCATTTCAAATTGCATGAATAAAATCCAGTATAAACTACTAGATGGAATATATGCATTTATATTTATCAAAACTTAAATAGCATACTTATGTATTTAAAATATATAAATACTCTGAACAATAGAGTATGAACTAGTAAACTTGCCTGGTACTCTGGATGTATTAGGGGCTCGTAGCGGGGTTCGACAATCTAAACAAGGTCAAGAAGACACGCGATTAATCCCCTACGATCCACTTATAACTCAATGCTTAAACACTTAAGCCAATCACAAACAAGGCACTAAGGGTCCCTCTAGACTCATACTAAGTCCATGTTAATCGACAAACACTTAAGACATAAGTTTAGTCCAAACTCGTTCCTCAAATTCATACTTAACGTAGGATATTATATACATCTTACTAACCATTTATAACCTTGTTCTTTACACCAATATGTTGCCTTGATAATTCTTAACAAGTTTCGTGTTTTAATCGACTCGAAATTCCTCTCTTAACTTAACCAAAATGGATGGTCAAAACAGTACCTCTAGAGTTGACTTTCCTGAAAATTAATATTCTGCGACTCGCACTCCAACACTTTTAATAAATCACTGAAAACATTTTTAAATACAAAACCACTTCTAAAATCATCTTTGGTATTTGTAATATTTATCATAAAAGTTCCGATTCGAAAACACGAGTCTAGATAGGTGAAATGTATTTTTGAAGTTGAGTCAACTGCGGATTTTTACTATTTGCATCACTTTTACTAAAACGTTCATAACTCGATAACCGTTAACTCAAATGACGTACCATTTTCGCGTGCACGATCTAGATAATGTCTAGAAGGTTATCAACTCAAGACTGGGCTCTGTTCAAAGGACTCATTTTTCTGATTTTACAAAACAGGGCAGGGGGTTTGCAAAGAGTAGTGTCATCTCCTTAAAGGGCTTTTCCACTTGCGCAACCTCGGCTTACGCATTTTATAAAATTGAACAATAATATTTTGCACTCGAAACCTTCGCACACATCTTGATAA
The DNA here is from genome assembly GCA_030848705.1 of Heracleum sosnowskyi. Taxonomy (NCBI): domain Eukaryota; kingdom Viridiplantae; phylum Streptophyta; class Magnoliopsida; order Apiales; family Apiaceae; genus Heracleum; species Heracleum sosnowskyi. The sequence continues at coordinate 66,694,189 of CM061243.1, forward strand.
CTGACCTTAGCATGTTACCAAAAAATTTCATATTTTAGAACAACTCTTAAGGGTCTCAAACATAGTCACAAAGTTGATGTGTTTCTACGATTTCATTACTCGAACAAGTTTTACTAAAACGACCATAACTCAAAAACCATAAACTCTTTTGACATGATTCTTACGGCAAAATAAACTAGAAAATAATATCTACACCACCATATGCAGTGGTTACTCCTTAAACAAAGTGAAGGTCTCGGTTTGATACTGTCTTTAAGGGTTAACAAAATTTCGTCATTACGACGGCTATAAATCGAACATTCCAAATTCGTACATGCCTCAAGCATAACATCAAAGCAACTCATGGCTTAACAACATCAATTACTACTGTCAAGAGGCTCTAAGGCCAGTGGTAAGGTCCCATGACCACCACACAACATATACACAACAAACAAACTTGAATCACCCACTAAAACACTAATCAAGAACTCATCTTGTAAACAACTTAAGATCTCATCAAAAACTCTATAAAACTCAAAGGTGGTTCAAAGATTTTACCTTGATTGATGCTCTACCAACACTAACAAGTGCTCACAATCACTCAACAAGCCTTAGATACTCCTTACAAAACTTAAACCTTAAGATCCAATCAAGAAAACAAGTTAATAAAATTTCGGAGTTACTATTAATCATCACTTTGTAAGATCCATATAAAATCGAAAAATAAGAGTTTGGTTCTCATCTTTTTACCACACCTTCTACTCTTCAAGGGATTTATTTTGAGTCCTATCTCATCACCAGGGGATGCTTGAAGCTCGACTTATTGGCTTTCTAAGGTGAGTGGTCAAAACTGGGAAAGGCTGGACAGTTTCGGTTCTCCGACTTGGGGAAGGGATTTGACTAGGCTACACTCCTTTGTTGGCCATGAAATTTTAAACGTGCGTTCTCCATACAATGAAGGAGATATGGTTAAACTTTGGTGATTTATGAATGGATAGACGTGGAGATATGAATTTTTCTTTGGATCTGGTTTCTGCTGAACAGTTTTGGAGAGTTTGTGTTTTGCTTGCTCTTGTTTTCTTTTTCTCTTTGTTTTTGATTTGTTTCCTTGGAATAATGCAAGAGTGCTGATTGTTTGTGTGGCTAATAACTTGTTTTGTCATCAATGACAAGGCTCATTTGCACTTGTGGTTGTGGTGAAACTGGTGACAAGGTGGTGATTCACCACTTTGTCATCACTTGTCATGCATATGTCACTCATCTGCATCACGCTTATGTCATCATTTGTATCCTCAATTCTCTTATATATTGCACTTGATGATCTCATATAATACTCCTCCTTTGGTTAGGGTTTAATCCATAATTTGTTACGCTTTTGTTTTGCGATAGTTTCAAGTGGTTTTAAAAACGTTTCTCTGTACCAAAGCTAGGGGATACTTCCTATTTCCTTGGTTTAATATGTGATCCTAGATTTCTCACCTTGGTTTAAGATATGATCATGGATTTCTCATTCTACATATTTTATGAAAACGATCAAATCAATACATCCTTGATTGTCCGATGAATATTGATCAAAATTTAAAGTTGGAACCTCCTGATTCTGATCGCGTTTACATTCACTTATTCTACTCACACAACACGAATATAATCTCGAAATATAAATCTTCCATCTTCTATATAAGGTGGTTGAAAAAGAAAAAAAAATACACAATATAACCAAAGTCACTATTTATAATATTAAATAATATAAGATAATCCAGGGGTGTTATAAATATCTCACATTAAATATCCAAGATATAAATATTGGAATATTTAATCAATACTAAAAATATAGTTGTCTCTGGAACCCTCCAGTTTTTATGACAGTAAAATCAAACAAATAATTATTTAGCTCCCGGTCTAAACTTTAACTATCATACAAGTACTCTATACTTAGAGTCTTTATAAAACCTCGGTTTATAGCTAATATAAACATAGCATATAAACCATATATCTTACGAAAACTCTTTATCAAAGCATAATCAGTTTATAGCCCTTTTAAAGCCTTAAGCAGTATATATCACAATCACAAAATTAAATCACAACAGCATCTTATATCAGATGTAGGGTTTGAAAACTTGTCTGGGTGTCTCGGTGAAGTGGTAGTGAGGGCTTGGGAGTGTGCTCGTCGATCTATAATAAGATACACAATCAGTCCCCTAGAACCATTTAACGTGCCAATAACTTAAGCACTAACGTTCTCTTAATGAAAATCAAATGTCTCGTTCTTGGTCACTTATAACCTCATGACATTCCTTAAAATCTTAGGTCAAAAGTTTGGGTATTAATCCATTCACAAAACTCAAGTACTTTACCATTACTAAACTTATGGTTTTAACTATCCCCTTAAGGGAATTTCACTTGCGCAACTTTTGTTCCCGTATTTTTATAAAATCGAAAAATTATCTTTTTAACACAAAACCTTCTCGGTTCACTTACTAACTGTCCATGCTAGTATCCACTTTAATATCATGACCTAATTCCATTTTAAGGGGTTTGATCATAAGCTCAAAGTTCATAAAGTGAACTACTTAGTTACCCAAAACCACTTTCACTAAAACGGGTGTTTCTCCTAAACCGTAAATCGAAACGATACGATTCTTTCACCAAAATAAACTAAAAAACAAGACCTACATGATCATGGCAAGTAAGTGTTGTTGTCATGTCTTAAAGTTACCCGAGGTTTCTGCCTAATCAACCTGATGAAAATTCGACATGATAACGATGCTTAATCGAGATTCACGTGTTTAAAACACTCCAACAAACCACCAATCAACAACCAATCAACCATACTTCTAATTCCTCATATCAATCAACTTATTTTCTGCCTAAACAAGTTCATATCATTGTTCACAAGTTCAACCGTCAATTAACCACTAAACATCATCATTAACAAGTATACATCCTTAATATCACTGCATTTCTAAACATCATATAATCACCATAATCAAAGCATAAATAAAAGGGTGAGAGGGTTTATACCTTCCTTGGTACTTAATATGGACTATAAATGGCTAGTATGCTCTTCCTTGCTCCTTAACTACCCTTATCAAACCTTAAACTTCAAGATCAAAACAAGAATTCATGAGTTTACTATTCATTTTACTATTTATCATCACTTTTAACTCATGATTTGAACATGAAATCATTAATGGGTGAAGCTAGGATCAAGGATTTACCTTAGTCTATGGATGAAGAAGATTTAGAGCCCATGATCATGATTTTTGGTGGAGTAAAACTTGAAGAAAATTTTCTTAACCTTGATGAACAAAAAGAGGCCGAAAGTTTGCTTCTTCTTCTTGCTATTTTGTTCTTGATTATCCAGTGAATAGTGATTTAAAACTCGAATGGAAATCTTCTGATTCTGATTGCGTTTGCATTCACTTATTCTCCTTATACATCAATAATATAACTTCGAAACATCCATTCCATGTCTCCCATATAGGGTGGTCTGAAAATATTTTCATCAGCAAAATTTACTATTCATTAGGGTTTCAAAATATTACAAAATTTTGGGATATTACAGCCAAGGTATGCTCAGCAAGTATAACCCATATGTAAATATCAAACGACAATCGAACATTAATAAATTTCAAAGTATAAGTTTCTACTCAAAGGAAAGGTTAAGAAATTGAATTGGAACTTACAATAAGACGATACGAGCTATACGGGTGATTAGCCACGTAAAGTGTAACACCCCCAGATCTGGGGTCAGAGATCTGGGTTGTCACTATCCCTTATTCCGTACAAACACTTAATACTTGAATCAAAATATAATAAATCATCACACATGGTGACCCCACCATCAATATACTCACGCCAGTTATGTCTCAGAAACGAACTTACAAAAACAGTAGTCATACGGTCCATAAATTAAAGTTATTACAACCCAAAAGTAAAATACTAGCTACCTACTGCCAATGTGATTTCTACGTGAAACCAGAAAGGCGGCGCAAATGTTTGTTCTTGTTCATTAAAATACATAAGTGATACTTATAAATAAACCGGAGCCACAAGAGTTACACTCCGAACCAACTCAGGACTTCTACCTGATCAACTGTAACAACCATGTTATGGGCGGCCTGTATAGCTATGATGCGCTTCTGAGCGGTACGACGAATCCTGACCATCTACCCTAGCTGTTGTGTTGTGATATATATGTATAGAAAGAAAAGCAAGAGTGAGCACTCGGCCCAGCAATAATACAATACAACATAAGCATATAAGTGAGCTTATATCATAAAGGAAAACCTTTAAAACTTCATTCGTATACAGAATGATATATATTTATTTCTCTTTTCGTCAAAACATACCATACAGCACGACTGCTGTATGAGGAACATCATTACTCTTTACTGTCACATTATCAGTAACTCGGCGCCTAGGATTTTGTTACAATGTACAGTTCAACTCCAATCGGAGGGAAGAAAGGGAATGTACTGGAACACCCGATACACGGTGATCAGCCGTTGTATCGTAACTTTTCTTTTCTACTAGTAGAAGGACGACTTCCTGTTCGGTTATCACCCTGACCGCATACGGGCCACTGTGCTAAGAGATCACTACCTCGGTGCCTATTTCGTCACCGGGCAAACCTTAGCACGCAATGGATCACTACCTCGGCGCCTATTTCGTCACCGGTCAAGCCTTGATAATTTTGGCACTAACCCGGCACCTATTTCATTGCCGTGTAGGCCCTTCCAATTCCCATAATGAAAAATATCAATGAAACGGAAATCGGAATTAAATTCCATTTTCCCCAAGTACAATTACTTGTCAAAACTTTGTAACCGTTTAGAATACCTTACTCCTAGAGTAATTGAAAGGAGTACGTCAAAGTGGGTTGACGTTAGTCAACGAAACTACCGATGATTACCACGTATTTTGAAAGAATGACCAGTGAGTTTATTGAAATTTCAGAGTTTAGCGAGTTTAAAACACTTTACTTGAATGGGGGAGCCATCCCCAGCTATAGTTATTCTAGAGGAACAATGGAGGTAAAACTCTATCCTCGACTTCTTAAACTAGATTCCCAATTTCCGATGAGTAGAAAACACTATTCGCATTTAATTATTTTAAGATAATATTTGGGAATCTCTACTTTAAATACCTTTTCTGAAGATCAGAAAGTTTTGTGTACATAGTAGAACCTTAAATAATATAATAAGGTTCTATGATTTTTAAATCACATTTGGAATATTTAATAAATATCCAAATAATAAATATTGAATTATTATTCAATATAAAACCACTTAAGTGAATATTCAAAATAATATTCACTTAATAAAAATATTCAAATAATAAGAATTGAATTATTATTCAATATAAAATCACTTAATTGAATATTCAAAATAATATTCACTTAATAAAAATATTCAAATAATAAGAATTGAATTATTATTCAATATAAAATCACTTAAATGAATATTCAAAATAATATTCACTTAATCAAATAATATTCAAATAATATTGATTACAATATTATTTAAATATCTCACCTTAAATATCCAATAATATATACCTTGGAATATTTAATAACCTTTAAAATATAGCTGTCCCTGGAACCTTCCAGCTTCTGACAGTGTGATCAAAACAAAACAATAATTTAACTCCCTGTCTTATTATTTTAAAATCATCGTACATCTGCTCTATAATTAGAGCCTTTAAACCTTGGTTTATATCTAGTATTTACCTAACATATAAACCTTATATCTTACACATCTTTTTATTAAAAGCGAAAACATTTTATAAGTCATTTCACAACATTAAAGCAGCATATTTATCATAATCACAATATATATCACAACAGCATCATTCATATGATGTAGGGTTTGAAAACTTGCCTTGGTGTCTTGGTGGTGTGGTAGTGGGGGCTTGAGAGTGTGCACGTCGATCTATAACAAGATATACAATTACAGTCAGTCCCCTAGAACCAATTAATGTGCCAAAACTGAAGCACTCAAGTTCTATTAATAAAAATCAAACGTCTCGCTCTCGGTCCTCTATAACCTCATGACGTTCCTTAATTCTTAAGTCACAAGTTTGGGGTGAAAATCTATTCACAAATCCCAAGTACTTTTCCTTTACCATTTCCTTGTTTTAAACCCTCCCCTTAAGGGTACTTCACTCGCGCAACCTTCGTTCGCGTATTTTTATAAAATCACCAACTTCTCTTTTTAACTCGAACCCTTCTAGGTTGCCTTTCCTAATTATTCATTCTATTCTCCACTTTAATATCTCGGCCAAATTTCATTTTTAAAGGGTTTGATCACTATCTCAAAGTTCATACAATGAACTACTTAGTTACGTGAAACCGCTTTTACTAAAACGGACGTTTCTCCTAAACCGTAAATCAAAACGATACGATTCTTTCGCTAAAACAAACTAGGAAACAGGGTCTACATGTTCATGGTCAGAAACCTTATGTTTATACCCTTTAGAGTGTTCGTGATCTCTGTCCAAACTACCTAATAAAATTTCGACATGGTAACGGCGCTTAAACGCGATTCCCGTGTTTTTAAATACTCAATACAACCACCAATCCATAATTAACCAACCACCAATCAAACCTTAAGCTAATACTACTATTTTCTGTCCAAACATGATCATATCCTAGTTCATAAGTTTATACACAAATCATCCATCAAACATGCTTAAAATCATGCATACATGCTTCATTACTACATAGTTCTTCTACAACCACTTATAACTATTAGATCAAGCATAACCTCAAAAGGGAAAAACGTTTTATACCTTCCTTGGAGCTTAACAAAGACTATATATGGATGATATATCCTTCCTTGCTCCTTAACTATGCTAATCAAACCTAAAAACATCAAAACAAAACAAGATCTTATGAGTTTACTATTCACATCACTATTCATCATCAACTTTGAATCCATTTTTGACCAAGCTATGATCCATGGATGAGGCTAAGATTAGAGATATACCTTTGATATAGGATGAGGGTGATTTAGAGCCCAAGATCAAGATTTATTGTTGAGTGGAAGTTGGAGAAAATGTTTTAAGGAATGGATATGAAGAAATAGCCGAAAGTTTGATGTTCAAGGATGCATCTCTTTTGCTTTTGTTTTTCTTTGATTTTCTTTTCCTTTTGCTTTTTCTAATTAAACTTAACACTTTTTAATTGATTTGTGTGGCTAATAACTTGTTTTGTCATCAATGACAAGGCCCTTTTTGAACTTGTGGTGGTGGTGAAAGTGGTGACAAGGTGGTGATTCACCACCTTGTCATCACTTTGTCATGCTTATGTCATTCCCTTGCATCATGCTTTTGTCATCATTTGTATCCTCATTCCTCTTATATATTGCACTTGATGATCTCATATAATACTCCTCCTTTGGTTAGGGTTTAATCCACAATTGGTTACGCTTTTGTTTCGCGATAGTTTCAAGGGGTTTTAAAAACGTTTCTCTGTACCAAAGCTAGGGTACTTCCTTTATCTTTCCATTTCCCTTGTCTAATATATGATCCTAGGTTTCTCACCTTGGTTTAAGATATGATCATGGATTTCACATTCCACATACTTTCTTAAAACGATCAAATCAATACATCCGTGATAGTCTAGTGAATAGTGATTTAAAACTCAGATGGGAATCTTCTGATTCTGAGTACGTTTAAATTCTTTTATTCTTCCCATACATCAATAATATAACTTCGAAACATTCATTCCAGGTCATCCACATAGGGTGGTCTGAAAAACTTTTCCTCAGAAATTTTACTATTCATCAGTGGAATTTACTTTTCATCAAGGTTTTAAATATTACAAAATTTTGGGATATTACATAAAGCTCCAGACCACGTTTGCACATGGTCCTAACATTTAAGGATCCATAGGCCACATTGGCCACAAAATAAATAAGTAACCATGACCTCCGCCTCGGTCGATATTATTGTTCCATTTATAGGGATTCAACAAAAGAATAAAGCAGTGATTAGATTCTAGTACCCTCAACATTTTATTCAGGTTATAAGCTAATTCAAAATTTATAGCAAGGTTCAAAATTTAGGTGATTGAAAGCATGGTAATTAGGTAAGCAAAATGATAAGTACGTATCAGGGGTTTTAAAAGTCAACAAGGATCATCAGGGAATAGTTCAAGATAAAGGTATTATACAAACATGGTAAAGGTAAGGGATCATTATAAGTAAGGAGCAATGTCCAAGGGTACACTGGTATAAAATCAATTGCATAATAATCGTAAAGGACAAGTAAGATTTGTTCGTATACTTGCAATATAATTGAAAGGTAACATTCACATCATAATTTAAGAAAACTACCACTAGCTTGAACAATAAGTGGAGGGTAAAGACACTTGCCTCAAGTAGACAGTAACTAAGTAACTGAATCTTATGGTCCCAACTTGACTTCCACTGGCTCCTTGCCTAGCCCTCTACTGGAACATGTATAAGAATATAGTATCGTCTTATTCTTTATCACTTAATACCTCATCTTTATTTACGTATATCTCTAAGTACTTCTACCCCAACGACATATAATTATATATACATATGTAACCAAGTCATCAATTAAGAGCACATACTATTTTGACTCAGCCAACATTTAAACATGTAGTCACTTAAAACGTATCACTTAATGACATCACATGGCCTTCCTTAACCCTATGACGGAAAGACCTCAGGATAAAGTACTTTAATAACTTTATCTACTCTTTTTGACAACAATAACACTTAATTATATAAGTCATGTATACGTACCATAGGCCTTATACAATCCACATAAAGTCAACACATTGGTTTAATACATATATAATAACTTACCCTTACAACAAACCATAATCAACTAGTCAATCCAACACATATACCATTACTAATTTAACGACGACTTAAATTAAAATACAACTACGCAATTAGCACAACTTGATCATGTATACCATTTAAATCAATCAACAAAACTACGACGTCTAAACCCAATCACCAACATCTTTCTCCTTTCCCTCTTTTCTTTTTTCTCTCCTTTCTCTCTTTTATTTTTCTCTCATTTCTCTCTTTTCTTCCTCTCGACCCTCACTCCCTTCTCATCTCTCTCTAGGCCTTATGGCTCCAACCAACACCAAACACCCACATAAACACACGCACACACACTTACACACTCACGCACAAGAGTTCTTTTTCTTAAAACACTCACACAAGAACATACTTGTACGAAAACATTTCTTTTATGTATACACATGCAAGAATACAATATTTTACACAAAACACATTTTAAGTCACACACACCAAATCAAAATTTTAAAATATTACGCACACACATACAAAATCAAATTTTAAATCACACACAGAAAAGTATCACACATACACACACCAAATCTCATTTTTAAATAACACACTCATACTCTCACAAGATCACATATTCATCCCAAAATCACATTTTTACATCACACATGTTAGATCAGGATTCAATGATCATCAGGATCTGGACTACTGATCAGGATTAAGATGTTGACGTCATCAGGATTATATATCGTCAGTATCAGGATTGCTATCAGGACTGAGATCAGGATTATCATCATGACCAGAAGCTGATCAGTATTACTTCAAGATAACTATCGAGTCCAGAAAAATAAGGAATGTTGATTTGTCGGTTCCTAGTTTATAGGAATGCAGCTGTCGGTTAGGATATGTATCAATATAGTTTGTAATTGATTTAAACATATCTTGTAATTGATAGAGTATTTGTGTAGTATATAAACACAGTTTAGGTTTTACATATTGCAATCGCATACACGAGTATTATTGTAACTTAGAAGCTTTCAAGAACATCAGAATTTTTTGAGAGAGTTTTGTAACAGTTTTATACCAGAGTTAATAAAGCTGTTATTATTTCATATTTGTGTTTATTAAGTCGAGAATCTTATATAATTGTATTCAACCCCCTTCTACAATTGTTAATTACTGGGCAACAATTGGTATCAGAACAAACTGATTTAAATCTAAATCAGAAACGATCTAAGATGTCGACAACCAAGAATGAAAGTATGAAGATTCGCATCCTGAAGAAAACTGAATACCCTACATGGAGGTTAAAGATGTTGATGTACCTGGAAGCCACAGATCCTGATTATCTGGACAGGATTCGTGATGGACCATATATCCCTACGAGAATTGTTGGTCAAACAGATACTGTACCTGAACACTTTATGGTCAAGGTAAAAAGTGAGTGGAGTCCAAAAGAAAAGGCTCATGTTCTCAGGGATGCTAAGGTAAAGAATATTCTGCACAATAGTCTTGATGTTGTCATGTCAAACAGGGTGATTGCATGCAAGTCTGTAAAGGAAATTTGGGACACCTTGGAAACTCAATGCCAAGGATCTGCATCTGTCAAGAAAAACAGAAGGACTCTACTGATTCAAGAGTATGAACAATGAGATGCAAGACCCGATGAGAGCCTTACTGACGTGTATGATAGATTCCTGACACTGCTGAATAATCTATCTCTAGTTGGCAAAGAGTATGTAACTGAGGACTCTAACACCAAGTTTCTGAGAGTTTTACCTGAAGAATGGGATACACAAACATCTATCATTAGGCATCAGTATGGTCTTAACACTGTGTCTCTTGATGAGGTGTATGGAATGCTTAGAACCTATGATCTTGAGGTTCAACAAAGAAAAAACAAAAGAAGCAGCAAGGCAAAGTCTATAGCCTTAAATGTTGAAACAAAATCAAAAGGAAAAGCTATTGAGGTCTCTAGAAGAATGACAAGAGTGGTAGAGTCGGATCCTGATGACTCATCATCAGATACTGATGGCAATCCTGATGCCAATACTAATGATGATTCTATTGACTCTGACATGCAGAAAATGGTTGCTATGATAGTCAAGGGCTTCAAGAAGATGAAGTTCAGAAAGGCTAGAAGACAAGGCAATTTCTAGAAAAAGACCTTCAATCCTAACAAGGAAAGATACAACAAGAAGGACAACAAGAGTGGCAAATTTGACAAGTCAAAGATAAGGTGCTACAAGTGTAATGAAATGGGGCACTTTGCAACTGAGTGCAAAAACGCTAAAACACTCATCACATCAAGAAAGGATTGGATGGACTCCTCCTCAGAATCTGATACTGAGGTAGTCAACTATGCCCTGATGGCCAATACTGATGAGATTGTTGTTCCTGATGAAAAGGTATCCAGTACTGTTTTTGATTTTGATACAAATAATGTCTCTGAGTTAAGATGTTTTCTAAAGTCATTGCTTATTAGCTTTAGAAGTCAATTTGCTGAAAATGCTAGGATCTCATCTGAGATGTCTGAACTTAGGAAAAGAAATGAGCATCTAGAAGCCGAATTATCTTTTATGCAAGAAGTACAAAAATAGTGTGATAATGCTAAGCACATGAAACTTGAAATGCAATTTAAATGTACTTCTCTTGAAAAAGAACTTGAATATGCTAATGAGAAAATCAGAACCTGGACAGATTCTGGAAGGAAATTTCATGAAATCAATACTTCTAAGAATTGGAAAGAATGTCTAGGGTACAAGTTAGAAGAAGATAAGAAATTGAAAAAGAAAGTTGTTATTGATGAGATAGTTAGTCCAAAGACCTACAGACATGTTATAGATAAAACCAAATCTAAGATTAAACCTGTTGATTTTGTATTTGGTAAAGATCCCAATTCAACTTTTGAAAAGGGATCTACTTCTGCACAATCTTCCACAGATTCTAAGTCTAAACCTGTCAAGAGTAAAGGAAATAAGAATGTAGGTTTACTGTCTCAGAACCAACTTAGGGATAAAGTTTGTGATGAAACATGTAGACAAAAATCACCCACTATCAAAAGAAACAGGAATGGTAAAGTTGGGATTAATAAAGAGAATAATTATAAGTTTATCCCAAATGCACCAAGAAAATATTGTTTTACATGTGGTAACTCTAATCATCTTGCTATTGATTACAGGAAGAGTAAAAAAAAGGTCACTGAAATTTCTTGGTCTGATGTTAGGAATAGATCAGTATTTTATAAACCACAAAATTCCTGATTTCATTGTGGCAGTAAATGGCATTCTATTTATACTTATGAAGAATACCATAATTTGTACTATAACTTTTATGATCCTTTACCTAAGTTCAATAAAAGTGCAAATTCTGGTAAACTTAAGAATGTCAATTGAAGCATGCATTTTTCAATACTGATATTGACAAAGCAAATCCTGATGGACACAATCTTGATAGGACTGCTAAAGTCAAAAAATCTTATGCTTCTAAATTTAGTAAAATGCATGGAAAAAGAGCCCAACAAGTGTGGGTTCGTAAATATCTTGACTAGTTGTTTTTGTCTAATTGCAGGGTAAAAAGAAAATTGTGTTAGTCATGGATAGTGGATGTTCTGTGCACATGACTGGAAACAAAGCCCTGCTGTCAGAATATGAGGAGAAGGCTGGCCCGACTGTGTCTTATGGAGATGGCAACATTGGACAAACCTTGGGATATGGCCATATAATCATTAGCAATGTCATCATTGAAAAAGTAGCTCTTGTGAAAGGACTAAAACACAACCTGTTGAGTATTAGTCAGAACACATACAGAGGTTATCATGTCAACTTCTATTCCACTCACTGTGAAGTAGTCAGCAAGTCATCAGGAAAGATAACACTCATTGGTTACAGGCATGGTAACATATATGAAGCCAACATTCAATCAAATACCGATGTCTCCTCTACTTGTGTCATCAGGTAAAGCATCAATAGATGAAAGTTGGAATTGGCACAAGAAGCTTTCTCATCTCAACTTCAGCAATATCAATGAGTTGGTTAAGAAAGATTTGGTTAGAGGATTGCCTAAAGCTTTGTATACTCCTGATGGACTCTGTGATGCATGCCAAAAAGCTAAATAGAGAAGGAAATCATTCAAGAGTAAATCTGAATCCTCTATTGGAGAACCATATCACATGTTACATCTTGACCTATTTGGACCAGTCAACATAATGTCCATCAGTAAGACAATGTACACTCTTGTAATTGTTGATGAATTTTCTAGATTCACCTGTCTGTATTTTCTACATAGAAAAGATGAGACTCCAGAAATACTGTTGGATCATGTAAGAATGATAGAGACTGACACAAAGTATAAAGTCAAGATACTGAGGAGTGATAATGGTACTGAATTCAATAATTCAAAAATGGAAGAGTTCTGCAAATACAAAGGAATCATACAACAATTCTCTACTCCTGGCACACCCCAGCAAAATGGAGTAGTTGAAAGAAAGAATAGAACTCTTATTGAAGCCGGCAGAACTATGTTGGAAGAAGCAAAATTACCTACATATTTCTGGGCAGAAGTAGTCAATACATCATGTTATACTCAAAACCTCAAACTGATAAACAGACATGGTGTAACTCCCTATCAAATGCTTAAGGAGAAGAAACCTAGTTTGAAACATCTGCATGTGTTTGGCTATAAATGTTTTGTTCTCAGACCTCATCCTGAATAGCTAGGCAAATTTGAAAACAAGGCTGATGAGGGTATCTTTATAGGCTATCCAGCCTCACGAGCTTTTAGAGTTTATAACTTGAGAACAAGGACTGTCATGGAGTCAATACATGTATCTTTTGATGATAAGAAGATAACTGGAATAAATGAAGACTCTCATGATAGTTTGATCTTTGAAAATGAAGCTACCAAAAATCCTGAAGACTGGAATCAGATACTGATACACCATCAGATACTGATGGGTCACCAAATTCTGTTGATGCACCAAATACTGATGGTGCTACTGATAATGCTACTGATAGTCCACATGTTGAGAGGGAGCAACAACAGACTATTATTGTAACTGATACTACTCAATCATCAGGGCAGGATTCCTCAGATACTGATTCAAGTGACAATCCTGATAATCCATCAGGAGGAGATAACAACAATTCAGGGGAAGCTTCTACTGATTTAAACCCTTTTAATGACATCAACAATCCAGGGGGAGCATCCACTCAAGGAATGATTTACCACCAGCTAGGAAATGGACCAAAAGCCATACTCCTGATTTGATAATTGGGGATCCTGATGCAGGTGTTAAGACAAGAAGTGCAACTCAAAATGAATGCCTATATCAAAACTTTCTATCCAAGGAGGAACCAAAGAAAGTTGAAGATGCACTTAAGGATGTTGATTGGGTTACTGCAATGCAAGAAGAGTTGAATGAATTTGAAAGGAATGAAGTCTGGAAACTGGTGCCAAGACCAAAGAATAGGTCAATTGTTGGTACAAAGTGGGTATTTAAAAACAAGACAGATTGAGATGGAGTAATTATCATAAACAAAGCAAGGCTAGTTGCAAAGGGGTACTCTCAACAAGAAGGGATTGACTATGATGAAACTTTTGCTCCTGTTGCAAGACTAGAAGCCATCAGGATCTTTCTGGCATATACAGCCCACAAGAAATTTAAGGTTTTCCAGATGGATGTGAAAAGTGCTTTCTTAAATGGTGAACTGGTGGAAGAAGTTTATGTTGAACAACCTCCTAGTTTCATTGATCCAAAATATCCAAATCATGTCTATAGATTGGATAAAGCACTTTATGGACTAAAGCAAGCTCCAAGAGCCTGGTATGAAACCCTAGCTCAATTCTTACTGGAAAGTGGATTCAAAAGAGGTACTATTGATAAAACTCTGTTTTATTTGAATCATGGTAAGGATTTGCTTTTAGTTCAGATTTATGTTGATGATATCATTTTTGGGTCAACAAACAATAAGCTATGTGAGAAGTTTTCAAAGCTTATGAAGTCTAGATATCAAATGAGCATGATGGGAGAAATGAGTTACTTTCTTTGTCTCCAAGTTAAACAGACTAATGATGACATCTTTATCAATCAGTCAAAGTATATCAGGAATTTATTGAAGAGGTTTAACATGCAAGATAGTGCAACTGCAAGTACTCCCATAGCTACAGCTACTAAACTTGATCCTGATCAAGGTTCTGAGGTAGATGTAACTCACTACAGGGGAATGATTGGCTCTCTTTTATATCTCACTGCAAGTAGACCAGATATCATGTATGCAACTTGTCTTTGTGCAAGATTTCAAGCAAATCCCAGGGCATCACATCTGATAGCAGTTAAAAGAATTTTCAGATATATTAAAGGCGCTCCTTCTCTTGGCCTTTGGTATGCTAGAGAATCATATTTTGGTTTGTGTGGTTATTCAGATGCTGATTTTGCAGGGTGCAAAATAGACAGGAAAAGCACTTCAGGAAGCTGTCAGTTTTTGGGTGGTAGACTTGTTTCTTGGTTCAATAAAAAGCAAAAGTCTATCTCTACGTCAACTGCAGAAGCTGAGTACATTGCTTCAGGAAGTTGCCGTGCTCAGATAATGTGGATGAGAAATCAGTTGTTAGATTATGGCCTGTCATACTCCAAAATCCCTATTTATTGTGATAACCAAAGTGCTATTGCAATGACAGGAAATCCAGTTCAACATTCTCTTACTAAACACATCAGTATCAGATATCACTTCATAAGAGAACAAGTACTGGAAGGAACAATTGAACTGCATTTTGGTCCTACTGATCAACAACTAGCTGATATATTCACCAAGCCACTGCCTGTAGCTACTTTCAACAAGTTGGTGAATGAACTTGGAATGATGAACTTTGAGATTTTCTGAAGAAGCATCAGAGAGCAAGTCCTGATGACTATCAAATCCTGATGGTCAGTCAGTAAGGTATGTAATTTTGATCGAATCCTGATAGGACAAAATCCTGACAGGAAGTCACTTGGTCAATCCTGATGGACAGGTCAGCATTTCTAATTTGCTTAATTTGTGCCTAATTTTCTGTCAATATTTGATAGGAAACGTTTGAGTTTTAGTTGGACAATTGTATGCGCGCGTGTGTCACACTGATAGATATATACATATAGATACACATAAAAAGCGGTGCAGTTATGTTTAATTACACACGTAATTTGGTCCACTAATTATTTGACCATGAATTATATTTTTCCACCTGTCACTGAGAGTAATATTTTGTTTTAACAAAATACAATTGGTTTTCTAATTTGCAAATTACTCTCACAATTCATCAGTTTTCTATCTTCTTCTACTCTCTGTGCTCACGAACCCTAATTTGCAAATCTCAATTCTCAATTTTCTAAACACTTCTTTAATGGCGTCTTCATCATTCATGAACAAACAGACTGTGATTAGTGGTATTACTTTCGCCACTAACAATTTTGTTGCAGTACTAGATCACCAGGAATTACCAAATGAGTTTCACATTATACAAGATTTCTTGGCTTCGAGCCCATTAAAATATGCTCTAACAGAACCTGCAAGGGTATCTTTTAAGTCTGTGATGCAGGTATGGAACACAACTGTTTTTGATAAAGGACACTCAGGCTCAATCCTGATGAGTTTTGAGTTTGATGGAGTTACTATGTCACTCCTGCTGTTGTTGAGGAGGCACTTCACTTGCCTGCCTTAAATGATCAAACGGCTGTTGTTATTTCTGATTCAACCTCGTTCGAGTTTGTTACTAAGCTGGGCTATAATGGAGAAGTTAAGAGATATGGCAATCTCTTCAGGACAATACTAAAGAGGGAATGGAACTTCTTCTTCGACACCATAAGTCGTTGTTTCCTGAATAAGACATCTAATTTTGATGCTCTACCATCAGGATCTCTCACGATAGGGTACTCTCTTATTTACTCTACTATTTTTTATTATGGGTCATTTGTTTTAAAGGCTTTTAGTGATAGGAAATCAGATAAGTGTGGCTATGTTTGTTTTCTTAGATTTTTCCAATTGATATTTTGTCACTTATGTCCTGATGCTGTATTTGAAGATGATGTGATTCTGCCTATTTGTAGAATTATAGAAAATAATGTGAAGTCCTTAGTCAACAGTGATAAGGCAAATGGTTTCCAAGGCAATGCCTATATTCCTGATGAGGTCAGGCTTTTCTTGAAAGAGAAAATGCCTACTTAGTATGGATCAGATACTGATGCTATGGGACAAGGCCAAACACATCATGTTCCTGACCTAAGCATCCAACCCAAACACTCTCTTAAACAATCCACAACCACCTCTACTATCTCTCAAAAGACTTTAGTTGTAAAATCAAAGAAATCAACTAGATCTGATGGGTCTGGAAGGCAATCAGGATCAAAGGATTTCTCTTCTACACCACTCACCAAAAAGAAGACACAAGGGGGTGTACAAGGGGTCCTGGTTAAAAAGGCTGATAGGGTTGAGGAGGTTGCTGTAAAGAGGAAATTGATTTTGGGTACCAGTTATGATTCTGAGGATGATACGGTACTATCCTATAAGTTTAAAATTCAAAAGGAAGTTGCTGATACTGTTCCTGAAGCTGTGGCACAGTCTTTTAAGCCACAGAAGAAAAGAAAATTAATCAAAAGCAGGTATCATATTCCTTTAAAGGTGAAGACTACTAATGGTCAGTCACCAATTCCTGATGAGTTATCAATTCCTGATGCTCATGCAAATCCTGACATCAGTACTCCTGATGCATCACCACAGAAAACTGTCCTAATCTCCAATTCTCCAGCCACTCCAACTCCAAGGATTATTGAAATTTCATGGGAGAAGGTTGCTGAGACTACTTCCAAGGTTGGTCTTACACCTCCACTTCAAAAGAAAAGGAAGGCAGATGAGATTGTTTTTAAGAGACAGAAGAAACTGAAAGGATCAAGCCCACAAGAACCTGAACTTCAAAGTAGTTCAGCAGCTATTGATGATCCAGTCACACAAGAACCACTCACTCAAAGTGTGAGTGCAGACAAAGTTGATGGAATGGTCACACAAGAACCATTTTCTCAAAGGGAGAATGAAGACATTGACATTCCAGCCACACAAGAACCATCTTCTCAAAGTGAAGATGCAGGCAAGACAACTTCAGTTTCTAAGGAACTTCCTGACACTACTCAAAGGGTTTTTGGTGCTAATGACATAGAGATATTGGTTGAGGACACTGTCATTGAGGGAAGTACACAAGAACCTTTAACTCAAAGTGTTAAAGCAGCTTCTGAACCTCAGGCTCCACAAGAACCATTGGTAGCAAATACTAATGCAAGCCCATCAAATCTTGACAGTGTTGCTCCTGACGCAAGTGGTGCTCCTGATGTTGAGCCAATTCTGATACAACCACTTAACTCAAGGCCAATGATGGATCATATCTCAGATCATCAGGATAAGCTCAAAGGTGTTGCTATTACTGATCCTATTTCTAATGATTATTCTGATGATAGTGATGATGATAATGAAGATGATGTTGAGAAGGATGAGCTTGCCACTGCAATTAAATCAAGTCTTGGAACTACTCATGGTTCTTCAAGTACTTTTATGGCTGACAAAGCTAAAGTTCAAGATTTCTCTGGTCTTTCTACAACAGATGCTGCTGAGCAATTAAGAAGACGTGAATGGGATAATGAATGGTATAGTTCTGATGATTCTGTGAGCTACCCATGTGCACTACTACATGCTTCTTATGCAGCAAGTTTGATTGATAATGAAGATATAAGGAATCACTTGAAGGCTACAACTATTTTAAGCAAGAGCCTCAAGGATGAGATTGATTCTGTTAAGGCTGATAATTCTTTGGTAAGGACTGATATATCTCAAAGTTTGGCAAAGGCTCCTACTGCTCTTCAACTCAGAGTTGTAGACTCTCATGTCAAGTCTCTTATCACTAAACAGTCTTCTATCAACAACAAAATTGATTCTTTAGATTCTAAGGTAACTAATATTGAAGCCTCTCTCTATTTGATTTTAAATTTATTATCAAATCCTGATGCCAAAAAGGGGGAGAAGGTAAGTAAGACAAAATGTACACCTGATCTAGTATTGAAAAGAAATGACGATGATGATAATACTGGAAATGATGGTGATGACTTAGTAAGAAAAGGAGAAACCTCTAATGCTGCTATGGTGAAGTCCACAAGACAAACTTCTCAAAGTCAATCCATGCAGTCAACTCATGTTTCTGATTCTGGAGTGAGAACAGTAAGAACCTTAGTGAACTCTCAGATCCTGATGGAAGAGCAAATCCTGACAGGTGACCAAATCCTGACGCCTGGTCATGGACAAACTTTATCTACAATTCCTGAAGGTGATGAAGATGTAGTTATTGAAAATCCTGAGGACGCTGCTAATCTCTTCCAGAAGTTCAAGACTAAAGCTGGTGATGTTGTTACTCTTCATCATACTGATAAGAGGGTTCAACAATTGTTTGTAAGAAAAGCTCTCTCTATTGCTATTGAAGAATATCCTGATCTTTCTCAAGAAGAATTTCTGAGACAACAGAAAGAGATCATGGAAAGTTTTAATAATCCTGCTCCTGTTAGAGGAAGAGGCAAAGGTAGGAGAGGAGCTAGAAGAGGAAGGAGATCAACACAATCAGTACCTAGACAAACTAGGTCTAGAGGTTTGAGGATTGAAGAAATCACCTAGGATGCTCAAATTCCAAAAGTTCCTGATACTCAACTTGTCAGGATTACTTTTCATGAAGATGGTGAAGATTATGAACCTCAGGTGATTTTGAGAAGAAGACCAAGACAATCAACTCTCATCAGTAATACAACTCAAATTGAAGATTCTAATCTTGACACTATTCAAGATCCTGATGAATCTGAAATTCTACAAGAGGTTGATTTGTTAATACTTTCTACTGTGGTTGATTCTCATAATCTAGAAGTTGATGAAGACGAAGAAGCAAGAAGAAGAGAGATAAAAAGAACAACAGATAGAGATTTTAATCTCTATGTGCAAAAGCTGATCAAATCAAATAGATTGTTGTGGAAAAATGACAGAAGACAACAACACAAGCTAAAAAAGAGCTATGTTCTTGAAAGGGAGAATGATAAGAAATGGAAGCACATTGACACTTTGAAGTGCAATAGACCTGTTAATTTTCAATCAGGTGGTATTACAACAAATGTTTCTAGTGTTGCAGACTTTACTGGTTCTCAAAGATCCAAGACACTATGGACAGAAATGTTTTCAAGTTTGAAGCAGATGCCACATAACTCAAGAGGAGGCATAAGTCATAGAGATGCTGAATTCTTAAACATGCATTATGTTGATCCTCATGCACTGGTTGAAATTGGAGGAAATTTGACTTCTGAACACCTGAACAATTTACAAGGTGTGGAAATAGTTTTAGATTGTCATGTGTAAAGCATAATGTAACATAAGATGTAAGAGAGATAACTACAACTCAACAAAGGACAAGACAGACAATAATATTAACAGAAGCACAGGAATCCAGAATCAAAGAAGAAAAGGTAAACTCAAAAAATCAAAATACGTTATGTATTCTTGAAGTCCGTAAACAGGTCACGGAAAAAAGTTCATGAAAATGTACAAGCCTCAGTGACATCTAAAGAAACAAGACTTTCAAGACGACAGAAGTATGTGAATGATTTAGGGTTAAGTACCACGGGATTCCAGTGATTTAAATGAAGCAAGCAGAACGACAAAGGACTTATCAGCAGCATTGAATTGAAGACATAAAAGAAGAATTGATCAAGTGTTATTCATCTGTGAACCAGGCCAGTTGCACTAGGTGACGGCACTAAGAAGATCAAGTTGTTTTATTGTCTCGGAAGAAATTGATACAGTCTAAAACTGAAACACCCTGAAGCTCAGAAGATTAAGTAAAAAGATCAAGTCAAAGAAAATGGCTCGATGGTTTTTCTATTTAGAAAACCATCGAATGTGATTCAAGAATTCTATCTTAATTTATTTATAAAGTAATTGGCACTTCGATAGTTTTTATTTAAAACTATCGAATGGTGAATTACTTTTATAAATTCGATAGTTTTCTAATTGAGGAGCAGGTGAAAAAGTGTTTGTCTGTCAGGTTGATTAGAGAATTGGACGGCCAAGATTGTTTTAACATTTAAGGTTCGATAGTTTTCTAAAACAAAGTCTACAATTACTAAGAGAGAAGAAGTGTCTTCTTCAGTCTGGTTATTAACACAGAAGCAATTACTGAGAGAGAAGTTTGAGCTGGAGAAGATCAGAAAAATTAATAGTGCTCAGAATTTGATCATTGTATTGATTGTGTTTAACCTAGAACTCCTTGAAGCTAATCTACGGATTAGAAATTGTAGCACCCCTCGAGGTTTATATTTATAAAAAGATATATTCCCCGAAACTTGATTTGGTTTGGTGTGTTTGATTTCGTTATAGAACTGAATGATTTATCCGCGAACGAAATTGAATTATTTGTGAGTATCGTATTCAACCCCCCCTTCTACGATACTTTGGACCTAACAATTGGTATCAGAGCTACTTGATTGATATACAAATCAGATCCGATGAATGTGAGCAAAATCAAACGTAGCGTGAAAATTCGAAGCAAATTTTTTAACTTTCAAAATTTTTCATTTAATTGGAATTTCTTGAATTTTAAACAATTTGAAATTTTCAGAAACCATGAGTGCTCCAAAGACAACCGCTGGTATTAAAGTTCCCCCGTTTACTAGAGATGATTTCGGTTTGTGGAAGATAAAGATGCTGTTATTTATCAAGGCATCTAATCCGTTGTATATGGACATATTAGAAAACGGACCATATGTACCAATGAAATCAGTTGATGAATCTACAGCCCCTGATGGTAGCAGGATTCCTCCAAGCACCCAACCTAAGGATATTACTGAGTATACAGATTCTGACAAAGAACTGATTCGATTGGACACAGGTTTAATGTTGATATTGGCGGACTCCGCAGACAAGGAAATGAGCTATCAGTTGATGAACTGTACAAGCGGGAAACATATGTGGGATACCATTAACTTGATAATGGAAGGAACTGAAGACGTGCAGGAAAACAGATTGGACATCCTGACTTCTCAATACGAAGCGTTTAGGTCTCTGCCAGGATAAAGTATAACTCAGGTCTTTGAGAAATATACTAAACTCCTCAATGAATTGGCAATGAAAGGAAAGACCTATCCACTGAGAGAATCAAACAGGAAGTTCATGATGACGATGCCCCATCATGTAGAACACAAGTCATCATCAATAAGGGAAAGAATTGACTTCACAAAGATGTCAATAGAGATGATCTATGGGAAGTTGAAGACCTATGAGATGGAACAGGAACAAAGAGTGATAATCTACGGATCAGGGACAGTGGACAGCAAGCACAATGCACTTGTGAGATCAACAACACTTGTAGTGGATGAACCAATAACTTCTGATATTCAGGTTCAAACCCCTAGAGCTGGAAAGGAGGTGATAATAGAAGCAGAAATGGATTCTGTGAATCTGGGTGTTGATGAAAGTGATTACTACACCCTAGAAGAGCTTGAGCAAATGGAAGACAAAACCATGGCGTACTTAGCTGCAAAGTTTAGTAACATTCGTTTCAAGAGAAACCCTAAGTACAAGTTCAAGGGTTCAACCAACAGATTCCAGAAGAGCAATTATACACCTAGTACAGGCTTTAAGGGAGGCTACAAGACTGGCATGATTGATAGAAGCAAATCAAGATGCTACAACTGCAATGAGTTAGGGCATTTCGCCACTGAATGCTGGAAGCCTCGTCAAGCGAGAGACATGAAAGATGTCTATGGAAAGAAGGATTCTTATGATGAGTTGAAGAAAGAGAATGCCAAGCTTAAACAGCAATTGGAGGCATTCTCTGGAAAGCAGAAAGGGAAAGCTTATATAGCAGAGGGAAAGCACTGGGATGATACTGATTCGGATGAAGAGGAGGAATATGTAAATGTTGCTCTAATGGCTGACTCTTCAGAGGAATCACCACAATCATCTCAGGTACGTATCTTAACTACAATTGATATGTCTAATTCTGAGTACACTGTGCAAGATCTTATTGTAGAATTATTTAATGTACACACAAGCATGCTAGCATCAGAAATGGAAAATGCTAAACTAGTTATTAAGATTAAAAAGTAAGAATCTAAAAATGAAGAACTAGAGCTTGTAGCTGTAACATTAGAAGATCTTAAGCAAAAGAATGCGTATTTAGAGAACAAGGTCAAGTGTAATGATGAGATAGAGACTATCCTCAGGAAGCAGATTTCAGATCTAGATTTGAAGCTGAATGCTTTTAAAAATTCCGCCCTAATTGCTAAGGAGATCATTGATACTCAGGCCATAGGGAATGACAAGAAAGCTGGTAAGAAGATAGTGGAATTCCCTACGACACCTTCAGTTGTCAAAAGGAATACTCCACATGTTCTTAAGAATGTTGATTGTCCAGTTTTTGTTAAGCCTTTTCCACCACTCTTTCATGAGGATGACCTTTTCATAAGACAAGAATTGCTTAAGGAGGATTTGTTGAAGGAAAAAGAGGTAAAGACTAAGTTGCCTAGGAAATCAGTAAAAAATGAATTACCTAAACCTGATTTACCTAAAACTGAAGTAGGTTCCTTAGTTAGTAATGTTAAAAAGAACAGGAATGGGAAGAAGAAGATTGTTAATCAGGAAATGGTTCCATATTCTCCCATTGCATCTAGGAAGTTGTGCACTATTTGTAATTCTGCTGGACACCTTACACATGCATGTAAAAAGGTTAAAGTAGAAACTGCTAATACTTCTGAAATGCATAACATGCCTGACATGCCTGATCTTCATGAACCCTGTGGAAAGAAAGAGTGTTTGCTATGTAAGTACAACATCATGCATGCTTATTTTAAGTTGATGAATGATAGTAGCAATAGCACTATTAATGTTAAATCCACAGATACTATGAATATCAAACAGGGTAAGACTAAATTGAATGTTACTCCTGTTAAACCATCTAAACCTTTAGGACCCAAACAATTTTGGGTACCAAAGTCCGCTTAATCAATCTGTGATTGCAGGGTAAGGTTAAAAGCTCAAAGGTCGTGTGGATTCTGGATAGTGGCTGTTCTAGACATATGACATGTGAAGAGTCCCTGCTTACAGAGGTGGTTAAGAAGACTGGCCCGATTGTAACCTTTGGAGATGACAGCAAAGGATACACTACGGGATATGGTAAATTGAAAGTTGGAAATGTCATCATTGAAAACATCTCTCTTGTTGAAGGATTAAAGCACAATCTTCTAAGTATCAGTCAGTTTTGTGATAAAGGCTACAATGTAGATTTCATAAAGGACAAGTGCTTGATCACCAACAGGAAGGATGAGAAGCTTACTCTACTGGGAGTGAGAAAAGGAAATTTGTTTATAGCTGACTTAAGTTCTACCAGTGAAGGAGAAGTTACATGTTTCTATGAAAAGGCATCTTCAGAACAAAGTTGGCTATGGCACAAGAAGCTCTCACATCTGAACTTCAAAACTATGAACTCTTTGGTAAAGAGAGAGTTAGTGAGAGGGTTGCCCCTGATGGAATTCAATCAGGAGGGACTATGTGAAGCATGTGAAAAGGGGAAGTCGAAGAAAGCATCACATGGAAGCAAAGGAATGACAAGCATTACTGAACCATTACAACTGATTCATATGGATTTATTTGGTCCAGTCAATGTTATGTCACATTCAAGAAATAGATATGCATTGGTGATGGTGGATGACTACTCCAAGTACACGTGGGTGTTGTTCATACAAACAAAGGATGAAGCAACACAACTAATCATTGATCACATCAAGAAGATAGAAGTGGAAGCTAAGCTACCTGTGCGGACAATCAGATCAGACAATGGAACTGAATTCAAGAATGTAGTTCTTAATGATTTCTGCTCAGAGAAAGGAATATCAAGACAGTTTTCAGCACCAAGAACTCCTCAACAGAATGGAGTAGTGGAAAGGAAGAACATGACCTTGGTTGAAGCAGCAAGGACCATGTTGAGTGAATCAAAACTTCCCACTTACTTTTGGGCTGAAGCAGTGAACACAGCTTGCTACACTCAGAATCGAACCCTGATCAACAAAGATCATGAAAAGACTCCGTATGAGTTAATGGCCAACAAGAAACCAACACTGAAGTACTTTCATGTGTTTGGTGCAAAGTGCTTTGTTAGGCCGAATACATAATATATAATTAAGTAGATGTATGAGAATAACGATAGGAACACTGTTTATGAATAATAAACTGAATGGAATTAAAAACTCCTCTCTCAGTGATGTAAAATATCACAGAGAGCTGCTAGGTTACAAGAATAATGTATTCAGTATTCGCGTCCCTTTTAGGGTTAACCTATCTGTGTTTATATAGTACACAGCTACGTACAATCTTCTAATTGATATTCCTATAAATCATCTATACAATTAATATCAATCTAGAATTGCTTCTGTCTTCTGTTCCGTTTCCTTAGCCATCTCGATATCTCTTTGCTTCTTTCCATCTTCAAAGAATATCGCTTCTAGAATGTTCATTGAATTGCACCGACTGTTAAGCAAACTCTGACCATCAGACTTTAACAAACTCTGACTGGTCCTCCAGCTAAACTCTTGACTAGTCCTCCAGCTAAACTCTGATAGTTTCCTGGTACTTAAACACTGATAAACAAACATCAGCAATTATATCTAACAATCTCCCCCAACTTGTTCATACTAAAATGTACAAGTTAACAGATAATTGATGATGTCAAAACATATAACAAATGCAGTGTTTATAAAATCACAGAGTTTATACTTTTACTTAGAACAGAAAACTTTAAAAACTTACAGACTTCAGTTACTTAATCTCTTCAATGTCAGGTACAGTTCTGATGTAGTCCACAAGTAGTTTTCTCTCAGCTCTCTCTAGCTCAGCTACCATTATCTTCTTTATCTCCCTTAACTCTGGATCACTTTTTCCAGTTTGGTAGATAGCCGCCCTTAGAGCATAAATGTTGTTTTTCCTCATATCATTTCCTAGCTTTATTATGAAGGATTTATCTGATTCCAGATTAAATTCCAACACTTTTATACCAAGATCTGTTCTGAGTCTTGCACGGTTCCTTTGCATCTTAACAAGCTTTCCATTATAATCTTTGTACTTCGGTATGTAAGCACCAACAGTCTTTAGGCCACAAAGAGCTCTAGCTTTAACCATTCTGCTTCTTAATACCTCAGATGCTTGATGAGTTCTTTGATTTTTGACTTTCAGTAGATACATCACATACTCTAGTTCTTATTTCATCTTTAATCCTATATCAGCTTCACCAACTCTGTATACTCTGCCATCAGCCTTGAAGTATAACAGAAAATCCTTCTTCAATCCTTTATGATGTATTAACTGAACCGACTCTAAAGCATCAAGATTTTCTTGAGTCACACCAACACCTGGTTCAGCTAATGAAGTTTGATCCACAGGACTGTTATTCACTCTCTTTTCTCTATAAGATCCCAGTCCAGATTTATCTCTTGATTCCTTTCCCATGATAGTTCTGCTTTGGAGAATATTTACATTTGCTGGAATCAAAGAATGTTGAACAATGATTGGCTTAGCAAAAGTTCTTTGTAATTGTGAAGATAACTGAGTCTGTACAACTTGAGTAGTATCAGAGGTTGTCACAGCTTCCAATGTTTTAACAACTTGAGCATTGTCAGAGGTTGTTTGAGCTTTCTTCTGTACTGATTCTTCAACTAACTTCCCTTTACCCTTATCAAGTCTAGTTTCTTCAACCTTCTTTGCTTGTTGTAAACTTTGTTGAGAGTTTACATTTTCCTTGATTACAATTCCTTTCTCTTTAGGTCTTGAAACCTTTACAACTTTCTTTACTTTCCCGGACTTTAGATTCTGCTCATGCTCTTTAGCTAACATCAATTCTTCAGCTTGGATATCTTGTATGGTTGCATCAGCACCATGTTCTTCTAGAAACAGCTGAGCAGCAATCTCTTCATCAGTAACTGGATGAGAAGTAAGAAATAAACTTCTAGCTCTTGAAGAAGATTGAGCACCAGTGTTTATCCGTTCAGAGTTTGTAGCATCAGAGTTTGATCTTAGCTTTCCTTGCTTTAGAGTAGATTTAGATTTGAAATCTTTTCCCTTTGCACCACCATCAGTAGAATCATCATGTCTACTCAGAGTTTGAGACTTTTTGCATTTGTCTTTAAGTACTCTCTCCCCCTTTTTGACATCATCTTGAAGTAATACTGATGTGAGCAATTCTATTGAAGCAGCAATGGAATCAAGCTTATCAGACATTACAGTCTGATTTTCTTCAACTGTAGTCAGTCTGTTCTTGAGAACTTCTTGATCCTTGACCAGAGTAAGCAGCATAGACTTATCTTGCTTTAGAGACATATCTCTAGCAACCACATCATTTCTCAACCCAGTAACTGACTTCTGAGTTTCATCAAAACGATTATGAAGAGATTTGACTTGAACAATAGTTGCCTTGAGATGTGTAAGAAGTTCTGGATTTGTAATTGATGCAGTAGAGTTTGTTACAAAGTCAGCAGCCCTTTGATCAGTTAATATACAATCCTTGTTTGACCACTTGGAAAAGTACATATTCTGATAGTGAAGTTCAGTGGCATGCTGAATATCCTTTGAATTTTGTTGAGCAGAAAGTCTTTGAGAAGATGAATCAGCTTGATCATCATCAGACTTTGTAGCTTGACCATCATCAGACTTTGTAGAAGACTTAGCATTTGAAGAATGAGGAATAGTCTCAGCAAATGTTTCCTGAGCATCAGCATTTGCAAGCTTCTCAGAGTTTATATTATCTTGAGCATTTTCTTCATTTTCAGCATGAACAGCAGTAGATTCAACAACAATCTCTGCAATTTCTTCAATATTATTCTCTGCGGTTTCTTCAATAATATTTTCCAGCAGCTACAGCCTTTGCTGTCTGATCAACCTCATCACCTTTCTCAAGTACCTGGTGATTGACAGAGAGAACCTCTGTATGAGTAGCTAGTGACTCATCTATTATGAGTGTAGGTTGATCAGCTGCCACATCCTCTGTTTCATTAATACTGCCAAACTCTTCTAGAGTTGCAGAAGGATGTGCTTCAATTTCATCTTCAAAATCCATCTCCAAGATGGGTTCAAGAAAATCATCATTGACAGCATCATTATTATCAGTGTCTGCTCTGGCTTCTTCAGGCACAGTAGCATCTTCAATTACAACCTCAGGAGATTCAATAGGTGTAGAACCAGGAATCAATCCATCAAATAAATAAGCAGCAACAAGCTTCCTTTTCTTAGCATTAGCAGATTCTGGTTCATCAGAAGGCATATTTGCATCAGAAACAGGTCTGTGTGCCCTCTTCTTTCTCCTTGAAGTACCAACAGATACTGGAACATCATCAATATTTAGAGATTTAGAAACTTTAAAAACCCTATGCTTTGTTCTACCCCCAGCCTTTGGTTTTTGAGATGTAGATGGAAGAGGTTCAGAGTTTAGAGGCTGAATTGGTTCTGGTTGTGCCTGTGGTTGTGGTTGAGGGTTTAAAAACTGTTGGACTTAAGCAGGAAGCATCAAGTCATCAACATTCCCTTTCTTAACATCCTTGTTTGTGAGATCAGAGAATATTCTCTTATGTAATTTAAATGAGGGAATGACATCCTCCTCAGCTATCTCAACCCCATCAACACACATAGAAAAGATTAATTGACAGAAATGAGAAAAGTAAACTACACTCCTATTCTCTGTCATCTTTTCACCTATGTTGTTCAAAACAAGTCTAGCATAGTCAAAATGAGCACCATAGAGAAGAGAATACCCAATTTGTAGACTGTCGATTGGAATTGCATCCCAATTTGTACACTTCTTCCCGAACGCCCTTGTAATGCAATCGAAGAAGAAACTCCAATCCTTCCTCAAGAACGGTCGCTTCAAATTTCCTGTTCTTGCTAAAGACCCAGAATAACCAATCTCCCTCATCATACGCTGGAGATCAGAGTCACCAACAGAAATGGTGAACGCATTGAAATCTTCACATCCAAGAGCATCTCTTACAATAGTCTGAGTAACTACATACTCTTCTTCAGCAAATTCAAAGATTATAGAAGGAGTGCCTGATTCACCTCCATCATCATACACGCTTGTCTCCCAGAAGGCTTTGATTTGAGAACCAGATAACTTTGCTGGTGCCACCAGTGCATGCCCAATATCAGATTGAGCAAGAAAGTTCTGAAAAAGATGAAACGCCTCTGGGACATTCTCAGTAGATAGTGGTGCTGCATAGTTGTTAGGAACAAATTCGAGACCAAAAGATTGAAACATGGTAGTTGCCATTAGAAAGCTTTGAAATAAATCAGAGTTTAAGCTTAGAAAAGTGTTTTAGAAAATGATGCAGAAAAGTGTTTGTGAATATGCTTATGTGAAAATGTCCTGTGAAAAGAGTAAGTCTGTAAAAATTTGAAACGTTGTGAGTTTAATGATTAATTATGAATTAAAAACTGAAGAGTTTTAAACATTAAGATGCACAACAGGCTTACTCGTGAAGTGTGTGAGTGGGACAGTTGTCACACATGCATTAACTGACACATTAATTACGGTAGTTTTCAACACGCATGCGCAGTAAAAGGCACTAATTACTGCTACTTTCTAGACACCTTTTATCATTTTCAAAACTCAACAAACCGTTATCAATCATACTCTCTATTTTCCAAAAATAATGTTCCTCAATAATTATGAAATGTCTGAAACACCCTTATTTATTTTAATCATCAGAGATTAAAAATAAATTACCTCGGCGTAGAGTACACAGTTCATCAGTTTTTATCAATTCTCCTCCTTCATTAATAATCTCCTTTCTCTAAGTGCACAGTTGTGAGAAATTGTGTGTGAATAGCAGAGTTTACTGAATATAAATATTTAGATCATCTCAAAGTGCATAAAATCCACAAAATAAATCAGTAAAAACTGGTTGCCCAAACTCTCATTTATAAACAAAATCTGATATTGTCTAAACTCTGTACGTATAAATTTATTATTTTCACCCCCTTTGATTTTTTTTATTATTATTATTATTTTTCCAGTAATCAGTGGTTGGCACTAGTCACCAAAAATCAAAAAATTTAGCCCTTATTTCATACAATAAGTTCATGGGTCTTCCTAGGTACAACTTGATCTCAAAGGAATTTGTGCATATTTTTGCATCTTTTGATTTGAGGGTGAAATATGAGCTACTAATTATCAGAGTTTAGACTTTCATCAGTTAATACAATTAATTTATGAGAGAAAGTGCAAACAACTAATACAGACTCGGTGTATAGGATCAATAAACTAAGAGATGCTATAAATATAGAGACAATATCATGCTGTGTAAAATTTCTGCACACATTTGAGATCAGAATTTATATCACTCAGAAGGATTCATGATTACTTACTGAGAATCATGCTTCATACAATTTTCTTCATCGGTACATATGTCTCAGACAAAATCACAATCAGAGTTTAACATCAGAGTTTAGCATTAGAGTATAACTGACAGAGTTTAACATTATGACAGAGTATGACTTCAGAATTTTGACAAGCTGGTATGAATAACAGTTAACATATGCAAAGAATCATGAGCAACAAATCACAGAATGAGAAATTTTGAGTCTCACCAATATCTCTAGTCAAAACTAGAGATCATTCCAAGTTCATTTACCAGTCTTGTAAAAGTAGCTTCACTCAAAGGCTTGGTGAAGATATCTGCAAGCTGTTGTTCGGTAGACACAAAATGAAGCTCAATATCTCCTTCCTCCACATGTTCCCTGATAAAATGATACCTTATGCTGATGTGCTTGGCATGGAATGCTGTACTGGATTACCTATCATAGCAATAGCACTTTGATTATCACAGAAAATAGGTATTTTAGAGTACCTTAATCCAAAATCCAGCAATTGATTCTTCATCCACAAAATCTGTGCACAACAGCTACCAACAGCAATATACTCTGCTTCTGCTGTGGATGTGGAAATTGACTTTTGTTTCTTGCTGTACCAAGAAACTAATCTGTCACCTAAAAATTGACAGCTTCCACTTGTGCTCTTTCTATCAATCTTACAGCCTGCAAAATCTGCATCAGAGTAACCAATTAATTTAAACTCTGATTCTCTAGGATACCACAAACCAAGAGTTATGGTTCCTTTAAGATATTTGAAAATTCTCTTCACAGCTGTTAGATGAGGCTCTCTGGGATCTGCTTGAAATCTTGCACAAAGGCAAGTTGCATACATGATGTCTGGTCTACTTGCAGTTAGATAAAGAAGAGACCCTATCATCCCTCTGTAGTTTGTCATATCTACTGAGGCTCCTGTTTCTTTGTCTAGCTTTGTTGCAGTTGCCATGGGAGTTGTTGCAGATGAACTATCAAGCATACCAAATTTCTTGAGAAGATTTCTGGTATATTTTGCTTGATTGATAAAAATCCCATCATCTGTTTGCTTTACTTGTAAGCCTAGAAAATAACTAAGCTCTCCTACCATGCTCATTTGATATCTCGACTGCATTAGCTTTGCAAACTTCTTACAGAGTTTATCATTAGTAGACCCAAAAATTATGTCATCCACATAGATTTGAACTAACAGCAGATCATCACCAGAATTAAAAGAGAACAAGGTTTTGTCAATTGTACCTCTAGTGAACCCACTTTCTAAATGAAATTGAGCCAGAGTTTCATACCATGCTCTAGGTGCCTACTTTAATCCATATAATGCTTTGTCCAATCTGTAGACATAGTCTGGATGCTTAGGATCCACAAACCCTGGTGGTTGTTCAACAAACACTTCTTCTTCAAGTTTCCCATTTAGAAAAGCACTTTTCACATCCATCTGAAAGACTTTAAACTTTTTGTGAGCAGATAAGCTAGAAAAATCCTTATGGCCTCCAATCTTGCAACCGGAGCAAAGGTTTCATCATAGTCAATTCCTTCCTGCTGTGAATAGCCTTTAGCCACAAGTCTAGCTTTATTCCTTGTAATCACTCCATCACTGTCTGTTTTGTTTCTGAAAACCCACTTTGTACCAACAATAGATCTGTTTTTAGGTCTTGGTACAAGAGTCCATACTTCATTCCTTTCAAATTCATTTAACTCTTCCTGCATAGCTGTTATCCAGTTTGCATCTTGAAGAGCTTCTTCCACTTTCTTGGGCTAAGTTTGAGACAAGAATGCATGAAACAGACATTCATTAGTTGTAGCACTTCTAGTTCTCACACTAGCTTCTGGATCTCCAATTATCAAGTCAGGTGTGTGAGTTTGTGTCCACCTTCTTGCTTTAGGTAATTGGCTTCTATTATCATTAGATCCTCCCCCTTGATCCATGCTTTCCTGATTTTCTTCTTGACCATTTGCATTCTCTGAGGCTCCCCCTGAATTTGACTGTTCAGTATTTGAACTTTCAGAGTTTAACCCAGAGTTTCTATTTGATTCTTCAGCTGACTCACTTTCAGAATTTGAGTCATCATTTTGAGATGTTGCTGAAGTATCTTCACGCTCCCCCTCAACTGGTTCTCTATTTTGTTCTGTCAGAGAAACTTCCTCAGTGTTTACCAGTAGAGGTTCATAGTATGCTTCATCAGAGTTTGTTGGATTTGCTTCATCAGAGTTTACGTCATCAGAGTTTAGATCTTCATTTTCAAAGCAAAGTTGATCATGATATTCTTCATCTTCTATTTCAGTTATTTTCTTGTCATCAAATGACACATGTATTGATTCCATGATCACTTTAGTTCTCAGATTGTAGACTCTGAATGCTTTAGTTGACAGCGGGTATCCAACAAAAATTCCTTCATCAGCTTTTAAGTCAAACTTTGTCAACTGTTCAGGGTGAGTTTTCAACACAAAGCACTTACATCCAAAAATATGAAAATATTTCAAATTTGGCTTCTTATTTTTCACCATCTCATATGGTGTTTTCCCATGCTTGTTGATCAGTGTAGCATTTTGAGTAAAACAAGCTGTTTGAACAGCTTCTGCCCAGAAGTAGGTTGGCAATTTTGCTTCTTCAAGCATTGTTCTGGCAGCTTCGATTAAGGTTCTGTTCTTTCTTTCAACTACACTATTTTGATGTGGACTCCCTGGTGCGGAAAATTCTTGCTTCACTCCTCTTTATTTGCAAAATTCTTTTATTATTGCATTTCTGAATTCAGTACCATTATCACTCCTGATAATTTTCACTTTATACTGTGATCCTTTGTCCAGTAGCTTTACATGATCCATCAGAGTTAAAGCAGTTTCATCCTTCTTTACTAAGAAATACACCCAAGTGTACCTAGTGTACTCATCAACAATGACAAGAGCATATTTCTTTCTGCCAAGAGACATTATATTCACTGGACCAAATAGATCAACATGAAGAAGATGATAAGGATCCACAACTGACGATTCAGACTTACTCTTGAAAGATGACTTCCTTTGCTTGGCCTTTTGACAAGAATCACACAGACCATCTAAGCTGAGTATTGACTTTGGAACTCCCCTTACAAGATCTTTTTGAATTAGCTCATTGATGTTGTTCAAGTTTAGGTGAGAGAGCTTCTTATGCCATTTCCAACTCTTTTCATTTGACATTTTTGCAGACAGACACACAGCTTTTCCTTCAGAGTTTGTTACCAAACTTGCTTCATAGATATTGTTACGTCTGTGTCCAACTAGAACAACTTTCCCTGTAGATTTACAAACAACCTCACAGTATTCAGGTTGAAAATCTACATGATATCCTCTGTCACAGATTTGACTCACAGATAGCAGATCATGCTTGAGTCCTGGGACAAGAGCTACATCTGTGATGATGACACTTCCAAGATTGATATTTCCATATCCCATAGTACGTCCTATGTTGCCATCTCCATGGGAAACTTTTGGGCCAGCCTTCTCCTCATAGTCTGATAGCAGGGCTTTATTTCCAGTCATGTGTCCTGAACATCCACTGTCCAAGATGAGGGTACTTTCCCTTATGCCCTGCAATCACAAACAATTACAAAGAGTTAGATTTAAGGATCCAGACTTGTTTGGATCCTTTGGCTTTCTTAACATAGTTAGCTTTTGCAGCGGAAAAACTTTCAACAGAGTTTGAGCTAACTGTGTCAGACTTTACACTTGCAGAGTTTGCTCTCACCCATTTCAAGTTGGGTTTTAACTCATAATAGTTGTGATAAATGGCATGATAGCTCTTACAAGTATAAATGGAATGCCAAGTGCTCCCACAGTGTGTGCATAAAGTCTGTGGTCTAACCCTAACAAAATCATTCTTCACTCCAGACTTGGAGGGTAAAGAATTAATATCTTTGTTTTTCGTGCAGAAACTTGCCAGATGGTTAGTACTACCACAACTATGACATGTCTTTCTAGGAGCATCAGAATTAGGCAGATAAGCATTTCTTTTATTAATGCCTACTTTTCCATTCCTATTCTTCCTAGACACTTTCTGTTTTTCAACAGACTTTACCTCTTTGAGCTTATACTTGAATTGTTTCTCTGTCATTAGACCAACATTCACCTATTTAACACAAGTTTTTACTGATTCTTTAACAGCTTCTGTTTCAAGTACAGAGGTTTGCTTACTTGATTCAGAGACAAATTTCACAGGTTTAAGTTGTGGTTTAACTTTAACTTTATCTTTAAACCTTAGTTCATCTTTTTCACAGTAACCTAACCCAACTGTATCTGTTTGAAAAACTTGATGTGTGTCTTTTCCAGAATTAGTCCAGGTTTTAATTACCTTCCTCTCTTTCTCCAAATCAGATTCTAGTTGTTTAAATCTCTTTAACAACTCTTGCTCAACATAAACAGCATCATCTCTTTCCTTTTGAACTTGTTGCATGTTAACAAGCTCTTCTTCAAGAAATTTATTTCTATCTTTAAGCTTAAGATTCTCAGTTTTAATTCTCTTATTTTCTAAAGTCTGATCTCTATAACTAACATGTATGCTTTTAAGATAAATTCTCAATTCAGATATATTATCAATATCATAAGCATAAGTTGTTAGGGGTACCTTATTCTCAGATGTCTCAGATTTATCTTCAACAGTTGCCATAAGAGCATAGCTGACATCTTCATCAAAGTCTGAAGTGTCTGCCCAGTCTTTTCCTTTAGTGATGAGTGCTTTCTCAGATTTTCCTTTCTTGCACTCTGGAGCATAATGACCCATATCTTTACACTTGTAGCACTGGATCTCAGACTTGTCTTTCTTTCCATACTTGGTATCCCTTCCTTCAGACTTTCTGAAACTCTTTCTTTCAGAGTTTGAATCTTTCCTCGAGAATCTTTTTCCCTTCTTGAAGTTCTTAAAACCCATCTTCTTTAAGGTTTTCACCATCAACGCAGCCATTTGCATCAGTTGTTCTTCATCATCCTCATATTCAGAAGAAGCATCAGAATTTGAATCACCATCAGAGTTTGATGACTCACTTTCAGAGTTTATGACCAAAGGTTTTCCCTTAGCTTTCTTCTTTGATGTTTCTTTCTTCATGAGTTTTTCTTCAACTTTGAGAGCTACAAATTTTGTCTTCTTTCCAGACCTTTTGTTTCTTTGTTCTATCTCAAGTTCATGAGTTTTAAGCAACCCATAAATTTCATCAAGATCTGTTTCTGCAAGATCATAATTATCTCTTATTGATGTTGCCTTTAAATCCCATTTTTCAGGTAGAGATAGTAGAAACTTGAGATTTGACTCTTCAAGATCATATTCTTTATCAACAAGAGACAAATCATTCAACAATTTACAGAATCTGTCATATGTATCTGTCAAAGTTTCATCAGATCTAGAGTCAAAGTGTTCATATTCCTGTGTTAAAGTAGTCTTCATGTTCTTCTTTATAGCACTTGTTCCTTGACACCTGACTTCTAAAGCATCCCAGATTTCTTTGACAGTCTTGCAACCAATAACTCTGTTAGACATGACATTATCTAAGGCACTATGGAGAAGATGTCTAACTTTTGCATCCTTCGCAATTGATGAGATGTCCTCAGGAGTCATATCTTTCTTTTCCTTCGGAACAGTTTTTTGTTCTTGACCAGCAACTACAGGAGACAGTTTAGTTGGCATATGAGGACCATCATAGATTCTATCAAGGTATTCTGGATCTGTGGCTTCTAGAAACATGGTCATCTTAACCTTCCATATTGGATATTCCACTGGTTTGAGCATTGGAACCCTGATTGATTCATATCGACTTACAGAAGCAGATTGAACCTTTTGAGCAATAGAACCTTCCTGAGAGTTTTCAGTCATGATTATACTTGTGTTTTAGATCAATAAACTGTATATATTAAACAGCCTTGGCTCTGATACCAATTTTTAGGCCGAATACACAATATATAATCAAGTAGATGTATGAGAATAACGATAAGAACACTGTTTATGAATAATAAACTGAATGGAATTAAAAACTCCTCTCTCAGTGATGTAAAATATCACAGAGAGCTGCTAGGTTACAAGAATAATGTATTCAGTATTCGTGTCCCTTTTAGGGTTAACCTATCTGTGTTTATATAGTACACAGCTACGTACAATCTTCTAATTGATATTCCTATAAATCAGCTATACAATTAATATCAATCTAGAATTGCTTCTGTCTTCTGTTCCGTTTCCTTAGCCATCTCGATATCTCTTTTCTTCTTTCCAACTTCAAAGAATATCGCTTCTAGAATGTTCATTGAATTGCACCGACTGCTAAGCAAACTCTGACCATCAGACTTTAACAAACTCTGACTGGTCCTCCAGCTAAACTCTTGACTAGTCCTCCAGCTAAACTCTGATAGTTTCCTGGTACTTAAACACTGATAAACAAACATCAGCAATTATATCTAACATGCTTTGTACTTAAATATGGAGAACATCTTGGCAAGTTTGATGCCAAAGCAGATGAAGGCATTTTTCTGGGCTATTCTCTGGAATCTAAGGCTTTTAGGGTATATGTGATTGAAGATAAGAAGGTGTTGGAAAGCTTTAATGTGATAATGATTTTGGACAAAGTGGTGACCAAAGTGGAGATCCTCAAAATTCTACGGGATCCACTAGTCAATCTTCAGAATCAACAGATCAAACCGTCAACAACTCAGGGGGAGCAGGAGAAGGATCAACTAGTCACACTCTACAACATCTAGAACAAGGAGAATCATCAAGATCGCATCTGCCAAGACAAAGGGTATGGAATAGAGATCATCCCTTTCACTTGATCATTGGTGATCCGGACACAGGAGTGAGAACTAGGAGAACATCACAAAATGAATGTCACTATTCTGGGTTTCTTTCAGAAACAGAACCTAAGAAAGTTGAAGATGCTCTAGATGATCCAGATTGGGTGATTGCTATGTAAGAGGAACTCAATCAGTTTGAAAGGCAGAAAGTTTGGAAGCTGGTACCCAGGCCTAAGGGAAAATCTGTTATTGGAACAAGATGGGTATTCAGAAATAAGTTGGACGAAGATGGCATTGTAACGAGAAACAAAGCCAGACTGGTTGCTAAAGGTTACTCTCAAGAAGAGGGTATAAATTATGATGAAACCTATGCACCAGTAGCAAGACTTGAGGCCATCAGAATGTTTCTGGCATTTGCTGCACATTCCAATTACAAGGTATATCAGATGGATGTGAAGAGTGCTTTTCTGAACGGGGAGTTAGAAGAAGAAGTGTATGTGGAACAACCTCCAGGTTTTGAGGATTCAAAACTGGCAGACTTTGTGTACTTTCTATTCAAAGCTCTCTACGGACTCAAACAAGCTCCAAGGACATGGTATGACACTCTCTCTGAATTCTTACTTGAAAATGATTTTATAAGAGGTGTCGTAGACAAAACTCTCTTTGTCAAAAAGCATAAAAATGATTTGATATTGGTGCAATTATATGTTGATGACATAATATTTGGTTCTACTAATGATGATCTATGCAAGAGATTTGCTAAGTTAATGCAGAGTCGTTATGAAATGAGCATGATGGGTGAATT
This sequence comes from Heracleum sosnowskyi, assembly GCA_030848705.1. NCBI lineage: Eukaryota > Viridiplantae > Streptophyta > Magnoliopsida > Apiales > Apiaceae > Heracleum > Heracleum sosnowskyi. Next base: position 66,731,961 of record CM061243.1, read on the forward strand.
ATCATTCTTTCTTGGACTGCAAGTATACCAAAAACAAGATGGTATATTCATTTGTCAGTCCAATTACATTAAAGATCTTCTGAAGAAGTATCAAATGGAAGACTCATCTACAGCAAAGACTCATATGCCAACTGCCACTAAGCTTGATAAGGATGAAACTGGTAAGAAGGTTGACATCATAGGCTACAGAGGTATGATAGGCTCATTACTTTATCTCACTGCAAGTAGACCAGATATAATGCTTACAACATGCTTGTGTGCTTGGTTTCAGTCTGATCCTAAAGAATCTCATCTAATAGCTGTTAAGCGAATATTTAGATATCTTAAGGGGACCCCAAATCTTTAAATGATTAGTGGACAAATTACGTGCATAATTAAACATAACTGCACCGCTTTTTATGTGTATCTATATGTATATATCTATCAGTGTGACACACACGCGCATACAGTTGTCCAAAACTCAAACGTTTCTCATCAGAAACTGACGAAAAATCAGGCACAAATTAAGCAATGAAATACTGACATGTACATCAGAATTGACCAGTTGACTTCCTGTCAGGATTTTGTCCTATCAGGATTTGATCAAAAATACATACCTCTTTGAATGACCATCTGGATTTGATAGTCATCAGGATTTCTTCTCTGTAGCTTTTCTCAGAAATTCTCAAAGTTCATCATTCCAAGTTCATTCACCAACTTATTGAATGTAGCTTCAGGCAGTGGCTTGGTGAATATATCAGCTAGTTGTTAATCAGTAGGAACAAAGTGAAGTTCAATTGTTCCCTCCAGAACCTGTTCTCTTATGAAATGATATCTAATGCTGATGTGTTTAGTAAGAGAATGTTGAACTGGATTTCCTGTCATTGCTATAGCACTTTGGTTATCACAAAAAATAGGGATTTGTGAGTATGACAAGCCATAATCTAACAACTGATTTCTCATCCATAATATTTGAGCACAACAGCTTCCTGCAGCAATGTACTCAGCTTCTGCTGTTGAAGTAGAGATAGACTTTTCCTTTTTGCTGAACCATGAAACTAGTCTACCACCCAAAAACTGACAGCTTCCTGAAGTACCTTTCCTGTCTATTTTGAATCCTGCAAAATCAGCATCTGAATAACCACACAAACCAAAATCTGATTCCCTTGCATACCAAAGGCCAAGTGAAGAAGTGCCTTTGAGATATCTTAAAATTCTTTTAACTGCAATCAGATGAGGTTCCCTAGGTTTTGCTTGAAATCTTGTACACAGACAGGTTGCAAACATGATATCTGGTTTACTTGCAGTAAGATACAATAAAGAGCCAATCATTCCTCTGTAGTGAGTTACATCTACCTCAGTACCTTTATCAGGATCAAGTTTGGTAGCTGTAGCAATGGGATTATTTGCAGTAGCAGAGTCTTCCATGTTAAATCTTTTCAACAAATTCCTTGTATACTTGGACTGATTGATAAAAATGCCATCATCAGTCTGTTTAACTTGAAGACCAAGAAAATAACTCATTTCTCCCATCATGCTCATTTGATATCTTGACTGCATAAGCTTGGAAAACTTTTCACACAGCTTATTGTTTGATGACCAAAAAATGATATCATCCACATAAATCTGAACTAAAAGCAAATCCTTACCATGATTCAAATATAATAGAGTTTTATCAATAGTACCTCTTTTGAATCCACTTTCCAGTAAGAATTGAGCTAAGGTTTCATACCATGCTCTTGGAGCTTGCTTTAGTCCATAAAGTGCCTTATCCAATCTGTAAACATGATCTGGATATTTTGGATCAATGAAACCAGGAGGTTGTTCAACATATACTTCTTCCTCCAGTTCACATTTAAGAAAGCACTTTTCACATCCATCTGGAAAACCTTGAATTTCTTATGAGCTGCATATGCCAGAAAGATCCTGATGGCCTCTTGTAATAACCCGAATTTTTGGTAAAATTAAAACTTTTTTTTATTATGATTAAGTGCATCAGTGAATAGTGAATTTGGTGGATGAATAGTGATTCTGAGGATTAAGAAAAAAATTCATGCCACCTATGTACGAGACGTAGTGTGGATATTCCGAAGTCATATTAGTGATCTACGGAGTAAATAAGTGTATACAAAGACGATCGGAATTCAGAAATTCCAAATTTTATTTTGGTGTAATATTTGACCGGGCAGCGAATTATATATTATTATATTCAAGAAATGAGATATTAAATTTGAGGATTTGAGGATTTAATATTTTGGAATTTTATTATATTTGATTTGAGAAAATTCAAAGAAACGCGAGAACATTTTCTAAGAACAAGGAATAAAGAGGGAATAGATAAGGGATGTTGGAGTTAATATTGATTTAAGGGATTGTGCCACAGTGGAGTAATAAAATGCAACATATAAGCTGTAACGTATTGATTTTATTAAAAGAACACAAAGACGATCCAAATGGTGGAAGAAGAAAAACCAAGGCGTCATGCATGAAAGTCAACCAGAAAGCTAGTGGTGTATTTGCAACATTGGCAAAAATGGGGTTGTTTGATGAGAGGCCAACACTGGGACTAATGAGAGAGCAACAAGTGGACTAATGGGTGGTTAACAACACAAAAGAAAATATGCATCCAAGTGAAAAACAAAACAAAAGTAAAGATGAGCAAGAAGCTCTCCAATCTGCCAACCAAGAACACAACTCAAATAAAAATTCATATCTCCACTTCTATCCATCCATAAATCACCACATTTTGACCGTAGCTTCTCCACTCCATGGGTAAGGTTCGTTCAAAATTTCATGACAAACAAAGGGGTGTAGCCTAGTAAAATCCTTTCTCCAAGTTGAAGATTCCAATCTGCCCTGTTCCTGGCAGATTCTGCCACCGATCTTAAAACGCCCATAAGTAGAGCTTCAAGCATTCCCTGGTGATGATCTAGGACTCAAAAGAAATCCCTTGAAGATCAGAAGGCGTGGTAAAAGATTTAAGAACGAAACTCTTATTTTTCGATTTTATATGATTTTTACAAGATGGTGTGTTCTAGGATGATTAGTTACTAACTTAATTTTCATATTTTGTTTCTTGATGGTTTGGCTTCCAAAGGATGTTCTAAGCAAGATTTAAGAGTTGTAAAGTCTTTAGAGCACTTCTAAGCTTCAAGCCAAGGTATAAATCTTTGGAAACCCCTTTGATGAATATTGTGTTTTAATGGAGTTTTGATGTGGTATGCATGTTTAGAGGCATGAATCTTATGTGGTTGTTATAAAAATGGAAAAATAAGTATTGTAGCTTGTTAGATCAGAATTCAATGATCGTCAGGAGCTAGACTCAACTGATCAGGATTGCTGACGTCATCAGGATTACATGGTCGTCAGGATCAAGATACATATCAGGACTGGGATCAGGATTGATCATCAGGACTGGAAGCTGATCAGGATTCCTACTTCGAGTTATATTTGGAGTCTAGTTAAACATGGAAGTTTATTCTGTCGGTTCCTGGTTTGTAGAATGTAGCTATCAATTATGGATAGGTTTCAATCTTTGTAATTGATTAGGACTTATCATTGATAGAGAAGCTGTGTAGTATATAAACACAGTTTTGGTTTCGATTTATGTACGTGAACATAATCGAATATTTGTGAATCAAGATAGAAGCTCTCAAGAACATAGAATTTCTTGAGAGAGTTTTTGTAAGCTAGCAGCTCTCAAGAACATCAGAATTTCTTGAGAGAGTTTGTAACAGTTTTATAGCAGATTTAATAAAGCTGTTATCTTTCTTTCATATTTGTGATATATATACATTAAGAAGTCGATTATCTTATACTATTGTATTCAACCCCCCTTCTACAATAGATTATTACTGGGCAACAATTGGTATCAGAGCAAACTGATTTAATTCTGAATCAGATACGATCTAAAGATGTCGACAACCAAGTATGAAAGCATGAAGATTCCCATCTTGAAGAAATCAGAATATCCAACATGGAGGGTAAAGATGCTGATGTACCTGGAGGCTATGGATCCTGACTATTTGGACAGGATTCGTGATGGACCATATATTCCTACAAGAATTGTAGAACGAACAGATACAGTACCTGAACATTATGTGGTCAAGGCTAAAAGTGAATGGACTCCAGAAGAAAAAGCTCATGTACTCAGGGAACCAAAGATAAAGAATATCTTGCATAGTAGTCTTGATACTGTCATGTCAAATAGAGTGATTGCATGCAAGTCTTCAAAAGAAATCTGGGATACTTTGGAAACTCAGTGCCAGGGATCTGCATCTGTCAAGAAAAACAGAAGGGCTCTTTTGATTCAAGAATATGAACAATTTGATGCAAGACCTGATGAGAGCCTAACTGATCTATATGATAGATTTCTGACACTATTGAACAGTTTATCTTTAGTTGACAAGGAATATGAAACTGAAGATTCAAACACCAAGTTTCTAAGAACTTTACCTGAAGAATGGGACACTCAGACCTCGATCATTAGACATCAGTATGATCTTAACACTGTGTCTCTTCATGAAGTCTATGGGATGCTAAGAACTCATGATCTTGAAGTTCAACAGAGAAAGAACAAGAAGAGGAGCAAGGCAAAATCAATTGCTTTGAAAGCAGAGGCTAAATCAAAAGGAAAAGCTATGGAGGTCTCTAGAAGTAAAACAAGAATAGTTGAGTCAGATCCTGATGACTCACTACTAGAAAAACTTCAATAGACATCGGTTTCTGGCCGATGTCTACGTGTTTTTCGACCGATGTCTTTGTCGGTGATGTTAAAAGTACCCATTTTAGACATCGGTTTCTGGCCGATGTCTAAATAACCATTTTACATCGGTTTCTTTCTAAGATCTGTTGTCTTAACATACATTTAGCATCGGTCACATTGTGAATTCTGTTGTCTCAACCAACATTTGACATCGATTTCATTTCAAGTAATTATTGTCTTTATATACCTTTAACATCAGTTTTGTTTTGACAAATTGGTGTTATTTTTGTTTTTATAGATCACTTTTCTATCAATTAATCGTTGTCTTTTATTCTGATGGACATTTTTTCCTTTTATTAATTTTTTTGATTTTTACTTGCATGAACATGAACTTTATGTTTCATGTATTCACTAAAATAACCAAAAGTAAAGTTAGAATTAACACAAATCCAGTATTCCTACATCAATAAAAAAACATCAAATTACAATGGCCACGTTCATTCGAAACCAGAACTGAAGTTTCAAGTACAACCAAACAACTAACTATAAGAGGTGATAATGAATTAATGCCGAAACTCATAACAAGTGAGTTCTCTTATGAAGCTGATTGGGCAGGTCAATGGAGGTCAGTAGTACAGATTGCGGAATGTATGCATGCTGTTAAGAACTTGCATAACACTTGATCGGTCCAACCAAGGCAAGGGCTTCAGTAAGTGCCATTACAAGATGCTCGGGGTGATCATCAATGAAGGCATGTCCATGCAGAGCTTGCATGGAATTCATAATTCTTCCAACGATCTGATGTAAAACATGGCATTGCAATACATTAATAATTTGCAGAAAGGCCAAATACTAAGTTCATTAGTTACAACATATATTAAACAAATCGAACAATCAGAGACTTAATTAAGAGAAATGCAATACAATAGTGAGCAATAACCAAATTAATGAAACAAGTAGTGAACAATAACCAAATTAATAAAACAAGTAGTGTCACTAGTACACAAATAAAGTAATAATATTTTTATATGACATACACATCATAGTTATGAATTGATAAATTACAACATGTAATCTTAATTCTGTGAAACAATATACATATTGGCTGAGTGATGTTATGGTATTATGGATATGTAATTAAATAACAAATAGATGTAAACATTATTTTAATATTATAAATCACAAAACAAAAACATACAACAAAGCCTTATTTTAAATATTCACAAAGCAGTATAACACCTCTAATTACTAGTATAAGATAGTGGCATAAACCTGATAGTACTTGAACCAACAGAATTGTTGAGCAGTTCCTGGTTCCGTTTTTCTCCCTCAACTGTTATGTACATATGTGCAGCCTACTAAATCAACTATTGCTATTAGAATTCTGAAAACTAAAATTAAGTTATAAAAATAAAAACTAAATCTCAAATTACCTTGCCTAGTGTCCTGAGCTTTCTTGACGGGAGAGATGTTAACTGAAAATTTTAAATGTCAGGAGATAAAACTAATTATACTAAAATATTAAAAGCCTCATCAACTCATCTCTATATAGACTTTATTGATTTAAACTTGTTATACCAAGAAGTTCTGCACAAGCTAGGTCTGTCACGTAAAAGAAAATCTATAAGTCTACCTGAGTCTACCTGATTGCTTGAAAAAAACATCTAATGCATTCAATATAAGGTGATTACAAGAGTGGTGAAATGAACTTCCTACACAGTTTCACCTCTAAATTTATTACAACTATTAAAAGGATATTCTAGAACTTGGTTAAAAATTAGTAATGATACAGAACCTTAGGCTTCAGAACAAGCTTGCAAGTATTATAACGAATATTACAGATGAGCAGAGCACACGTGTACGCCATTAAGAACCAGAATGAATAAACTACTTACCCTTACTAAAAACTGTCAAAGAAACATGGCTTTGTAACAAGCAGACAATTAATCTTAAGGAGCAGACATACTAGCTTTCTTTCATAAAAATATACATATATGGAGAGAGTCGGTGCACTGAACTCGCTTCTCTGTCAAAATTGAGTGAGCACAAATACACGCTGATAGGACCAAATGAAAAGAGTTAGAAATCTGAATTTAACGATTATATTTTGTTTGAAGAGAGGACCAAATGCCTTGTTTTTGTTAACGAGTTGTTTGAAAATTTTGTCTGCTCTGTAAATGGCAAGTCAGACTTCACTTCGATATCACAATTTCTAATTCTATAAAAACAACTATTGTACTTGCTGTCTTTAAAATCCAAAACTTGTGTACAATTTTTTGTTTGCACAATTTTAAAAATGTGAAAGCTCAAATTTGAACACCCATCAACTGTTATTCGCATGAACACCCATCAACTGTTATTCACAAATAATAACAGTAGCCTACCCTAAATAGTTGAAAAACATATAATCATAGCATCATTAACTAAAAAAACAACATATGTCAATACCCAGCAAATCGAAAGTAACCCTTAAAATCACAGTAATTCATCCAACATATTAATTCATACACCATATAAACACACACATACAACATATACACAGATTTATATACAGTCTAAAATAAAGAATTACCAGAGGAAGACCTTGCCCTGCTAAAGAAATACAATAAAAAAAAATTTATAAATATATTTATACACATACTATGTATAAACTTATAAACAAGTACTCCAAGAGGAACATACATGCAGTTGAACAAGTGAAGCAAATACAATCAAAAAAGAAAGGAAAAGGTTCAAAAAAGGAAAGAAAAGGTTCAAAAAAGTACCAAATTGAGCTAGATACGAACTGTTAAACAATTATGAACTCCAAGCTCCAAGCTCCAGATCTATTAAACAAATCGAACAATTACTTTAGTTCAAATCAATATCATACTAACCTTAAGCAAACACGAAAAATTCACAACCGGAACTCAACCCCAAATGAATGGTCCTAGAAATTAACAATAACTTTAAAAAATTGGAAAAGAGAAGAGAAAAATCAAATTAAATTTGTAACTGAAAATTAGACAAACAATTGAAAACATATAAAATGAAGTTAATAACCTCAACAATTTACCCGAACAAATACTCCTATATAAAAAATAAGAAGAAACATATTAAAAATTAGGGCTTAAAACTAATTAATCAGAAATCGAAAACAAAATCAAACTAATTCGAGTTTACTTACTAATTAAAGCTTTGGAGCTTTAGAGTTGTAATTCCAAGCTCTCCAACAGCGACATGGCCGGTTTTGAACAAATCGATTTTAGTTTAAACAAATTGAATACGAGTTTCAAGTTGTGAGATTTGTGTGTGATATCTTAATAGGATTTAGGATCTTAGATAATTAGGGTTCTTGTTTGTGTGAGAGAGAGGGAGATAGAAGAGAGAGAAAAAGAGAGTGAGAGACGGGAGTTTGTTTTTTTAGAGAGAGAATAGAAAATAATTGAGAGAGAGGTGCTTTTGTTTTTGTTTAACTGAGCCGAGATCGAAGAAAAAAGTGGGAAGGAAAATTTCAGTTTGGGGGGAATGTAATTATTTCGTAAAGAGGAAATAATTGGGAACGCGCGTCTATATTTTTTTAAAGGCTACCTAACACATCGGTTGTAGTAGCAAGTGATGTCAATATAGCTAAAAGACATCAGTTTTATCGCACCTGATGTTAGTAAGGCTTTTTAACATCGGTGATTTTTTAACCAATGTTAAAGCACTGATGTCTATTATACTTTTTCTAGTAGTGACTCTTCATCAGATACTGATGGCAATCCTGATGCCAATACTGATGATGATTCTTCTGACTCAGACATAGAAGAGATGGTTGCTATGATTGTCAGAAACTTCAGAAGGATGAAGATCAGGAAGAGTAAAAGACAAGGCAACTTTCAAAAAAAGGCCTTCAATCCTAACAAAGATAAGTATATCAAAAAGGACAGCAAGGGTAGCAAATTTGACAAGTCAAAGGTTAGATGCTACAAGTGCAATGGTATGGGTCACTTTGCTTCTGAGTGCAAGAAGACAAAGGCACTTATCACATCAAGCAAGGATTGGATGGACTCTTCCTCAGAATCTGATACTGAGGTGGTCAACTATGCTCTAATGGCCAATGTTGATGTAACTGCTGCTCCTGATGATAAGGTACTAAATACTATCTTTGATTTTGATACTGATAATTCTTCTGAGTTAAGACGTTTTCTAAAGTCATTACATATTAGCTTTAGAAGTCAAACTGCTGAAAATACTAGGATCTTATCTGAGATGTCTGAACTTAGAAAAAGGAATGACATATTAGAAGCTGAATTTTCTCGTATGCAAGAAGTAAAAAAAGAATGTGATAATGTTAAACACATGTACATAGAGATTAAATCTAAATGTACTTCTCTTGAAAAGGAACTTGAATTTGCTAATGAGAAAATCAGAACCTAGACAGACTCTGGTAGGAAATTTTATGAGATTAATACCTCTAAGAATTGGAAAGAGTGTCTAGGATATAAGTCAGATGAGGATAAGAAATTGAAAGAGAAAATTGTCATTGATGCGATAGTCAGTCCAAAGACCTATAGACATGTTATAGACGCAACCAAATCTAAGATTACTCCTGTTAATTTTGTTTTTGGTAAGGATTCCAATTCTACTTTTGAAAAGGGATCTACCTCTACTCAAGGAATTAAAATTATAAAGTCTAAACCTGTCATGAATAAAGTCACTATGAATGTAGGTCTATTGTCTCAGAAACAGTTTAACGATAAAATCTGTGAGGTGACAGATAAGAAAAAGGAAGCTACTGTTAAGAGAAACAGGAATGGTAAAGTTGGGATCAATAAAGAGAATGGTTACAAATATATCCCAAATGCACCTAGAAAGTGTTGTTTTAACTGTGGTAACTCTAATCATCTTGCTATTGATTATAAGAAGAGTAAGAAGAAGATTTCTGATATTTCTAAGTCTGATGTTAGGAATAGATCAGTATTTTATAAACCACAGAAGTCCTGTTTTCATTGTGGTAGTATATGGCATTCTATTTATACTTGTAAAGATTATCATGAGTTGTACTATAACTTTTATGATCCATTGCCTAAAGTTGATAAAAATAGTGCAAACTCTGGTAGCATTAAGAATGTCAAGTTGGAACATGCTTTTGTTAATACTGATACTGACAAAGCAAATCCTGATGGATTAAATCATGTCAGGACTTCTAAGGTCAGAAAGTCTTCTGCTGTGAAAGTTAATAAATTGCATGGAAAAGGAACCCAACAAGTATGGGTTCCTAAATGTTCTAACTGGTGTGTTTCTATTCTGATTGCAGGGTAAAAAGAAAAATGTGTTAGTAATGGATAGTGGATGTTCTGTGCACATGACTGGAAACAAAGCCTTGTTATCAGAATATGAGGAAAAAACTGGCCCAACTGTGTCTTATGGAGATGGCAACATTGGACAAACTTTGGGATATGGAAATATAATCATTGGAAATGTCATCATTGAAAAAGTAGCTCTAGTGAAAGGACTAAAACACAACTTGTTGAGTATTAGTCAAATCACTGACAGAGGTTATCATGTCAACTTCCATTCCACACATTGTGAAGTAGTCAGTATAGCAACAGGAAAGATAGCACTGACTGGCTATAGGCATGGTAACATATATGAAGCCAACATTCAATCAAATACTGATAACTCCCCTACCTGTCTGATCAGTACAGCATCAGTAGATGAAAGTTGGAATTGGCACAAGAAGCTTTCTCATCTCAACTTCAGCAATATCAATGAATTGGTTAAGAAAGATTTGGTGAGAGGATTACCAAAAGTATTATATACACCTGATGGACTCTGTGATGCATGTCAGAAAGCAAAACAAAGAAGGACATCATTCCAGAGTAAATCAGAATCCTCTATTGAAGAACCATATCACATGCTACATCTTGATCTATTTGGTCCAGTCAACATCATGTCCATCAGTAAGAAAAGGTACACTCTTGTAATTGTTGATGAATATTCTAGATTCACCTAGGTGTATTTTCTGCACAGAAAAGATGAGACTCCTGAAGTTCTGTTGGATCATGTGAGAATGATTGAGACAACCACAAAATACAAAGTCAAGATACTGAGAAGTGATAATGGTACTGAATTTAAGAATTCAAAGATGGAAGAGTTCTGCAAATACAAAGGAATCATTCAACAATTCTCTGCTCCTGGCACACCTCAGCAAAATGGAGTAGTTGAAAGGAAAAATAGAACTCTTATTGAAGCTGGCAGAACTATGTTGGAAGAAGCAAAATTACCTACATATTTCTGGGCAAAAGCAGTCAAAACAGCATGCTACACTCAAAATCTCACATTAATAAACATGCATGGTGTTACTCCTTATCAGTCACTCAAGGAGAAGAAACCAAGTCTGAAGCATCTGCATGTGTTTGGTTGTAAATGTTTGGTTCTCAGAACTCATCCTGAACAACTAGGGAAATTTGAAACAAAGGCTGATGAAGGAATTTTCATAGGCTATCCTGCATCAAGAGCCTTCAGAGTTTTTAATTTCAGGACAAGGATGAAGACTCTCATGATAGATTGATTTTTGAAAATGAAGCTACCAAAGAACCTGAAGAAAGTGAATCAGATCATGTCAATACATCAGATCCTGATGGGTCACCAGATCCTGATGTCACACCAGATGCTGATGGTGCAAATGCTGATGATGCAATCAATAGTGATACTTCTAGTAGTGCTAATGTTGAGGGGGAGCAACATCATTCTACTACAAGTACAGAGTCAACTCAATCATCAGGACAAAATTCTTTAGATACTGACTCAAGTGATGATCCTGATAACTTATCAGGAGGACATAACAATAATTCAGGGGGAGCTTCAAGACAAGCAATTTCTTCAAATCAAGATAACACCAATCCAGGGAGAGCATCTACTTCAAGAAACAATTTAACACCAGGAAGGAAATGGACTGCAAGTCATACTCCTGATTTGATAATTGGGGATCCTGATGCAGGTGTTCAAACAAGAAGTGCAAGTCAGAATGAATGTCATTCAAGGTTTATTTATTTAATGAATATTATTTTAAATATTCATTCAAGGTTTATTTATTTAATGAATATTATTTTAAATATTCATTCAAGGTTTATGTATTTAATGAATATTATTTTAAATATTCATTCAAGGTTTATTTATTTAATGAATATTATTTTAAATATTCATTCAAGGTTTATTTATTTAATGAATATTATTTTGAATATTCATTTAATCATTATTTATTTAATGAATATTATTTTTGAATATTCATTTAAAGTTTATTATTTAATAAATATTATTTGATTATTTATTAAATACTTTCAACACATTTTGAAAATGAGTAATATTATTTAAAGTTTATCCTCGACCTTCAATAATTACGAAGGATACTCTAAGCTGTATTATTAATTATTTTAAATCAAAAAGAGGTTCCCAAAACAACGTTTTTCCATTTAAATCTATCTTTTAAGAGGATTTAAATACTCGCTCAACTATAAAAAATATAGGAAACCTGATTTAAGTGACTGCTACTCATTTTAAACTCTCAACTCAAAACTGTCCGGGGACAGATATTTTCTCTGAGCAATTTAATTGTTGCAAGTCAAATGTTGTGTTACCACCTCAATGATCGAGGGGTAAATTGATGGAACAAGTCGATATCTATTAACAAGCATCGCTTGGGAAATATTGGAGAATCTTCCTTTCCAACCTAGATATAACTACTTAGTGGAGTCGTATCAACAAGTATTACACTTGGGGAAAGGAGGACGATCTTTACGTTTCAGAGTCATGGATTTCATTCGAACTAGGAGTGGTGTAAGTCGTCCAGTTGCGCCGACCCATCCATTTTATTTCCCCAAATGGGCTGGGAGATCCGGGAAGGTAGTAGACAATGTCAGGCTGTCGTGATTCTTCCATCTACATGTAGAGAACATATTTTTGTTGTACGACCTGCTACTGATCATAGTAAGGTTGGTACGACGGGCGCGGTAGCAACTCCGGTATTAGTTCATCATCCATTTTGGATAATTCTGCAACATGTATTGAAAGGGACTACGGATGACATCCTTGGTATAGGTTTACCGATCATGTTGGCAGAGGGTTCTGCAACATGTATTGAAAGGGACTAAGGATGACACCGTGGTACAGGTTTACCGATCATGTTGGTAGGGGGTTGAAAAGTGTTCAAAAATGAAGTTATAATAAATCCTTGCAACTTCATCTTTTATTTTATGAGTTATGACTCTGATAAAACCTTACTCAGATTATATATGCATAAGTGGATTTTGGGTTACGGAACATTATATGAAATTTTCCTCGTAACTTCATCTTTTATATCATATAACTCTGTGGATACCTTACATAACATGAGATATGGTAAGGGAGTTGTTTATACTGAATCACCTTTTAACTTCATCTTTTAAGTTATATGTTGATATTCTGCTTACATAGAAGATATTTTTCGGAAAGATTATATTGGTTTACTTTGAAACCTCATCTTTTATATTATACTAGAACTTTGTTCATAATATAGCAAAAGTTTGCAGAAATATTATGAAATGATATTTGAAATACAACAATGGTACCGTTTTTGGAATACATTCCGATAAGGAAATAATTTCAGTATCGAGATATTTTGACAAATTATTGTCTTATACCCGCTTTATTCTGGGTTGAGTTAAAGGCAGGATTATGCCATACTTTAATTACCTTGCTGAGCTATCGCTCACTCTTGCTATTGTTTCATAAATATTATATAGCAGCGAAGTAGGATACCAAGGATTCGGCGCACATCCCTCAGGCGAGTGGCAAGCGTAAGGTAGTCTCATGAGCAGTTTCTAGCAGTGATCCTGGAAGTAGTGTGAACCAGTCAGATCAAGCTGGAGCTTTTGGTATTCATCTTATGTATAGATATGAATGGTATGAGAGGGTGGTGAGTATTACAAGGCTAAGTTGGTAATGTACCATTACTTAGGAATTGTATCAGTAGCAAATTCAAAAGACATTTGGGTATTGTAATAAAGATTATTTATTCCGCAATGGTTGTATTTGTGTCGTTTCTGAGACTCTAACCTGTGTGTGTGAGAGAGATATATTCATTGTGGGGTCATAAGCAGATGAATTGTGTCTATTGTGAGTAAAGCAGGCAAGGCAAGAAGTAAGTGGATCGTGACTACTCTAAATCCCTGACCCCGGATTTGGGGCTGTTACACCTCTAGTCTTGCAACAGGAGCAAAAGTTTCATCATAGTCAATTCCTTCTTGTTGAGAATACCCCTTTGCAACTAGTCTTGCTTTGTTTCTGATAATTACACCATCTGAATCAGTCTTATTCTTGAAAATACATTTTGTACCAACAATTGACCTGTTCTTTGGTCTTGGTACTAGTTTCCAGACTTCATTCCTTTCAAATTCATTCAATTCTTCTTGCATTGCAGTAACCCAATCAGCATCTTTGAGTGCATCTTCAACTTTCTTTGTCTCCTCCTTTGACAGAAAGTTATTATATATACATTCATTTTGAGTTGCATTTCTTGTCTGAACACCTGCATCAGGATCTCCAATAATTAAATCAGGAGTATGACTTGCAGTCCATTTCCTTGCTGATGGTAAGTCATTCCTTGATGTAGATGCTCCCCCTGGATTGGTGTTATTTTGAATTGATGAATTTGCTTCAGATGAAGCTCCTCCTGAGATGTTTCTATCTCCTCCTGATGAATTATCCGGATCATCACTTGAATCAGTATCTAAAGAATTTTGTCCTGATGATTGAGTTGACTCTGAACTTGTAGTCGAATGTTGTTGCTCCCCCTCAACATTTGCACTACTAGATGAATCTCCATTATTTGTATTATCAGAGTTAGCACCATCAGAATTTGGTGTAACATCAGGATTTGAAGTGTCATCAAGATTTGATGAACTGATAGGATCTGATTCAGTTTCTTCAGGTTCCTTGGTAGCTTCATTTTCAAAAATCAGTCTATCATGTGAGTCTTCATTCAAGCCTATTATCTTTTTATCATCAAAAGATACATGTATTGACTCCATGACAGTCCTTGTCCTCAAATTAAAAACTCTGAAGGCTCTTGATGCAGGATAACCTATGAAAATTCCTTCATCAACCTTAGTTTCAAATTTTCCTAGCAGTTCAGGATGAGTTCTGAGAACAAAACATTTACAGCCAAACACATGCAGATGCTTCAAACTTGGTTTCTTCTCATTGAGAGATTGATAAGGAGTTACACCATGTCTGTATGCTGTGTTTACTCTTGAATGATGTCCTTCTCTATTTAGCTTTTTGACATGCATCACAGAGTCCATCAGGAGTATACAAAACTTTAGGTAATCCTCTCACTAAATCTTTCTTAACCAACTCATTGATATTGCTGAAGTTGAGATGAGAAAGCTTCTTGTGCCAATTCCAACTTTCATCTACTGATGCTTTACTGATGAGACATGTAGGGGAGTCATCAGTATTTGAGAGAATGTTGGCTTCATAAATGTTACCATGCCTGTAGCCAGTCAGTGCTATCTTTCATGTTTCTTTGCTGACTACTTCACAATGTGTGGAATAGAAGTTGACATGATAACCTCTGTCAGTGATTTGACTAATACTCAACAGGTTGTATTTTAGTCCCTTCACTAGAGCTACTTTTTCAATGATGACATTTTCAATGATTATATTGCCATATCCCAAAGTTTGTCCAATGTTGCCATCTCCATAAGACACAGTTGGGCCAGCTTTTTCCTCATATTCTGATAACAGGGCTTTGTTTCCAGTCATGTGCACAGAACATCCACTATCCATGACTAACACATTTTTCCTTTTTCCCTGCAATCAGAATAGAAACACACTAGTTAGAACATTTAGGAACCCATACTTGTTGGGTTCCTTTTCCATGCAATTTATTAATTTTAGTAGCAGAAGACTTTAAGACTTTAGCAGTCCTGACAGGATTCACTCCATCAGGATTTGCTTTGTCAGTTTCAGTATTAACAAAAGCATGCTTCACTATGGCATTATCAAATCTACCAGACTTTGTACTATGATCAAACTTAGGCAATGGATCATAAAAGTTATAATACAAATCATGATAATCTTTACAAGTATAAATAGAATGCCATATACTACCACAATGAAAACAGGACTTCTGTGGTTTATAAAATACTGATCTACTCCTGACATCAGAAATAGGAATTTCAGTACTTTTCTTTAAACTCTTTTTACAATCAATGGCAAGATGATTAGAGTTACCACAGTTAAAACAACATTTTCTAGGTGCATTTGGGATATACTTATAACCATTCTCTTTATTGATCCCAATTTTACCATTCCTGTTTCTCTTAACAATAGCTTCCTTTTTCCTATCTGTAACCTCACAAATTTTATCCTTAAGTTGTTTTTCTGAGACAATAAACCTACATTCTTAGTGACTTTACTCAAGACAGGTTTAGACTTAATAACTTTAATATTTTGAACAGAAGTAGATCCCTTTTCAAAAGTTGAATTGGAATCTTTACCAAAAACAAAATTAACAAGAGTAATCTTAGATTTGGTTTTGTCTATAACATGTCTATAGGTTTTTGGACTAATTGTCTCATCAATAACAATTTTCTCCTTAAGTTTATTATCCTCATATGACTTATACCCTAGACACTCTTTCCAATTCTTAGAGGTATTAATCTCATGAAATTTTCTACCATAATCTGTCCAGGTTCTGATTTTCTCATTAGCATGCTCAAGTTCCTTTTCAAGAGCAGTACATTTAAGTTTCATCTCTAAATACATGTGTTTAGCATTATCACATTCTATCTGTACTTTTTGCATAAGAGAAAATTCAGCTTCTACATGCTCATTCCTTTTCCTAAGTTCAGACATCTCAGATAAGATTCTAGTATTCTCAGCAGTTTGACTTCTAAAGCTAATATGCAATGACTTTAGAAAACGTCTTAACTCAGAAGCATTATCAATGTCAAAATCAAAGACAATATTAAGTACCTTATCATCAGGAATAGCAGTTTCATCAGTATTGGCCATCAGTGCATAGTTGACTACCTCAGTATCAGATTCTGAGGAAAAGTCCATCCAGTCCTTGCTTGATGTGATGAGTGCCTTTGTCTTCTTGCACTGAGAAGCAAAGTGACCCATACCATTACACTTGTAGCATCTAACCTTTGACTTGTCAAATTTGCTACCTTTTCTATCCTTTTTGATGTTCTTGTCTTTATCTGCATTGAAGATCCTTTTCTGGTAGTTGCCTTGTCTCCTAGCTTTCCTGAACTTCATCCTTTTGAAGTTTCTGACAATCATAGCAACCATCTCTTCAATGTCTGAGTCAGAAGAGTCATCATCAGTATTGGCATCAGGATTGCCATCAGTATCTGATGAAGAGTCATCAGGATCTGACTCAGCTACTCGAGTTTTCCTTTTTGAGACTTCCACAACTTTTCCTTTTGATTTAGCCTCTGCCTTCAAAGAAATAGATTTTGCCTTGCTGCCTTTCTTATTCTTTATCTGTTGAACTTCAAGATCATGAGTTCTTAGCATTCCATAGACTTCATCAAGAGACACAGTGTTGAGATCATACTGATGTCTAATGATTGAGGTCTGTGTATCCCATTCTTCTGGTAAAGCTCTTAGAAACTTGGTGTTTGAATCTTCAGTTTCATATTCCTTTCCAACTAAAGATAGGTCGTTAAGGAGTGTCAGAAATCTATCATATAAATCAGTAAGGCTCTCATCATGTCTAGCATCGAATTGTTCATATTCTTGAATCAAGAGAGCCCTTCTGTTCTTTTTGACAGATGCAGATCCCTGACACTGAGTTTCCAATGTATCCCAGATTTCTTTTGCAGACTTGCATGCAATCACTCTGTTTGACATGACAGCATCAAGACTATTGTACAGTATATTATTTATCTTTGGTTCTCTGAGTACATGAGATTTTTCTTCTGGAGTCCATTCACTTTTAGCCTTGACCACATAATGTTCAGGTACAGTATCTGTTCTTTCTACGAATCTGGTAGGAACATATGGTCCATCATGAATCATGTCCAAATAGTTAGGATCTATAGCCTTCAGGTACATCAGCATCTTAACCTTCCATGTTGAATATTCTGATTTCTTCAGGATGGGAATTTTCATGCTTTCATACTTTGTTGTCGACATCTTAGATCGTATCTGATTCAAAATTAAATCAGTTTGCTCTGATACCAATTGTTGCCCAGTAATAATCAATTGTAGAAGGGGGGTTGAATACAATTGTATAAGATTCTCGACTTAATAAGATATGAATCACAAATATGAAAGAATAATAACAGCTTTATTAAATCTGATATAAAACGGTTACAAAACTCTCTCAAGAAATTCTGATGTTCTTGAGAGCTGCTAGATTACAAAAAAAACTCTCTCAAGAAATTCTGATCTTCTTGAGAGCTTCTATCCGTTTGATTCTCTTCGAACCAAATCCTAAAACTGTGTTTATATACTACACAGCTTCTCTATCAATGATAAGTCCTAATCAATTACAAAGATTGAAACCTATCCTTAATCGATAGCTTCGTTACTGCAAACCAGGAACCGACGGGATAATCTTCATTATTTAACTAGACTCCAAATATAACTCGAAGTAGGAATCCTGATCAGCTTCCAGTACTGATGATCAATCCTGATCCCAGTCCTAATATTCATTCTGATCCTGACGACCATGCAATCCTGATGATGTCAGCAATCCTGATCAGTTGAAGTCTAGATCCTGACGATCATTGAATCTTGATCTAACAGATTATTTCTTTTGTTTGGTTTTGTCTAAATACACTTAACACTTTGTAATTGAATTGTGTGGCTAATATCTTGTTTTGTCACCAATGACAAGGCTCTTTTAGACTTGTGGTTGTGGTGAAAGTGGTGACAAGGTGGTGATTCATCACCTTGTCATCACTTTGTCATGCATATGTCACTCCTCTGCATCATGCTTATGTCATCATTTGTATCCTCAATCCTCTTATATATTGCACTTGATGATCTTATATAATACTTCTCTTTTGGTTAGGGTTTACTCCATAATTTGTTACGCTTTTGTTTCGCGATAGTTTCAAGTGATTTTAAAAACGTTTCTCTGTACCAAAGCTAGGGTACTTTCTTTATCTTTCCATTTCCTTTGTCTAATATATAATCCTAGGTTTCTCACCTTGGTTTAAGATATGATCATGGATTTCTCATTCCACATACTTTCTTAAAACGATCAATTCAATACATCCTTGATTGTCCAGTGAATAGTGATTTAAAACTCGAATGGGAATCTTCTGATTCTGATTGCGTTTGCATTCACTTATTCTCCTTATACATCAATAATATAACTTCGAAACATTCATTCCATGTCATCCACATAGGGTGGTCTGAAAAACTTTTCATCAGCAAATTTACTATTCATCAGTGGCAAATTTACTATTCATCAAGGTTTTAAATATTACAAAAATTTGGGATATTACAATACTTGTATACTTGGTGTATATTAAACAGGATCAAAATATTAGAATTGTTCTTTTATTCTGACAGTTAAGAAGAACTAAGATTCTATGATATTATTATTGCTTAGGTTCTTAATCCGGATGTAGTGATTGACACTTGTATGCAATGCACATGCTTTGATTCATATAAGATGTAATTAATTATTAATTACAATATTATGTGTTGAGCAATAACATTGCATGCAAAGTGAGATATTAATTACAGAAGGAATCCATGTCCTGATAATATTCGGGTTGATGATGTCTTCTTGAAAGCTCATAAAGATAATTATGTGAAGCCGTGCAGGCAGATTAATTTCTCACATAATTATAAGGTTGAGTGGATGATCAAGGATAAATAAGATATTAATTAAATTAATTAAATTAATTGTCAGTGATTAATTTAATTAATGGACATGAGATATCTTAAACGTGGGGAATTTAATAAGCAAATAATATAGGAGCCGAATTAAATAATAAAAGAATTGCGGGATTAGGAACGGTAGTGCAAATATTAATTCTTTAGTGGATTGAATTAATATTTAATGACATTGGGCTTGACTCGGAATGTCATTGGAAGGCTCGATCTAATTGTCCATGATCCCTACTGAAGCCTATTTATATTCTCGTTCTCCTTAAAGCTGAAAAAAAAATATACAACAGAAATCGAAATTGAGACCTAGGGGCAGCCGCACGCAGCTAGGGTTTTGGAATTTTGAGGCTTTGAGAAGAGGAAAATTTGGGAGATCGAAGGCCACACTTCGCTCAAAGGGAATCAAGGAATTCAGTAGAAGACGTGGAATTCAATCGGTTGCGCCGTAGCGATTAAGGTTAATCTTCTTTTCGAACTCTTTAATTTATATCATAAAACGCAGCACCGTGATTTTTATGTTCCAACAATTGGCATCAAGAGCCTGGTTCTAGGGTTCTGCATTTTATGATATGATGTCCATATCGTGATTATATATGCATGTATATAGTGGTTGCTCGTATGTATATAGTGGTTGCTCGTATGCACTTATTGTGATATTCAAGCCACTAGAATTACTCTACTTGTATTGCTTTGACAATCTAACGGATCTTTATCCCTAGAAATTATATCGAACTACTTTTTAGTATTCGACCCTTTTTTTTGCTAAGTCGTATTCGACCCTTTTATTATAAATATAGATAAATTCATGTCGAATTTCTTCTAGATTTGTTTGATCAAGAATCTTGTAATATGTACTCCATTTGTAACACCCTTCAAGTTTAATATAAGTTATATTTAACTTGAATCTTGTTTCATTTAATTCCGCGATAATTTGTTAGTGAATTTTTAAATCACGAACAATACAATTCGACAAATCGGTACAGTTTGTATTCAAACCCCCATCTACAAACATATCGGGACCTAACAGGAGTGTTTCTTTAGAGTGGAAAAATCTTGAATCCGGGGAGGAGTTTGGGGACTGGAGTAGATGTGAGTGGATCTTTTAGAGATTGCGCCATCGCGAACCAGGATAAAATCGATTGTGTCTCGCTTTCTTTCTCTTTACTTTGCTTCCGCACTCTTTATTGTTTGTTTATTACTTTGATATAAGTAATATAATTTTTAAAGAAAAAGAAAAGTTAAAAACACCTAAGCTCCAATTTTTTAAAAGGTAATAAGCTATTCAACCCCTCTAGGGACCTAAAAATTGGTATCAGAGCACGACTTTTACCGATATTTATTAGTTATTTTTAATAATCAATAAATTACTCAAAAAGTGATCCTTTGGATTAACTTTTCCCTTTATGGCGTATTTGAGTACAATCGGTTGTGGTGAGGGTCTCTCGAGTTCGAGACCTCCACTTTTCGATGGCACAAACTTTGCTACTTGGAAAACACGATTTAGAATTTATGCTAAATCCCAAGGTGTCAAAGTTTGGATGGCTATCGAATACGGTGTAGAAATTCCTACTAGGTCCGTGGATGATATATCCGTGGAAAAGAAAGTAAGTGAATACACACCCGAAGAGGAAGTTAGAATGAACATATCCGCTAAAGCGGAAATGGTTCTAACAAGTGCACTTGCGGGAAAAGAATACAAGCGTGTTAATAATTGCAAGTCGGCACATGAGATGTGGAACAAATTGGTTGTTACTTACGAGGGGACGCAAGATATAAAGGAATCTTGAATGGATACTTTAATCCATGAATACGAGAGTTGTTATTCCCAGCCAATGAATCAAGATTGTAAAGGGGGGGGTTGAATACAATCTTTAAAATTTCTTTGATCTTGACAGAAAAGATATGATAGTAAATTCAAGAACAGAAAAACAAACAAAATAAAACTAACACAAGAATTAAAATTCAAGTGGATTGATTGTTCCACCTGAGAGATTTTTATTAGAAAAAATCTCAGTGATGTTTATGAATAAACACACAGCTGCATTCACACTATTTTAGTTTCAACAATTTACAAGTGATATTGTCGTGTGCTCTCTAAATTGCCTAACTGATTTCTTGAGTTCTAAAATAGTGCTACACTTGGTTATATAACCCAAGTTTACAAGATATTTTGAAAAACTAATAATACAAAAAGTAACTCTGTCCAAAACACTTGCTTCTCCATCCTGAGTAGTGGTCCTTGTGTTGGTAGCTTGCCCTTTTTGGCTGATTATCTTTTATGGAATTGCTACACTTGACCAGACAAAATTGAATGCTTCTTCTTCTCGTGAGTTTATCAGAAATATTGGTTTCCATGCTCTATCAAATCTGTCAACCCATGTGCTCTATCAGAACTGTCATTTTCCCAAAGTATAGATTACATCCGTAGAGGTTATTTGAGCTGCATCGGTAGAGGTTATTTGAGCTGCATCCGTTGAGAGTATTTTGACCACATCTGTAGAAGGCTAGTACTGCTTTCCGTAGACAGTCAATTTCACTTATGTAAAATTACAAAGCATAGACAATTTATAATTAGCCTCCCTATTCTACATATCCATTAACAGTCAACATGACTTATTCAGCCTAAAACTAACACTCCAACTTATATATCATAATTACACAAGCATGTTACATTTAGTCTTATCCGTAGATAAGCTACCCTTCTACAGATACTGCAAACACATGATATCCGTTGAAGGCTACATTTTTACTTATACAATTTTCACTAAGTTTGTTTAGTTATCATCAAGAAACAACATATTTCCTAACAATCTCCCTCAATTTATGCCTGGTTGAGAATCAGACATAAATTAAGAGTCTTGATGATAACAAAACCACTTTTAACAAGTAAACATCAAAAATTGTATTAAGCTACTTTATTGAGATACTGAAGACTTAAAGTTGAGAAATTTACATAGAGAGTGTTCCTCTAGGCTGAGCAGATTTAACTCCTTTTCTTCTCTCTTGGAGGTAGAACCTTCTTCTTTCCTTGCCTGGCATAGTTGGTTTCAATTTGCTCTTGAAGCTTCATGTAGAAGGTGTCTTCTTCAAATATATTTGCATCCAGCTTGGATTGCAACCACCTAAGGTATTGGGAACTAGCCTTAGGCAGTTGGTCCTCTAGTCTGAAGAACCTTTTACATCCCTCATCATCTCTGAACTCCATCATCCAGTAAGGTTGGAGATGCATTCTTTGACCATTGTATGGGATCTTCCATTTCCTTGGAAAACTTTCAGGCTGATTCCAACTAGCTCTTATCTCTTCAATCTTTCTCATCACTAGGCTCCTTGTAGTTGGAGAAAATCCCTTTGAGCTCTTGAAGCTTGAAAAGACCTTGACTAATGTGGGATATCCTTCATTTAAAATTCTTTGTAAGGGCCATGTCCTTTCCATTCCACCCTTGTAAACACACACTAGCCTTTCTGGCAGATTCTTGTGTCTATCAATACCCCTCACTTCAGTAAGTTCAACTAGAAAGAGTGAGGTCCAAAGTTGTAAACTCTTGTATGTCAGCAATGTAGAGATAATCAGCTTTGTCTTCTATTGGCTTGACAACTTGAGGTACAATTTGAAGTTTGATTGGCCCCTTTGGAGTTTTCTTCTTTGGTTCCCTTGCTCTTTTCTTCTTTTCAGCTTCTAAGATTATTTTTGGGAATACCAAATTATCAGACTCTATGGGTTCATCTTTGGGCTCTACTAGGGTTTCATGAAAGGTTGTGTTTGACAAGCTTGAAAGTTTGATAAGATCATCAGTTGTGAAGGTCTTTTTCTTTGGTTTCTCAATTTCCTCTTGTTTTTTCTGGAGAGACAGGCCTTTTGGATTTGAATTTTAGCCTCCTATTTTCTTAGGCACTTTCTTTCCTTTGTTCTTCTTAGGAGCAGTGACTACTTCTTCTTCAACCACATCTTCTTTCTCTAGCTCCTCCATCAATTCACTGGCCAGTCTAGCCTACTTTTCAGGAGTAGACTCATATCCCTCAGGATTGGCTTCTCTTGCAAGTCTAGATATCTCCTCCCTTTTTGCTTCAACAAACTTGGGATGGCTGATTGTAATATGAATTGGCTTTCCATTTCTGATGATCACAGCCATCCCCTCTTTGGCTATCACATCCCTGGTTTCTTTGAATGCTGAGATGTCCTTGCCCAAGAGCTTCTTTTCATCTGGCTTGGGAAGTGGAAAATCCACTTGGAGTTTGTTTCTGCCATGTTTCTTGGTTGGAGAGCCAAACCTACCACTCTATATGCCTTCAAACTCCTTGTTGAAAGATGGCGCAACATCATAAAAGCTTTTTGTGAGCACAACTTCAGGAGTTAGAACTTTTAGAATTGTAGTAGTGGTTGGATGAGTAGAGGCAGGCTCTGTGTTTGAGAAGGGAGTTGAAGTCACAGTTTTAAAGATTGACTCTTTGATCAGTCTTTTTGTGTTGAGAATTCTTTGCTCTATGGCTTCATTTGCTCTAGTTATCTCCCTTTGCCTTTCAATCACCTCTTCTGCACTTAAGCCAGAGAAATCCAATTCTCCTGGGTTGATTGTAACTAGAGGGGCCATTGTGAATTGGAATTCACTTGAATTAGCTATAACTTCTGGAATATCCCCCTCAGTTGATGATGTCACCACTTCCATCCTAGCTGGTTCAGAGACCACTAGTGTACTCTCCCCCTTTTTTTTATGATCAAGGGTTTGAGTAACACCAGGAGCCTGCAGCAATTGTTGGAGGAGTTGTGTTTGCAATTTTTGTTGCTCCAGAAAGAGGTCCATCTTCTCCTCCATTTTGTCCACCTTCTTGGAGAGAGACTCCACACTCTTAGTGAGAGTGTTTTCTTCCACAACTCTTATTTGAATGGTTCTGATAGTGGTGAGAGGGAATGCATTATCAATCCTTTTGTTGATGTTGTCCTTAACATTGTCAATTCTTTCTTTGACCTCATCTGTCTCTGTTCTGTGATGTAGAAGCTGCATCTTTTGAAGTTGTAGATTTGTCATGAACTTGGACAATATGAGTTGCTTTGATGGATTGGCTAACTGGAACTCAGTGGAAGCTTTCTGATATTCTTTTAAGATCACCATGTTGATTGCATCAAATTTGTCATCATTGTCAATCAACCATCCAGGTGTGCCTCCTGAGGTTGAAGGGCCTTCAGCACCTCCTTCACCACCATCTGAGTCCTCCTCCATCTCTTCGAAGTCTTCATCATATTCAAAATCATCACCAGCTCCTGGAGGTAGATTACTGGCAGCTTCTTTTCCTCTCATCATTGACTCAGTTGTGTGTACTAAGTTCAATGTTCTTTCTACCTCCACATTGCCCTGTTCAGCCAAGACTTGATAGACTGGGACAGGATGAGTAAAAGTCTCAACATCCAGGTTGACTTGATCCAGTTCATGTTGGTATTATAACTGGAACAGTCTTTCCCTTACAACTTCATTGACTTTCATTAACTCACTAGCAATGGCTGAGTCTTCCATCCTTATATCTCATGTACCTGCCTTTCTCTCATTTTCTCTATATTTTTGTATCAGGGGCTCCCCCTGGCTCACACACCTCACACCCTCACCTTCACCTACTAAGGTGGAACCCTCTGTGCTCACTTTTACTAGACTAGAAGAAATAGTCTTTCTCTCTTTCTCTCCATCTCCTTTTGCCTGGTGGCAAACTTGCCTCTCACTCTCAGTTCCATCACTCCTTTCCCTCAGTCCTAGAAGTGTTTGAACCACAACTAACTCATCCACACTTGATGTTGTAATATTTGAAGTTTATAATTCAAGTGTGGAATGAGTATCCGTAGAGGTAGTAGAGGTGAGTGTCAACGGATAGTAGTTGTGAGGCATATCCGTAGACAGACAAACACTTGTCAACGGATGAGATATATTCGTAGACGAAGAAAAAGAAGCAGCTTTAGAAATGGAGACTATGGCTGAATCTGTAGAGATTGATTTTAAATTTAGTGCCACATATGGAACCAAAATCTCAAAAAGAATGGATTGGTGGTCCAACAAATCATCTAAAAGATGATGACCACCAATTTCAGAGTGGGACTTCTCCAAGAATTTCAAAGATGGAGAATCAAGAATAGATGTGTGTATTATGTCCACATCTATAGAAAGAGTTGGTGAGCTAGGTATTTCTGTTTCAATTTGAATGTTTAAAGAGTGGGGCTGTGACTCCATATTTACTGGGGCCACATCAAACTGAATTTGAGATGGTGCAGAAACACAACTTGAAGTTGTAATTTGCATTGTGTGTGTTCCCTGTGCAACCCCAGTTGTTTTAGACCTTTTTCTCCTCTCATAGGCCTTTGACATGTCTTTAGGGCTTCTAGTGTCCTTATCCCTCTTGTGATGTGTCCCTGGTTGGGGACTATTTTCAATAACAACATCCTTTTGGGAGGATGTCACTAGGGATGTACTTATTTCCTTTTCAACCACTGTATCTTTTTGAGAAGATACAGGGTGGCTAGGCTGGGACTCATTTACCTCACCCTCCTTATTCTTGGGGTTTCTTTGATTTTCACCCCTTCTCTCACCACTCACAACCTCCTTCACACTCCCCTTAGGTGGTTTGGTGGTTTTTACAACAGGTGCCTTTTGAGAGGCACCTGAGGTGGACTTCTTGGATTTGGATTTGGAAATTTTAGAAATGGCCACTTGGGTAGGAGACTGTTGGACAGTTCCAGTCTCCATTGTGGCACTTGAAATCAAAGAAATAGAAGGTGCAGAGGAAGGTACAGTAGAGGAAGTTACCTGAGTTACTTGTTCCTCCTGAGCAGCATTGATGAATGGTAGGTATACCAATTATACCTCACTTTTGTGGTTCATCCTATTCAAGTCCTCAAGGACTCTCTTATTTTGAACCCAACACTCCTTGGAGTTTGTAGGGAATTGGATGACCAAATTACTCTCTACATGGTTAGCTAGCAACATGAAAAATCTAGCATAATAGACATTTTTACTTCTAGATGCCTTATTCCCTAGTTCAGCACCAAGCTCAAACAGAATTACGAACCCTAGATTATAATAGCTATCATTTAAGAGCATGTAACTAATGTCTAACATAGAAAAAGTTACAACATCATAGTTGCTAATCTTACCAGAGAAAACTTTAAGAATGGCATCAAAGACAAAGCTCCATTCTTTTACCATACCCGTTCTTTGAATCTTTCTTAGATTAGCAGTAGGTAAAGCATAATTGATGGAATTGAGCATGTTAACAACATCACTATCATTAAGCTTTTCTAATCTATTGTTTTCAGGCAAGTTCTAGCATGTTGTAATGACATTATTATTAATTACATGTTCCTTACCTTGAAGAATGAAGGTGATTGTAGTGTTGACAGAATCGAACACAGCAGATTCCCAGATTGCTTCAATCACCTCAAAGTACAATTTGGGGGCTTCAAACATGGCCTTGGAGAGCTTACAGTTCTGGAAAAACATCATCATCTTGTGATATGATTTGTTCTTCTCATCAAAGTCCACCAGTGCAGTGAAATTGTTCTTCTCGTAAATGAAACAGTAAGAGACATTGGGCCTGTTTGGCAACTGCTTATTTTATAAGCTTATGGCTTATAAATCAATTTTGACTTATGGAGGGTGTTTGTGTACTCAACTTATTTCATTAACTTATAAATTATAACTTATTTTTTTAGCTTATAACTTATGGGGGGTGTTTGTCTACCCAACTTATAATCTAACTTATAACTTATAAATTGATAAGTTGAATGTTAGAAAATACTAACATTTTGCTCAACTTATTTCATTTTTCATGATTTCTTTATCTATTTAGTAGTTTATATTTTTATATTTATACTTTTAAATGTTTTTTAATCTAAAATGTATTTATCGAGATCATTATATTAATTAATTATTTTTTGAATTTAGTAGTTTAAATTTTTATATTTATACTTTTAAATGTTTTTTAATCTAAAATGTATTTATCGAGATCATTATATTAATTAATTATTTTTTCAATTTAATTTAATAAAAAAATTATTAACTTATAAGTAAATTTATCCAAACACTTACGTAACTTATAAGTTTGCATCAACTTATCACTTATAAAGCACTTACTCATTATAATACATAAGTTCACTTTTTTAAGTTCTCCCAAAGACTTATAACAATCCATCAACTTATCACTTATAAAGCACTTACTCATTTTAAGCTATAAGTCAACTTTTGCTTGATACCCCAAACGCCCACATTGTTTTGTTGGTTGGTGGCATTGCTACAGAGCTTGAGTTATAGAGAGAGGTTTTTCTTTGAGAGAGAAAGATGAGATTTTGCCTTTGAGAATTTTGGGTAATGATAGAAAATGATTAATCGAAAGTAAAAATAAATTTATACTTTCCCCAAATAATTCACTAAGAAAATCAAAATAATTGAAAGAAATTATTTGATTGGTGCAAGAAATAGCCGTTTAAAAATAATGAGCTTAAAAAGTAAAGCCACGAATTTAATGCAGTAACATACATACTGTTGTACGCATGTAACAACAGATGGGATTGTGGCTTTTAATTGTTACGATTAGATTTGTAATAGCTACGGATAGGATTACAACCTTTCGAGATTCAACGCATCTGTTCAGGAACAAAAAGTAGTATCCGTAGAAGTATAGAAAACCCAGTGTCAAAATTGACCATCAACCGATAAGGGTATCCGTAAAAGGAGTAATTTTGACTTAGACAAATTTCTTACTTTTTCTGAGAGTTTTAATTCTCATGAAAATCATTTTGACACTGGCTGCATTACAAATTATCAGACATTTAAATTTGATTAGGAGAAGTTAAGCATACCTAGCTCACTTACCAACCTTGAGAATGTTGATTCATCAAGTGACTTGGTAAAAATGTCTACAATTTGTTGTTCACTTCGAACAAAATGAAGTTCCACGGTGCCATTCATCACATGCTCCCTGATGAAGTGATACTTTATGTCAATGTGCTTGGTTCTTGAGTGTTGCACTGGATTCTCAGTTATGGCAATTGCACTAGTGTTGTCACAGAAAATTGGAATCTTATTAACTGTTAGACCATAGTCTAGTAATTGATTTTTCATCCAAAGAATATGTGCACAACAACTTCCAGCTGCAATATATTCAGCCTCAGCTGTAGAAGTAGAGACAGAATTTTGCTTTTTACTAAACCAAGGGACAAGCTTATTTCCTAGAAATTGACAGGTGCATGTTGTACTTTTTCTGTCAATTTTGCAACCTGCATAGTCTACATCTGAATAACTAATTAGATCAAAACCAGATTCTCTAGGGTACCAAATGCCAAGGTTTGGTGTTCCCTTGAGATATCTGAAAATCCTCGTAATTGCAATTAAGGGAGACTCTCTAGGATAAGCCTGAAATCTAGCACATAGACATGTAGCAAACATAATATCAGGTCTACTAGCTTTCAATATAAAAGTGAGTCTACTATGCCTCTATAGCTTGTAATGTCCACAGATTTTTCCTTAGTATTCAATTCAAGTTTAATGGAAATTGGCATAGGAGTTTTTGCAGGAGAACAATCCATTAAGTCAAATTTCTTTAAAAGATCATAAACATATTGTGTTTGACTTAAAAAGATCCCATCCCTCACTTGCTTAACTTGCAAGCCAAGAAAGTAGGTTAGTTCATCCATCATGCTCATTTCATATTTGCTTTTCATAAGTTTGGCAAACCTTTTGCAAAGTTTTTCATCTGTAGACCCAAATATAATGTCATCTACATAAATTTGAACAAGTATACTAGAGCCATTAACATTTCTAAAGAAGAGAGTTTTATCAACAGTACCTCTAGTGAAGTGATTCTCTAAAAGAAACTGTGACAGTGTGTCATACCAGGCTCTAGGTGCTTGCTTCAATCCATAAAGTGCCTTGAGTAGAAAATAGACAAATTCT
Organism: Heracleum sosnowskyi; assembly: GCA_030848705.1. Classification (NCBI taxonomy): domain Eukaryota; kingdom Viridiplantae; phylum Streptophyta; class Magnoliopsida; order Apiales; family Apiaceae; genus Heracleum; species Heracleum sosnowskyi. Next base: position 66,761,439 of record CM061243.1, read on the forward strand.
GGATAATTTGGATCTTCAAAACCAGGAGGTTGACTGACATATACCTCTTCTTCTAATTCCCCATTCAAGAAGGCACTTTTGACATCCATTTGATAGACCTTGAAATTGGCATGGGCTGCATAGGCTAGGAATATCCATATTGCTTCCAATCTAGCAACAGGGGCAAATGTTTCATCATAATCTATTCCTTCTTCTTGAGAACAGCCTTTAGCAACCAATCTGGCTTTATTCCTTGTGACTATGCCATTTTCATCCATCTTGTTTCCGAATACCCATTTTGTTCCTATAACACTTCTATCTTTAGGTTTGGGTACCAGCTTCCATACTTTGTTTCTCTCAAATTGGTTTAGCTCTTCCTGCATAGCTAACACCCAATCTGGATCTAGTAGATCATCCTCAACTTTCTTTGGTTCATCTTGTGAAAGAAAGCTAATGTTTAAACATTCATCTTGAGTAGCTCTTTTAGTTTGGACTTTTGAGGATGCATCACCAATGATCAGTTTAAATGGGTGGTCCTTAGTCCATATTCTCCTTGTTGGAGGTGTAGGTCTTGAAGATGTAGTACCATTGTCATCAGCATGATCATGTGGAGTTTAGGTTGATCCTTAACTCAGAGAAACTCCCCCTGAGTTTATTGGGATGGTTTTCATGTGTTGTGATCGACCAACGGATGCCTCAAAATGACTTCCAGAAGATGCACCATTTTGACTTCCTACGGATGCACCATTTGTCCCTTCTATGGATGCCTCAATAGAACTTGAGTTGTCCATGTTTGAAATAATCATTCTTGGTGGGACATGTTCATCCTCACGATCATCATCTTCATCATCATAAAATAGACCTTCCACCTCATTCTCAAACTTGATAGTTTCATGAAAACCCTCATCTGTGAGACCTTGAATTCTGGAATCATCAAAAATAACATGTACAAATTCCATAACAATGTTGATTCTATGATTGTAAACCCTGTAGCCTTTTCCAGCTACATAACCCACAAAAGTGGCTTCATCTGCCTTTGACTCAGACTTTACAAGATTTTCACCTTGATTTCTCAATACAAAACATTTGCATCCAAAGACATGTAGAAAATTCAAAGATGGTTTCCTTCCCTTGAGCAGATGATATGGAGTCATCCCTTTAGCTTGATTAATCAAAGAGATATTTTGAGTGAAACATGCAGTGTTTACTACTTCAGCCCAAAAATATGTGGGTAACTTTGATTCACCTAGCATTGTCCTTGCAGCCTCAATTAGTGTTCTATTTTTCCTTTCCACCACTCCATTTTGTTGTGGTGTCCTAGATGCAGAAAACTCATGAATGATTCCATTCTCCTCACAAAACAGCCTCATTGTTGAATTCTTAAACTCAGTGTCATTGTTACTCCTGATTCTTCTGACTTTGAAATCAGGATGATTGTTAGCAACCTTGATGTGATTGATTGTGATTCCATTGGCCTCATATTTAGAATGCAGGAAGTATGTCCATGTAAATTTTAAAAAATCATCCACAATCACAAGGCAGTATTTTTTCTTTGAAATTGACATGACATTTACTGGTCCAAATAAATCCAAGTGTAATAGTTGTAGAGGTTGCTCAATTGATGAATCTGACTTGCTTCTGAAAGAGATCTTCATTTGCTTCCCTTTCTGGCAAGCATCACATAGTCCATCCTTATAAAATTCCAACTGTGGAATTCCTCTCACTAGGTCTTTTCTTACCAGATCATTCATTGATTTGAAATTTAAATGTGACAGCCTTTTCTGCCATAGCCAACTCTCATCTTTACTTGCTTTACTTAGAGGACAAGTGATTGAATCTGAACTTTTTGAGTTGAAGTCAGCTATATATACATTTCCTCTTCTGTGGCCTGTCAACACCACATTGTTGTTTTCTTTGTTTGAAACAACACAGGCTCCTTGATTGAATGAAACTGAAAAACCTTTATCACAAATTTGACTGATACTCAGCAAATTGTGCTTGAGTCCATCAACTAGTGCTACTTCATCAACGATGACATTTTCCTTTGAAATCAAGCCATATCCCTTAGTGTAACCTTTGTTGTCATCTCCAAAGGTAATGTGAGGGCCAGCTCTTTCCACAAACTATGTGAGCAGGGTAGAATCTCCAGTCATGTTCCTAGAGCAGGCACTGTCTAGGTACCATAGATTCCTTCTGTTTCCCTGATTGGTTGATGAACTTGCCTCTTGCTCACTTGAATCATCCATCAGTGCAAGGTTCATAAACTCAATGTCCTCTTCAGAATCATTCCCACCATGAACCCAGTCATAGTCCTGAGTTATGAATGCTCTTTCCTTTTGCTTGAGAAGTTCAAAGTATTTCTTCTTATAATCAACAGGCTCAAACTTCCTGTCACTCTTCTCAGCTTTTGGTCTTTTGCATTCACGGGAAAAGTGTCCTCCCATTCCACAATTGAAACATTTAAATTTGGACCTTTCAACATAGTTCTTGTTTGATTGAAAGTCCTTTTTGAATGTCTTGGTCACCTCAGGATTTCTCTTGAACTTGAGCTTTGAGAATTTTCTTGACAGAAAAGCTAAATGTGCATCTAGCTCATCCATTTCATCTTGGTTAGAGGGCTCACTTTCTTCAATCATCTTTCCCTTGAATTTTCTTGATTCAATCCTACCTTCACAAGCACTTGGGCTTGGTGTAGCTTCAGCAGTTTCTTCCTTCATGTCCTCAGCCTTGTTAACACTTGCTACTAAGGCGACAGATCCATTTTTCTTCTGGACCTTCTCAATTTTCTCATCCTGCTCCATTTCTAGCTCATATGTCTTTAGAGTTCCATACAGCCGTTCAAGAATAAAATCCTTATACTCTTGAGTGTTTCTCAAGGAAAAAGTCATAGGCTTCCACTCCTTTGGCAAGGCTCTGAGAAATTTAAGATTTGAATCTTTTATTTGATACACCCTCTCATACAACTTCAATCCATTCAGCAATTTTTGAAATCTACTAAAAGTATCATTCAAAGATTCTCCACTCTTAAAGTTAAAGTGTTCATACTGTTGTATGAGAAGCTGCATCTTGTTTTCTCTAACTTGCTCAGTCCCTTCACAGATGGTTTGGATAGTGTCCCAAATCTCCTTGGTTGTAGAACAGTTAATAACATTGTTAAACATGTCAGAATCAAGACCATTGAACAAAATATTCATAGCCTTTTTGTCTTTGTGAACGGAAATGATGTCATCAGGAGTCCATTTTGAAGATAACTTTGGAATGATGCTTGGAGTTCCTGCAGGTGCTTGAGCTATTGAGGTGTTTGGCTTCATTGGAACATGAGGACCATGATCGATGCATTCTACATATCCTTCATCCATAGACATAAGATGTAAATGCATGTTTACTTTCCAGTGAAAGTAATTTTCCCTAACAAGAACTGGTATCTTAACTCCATAATCCTTCTGACCCATGATTCTGATGTCCTTTGATCTTTAAACTTCTTGTATGTTAGAAGCTTGCTCTGATACCAATTGTTATTCCCAGACAATGAATCAAGATTGTAGAAGGGGGGGTTGAATACAATCTTTAAAAATTTCTTTGATCTTGACAGAAAATGTAACGCCCCAAAATCCGGGTTTAGAGGATTTGGTCGTCACACTGCACCCTTAATTCAAACCACCTGTTCAATAATAAATCAACACAATAATAATATCCGTGACCCCAACTCTACCAAGAATCTTTAAAGGTTATAGTGCTAGAAACAAGAATCCAAAATTCCATTACATAAAAATTTTCCTTCTTTACAACCAATCTCTTTACATATATTCCAAAACACTAGTATAACTTCTATGAGAAGTATACTAGCCACTAATTTAAACAATATAACTTTCAATAGAAAACATCAATATACAAGACCTATCGCTACCTCCAAATACTCTGAGTCAAAATATCTTTACGCTAACATCCTTCCTCATCTCTGATCAGCTCCGCAGACAACCCTCGCCAATATACCTTCTTACTGGCAGGCTAAAATATATATAAAGAAAACAAGTATGAGCGAAAGAATTGCTCAGCAAGTGCATTATCAAGTATAATATGAAAAGTTTCCAAAATAAGCTTTGGATTTTCAAATAACAACTTTTGGTTTATACATTCGCAATCTCTACAATTTTCAAATCAATTTTGGTAATTTACCACAATTTATAACTACAATAATATGTAGGAAAATATGAGAATAATATAACTCATACGTCTTCAAGATCATGGTTTGTGCAAAATACTAGTTTTGTAGATAACAAAATCTATTCACAACATCTCTGAAACCATCACTCTGGAAGGTTAGAATAATCAAGGAGTAAGAATGAGCCAACGCGCTCGATCATGAATTACAGAACACACTTCAAGACTTCAACATGGTACCGACTGGATATGCGGTATGAATAAAACTCATCTCAAGAATTAGAACTTATGTTAGAATTGGATTTCACATTTTATCAAATCAAAGGTTGTGCTACTGGCCAGCCACGCAACAACCCCGGACTTGCTCAAGGCAAAGTCCTCTACGAATCCTAGGCCAATCTGGGCCTAATTTACATCGACCATAAATGGCCCGACCAATAATTGGTCCATTTTTAAAAACATTCCAATTCTATTTTATATACGTCAGGTGTCAGCACAAATGACAACCTTACTTCGGCAATCAGGTGTCGGAAGAATCGACAACCTTAATACAACAATTGATGGAAAACTCACGTTCCAGGAAACAGTTCCATTATGAAGAATCAATAAAGGGATAGCAATATAATCTAGTATCGACGAGATCGACACAACAATGGGGGGTACACATGACAAGTAACAACATAATAAACATCGACGAGATCGATGCAACAACTGGGATGATAATGAAGAATAAACAATAACATGCTCAACAAGGTTAAGTCTGATATGAAACAGACAATATGATATCAACAGAAAGTGTAACAGCTCAATATAGAGTAGGGTTCAAAGAACAGGCTCTAGATGGCCTCAACAATTGACAAGAAAGTCAAATCCGAGTTTAAGAAAAAAATCAAGGTAAGTTTATAATTAGGGAAACTCAAGGCTTGCATAGGTACAAGATGGAGAATTGAATACTTGTAGAACAAGTACCACAACTTCAGAATCTCAAAATAACATTTTCATCATAGGGTTCACAAGTTCCCACTCATCTAGGGTTGGCAATATTCCAACCTAATATTTTAAAATCATGACTTTTGAAAGAAAGTGTTAGGAATATGTTGTTCTTGATGATAATTATAAAAACACTTAGTAGATTTTGTATTAAGTCATTTTGTAACTGTCAACGAAATGGCATGCTTTGCAGTGTTTCGTTGACAGGAAGCTCATCAACGAAATGAGTGATGTAGCAATTGTACTGTACAATACTTCACAGTTTGATATGCAATTTGTTGTATGTATTAGATAGGTTTTTCTAAGTCATGTTGACTAAGTACTAGATAGGCAAAATAGGTTGGTGAATTGTAAATATATTATGCCATGTAATTTTGCCTAAGTGAAGACATGTCAACGGTATGAAGATTACTCTATCAACGGTATGAAGATTAGTCTGTCAACGGAATGAAGATTACTCTATCAACGAAACGAGGAATACACCATCAACGAAATGAAGAATAAAGCTATCAACGAAACACATCTCCATGCCATCAACGAATCACTATTACCTTTTTGAATAGTTGACTAAGTGATAGTGACAGTTTACTGAACAGATCTAAAGGAGATATGGAAGTGTACTGTGCATTGGAAGCCATCTAAATGGTTACTGGAAATAAGGAAACATTTCAATTTCCAATAAGGCTCTTGGGAATGATCATAATAAGCGTGAAGACAAAAGCAAGGATCTCCAAGGACCATTGGACAAAAGGAATGAAAAGCAAACTACTGATGGTTATTACTAGTGTACTTTAGTGTAACCAAAATAGTATTGTAAACTTGTGAATGTATATAACCAAGTGTAGCAGTTAAAATAGAAGTAAGAGAAGAAAAACAAATAGATTGTATTAGCTATATTTGAGAGCATACTTCTCTACTTTCTTATAACTAAGCAGCTGTGTACATTTTGTATCACAGATTATTTCCGTAATAAAAATCACTTCAGTTGGATCATCAAACAATCCAACTGAAATTATTTATGTGCTTGTGATTTTTACTTTAAGTTCAGTTTTATTTGTAAGTTGTTTTTAAGTTTAAGAAATATCAAGAATTGTATTCAACCCCCCCTTCTACAATTCTGTTAGGTCATTTGGGATTAACAATTGGTATCAGAGCAAGCTTCTAACATACAAGAAGTTTAAAGATCAAGACCAAAACAGTAACCATGGTGAAGAAGGATGCAGGAGTAAAGATACCAGTTCTTGATAAGGACAATTACTTTCACTGGAAAGTAAAGATGCATTTACATCTCATGTCTATGGATGAGAGATATGTAGACTGCATTGAGAAAGGTCCACACGTTCCCATGAAGTTTGCATCTAGAGTTGGACTGCCAGATGATGCTCCTGATGTGGAAATTCCAAAACTTGTCTCAGAATGGACTATTGAAGATGTTGCAGAAGTCCATAAAGATAAAAGAACCATGAACATTCTGTTTAATGGTTTGGAGCAAGAGATGTTTGACAATGTCATAAACTGTACAACCTCCAAAGAAGTATGGGACACTGTTAGAAATCTCTGTGAAGGTACTGAGCAAGTTAGGGAAAACAAAATGCAGCTCCTTATACAACAATATGAGCATCTTCATTTTAAAGCTGGTGAAACCCTAAATGACACGTTTAGTAGGTTTCAAAAGCTTTTGAATGGATTAAAGTTGTATGGGAGGATCTATCAAACCAAGGATTCAAACCTTAAATTTCTTAGAGCTCTTCCAAAAGAATGGAAGCCTATGACTGTTTCTGTGACGCCCTCCAAACCCGGGGTACAGATTTGAGGAGTCATCCGACCAACGGAATACTATTTAACACATGCATAATATATTTAAAGACACAAATACCCCTTGACCAAGACCGCATCCAGATTATGGCAATGAACACAAGCTACTACAATCTTTTATTAATACAATACCAGTTTTATCAGAGTTATTACATCACAACCAAAGTTCAAATCTAGACATCTAATCTAGAAAAGCAAAACAACAACTACCCTGCCAATGACAATGACACGAGGGGCTCTCCTGGCTGCTGGTGAACTATCGGTCACGCTATGTCGACTCATACTCTCGCTTCACTGGAATAGGGTTAGAAAACAACAAGCAAGAGTGAGCCAAAATTGCTCAGCAAACATCAATGAATCATTTCTATCACAGTTGTAAGGATATGAATTTATGATATCAGAATCAACAATATTTAGCTAACACATGCTTTGTATCAATAACAATGGAAGAAAAGAATTAGAATTTGGCTTATACATTTTATTCAAATCAAAGGTTGTGCTGCTGGCCAGCCACGCATCAACCCCGGACTAGCTCATGTCATAGTCCTCTACTGGATCCTAGGCCAATTTGGGCCTTAAGTTATTCTGACCATGAATATGGCCCGACCAATTACTGGTCCATTTTTAAAAACACATGCCAAATCTATAATAGGGTATAAACAATAACATGCTCAATAAGATAAACTGAATGTATAGTAATTGCAAAAGAGCTTCAACTGTTCAGTATCAAATGAAGATCGAGAAATAATCATGGAGTAATTTCAATGGTACGGTGTACTCATTCAATAAGGGAATCAATAATGGTAGTCGATAATCAATGACCGTAATCAATAGTCAAGATGGGAGTCAAATAATCAATGGTTGTCAATGATAATCAAAGGATGATAAACAATAACAATAGGTGGTAAACAATAATCAAGTGAATTGGAAATAAGGGTTTCCGATGCAGATCAAATCAAAGAATCAAGAATCTCTAAGGAAATGGAATCAGTTGTCCAAATGCGGTTAAAGGATTGATAATTTGAATTGTTCTGGGGATAACGGTATTCAAGTAATCAAGACAATAATACATTTTTATCACAAGTAAAGGCACAGATACTTGCCTGGTCTAAGCTGCTGTCGGATCGACTCTGCTCACTCTACTTTTCCCTTTCCCTTGCTCCGGGAACTCGATTCTATAATTAAACAACTCATCACAATAAGTCTAACTATTTTCGTTCTACTCTCGACACTTATTCAATCAATAATCACATTTAAACAAGTAACCGGTTACGTATCGGACGTCCGGTATAATTTACGATATTTAAAACTCAGATATTTGCCCTAGTACGGGCATATACAGACTATAAAACACAACACACAATTAATATGAACCATATAGCACTTATAAACATTTTTAAAACATCATACGAAACTTATTTGAATTTTAGATAAGTCACGATTAATTTTTAAATCAAAAATCGGATTTTTAAATCCAATATAAACATTTAAATGCAAATAAATCAATTAATAAAATTAATTGACACTCTTTAAATACTCAAACTATTTTTAAATAAATAAATAGGCTTGAAAATAATTAAACTGAATTTTTAATTAATTAAATCCAATTAATAATTAATTTTTAAGAATTAATTGATTAAAAGAATTAACCAATTAATTAATAAATTAATTATTAATTAAAAATAATTAAAATAATTAAGTTTAATCAATTTTCGGATTTAAAATAATAAATATAATTTATCAGAATTTTTCTGATATTAAAATATATTTTTAAAATAAAAATATGAATTTTTAAAGTTTTTAAACTATTTTCGAATTAATTTTAAAAATAAAATCCAAAAACAATTTTCAGAAAATGAATTAGGGTTTTGAAGATTGAAACCGGGTCGAAAAATCGGGTAAACGGGTCGGGATGAACTGGAACGGGTCGCCAAGAACTCGCCGAAAATTTTCCAGAATCCGGCGACCTGCCCAGAATCCGGCGACCAAAATACACGTTAAAAATTGGGGATTTTTATATCAAAACATTCCAAATAAACACAGCAACTCATTCCGATCAAAAACGTACCAAAAGCATCGCCGGAATCAAAAACCCGACTATTTTCCGGCGAGCTTAAACAAATTTTCCGATCTGTAAAAATCCTACATGAAACTCTACGTTCTTTATGTTAAAATGAAGCTAAGAACACATACAATGAAAGCCCTCTACCAAAAACAATGTCAGATCATTCATATGAACGGACTATTCAAAAGAAGAATTCGGGTCAAAAACCCGAAAATCAAACCCATCAAAATCGAACATAAACATGAAATTAAAGCATGGATTCTTGCTAATTAGAACCCTAGGAACATGTTAGAAGCAACCAATTGAACGGAGAATCAACAGAATGAAAATCCCCAAATTAATCAAGAACCCTAATTAAATTCGAATATTGAAAAATTCATAATAAATCGAAACATTACCAGATGATGATGAGGTTGGAAGATTCTGAAACTAGAGATCAAGAGCTTTGATTTGAGTACAAGAACTTCAGATTTGGTTTTCAATAACACCTCGAACGAATAGTTTGATTATTCAAGAACACGAAGAACACATTTCTGAAATTTTTACTTTTTGATAATTCGCAATGCAGATTATGAAGGTTATAAGGTACGATTCGTCTTTATATATTTTTGGAAAAATAATACCCTAAGGAACACTTTTGGATCGTTATAGATCCACTGGATCGTTTAAAAACCCTAATTAGGTTAAAATACGTTTTACGAGAAGATAATCATCTACAAGGATTGATAATTATCCAAATCAATACATATCATTATATAACTAATGTTCAAGAATACTGGGGCTATAACAAATGAAATACTGGTATAAAACGATATATCCGTCCCCTTAAGCAATTAGGGTTCGAAACAATTTTTCCCTTTTTGACCAAAACGAATTATTCTTGCAGAATCAAATAGGTAGGAATGAAATGATACGAATATCTCTCCCGATAATGATTCGAATACGAAAGACGAAGAGATAATAATTAATGTACGAAATTCCAATGGGGCCCTTAAATTATCAAAACGGGGCTCAGATTTGAAGAAAATTCCAAATGACGAAATATTTGAAAGGGGCTTTCGACTCACCATTTAGCACATAATCACACAACAATTCTCATTTAATAATATTCCAATATTCCATAATAAATATTTTAAATTAAATATATCATTTAATCAAATAATAAAATTCACGGATATTACATCCTTCCCTCCTTAATAGGATTCTGTCCTCAGAATCAGATCAAGGAAACAACTGGGGATACTTCCCTAACATTTCACTCTCTAACTCCCAGGTAGACTCTTCTACTTTAGGATTCCTCCACAAAACTCTCACTAACGCTACTATCTTATTCCTTAGTACTTTCTCCTTACGATCCAATATCTGAATCGGTCGTTCTACATATGATAAATCTGCCTAGACCTCTCTGGGTTCATACTCTATTACATGATTCGAATCTGGTCGATACCTCTTAAGCATAGATACATGAAATACATTATGAACGTGCTGCATATGCGGTGGCAATGCCAACTCGTAAGCTACCTCGCCCACCTTCTTCAAAATCTCAAACGGCCCAACATATCTCAGACTCAACTTCCCTTTCTTTCCAAACCTAACTAATCCTTTCCATGGTGAAACCTTTAGTAACACCTGCTCTCCTTCTTCGAATCCCACATCCTTTCTGGCTAGATCCGCATACTTTTTCTGTCGGTCTTGAGCTGTTATCAATCTTTTCTGAATCAATTGAACCACTTCCTTTGTTCGTTGCACTAGTTCTGGTCCTATCATTTTCCGTTCACCAACTTCTTCCCAATATACTGGAGATCGACACTTTCGTCCATACAAAGCTTCGTAAGGTGGCATTCCGATGCTCGCGTGAAAACTATTATTATATGAAAATTCCACCAAGGGTAGATGATCGTCCCAACTGCCTTCAAAGTCAAGTGCACATGTCCTAAGCATATCTTCAATAGTCTGAATTGTCCTTTCGCTTTGACCGTCCGTCTGCGGATGATAAGCCGTACTCATTCTCAACTCGGTGCCCAAACACTCTTGAAAACTCCTCCAAAATCTTGAATTGAATCGAGGGTCTCTATCAGACACTATCGATACTGGAACTCCATGTCGTACTACGATTTCTTTTATATAAATATGAACTAACTTGTCTAGCGAGAATCTCTCGTTAATCGGAAGAAAATGCGCAGATTTCGTCAATCGATCCACGATAACCCAGATGGCATCATGGTTAGCTTTTGTTCTAGGCAATCCTACTACAAAGTCCATCGCAATGTGTTCCCACTTCCATTCGGGAATTTCCAATGGTTGAAGTAATCCACTTGGTCTCTGGTGTTCCGCCTTAACTCTTTGACACGTAAAGCATTTACTTACCCATTCCGCAATCTCTTTCTTCATATTTGGCCACCAAAAGTTCGTCTTAAGATCTCGATACATCTTCGTACTCCCTGGATGAATTGAATACTTCGAGTTATGTGTTTCGTGCAAAATCTCACCTTTCAGTTCCGTTACGTTAGGTATCCATATCCGAGAAGCAAATCTCAAGATCCCTTTGTCGTCCGGTTGGCTACATATTTCCTCACCTGTCATTTTACTCACATCATCATTCATAACTTGCTCTTGGCACTTTCGTATCTTCTCCAACAATTCAGGTTGAAACGTCATGGTATAAATCATTTCCGTCGCGTCCTTCGGATTAATTACTTCGATTTCTAACTTCTCAAATTCCTTGTACAACTCTTTGGTCAGCGTCAGTGTATTCATCTCTTTTTCCTGCTCAATGCATCTGCTACCACATTTGCCTTGCCGGGATGATAGTTGATAGAAACGTCGTAGTCCTTGATTAGTTCTAACCATCTTCGTTGCCTCATGTTCAGCTCTTTCTGAGTAAAGATATACTTCAAACTTTTGTGATCGGTGTAAATTTCACATCTCTCTCCATACAAGTAGTGTCTCCATATCTTCAAAGCAAACACAATAGCTGCTAACTCTAAATCGTGTGTAGGGTACTTCTGTTCGTGGGGTCTCAACTGTCTTGACGCATAAGCAATCACCTTGTCATGTTGCATAAGTACGCATCCCAATCCTTTGTACGACGCATCACTATAGATTACGAAATGACCTTGATCGTCTGGTAGCATCAATACCGGTGCCGTAGTTAGCCTTTTCTTTAACTCTTGGAAGCCTTCTTCGCATTTATCGTTCCATATGAATCGCTCGCTTTTCCTTGTCAGCTTGGTCATTGGAGTAGCTATCTTCGCAAAATCTTGCACAAATCTTCGGTAGTATCCGGCTAATCCCAAGAAACTTCTGACTTCAGTCGGTGTCCTTGGTCTCTCCCAATCTTTCACTGCCTCTATCTTTGCTGGGTCCACTTTGATGCCTTCGCTGCTCACCACGTGTCCTAAGAAATGAACTTCTTTCAACCAGAATTCACACTTGGAAAACTTCGCGTATAGTCTTTCTTGTCTCAATGTTTCTAACACAATTCGCAATTGGTCTACATGCTCTTCTGCTGTCCTTGAGTATATCAAGATGTCGTCGATGAATACCACCACAAACTTGTCCAAATATCTCTTGAAAATCCTGTTCATTAGGTCCATAAAAGCTGCGGGTGCATTCGTTAGTCCAAACGCCATTACTAAGAATTCATAGTGCCCATACCTTGTTCGAAAGACTGTCTTCGGTATGTCGTCTAGTCTAATCTTCAATTGGTGATATCCTAACCGTAGGTCAATCTTTGAAAAATGTACCGCTCCTTTCAGCTGGTCAAACAGATCATCTATTCGAGGTAATGGATACTTGTTCTTAACGGTCAGCTTGTTCAACTCCCGATAGTCTATACACAATCTCATGCTTCCATCCTTTTTCTTGACAAACAGTACTGGTGCTCCCCACGGTGAAACACTGGGTCTAATAATTCCTTTTTCTAGCAAATCTTGCAGTTGATCAGCCAATTCCTTCATCTCCACTGGTGCCATTCTGTAAGGGGCCTTAGATACTGGCTCCGCGCCTGGTACTAAGTCTATCGCAAATTCAATCTCTCTATCTGAAGGTAAACCTGGTAATTCTTCCGGAAAAACATCTGGAAACTCATTTACGACTGGAATATCTTCTAACTTAGAAACTTCCTTATCTATATCTATCACATAAGCTAAATACGCCTCACAACCTTGCCTTAATAACCTCTTAGCCTGAATCATTGTCAGGAACCTCTTTCTTTGTTTCTCTCCTCTAAATATTATTTCTTTCTTTTCTAGGGTAATCAAAGTAACCCTCTTATTCTTACAATCAATACTTGCATCATACTCAGTCAACCAATCCATCCCTAATATCACATCAAATTCACCTAACTTAAAAGGTAACAAGTCAACATAAAAACGATTTCCCAAAATCTCTATCTCACAACGAGGATAATATGAACTGACCGCGATACGATCCTGATTAGCTATCTTTATAGTCAACATTCCACTTAAAGGTTTCATTACGCAATTCAATCTACGAGCAAACGTTTCATAAATAAAAGACTTCGTCGCTCCCGAATCTATTAACACTTGTGCAGGAATAGAATTTACTAGAAGTGTACCTGCCACCACGTCGGAATTTCTTACTGCTTCTCCCATTGACATATTGTAGGTCCTGGCTAACGGCTGGACGTTAACAACTGGGGGTGCTTCAATTGCCCGAATCATATTGTTCACGGTTGCTGGTGCTCTGCAGTCCTTGATCATGTGACCTGGTTTCTTACACCGATGACACACAATGCCCATCTTGCAATCCCGGGAATAATGTCCCTTCTGATTGCATTTAAAGCATGTGACATTCAATCGATGGCATATCCCTAGATGTCGCTTCCCGCATGTCTTGCATTCTGGTAGTGGGGGTCTAGAAAGTCCCTGCTGACTGCCGGTTAGTAGACGGTTATCTTGTCCTACGCTTCCGGTATCTGGTTTCCTAAAACTCGTATTCCTTCCGTGCTGAAATCCCAGTTTCTTATTTGCTTGCCCTTGAAAACTTCCCTGCTGCTGTCCCTTATCGGGTATCCCTGCTTTCCTTTTCTTGTTCTCCCTCTCTTTCATGTAAGAATCACTCTCTGTCTCTGCAATCATTGCCTTTTGGACCACCGCTGCATAGGTGTCCAACTCCAATACAGCTAACTTACTACGAATCCAAGACCTCAGTCCCTGCTGGAACCTCTTGGCCTTCTTCTTTTCCGTATCCACATAGGTTGGAACAAACCTTGACAACTCCGTAAACCTTGTTTCATACTGGGGCACTGTCATGCTTCCCTGCTTTAATTCCAAAAACTTTAATTCCATCTGATCTCTCATATAGTCTGGAAAATACCTTTCCAAAAACAACTCTGTAAATCTTACCGACGTAATTAATCCCTCGGGCTCCATAGCCCTACTCGTTTCCCACCAATAACTGGCCTCATTCTTCAGAAAATAGCTTGCATACTCCGTCTTCTTATCTTCTGTCACCTCTATCAAGGCAAAAGCCTTTTCCATCTCTTTCAACCATGCCTTAGCCTCTACAGGGTCTGCTGATCCTTTAAATTCTGGAGGTTTTGCTGCCTGGAAAGATTTGAACGTAATCGCCGGTGCCGCTTGCTGGTGCTGTTGTTGATGCTGCTGATGCTGATGTTGCTGATGCTGTTGCTGCTGTTCTAAGAGCTGTTGCTGAAATGTTCGTTGCTGCTGTGCTAATGCGGCAGTCTGTTGAGTAAGAGTATTTAACAACTGGATTACCATCGGGTCCATGCGGCCCGTGGGAGGTGTATTTTGTTGACCCTCTTGGTCAGAGGTATCAGTTGAACGGGTTTGTCGTCTAGGAGCCATATCGCTGATGAATAAACAATAATTGGCTTAATCAAACAGTCCATATAAAAGAAGGAAGGATCACAATTGATATCTCGAAGGTTTACAGATCTTCTCAACGGTGTATGGATACACTCGTTGCAACAAGTAGAATAACAGTTATAATGCTGGAAATGAATGATAGGGGAATAAATACAGTTCTATAAAAGAGGTTTATCATATATATATAGATAGAGTTAGTACAAGCGTAGAACGCTTCAAAAGAAAATATATCATGGCTGAACCACAACTGCCGACCAGCAATACAACAAAAATGCAACAACAACCCGAGGCGTTCCTATAAGCCCGGTGCACTGCTGATTCTACAATATGCATCTATATACTAACTATCTAGAGACCATACATCCACGTCACATCTGTCTGCTACTAATACCTGCTCACAGATCACCTGCTCCTGCCGGCCATAACGGGGGTCCTGAAATCTCTGCAATCTCACTCATCGCATAATCCAAAATCTGTCTCATCCCTGCTACTGTCTCTCCCTCTCGACTAGAAGCTAATCCGTGCAATCGAGTCTCAACCAAGGTCCTCGTAACCCTAAACCTCATCTGAATGCCTCTCATCTGATCCTTAAGTCTGTCTCTCTCTCTGACAGCGGCTGCTTCGATCGAACGAACCCTACCCATCTCCATAACCTATCCATAAAGGTACTCCTTCTCTCTACTCACCCTCTGATACACATGGTGTGGAACTGGTGGCTCACCTAGCTGATACAAAGGCCCACAAACTGATGCCTGAGACACTGGTGCTGGGGCTACTTGTCGGAGTGGAATAGGACAAGGTATCTGATCTCTCCTGACCACTGGGTCCTGATGCCTAGGTTGATATCGCACTGGCCGAGACGGTCCTGCTCTCTCAACGGGTGTAGATATCTCTGACATCGTATCCTCGGAAGGGTCTGAGTCCGAACTAGAACTAGGGGGCTGCAATTATAACCACATTTAATCACTACGCATAATATCCCTAGTTGACCTCCTAATATCCTTACGTGAACTCCTAACTCTCTATGTTATCCTGGACCCTAAGTCCTAACTTGTTTCAAATGCCATAACCTGTTGCTCTGATACCAACTGTGACGCCCTCCAAACCCGGGGTACAGATTTGAGGAGTCATCCGACCAACGGAATACTATTTAACACATGCATAATATATTTAAAGACACAAATACCCCTTGACCAAGACCGCATCCAGATTATGGCAATGAACACAAGCTACTACAATCTTTTATTAATACAATACCAGTTTTATCAGAGTTATTACATCACAACCAAAGTTCAAATCTAGACATCTAATCTAGAAAAGCAAAACAACAACTACCCTGCCAATGACAATGACACGAGGGGCTCTCCTGGCTGCTGGTGAACTATCGGTCACGCTATGTCGACTCATACTCTCGCTTCACTGGAATAGGGTTAGAAAACAACAAGCAAGAGTGAGCCAAAATTGCTCAGCAAACATCAATGAATCATTTCTATCACAGTTGTAAGGATATGAATTTATGATATCAGAATCAACAATATTTAGCTAACACATGCTTTGTATCAATAACAATGGAAGAAAAGAATTAGAATTTGGCTTATACATTTTATTCAAATCAAAGGTTGTGCTGCTGGCCAGCCACGCATCAACCCCGGACTAGCTCATGTCATAGTCCTCTACTGGATCCTAGGCCAATTTGGGCCTTAAGTTATTCTGACCATGAATATGGCCCGACCAATTACTGGTCCATTTTTAAAAACACATGCCAAATCTATAATAGGGTATAAACAATAACATGCTCAATAAGATAAACTGAATGTATAGTAATTGCAAAAGAGCTTCAACTGTTCAGTATCAAATGAAGATCGAGAAATAATCATGGAGTAATTTCAATGGTACGGTGTACTCATTCAATAAGGGAATCAATAATGGTAGTCGATAATCAATGACCGTAATCAATAGTCAAGATGGGAGTCAAATAATCAATGGTTGTCAATGATAATCAAAGGATGATAAACAATAACAATAGGTGGTAAACAATAATCAAGTGAATTGGAAATAAGGGTTTCTGATGTAGATCAAATCAAAGAATCAAGAATCTCTAAGGAAATGGAATCAGTTGTCCAAATGCGGTTAAAGGATTGATAATTTGAATTGTTCTGGGGATAACGGTATTCAAGTAATCAAGACAATAATACATTTTTATCACAAGTAAAGGCACAGATACTTGCCTGGTCTAAGCTGCTGTCGGATCGACTCTGCTCACTCTACTTTTCCCTTTCCCTTGCTCCGGGAACTCGATTCTATAATTAAACAACTCATCACAATAAGTCTAACTATTTTCGTTCTACTCTCGACACTTATTCAATCAATAATCACATTTAAACAAGTAACCGGTTACGTATCGGACGTCCGGTATAATTTACGATATTTAAAACTCAGATATTTGCCCTAGTACAGGCATATACAGACTATAAAACACAACACACAATTAATATGAACCATATAGCACTTATAAACATTTTTAAAACATCATACGAAACTTATTTGAATTTTAGATAAGTCACGATTAATTTTTAAATCAAAAATCAGATTTTTAAATCCAATATAAACATTTAAATGCAAATAAATCAATTAATAAAATTAATTGACACTCTTTAAATACTCAAACTATTTTTAAATAAATAAATAGGCTTGAAAATAATTAAACTGAATTTTTAATTAATTAAATCCAATTAATAATTAATTTTTAAGAATTAATTGATTAAAAGAATTAACCAATTAATTAATAAATTAATTATTAATTAAAAATAATTAAAATAATTAAGTTTAATCAATTTTCGGATTTAAAATAATAAATATAATTTATCAGAATTTTTCTGATATTAAAATATATTTTTAAAATAAAAATATGAATTTTTAAAGTTTTTAAACTATTTTCGAATTAATTTTAAAAATAAAATCCAAAAACAGTTTTCAGAAAATGAATTAGGGTTTTGAAGATTGAAACCGGGTCGAAAAATCGGGTAAACGGGTCGGGATGAACTGGAACGGGTCGCCAAGAACTCGCCGGAAATTTTCCAGAATCCGGCGACCTGCCCAGAATCCGGCGACCAAAATACACGTTAAAATTTGGGGATTTTTATATCAAAACATTCCAAATAAACACAGCAACTCATTCCGATCAAAAACGTACCAAAAGCATCGCCGGAATCAAAAACCCGACTATTTTCCGGCGAGCTTAAACAAATTTTCCGATCTGTAAAAATCCTACATGAAACTCTACGTTCTTTATGTTAAAATGAAGCTAAGAACACATACAATGAAAGCCCTCTACCAAAAACAATGTCAGATCATTCAGATGAACGAACTATTCAAAAGAAGAATTCGGGTCAAAAACCCGAAAATCAAACCCATCAAAATCGAACATAAACATGAAATTAAAGCATGGATTCTTGCTAATTAGAACCATAGGAACATGTTAGAAGCAACCAATTGAACGGAGAATCAACAGAATGAAAATCCCCAAATTAATCAAGAACCCTAATTAAATTCGAATATTGAAAAATTCATAATAAATCGAAACATTACCAGATGATGATGAGGTTGGAAGATTCTGAAACTAGAGATCAAGAGCTTTGATTTGAGTACAAGAACTTCAGATTTGGTTTTCAATAATACCTCGAACGAATAGTTTGATTATTCAAGAACACGAAGAACACATTTCTGAAATTTTTACTTTTTGATAATTCGCAATGCAGATTATGAAGGTTATAAGGTACGATTCGTCTTTATATATTTTTGGAAAAATAATACCCTAAGGAACACTTTTGGATCGTTATAGATCCACTGGATCGTTTAAAAACCCTAATTAGGTTAAAATACGTTTTACGAGAAGATAATCATCTACAAGGATTGATAATTATCCAAATCAATACATATCATTATATAACTAATGCTCAAGAATACTGGGGCTATAACAAATGAAATACTGGTATAAAACGATATATCCATCCCCTTAAGCAATTAGGGTTCGGAACAATTTTTCCCTTTTTGAACAAAACGAATTATTCTTGCAGAATCAAATAGGTAGGAATGAAATGATACGAATATATCTCCCGATAATGATTCGAATACGAAAGACGAAGAGATAATAATTAATGTACGAAATTCCAATGGGGCCCTTAAATTATCAAAACGGGGCTCAGATTTGAAGAAAATTCCAAATGACGAAATATTTGAAAGGGGCTTTCGACTCACCATTTAGCACATAATCACACAACAATTATCATTTAATAATATTCCAATATTCCATAATAAATATTTTAGATTAAATATATCATTTAATCAAATAATAAAATTCACGGATATTACAGTTTCTCTCAGAAACACTCAAGAGTACAAAGACTACACTCTTGAAAGGCTTTATGGAACCTTGAAGACATATGAGTTGGAAATGGAGCAAGATGAAGAAATTGAAAAGGTACAAAAGAAGGGTGGATCTATTGCATTGATTGCATCTGTGAACCAACTGGAAGATGACAATGAAGAAGCTGCAAAGGCCATAACTAGTCGAGCTAGTTGTAGGAGTGATGTTAGCAAGGGTAAAGGCAAGATGACAGAAGAAGAAAAATCAGAACCAGCCAACTTGGATGACTTAGATGAGATTGATGAACACATTGCTTTTCTGTCAAGAAAATTCTCTAAGTTCAAGTTCAAGAGAAACTCAGAAGCAAGGCCACCAAGGAGAGACTTTCAACCTAACAAAAGTAACTGGATTGAAAAGTCTAAATCTAAATGTTTCAATTGTGGAATGCTTGGTCACTTTGCTGGAGACTGCAGAAAGCCCAAGATTGAGAAGGGCAACAGGAAATTTGAGCCTGTTGATTATAAAAAGAAATACTTTGAACTTCTCAAGCAAAAAGAAAAGGCTTTCATGTCTCAGGAGTATGATTGGGCTGGTAATGGTGAAGATTCTGATGATGATGTTGAGTATGTCAACTTGGCTCTTATGGCTAACAATCATGAGCAGGAAGCAAGCTCCTCAAGCAACCAGGTAACAATTACTCATCTTTCTGAGCTTTCTAAAGAGGAATGCGATAGTGAAGTAAATGAAATCTCTACTGTACTATATAATTTGCGTGTTACTCTTAAATCACTTACCAAAGAGAATTCAAGAATAAAAGAGACTAATTTGCTCTTAAGTGATAGGAATGCAATGTTAGAAGCACAGCTCATTGAATTTGAGAAAATGAGATATGTTAGTAGGGATGCTAAGAAGGAACTTGAGAACGTGTTACAAAGGGAAGAAATTCTTAAAACACAACTTGAGATAGAACAAAGTGTGATTGCAAAATGGAAAGATGCCAGGAATGTTGCTACCAACATCATTAATGTTCAAGGTATGGAATCTTTCTGTGAGAAATCATGGAAAAAGAACAAAGAGAAGCTAGGGTATGTTGGTGAAACCTTAGAATCAGAAACAGAGTCAACAAACAACAATGATCATTTGTTGAAGGTTGATATGTCAACGGAATGCAATGTTTCGTTGACAGATGAACCATCAACCGATCAGGCTGTTTCGTTGACAGAGAAAAGAAAAGATGAACTCACTTGACTTAATAATAAGTATGGTCCTGTCACCAAGAACTTTGTTCAAGGTGAGTCTAGTAAATCAAAGAAAGTTGAGAAGCCTGTTGAGAGAGCTAATGTAGGTCACTTGTCCAACAAGCAATTGAAAGATAAGTTAGAGAATGTTCAAGTTGAGGCTAAGGGAAATAAAAAGAATAACAGGAATGGCAAAGTAGGGATTAACAAACACAACAATTACACACCTGATAAATATGCTCCTAGAAAGACATGTGTTAATTGTGGAAGTGTTAGTCATTTATCTACTAACTGCAAATCTGTTAAGAAGTCTACTAATGTGAAAATTCCCAAGCCTGCAATGAACAGTTCTATGCCCACAATGCCTGTTATGCCTAACATGTTTGCTCCATATGCACAATTTCAGAATCCATATGCTAGAATGTCGTTTGTGCCTAATCCATACATGAATATGTTTAATGTGCCACAAATGCCATGGAATTTGAATAACATGTTTGTTCCACCAACTATGCATGCTATGAATGAAAATGTGAGAAACTCTCAGAAATCAACACCAAGGGTAAAGATTGATTTAAATCAATCTGAGCCCAAGTTGAAAAATGATATTAAAGGAAAAGCAAAGGCTAACAAAACAGGACCCAAGGAAACTTGGGTACCAAAATCAACTTGATTTGGTTTTATTGTGTGCAGGGAGACAAAAGGAATCTTTGGTACTTGGATAGTGGTTGTTCAAGACACATGACTAGTGATTCTACCCTGCTCACAGTGTTTCAGGAAAGAGCTGGCCCTTGTATTGCTTTTGGAGATGACAGCAAAGGCTACACTAAGGGATATGGCTTGATTTCAAAAGAGAATGTCATCATAGATGAGGTTGCATTGGTGGATGGTCTTAAGCACAATTTGCTTAGTATCAGCCAACTTTGTGACAAAGGATTTTTAGATACTTTTTCTAAAGAAGCCTGTGTTGTTTCTAAAGGAGGAAACAACAATGTGGCAATGACTAGATTCAGAAGAGGGAATGTGTACATTGCTGACTTTAGTAGCACAAGTCCAGACACCATCACTTGTCTTTTCAGCAAGGCAAGCAAGGATGAAAGTTGGCTATGGCACAAGAAACTGTCTCATCTGAATTTCAAAGTTATGAATGATTTGGTGAGGAAAGATCTTGCTAGAGGAATTCCACAAGTGGAGTTTTCCAAGGATGGTTTGTGTGATGCCTGTCAAAAAGGGAAACAAAAGAAGGCATCATTCAAAAGCAAGACAGAGTCATCAATTGTCCATCAGCTTGAGTTGCTTCATATGGATCTATTTGGCCCTGTGAATGTCATGTCTATTTCAAAGAAGAAATATTGTCTTGTGATTGTTGATGATTTTTCTAGATTTACATGGACCTTCTTTTTGCACTCCAAAGATGAGGCAAGTGAAATCATTATCAATCACATCAAGATGGTAAACAATCATCATGACTTGAAAGTAAGAAGGATTAGGAGTGACAATGGGACAGAATTCAAGAATTCAAGCATGAAGGTGTTCTGTGAAGAAAATGGTATTTTGCATGAGTTTTCAGCAGCAAGGACACCACAGCAAAATGGTGTGGTTGAAAGGAAAAACAGAACACTTATTGAAGCTGCAAGGACAATGCTAGATGAATCAAAGTTACCAACTTATTTTTGGGCTGAGGCAGTTAACACAGCCTGCTTCACTCAAAATATTTCTTTGATTAATCAGGCCAAAGGAATGACCCCTTATCAACTACTCAAAAGAAAGAAGCCACTATTGGATTTTCTTCATGTCTTTGGATGCAAGTGCTTTGTTATGAGAAATCAAGCTGAGCATTTGGGGAAATTTGAAGCAAAGGCAGATGAAGCAATATTTGTGGGATATGCAGCAGGGAAAGCTTACAGAGTCTATAATCTCAGAACCAACATTGTTATGGAATCTGTACATGTTGTTTTTGATGATCTCAAAATTCAAGGTCTCTGTGATGAAGGTTTCCATGAAAGTCTTTCTTTTGAGAATGAGGAAGGAGATCAAGTGAATCATGTTAAGGCTACTGAGAAACAGCCTAAAGTTGTTGTATCTAGCACAGATGAAAGCAGCAGTGAAGATGAAATTGATGCATTAAGGTTGAAAAGAATAGCTGCTAGCAGACCAAATGGTCATTTCGTTGACAGTCATGATGGTGGATTCATTGACAGTCAAAATGAGCGTTTCGTTGACAGCCAAAATGGTCATACCGTTGACAGTCATAGAAATGCTTCTAGAAGTGATCATTTAGGGACAACAAACTCAGGGGGAGTTTCTCAAGGACAAATATCCAATCAAGGCAATCATGATCATGAAGCTACCTCTTCAAGAGCAAATCTACCTCCCTCAAGGAAATGGACTAAAGATCATCCCTTTGAACTTATTATAGGTGATGTTACTTCAAAAGTCCAAACTAGAAGAGCAACTCAAGAAGAATGTCTATATAGCAGCTTTCTGTCTCAAGATGAGCCAAAGAAAGTTAAGGATGCACTTTTAGATCCAGATTGGGTTTTAGCTATGCAAGAGGAGCTAAACCAATTTGAGAGGAACAATGTTTGGAAGCTGGTGCCCAAGCCTAAGGACAGGAGTGTCATAGGCACAAAATGGGTGTTCAGAAACAAGATGGATGAAAATGGCATAGTCACAAGGAACAAAGCTAGATTGGTTGCAAAAGGCTATTCACAGGAAGAAGGAATTGATTTTGATGAAACATTTGCTCCTGTTGCTAGACTAGAAGCAATAAGGATTTTCCTAGCCTATGCAGCCCATGCCAATTTCGAAGTCTATCAAATGGATGTGAAGAGTGCTTTTCTGAATGGGGAATTGGAAGAGGAGGTGTATGTAAGTCAACCTCCTGGTTTTGAAAATGATGATTTTCCAGAATATGTATACTTCCTCCTCAAAGCACTCTATGGTTTGAAACAAGCACCTAGAGCCTGGTATGACACACTTTCACAGTTCCTCCTTGAGAATCACTTCACTAGAGGTACTGTAGATAAAACTCTTTTTCACAGGGTTGTGAATGACTATACTATACTTGTTCAAATTTATGTAGATGACATAATCTTTGGGTCTACAGATGTGAAACTTTGTCAAAAGTTTGCCAAGCTTATGCAAAGTAAATATGAAATGAGCATGATGGGAGAATTAACTTACTTTCTTGGTCTTCAAGTGAAGCAAGTTAATGAAGGCATTTTCATTAGTCAAACAAAATATATTCATGATTTATTAAAGAAGTTTAACTTAATGGAATGCTCTCCTGCCAAAACTCCCATGCCTACTGCCACCAAACTTGAATTGAATACTAAGGAAAAATCTGTGGACATTTCAGGTTACAGAGGCATGGTAGGCTCACTTTTATATTTAACAGCTAGTAGACCTGATATTATGTTTGCTACATGTCTATGTGCTAGATTTCAAGCTGATCCTAGGGAATCCCATTTAGTTGCTATTAAAAGAATTTTCAGATATCTCAAAGGAACACCAAACCTTGGCATTTGGTATCCTAGAGAATCTGGCTTTGAACTAATTGGTTATTCAGATGCAGATTTTGCAGGATGTAAAATTGACAGGAAAAGCACAACAGGCACCTGTCAATTCTTAGGAAACAAGCTTTTCTCATGGTTCAGCAAGAAACAAAACTCAGTTTCTACCTCCACAGCTGAGGCTGAGTATATTGCAGCTGGAAGTTGTTGTGCACAGATTTTATGGATGAAAAATCAACTACTTGATTATGGAATAAGAGTTGAGAAAATTCCTATTTTCTGTGACAACACTAGTGCCATTGCCATTACTGAAAATCCAGTGCAGCACTCAAGGACCAAGCACATTGACATCAAGTACCATTTCATTAGAGAACATGTTATGAATGGTACTTTGGAGTTACATTTTGTTCCAAGTGAACAACAACTTGCAGACATCTTTACCAAGCCACTTGATGAATCAACATTCTCAAGATTAGTTAGTGAGCTAGGTATGCTAAATTTCTCTTAATTATTTTTGAGATATTTGCAAGTTACAATGTAGCCAGAAATTTGCTATGTTTTTCTGTGAATTAATTTTCTCAGGAAAAAGTGAAATTCTGTCTAAGTCAAAATTACTATGTCAACGAAACGCACCATTTC
This sequence comes from Heracleum sosnowskyi, assembly GCA_030848705.1. Taxonomy (NCBI): domain Eukaryota; kingdom Viridiplantae; phylum Streptophyta; class Magnoliopsida; order Apiales; family Apiaceae; genus Heracleum; species Heracleum sosnowskyi. Next base: position 66,786,059 of record CM061243.1, read on the forward strand.
GTTGACAGTCTTAGCATTTTTCTGGGTGTTTCGTTGATAGCTTTTTTATATCAATGAAACGCAGCTTTATCAACGAAATAGACGGGACCTTAAACGCCCAAATCTGATTCGTTGATATAGCGCTTTTAATCTGAACCGTTGAGATTTGACACGTCTTTTACCACGATCTATGCATACACCCCTGTAAGTATAAATCATGGTAATTCTTTAAAAGTAACGGTTATATTTTTTAAGCCAATCCAGTAATTTACATTTATTATTGGACTCATTTTCTGAGAATTTTTGGGGGAGTATTTAAGAAATTCTAATTTCTTTAATTTCTTTTTACCTGTTCTCAAAAATTCCAAAGGCTTTTCTCTCTTCTTCTCTCTAACAAGCAATTCAGTTCGAAGCTTTTCTTCACACAACAATGGCACCCATAGTCAAGCTTATGTCAGCAGGAGGGTTCATTTATGAAAAGAACAACTCAATTCCATTTGTTGTCAAGGAAAGTCCAAACAGTATCTTTTTCAAGATGATGGACTTCATGAAGAACTGCAAGTTGAGCTATGCAATGTTTCACTCAACTTCTCTCTATAATGAGATAATCGAGGAGATTTGGACCTCATGTGAGTATAGTGGAACAAACTGCACACTACAATTCACCATCCAAGGTAAAGAGTACATAGTTAATTCTGATGTATTGCAAGCATGTCTACTTATTCCTGAAAATAACTGTAATGCTTTGCCTACAAATATTGAAATGGTTAACTTGCTAAACTCCATAAACTACTCTTTGCCTACTGATAATCTGGGTAGAATAATTAGGAGAGGATTGGTTAGTGAATATAGTTATTTAGCTGATGCATTTATCAAGGTATTTTCTGGTAAGATTAGCAATTTTGATGCATTGACCAATTCTATATTAATTCTATTTACCATGCTCCTAACTGATAGATATTACAACTTTAGCACCCAACTTATGTATGAAATTGGTGCGAAGTTGGGTGATAAGGCTAATAGGAAAAAGAATATCTATTATGCTAGGTTTCTGATGATGTTGGCTAATCATGTTAGTCCAACACCATTAGTTATCTCTAACCCTGTTTCCAAGTTTGAGTGTTTTGTGCAAGAGAAAAGGGTTCTGACAGATATACTGAGACTTAACCACAATGGTGATGTCCCAATGGTGTATTTGCCCATCATTGAGGTAACTTCTTCTAACCCTGTTAGTATAGTTGCTACTTCTATTATTTCACCCACCAATGTTGCTATGGAGTCTGTAGCTGTGTCCCAACAGGCTCCTGCCCAAGCAGCAAAACCTAAATCAAAGAAATCCTCAAAGCCAACCTCAGGTGCTTCTCAAAAGGCACCTGTTGCAAAAACTACTTCACAACCAAAGGGGAGTGATTCAGGAGTTGTGAGAGGTGAGGGAAGGGGTGAAAATCAAGGAAACCCTAAGAATAAGGAAGGAAAGTAGAGTGAAATCCAGCCAAGCCCCATTGTGTCTTCCCAACAAGGCACAATGAGTAAAATGGATTTAAACACAAGTCTAGTTGCATCCTCCCAAAAGGATGTGATTATTGAAACAAGCTCTCCTCCAAGAGCACACTCCAAAAGGGTAAGGGACACTTCAAGCCCACAGTCTATATTTTCCCAATACCAAAGGAGAGTGAAACAAAAATCCAAGGGTACACAGGGTGCACACACTCTGGAAGCAACACTTCCAGTTTCACAAATTCAGTTTGATGTAACCGCTATCATTACTCTGGGGTTACAATCCCATTCTCTAAACATCAACCTTGAACTATCTCCATCAAATTCACCAACTCAATCTTTAGATGTGGACATGATCCATTCATCTATTCCTGATTCTCCAACTTTAATCTTGGAGAAGCCCCACTCTGAAGCTGGTGGTCATCACTTCTTAAGTGATTTGTTGGGCCATCAACCAACTTTTTCTGAAGTTGCAAGAGGATCTGTGGACCAATCTCTAAAATCAATCACCACAGATTCTACTGTAATTTCACTTTCTCAAAGTGCTTTATTGACTTCATCAACGAAACAGGCTCTTTCGTTGACAAGTGTTTCTCCATCAACGGTATCCATACCGTTGACAGTTCAAACTACCATTCCGTTGATAGGTCATTCTACACCCCTTATTGAAAATCAAGTTGTTTCCACAACTAGTGTAGATGACCTGGTAGTAGTTGAGACACTTTTAGGTTTGAGAGGGAGTGAAATTGAGAGGCTGGCTTGCAGCCAGGCAAAAGGAGAGACTGAGAGTGAGAGGTTGGCTATTTCTTCCAGCCAGGCAAAAGGAGAGATTGAGAGTACCACCTTAGTAGGTGAAGGTGAGGGTGTGAGAGGTGTGAGCCATGGGGAGCCCATGATGCAAGAAAAGAGTGGAGAGAGAGAAGGGACTACAGGAGTGATAAGGGAGGAAGCAACCATTGCTAGTGAGTTAATGGGGGTCAGTGAGGGAGAAAGGGAACTTACCTTCCAAGAGCATTATCAACAAACTCTGGATAGTATTTCCCTGGATCCTGAGACCTTTACTCATCCTGTGCCAGCCTATCAAGTTATGGCTCAACAGGGCAATGTGGAGGCAGAAAGGTCACTCAACTTAATTCATACTACTGCATCAATGCAAAGAGCAAAGGATGCCCTGACCAATCTATCTCCAGCAGCTGCAGCAAGTGGAGACTTTAATTTTTCTGATGATGAGGACAGCTTTGGTGACAATCTACAGGTGGCCACTACTACACAGACTGGGACTTCTGTGGTGCCTCCTACACCAAACTGGCTTTCTCAGGATATGCATGGTAGATGCAACTTGGATGCTGCTATCACAAGGCAGTACAATGAGGCATATCTAGCTCATGAGTCTGCAGAAGCAAGGGACAAGAAATTCTACAAGGCCATAATGGATTCTCTGGAAATTCAAAGGCTACAAATGTTATAGACAAGGATTGAGGCTACAGAAATCAAGGATTCAATTAGCAACCTTAGGGATGCTACTGACAGGAGGCTAGATGAAAAGCTTCCTCTTCACACTGTCTCCAAGATGTCAAGGTTTTTCACCAAGGAACCTGAAGTGTCCTCATCTTTGAAAACTCTCTCCTCTAGAGTGGACAAAGTTGAGGCTACACTTTCTCACATGCAGAAGGAACAGGAGAAGCAAACTCAGCTACTCACCCAACTAGTGGCAGCTCAAGGACTCCCAGTCATCTCTTTTGATGATAACAAAAAGGGGGAGAAATCTAAGGAGCTAGACATTCAAATCACAAAGGTTATGGTCCCAGCCATTTCCTTACCAAATGAGCCACTATCAATGGGGGAGCTTGGAAAGAAGCAAAAGGATGGTATTGACCTAATACAGGAAGCTTCTATGAGGATGAGACTTGCAGAACAAATCAAAGACCATTGGTCCAACATAGAAGCAAGGGTCAAGAAAATTGCTGGAACTACAAAGGACTCAAATCCATCACCGGATCAACCATCAACGAATGCCATGGTTCTAGTGTCAACGGAATGGGAGCCACAGACCAATTCTTTCTATCAGGTAGAGCCCCTTCTACATGGAGTCACTCAAGGTCCAAGGAAGGAAAAAGGACAAACTTCATCAATTAGGGATGTGGAACAAGCTACACTCCAAAGAAGCTTATCTCCCAAGTCCCCTGCTAAACCAAAGGGCAAAAATATAGCAAGGATTTTCTATCCTGCACCTTATCCAGATGAGCTCAAGCTTCTTGGTCTACTTATCACAAAAAGCAAGGAAAGCAATGATTATGAGATAAGGAAGCAAAGGGCAATTGTCTACAGGAATGGACAAGAAATCTGTGTTTGGGCTGGTCACCCAAACTTTGCTGAAGCTAAAGCTGAAGAGTCAGAAAGAGCAGCAATGCAAGCCCTTGCTGTTGCTCAGTCTCTTGATGAAGATGTTGCCCAGTAATAATCTATTGTAGAAGGGGGTTGAATACAATTGTATAAGATAATCGACTTCTTAATGTATATATCACAAATATGAAAGAAAGATAACAGCTTTATTAAATCTGATATAAAACTGTTACAAACTCTCTCAATAAATTCTGATGTTCTTGAGAACTGCTAGCTTACAAAAACTCTCTCAAGAAATTCTATGTTCTTAAGAGCTTCTATTCGATTATGTTCACGTACATAAATCGAAACCAAAACTGTGTTTATATACTACACGGCTTCTCTATCAATGATAAGTCCTAATCAATTACAAAGATTGAAACCTATCCATAATTGATAGCTACATACTACAAACCAGGAACCGACAGAATAAACTTCCATGTTTAACTAGACTCCAAATATAACTCGAAGTAGGAATCCTGATCAGCTTCCAGTCCTGATGATCAATCCTGATCCCAGTCCTGATATGTATCTCAATCCTGACGACAATGTAATCCTAATGACATCAGCAATCCTGATCAGTTGAGTCTAGCTCCTGTCGATCATTGAATTCTGAACTAACAATCTCCCCCAATCTCATACTTTGTGAAATAAAGTATAGATTCCTAAGATTCAATGATGTCAAAAACGTATATACAAAATGTACAGAATCTGCAGCAACAACTTATCTGTTTAAATTCTTTGATAGAACAGATTCATCTTCAAAAAGTTGGATAACAAATTTTCTTCTTTTTCTTCAAGAATTTGAATCAGTCTTTCCTTAAGATTTCTGAGTTCTTCATCTTCCTCATTAATCTGGTAGATAGCTGCTCTGAGATTCAATATGGAGTTTCTCTGAAGACTATGCTCTTCAAGCAAAAGATAAGTAATTTCCTTCCCATCAGGATTGAGAGTAAGATGAGTCATGCCAAAATTTACTTCTTTAACAGCAGTACCCCTTTGCATTTCCACATCCTGACCTCTTTGATTTAAGTACATGGGAGTATAATTACCATTGAAATTACTGTTTCCATCCAGTCTTCTTCTTATTGTTGACAAAATCATGTCACTCCATTCTTTGCATATTTGATTCTTCGATCTCAAAAGATAATGAACATATTTCAGTTCCTGTGTAGTTTTCATCAGCAGATCTTGAATAGATAAAGTCTTCACACTACCATCTTTCATGAAGTACAGAAGCTTTTCTTTCTTGTCAAAACCATCATGACAATCTATAACTAGAGTGCTTTTGATCTAACCATCCCAGATATTCAGCATCCCTGTGTCCAATACCTCCTCTTGAATTACTTGTCAATTGCTTCAGATTTGAAAACATCTTTAACTAGAGTGCTTTTGATCTAACCATCCCAGATAAATCAACAACACTTGAAGCGCTTGTAATAATTCCTCCAGACTGAAAATTGATAAGTGTATCACAACTTAATGTGCTAATATGTTTCCACTTCTTATCCTTTTCTTTTTCAAAGACATAGCTTCTTTCCAGTGAAGATTCTTGTCTGCTTGGGTTCCTCCACACTCTTCTATTTGAGAGTTTAAGCCTTTGTACATAGAGATTGAAATCTCTATTTGTTGATCTTGTAATTTCTCTTCTTCTGGCTTCTTCTTCTTCATCTACTTCCTTGTTGTGAGAATCAACCACAGTAGATAAAATTATCAAGTCAATCTCTTGCAGAATTTCAGAATCATCAGGATCTTGAATATCATCAAGAACAACATCAGGATTAGATTCTTCAATTTGATTTGTATTGTAGAGAGTTGATTTTCTTGATTTTCTTCTCAATTCAGGTTCTTCTTCAATATTTCCATCATCACCAAAAGTAGATCTGTCAGGAACTACTAGAGTTTGAATAGGTTCAGGAATTTCTTCAATTCTTAACCCTCCAGACCTTGTCTGTCTAGATATTATTTGAGTTGAAGAACCTCTTCTACTTCTTCTAGCTCCTCTCCTACCTCTGCCTCCTCTACCTCTAGCAGGAGCAGGGTTATTAAAGCTTTCCATCATTTCTCTCTGTTGTCTTAAGAATTCTTCATGTGAGAGATCAGGATATTCTTCACTTGCTGTAGAGAGTGCTTTTCTTGCATATAATTGTTGAACTCTTTTATCAGTGTGATATAGAGTAACAATTCTGCCATCTTTTGTAGAAAACTTCTGGAATAAATTTGATGCATCTTCAGGATTATCAATAATCACATCTTCATCACCTTCAGGAATTGTAGCAAGAGTATGTCCATGACCAGGTGTCAGGATTTGTTCTTCCGTCATGATCTGAGATTGCACCAACGTTCTTACTGTCTTAACTCCAGAATCAGAAACATGAGTTGACTGCGTTGTTTGACTTTGTGAAGTTTGAATTGTAGACTTCATAACAGCAGCATCAGAGGTTTCTCCTTGTATCACTTTGTCACTACCATCATCTCCAGTATCATCATCATTATTCCTTAATACTAGATCAGGTGTGCATTTTGTCCGACTAACCTTCTCCCCCTTTTTGACATCAGGATTTGACAATAAATTCAAAATTAAGGAAAGAGAGGCTTGAATGTCAGTTACCTTGGTATCCAGAGAATCAATCCTTCTGTTGATAGAGGTTTGTTCAGAAATAACAGATTTCACTTGGGATTCTACTACCCTTAGCTGAAAAGCAGTAGGCACCTTTGTAAAATTTTGAGAAATATCATTCCTCACCAACTCAGTTGAGTTCTTGATAGAATCAATCTCACTTTTTAGACTTTTGGATAACAAAGTTGTAGCCTTCAGATGATTCTTCAAGTCTTGATTCTCTATAGATTTCACTGCATCATAGGCATGTTCCAAAGCAGAAGAATAACTTACAGATTCAGCAGATCTGTGCCATGAATTGTTCCATTCATTCTGTCTAAGTGCCTCAGCAGGATTAAAGGAAGGAATAGAAAAATCTTGTCTCTGATCTTTCCCAGTGGAAGCTTTGCCAGCCATATATGTACTTGATGAACCAAAATTAGTTCCAAGACTAATTTTGAGTGCTTTAGCAAGCTGTTCCTTCTCTTTTCGATTCTCATCATCATCACTATCATCAGAGTCATCATCATCAGTACTATGAGTATCATCAGGATCAGGAATAGCTATACCTTTCATTTTATCCTGTGAATCTGTGATAGGATGATCCATTGGTCTTGAACGAAGTGGCTGTATCAGGATAGGTTCAACATCAGGAGCACCACTAGCGTTAGGATGAACACCGTCAGGATTTGATATGCTTGCATCAGTATTTGCTACCAATGGTTCTTGTGGAGCTTGAGGTTCAGAAGCTTCTTCAACACTTTGAGTCAAAGGTTCTTGTGTGCTTCCCTCATTGACAGTGTCCTCGACCAATCTTTGAACTTCATCTGCACCAGAAATCCCTTGAGCATTGTCAGGAAATTTCTCAGAAATTGTAGCTTGGCTTGCATCTTCACTTTGAGAAGATGGTTCTTGTGTAGCTGGAATGTCGATGTCTTCATTCTCCCTTTGAGAAAATGGTTCTTGTGGGACCATTCCACTAGTTAAGCCTTCACTCAAACTTTGATTGAGTGGTTCTTGTGTGGCTGGATCATCAGAAAGAGCTGCTGAACCACTTTGAGGTTCAGGTTCTTGTGGGCTTGATCCTTTCAGTTTCTTTTGTCTCTGATAGACTAACTCTTCTGCCTTCCTTAGCTTTTCCATTGGATGTTTTATCCCAAGATTGGAAGCAGCAGCACCATACTTCTCCCATGAAATATCAACATGTCTTTTTGTTGGAGAGTCATGTGCTGGAAAGTCTGAAATATTAACCACTTGACTTGGTGCAGCATCAGGAATACTAACATCAGGATTTGCTTGAGCAGTAGAAACTGATTGCTCATTCATAATAGAAGTGTCCTGTACATCAGTATCCTGCTTCTTTTCTAAAGGAATATGATACCTGCTTTTTGATAACTTCCTTTTCTTCTGTGGTGTAGACAATGGAACCACAGCTGCAGTAGCAGTATCAGCAACTTCCTTATTCACATTCATCACAGAGGATATAGGTAAATCATCCTCTGAGTCAGTCTCATCCTTGAGCACTAACTTTCTTTTAACAGAAACAACCTCACCTCCCTTTGCAGCTTTCTTCACCAGGACCCCTTGTACACCCCCTTGTAACTTCTTTTTAGTGATAGGTGTAGAGGTAAAGTCCTTTGAACCTGATTGCCTTCCTGACACATCAGTTCTAGCTGACTTCTTTGCTTTTACAACTAAAGTCTTTTGAGAGACATTAGAGGTGGCAGTGGACTGTTTAGACTGTTTAGGATGAATGCTTGGGTTAGGAACAAGGTGTGATTGGACTTGCCCCATAGCATTAGAAATTAAACCATAACGAGTAGGCATTTTCCTATGTAAGAAAAACCTAACCTCATCAGGAATAAAAGCATTTCCTAAGAAACCATTTGCCTTATCACTGTTGACTAAGGACTTAATATTATTCTCAGTAATTCTACAGATAGGTAGAATTACATCATTCTCAAAAACAACATTAGGACACAAGTGATTAAATATCAACTGTAAAAATCTAAGAAAACAGACAGAACCTAACTTATCTGATTTCCTATCACTTAAAGTTTTTAAGATAAACAACCCATAATCAAACACTGTAGAGTGGATAAGAGAGTACCCAATTTTAAGAGATCCTGATGGAAGAGCATCAAAATTTGATGTCTTGTTCAGGAAACAGCGGCTGATCGTATCAAAGAAGAAATTCCATTCCTTCTTAAGCTTTGTCCTAAAGAGATTGCCATATCTCTTTACTTCACCATTGTAGCCCAACTTTGTAACAAACTCAAAAAGAGTAGAGTCCGAAACATTAGCAGGAATAGTATCACCAAGAACAGGTAAATGCAGGGCTTCCTCCACAATTGCAGGAGTCACATAGTGAGTAATTCCATTATGTTCAAAACTCATCAAGATAGTGTCAGAATACCCTTTGTCAAAAGTAACTGAGTTTCACACCTGCATTACAGACTTAAAAGAAACACTTGCAGGTTCTGTTAAAGCAAACTTCAATGGGCTTGAAGCTAGAAAATCTTGAATTATATGAAACTCATTGGGTAAATCTTGATGATTTAGAATAGCCACAAAATTGTTAGTGGCAAAAGTAACACCACTAATCACTGTTTGTTTGTTCATGAATGTTGAAGACGCCATTGTAATTCTTAAAAATCTTGAGAATTGATGTTTTGAAAATAGTTAGGGTTCGTGAGCACAGAGAGATAGAAAATCGAAAAACTGATGATGAGAGAGTAATTAATGATTTAGAATAAGTAAAAGTATTTTGTTAGAACAAAACTTTACTCTCAATAACATGTGGCAAGATATGATTTGTGCACAAATAATTAGTGGACAGATTACGTGTGTAATTTAAATGAACCTGCACCGCTTTTTATGTGTATGTATATGTAAATCTATAACAGTGCAACACACACGCGCATACAGTTGTCCTACTAAAACTCAACCATCCATCAGCAGATACTGACAAAAAATTAGGCACAAATTAAGCAATGAAATACTAACCTGAACATCAGGATTGACCAGTTGACTTCCTGTCAGGATTGCATCCTATCAGGATTTGATCAAAGAAAACATACCTTTCTGAATAACCATCAGGATTTGACAGTTATCAGGATTTCCTCTCTGTAGCTTTCCTCAGAAATTCTCAAAGTTCATCATTCTAAGTTCATTCACCAATTTATTGAAACTAGCTTCAGGTAGTGGCTTGGTGAATATATCAGCTAGTTGTTGATCAGTAGGAACAAAGTGAAGTTCAATTGTTCCTTCCAGAACTTTTTCTCTTATGAAGTGATATCGAATACTGATGTGTTTAGTAAGAGAATGTTGAACTGGATTTCCTGTCATTGCAATAGCACTTTGGTTATCACAATAAATAGGGATTTTTGAGTATGACAGGCCATAATCTAACAACTGATTTCTCATCCACATTATCTGAGCACAACAACTTCCTGCAGCAATGTACTCAGCTTCTGCAGCTGAAGTGGAAATGGATTTTTGCTTTTTACTGAACCATGAAACTAGTCTTCCACCCAAAAACTGACAGCTTCCTGAAGTACTTTTCCTGTCTATTTTGCATCCTGCAAAATCAGCATCTGAATAACCACACAACCCAAAATCTGATTCCCTTGCATACCAAAGGCCAAGTGAAGAAGTGCCTTTGAGATATCTGAAAATTCTTTTGACTGCAATCAGATGGGGTTCTCTAGGTTTTGCTTGAAATCTTGCACACAGAAAGGTTGCAAACATGATATCTGGTCTACTTGCAGTGAGATACAATAAAGAGCCAATCATTCCTCTGTAGTGAGTTACATCTACCTCAGCACCTTGATCAGGATCAAGTTTGGTAGCTGTAGCTATGGGAGTTGTAGCAGGAGAACTATCTTTCATGTTAAACCTTGTCAATAAATTCCTTGTATATTTAGACTGATTGATAAAAATCCCTTCATCAGTCTGTTTAACTTGAAGACCAAGAAAGTAACTCATTTCTCCCATCATGCTCATTTGATATCTTGATTGCATAAGCTTGGAAAACTTTTCACAAAGCTTATTGTTTGTTGACCCAAAAATGATATCATCAACATAAATCTGAACTAACAACAAGTCCTTACCATGATTCAAATAAAATAGAGTTTTATCAATAGCACCTCTTTTGAATCCACTTTCCAGTAAGAATAGAGCTAAAGTTTCATACCATGCTCTTGGAGCTTGCTTTAGTCCATAAAGTGCCTTATCCAATCTGTAGACATGATCTGGATAGTTAGGATCAATGAAACCAGGAGGTTGCTCAACTTAGACTTCTTCCTCCAGTTCTCCATTTAAGAAAGCACTTTTAACATCCATCTGGAAAACCTTGAATTTCTTATGTGCTGCATAAGCAAGAAATATCCTGATGGCTTCTAGTCTTGCAACAGGAGCAAACGTTTCATCATAATCAATTCCCTCTTGTTGAGAATACCCCTTTGCAACTAGTCTTGCTTTGTTTCTGATTATTACTCCATCAGAATCAGTCTTGTTCTTGAAAATCCACTTTGTACCAACAATTGATCTATTCTTTGGTCTTGGTACCAGTTTCTAGACTTCATTTCTTTCAAATTCATTCAGTTCCTCTTGCATTGCTGTAACCCAATCAGCATCTTTAAGTGCATCTTCAACTTTCTTTGGCTCCTCCTTGGATAGAAAGTTATTGTATAGACATTCATTCTGAGTTGCACTTCTTGTTTGAACACCTGCATCAGGATTCCCAATGATCAAATCAGGAGTATGACTTGCAGTCCATTTCCTTGCTGGTGTTAAATTGTTTCTTGAAGTAGATGCTCTCCCTGGATTGGTGTTATCTTGATTTGAAGAACTTGCTTGTCTTGAAGCTCCCCCTGAATTATTGCTATTTCCTCCTGATAAGTTATCAGGATCATCACTTGAATCAGTATCTGAAGAATTCTGTCCTGATGATTGTGTTGGCTCTGAACTTGTAGTAGAATGATGTTGCTCCCCCTCAACATTAGCACTACTAGAAGTATTACTATTGACTGCATCATCAGTATTTGCACCATCAGTATCTGGTGTGTCATCAGGATTTGGGACCCATCAGGATCTGATGTATGGACAGGATCTGATTCACTTTCTTCAGGTTCCTTGGTAGCTTCATTTTCAAAAATCAATCTATCATGAGAGTCTTCATTGATTCCAGCTATCTTCTTGTCATCAAAAGATACATGTATTGACTCCATGACAGTCCTTGTCCTCAAATTAAAAACTCTGAAGGCTCTTGATGCAGGATAGCCTATGAAAATTCCTTCATCAGCCTTTGTTTCAAATTTCCCTAGTTGTTCAGGATGAGTTCTGAGAACAAAACATTTACAGCCAAACACATGCAGATGCTTCAGACTTGGTTTCTTTTCCTTGAGTGACTGATAAGGAGTAACACCATGTCTGTTTATTAATGTGAGATTTTGAGTGTAGCATGCTGTGTTGACTGCTTCTGCCCAGAAATATGTAGGTAATTTTGCTTCTTCCAACATAGTTCTGCCAGCTTCAATAAGAGTTCTATTTTTCCTTTCAACTACTCCATTTTGCTGAGGTGTGCCAGGAGCAGAGAATTGTTGAATGATTCCTTTGTATTTGCAGAACTCTTCCATCTTTGAATTCTTAAATTCAGTACCATTATCACTTCTTAGTATCTTGACTTTGTACTTTGTGGTTGTCTCAATCATTCTTACATGATCCAACAGAACTTCAGAAGTCTCATCTTTTCTGTGCAGAAAATACACCCAGGTGAATCTAGAATATTCATCAACAATTACAAGAGTGTACATTTTCTTACTGATGGTCATGATGTTGACTGGACCAAATAGATCAAGATGTAGCATGTGATATGGTTCTCCAATAGAGGATTCTGATTTACTCTGGAATGATGTCCTTCTTTGTTTTGCTTTCTGACATGCATCACAGAGTCCATCAGGAGTGTATAACACTTTTGGTAATCCTCTCACTAAATCTTTCTTAACCAACTCATTGATATTGCTGAAGTTGAGATGAGAAAGTTTCTTGTGCCAATTCCAACTTTCATCTACTGAAGCTTTACTGATCAGACAGGTAGGGGAGTCATCAGTATTTGATTGAATGTTGGCTTCATATATGTTACCATGCCTGTAGCCAGTCAGTGCTATCTTGCTTGTTGCCTTACTGACTACTTCACAATGAGTGGAATAGAAGTTGACATGATAACCTCTGTCAGTGATTTGACTAATACTCAACAGGTTGTGTTTTAGTCCCTTCACTAGAGCTACTTTTTCAATGATGACATTTCCAATGATTATATTTCCATATCCCAAGGTTTGTCCAATGTTGCCATCTCCATAAGACACAGTTGGGCCGGCTTTTTCCTCATATTCTGATAACAGGGCTTTGTTTCCAGTCATGTGCACAGAACATCCACTATCCATGACTAACACATTTTTCTTTTTACCCTGCAATCAGAATAGAAACACACTAGTTAGAACATTTAGGAACCCATACTTGTTGGGTTCCTTTTCCATGCAATTTATTAACTTTCACAGCAGAAGACTTTCTGACCTTAGCAGTCCTGACATGATTTACTTCATCAGGATTTGCTTTATCAGTATCAGTATTAATAAAAGCATGTTCCAACTTGACATTCTTAATGCTACCAGAGTTTGCACTATTTTTATCAACTTTAGGCAATGGATCATAAAAGTTATAGTACAACTCATGATAATCTTTACAAGTATAAATAGAATGCCATATACTACCACAATGAAAACAGGACTTCTGTGGTTTATAAAATACTGATCTATTCCTAACATCAGACTTATGAATATCAGTAATCTTCTTATTACTCTTCTTACAATCAATAGCAAGATGATTAGAGTTACCACAGTTAAAACAACACTTTCTAGGTGCATTTGGGATATATTTGTAACCATTCTCTTTCTTGATCCCAACTTTACCATTCCTATTTCTCTTAACAGTAGATTCCTTTTTCTTATCTGTCACCTCACAGATTTTATCCTTAAGCTGTTTCTGAGACAATAGACCTACATTCTTAATGACTTTATTCAAGACAGGTTTAGACTTTATGATTTTAATTCCTTGAGTAGAAGTAGATCCCTTTTCAAAAGTAGAATTGGAATCCTTACCAAAAACAAAATTAACAGGAGTAATCTTAGATTTGGTTGCATCTATACCATGTCTATAGGTCTTTGGACTGACTGTCTCATCAATGACAATTTTCTCTTCCAATTTCTTATCCTCATCTCACTTATATCCTAGACACTCTTTCCAATTCTTAGAGGTATTAATCTCATGAAATTTCCTACCATAGTCTGTCCAGGTTCTGATTTTCTCATTAGCATTTTCAAGTTCCTTTTCAAGAGCAGTGCATTTGGATTTCATCTCTACATACATGTGATTCACATTATCACATTCTTTTTGTACTTCTTGCATACGAGAAAATTCAGCTTCTAATATATCATTCCTTTTTCTAAGTTCAGACATCTCAGATAAGATCCTAGTATTTTCAGCAGTTTGACTTCTAAAGCTAATATGTAATGACTTTAGAAAACGTCTTAACTCAGAAGCATTATCAGTATCAAAATCAAAGATAGTATTTAGTACCTTATCATCAGGAGCAGCAGTTACATCAGCATTGGCCATTAGAGCATAGTTGACCACCTCAGTATCAGATTCTGAGGAAGAGTCCATCCAATCCTTGCTTGATGTGATAAGTGCCTTCGTCTTCTTGCACTCAGAAGCAAAGTGACCCATACCATTGCACTTGTAGCATCTAACCTTTGACTTGTCAAATTTGCTACCCTTGCTGTCCTTTTTGATATACTTATCTTTGTTTGGATTGAAAGCCTTTTTCTGAAAGTTGCCTTGTCTTCTATTCTTCCTGAACTTCATCCTTCTGAAGTTTCTGACAATCATAGCAACCATCTCTTCCATGTCTGAGTCAGAAGAATCATCATCAGTATTGGTATCAGCATTGCCATCAGTATCTGATGAAGAGTCATCAGGATCTGACTCAACTATTCTTGTTTTACTTCTAGAGACCTCCATAGCTTTTCCTTTTGATTTAGCCTCTGCTTTCAAAGCAATTGATTTTGCCTTGCTGCTTTTCTTGTTCTTTCTCTGTTGAACTTCAAGATCATGAGTTCTTAGCATCCCATAGACGTCATCAAGAGACACAGTGTTAAGATCATACTGATGTCTAATGATCGAGGTCTGAGTGTCCCATTCTTCAGGTAAAGCTCTTAGAAACTTGGTGTTTGAATCTTCAGTTTCATATTCCTTGTCAACTAAAGATAAAATGTTCAATAGTGTCAGAAATCTATCATATAGATCAGTTAGGCTCTTATCGGGTCTTGCATCAAATTGTTCATATTCTTGAATCAAAAGAGCCCTTCTGTTTTTCTTGACAGATGCAGATCCCTGGCACTGAGTTTCCAAAGTATCCCAGATTTCTTTTGAAGACTTGCATGCAATCACTCTGTTTGACATGACAACATCAAGACTACTGTGTAAGATATTCTTTATCTTTGGTTCCCTGAGTACATGAGCTTTTTCTTCTGGAGTCCATTCACTTTTAGCCTTGACCACATAATGTTCAGGTACTGTATCTGTTCGTTCTACAATCCTTGTAGGAATATATGGTCCATCACGAATCCTGTCCAAATAGTCAGGATCCATAGCCTCCAGGTACATCAGCATCTTTACCCTCCATGTTGGATATTCTGATTTCTTCAAGATGGGAATCTTCATGCTTTCATACTTGGTTGTCGATATCTTTAGATCGTATCTGATTCAGAATTAAATCAGTTTGCTCTGATACCAATTGTTGCCCAGTAATAATCTATTGTAGAAGGGGGTTGAATACAATAGTATAAGATAATCGACTTCTTAATGTATATATCACAAATATGAAAGAAAGATAACAGCTTTATTAAATCTGATATAAAACTGTTACAAACTCTCTCAAGAAATTCTGATGTTCTTGAGAGCTGCTAGCTTACAAAAACTCTCTCAAGAAATTCTATGTTCTTAAGAGCTTCTATTCGATTATGTTCACGTAAATAAATCGAAACCAAAACTGTGTTTATATACTACATAGCTTCTCTATCAATGATAAGTCCTAATCAATTACAAAGATTGAAACCTGTCCATAATTGATAGCTACATACTATAAACCAGGAACCGACAGAATAAACTTCCATGTTTAACTAGACTCCAAATACAACTCGAAGTAGGAATCCTGATCAGCTTCCAGTCCTGATGATCAATCCTGATCCCAGTCCTGATATGTATCTCAATCCTGACGATAATGTAATCCTGATGACGTCAGCAATCCTGATCAGTTGAGTCTAGCTCCTGACGATCATTGAATTCTGAACTAACAGAAGAAGAAATACAGCTAGAAGAAAAAGCAAGAGAGGAAAGGAGTGCAAAGAAGAGCACAAGGCAACCAAAGGCAAGAGCTAGGAGAAAGATAGCCTTTGAGAATGATGACTCTCAGAGCATTGCATCAAACTCTTCTGTACCAATTGCACCTCCAACAATTCCTGATCCAGTTTCAGAGGTAAAGTTAGCCTGTGATCCTAATCATCTTGTAAATTTCCATGATCAGCCAATTGAGCCAAAGGGAGAGCCAATTGAGTTTGATGAGGCCAACTTTCCAAAATTGCTCTTTGAAATGGATCCAAAGAAGAAATCTAAGCAAAAGGCTACCAAGGCCAAGCCAATTCTGGTAAGGAGACCACAAGCTGAGAAACCCCCTACCAACCCAGAAGACATCATCTACATTGTTGATATCAGGGAGGAGTCTGACATTCATATCAATCTTGATGACCTGGTTGAAGTGAGAGGAATAGCAGCTTCTTAAAAACTACCAGAGAGATTGGTATTTGTCTACAAGGGTGGGAGAGAACAGGTTTGGCCTCTACACAGAATTCTGGGAGAAGACTATCAGACACTGCTATCTGTGTTTAAATGTTTGAAGAAAGATTTTGGTTTTACCAAAACAGCCAAGTCTGAGGTTGTCTCCAAGATTTGCCAAATCAAAGCTAGCTGGAACAAGCCTGGTGCACTTCCCAGAGTATTGAAGGTCCCTCAAACAGGAAAGATAATTCATCTCCAACCTTTTTGGATGATGGAATTCAGAGATAAGGACAACTGTAGAAGATTCTTCAGAATAGAAGACCAACTGGAGAAGGCATCCAATGAAACTCTAAGGTTAATGCAATCCAAGTTGGGGAATCAAGATGAAGAAGAGAAGATTTTCTACAGAAGACTTCAAGCTCAAATTGAGGAGAACAATGCAAGAAAAGGGAAGAAAACAAGACCACAGAGGCAAAGATGAAAAATCTGCTCAGTCTAGAGGAGCAACTCTGTGCACTTGTTTTGTAAGATTTTCTACTTTGCATTTCAATTAAATTCAATGAAGCTCAATGCAATTTCTACTTTTATCATGTGTAATATGTCTGAGTGTTTTTGTTATCATCAAGGCTCTTGATTTATGGCTGTTATTCTATCAGTCATAAATTGGGGGAGATTGTTAGGAATATGTTGTTCTTGATGATAATTATAAAAACACTTAGTAGATTTTGTATTAAGTCATTTTGTAACTGTCAACGAAATGGCATGCTTTGCAGTGTTTCGTTGACAGGAAGCTCATCAACGAAATGAGTGATGTAGCAATTGTACTGTACAATACTTCACAGTTTGATATGCAATTTGTTGTATGTATTAGATAGGTTTTTCTAATTCATGTTGACTAAGTACTAGATAGGCAAAATAGGTTGGTGAATTGTAAATATATTATACCATGTAATTTTGCCTAAGTGAAGACATGTCAACGGTATGAAGATTACTCTATCAACGGTATGAAGATTAGTCTGTCAACGGAATGAAGATTACTCTATCAACGAAACGAGGAATACACCATCAACGAAATGAAGAATAAAGCTATCAACGAAACACATCTCCATGCCATCAACGAATCACTATTACTTTTTTGAATAGTTGACTAAGTGATATGGACAGTTTACTGAACAGATCTAAAGGAGATATGGAAGTGTACTGTGCATTGGAAGCCATCTAAATGGTTACTGGAAATAAGGAAACATTCCAATTTCCAATAAGGCTCTTGGGAATGATCATAATAAGCGTGAAGACAAAAGCAAGGATCTCCAAGGACCATTGGACAAAAGGAATGAAAAGCAAACTACTGATGGTTATTACTAGTGTACTTTAGTGTAACCAAAATAGTATTGTAAACTTGGGAATGTATATAACCAAGTGTAGCAGTTAAAATAGAAGTAAGAGAAGAAAAACAAATAGATTGTATTAGCTATATTTTAGAGCATACTTCTCTACATTCTTGTAACTGAGCAGCTGTGTACATTTTATATCACAGATTATTTCCGCAATAAAAATCACTTCAGTTGGATCATCAAACAATCCAACTGAAATTATTTATGTGCTTGTGATTTTTACTTTAAGTTTAGTTTTATTTGTAAGTTGTTTTTAAGTCTAAGAAATATCAAGAATTGTATTCAACCCCCCCTTCTACAATTCTGTTAGGTCATTTGGGATTAACAGAAAGCCTTAGTATACTGCCCATAACTATCTTTTCAAACGTTTCAATATAATAAGTGTATCTTTCCAATCAATCATAAAAATATGAATCTAAGTTCATAAAGTATAAAGGAATACTCGTCAATTTACGAGTTTAAACAAAATACTTGCAGTTCAATGCAAAAGAGTTATCATTAAATTTTTAGGAAAAATTATGCCAATTGCATAATAATAATTCAAGGAAATCTCAATCAATTAATAAGCAAGGGTATAAACACTTGCCTCTGGTCCTTAGCTATTTCGTACAACTGAAATAATACGATTCCTTCCTTATTCTGTCTTATCGCACGATTCTTTATTTCCGTCCTTCTTTGTTTTAACGCTCTCGTGAATACCACTTGTCTGCTCCTACCATCTTGAATCCAGTCAATCGTAAACAATATCTCATCCTTCTTCGATATCTCTTACTTAACACACTTCGATAATCTGACTCGTCTCGTCCAATAATCTCTGTTGCATTGACAACCATAATTCAATTGATAGACCAATCACAATCAACCACATAAGTAATCCACGTAACTCGTTTGACGAAAATCCCCATACTCTAAAAAGTCAACATCCAAGTCAACGACCTCGTAAATCTCACTTTCTAACATAACCGACAAATTTCTATCCCAACTACCCCACACGATAATTTTAGACACAATCAAAGCATTTAAATAAGTCTCAAAACAATTATTCGCATTTACGACTCAACAACCAGATAATTCACATAATTCATATAGCACGTATCGTCATTTAATTGTGATAAATAAATCACATAAGTCTCGTAACATCTAAGAAATATTTTTAGAAAAATATACGACTCTCATTTCAAAGGGTTTAAACCTCAAAATATTTTTAGGTCAAAAAAATTGGATTATTTCTCCCAATTTAAAGATTAAAACAATTTAATCAATTAATATAAAAATTTATTGACCATTTCCAAACACTTCAACTATTTTTAAATAATTAAACCAGGCTAGGAAATATTTAAACTCAATTTTTAATTAATTAAATCTAATTAATAATTAAGTATTAAGAATTAACTGATTAAAAGAATTAAACAATTAATTAAATTAATTAATTATTAATCAAATATAATTAAATAATTAAATTTAATCAATTTCCGAATTTAAATAAATATTTAAGAATTTATAAAATTTTCGGAATAATAAAATTTATTTTTAAATCAAAGATATGATTTTTAGAATTTATAAAACAATTTTTTATTTATTTATAAAAATAAATCTCAGAAACACTTTTCTAAAACGAAATTAGGGTTTTTAGAAATCAAAATCGGGTCGGGTAGGGTTTCAAAACGGGTCGTGAAGAACAGTTCCCGGGTTGCCAAGAACATCCGCCGGCGGCGGGGGTTCCGGCCACCCCGTTCAAAATCCGGCGACAAAATCCGGCCAGCCAAACGCTACAAACCACATCAAAACATGGGGCTTAGATCCCTACCTTAACCAACAGCTTATTAACATCAAAAACCGGCACAGAACGAACCAAAAACTAAGTCGGAAACTTCCCGCCGGCAAACTACAATTTTCCGGCCGACCAAAAACGAACAATAAATTGAAAACTGAACACATGAAACGGTTCTAATTAACACGATCTATACATCTGCAATCTTAAAAACTCTCTCAGCAATCGGGAATCCATTCTCCGGCCAAACTACCAAGAACTCCGGCGACTGTACTGTTTTCCGATTAGCTCGAAAACGAACTCCAAATTCAAATTAAAAATCACATACATACTCTACATCACATAACACACACAACCATACCATCAATTAGCAAGAACAAACAAGAACAAAGATTCCCCCAAATTAAACCTAAAATTCGAAATAAATTAAATAATTAAAAATCGGAAAGTTTAAAAAATCATACCCACATGAATTTTGATGGTGGATTTAGGAAGAGGATGATGAGAGATTCGATTTGGTTACAAGAACATCGAAATCGGATTCCGATAACGCCTTCAAAATTGAGTTTGATTCTCAAGAACACGAAGAACACGTTTTAGGGGTTTTTAGTTTTTTAACTGTAATTATGCTTTATTATACGCAAAACAAAGTACGATTTGCCTTTTTATATTAAACGGAAAATAATACCCCAAACGACATTTTTGGATCGATACTGATCTGATAGATCGCTTTAAATACAATTTAACAGAATAAACGCTTTAAATCTTTAATAAAGCAGAATACACGTTTTACGAGACGATAATCATCCATAAAGTACGGATAACTACAAGTATCGTTTAATACAAAATATACGAACCAAAATACCACCATTACGAATATTTTCGAATACTTCCCACTTTAACGAATGAAATATTTGTACGAACGATATACCAATTCCCCGAATAATTTGGGAACGATCCAAATTTTCTTTCCGATAAATAAAATAGAATAAAATAGTATAACATCCTGTTAGGAATATGTTGTTCTTGATGATAATTATAAAAACACTTAGTAGATTTTGTATTAAGTCATTTTGTATCTGTCAACGAAATGGCATGCTTTGCAGTGTTTCGTTGACAGGAAGCTCATCAACGAAATGAGTGATGTAGCAATTGCACTGTACAGTACTTCACAGTTTGATATGCAATTTGTTGTATGTATTAGATAGGTTTTTCTAAGTCATGTTGACTAAGTACTAGATAGGCAAAATAGGTTGGTGAATTGTAAATATATTATGCCATGTAATTTTTCCTAAGTGAAGACATGTCAACGGTATGAAGATTACTCTATCAACGGTATGAAGATTAGTCTGTCAACGGTATGAAGATTACTCTATCAACGGTATGAAGATTAGTCTGTCAACGGAATGAAGATTACTCTATCAACGAAACGAGGAATACACCATCAACGAAATGAAGAATAAAGCTATCAACGAAACACATCTCCATGCCATCAACGAATCACTATTACTTTTTGAATAGTTGACAAAGTGATAGTGACAGTTTACCGAACAGATCTAAAGGAGATATGGAAGTGTACTGTGCATTGGAAGCCATCTAAATGGTTACTGGAAATAAGGAAACATTCCAATTTCCAATAAGGCTCTTGGGAGTGATCATAATAAACGTGAAGACAAAAGCAAGGATCTCCAAGGACCATTGGACAAAAGGAATGAAAAGCAAACTACTGATGGTTATTACTAATGTACTTTAGTGTAACCAAAAATAGTATTGTAAACTTGGGAATGTATATAACCAAGTGTAGCAGTTAAAATAGAAGATAGGGAAGAAAAACAAATAGATTGTATTAGCTATCTTTGAGAGCATACTTCTCTACACTCTGGTAACTGAGCAGCTGTGTACATTTTGTATCACAGATTATTTCCGCAATAAAAATCACTTCAGTTGGATCATCAAACAATCCAACTGAAATTATTTATGTGCTTGTGATTTTTACATTAAGTTCAGTTTTTATTTGTAAGTTGTTTTTAAGTTTAAGAAATATCAAGAATTGTATTCAACCCCCCCTTATACAATTCTGTTAGGTAATTTGGGATTAACAATTGGTATCAGAACGAGCTTCTAACATACAAGAAGTTTAAAGATCAAGACCAAAACAGTAACCATGGTGAAGAAGGATGCAGGAGTAAAGATACCAGTTCTTGATAAGGACAATTACTTTCACTGGAAAGTAAAGATGCATTTACATCTCATGTCTATGGATGAGAGATATGTAGAGTGCATTGAGAAAGGTCCACACGTTCCCATGAAGTTTGCATCTAGAGTTGGACTTCCAGATGATGCTCCTGATGTAGAGATTCCAAAACCTGTCTCAGAATGGGCTATTGAAGATCTTGCAGAAATACACAAAGATAAGAGAACCATGAACATTCTGTTTAATGGTTTGGAGCAAGAGATGTTTGACAATGTCATCAACTGTACAACCTCCAAAGAAGTATGGGACACTGTTAGAACTCTCTGTGAAGGTACTGAGCAAGTTAGGGAAAACAAAATGCAGCTCCTTATACAACAATATGAGCATTTTCATTTTAAAGCTGGTGAAACCCTAAATGACACGTTTAGTAGGTTTCAAAAGCTTTTGAATGGATTAAAGTTGTATGGGAGGATCTATCAAACCAAGGATTCAAACCTTAAATTTCTTAGAGCTCTTCCAAAAGAATGGAAGCCTATGACTGTTTCTCTCAGAAACACTCAAGAGTACAAAGACTACACTCTTGAAAGGCTTTATGGAACCTTGAAGACATATGAGTTGGAAATGGAGCAAGATGAAGAAATTGAAAAGGTACAGAAGAAGGGTGGATCTATTGCATTGATTGCATCTGTGAACCAACTGGAAGATGACAATGAAGAAGCTGCAAAGGCCACAACTAGTCGAGCTAGTTGTAGGAGTGATGTTAGCAAGGGTAAAGGCAAGATGACAGAAGAAGAAGAATCAGAACCAGCCAACTTGGATGACTTAGATGAGATTGATGAACACATTGCTTTTCTGTCAAGAAAATTCTCTAAGTTCAAGTTCAAGAGAAACTCAGAAGCAAGGCCACCAAGGAGAGACTTTCAACCTAACAAAAGTAACTGGATTGAAAAGTCTAAATCTAAATGTTTCAATTGTGGAATGCTTGGTCACTTTGCTGGAGACTGCAGAAAGCCCAAGATTGAGAAGGGCAACAGGAAATTTGAGCCTGTTGATTATAAAAAGAAATACTTTGAACTTCTCAAGCAAAAAGAAAAGGCTTTCATGTCTCAGGAGTATGATTGGGCTGGTAATGGTGAAGATTCTGATGATGATGTTGAGTATGTCAACTTGGCTCTTATGGCTACCAATCATGAGCAGGAAGCAAGCTCCTCAAGCAACCAGGTAACAATTACTAATCTTTCTGAGCTTTCTAAAGAGGAATGCGATAGTGCAGTAAATGAAATGTCTACTGTACTATATAATTTGCGTGTTACTCTTAAATCACTTACCAAAGAGAATTCAAGAATAAAAGAGACTAAGTTGCTCTTAAGTGATAGGAATGCAATGTTAGAAGCACAACTCATTGAATTTGAGAAAATGAGATGTGTTAGTAGGGATGCTAAGAAGGAACTTGAGAACGTGTTACAAAGGGAAGAAATTCTTAAAACACAACTTGAGATAGAACAAAGTGTGATTGCAAAATGGAAAGATGCCAGGAATGTTGCTACCAACATCATTAATGTTCAAGGTATGGAATCTTTCTGTGAGCAATCATGGAAAAAGAACAAAGAGAAGCTAGGGTATGTTGGTGAAACCTTAGAATCAGAAACAGAGTCAACAAACAACAATGATCATTTGTTGAAGGTTGATATGTCAACGGAATGCAATGTTTCGTTGACAGATGAACCATCAACCGATCAGGCTGTTTCGTTGACAGAGAAAAGAAAAGATAAACTCACTAGACTTAATAACAAGTATGGTCCTGTCACCAAGAACTTTGTTCAAGGTGAGTCTAGTAATTCAAAGAAAGTTGAGAAGCATGTTGAGAGAGCTAATGTAGGTCACTTGTTTAACAAGCAATTGAAGGACAAGTTAGAGAAAGTTCAAGTTGAGGTTAAGGGAAATAAAAAGAATAACAGGAATGGCAAAGTAGGGATTAACAAACACAACAATTACACACCTGATAAATATGCTCCTAGAAAGACATGTGTCAATTGTGGAAGTGTTAGTCATTTATCTACTAACTGCAAATCTGTTAAGAAGTCTACTAATGTGAAAATTCCCAAGCCTGCAATGAACAGTTCTATGCCCACAATGCCTGTTATGCCTAACATGTTTGCTCCATATGCCCAATTTCAGAATCCATATGCTAGCATGTCGTTTGTGCCTAATCCATACATGAATATGTTTAATGTGCCACAAATGCCATGGAATGTGAATAACATGTTTGTTCCACCAACTATGCATGCTATGAATGAAAATGTGAGCAACTCTCAGAAATCAACACCAAGGGTAAAGATTGATTTAAATCAATCTGAGCCCAAGGTGAAAAATGATATTAAAGGAAAAGCAAAGGCTAACAAAACAGGACCCAAGGAAACTTGGGTACCAAAATCAACTTGATTTGGTTTTATTGTGTGCAGGGAGACAAAAGGAATCTTTGGTACTTGGATAGTGGTTGTTCAAGACACATGACTGGTGATTCTACCCTGCTCACAGAGTTTCAGGAAAGAGTTGGCCCTTGTATTGCTTTTGGAGATGACAGCAAAGGCTACACTAAGGGATATGGCTTGATTTCAAAAGAGAATGTCATCATAGATGAGGTTGCATTGGTGGATGGTCTTAAGCACAATTTGCTTAGTATCAGCCAACTTTGTGACAAAGGATTTTTAGTTACTTTTTCTAAAGAAGCCTGTGTTGTTTCTAAAGGAGGAAACAACAATGTGGTAATGACTGGATTCAGAAGAGGGAATGTGTACATTGCTGACTTTAGTAGCACAAGTCCAAACACCATCACTTGTCTTTTCAGCAAAGCAAGCAAGGATGAAAGTTGTCTATGGCACAAGAAACTGTCTCATCTGAATTTCAAAGTTATGAATGATTTGGTGAGGAAAGATCTTGCTAGAGGAATTCCACAAGTGGAGTTTTCCAAGGATGGTTTGTGTGATGCCTGTCAAAAAGGGAAACAAAAGAAGGCATCATTCAAAAGCAAGACAGAGTCATCAATTGTCCATCAGCTTGAGTTGCTTCATATGGATCTATTTGGCCCTGTGAATGTCATGTCTATTTCAAAGAAGAAATATTGTCTTGTGATTGTTGATGATTTTTCTAGATTTACAGCCTTCTTTTTGCACTCCAAAGATGAGGCAAGTGAAATCATTATCAATCACATCAAGATGGTAAACAATCATCCTGACTTGAAAGTAAGAAGGATTAGGCGTGACAATGGGACAGAATTCAAGAATTCAAGCATGAAGGTGTTCTGTGAAGAAAATGGTATTTTGCATGAGTTTTCAGCAGCAAGGACACCACAGCAAAATGGTGTAGTTGAAAGGAAAAACAGAACACTTATTGAAGCTGCAAGGACAATGCTAGATGAATCAAAGTTACCAACTTATTTTTGGGCTGAGGCAGTTAACACAGCCTGCTTCACTCAAAATATTTCTTTGATTAATCAGGCCAAAGGTATGACCCCTAATCAACTACTCAAAAGAAAGAAGCCACTAATGGATTTTCTTCATGTCTTTGGATGCAAGTTCTTTGTTCTGAGAAATCAAGCTGAGCATTTGGGGAAATTTGAAGCAAAGGCAGATGAAGCAATATTTGTGGGATATTCAGCAGGGAAAGCTTACAAAGTCTATAATCTCAGAACCAACATTGTTATGGAATCTGTACATGTTGTTTTTTATGATCTCAAAATTCAAGGTCTCTGTGATGAAGCTTTCCATGAAAGTCTTTCTTTTGAGAATGAGGAAAGAGATCAAGTGAATCATGTTAAGGCTACTGAGAAACAGCCTAAAGTTATTGTATCTAGCACAGATGAAAGCAGTAGTGAAGATGAAATTGCTGCATTAAGGCTGAAAAGAATAGCTATTAGCAGACCAAATGGTCATTTCGTTGACAGTCATGATGGTGGATTCGTTGACAGTCAAAATAAGCGTTTCGTTGACAGCCAAAATGGTCATACCGTTGACAGTCATATAAATGCTTCTAGAAGTGATCATTTAGGGACAACAAACTCAGGGGGAGTTTCTCAAGGACAAATATCCAATCAAGGCAATCATGATCATGAAGCTACCTCTTCAAGAGCAAATCTACCTCCCTCAAGGAAATGGACTAAAGATCATCCCTTTGAACTTATTATAGGTGATGTTACTTCAAAAGTCCAAACTAGAAGAGCAACTCAAGAAGAATGTCTATATAGCAGCTTTCTGTCTCAAGATGAGCCAAAGAAAGTTGAGGATGCACTTCTAGATCCAGATTGGGGTTTAGCTATGCAAGAGGAGCTAAACCAATTTGAGAGGAACAATGTTTGGAAGCTGGTGCCCAAGCCTAAGGACAGAAGTGTCATAGGCACAAAATGGGTGTTCAGAAACAAGATGGATGAAAATGGCATAGTCACAAGGAACAAAGCTAGATTGGTTGCAAAAGGCTATTCACAGGAAGAAGGAATTGATTTTGATGAAACCTTTGCTCCTATTGCTAGACTAGAAGCAATAAGGATTTTCCTAGCCTATGCAGCCCATGCCAATTTCAAAGTCTATCAAATGGATGTGAAGAGTGCTTTTCTGAATGGGGAATTGGAAGAGGAGGTGTATGTAAGTCAACCTCCTGGTTTTGAAGATGATGATTTTCCAGAATATGTATACTTCCTCCTCAAAGCACTCTATGGTTTGAAACAAGCACCTAGAGCCTGGTATGACACACTTTCACAGTTCCTCCTTGAGAATCACTTCACTAGAGGTACTGTAGATAAAACTCTTTTTCACAGGGTTGTGAATGGCTCTACTATACTTGTTCAAATTTATGTAGATGACATAATCTTTGGGTCTACAGATGTGAAACTTTGTCAAAAGTTTGCCAAGCTTATGCAAAGTAAATATGAAATGAGCATGATGGGAGAATTAACTTACTTTCTTGGTCTTCAAGTGAAGCAAGTTAATGAAGGCATTTTCATTAGTCAAACAAAATATATTCATGATTTATTAAAAAAAATTAACTTAATGGAATGCTCTCCTGCCAAAACTCCCATGCCTACTGCCACCAAACTTGAATTGAATACTAAGGAAAAATCTGTGGACATTTCAAGTTACAGAGGCATGGTAGGCTCACTTTTGTATTTAACAGCTAGTAGACCTGATATTATGTTTGCTACATGTCTATGTGCTAGATTTCAGGTTGATCTTAGGGAATCCCATTTAGTTGCTATTAAAAGAATTTTCAGATATCTCAAAGGAACACCAAACCTTGGCATTTGGTATCCTAGAGAATCTGGCTTTGAACTAATTGGTTATTCAGATGCAGATTTTGCAGGATGTAAAATTGACATGAAAAGCACAACTGGCACCTGTCAATTCTTAGGAAACAAGCTTGTGTCATGGTTCAGCAAGAAACAAAACTCAGTTTCCACCTCCACGGCTGAGGATGAGTATATTGCAGCTGGAAGTTGTTGTGCACAGATTTTGTGGATGAAAAATCAACTACTTGATTATGGATTAAGAGTTGAGAAAATCCCTATTTTCTGTGACAACACTAGTGCCATTGCCATTACTGAGAATCCAGTGCAGCATTCAA
Organism: Heracleum sosnowskyi; assembly: GCA_030848705.1. Lineage (NCBI taxonomy): Eukaryota > Viridiplantae > Streptophyta > Magnoliopsida > Apiales > Apiaceae > Heracleum > Heracleum sosnowskyi. The sequence goes on from CM061243.1 coordinate 66,813,385, forward strand.
GGACCAAGCACATTGACATCAAGTACCATTTCATTAGAGAACATGTTATGAATGGTACTGTGGAGTTACATTTTGGTCCAAGTGAACAATAACTTGCAGACATCTTTACCAAGCCACTTGATGAATCAACATTCTCAAGATTAGTAAGTGAGCTAGGTATGCTAAATTTCTCTTAATTATTTTTGATATTTGCAAGTTACAATGTAGCCAGAAATTTGCTATGTTTTTCTGTGAATTAATTTTCTCAGGAAAAGGTGAAATTTTGTCTAAGTCAAAATTACTATGTCAACGAAACGCACCATTTCGTTGACAGTCTTAGCATTTTTCTGGGTGTTTCGTTGATAGCTCTTTTATATCAACGAAACGCAGCTTTATCAACGAAATAGACGGGACCTTAAATGCCCAATTCTGATTCGTTGATATAGCGCTTTTAATCTGAACCGTTGAGATTTGACACGTCTTTTACCACGATCTATGCATACACCCCTGTAAGTATAAATCATGGTAATACTTTAAGAGTAACGGTTATATTTTTAAGCCAATCCAGTAATTTACACTTATTATTGGACTCATTTTCTGAGAATTTTTTGGGGAGTATTTAAGAAATTCTATTTTCCTTAATTTCTTTTTTACCTGTTCTCAAAAATTCCAAAGGCTTTTCTCTCTTCTTCTCTCTAACAAGCAATTCAGTTCGAAGCTTTTTCTCACTCAACAATGGCACCCATAGTCAAGCTCATGTCTGCTGGAGGGTTTATCTATGAGAAAAACAACTCCATCCCCTTTGTTGTCAAAGAAAGCCCGAACAGTCTGTTTTTCAAAATGATGGACTTCATGAAGAATTGCAAGTTGAGCTACGCAATGTTTCACTCTACACCACTCTACAATGAGATAATCGAAGAAATGTGGACCTCATGTGAGTACAGTGGGACAAATTGTACTTTGCAATTCACCATCCAAGGTAATGAGTATATAGTTAATTCTGATGTGTTGCAAGCATGCTTACACCTTCCTGAAAATAATTGCTCTGCTTTGCCCACATTCACGGAAATGGTTAACATGCTAAATTCCATAAACTACTCATTGCCTACTAATAATTTGGGTAAGATAATTAGGAGAGGTTTGGTTAGGGAATACAGTTATTTAGCTGATGCATTCATTAAGGTCTTTTCTGGTAAAATTAGTAATTTTGATGCATTAACTAATTCCATGTTGATTCTATTTACCATGCTCCTAACTGATAGATATTACAACTTTAGCACCCAACTTATGTATGAAATTGGTGCTAAGTTGGGTGATAAGGCAAATAGGAAGAAAAATATCTATTATGCTAGATTTCTGATGATGTTGGCCAACCATGTTAGTCCAGCACCATTGGTTATCTCTAACCCTGTGTCTAGGTTTGATTGCTTTGTGCAAGAGAAGAGAGTATTGACAGACATACTGAGGCTGAACCACAATGGTGATGTTCCAGTGGTGTATCTGCCAATAATTGAGGTAACTACTGCTATCCCTTCTAGTATAGTTGTTACTTCAACTGTATCACCCAGTCCTGTTGCTGTGGAGTCTGTAGTTGTGACCCAACAGGCTCCTGCCCCAGCAACAAAACCAAAATCAAAGAAATCCTCCAAGCCAACCTCGGGTGCTTCCCAAAAGGCACCTGTTGTAAAATCCACTACACAACCTAAGGGGAGTGTTGTAGGTGCTGTGAGAGGTGAGGGAAGGGGTGAACTTTTAAAGAAACCCTAAGGATAAGGAAGGAAAGATGAGTGAGATCCAGCCAAGCCCCATTGTGTCTTCCCAACAAGGCACAATGAGTAATATGGATTTAAGCACAAGTCTAATTGCATCCTCCCAAAAGGATGTAATTATTGAAACAAGCTCTCCTCCAAGAGCACACTCCAAGAGGGTAAGGGACACTTCAAGCCCACAGTCTACTATTTCCCAATACCAAAGGAGAGTCAAGCAAAAATCCCAGGTTTCACAGGGTGCACACACACTGGAAGCAACACTTCCAGTTTCTCAAATTCAGTTTGATGTAACCCCTATCATTACTCTGGGGTTACAGTCCCATTCTTTAAATATAAATCTTGAACCAACTCCTCAAAACTCACCAACTCAATCATTAGATGTGGATATGATCCATTCATCTATCCCTGATTCTCCAACTCTTTTCTTGGAGAAGCCCCACTCTGACATTGGTGACCATCACTTGTTAAGTGATTTGTTGGGCCACCAATCATCCTTTTCTGAAGTTACAAGAGGATCTGTGGAACAATCTCTTAAATCAATCACCACAGATTCTACTGTAATTTCACTTTCTCAAAGTGCTTTCTTGACTTCATCAACGAAACAGTCTCTTTCGTTGACAAGTGTCTCTCCATCAACGGTATCCATACCGTTGACAGTTCAAACTACCATACCGTTGATAGTTCATTCTGCACCTTTAATTGAAAATCAAGTTGTTTCCACAACTAGTGCAGATGATCTAGTGGTAGTTGAGACACTTCTAGGATTCAGAGGGAGTGAAACTGAGAGGCTGGCTTGCAGCCAGGCAAAAGGAGAGGTTGAGAGTGAGAGGCTGACTATTTCTTCCAGTCAGGCAAAAGGAGAGGCTGAGGGTTCCACCTTAGTAGGTGAAGGTGAGGGTGTGAGAAGTGTGAGCCATGGGGAGCTCATGATGCAAGAAAATAGAGGAGAGAGAGAAGGGACTACAGGAGCAATAAGGGATGAAGCAGCCATTGCAAGTGAGTTAATGGAGGTCAGTGAGGGAGAAAGGGAACCTACTTTCCAAGAGCATTATCAACAAACTCTGGATAGTATTTCCTTGGATCCTGAGACCTTTACTCATCCTGTGCCAGCCTATCAAATTATGGCTCAGCAGGGCAATGTGGAGGCAGAAAGGTCACTAAACCTAATTCATACAACTGCATCAATGCAAAGAGCAAAGGATGCCTTGACCAATCTACCTCCAGGAGCTGCAACAAGTGGAGACTTTGACTTTTCTGATGATGAGGACAGCTATGGTGACAATCTACAGGTGGCCACTACTTCACAGACTGGGACTTATGTGGTGCCTCCTAGACCAGACTGGCTTTCTCAGGATATGCATGGAAGATTCACTCTAGATGCTGCTATCTCAAGGCAGTACAATGAGGCATATCTAGCTCATGAGTCTGCAAATGCAAGGGACAAGAAATTCTACAAGGCCATCATGGATTCTCTGGAAATTCAAAGGCTACAGATGCTACAGACAAGGATTGAATCTACAGAAATCAAGGATTCCATTAGCAACCTCAAGGATGCTAATGACAGGAGGCTAGATGAAAAGCTTCCTCTTCTCACTGTGTCCAAGATGACCAGGTTTTTCTCTAAGGAACCTGAAGTGGCTACCTCCTTGAAGACTCTCTCTTCTAGAGTGGAAAAGTTGGAAGCTACTTTATCTCAGATGCAAAAGGAACAGGAGAAGCAAACACAACTATTGGCCCAACTAGTGGCAGCTCAAGGACTCCCAGTCATCTCTTTTGATGATAACAAAAAGGGGGAGAAATCTAAGGAGCTAAACATTCAAATCACAAAGGTTATGGTCCCAGCCATTTCCTTACCAAATGAGCCACTAGCAATGGGGGAGCTTGGAAAGAAGCAAAAGGATGGTATTGGCCTAATACAGGAAGCTTCTATGAGGATGAGACTTGCAGAACAAATTAAAGACCATTGGTCCAACATAGAAGCAAGAGTCAAGAAAATTGCTGGAACTACAAAGGACTCAAATCCATCAACGAATCAACCATCAACGAATGCCATGGTTCTAGTGTCAACGGAATGGGAGCCACAGACCAATTCTTTCTATCAGGTAGAGCCCCTTCTACATGGAGTCACTCAAGGTCCAAGGAAGGAAAAAGGACAAACTTCATGCATTAGGGATGTGGAACAAGCTACACTCCAAAGAAGCTTATCTCCCAAGTCCCCTGCTAAACCAAAGGGCAAAAATATAGCAAGGCTTTTCTATCCTGCACCTTATCCAGATGAGCTCAAGCTTCTTGGTCTACTTATCACAAAAAGCAAGGAAAGCAATGATAGTGAGATAAGGAAGCAAAGGGCAATTGTCTACAGGAATGGACAAGAAATCTGTGTTTGGGCTGGTCACCCAAACTTTGCTGAAGTTAAAGCTAAAGAGTTAGAAAGAGCAGCAATGCAAGCCCTTGCAGTTGCTCAGTCTCTTGATGAAGAAGAAATACAGCTCGAAGAAAAAGCAAGAGAGGAAAGGAGTGCAAAGAAGAGCACAAGGCAACCAAAGGCAAGAGCTAGGAGAAACATAGCCTTTGAGAATGATGACTCTCAGAGCATTGCATCAGACTCTTCTGTACCAATTGCACCTCCAACAATTCCTTATCCAGTTTTAGAGGTAAAGTTAGCCTGTGATCCTAATCATCCTGTCAATTTCCATGATCAGCCAATTGAGCCAAAGGGAGAGCCAATTGAGTTTGATGAGGCCAACTTTCCAAAATTCCTCTTTGAAATGGATCCAAAGAAGAAATCTAAGAAAAGGGCTACCAAGGCTAAGCCAATTCTGGTAAGGAGACCACAAGCTGAGAAACCCCCTACCAACCCAGAAGACTTCATCTACATTGCTGATATCAGGGAGGAGTCTGACATTCATATCAATCTTGATGACCTGGTTGAAGTGAGAGGAATAACAGCTTCTTACAAACTACCAGAGAGATTGGTATTTGTCTACAAGGGTGGGAGAGAACAGGTTTGGCCTCTACACAGAATTCTGGGAGAAGACTATCAGACACTGCTATCTGTGTTTAAATGTTTGAAGAAAGATTTTGGTTTTACCAAAACAGCCAAGTCTGAGGTTGTCTCCAAGATTTGCCAAATCAAAGCTAGCTGGAACAAGCCTGGTGCACTTCCCAGAGTATTGAAGGTCCCTCAAACAGGAAAGATAATTCATCTCCAACCTTTTTGGATGATGGAATTCAGAGATAAGGACAACTGTAGAAGATTCTTCAGAATAGAAGACCAACTGGAGAAGGCATCCAATGAAACTCTAAGATTAATGCAATCCAAGTTGGGGAATCAAGATGAAGAAGAGAAGATTTTCTACAGAAGACTTCAAGCTCAAATTGAGGAGAACAATGCAAGAAAAGGGAAGAAAACAAGACCACAGAGGCAAAGATGAAAAATCTGCTCAGTCTAGAGGAGCAACTCTGTGCACTTGTTGTGTAAGATTTTCTACTTTGCATTTCAATTAAATTCAATGAAGCTCAATGCAATTTCTACTTTTATCATGTGTAATATGTCTGAGTGTTTTTGTTATCATCAAGGCTCTTGATTTATGGCTGTTATTCTATCAGTCATAAATTGGGGGAGATTGTTAGGAATATGTTGTTCTTGATGATAATTATAAAAACACTTAGTAGATTTTGTATTAAGTCATTTTGTAACTGTCAACGAAATGGCATGCTTTTCAGTGTTTCGTTGACAGGAAGCTCATCAACGAAATGAGTGATGTAGCAATTGCACTGTACAATACTTCAAAGTTTGATATGCAATTTGTTGTATGTATTAGATAGGTTTTTCTAAGTCATGTTGACTAAGTACTAGATAGGCAAAATAGGTTGGTGAATTGTAAATATATTATGCCATGTAATTTTGCCTAAGTGAAGACATGTCAACGGTATGAAGATTACTCTATCAACGGTATGAAGATTAGTCTGTCAACGGAATGAAGATTACTCTATCAACGAAACGAGGAATACACCATCAACGAAATGAAGAATAAAGCTATCAACGAAACACATCTCCATGCCATCAACGAATCACTATTACTTTTTGAATAGTTGACAAAGTGATAGTGACAGTTTACCGAACAGATCTAAAGGAGATATGGAAGTGTACTGTGCATTGGAAGCCATCTAAATGGTTACTGGAAATAAGGAAACATTCCAATTTCCAATAAGGCTCTTGGGAGTGATCATAATAAGCGTGAAGACAAAAGCAAGGATCTCCAAGGACCATTGGACAAAAGGAATGAAAAGCAAACTACTGATGGTTATTACTAATGTACTTTAGTGTAACCAAAAATAGTATTGTAAACTTGGGAATGTATATAACCAAGTGTAGCAGTTAAAATAGAAGATAGAGAAGAAAAACAAATAGATTGTATTAGCTATCTTTGAGAGCATACTTCTCTACACTCTTGTAACTGAGAAGCTGTGTACATTTTGTATCACAGATTATTTCCGCAATAAAAATCACTTCAGTTGGATCATCAAACAATCCAACTGAAATTATTTATGTGTTTGTGATTTTTACATTAAGTTCAGTTTTTATTTGTAAGTTGTTTTTAAGTTTAAGAAATATCAAGAATTGTATTCAACCCCCCCCCCCCTTCTACAATTCTGTTAGGTCATTTGGGATTAACACATCCTTTTCAAAATACTTTCTAATTCCCCACACATTTTCACATATAAAACATTTAAAATTTTAATATGAAAATAAAATTTCATTTCACATCAAATATTAGCACGAAATTTTCTCGGATCTTACATTCTTTACCCCTTAACCGGATTCTGTCCTCAGAATCAGCTTGCGCAAACATATGTGGACATTTTTCCAACATTAACATTCTTTTACATCTCTTACATATCCTTGCATTTCCTTCTTATCCCTTATACTTTCTCATTTCCTCCTGTAATTACATTCGATTTCTCTTTCCTTAACTCTTCCCTTAGTATACCCCTTTCTCTTTGATCAATTCTTGTCGAATCTTAATTCCAGTCATTTCTTCTAGTTAATCTCTCGTTATTAAAACCTTAAAGCTCTGTCATTCCCAATTCTCGTACCGAAGATATTTACACCTCAAATCTCGCTTTCACTCGTGGTAATTCAATCGCAATTCCTTCGTTCAATAAGGTAAGGTAAATTATTCCCCCAACCTGGTGGCATACCTTCAAGATTATTAAAGACAACAAGATTCATGATATTGAAATGAAAAGGTTCTGTGTCATAGAAAATGTCCCACCATTGTGGTTACAAGTCCGCATATTTCAAAGAAAACATCATTGGAAATAAAAGAATCACTGAGAGATCAATTCGATCACATGAACTCAATGTTGTGTGCCTTAATTAAGACATTACTAAAGGTAATTAACCTTCTTGTATCGCACAACACACAAGTGACGGCGTCCCATTAGACTTCTATCACATAGACAGATAGTCCTTGTGTCCCCTATAAATAGGGTTGTTTGTCTCAGTTGGAGTAGAGAAATATAAAAGAATTTTAGAGTCAGAATAACAACCAGGGCCTTTCGATAAGAAACCCCAAATACACGTCTTAGATTGAAATTGAATAGATTCCAAAGGTGTTATTCCAAAAAGAAGAACAACCACAAAAAGGGAGTATCCACAAATAGTGTTACGTCATAACTAGAGTTATCCACCCCTGAAGAATGAAGGAGTTGGAATTCGAATAGCATATTTTCAACAGGCCTCAAAATTTTGAATTAGATATCACAACAACCTCCGATGCAATTGCAAACATGATTGATCAAGAATATCAAATATAATGTCAAAAGGTGGAATATATTCACCAACACAAGTTTTTAAAGAAATGTCAAATATTTCATAGAATGGGAAGGTATTGCCAAGGTCTCCACATACGCCTTATCTGTCGACTTCCTCGATAGCTCGTTCTCCGATTCTACGCCCTTCTTTTCCACATCGTAAAGTTATCAATATCGTACGTTGTCGCCGACTCATAATATTCCTCGAAGATTCCGCCGTAGACATCTACAACCGTAAGAAGTTCCATCCATCTCACCACAACCATCTTAATCGAATACCCCTATCTTAACTCACTCATTGGTACTACATCCAATAGTCCAACACGAACTCTAAATGAGCTCTGACGTTCCTTATATAACTATATACACTCCTACACACTCTCGTTTCTAGTCTTACTATAACCCTGCTCTGATACCAACCTGTAACGCCCCAAAATCCGGGGTCAGAGGATTTGGTCATCACACTGTACCCTTAATTCAAACCACCTGTTCAATAATAAATCAACACAATAATAATATCCGTGACCCCAACTCTACCAAGAATCTTTAAAGGTTATAGTGCTAGAAACAAGAATCCAAAATTCCATTACATAAAAAATTTCCTTCTTTACAACCAATCTCTTTACATATATTCCAAAACTCTAGTATAACTTCTATGAGAAGTATACCAGGCACTAACTTAAACAATATAACTTTCAATAGAAAACATCTATATACAAGACCTATCGCTACCTCCAAATACTCTGAGTCAAAATATCTTTACGCTAACATCCTTCCTCATCTCTGATCAGCTCCGCAGACAACCCTCGCCAATATACCTTCTTATTGGCAGGCTAAAATATATATAAAGAAAACAAGTATGAGCGAAAGAATTGCTCAGCAAGTGCATTATCAAGTATAATATGAAAAGTTTCCAAAATAAGCTTTGGATTTTCAGATAACAACTTTTGGTTTATACATTCGCAATCTCTACAATTTTCAAATCAATTTTAGTAATTTACCACAATTTATAACTACAATAATATGTAGGAAAATATGAGAATAATATAACTCATACGTCTTCAAGATCATGGTTTGTGCAAAATACTAGTTTTATAGATAACAAAATCTATTCACAACATCTCTGAAACCATCACTCTGGAAGGTTATAATAATCAAGGAGTAAGAATGAGCCAACGCGCTCGATCATGAATTACAGAACACACTTCAAGACTTCAACATGGTACCGACTGGATATGCGGTATGAATAAAACTCATCTCAAGAATTAGAACTTATGTTAGAATTGGATTTCACATTTTATCAAATCAAAGGTTGTGCTGCTGTCCAGCCACGCAACAACCCCGAATTTGCTCAAGGCAAAGTCCTCTACGGATCCTAGGCCAATCTGGGCCTAATTTACATCGACCATAAATGGCCCGACCAATAATTGGTCCATTTTTAAAAACATTCCAATTCTATTTTATATACATCAGGTGTCAACACAAATGACAACCTTACTTCGGCAATCAGGTGTCGGAAGAATCGACAACCTTAATACAACAATTGCTGGAAAACTCATGTTCCAGGAAACAGTTCCATTATGAAGAATCAATAAAGGGATAGCAATATAATCTAGTATCGACGAGATCGACACAACAATGGGGGGTACACATGACAAGTAACAACATAATAAACATCGACGAGATCGATGCAACAACTGGGATGATAATGAAGAATAAACAATAACATGCTCAACAAGGTTAAGTCTGATATGAAACAGACAATATGATATCAACAGAAAGTGTAATAGCTCAATATAGAGTAGGGTTCAAAGAACAGGCTCTAGATGGCCTCAACAATTGACAAGAAAGTCAAATCCGAGTTTAAGAAAAAAATCAAGGTAAGTTTATAATTAGGGAAACTCAAGGCTTGCATAGGTACAAGATGGAGAATTGAATACTTGTAGAACAAGTACCACAACTTCAGAATCTCAAAATAACATTTTCATCACAGGGTTCACAAGTTCCCACTCATCTAGGGTTGGCAATATTCCAACCTAATATTTTAAAATCATGACTTTTGAAAGAAAGCCTTAGTATACGGCCCATAACTATCTTTTCAAACGTTTCAGTATAATAAGTGTATCTTTCCAATCAATCATAAAAATATGAATCTAAGTTCATAAACTATAAAAGAATACTCGTCAATTTACGAGTTTAAACAAAATACTTGCAGTTCAATGCAAAAGAGTTATCATTAAATTTTTAGGAAAAAGTATGCCAATTGCATAATAACAATTCAAGGAAATCTCAATCAATTAATAAGCAAGGGTATAAACACTTGCCTCTGGTCCTTAGCTATTTCGTACAGCTGAAATAATACGATTCCTTCCTTATTATGTCTTATCGCACGATTCTCTATTTCCGTCCTTCTTTGCTTTAACGCTCTCGTGAATACCACTTGTCTTCTCCTACCATCTTGAATCCAGTAAATCGTAACCAATATCTCATCCTTCTTCGATATCTCTTACTTAACACACTTCGATAATCTGACTCGTCTCGTCCAATAGTCTCTGTTGCATAGACAACCATAATTCAATTGATAGACCAATCACAATCAACCACATAAGTAATCCACGTAACTCGTTTGACGAAAAACCCCATACTATAAAAAGTCAACAGCCTCGTAAATCTCACTTTCTAACATAACCGACAAATTTCTATCCCAACTACCCCACACGATAATTTTAGACACAATCAAAGCATTTAAATAAGTCTCAAAACAATTATTCGCATTTACGACTCAACAACCAGATAATTCACATAATTCATATAGCACGTATCGTCATTTAATTGTGATAAATAAATCACATAAGTCTCGTAACATCTAAGAAATATTTTTAGAAAAATATACGACTCTCATTTCAAAGGGTTTAAACCTCAAAATATTTTTAGGTCAAAAAAATCGGATTATTTCTCCCAATTTAAAGATTAAAACAATTTAATCAATTAATATAAAAATTAATTGAACATTTCCAAACACTTCAACTATTTTTAAATAATTAAACTAAGCAAGGAAATAATTAAACTCAATTTTTAATTAATTAAATCTAATTAATAATTAATTATTAAGAATTAACTGATTAAAAGAATTAATCAATTAATTAAATTAATTAATTATTAATCAAAAATAATTAAAATAATTAAATTTAATCAATTTCAGAATTTAAATAAATATTTAAGAATTTATAAAATTTTCGGAATAATAAAATTTATTTTTAAATCAAAGATATGATTTTTAGAATTTATAAAACAATTTTTTATTTATTTATAAAAATAAATCCCAGAAACACTTTTCTAAAACGAAATTAGGGTTTTTAGAAATCAAAACCGGGTCGGGTAGGGTTTCAAAACGGGTCGTGAAGAACAGTTCCCGGGTTGCCAAGAACATCCGCCGGCGGCGGGGGTTCCAGCCACCCCGTTCAAAATCCGGCGACCAAATCCGGCCAGCCAAACGCTACAAACCACATCAAAACATGGGGCTTAGATCCCTACCTTAACCAACAGCTTATTAACATCAAAAACCGGCACAGAACGAACCAAAAACTAAGTCGGAAACTTCCCGCCGGCGAACTACAATTTTCCGGCCGACCAAAAACGAACACTAAATTGAAAACTGAACACATGAAACGGTTCTAATTAACACGATCTATACATCTGCAATCTTAAAAACTCTGTCAGCAATCGGGAATCCATTCTCCGACCAAACTACCAAGAACTCCGGCGACTGTACTGTTTTACGATTAGCTCGAAAACGAAATCCAAATTCAAATTAAAAATCACATACATACTCTACATCACATAACAAACACAATCATGCCATCAATTAGCAAGAACAAACAAGAACAAAGATTCCCTCAAATTAAACCTAAAATTCGAAATAAATTAAATAATTAAAAATCGGAAAGTTTAAAAAATCATACCCACATGAATTTTGATGGTGGATTTAGGTAGAGGATGATGAGAGATTCGATTTGGTTACAAGAACATCGAAATCGGATTCCGATAACGCCTTCAAAATTGAGTTTGATTCTCAATAACATGAAGAACACATTTCAGGGGTTTTTAGTTTTTTAAATGTAATTATGCTTTATTATACGCAAAACAAAGTACGATTTGCCTTTTTATATTAAACGGAAAATAATACCCCAAACGACATTTTTGGATCGATACTGATCTGATAGATCGCTTTAAATACAATTTAACAGAATAAACGCTTTAAATCTTTAATAAAGCAGAATACACGTTTTACGAGACGATAATCATCCATAAAGTACGGATAACTACAAGTATCGTTTAATATAAAATATACGAACCAAAATACCTCCATTACGAATATTTTCGAATACTTCCCACTTTAACGAATGAAATATTGGTACGAACGATATACCAATTCCCCGAATAATTTGGGAACGATCCAAATTTTCTTTCCGATAAATAAAATAGTATAACATCCTTTTCAAAATACTTTCTAATTCCCCACACATTTTCACATATAAAACATTTAAAATTTTAATATGAAAATAAAATTTCATTTCACATCAAATATTAGCACGAAATTTTCTCGGATCTTACATCCTTCCCCCCTTAACAGGATTCTGTCCTCAGAATCAGCTTGCGCAAACATATGTGGACATTTTTCCAACATTAACATTCTTTTACATCTCTTACATATCCTTGCATTTCCTTCTTATCCCTTATACTTTCTCATTCCCTCCTGTAATTACATTCGATTTCTCTTTCCTTAACTCTTCCCTTAGTATACCCCTTTCTCTTTGATCAATTCTTGTCGAATCTTAATTCCAGTCATTTCTTCTAGTTAATCTCTCGTTATTAAAACCTTAAAGCTCTGTCATTCCCAATTCTCGTACCGAAGATATTTACACCTCAAATCTCGCTTTCGCTCGTGGTAATTCAATCGTAATTCCTTCGTTCAATAAGGTAAGGTAAATTATTCCCAACCTGGTGGCATACCTTCAAGATTATTAAAGACAACAAGATTCATGATATTGAAATGAAAAGGTTATGTGTCATAGCAAATGTCCCACCATTGTGGTTACAAGTCTGCATATTTCAAAGCAAACATCATTGGAAATAAAAGAATCACTGAGAGATCAATTCGATCACATGAACTCAATGTTGCGTGCCTTAATTAAGACATTACTAAAGGTAATTAACCTTCTTGTATCACACAACACACAAGTGACGGCGTCCCATCAGACTTCTATCACATAGACAGATAGTCCTTGTGTCCCCTATAAATAGGGTTGTTTGTCTCAGTTGGAGTAGAGAAATATAAAAGAATTTTAGAGTCAGAATAACAACCAGGGCCTTTCGATAAGAAACCCCAAATACACGTCTTAGATTGAAATTGAATAGATTCCAAAGGTGTTATTCCAAAAAGAAGAACAACCACAAAAAGGGAGTATCCACAAATAGTGTTACGTCATAACTAGAGTTATCCACCCCTGAAGAATGAAGGAGTTGGAATTCGAATAGCATATTTTCAACAGGCCTCAAAATTTTGAATTAGATATCACAACAACCTCCGATGCAATTGCAAACATGATTGATCAAGAATATCAAATATAATGTCAAAAGGTGGAATATATTCACCAACACAAGTTTTTAAAGAAATGTCAAATATTTCATAGAATGGGAAGGTATTGCCAAGGTCTCCACATACGCCTTATCTGTCGACTTCCTCGATAGCTCGTTCTCCGATTCTACGCCCTTCTTTTCCACATCGTAAAGTTATCAATATCGTACGTTGTCGCCGACTCATAATATTCCTCGAAGATTCCGCCGTAGACATCTACAACCGTAAGAAGTTCCATCCATCTCACCACAACCATCTTAATCGAATACCCCTATCTTAACTCACTCATTGGTACTACATCCAATAGTCCAACACGAACTCTAAATGAGCTCTGACGTTCCTTATATAACTATATACACTCCTACACACTCTCGTTTCTAGTCTTACTATAACCCTGCTCTGATACCAACCTGTAACGCCCCAAAATCCGGGGTCAGAGGATTTGGTCATCACACTGCACCCTTAATTCAAACCACCTGTTCAATAATAAATCAACACAATAATAATATCCGTGACCCCAACTCTACCAAGAATCTTTAAAGGTTATAGTGCTAGAAACAAGAATCCAAAATTCCATTACATAAAAAATTTCCTTCTTTACAACCAATCTCTTTACATATATTCCAAAACTCTAGTATAACTTCTATGAGAAGTATACCAGGCACTAACTTAAACAATATAACTTTCAATAGAAAACATCTATATACAAGACCTATCGCTACCTCCAAATACTCTGAGTCAAAATATCTTTACGCTAACATCCTTCCTCATCTCTGATCAGCTCCGCAGACAACCCTCGCCAATATACCTTCTTATTGGCAGGCTAAAATATATATAAAGAAAACAAGTATGAGCGAAAGAATTGCTCAGCAAGTGCATTATCAAGTATAATATGAAAAGTTTCCAAAATAAGCTTTGGATTTTCAGATAACAACTTTTGGTTTATACATTCGCAATCTCTACAATTTTCAAATCAATTTTAGTAATTTACCACAATTTATAACTACAATAATATGTAGGAAAATATGAGAATAATATAACTCATACGTCTTCAAGATCATGGTTTGTGCAAAATACTAGTTTTATAGATAACAAAATCTATTCACAACATCTCTGAAACCATCACTCTGGAAGGTTATAATAATCAAGGAGTAAGAATGAGCCAACGCGCTCGATCATGAATTACAGAACACACTTCAAGACTTCAACATGGTACCGACTGGATATGCGGTATGAATAAAACTCATCTCAAGAATTAGAACTTATGTTAGAATTGGATTTCACATTTTATCAAATCAAAGGTTGTGCTGCTGGCCAGCCACGCAACAACCCCGAACTTGCTCAAGGCAAAGTCCTCTACGGATCCTAGGCCAATCTGGGCCTAATTTACATCGACCATAAATGGCCCGACCAATAATTGGTCCATTTTTAAAAACATTCCAATTCTATTTTATATACATCAGGTGTCAACACAAATGACAACCTTACTTCGGCAATCAGGTGTCGGAAGAATCGACAACCTTAATATAACAATTGCTGGAAAACTCATGTTCCAGGAAACAGTTCCATTATGAAGAATCAATAAAGGGATAGCAATATAATCTAGTATCGACGAGATCGACACAACAATGGGGGGTACACATGACAAGTAACAACATAATAAACATCGACGAGATCGATGCAACAACTGGGATGATAATGAAGAATAAACAATAACATGCTCAACAAGGTTAAGTCTGATATGAAACAGACAATATGATATCAACAGAAAGTGTAATAGCTCAATATAGAGTAGGGTTCAAAGAACAGGCTCTAGATGGCCTCAACAATTGACAAGAAAGTCAAATCCGAGTTTAAGAAAAAAATCAAGGTAAGTTTATAATTAGGGAAACTCAAGGCTTGCATAGGTACAAGATGGAGAATTGAATACTTGTAGAACAAGTACCACAACTTCAGAATCTCAAAATAACATTTTCATCACAGGGTTCACAAGTTCCCACTCATCTAGGGTTGGCAATATTCCAACCTAATATTTTAAAATCATGACTTTTGAAAGAAAGCCTTAGTATACGGCCCATAACTATCTTTTCAAACGTTTCAGTATAATAAGTGTATCTTTCCAATCAATCATAAAAATATGAATCTAAGTTCATAAACTATAAAAGAATACTCGTCAATTTACGAGTTTAAACAAAATACTTGCAGTTCAATGCAAAAGAGTTATCATTAAATTTTTAGGAAAAAGTATGCCAATTGCATAATAACAATTCAAGGAAATCTCAATCAATTAATAAGCAAGGGTATAAACACTTGCCTCTGGTCCTTAGCTATTTCGTACAGCTGAAATAATACGATTCCTTCCTTATTATGTCTTATCGCACGATTCTCTATTTCCGTCCTTCTTTGCTTTAACGCTCTCGTGAATACCACTTGTCTTCTCCTACCATCTTGAATCCAGTAAATCGTAACCAATATCTCATCCTTCTTCGATATCTCTTACGTAACACACTTCGATAATCTGACTCGTCTCGTCCAATAGTCTCTGTTGCATAGACAACCATAATTCAATTGATAGACCAATCACAATCAACCACATAAGTAATCCACGTAACTCGTTTGACGAAAAACCCCATACTATAAAAAGTCAACAGCCTCGTAAATCTCACTTTCTAACATAACCGACAAATTTCTATCCCAACTACCCCACACGATAATTTTAGACACAATCAAAGCATTTAAATAAGTCTCAAAACAATTATTCGCATTTACGACTCAACAACCAGATAATTCACATAATTCATATAGCACGTATCGTCATTTAATTGTGATAAATAAATCACATAAGTCTCGTAACATCTAAGAAATATTTTTAGAAAAATATACGACTCTCATTTCAAAGGGTTTAAACCTCAAAATATTTTTAGGTCAAAAAAATCGGATTATTTCTCCCAATTTAAAGATTAAAACAATTTAATCAATTAATATAAAAATTAATTGAACATTTCCAAACACTTCAACTATTTTTAAATAATTAAACTAAGCAAGGAAATAATTAAACTCAATTTTTAATTAATTAAATCTAATTAATAATTAATTATTAAGAATTAACTGATTAAAAGAATTAATCAATTAATTAAATTAATTAATTATTAATCAAAAATAATTAAAATAATTAAATTTAATCAATTTCAGAATTTAAATAAATATTTAAGAATTTATAAAATTTTCGGAATAATAAAATTTATTTTTAAATCAAAGATATGATTTTTAGAATTTATAAAACAATTTTTTATTTATTTATAAAAATAAATCCCAGAAACACTTTTCTAAAACGAAATTAGGGTTTTTAGAAATCAAAACCGGGTCGGGTAGGGTTTCAAAACGGGTCGTGAAGAACAGTTCCCGGGTTGCCAAGAACATCCGCCGGCGGCGGGGGTTCCGGCCACCCCGTTCAAAATCCGGCGACCAAATCCGGCCAGCCAAACGCTACAAACCACATCAAAACATGGGGCTTAGATCCCTACCTTAACCAACAGCTTATTAACATCAAAAACCGGCACAGAACGAACCAAAAACTAAGTCGGAAACTTCCCGCCGGCGAACTACAATTTTCCGGCCGACCAAAAACGAACACTAAATTGAAAACTGAACACATGAAACGGTTCTAATTAACACGATCTATACATCTGCAATCTTAAAAACTCTGTCAGCAATCGGGAATCCATTCTCCGGCCAAACTACCAAGAACTCCGGCGACTGTACTGTTTTACGATTAGCTCGAAAACGAAATCCAAATTCAAATTAAAAATCACATACATACTCTAAATCACATAACAAACACAATCATGCCATCAATTAGCAAGAACAAACAAGAACAAAGATTCCCTCAAATTAAACCTAAAATTCGAAATAAATTAAATAATTAAAAATCGGAAAGTTTAAAAAATCATACCCACATGAATTTTGATGGTGGATTTAGGTAGAGGATGATGAGAGATTCGATTTGGTTACAAGAACATCGAAATCGGATTCCGATAACGCCTTCAAAATTGAGTTTGATTCTCAATAACACGAAGAACACATTTCAGGGGTTTTTAGTTTTTTAAATGTAATTATGCTTTATTATACGCAAAACAAAGTACAATTTGCCTTTTTATATTAAACGGAAAATAATACCCCAAACGACATTTTTGGATCGATACTGATCTGATAGATCGCTTTAAATACAATTTAACAGAATAAACGCTTTAAATCTTTAATAAAGCAGAATACACGTTTTACGAGACGATAATCATCCATAAAGTACGGATAACTACAAGTATCGTTTAATATAAAATATACGAACCAAAATACCTCCATTACGAATATTTTCGAATACTTCCCACTTTAACGAATGAAATATTGGTACGAACGATATACCAATTCCCCGAATAATTTGGGAACGATCCAAATTTTCTTTCCGATAAATAAAATAGTATAACATCCTTTTCAAAATACTTTCTAATTCCCCACACATTTTCACATATAAAACATTTAAAATTTTAATATGAAAATAAAATTTCATTTCACATCAAATATTAGCACGAAATTTTCTCGGATCTTACATCCTTCCCCCCTTAACAGGATTCTGTCCTCAGAATTAGCTTGCGCAAACATATGTGGACATTTTTCCAACATTAACATTCTTTTACATCTCTTACATATCCTTGCATTTCCTTCTTATCCCTTATACTTTCTCATTCCCTCCTGTAATTACATTCGATTTCTCTTTCCTTAACTCTTCCCTTAGTATACCCCTTTCTCTTTGATCAATTCTTGTCGAATCTTAATTCCAGTCATTTCTTCTAGTTAATCTCTCGTTATTAAAACCTTAAAGCTCTGTCATTCCCAATTCTCGTACCGAAGATATTTACACCTCAAATCTCGCTTTCGCTCGTGGTAATTCAATCGTAATTCCTTCGTTCAATAAGGTAAGGTAAATTATTCCCAACCTGGTGGCATACCTTCAAGATTATTAAAGACAACAAGATTCATGATATTGAAATGAAAAGGTTATGTGTCATAGCAAATGTCCCACCATTGTGGTTACAAGTCTGCATATTTCAAAGCAAACATCATTGGAAATAAAAGAATCACTGAGAGATCAATTCGATCACATGAACTCAATGTTGCGTGCCTTAATTAAGACATTACTAAAGGTAATTAACCTTCTTGTATCACACAACACACAAGTGACGGCGTCCCATCAGACTTCTATCACATAGACAGATAGTCCTTGTGTCCCCTATAAATAGGGTTGTTTGTCTCAGTTGGAGTAGAGAAATATAAAAGAATTTTAGAGTCAGAATAACAACCAGGGCCTTTCGATAAGAAACCCCAAATACAAGTCTTAGATTGAAATTGAATAGATTCCAAAGGTGTTATTCCAAAAAGAAGAACAACCACAAAAAGGGAGTATCCACAAATAGTGTTACGTCATAACTAGAGTTATCCACCCCTGAAGAATGAAGGAGTTGGAATTCGAATAGCATATTTTCAACAGGCCTCAAAATTTTGAATTAGATATCACAACAACCTCCGATGCAATTGCAAACATGATTGATCAAGAATATCAAATATAACGTCAAAAGGTGGAATATATTCACCAACACAAGTTTTTAAAGAAATGTCAAATATTTCATAGAATGGGAAGGTATTGCCAAGGTCTCCACATACGCCTTCTCTGTCGACTTCCTCGATAGCTCGTTCTCCGATGCTACGCCCTTCTTTTCCACGTCGTAAAGTTATCAATATCGTACGTTGTCGCCGAATCATAATATTCCTCGAAGATTCCGCCGTAGACATCTACAACCGTAAGAAGTTCCATCCATCTCACCACAACCATCTTAATCGAATACCCCTATCTTAACTCACTCATTGGTACTACATCCAGTAGTCCAACACGAACTCTAAATGAGCTCTGACGTTCCTTATATAACTATATACACTCCTACACACTCTCGTTTCTAGTCTTACTATAACCCTGCTCTGATACCAACCTGTAACGCCCCAAAATCCGGGGTCAGAGGATTTGGTCGTCACACTGCACCCTTAATTCAAACCACCTGTTCAATAATAAATCAACACAATAATAATATCCTTGACCCCACCTCTACCTCCATATTTCTGAATATTATAAGCTCAATTAAGGTATGATTTTGTTTCTCCATAATCAGCCATGTCTTGTACACGGATCCTAGGGTTAGGGTTTCGGATTTTTATTGTTTTTACGACTGTTTTCACTGTGTATGATGCCCCGAAACCCAACAATTCGTTGATAGTAGTGAGATGTATTTCGTTGATGGCTTTATTCTTCATTCCGTTGATGGTACATTTTTCATTCCGTTGATAGTGTAATCTCCATTCCGTTGACATGTCTTCACTTTGGCAAAATTACAAGGCACGGAATATTTACAATTAACCAACCTATTTTGCCTATCTAGTACTTAGTCAACATGACTTAGAAAACCTATCTGATACCTACAACACATGCCTATCAAGTAGTGAAGTATTGTACAGTGCAATTGCTACATTACTCATTTCGTTGATGAGCTACCTGTCAATGGAAGCTGCAAAGCATACCATTCCGTTGACAGTTACAAAAGTGACTTAACACAAAATCTACTAAGTGATTTTATAATTATCATCAAGAACAACATATTCCTAACAATTTCCCCCAATTTATGACTGATAGAAAAACAACCATAAATCAAGAGCCTTGATGATAACAAAAACATTTAAGCAAATTACAAATTACAAAAGTAGAAATTGTATTGAGCTTCATGATACTTTAAAATTTATTGAAAACAAAGTAGAAATTCTTACAACACAAGTGCACAGAGTTGCTCCTCTAGCCTGAGCAGATTTACCATCTTTTTCTCTGTGGCCTTGTTTTCTTCCCCTTCTTAGCATTGTTCTCCTCAATTTGAGCTTGGAGCCTCCTGTAGAAAATCTTCTCTTCTTCATCTTGATCACCCAACTTGGACTGCATAAATCTTAGAGTTTCATTAGATGCCTTTTCCAATTGGTCCTCTATTCTGAAGAATCTCCTACAGTTGTCCTTGTCTCTGAATTCCATCATCCAATAGGGTTGGAGATGAATTTTCTTTCCTGTTTGAGGGACCTTTAGAGTTCTGGAAAGTGCATTAGGCTTGTTCCAGCTAGCTTTTACTTGACAGATCTTGGAGACAACCTCAGACTTAGCAGTTTTGGTGAACCCAAAATCTTTCTTTAAGCACTTGAACACCACTAGCAATGTCTGATAATCCTCTCCTAGAATTTTGTGTAGAGTCCAAATCTGTTCCCTTCCACCCTTGTAGACAAACACTAATCTCTCTGGTAGTTTATGAGTAGCTTCTATTCCTTTCACTTCCACCAAGTCATCAAGATGTAGGTTTAAGTCAGGCTCCTCCCTTATATCTGCAATGTAGATAAAGTCTTCTGGGTTTGTAGGTGGTTTCTCAACTTATGGCCTTCTCACAAAAACTGGTTTAGCTTTAGTAGCCCTCTGCCTTGATTTCTTCTTTGAATCCATCTCAGCCAAAAATTTGGGAAAATTAGCTTCATCAAACTCAAATGGCTCCTCCTTTGGCACAATTGGTTGATCATGAAAATTGACTAGATGTTCAGGGTCACAAGCTAATTTTGCTCCAAAACCTTGATCTAAAAAAGTTGGAGGCACAACTGTTACAGGTGCATCTGTTACAGTGCTTTGAGAATCATCCTCATCAAAAGCCAAGTTCCTTTTAGCTCTTGTTTTAGGTTGCCTTATACTTTTTCTTTTTCCTTGCACAGCTTCAGCTCTAGCTCTTTCTTCTTGTTGTCTTTCCTCTTCATCTAGAGCTTGGGCAACTGCAAGAGCTTGCATGTCTGCCCTAGCTGATTCCTCAGCTTTAGCTTCAGCAAAATTTGGGTGACCAGCCCAAACACAGATTTCTTGCCCATTCCTGTAGACTATTGCTCTTTGATTCCTGATCTCAGGCACATTGCTTTCCTTGCATTTTATAATAAGTTCACTCAGAATCTTGAGCTCATGTGGAAATGGAGGAGGATAGAAAGTTCTAGCAATATTTTTGCCCTTTGGTTTAGCTGGGGAATTTGGAGATAAGTATCTCTGAAAGGTAGTTGGGTCCATATCTCTAATACATGAAGTTTGTCCCTTTTCTTTCCTTGGACCAGGAATCACTCCATGTAAAAGAGGCTTTAGATCATATGAGAGTTTAACCTGTGGCTCCAATTCCGTTGACACTAAGACCATGGCATTCGTTGATGTAGAAGTAGCTTGATCCGTTGATGGATGTTTATTTCTTGCACTTTCAGCTAACTTCTTAACCCGTGCATCTATATTAGACCATTTCTCTTTTATCTGTTCTGCAAGTTGTAGTCTCACAGATGTATGTTGAATCAGGTCAATTCCATCCAATTTATCCTTGATAGACTCCCTCATAGCTAGTGGCTCCTGTGGTAAAGAAATGGCTGGGACCATAACTTTTGTGATTTGAATATTGAGCTCCTTTGATTTCTCCCCCTTTTTGTTATCATCAAGAGTGATGAGAGGGAGACCTTGAGCTGCCACTAGCTGAGTCAGAAGTTGAGTTTGCTTCTCTTGTGCCTGTTGCATATGAGTTAATGTAACTTCCACTTTGTCCACCCTATCAGTAAGGGTTTTCAAAGTGGTTGTCACTTCATGATCCCTTCTGAAGAATTTGTCCATTTTGGTCACAGTGAGAAGTGGAAGTCTTTCATCAAACCTCCTATCATTGAAGTCCCTGAAGCTTGCAATTGTGTCCTTGATTTCCCTGGCCTCAATCCTTGTCTGTAGCATTTGGAGCCTCTGGATTTCTAGAGAGTCCAAAATGGCTTTGTAGAATTTCTTCTCATTTGGAGGTGCAGACTCATGAGCCAAGTAAGCTTCATTATACTGCCTTGTAATTGTAGCATCCAACCCTTGATATCCAAGTGAATCTTGATAGAGCCATCTTGGCTTAGGAGGCATCACAGATGTCCCAGTCTGTGTAGTGGTAGCCACCCCTTGGAAATCAGCATCAAGACTCTCATCATCACTTGAAAAATTAGCAAACTGATCACTTCCACCAGCTCCTGGAGACAAATTGGCAAGTGCATCCTTAGCCCTCATCATGGATGCAGTTGTATGAATTAGATTTAAAGTCCTCTCTACCTCCACATTGCCCTGTTGAGCCATGATTTGGTATGCTGGCACAGGGTGAGTAAAGGTTTCAGGATCCAGAGAAATGCTATCCAGAGTTTGTTGATAATGCTCTTGGAAAGACAATTCTCTTTCTCCCTCATTAACCTCCATTAACTCACTTGCAATGGCTGTTTCTTCCCTGTGATCTACTGTAGTCCCTTCTCTCTCTCCACTATTTTCTTGCATCATGGGCTCCCCATGGCTCACACCCTCACCTTCACCTACTAAGGTGGAACTCTCAATCTCTTCTTTTGCCTAGCTGGAAGAAATAGCCAGCCTCTCACTCTCATTCTCTCCTTTTGCCTGGCTGCAAGCCAGCCTCTCAGAATCACACCATTTCAATCCTAAAAGTGTTTCAACTACCACTAGATCATCTGCACTAGTTGTGTGAACAACTTGATTTTCAATAAATGGTGCAGAATGAGCTATCAACGGAATGGTAGTTTGAACTGTCAACGGAATGGATTCCGTTGATGGAGAAACACTTGTCAACGGAAGAGATAATACCGTTGATGAGGTCAATAAAGGATTTTGAGAAATTGAAATTACAGTAGAGTCTGTGGTGATTGATTTGAAAGATGGTTCCACAGATCCTCTTGTAGTTTCAGAAAAAGATGATTGTTGGCCCAACAAATCACTTAACAAGTGATGACCACCAATTTCAGAGTGGGGCTTCTCCAAGATTAGAGTTGGAGAATCAGGAATAGATGAATGGATCATATCCACATCTAATGATTGTGTAGGAGAATTTTGTGGAGGTGTCTCAATATTAATATTGAGGGAGTGGGACTGTAACCCCAGAGTAAAAATTGGGGCTACATCAAACTGAATTTGAGAAACTGGAATTGTTGCTTCCAGTGTGTGTGCACCCTGTGTGACCTGGGATTTTTGTCTTATCCTTCTTTGGTATTGGGAGATAGATGTTTGGGGGCTAGGTGTGTCCCTTACCCTTTTGGTGTGTGTTCTTGGAGGAGAGCTTGTTTCAATAACTACGTCCTTTTGAGAGGATGCAATTAGACTTGAGCTAAAATCCATGTTACTCATTGTGCCTTGTTGGGAAGACACAATGGGGCTAGTCTGGGCAACACTCACCTCTCCCACCTTATCCTTGGGGTTTCTTTGATTTTCACCCCTTCCCTCACCACTCACCACACCAGCAACACTCCCCTTAGGTTGTGTAATGGATTTTACAACAGGTGCTTTTTGAGAAGCACCTAAGGTTGGCTTGGTAGATTTAGACTTTGTAGATTTAGGTCTAGTTGCAGGGGCAGGAGCCTGTTGGGTCACAGCTACAGACTCCATTGCAACAACAGTAGTAGTAGACGCAGAAATTGAAGTAACATTTAAATTAACAAGTTGAGAAAGTGTTACCTCAATGACTGGTAGGTACACCATTGGGACATCACCATTGTGATTGAGCCTCAATATGTCTGTTAGCACCCTCTTTTCTTGAACAAAATAGTCAAACTTGGAATTGGGGTTAGAGATAACTAATGGTGTTGGACTAACATGGTTGGCCAACATCATTAGAAATCTAGCATAATAAATGTTCTTTTTCCTAGAATGCTTATCACCCAATTTAGCACCAAGTTCATACATTAATTGAGTGCTAAAGTTATAGTACTTATCAGTGAGAAGCATGGTAAGCAAAATTAGAATGGAGTTAGTTAAAGCATCAAAATTACTGATTTTTCCAGAAAATACTTTAATGAAAGCATCTGCTAAATAGCTCCATTCCCTTACCAAACCTCTCCTAATAATTTTACCTAAATTCTCAGTTGGCAAAGAGTAATTAATAGAATTAAGATGTTAACAATTTCAGCATTTGTGGGTAAAGCTAAGCAATTATTCTCAGGGATATGAAGGCATGCTTGCAGAACATCTGAATTAACAACATACTCTTTACCTTGAATTGTGAATTGCAAAGTGCAGTTAGTTCCACTGTACTCATAGGAGGTCCAAATCTCCTCTATGATTTCATTATAAAGCGGAGTGGAGTGAAACATAGCATAACTGAGCTTGCAGTTCACCAAGAAATCCATCATCTTGTGAAAGATTTTGTTCGGGCTTTCCTTGACAACAAATGGTATGGAGTTGTTCTTCTCATAAATGAACCCTCCAGAAGACATAAGTTTAACTATGGGCGCCATTGTTGAGTAAAGAAGAGTTCGAACTGTGTTTTGCTTTGAGAGAGAAAAAGTGAGAAAGCCTTTGGAAATTTGGAGAATAAGATAAAAAGAATTAAAGAAAGCAAATATGCTTAAATACTCCCCCAAAATTTCTCAAAAATTAAGTCCAATAATAATTACAAATTACTGGATTGGCTTAAAATTTAACCATTATAATTAAAATATGACCATGATTTATACTTATAGGGGTGTATGTATAGATCGTGGTAAAAAGGCGTGCAAATTTCAACGGTTAGATTAACAGTGTTATATTAACGAATCAGAATTGGGCGTTTAAGGTCCAGCCTATTTCGTTGATAAAGCTACATTCCGTTGACATAAAAGAGCTGTCAACGAAATACCCAGAAAAATGGTAAGACTGGCAACGGAATAAGACATTCGTTGACATAGTAATTTTGACTTAGACAAAATTTCACTTTTTCCTGAGAAAATTAATTCACAGAATATCATAGCAAATTCCTGGATGCAATTTAACTTGCAAAAATCTCAAAAATAATTAAGAGAAATTTAGCATACCTAGCTCACTTACTAATCTTGAGAATGTTGATTCATCAAGTGGCTTGGTAAAGATGTCTGCAAGTTGTTCACTTGGAACAAAATGTAACTCCACAGTACCATTCATAACATGTTTTCTAATGAAATGATACTTGATGTCAATGTGCTTGGTCCTTGAATGCTGCACTGGATTCTCAGTAATGGCAATGGCACTAGTGTTGTCACGAAAAATAGGAATTTTCTCAACTCTTAATCCATAATCAAGTAGTTGATTTTTCATCCATAAAATCTGTGCACAACAACTTCCAGCTGCAATGTACTCAGCCTCGGCTGTGGAGGTAGAAACTGAGTTTTGTTTCTTGCTAAACCATGATACAAGCTTATTTCCTAGGAATTGACAGGTGCGAGTTGTGTTTTTCCTGTCCATTTTACATCCTGCATAATCTGCATCTGAATAACCAATTAGTTCAAAACCAGATTCTCTAGGATACCAAATGCCAAGGTTTGGTGTTCCTTTGAGGTATCTGAAAATTCTTTTAATAGCAACTAAATGGGATTCCCTAGGATCAGCTTGAAATCTAGCACATAGACATGTAGCACATAGATATCTGAAAATTCTTTTAATAGCAACATAATATCAGGTCTACTAGCTATTAAATATAGAAGTGAGCCTACCATGCCTCTGTAACTTGAAATGTCCACAGATTTTTCCTTAGTATTCAATTCAAGTTTAGTAGCAGTAGGCATGGGAGTTTTGGCAGAAGAGCATTCCATTAAGTTAAATTTCTTTAACAAATCATGAATATACTTTGTTTGACTAATGAAAATGCCTTCATTAACTTGTTTCACTTGGAGACCAAGGAAATAGGTTAATTCTCCCATCATGCTCATTTCATATTTACTTTGCATAAGCTTGACAAACTTTTGACAAAGTTTTTCATCTGTAGACCCAAAGATTATGTCATCTACATAAATTTGAACAAGTATAGTAGAGCCATTCACAATCCTATGAAAAAGAGTTTTATATACAGTACCTCTAGTGAAGTGATTCTCAAGGAGGAACTGTGAAAGTGTGTCATACCAGGCTCTAGGTGCTTGTTTCAAACCATAGAGTGCTTTGAGGAGAAAGTACACATATTCTGGAAAATCATCATTTCCAAAACCAGGAGGTTGACTCACATATACCTCCTCTTCCAATTCCCCATTTAGAAAAGCACTCTTCACATCCATTTGATAGACTTTAAAATTGGCATGGGCTGCATAGGCTAGGAAAATTCTTATTGCTTCTAGTCTTGAAACAGGAGCAAAGGTTTCATCAAAATCAATTCCCTCTTCCTATGAGTAGCCTTTAGCAACCAATCTGGATTTGTTCCTTGTGACTATGCCATTTTCATCCATCTTGTTTCTGAACACCCATTTTGTGCCTATAACACTCCTGTTTTTAGGCATGGGCACCAGCTTCCAAACTTTGTTTCTCTCAAATTGGTTTAGCTCTTCTTGCATAGCTAAAACCCAATCTGAATCTAGAAGTGCATCCTCAACTTTCTTTGGCTCATCTTGAGACAGAAAGCTACTATATAGACATTCCTCTTGAGTTGCTCTTCTAGTTTGGACTTTTGAAGAAACATCACCTATGATGAGTTCAAAGGGATGATCTTTAGTCCATTTCCTTGAGGGAGGAAGATTAGCTGTAATAACCCGAATTTTTGGATAAATTAAAACTTTTCTTATTATGATTAAGTGCATCAATGAATAGTGAATTTGGTGGATGAATAGTGATTTTGAGGATTAACAAAATTTTTCATGCCACCTATGTACGAGACGTAGTGTGGATATTCCGAAGTCATATTAGTGATCTACGGAGTAAATAAGTGAATGCAAAGACGATCGGAATTCAGAAATTCCAAATTTTATTTTGGTGAAGTATTTGACCGGGCAGTGAATTATATATTATTATATTCAAGAAATGAGATATTAAAATTAAGGATTTGAGGATTTAATATTTTGGAATTTTATTATTTTATTAAAGTCGATTTAAGGATTCGATTGTTGAAGTGGATAGTGAATAGTTACTATTCACTGCGAAAATCGCTTAGAGTTTTATTCGCTCTTTTGGGAAATATTTGGAATCGTTCCAAGAGGAACAAGGCAACATTTACAGGATTAAATTTAGACATGGAAGTAACATGTAATAAGATTGATTCGAGGAATGCAACATTTGGATCATCCATGTGAAAGGAAAACGAACCAGTAAAGCTACTTTAGCTAAACCAATGCATGTTGGACAAGTGTCACAAGCTAAGAGCTATGACTCACCACCTTTTTAAACACAAAAATCAGCATCCTTATCATTATTATCAAGACAAAGAAAAGAGAAATGAGAAGAAAATTCGGGAGAGAAATGAGAAGAAAAATGGGAGAGAAAGAAACGATCGTAACTTGAGATTCCGTGGTCCGTTTTTGGCGTTCTACCACTCAAATCGAAGCTCTCGAGAAGCCCGACGTAACCATGGTAAGCTCTCGCCTCACCTCTGTGTTTTACCCATTCGATTTCAGTGATTAACAGTTGGAGAAGATGATGAATAGTAACTTGTGTTTTGTTTTGTTTTCGGATATTGAGTTTGTGGCTTCCAAAGGTTGTATTAAGCAAGGATCTAAGGTTACATAAGGGATATAGCAGCAAGCAAGCTTGGAGAAGGTATAAAACCTCTGCCCCTTTTGTTTGTATGAGTTTCGAAATGGTTTTGATGTTTATGTAAGGTTAAAAGCATGATTAAGTAATTAGATAAATTGTTGGTTGAGTATTGGAGGATGGGTTATGAATTTTGTTGTGATTATTCATGGAGGATTTGACTGAGTGGAGGGTGTATAAGGTGGATGGTGAGTTTGGGATTGTTTGGTATTGATTTGAGTGTGTTTTGAAAATGGAAAACGTTACGATTATAGCCGTCGTAATGCCCAATTGATTTAAGGCTGTTTTGAGCAAGAATTACGAACTGGTCTGTTAATATTTTTGAACAGAACTGACCATGAACATGTAGGTCTTGTTTTAAGGTTTGTTTTGATATAAAGATCATGTCCATACGAATTACGGTTTAAGAGAAAAGTGAGTTTTAGTAAACGTCGTTCGGAGGAACAACCCTTCTCTGTTCAGAACCTTTGAGGCTATATTTGGACCACTTCGGAGCCATATTAAAATGTGAAACTTTGAGGAATAATACTAGAGACAGTTAGGAAGGCTCACGAAAAAGATTTGGATTAAAAAGATTATTTTTCGATTTGATAAAAATGTTTTAGTCTAGGTCGCGCAAGTGAAAACCACTGAAAACGAGACTTAGAAACCAAGGTTCCAAATGGTTAAGTATAACTTGGATTTGAGAATGGATTTCAATCCAAACTTGTGATATAAGTATTTGACGAATAACATGGACTTAGTATGAGCCTATAAGGAGCTAGTAATGCCTTGGTTGTGTTTCGCTTACGTGTTTAAGCATTAAGTTATAAGTGGTTTATCGAGGGGATTAACCGTGTGTTTTCGTTTGACTTTGTCTAGATTGTCTGGCATCGTCGCGAACCCCTATCACTTCTCGAGCATCAGGCAAGTTTACTAAACCTTACTCTATTGTTCAGAGTAGGTATATTTTCAAATATTCAATACTTGTGTATTCCCAAGTTATATATATCAAATCTTTGTTGTGAGTATTGTGGCAAGTTTTCTAAATCTATACTTTGAAGTATTGATTATATATTACTGCTTTTGCCATGTGTGGAGTTATATAGTTTTGCGATACATGTTATATATTGTATAAAATAGAGTTTGATTTTGGCTTATATATGAGCTTTGAGATGAAGTAGTTATAAACCGGTATACCTTGTAGCTCTAGAGATAAGAGCATACTTCTTGTTTTCGACTCTAGACCGGGAGTCAGTATTTGAGATATGGAGATAGCCGTGGAAACCCGGAGGGATTCCAGCGGCAGTGTACTAATTATTTTGAGGACTGCTATTATTAAACATTAATTATATTTCTAGAAAGTATTAATTACATGGAAATGATTCGAGGAATGTTATTTGAATATTACCTCATTCGAAGGTTATTACTTGGAAATGATTTGGTAATTGGCTTATAAGCTATATATGGGATATCAGTTATAAGCCAGGTTTTTATAAAGGCCCTAGGTTAAGGGCGTATGATATTTCTTTAGATCAGAAGTAATTATAATTCTGTATATGTTAAAGGTTATTTTCCGATAAAGATATCGGGTACTGTTATTCGAGGATTAATTATTTACTTAAAGTATATTATTTATGAATATTCATTTGAGGATTATTGACTTAAAGATTATTAGTGTGAATATTCATTTAAGGATTATTTATTTATTGAATATTACTTTTGAATATTTATTTGAGATTTAATTGTTTAATGAATATTATTTTGAATATTCAATTGAGATTAATTAGTTAATGAATATTATTTTCGAATATCCAAATGAGGTTTATTAATTAAGAAATATTATTTCAGATATTCATTTGAGGTTTACTTAATCGAAGAATATTATTATGAATATTATCTGAGGATTATTTAATGAATATTATTTTTGAATATTCATTTGAAGATTAATTATTTATTTAATGAATATTATTGTAAATATTCATTTGAGGATTATTTATTTAATGAATATTATTTTCAAATATTCATTTGAGGATTACTTACTTAATGAATATTATTTTCAAATATTCATTTAAGATTTACTTATTTAATAAATATTATTAAGTATTTGTAAATCAAAAGAGGTTCCCAAAACAATGTTTTTCCCATTTAAATCTGTCTTTTAAAGAGGATTTAAATACTCGCTCAACTATCAAAAATATGGGAAACCTGATTTAAGTGACTACTACTCTTTTTAAACTCTCAATTCAAAAACTGTCAAGGGACAGATATTTTCTTGGAGCAATTTAATTGCTGCCAGTCTAATGTTGGGTTACCACCTCAATGATCGAGGGGTAAATTCATGGAACAAGTCGATATCCATTAACAAGCATAGCTTGGGAAATATTGGAGAATCTTCCTTTCCAACCTAGATATAACTACTTAGTGGAGTCGTATCAACAAGTGTTACACTTGGGGAAAGGAGGACGATCTTTACGTTTCAGAGTCATGGATTTCATCTGAACTAGGAGTGGTGTAAGTGGTCAAGTTGCGTGGGCCCATCCAACTTTTAATTGCCCCAAATGGGCGGGAGGTCATAGTAAGGCGGTAGACAATGTCAGGCCGTCGTGATACTTCCATCTACATGTAGAGAACTATTTGAGCGGTGCGACCTGCTACTGATCATAGCAAGGTTAGGCACAGCGGACGCGGTAGCAACTCCAGTATTGGTTCATCATCCAATTTGGATATTCCTGCAACATGGATTGGGATGAAAAAACCAATCATGTTGGCAGGGGGTCGAAAGTGTTTGAAAATGAAGTGGCAATAAATTCATGCAACTCCATCTTTTATTTTATGAGTTATGACTCTGTGGATACCTTACATAACATGAGTTATGGTAAGGGAGTTGTTTATACTGAATCACCTTATAACTTCATCTTTTAAGATATGTGTTGATATTCTGCTTATATAGCAGATATTTTTGGAAAGGTTATATTGGTTTACTTTGAAACCTCACCTTTTATATTATACTAGAACTTTGTTCATAATATAGCAAAGTTGCAGAAATATTATGAATGATATTTGAAGTACAATAAAGGTACTATTTTTGGAATACCTTCCGATAAGGAAATAATTTCAGTATCGAAATATTTTGACAAATTATTGTCTTATACCCGCTTTATTCTGGGTTGAAGTAAAGGCAGAATTATACCATACTTTCATTACCTTGCTGAGCTATCGCTCACTCTTGCTATTGTTTTATATATATATATTATATAGCAGCGAAGCAGGATGCCAATGGGACGGCACATACCCCGCAAGGCGTTTTCATGAACAGCTTCTAGCAGTGATCCAGAGAGTAGTACGAACCGACAGAACCAGGCGACAGCCTTTGGTATTCAACTTATGTATAGACCTGAATGGTATTAGAGGATTGTGAGCATCAGAAGGCTAAGTTGGTAACGTAACAATACTTAGAACTTGTATCAGTATCAGATTCAAAAGACATTTGGGTATTGTAATAAAAATTATTTATTCCGCAATTGTTGTAGTGTGTCGTTTCTGAGACTCTAACCTGTGTGTGTGTGTGAGACATATATTGTGGGGTCATGAGCAGGTGAAATATGAATGGTGTGAGCATTACAGGTAAGGCAAGGAGTACATGGATTGTGACAACCCTAAATCCCTGACCCCGGATTTGGGGCTGTTACAGAGATGGTATCAGAGAGTTAGGTTACAGTCCTCAGAAACGATGGGAGATCGAGTCTTACAATACCCTTAATAATGATAAGAGCATCTAGAGCTCCAATTGAGTTCGTAGTCGGGTTAGAGGATATGACCCTGACTGTTTAAGATGAAGCCCGAGAAGGGACTTTTTCTGGGAAACCGTACTTAGGACTTCATGGTTAGTCACCTCGATTCGTATGAGTTATAGATTGATGGGATTCTGAGATACCAGACCCCGAGGCCTTCGAGTAGGCAATTGATGATGCGTTCCTTGAAATGGACGGAGACCCGATAAAGGAAGATCGATAGGAGGATCTAGAGGAAGACCCCATAGTGGGTCGAGGAAAAGAATCTCGTAGAGGATGTGTTGATTGATAAAGACGTAGTATGTTACTTGAGGTCGTACAATAGGACCGGACGAACCTTCAGAGGTCAAATAAGTGCCGATACGAGAGTTTAAAGATCGTTATGATTCATCATGAGATATGACAAAGAAAATGGAGTAGAGTCTCCAAAGCAGAAGAGGTAGAGGCAGTATAGCCAGTATCAGTGGATTGATTCGACTTGAACGAAACCTGTTACTCATAGTCGGTTATAGTGGCCCATAAGGAGGCGGCATACGTAAGAACCAAGATGTTCAGATTTTCACGAACGATTAAGGGTACTTAGTTGCCTAGAATAGTGAAAGGTATTGCTTTGGCTATGAGGTTTCACTCCCCCACGACCAGCGATTCCACTGGAAATAGTGTCTATTACATCATTGAGGGATTCTATTATCTCAAGGAAAATTTTGGGTATATGTACCATGTAAATGTTATCATAAGACAAGCACGCTAAGATAGAATCGAGAACGAGATTTACCACCCTCGGGAAACCAGGAAGGAATTTTGAGGATAGAACAGAAAGGTCGGAAATCAGATCCGAGTATTACTAGTGGGTAAATAGATTGATCAAATTTCCCCGATTTTGGAAAGAAATTCAGCAAATTTTGGCAAACCTTGTCTTTCTGATTACTAGAGGATGTCACCAAAGAGAGTGGAAACTAGAGCGAACCCTGTGGATTGGGTAAGATGGCCGCTATATGGGTTGGTGGACAGACCCTGATTGCTATAATTGATTGTAGAGATAAAATGGTGAAGTTGAGATTGGACGGTAAAGGCAAAATATATTTAAGGACCAAGACGGACTGAGAAATTCCGGGATTGACTTAAATGAAAAGGCTATTGTGCCAAAAGTGTTAAGCTTATGTAGCACACAGGATTGATATGGGAAAAGGAATATTGGGTATAAGGATGATTGAAATAGAGACCGGATTTAAGCTTGTAGTTTCTAACGAGCTTCCGAAGTACCGCCCAGTCGACATGTGGAATTGTCGTTGCTATGGGCGACAACGGTATCGAAGTCTTCTTATAGAACAGAACGCTTACTTGAGATGTTTGCGCCTAGTCGAATAGAACTCCCTGCGATTGTAAATGTTGATGGTTGAATTCTTAGCGACTATTATAAGTCGGCAATGACGTAAGTATCGAGCACCTTAGGGTGTACCTGGAGAAGAAAAGCTTTGGAATGGAACTATTATCCATTAGAGGAGCCGACATAAAAGGCATCCGTAGAGACCTTGGTAATACCCTCCCCATGTGCAAATTATGTGGGGTACCTCCCCAATCTATGATCTATTTTGACCTCTCTCCAGGAAAGAATTCTGATAAAGGGTATATTCCCTCTTCGAAGTTGTTTCATAACACTTGTGCTAAACCATATTCAGTTTCACTTGTGCCAGAGGCTGTCACAATGCCTACTTTCAGGTTTTCGAAACCCTGTCAAATGATGTTATTTAAGCTTTTACTTTTCTTCAAATAATGAATGACCCTATGGTGATACCTCACCACTTGTTTGTTAAGTACCAGTATCTTTTTGGTTATTCTTTTCTTTGTATTTTCTTTGGAAACCGCACCTTTGGAATCTGTTCAATTTTAATCCAAGGTGTTCCTTTGAGAAATATTGTCGAAAGGCGATAATCATTAAATTGATTTCGAATTGCTTTCATACTTTTCAACTTCCACTGAGGCGAACAACCCTATACTTATAGGGGCTACAAGGACTCTCTGTCTATGTGATAGAAGTCTGATGGGATGCCATCACTTGTAAGTTGTGAAATACAAGAAGGCTAATTACCTTTAGTAATGTCTCAATCGAGGCACACAACGCTAAGTTCTTATGATCATGTTGATCTCTCGGTAAATTCTTTTACCTCCCATAAGGTTACCTTAAAACTCATAACCTTATGATCACTAGTGTGTGACGTTTTCCTTGATATGGGAGCTGTCTTTTCAAGGCCCCATAATTTTTGTTATCCTCATTGAATTCTAAGGGGAGGCCAACCAGGTCAAATAAGTCAAAATTCGCTGATAGGAATTAGATTCGCAACGAAATCGCCTACGACAGGAGCGAATCCCTAAGACGAATAGAATGTTAGTGACATATCAATGAATTGGTTTATTCTCCCAAGGATGTTATGATAATGGAAAGCGTGTCAATTGATATATGTGAAAGGAATAGCGATGTGTCGTGTACTCCAGTGACAACGGTGTTAGATAGATGCACTATAGTGGAATTGAGATTTTGGAGGAGTTGTTTACGAATGGACACTACCTCTGGGTTAGCAAGATAAGTACTGGCGATGGAGTCAGAGGGAGCTGGTATTGTGACTTGGGAGAAGTTGATATTGTAATAAGGATGGGTTGGTTGACACCCAATGGAGCCCAGACTGATTGTAAGAAAGAGAGAGAGTAATAAATAAAGGATGGAGGCAAACTCAGAGATTCTTGAATATAGTTCAGACTAAGAAATTATTGCGCCAGAGATCCGAGGCTTAATTAGCTCTTATGGTTGACGCCAAGAAAAGAGACACCAAGTATAAAGGAAACTACAATGGTTTTGGGAGATTGTACAAGGTTTTAATGAGCTACCAGATATCGAATTGGATGACATGAGAATGAATACCGAGTATTCCGAGTATAGTGGGAATGAAAGAGTTAGTGACTCAGTTACAAGAATTGCTGGGCAAGAATATGATAAGACCCAGTGTATCACCGTGGGGAGCCCCGGTGTTGTTCGTAAGAAAGAAAGATGGTAGTAGGAGATTGTGTATCGACTATAGAGAATTGAGCAAGCATTACCACTAAGAATAGGTACCCGTTACCTAAGATAGATGGTTGTTTGACCAGCTGAAAGACGCTGTGTATTTCCAAATTCATTCAAGAACTGGATATCACCAGTTGGAAGTTAAATCCGAGGATATACCCAAGACTGCGATTCATACTAGGAATAGACACTTCGAGTTTTCAGCGAGGTTATTTTGGGTTGATTAATGCACCCACAAATTTTATGGAATGTAATGAATTGGCTTTGAGTTGCCCGTGATAGTAGATAACATGAGATAGAGAAATGGCTAGAATTGACCTAGGATTATGACTGGGAGATACACTACCATCCGGGGAAGGCCAATGTGGTGGCCGATACCCTTGATTAAAATGAGACAGAGATGGATTCCGAATGATCGGGAATTAAAGGATGAGATCTTACACAAAACCCAAGTTAGTCCAACAAACTAGAAAGACAAAAGATTTCACCAACAAGCGGCAAGTAACAGCCAAGATAGACAGAGAAAATATGTGGACTAAGCCCGCGAGTATAGAGATAGTACTGCTATTGATAAGCTAAATGGCATGTTGATGAATGACAAGAAAGTTTATGATTGGTGTATTTTTTTTGTACAAAGAAGATAGAGAATATAAGGTTAGAAATTCATGATGTTAAAAGATATCCTCGTGGAAGGAATTAATGAGATTTGGAAAGAAAGGGAAGTTGAGCCCGAGATTCATTGGGCCATCTGAGATTTAAGACGCGTCAGGGAGGTGGCCTACGAGCCAGCCTTACCCCCAAACTTGTAGAATGGTCATAACGGGGTTCATGTGTCAATGCTACGTCAGTATACTATAGATGCCCGACATATGTAGAGTACGAGTAGGTAGATATACAACCTGGTCTGACTTACAAAGAGCAACCTGTGGAAATCACGGATAGAAAAGAACAAGTGCTAAGAGACGAGGTTGCCAAGCTAGTGAGAGGTTTGTGGAGAATCAAGAAGTGGAAGAATCCACTTGGGAGTTAGAAAGTGCAAAGGAAGAGAAGTACCCCCCAGTTATTCCTAAGCTGATTCCGGGACGGAATCCTTTTAAGGAGGGGAGACTGTAATAACCCGAATTTTTGGATAAATTAAAACTTTTCTTATTATGATTAAGTGCATCAGTGAATAGTGAATTTGGTGGATGAATAGTGATTTTGAGGATTAACAAAAAATTTCATGCCACCTATGTACGAGACGTAGTGTGGATATTCCGAAGTCATATTAGTGATCTACGGAGTAAATAAGTGAATGCAAAGACGATCGGAATTCAGAAATTCCAAATTTTATTTTGGTGAAGTATTTGACCGGGCAGTGAATTATATATTATTATATTCAAGAAATGAGATATTAAAATTAAGGATTTGAGGATTTAATATTTTGGAATTTTATTATTTTATTAAAGTCGATTTAAGGATTCGATTGTTGAAATGGATAGTGAATAGTTACTATTCACTGCGAAAATCGCGTAGAGTTTTATTCGCTCTTTTGGGAAATATTTGGAATCGTTCCAAGAGGAACAAGGCAACATTTACAGGATTAAATTTAGACATGGAAGTAACATGTAACAAGATTGATTCGAGGAATGCAACATTTGGATCATCCATGTGAAAGGAAAACGAACCAGTAAAGCTACTTTAGCTAAACCAATGCATGTTGGACAAGTGTCACAAGCTAAGATCTATGACTCACCACCTTTTTAAACACAAAAATCAGCATCCTTATCATTATTATCAAGACAAAGAAAAGAGAAATGAGAAGAAAATTCGGGAGAGAAATGAGAAGAAAAATGGGAGAGAAAGAAACGATCGTAACTTGAGATTCCGTGGTCCGTTTTTGGCGTTCTACCACTCAAATCGAAGCTCTCGAGAAGCCCGACGTAACCATGGTAAGCTCTCGCCTCACCTCTGTGTTTTACCCATTCGATTTCAGTGATTAACAGTTGGAGAAGATGATGAATAGTAACTTGTGTTTTGTTTTGTTTTCGGATATTGAGTTTGTGGCTTCCAAAGGTTGTATTAAGCAAGGATCTAAGGTTACATAAGGGATATAGCAGCAAGCAAGCTTGGAGAAGGTATAAAACCTCTGCCCCTTTTGTTTGTATGAGTTTCGAAATGGTTTTGATGTTTATGTAAGGTTAAAAGCATGATTAAGTAATTAGATAAATTGTTGGTTGAGTATTGGAGGATGGGTCATGAATTTTGTTGTGATTATTCATGGAGGATTTGACTGAGTGGAGGGTGTATAAGGTGGATGGTGAGTTTGGGATTGTTTGGTATTGATTTGAGTGTGTTTTGAAAATGGAAAACGTTACGATTATAGCCGTCGTAATGCCCAATTGATTTAAGGCTGTTTTGAGCAAGAATTACGAACTGGTCTGGTAATATTTTTGAACAGAACTGACCATGAACATGTAGGTCTTGTTTTAAGGTTTGTTTTGATATAAAGATCATGTCCATACGAATTACGGTTTAAGAGAAAAGTGAGTTTTAGTAAACGTCGTTCGGAGGAACAACCCTTCTCTGTTCAGAAACTTTGAGGCTATATTTGGACCACTTCGGAGCCATATTAAAATGTGAAACTTTGAGGAATAATACTAGAGACAGTTAGGAAGGCTCACGAAAAAGATTTGGATTAAAAAGATTATTTTTCGATTTGATAAAAATGTTTTAGTCTAGGTCGCGCAAGTGAAAACCACTGAAAACGAGACTTAGAAACCAAGGTTCCAAATGGTTAAGTATAACTTGGATTTGAGAATGGATTTCAAACCAAACTTGTGATATAAGTATTTGACGAATAACATGGACTTAGTATGAGCCTATAAGGAGCTAGTAATGCCTTGGTTGTGTTTCGCTTACGTGTTTAAGCATTAAGTTATAAGTGGTTTATCGAGGGGATTAACCGTGTGTTTTCGTTTGACTTTGTCTAGATTGTCTGGCATCGTCGCGAACCCCTATCACTTCTCGAGCATCAGGCAAGTTTACTAAACCTTACTCTATTGTTCAGAGTAGGTATATTTTCAAATATTCAATACTTGTGTATTCCCAAGTTATATATATCAAATCTTTGTTGTGAGTATTGTGGCAAGTTTTCTAAATCTATACTTTGAAGTATTGATTATATATTACTGCTTTTGCCATGTGTGGAGTTATATAGTTTTGCGATACATGTTATATATTGTATAAAATAGAGTTTGATTTTGGCTTATATATGAGCTTTGAGATGAAGTAGTTATAAACCGGTATACCTTGTAGCTCTAGAGATAAGAGCATACTTCTTGTTTTCGACTCTAGACCGGGAGTCAGTATTTGAGATATGGAGATAGCCGTGGAAACCCGGAGGGATTCCAGCGGCAGTGTACTAATTATTTTGAGGACTGCTATTATTAAACATTAATTATATTTCTAGAAAGTATTAATTACATGGAAATGATTTGAGGAATGTTATTTGAATATTACCTCATTCGAAGGTTATTACTTGGAAATGATTTGGTAATTGGCTTATAAGCTAGATATGGGATATCAGTTATAAGCCAGGTTTTTATAAAGGCCATAGGTTAAGGGCGTATGATATTTCTTTAGATCAGAAGTAATTATAATTCTGTATATGTTAAAGGTTATTTTCCGATAAAGATATCGGGTACTGTTATTCGAGGATTAATTATTTACTTAAAGTATATTATTTATGAATATTCATTTGAGGATTATTGACTTAAAGATTATTAGTGTGAATATTCATTTAAGGATTATTTATTTATTGAATATTACTTTTGAATATTTATTTGAGATTTAATTGTTTAATGAATATTATTTTGAATATTCAATTGAGATTAATTAGTTAATGAATATTATTTTCGAATATCCAAATGAGGTTTATTAATTAAGAAATATTATTTCAGATATTCATTTGAGGTTTACTTAATCGAAGAATATTATTATGAATATTATCTGAGGATTATTTAATGAATATTATTTTTGAATATTCATTTGAAGATTAATTATTTATTTAATGAATATTATTGTAAATATTCATTTGAGGATTATTTATTTAATGAATATTATTTTCAAATATTCATTTGAGGATTACTTACTTAATGAATATTATTTTCAAATATTCATTTAAGATTTACTTATTTAATAAATATTATTAAGTATTTGTAAATCAAAAGAGGTTCCCAAAACAATGTTTTTCCCATTTAAATCTGTCTTTTAAAGAGGATTTAAATACTCGCTCAACTATCAAAAATATGGGAAACCTGATTTAAGTGACTACTACTCTTTTTAAACTCTCAATTCAAAAACTGTCAAGGGACAGATATTTTCTTGGAGCAATTTAATTGCTGCCAGTCTAATGTTGGGTTACCACCTCAATGATCGAGGGGTAAATTCATGGAACAAGTCGATATCCATTAACAAGCATAGCTTGGGAAATATTGGAGAATCTTCCTTTCCAACCTAGATATAACTACTTAGTGGAGTCGTATCAACAAGTGTTACACTTGGGGAAAGGAGGACGATCTTTACGTTTCAGAGTCATGGATTTCATCTGAACTAGGAGTGGTGTAAGTGGTCAAGTTGCGTGGGCCCATCCAACTTTTAATTGCCCCAAATGGGCGGGAGGTCATAGTAAGGCGGTAGACAATGTCAGGCCGTCGTGATACTTCCATCTACATGTAGAGAACTATTTGAGCGGTGCGACCTGCTACTGATCATAGCAAGGTTAGGCACAGCGGACGCGGTAGCAACTCCAGTATTGGTTCATCATCCAATTTGGATATTCCTGCAACATGGATTGGGATGAAAAAACCAATCATGTTGGCAGGGGGTCGAAAGTGTTTGAAAATGAAGTGGCAATAAATTCATGCAACTCCATCTTTTATTTTATGAGTTATGACTCTCTGGATACCTTACATAACATGAGTTATGGTAAGGGAGTTGTTTATACTGAATCACCTTATAACTTCATCTTTTAAGATATGTGTTGATATTCTGCTTATATAGCAGATATTTTTGGAAAGGTTATATTGGTTTACTTTGAAACCTCACCTTTTATATTATACTAGAACTTTGTTCATAATATAGCAAAGTTGCAGAAATATTATGAATGATATTTGAAGTACAATAAAGGTACTATTTTTGGAATACCTTCCGATAAGGAAATAATTTCAGTATCGAAATATTTTGACAAATTATTGTCTTATACCCGCTTTATTCTGGGTTGAAGTAAAGGCAGAATTATACCATACTTTCATTACCTTGCTGAGCTATCTCTCACTCTTGCTATTGTTTTATATATATATTATATAGCAGCGAAGCAGGATGCCAATGGGACGGCACATACCCCGCAAGGCGTTTTCATGAACAGCTTCTAGCAGTGATCCAGAGAGTAGTACGAACCGACCGAACCAGGCTACAGCCTTTGGTATTCAACTTATGTATAGACCTGAATGGTATTAGAGGATTGTGAGCATCAGAAGGCTAAGTTGGTAACGTAACAATACTTAGAACTTGTATCAGTATCAGATTCAAAAGACATTTGGGTATTGTAATAAAAATTATTTATTCCGCAATTGTTGTAGTGTGTCGTTTCTGAGACTCTAACCTGTGTGTGTGTGTGAGACATATATTGTGGGGTCATGAGCAGGTGAAATATGAATGATGTGAGCATTACAGGTAAGGCAAGGAGTACATGGATTGTGACAACCCTAAATCCCTGACCCCGGATTTGGGGCTGTTACATTAGCTCTAGAAGATGTAGCTTCATGATCATGATTGCCTTGATTAGATGTTTGTCCTTGAGAAACTCCCCCTGAGTTTGTTATCTCTAAGTGATCATTCCTAGAAGCATTTCTATGACTGTCAACGGAATGCCCATTTTGACTGTCAACGAATCCTCCATTATGACTGTCAACGAATCCTCCATTATGACTGTCAACGGAATGACCAATTTGACTGCTAGAATTTATTCTTTTCAATCTTAATGCAGCAATTTCATCTTCACTACTGCTTTCATCTGTGCTAGACACAACAACTTTAGGTTGTTTCTCAATAGCCTTAACATGATTCACTTGATCTCCTTCCTCATTCTCAAAAGAAAGACTTTCATGGAAACCTTCATCACAGAGACCTTGAATTTTGAGATCATCAAAAACAACATGTACAGATTCCATAACAATGTTGGTTCTGAGATTATAGACTCTGTAAACTTTCCCTGCTGCATATCCCACAAATATTGCTTCATCTGCCTTTGCTTCAAATTTCCCCAAATGCTCAGCTTGATTTCTCAAAACAAAGCACTTGCATCCAAAGACATGATGAAAATCCAATAGTGGCTTCTTTCTTTTGAGTAGTTGATAAGGGGTCATTCCCTTGGCTTGATTAATCAAAGAAATATTTTGAGTGAAGCAAGCTGTGTTAACTGCCTCAGCCCAAAAATAAGTTGGTAACTTTGATTCATCTAGCATTGTCCTTGCAGCTTCAATGAGTGTTCTGTTTTTCCTTTCAACTACACCATTTTGCTGTGGTGTCCTTGTAACTGAAAATTCATGCAAAATACCATTTTCCTCACAGAACATCTTCATAGTTGAATTCTTGAACTCTGTCCCATTGTCACTCCTAATCCTTCTTACTTTGAAATCAGGATGATTGTTTACTATCTTGATGTGATTGATAATGATTTCACTTGCCTCGCCTTTGGAGTGCAAAAAGAAAGTCCATGTAAATCTAGAAAAATCATCAACAATCACAAGACAGTATTTCTTCTTTGAAATGGACATGACATTTACAGGGCCAAATAGATCCATATGAAGTAACTCAAGTTGTTGGACAATTGATGACTCTGTCTTGCTTTTGAATGATGCCTTCTTTTGTTTCCCTTTCTGACAGGCATCACACAAACCATCCTTGGAAAATTCCACCTGTGGAATTCCTCTAGCAAGATCTTTCCTTACCAAGTCATTCATAACCTTGAAATTCAAATAAGACAATTTCTTGTGCCATAGCCAACTTTCATCCTTGCTTGCCTTGCTGAAAAGACAAGTGATGGTATCTGGACTTGTGCTACTAAAGTCAGCAATGTACACATTCCCTCTTCTGAATCCAGTCATTACCACATTGTTGTCTCCGCCTTTAGAAACAACACAGGCCTCTCTTGAGCAGGGTAGAATCACCAGTCATGTGTCTTGAACAACCATTATCCAAGTACCAAAGATTCCTTTTGTCTCCCTGCACACAATAAAACCAAATCAAGTTGATTTTGGTACCCAAGTTTCCTTGGGTCCTGTTTTGTTAGCCTTTGATTTACTCTTCACATCATTTTTCACCTTGGGCTCAGATTGAGTTAAATCAACCTTTACCTTTGGTGTTGATTTCTGAGGGTTGCTCACATTTTCATTCATAGCATGCATATTTGGAGGAACAAACATGTTATTCACATTCCATTGCATTTGTGGCACATTAAACATATTCATGTATGGATTAGGAACAAATGGCATGCTAGCATATGGATTTTGAAATTGTGCATATGGAGCAAACATATTAGGCATAACAGGCATTGCAGGCATAGAGGCATTCATTGCAGGCTTAGGCATTTTCACATTAGTATGCTTCTTAACAGATTTGCAATTAGCAGATAAATGACTAACACTACCACAATTAACACATGTTTTTCTAGGAGCATACTTATCAGGTGTGTAATTGTTATGTTTGTTAATCCCTACTTTGCCATTTCTGTTATTCTTTTTATTGCCCTTAACCTCAACTTGAATTCTCTCTAATTTATCTTTCAATTGCTTGTTAGACAAGTGACCTACATTAGCTCTCTCAACAGGCTTCTCAACTTTCTTTGATTTACTAGACTCACCTTGAACAAAGTTCTTGGTAACAGGACCATACTTGTTGTTAAGTCTAGTGAGTTCTTCTTTCTTTTTCTCTGTCAACGAAACAGCATGATCGGTTGATGGTTCATCTGTCATCGGAAGCTTGCATTCCGTTGACATATCAACCTTCAACAAATGATCATTGTTGTTTATTGACTCTGATTCTGATTCTAAGGTTTTAACAGCATACCCTAGCTTCTATTTGTTCTTTTTCCATGATTGCTCACAGAAAGATTCCATACCTTGAACATTAATGATGTTGTTAGCAACATTCCTGGAATCTTTCCATTTTGCAATCAATCTCTGTTCTATTTCTAGTTGTGTTTTAAGAATCTCTTCCCTTTTTAACACTTTCTCAAGTTCCAGCTTAGTATCACTACTAACACACCTCATTTTCTCAAATTCAATGAGCCGTGCTTCTAACATGGCATTTCTATCACTTAAGAACAAATTGGTCTCTTTAATTCTTGAGTTCTCTTTGGTAAGTGATTTAAGAGTAACACGCAAATTATACAGTACAGTAGACATTAAATTAACTGTAGTATCGCATTCCTCTTTAGAAAGTTCAGAAAGCTCAAATTATATATCCCAAGTTTACAATGCTATTTTTGGCTACACTAAAAAGTACTAAAGGTAACCGCCAACAGCTTACTTTTCATTCCTTTTGTCCAATGGTCCTTGGAGATCTTGTCTTTTGTCTTCATGCTTATTATGATCCCACTCAAGAACTTAATTGGTAAATGGAATGTTTCCTCATTCCCAGTAACCATTTTGATGGCTCCCAATGCAAAGTACACTTCTACATCACCTTTTGATCTGTCAGAAAACTATCACTATCACTTTGTCAACTGTTCAGAAAAGTGATAGTAATCCGTTGATAGTAGTGAGATGTATTCCGTTGATAGCTTTATTCTTCAATCCGTTGATGGTACATTCTTCAATCCGTTGATAGTGTAATCTCCATTCCGTTGACATGTCTTCACTTAGGCAAAATTACAAGGCACATTATATTTACAATTAACCAACCTATTTTGCCTATCTAGTAATTAGTCAACATGACTTAGAAAACCTATCTAATACCTACAACAATTGCCTATCAACTAGTGAAGTATTGTACAGTGCAATTACTACATTACTCATTCCGTTGATGAGACTCATTCCGTTGATGAGCTACCTGTCAACGAAAGCTGCAAATCATACCATTCCTTTGACAACTACAAAATTGACTTAACACAAAATCTACTAAGTGTTTTTATA
This sequence comes from Heracleum sosnowskyi, assembly GCA_030848705.1. Lineage (NCBI taxonomy): Eukaryota > Viridiplantae > Streptophyta > Magnoliopsida > Apiales > Apiaceae > Heracleum > Heracleum sosnowskyi. The sequence goes on from CM061243.1 coordinate 66,857,221, forward strand.
ATTATCATCAAGAACAACATATTCCTAATAGTAACGACGCTTAATCGTGATTCCCGTGTTTAAAACACTCCAATCAATCCATTAACACAACCAAACTATCAATACTTCTCATTCATCATCTAAACTAACCCATGATCTTTAACCAACAAGTCAAAACCAACATCTACAAGATCATCCATCAAAACAAGCACTTAATCATTCATCAAAACCAAGATTCATCATCTTATTCATACTAACATAAACTATCATTAAACTAATCATAATAATCAAATTATAACTAAAGGTTGGAGATGTTTATACCTTCCTTGGTGCTTGGTAAAGACTATCAAGAGCTTATATATCCTTGCTTGATCCTTAAACATCCTTAACAAGCCTTAAACTTCAAGAACAAATCAAGAACACTAAAAGTTACTATTCAAAACACTATTCATGCTCATCTTATAATCAAAATTTGGATATGATATCATCCATGGATGAAGCTAGAATTAAGAGATTACCTTAATTTGGAAATATGGAAGCTTTAGAATCCATAACCATGATTTTTGGTGGAGTGGAAGTGGTAGCAAAAATTTTAAGAATTTGAAGAACAAAAAGGGGCCGAATGTTTTGATGCTCTTCTTGTTCTTCCTTCTTGATTTTTCTTTTCTTTTCTTTTTGTCCGATAATGCTAATTAGATGCATCCATTTTGTATGGTTTTGGTAGAGTTTTGTCACCCCCTTGCCACATGTCAAGCAATGGGTGGTTCTTGGAGAAATGGTGACAAGGTGGTGATTCATCACCTTGTCATCCCCTTTGTCATGCCTATGTCATCTTTTGTGTCATACTTATGTCATTTCTTGTATCATCAATCCTCTTATATGATGCACTTGATGATCTTATATGATACCTCCCCTTTGGTTAGGGTTTAATCCATAATTCGTTACGCTTCTGCTTTGTCGCTAAGTTTTGAGATAGGTTCAAGGGATTTTGAAAACGTTTCGTTGTACGAATGCTAGGGGATATCCTCTTGATCTTTTATTGTCTTGGCTTAATATTTGATCATGGATCTTCTCGCTTTCTTAATTCTCATAACGATCAATTAATAAATCCTCGACTGCCCGATGAATAGTGAACAAAATTTAAAGTTGGAATCTCCTGATTCTGATCGCGTTTACATTCACTTATTCTCCTTATACATCACTAATATAACTTCGAAACATTTATTCCATGTCTTCCATATAGTGTGGTCTGAAAATATTTTTCATCAGCAAAATTTACTATTCATCAACATTTACTATTCATCAAAATTTTTAATTAAGTCCAAAATTTGGGGTTATTACAGCACGGCTCTTCCACAGGCGCGAACAGTGTAGGACATCCACCACCGAGAGGACCCCTTCTCTCATCAGCACAAACAGCTCGGCGATTTGCAATTTTGCTCAGGTAGGAGTTTGGTTTTTGTTGGGTGAGTGAATATGTCCCTGGGTTTAGAATTTCTTTGGATTTCTTAGTTAGTTTGGTTTTTGTGTTCTTTCATTGTTAGTTAGATTGTTAAATTGGGGATAGATTCTCAGTGTGGTTGTGTTTGGACTATGTGATGTATCTTTAAAAAACTGTCATTAACAGAGATAGGTATGTATGTAGTTATATGTAAAAAAATTGTCTCTGAAGATTCCACCACCTATATCTACAGTCGCAAGGATTTCCATCCAACTCAGCTCAACTATGCTCAATTATCTCAAATGAGTACAATATCTTAAATTTACTCGTTGGTACTATATCCAATAGTCCAACACGAACTCTACATGAGCTCTGACGTTCTTACTTAACTATACACACACCTACACACTCTCGTTTCTAGTTTACTATAACCCTGCTCTAATACCAACTGTGACGCCCCCAAATCCGGGGTCAGGGAATTTGGTCGTCACGCTAAAATCTAAATTAAACAACCTGCTAAATATTACATCAATTCAAATGTAACAACTACGACCCCAACTCTACCAAGATCTTTTTGGCTATAGTGCTAGAAACAAGAATCCAAAATTTCACAAACTTTAACTTCCTTTTTACAACAATACTCTATGCACAAATTCTATAACACCGGTATAACTTCGATAAGAAGTATACCAGGAAAACTAATCTTATACAATATAGTATTTACTAGAAATCAACTATATACAATAACCTTACACTAGATCCAAATGCTCTGCATCAACTCATCTCCCCAACGTCATCTTGACTCTTCTCGTTCCACAGTTAAACAATTAAATATTGTCAATCTACCTTACACTGGAGGGTTAAAAAGTTGAAACCAGCAAATATGAGCGGAGACATCCTCTCGTCTTACTGAAATATCAAGGGTAACAAGCAAGAGTGAGCAAACGAAGCTCAGCAAGTATATAATACTGCACAAGATAAAATAATGATGCAACAATATCTGAAAAGAAAGAATTCAACTCAAATGGGGTGAAATAATAGTGCAATAATAGCAATGTATGAAAAATTAACTCAACTGGCCAAAGAAAATGGCAATATATGAAAAGAATCAGCTCAACTGGCAAAAATGAACAATAACAATTGTGTCAAACTTTAAATTAGAATTGGATTTTTACTGTGACGCAACGAGTTAAAGTGAAAGATCAGTCACACTAAAAATCTGGACCATACCTTACGGTATGTCCAAATACTGAACTGGATCGAAGGCCACATTGGCCACGTAATAATACGCATACTCTGACTGGCGTCTACAGTCCTTAAAACATTTCATTTTAATAAAAACTTCCAATTCCAATCTAATACTCAGATTAGGTGTCGGAACAATCGACTACCTGGTTAACTCAAATTAATGCTTTCAATGGTCTGATCCAGACTATCAAACTAGATTATGTTAAAACAAGTACATATGAATTAGGTTTCCAATGATAAAGAACTAGGATTAAATCTAGTAAATACAAGATACTGTAAGGTTTGAATTATGAACCGAATAAACTGTCAAGTTAGAAATAAATAGGTTGTCTCAATCACATGATAAGAATGGGCACTGGTTATGCAACAAGTATTTGAATTAAGAATTTCAAAACAGGAATCTTACTACGATGGCATCATCCGTAAATTCCTTCAATGGCATCAGAGCTAGGTTTTGCATATAGAGATTCATATAAAAAAAAATTCAGATTTTTTTATAAATGTATGGATTTATTATGATTTTTGCAAGTATATTTAGATTTAATTATGAATTAATTCGAAATATTATTTGCATGAGATTTTGATCATTGATCTGGGTTCTACAAGTGTTGTGGATGATCTAGGTATTTGTTTCATAATTTTGTGATGTGTAGATTATTTGTTATGAATTTTTTAAAATCGTTTTAATTAAAATTCATAAAATAATTAGACATGTTGAAATATATGAATTAAAATTTGTAAAAGGACCCCATAGATGCTTGCTTATTTTTGATTTTGTTTGATTTCAGAAATCATATTATTTTGATTTTTTATTAATTTATTAATTAATTGTTAATTAATTTATTAATATTAAAATAAAATAATAATAACAATAAAGGGCATTAATGGCTAGAGGAGTTTTTTTTTTAAGTGTTATAAATGCTAAGTTAGTGTTTTAATGCTAAAAGAGTTACAAGCATTAAATAAAATAGCATAGAATTGTTGTAACTTACTTAGCATTAAATAAATAAAAAAAAACTGCTGGGAAGGGCCTGTAACGCATGCCGGGAATTTCTTTGAATTGTTGTAACGCATGAGTGTCATGCGTTACAGCCCCTCTGTCCACATTAAATTTGATTTTTTGGGAGTTTGGTAACTCCGTTTTGGGCGTGCAATATACCGTTGGATTCGTTTTTCCGAGACGGATCTAATGGAGTGGTCAAATATTTTTTATATAAAAGTTTGGAACTGTTTATATTCCCGGAAATGTTTTAAAGCATGTATTAATTGTTTTAATTGCTTTTAAATACTATAATAAATCCATACATCATTATATCATTGTATGACATGATATTACTTGCATGCTTACTTGTTTGTTTATTTTTATATATGAGATATATGCCTATATTTACCATGCGATGATAGATTTAGGTGAACTTAAATCAATATAAGACGTGCTCTAGAAAATCTAGAATGAGAATCGTTTCTTGCCTTAACAATAATATTATGAGTACAACCATGAGATTCTTATGTTTATGAAACATAGAGTGAAATACTCTTTTGATGTTGAAAATGAAAATTTCTGTCTAGGCCGTTGGGTTTTAAGCGGGACCGATGTGACCCCTCCAACACACTGGGAATTTTTCATTTAAATATCATAATTGTATTTTGTTCAAGAAAAAGAGAATCTCCTAGTAATATGATTATGGTTGCAACATAATATAATCCCTCTTAATTAAAATTTATATCAAGTAGTAAATGGCCAATGGCACAACGGGCTTGTGTCGGTCATAGCCTTCCAACATAATAGCAAGTAGAGTTCTTATATTGAGGCATTGTCGTTTCGTGCTACAGCCGAGGGCTTTGTTTTGAGATTAAGAGATGCTTGTCTATCACATGAGATGTGTATGATAAATTAGGTTTCAATTGTCATTACGTGCTACAGCCGTGGGCTTTTGGAATTCTAATTTAATTATGCAAGATGTTGGGTTTGACTTGACTTAGAATATTGAGTGAGTCGTGCCACAGCCGAGACTCAATGATTCAAGAGGCTAAAAGATAATAAGGAATAACATGAGATGTAGTTGACAAGAGTTGTCTTCCTATGGAACATCACATTGCGTTTCGTGCCACAGCCGAGGTGATGTGATGGAAAATAGGATCCTTAATCTCACTAACATTATGAATGTTTAGTTATACATATAGAGGGTTGTATAACTTAATAAAATAGTGGGAGCCACCAATGAATAAATACCCGATTTATATGGTGTTGTATGAATAAAATTGAATATTTACTTAGTAGTTATGTGTATTCACTAATAGAATTATATATATATACTATAATTTCTGCACTATCACACATCGTAGTAGAATAACACGTTGACTTATCCCGAATATGCTGATGAACTTTGAAACTTGAGAAATGTTCTCAAGAATGAAAAGTTAGACGAAATGTTTAACTCGTTAATACAAAGTGTCTTATCTGTGATGCACATGGAGATGTGTATGAGACCAAGTGCAAGAGGTCTAATAATGCAAATGTTGCAAAGTAAACCAAACTGATGTCTATGAGCTTGAGATTGTGCAAACAGTATGAGCACAAGGACATTCAGGGCTACCTTGTTGCTTCTATAAGAGTTGTAGAATGTGATAAATAAGACGATTCAATATAGGATATCGAATGAGCTATTCCATAATAGTTATGTTGAGGGTTGATCTATGAATAATCATAGACTCAAGACAATCAATTTGATTGATCGTCTAGGGTAGGTTGATTTTGTCATAGATGGAAGCTAAGTCGAGATATGATCTTGAATTAGCTTCCGAATACGAACTCGCAAATTTGTTGTGAACTCTTACATGAAAAGGTTGGATATCAGATTGTCTGAAATCTACTTCATGTTAAAGATTGTTGAGACGTATTTCCTTCTTAGAGAGCTTTGTTCTTCAGACTGGTAACGGTTCTGGAATCAAGTAGTGGGAGATGAACCATACCATCAAGAAGAAGTTTGTTAGTGAGTGATAACATAATTAGTCAAAGGCTAAGTTTGACTCCAAAAGCAAAAGAGTTTGTTGCCACCTATCAAAGGTGGGTTATTGGAAGATCAACTACAAGAGTTGTCTTGTAGAGTTGAAGAATTAGAGAAATTTAGTGGGACTGAAACTTCTCATTTTGAAATAGGGACTATGGAATAGAGGTAATGGAAATCCAAAGAATTATAGGCTTGTTTGCACGAGTGAGAAGAGTATTCGCTTGTTGCATGGTGATGGGTTACAAGAACCATATGATTATTGAATCACATTATGCATGTGAAACTCGTCTCACTCGAAAGACCACTATATCTCTATTTTCTTGAAATAGAGAGATAATGAGCAACAAAAGTGTTAAAATTAGTACACATAATTGTATGTGCACCAGTGACAACACATGCCAGAAAAGGATTCACACGCTTCATTAGAATTCACGGATATGATCCGGATTCAGATATATGTATTTGGTACAATACAAATTCGAATCTTTTGGAGTGTTTCAAAATGAATAATAATGAAATACAAAACAAAACAGCAAGTGTTGGGACTCTTTGATAAGATCAAAAAGATATACACTTGAGTGAGTGTTTTGAGGTTATCTCAAATCTTAAGTTTAAAGCTTCACGTTGGACAGATCCTGAGATTCTACAGGTAGATGGAATGTACGAAGGAGCGAACGAACTTTGTTAGACATCGTTCGGTTCATGTTAAGCTAAATTGATCTTCTAATATATGTTTAGAGTTGAATTTTATAAATATCAGTATATCTGCTGAATATAATATCTTCTTAATCTGTTCCTAAGTTGTCATATGAGATATGTAGTGCAAGGAACACAAGTCTTAAACTTGTTAAGATTTGGGATGTCTAGCTTATGTCAAAATGTTTAATTTGATAAGCTAGATGGTAGATCCAAAATGTAAGTTTGTGAGATATCCTAATGATAGTCAAGGATGTTGGTTGAATATTCTACTGAATATAGTGTGTATGACATACTGCCTACTTAGAGGAATTGTTCATTCTAGAAGGGTTCAGTGGGAGGAAGGTTGAACTTAACTAAGTTCAAACACCACAAATTACAAAGGTTCTATAGGAAGAACATTTTCAGACAGGATAACTTTTTGTAGGTTAGCTTAAGTATAGGTCTTCATATTTTATCACCAACCTGAGAGGTTGACTGCCTTGTCATTAAGAATGACTATGAGTTGTCAATTATATGATAATGACCTTATGACCTATACTAAAGCTATGAGTTATGACTCGGAGAAATGGCATAGTACCATGAAATCCGATATAGATTCCATGTACATCAACCAAGTACGGACTATGGTTGAGGACCTAAAGGTGTCATAACCGGAAGGGTACAAGTGAGTCTATAAAAGGGAGATTGGAGTGATTGGCTGGGTAAAGACCTATAAGTCCTTGCTTATTGTGAAAGGATTCAATCAAAGCAAAGAGATTGACCTTGATGAAAAAAAAATTCACATGAAGTAGTGCTCAAGTCTATTCGGATTTTGTTTGCGTTTGCGGCTAGTAATACTATAATATCTAATAATGGTCGAACGGTCGACCCTCCTCGATAGGAAAATTGAAGAGATGTGTAGTTGACACAATTAGAGGGATTTATTGCTATGAGTAGCAAATCTATGGTCTAATAGTCACGACAATCCATTTATGAATTGAAGCAAGCTTCTCAATGATCGAACATCTGTTTTGATGAGACAATCAAATAGTTTGATTTTATCAAAGACAATGATGGATCATGGATCTACAAGAAGGTTAGTGGGAGCGTGATGACATTCCTAATAATGTATGTGACATACTTATGATAAGGAATGATGTATCGACGCTAAAATTAGTCAAATTGTGGTTATCTAACATATTCTCTATAAAGGACTTGTGAATGGCTTCCTATGATATAGGAATGATAATTTATAGGATAAACCAAGTGTTGGGCTAAACCCAAAGTGTGTACATCATTTATATGCTAAGATGTTTAGCATAAATAACTCCAAGAAGTTACTTGAATTGTCAAGTCACGGAGTTACTTTCTCCAAGATAGTGTCTTTCTACGACATCTGAGGAGAAATGACGTATGATTAAGATTTATTATGCTTCGGCAAATGTATCTATCAAAATACCGGATGTACTATACAAGACTTGATGATCGCTAACTCACTAGGCGAGATAAGCGAGCACTAGTCTAGTCCTTGAGAAGCGCGATAGTAAGCTGGAAGAACGTCCTTAAATACTTTCGAAGATTTAAGGACATCTTTCTTGATTATGGTGGGTCCAAAATGAAAATCGAGTGTTATAAACACTATGATTTTCTTAGGACAAATGTGATAGAAAATCCATGTCAAAATAAGTGTTAATTCTGAATGGATGAGCGGTTTGTTGGAAGAATTCCAAGCAGCTTAAGATAACTGATTCCGTAGTGGAAGCACTATATGTATATAGCTATAAGTGAAGCTGCAAAGGAGGTTCTTTGGATAGCGAAACCTGTTTTCGCTGGTTAGACATGGTTCCTAGAATAAGATTTATATTTTTGTATCGGTACAACATATGGTAGTAGCGCAGGCTATGGAACCTAGGTTTAATCAGGGATTCAAGATCCAAGTTGCGGCACTTTCATATGATATATGAGATTGTTGAAAGTAGAGATGTTTAAGTCAATATTGACTTGACACCCATAACAACATAGTAAAGACCATTTACTAAACCGTTATTTGAAAATCGCTTTGTTCTCTATTAGGAGAAGTTGTGTATGAGATACCAAGGTGATTGGTTTTAGTACAAGTGGGAGATTGAAAGACGTGTGTCCTAAATCCAATCATGGATGATGAGTTAGGAGATACTTTGTTCAATCTGATTCAAGTTTGTTTAATTTAATAAAATGGTAATATGTTTTATAACGGGCTTTATCTATTTAAAGTGTTTAAATTAGATGATCCATAGTTTAGAGTAAAGCTTTAATGGATTATGATGAGATCATTATAATGAGACCTTAAAGATGAGAACTCTAAACTTAAATAGTTCCTGGTCGTAGGATAATTAATTGGTAGTTAATTAATCCGCAAAGATCGGTACATACTATGCTTGCTTCACTATGAAGGATGTCTTTTCTCATAGGCATTTGTGTGGTGACACTATAGCTAGTATGTAGGTGCTTATTAGGAATAAGTTCACTGAACATGACTCGATCAGTTGAACAACTAATGGAGTTCACTCATGTGTCAGTAGTTGTTCATATAGTGATGGTTGTACAAGTGTCCTTTGACTTGAGATCATCATAGTCATCTTGTGTACACTGAACTATACTTTGGTTTAGCTCTTAGTCTCGAGGGACAATAATTAGTGCTCTTCTGGGTATAGGAATTTGTGCACGAAGATAGTGAATGATCAATAAAGGATCTGCCCCTTCCAGTGAAGGAAGAGAATGTCCTATGTTATTCCATTTATGCTAGTTCAGGAACCTCTGGCCATAGTGAATGAAATTAGAAAGAAGTTTCTAATTTGCATTAATCGGAACTAGACATAGTGAATAGGAAAGCATATGATTAAATTAGATAGGCTTGACACGAGATCCATGCCTTGTATTTAATCGGGATATTGTAGGGTAGAAGGAATTGATTGTACTGTAACTAGTCACTGACAGGTTCTTGGTATTCTAAGCAGTGAATTCATATTATCCGGATAGTCACGATATGTTGAGAAGCATCACTCACGATGTAGAATAAATATAATTAATCAGTTAATTATATTTAATGAATTATTAGAATTCATATAAATAATAAATAAAAGTTTATTATTATTTATTTCTACTACCGGCTTAATATTGAACCTACAGGGTCACACCATAAAAGATTAATTTATTGATGAAGGTATTTTGAGAGAGCAAGTTATTTTCTAAATAGTTTAGAAAAGGAAATAATGATTAAAATAGTTTTAATTATTATTAAAGCATTTTATAAGATAAAGTGTGGGGTTAATATATATATAAAGATATATTAAAAACCCTAGGAGAGCCCTATAAATAGAATGAGATAGTTCATTCTAAATGACTAGAGTTTTTGTGAAAACCTAGTTGCCACCCTCTTCTTCTTCTACATCTCTCTCTCTCTCAAAAGAAGAAAAACTCCATTTTTATAAAAGCTTAGTTTTATAAAAAGCTTCATCGAAGGATTATTCTTGATGGATACCGGTAGAGTGCTTCACACTCTGAGGAGCAACTGCTAGAATCCATTTTATAAAGCTTCGATTTTCAAGGTATGGTTACGATTCCCCTCGATCTAGATTTTATATGTTTTTCTATATGTGCGATACATGGTTTTTACGGAATAATTGTTATATCATGCTTCCGCTCATCCGTAAATTCCTTCATAACACTGGTATAACTTCGATAAGAAGTATACCAGGAAAACTAATCTTATACAATATAGTATTTACTAGAAATCAACTATATACAATAACCTTACACTAGATCCAAATGTTCTGCATCAACTCATCTCCCCAACGTCATCTTGACTCTTCTCGTTCCACAGTTAAACAATTAAATATTGTCAATCTACCTTACACTGGAGGGTTAAAAAGTTGAAACCAACAAATATGAGCGGAGACATCCTCTCGGCTTACTGAAATATCAAGGGTAACAAGCAAGAGTGAGCAAACGAAGCTCAGCAAGTATATAATACTGCACAAGATAAAATAATGATGCAACAATATCTGAAAAGAATTCAACTCAACTGGGGTGAAATAATAGTGCAATAATAGCAATGTATGAAAAATCAACTCAACTGGCCAAAGAAAATGGCAATATATGAAAAGAATCAGCTCAACTGGCAAAAATGAACAATAACAATTGTGTCAAACTTTAAATTAGAATTGGATTTTTACTGTGACGCAACGAGTTAAAGTGGATGATCAGTCACACTAAAAATCCGGACAATACCTTACGGTATGTCCAAATACTAAACTGGATCGAAGGCCACATTGGCCACGTAATAATACTCATACTCTGACTGGCGTCTACAGTCCTTAAAACATTTCATTTTAATACAAACTTCCAATTCCAATCTAATACTCAGATTAGGTGTCGGAACAATCGACTACCTGGTTAACTCAAATTAATGCTTTCAATGGTCTGATCCAGACTATCAAACTAGATTAGGTTAAAACAAGTACATATGAATTAGGTTTCCAATGATAAAGAACTAGGATTAAATCTAGTAAATACAAGATACTGTAAGGTTTGAATTATGAACCGAATAAACTGTCAAGTTAGAAATAAATAGGTTGTCTCAATCACATGATAAGAATGGGCACTGGTTATGCAACAAGTATTTGAATTAAGAATTTCAAAACAGGAATCTTACTATGATACTCCGAACAAAAGAGTACGAGTTAGTAAACTTGCCTTTAGTCCTTAGCTATTACGCAAAGCCGAAGTAATATGATTCTCATCTTCTTCTATCTTATGTCATCACAATTTTCTATTCCGATAACTCTTGGTTTCGGTGCATATGCGGTTGCTACGAGTCTGCACTACCGAGATCGAGTGTAACGCCCCCAAATCCGGGGTCGAAGGATTTGGTCGTCACACTGCACTCTCAATTCAAACAACATGTTCAATATTAAATCAACACAATAATATCATCTGCGACCCCAACTCTACCAATAATCTTTAAAGGTTACGGTGCTAGAAACAAGAATCCAAATTCCATTACATAAAATTTTCTTCTTTACAACCATTCTCTATACATACAATCTATAACACTTGTATAACTTCGATAAGAAGTATACCAGGCAGCAATCTTATACAACATAGTATTTAATAGAAATCAACTATATACAAAACCTATCACTAGCTCCAAATACTCTGGATCAAAACGTCTTTACGCTAATATCCTTTTCCATCTCTGACCAGCTACGCGGACAACTCTCGCCAATATACCTTTTTACTGGCAGGCTAAAATATATAAAGAAAACAAGTATGAGCGAAAGAATTGCTCAGCAAGTGCATTATCAAGTATAATATAAAAGGTTTCCAAAATAAGCTTTGGATTTTCAAATAACCAACTTTTGTTTTTGAACATTTGTAATCTCTAAAACTTCTCAAATCACATTTGGTAATTTACCACAATTTCTCAATCAGCTTCTCGCAACTGAATAGTTTAAAACACAAAAAGACTTATATTGGTCATCACGATGACCGAATCAATAATAACTACAATAGTATGTAGAAAATATGAAATAAATATAACTCATATGTCTTCTAGACCGTAGTTTGTACAAAATACTAGTTTTGAAGATAACAGATCTATTCACAACATCTTCTGAAACCAACAAATCTGGAAGGGTAGAATAATCCCAGAGTAAGAATGAGCCAACACGCTCGGTCATGAAATAAAAAACGCACTTCAAGACTTCAACATGGTACCGACTGGATATGCGGTATGAATAAAACTCATCAAGATAGATATCTCACGATTGCCAATGGAATCAAGGAAGAGGATTTCGACTATTTGGAATCCAAATATATTAAGAGTAAGTGATGTCAGCAAGATTGAAACCACTATTTATTAATCATCGAACCAACAAATTCACGCAATGAATAAACCTGAGTATCAGGTCATAACTCACAAGTACAAAACATATGGATGTAACTCATCTCAGAAATAAGAATTGATATTAGAATTGGATTTGTCACATTTATCAAATCAAAGGTTGAGCTGCTGGCCAACCACGCGTCAACCCCAGACTTGCTTATAGCAAAGTCCTCTACTGGATCCTAGGCCAAATCTGGGCCTTAATTTATTCCGACCATTAATATGGCCCGACCAATTACTGGTCTCATTTTAAAAACATTCCAATTCTATATTATATACATCAGGTGTCACTACAATTGACAACCTTACTTTCACAATCAGGTGTCGGAAAAATCTACAACCTTAATACAACAAACGCTGGAAAACTCACGTTCCAAGAAATAATTCAACTATGAAGAATCCATCAAGGAATAACAATATAATCTAGTATCGACGAGATCGACACAATATTGGGAGGTGCATATGAAAAGTGACAATATAATGAGATCAACAGAAATTGAAACAGCTCAACAAGATTAAGTCTGATATGAAACAAACATTATGAGATCAACAGAAATTGAAACAGCTCAATATAGAGTAGGGTTCAAAGAACTGGCTCTAGATGGCCTCAACAGTACAATTTATCACATTGTGGAAGAATTAGTTAAGATTCACCAATTTGGTAAGTGACAAGAAAGTCAAGTTCGAGTATAAGGAAAATTCAAGGTGAAGTTTATAACTTAGGGAAAACAAGGGTTTACTGACTTCTGACAGAAATAGTTTAAGTCCTTCGAACATATACTTATAATATATAAGCCTTGTATTTGAAGGAAATAAACCAAATCATGCACAACATATATGAATTCGAATCAGGGAATGGATCAGATGATCGCATTAACAAGAAATGATAATAATACTTGCATAGGTGCAAGATGGAAAATAGAATACTTGTAGAACAAGTAACACAACTTCAGAATTTAAAATAACCTTTTTACCCTCATAGGGTTCACAAATTCCCGCTCATCTAGGGTTGGTAATATTCCAACCTAACATTTTTAAATCAAGTCTTTGAAAGAAGGCCTTAGTATACAGCCCATAACTATCTTTTCAATCATTTCAATATAAGAATTATATCTTTCCAATCAACATGGAAATATGAATCTAAACTCAAAAGGTATAAAAGAATACTCGTCAATTTACGAGATTAAATAACATACTTGCAATTGAATGAAAAGGAATCAACATTTGAAAATTCAGTGAAAAGTATTCAACTTTCATAATAATAATTCAAGACAATATCACTCAATAATATGTGAAAGAAATAGACACTTGCAGTTTAATGCAAAAGAGTCATCATTTGAAATTTAGGAAAAAGTATGCCAATTGCATAATAACAATTCAAGACAATATCAATCAATTAATAAGCAAGGGTATAAACACTTGCCTCTGGTCCTTAGCTATTTCGTAAGGCTGAAATAATACGATTCCCTCCTTATTCTGTCTATCGCACGATTCTCTATTTCCGTCCTTCTTCGATTTAACGCTCTTGTGAATGCCACTAGTCTGCTCCTACCATTTCGAATCCACGTGTCTGCCTCGATAGTCAAACATGAGACGGTACTTTAGTCTTCAGAGTACGATTCTCACATTCCATAAACGATTGTAACTTAACTCCGACGCACTTACCATTCTTGCCGATATCTCTATTGGAAGAAAATACCTACACATGTCCTCTACGAGTGTTGACGTTCCCTTGGTGTTACGTCATCTCACAATAACCCAATCCGTCGTAAACAATATCTCATCCTTCTCCGACATCTCTTATTTAACATACTTCGATAATCTGACTCGTCTCGTCCAATAGACTCTGTTGCATAGACAACCATATTTCAATTGATAGAATAGTCACAGTTAATCAAATAAATAGCCCACGTATCACGCTCGTCGAAAATCTCTATACCATAAAAGTCAACATCTAAGTCAACGGCCTCGTAAATCTCCTTTTCTAACATTATTGACAAATTTCTATTCCAATTACCCCTCGTGACAATATTAGACACAACCAAAGTATTTAAACAAGTCTCAACACAATTATTCGTATTTATGACTCAACAACCAGATAATTCACATAATTTATGTAGCACATATTGACATTGAAATGCACTAATTACATCACATATGTCATGTAACGTACGAGAAATAATTTGTAACTCGAAAGAAAGGCCTAAAATGATTTTATAAATCATTTAGGAATTTTAAATAATTAATAAACATTTTTAGGAATACTTTTCCTAATTTAAATCACTTTTAAATCATTTTCCAAAATAATTAAAGAATTTTGGAAAATAAAAATATCCAAATAATTCCTCAAATAATCAGGGAATAATTAAATAAAAAATTTCAGAATTTAAAAGAAATTTTTAGAATTTAAAAGTCATTTTTAAAACTATTTTTCAAAATTTAAATAAACAAAACAGATTTTTATAAATTAAAAATAAATAATTTAGAAATTAATTTTGGTCTGGGGACCAATTTGCAACTTTGTAAAACTTCAGGGACCAAACTTCATCATCTCCAAAACTTGAGATACTAAACTGGAAAAAGCTCCGTCGCCAGCATTAATGGCTGACCAGCCACCGCCGGCGGTACTATTCCGGTCAACAATCCGGCCAAAAATCGTTTCTACACCAAAACTTAACCAAACTCAACGTTCTATATACCAAAACAAAGCTTGAAACACGTACAATCTAACCCACATATCCACATACACAAACAATCAACAGATTTTACGAACTAATGGTTTGAAATTTTGAAAAAAACTAACTATTCGAACTAGCTAATCTAGGAATAGAACGACTCGATTAAACATGCAAATTGATTACCTATGATCATATGAAGCTATAGGAACCATCAAAATCAACGGACAAACTCTAAATCAAAAAGCCCCAAATTTCGAGCTTAAGAACCCTAATTTTCGAATTGGACAATCCGGGAATCAAACAATGAAATTGAACACATATTTGGACTCCCTACAACCATACGAAGCTATACATACCATCAAATCACATGAACAAGCTCAGAATTAAAAATCCCCAAATTTCACATGAACCCTAATTTCGAATTAAAGAAAAATAATTCGTATGAAATTGACATATTATCCCACGCAAAATCTGATGGTAGATTATGAAACTAGATTCCAATACCTTCGATTTGACTATAAGATCGTTGAAATCGGACTCCGGTAACGCTTTCAAATTTGAGTTTGATTCTCAAGAACACGAAGAACACGTTTCACGGGTTTTTAGATTTTTAACTGTAATTAAGCTTTATTATACGCAAAACAAAGTACGATTCGCCTTTTTATAATAAACGGAAAATAATACCCCAAACGACAAATTTGGATCGATACTGATCCGATAGATCGCTTTAAATACAATTTAACAGAATAAACGCTTTAAATCTTTAATAAAGCAGAATACACGTTTTACGAGACGATAATCATCCATAAAGTACGGATAACTACAAGTATCGTTTAATACAAAATATACGAACCAAAATACCTCCATTACGAATATTTTCGAATACTTCCCACTTTAATGAATGAAATATTGGTGCGAACGATATACCAATTTCCCGAATAATTTGGGAACAATCCAAATTTTCTTTTCGATAAATAAAATAGAATAAAATAGTATGACATCCTTTTCAAAATAATTTCTAACTCCCCATACATTTCACAAAGCATCTCAATGTCACATATTCGATCTTTTAACGAATAACTTAACACATTTAAACAGATAAAACATTTAATAAATCTTAATATGAAATAAAATTTCATTTCACATCAAATATTGACACGTAATTTTCCCGGATCTTACATCGAGCTAGTCCAACTATTTTCTAGTTAAATATAAGACGTACTTTAGTCTTCGGAATTCAGTTTCTACATATTATAAACTTAAGCGAATGTATTTTTTTACAGAAAATTGGGCATGAACTATTCGTAAAATGAACTTTGCCCTGTTTAAAAACGTCTCCAATACAAATCACAATTTATCTATAACAATCCACAACATCTCCAACCATCAATCATCTATCATTTTCAACTACAACTCCGATAAGATACTATGCCATTTCAAGTAGCCACATTTAGCACATAGCGTATACTTTCATACAAAGATGAGTAAAGTGCATTTTGTGTACTCGCACTTTAGTCAAGACACCACTTGCAATATTATAGTTCAAAATTGAGCAGTTGCAATATCAATGTTTGTATTTCAATGCACTTTATTGCATTCCGTTAACTGAGGTTAACTCCGTTATTAATTTAGGGAGTAAAGTGCACTTTGTGTACTCGCACTTTACTCTAAAATGCATTTTGTGTACCCGCACTTTGCTCAATACATCACCTGCAATACTTTAGTTTAAAATTTAGAGTAAAGTGCGAATACACAAAATGCACTTTCGAGTAAAGTGTGAGTACACAAAGTGCACTTTACTCCCTAAATTAATAACGGAGTTAACCTCAATTAACGGAATGCAACAAAGTGCAGTGAAATACAAACATTGATATTGCAACTGCTCGATTTTAAACTATAGTATTGCAAGTGGTATCTTGACTAAAGTACGAGTATACAAAGTGCACTTTACTCTACAAAGATTGAATAGTTATGTATTATGTGATCTCGGTGTGTGAATTGTGATCATATATTTATAATCATTATATATACGTATACAACTAATCATGTAATTCAGTTTGAGCACACAACTCACTTATCAAAATATTTGCAAGTAAACCAATTGTAATTTGAACTGTGTACTCTGAAAGAGAAAAAAAAAACTAGTGCCATGGACTGCCTTACTCCCTGATTTTTAATAAATACAAAAATTATCATTTTTAAGTGAAATTTCGATGGGACATCCCTGGACATTTCATCCATCTACAATAAAAATTTCAGAAGAAATTTCCAATTTTAAGGCCTCCAAACAGAGCCGGCCGACAACAGGGTACCAAGGAACTCTGCGCACAACACATTATCCCTTAACAATTAATGTTTAGCGCGTAACACGTAGCATGTAATAATACATGTAACATACCACAAATAGTCTAGCGATCACTTATATTAGCATAAAAACCATACGTTTATTCATAACACACAAAATAGCTATCAATCCTAAAATTCAAGTTGACCAGTTCGAAAGAATAACATTTCACTACATCTAGATGGTCTCAAACAGAAAGGTTTAAAACATAAAAGTTGTAGAATTTTTCGAGACCTTTCCGGATTGGTATGGCCCGTTAAAAATGACCAATTAACGAATTCAGAAACTTTAAAACAAGAAGCTGCATAAGCAAACTGAGCCATGAGCACACAAGTAATTCAACAATTGAGACTTTTCAATCACAGAATTGGTTAAAGGAATGTAAACAAAATTTATAGAGCTTGAAAATATATTTTCAGATTTGTATGGCTCAAAATGACATCATAAGAAATCAACTTTCTATGAAATTTTAAAGAAACAATGCTGTTTTCGAAATTCTGTGTACACTTGATAAAAACCATGAAAGTACAAATACTTCGGAGCTGAATTTCATAAAACCCAAAGAACAAAAGTTTTAGAAAATTTCAATATCTTTCTGACAAGTATCAGACCAAAATCTCCCGACAAATAATGAATTAACTATGGATTTTATAAAATCACAGACTTAGCAGTTTTATAAATTCTGCGCATACAATACTAAAATAACCATAATTCCTAGCTCGTTAATCAAATCGCTATGATTCTTTCGCGTGCTCAAACTAGACTCTGAATAGAACAAAAATGACAGGAAACCACGGCCTAAACATAGCCTTAAGCTGCCCGAATATTCACTCCAAATAGAAGCAGTGCAGTGGAGAATTTTAATTGCAAATCAACTATCAATTCGGTTTCCCCCAACCCTTTGATCATAATTCAACCCCACACATGATTTATACTCCAAATTAAACCATGAGCATAACTACCCATCAAAATTACCAAATAATAACCACCTAATCAATTCGATTTAACCATAATTGAACAAAACTCAAAACTCAAACTTACTATACTAAAAACTTCGAAAATCAGTACATAAAATCAAAAATTAATGGCATATAAGCACAACACATCATTCATCGAACACATAAACATACAATCAGAGGTCACCGGCTCACCGGAGCTCATCGCAGGTGACGGACCGAACGTCTGCGACCCCCAAAACAGGTGGTTCCGCGTTGATTTAGCCATAAAACCTTCCCCAATATAATATATATTCATAAACTTCACATAACCATCAAGAACAAGCACGAATTGAAAATCCTAGAAAAATCCCCAATTTTTGGACTCCCACGAAACTCAACACTATGGACATATGAGTGTTGAGCTTCGCAAGGGCTTCAAATCGACTATTAACACACTGAATTTAAGTAACGAAATCGATTAGAAATTGAAGAAAGAAAGAGAGAGATTTGTAAGGGAGAGATGATAGGAGAATTGGGGAAAAACTGATCGTGAGGGTTTCTTTGTAACCCCAGGGGTATTTTGGTAATCTAATAATGCTGAAAATTGATTTTTAATAAAAGAAAACCAATAAATAGTATTTTTTTTAAATCCGAAATAAAATGAAAATAATAACTAAAAATCAAACTCTTTATTTAAAAACAAAGAGCACATACTTACAAGCTCACACATATTTTGAAAATATTTTTGTGATAAAAAATGAATTAAATATGAATTTTTCAAAGTTTAAACCACAAAATGGAATTTAAATCAAAAATCATTTTTAAATCCTTAAAACCGAAAATAAATTCCTCCATCAATTTTAGAAATTAATAGAATATAAAAGGAGAGTAATGAAAAATATTTCACAATTAACAGAGTCTCCGATGATTTTATAAAATTCCCAAAAAGTCAAAAAGATTTGTTTTTTATTAAGAAAATCATATAAATGCAACTAAAAGCATGCACATAAATTTTAACTCATACCATTCACCAGGTAAACATATAATTACCATATTTCAAGTATCAACCTTTCACAAAAGTTCACGTGTCACAAATCTCAAAATATTATTAAATAATAATGCAATACAAGTGTTTTTCTAAGTCGTTATATCCTCCCCACTTAATAAGATTTTGTCTCCAGAATCAGTCTACGTAAACAAACTAGGATACTTCTCACGCATTTTGCTTTTCCACAAGTTGCTCGACATACGATAACTTTGCTTGAATCTCTGTCCGCGCACATTCTACTACATAATTGGCGTCATGATTGTACTTCTTAAGCACGGATACATAAAACATATTATCGAAATTCTTGGCACGGATAAAATATCTACTCGATCCATAAAATTTTAAAACAAACTCAATTCGACAATATCGATAAAATAATCAACTTTCACAAAAAAATTAGATGAATACAATACATATAATACCATTTCTCCTCTTTTGAGAAAAACAATGAAATATTTAAATAATAATAATAAACCCTGAAAATTCGGGTTACTACATAAAACCTGTCACAAATTTAGTCTATAGAGGGTACCTAATTAGAAATTGTATGAATCGAAAATGTTTGTATTGATCGTCCAAATTATAATTATATTTTGTAATAATAATATAAATGTAAATTGAGCGTTGTATACTTATATTGAAATTTGTACTAATACTATCATATTCTAATTATGATAATTTATAATGTATTATTTTTTAAAAGTGGTATTTTAGTATTAAGTTGTGGTTGTGTGAAAATATAGTTACTTTCTTATTAAATTTAGTTTGCTTTTCTATATATTAATCATTATTTGTAATTTATTATTTGTCAAAAGTGAAATTTATTATTCATTTGTGATTATGTGAGAACTTATTTTTTTTATTAAATTTTGTTTGTTTTGTTTCCTTTTTTCAAATTTGTAAAATTAAATAAATTAATAATTAATTAGAACTCATGAATACTTCTATTAATTGAAGTATAGCTTATTTTAATTTTACAACATATTTTTAACACATACTTATATGATTAAGATAAACGTCCAAATTATAACTATGTTTCGTGACAATAATATAAATGTAAATGAAAGCATTACACTCAAATTAAAACATCTACTAATATTATCATACTCTAATTATGATTATATGTAATGTATTATTTGTTAAAACTGAGATTTTAATATTAATTTGTGATTGCATAAGAATATTGTTGTTTTGTTATTAAATTTTGTTTGTTTTTCTATATATTTGGTTATGATTATTTATATTGTATTATTTATCAAAAAAGTGATTTAATATTAATTTAAAAGTGTGATTTTTTGAGAATATTATTGTTTTTTTATTACATTTAATTTGTGTTTCTGTATGTTTCTTTTTTTTTTAATTTATAAAATTAAATAAATTCATAATTAATTAACTCATCAGTACTTTTGTCTTGTTGAGTATGAGTTTTACTAGAAGATAATATAGAAGGGGGGTGAATATATTATCTGTAAATTCTTTGATTATTGTAGCTTAAATATGTATGTTGTTAATCAGAAGATTGCGGACTAAAAATAAACACACAAATTTACTTTAAACCTAATATTGCATTAGATTAAAGGTTTCTACAAACTGTGAACTCGAGAATGAATTCTCAGCTTCGTTTTATTAGAGATACAGCTTGAATGTCTAACTTGAAAACTTACAACTAAAGATAAGGAAGCTGTATATTTATATAACTGTACACATCTTACTTTTACAAAACTAGTAATAGATAAAAAAATTGTCAAACCCTGTCTATACTATTTTGGTGAAAGTTGGCATCTTGTGATCTTCATTTTGTTTTACGTACTGCCAAATCCACATCTTTAACTGTTTCCTTTGATTGTCTCTCTAAGCTCCTTTGTAGGCTTCGCATGTGCATACTGCAATCGATTGTGAATGTTGCATATGCCTTGGTTTGATTTGATTCTTTATCTCCAAAACTTTGTCTGTTATTGATTAGAGATTTTTCTAAGTCCCCCATTCGCTATCTCTGAAAGGCTTGGTTCGATATCTTGACTTCTCGAATCAGTACAAACTGACTTCTCAAATTGACTTCTCGAATTAGTATTACTTGCATTTCTCGAATCATCTATCTTCACTTCTCGAACCAGTATTTCTAGTACTTTTCAAATTAGTATATTGACATCTCGAATCCTTGACATCTCAAACTAGTATATTTTGACTTCACTAATTGAGACAAGTCGAATTAGCTCATTTCTTTACTTCTCGAACCAATATACTTGACTTCTCGAATCTTCAATGTAGTACTTCTCGAATTGATGACTTCTCGAATCAGTTCATTTTGCACTTCGATAAATTTCAATCTTCAATTCTGCAACTCCTTTATTCTTCAATCTGTCTTCAAATTCCCTGAGGCATGATCTTGTGATCTTCTTCCAAGTCATATTTTAGGACTTATTTAATTGTTACAAAACTAAGATTACAATTAAACTAACTATAATGGAGAACCTTTGGAAACAAAGGGATTCCCTAGTTAAATGGTCAAATAAGTGACACAAAGTGACACAATACTATAGGCTTGTTATTAGATGTTTACAGGGATGCCTCTAGGACTAACATGTCTATTCAGTAAAATATGATTTTTAATTTATTTATAGCTTATTTTAATTTTATACCGTACTTTTTATACATATTTATATAATTAAGGTGATATATTTTATGATAATAATATAAATATAAATGAAAGCGTCGTATATACTTATATTCAAACTTCTATTAACATTATCATATTCAAACTTATAAATTTTATAACATTTTAGTAGCTTAGTAAGCAGACTTATGGTAACCGTCAAAATTATTAAAATATTTTGTGCTAATAATAGAAATATAAATAAAAGTATTTCTAAAAAGAAGTTTGGTTTTTGAATTTTAATTAAAGTATAACTGAAAGATTTTGTAGTGATGTACTATATGTGACAAACATTTTAGGAAGGTGTTAACCAACCAACCAAACCAATTATCTTATGTTTCTCTTATAATAGTATAATATAGAATAATTACTTTTAAATAAAAATAATGATACAAAAATTGCAATATATCCCACCAACAACATATTAAATTTTATTCAAAAGATATGAATAAAGTTAGAATTACACCAATTATTATATTATATTATATTTTATTAACAAAATTTGAAATTTAAAAATTAAAATATTTAAAAGAATCGGTGCTTTGCACGAGTTCTAAGGTAGTAGATATATGCTCTTATTTTTATTTTTTTTGTTGTAGTTTACTACTCCATCTGTCCTATCCATTTATATACAATTTCTATTTTGGGATGTCCCTCTCCACTACACCATATTTGACCTATTGCAATCCCAAACTAGGCTTGTGTTGCATAAAATGTTGCTATAAACAAAAGACTTGCTAATCTATTGTAACATTTTTAAAAAACGTTATATAAAATTGAAAAGTGTTACAAGCGGAAGTATCATTTTGACAATTGCAATACTTTTGAAAAAGCGTTACAATACCTATTACGTTTTTAATCAAATTGACCAGAATTTAAAGGCGGGAATTTAAACCTTTGGTTGGGCGGGCTAAAAATTGCTACCAAAATATTTCGTACCAGAGCCCAAAAACACAATCCCTCACAAAATAAAATTTAATTACACAAAAATACTCTTCGTCCCACGCCTCCCACGCCTCTCTCTCTCTCTCTCTCTCTCTCTCTCTCTCTCAACCTCTGATATCTCTCTCTCTATCGGCCTCTGATCTCTCTCTCTCATCTACCACACCTCTCTCAAATCCCTAAAACTGATTAGAGAACCAAAAACCCCAAAACTGATTGGAGCTTCAATTAGGGTAAAGATTCAATTAGAGCTTCAATTAGATGTAAGGTATTCATCTTTTTCATTTATATTGGATTATACATGTGTATATATACGTATGAATGTGAAAATCTTCGATTATTTATGTTCATGATTTTTTTATATGTGAAGTTTTTGTTTATTGTATTAGTATTAAATTAGTAGGAATTTTGTGTTAATTAGGAAGATTTATGTGTTTAATTTGTGAGAACTTTTGATGTGGACTAGTTTTGATGTTCGCTGTTTTGGAATTCACGCCTGCAGTGATGTGCTTATGAGGATGCAGGTAATTTATTGATAAACTTTGCTCTTTAACAGAGAATTTTTATAGATAGATTTTTTTTGATCAAACGGACTCTGTGAACAGGTTCAGACACAATCCTGTTGTGGAACTATATAGCAGGACTAGACATTGATTTCCCTCATATTTTTTGCTAATTTATATTTCTTTTTTTGGTTAATTGATAACATATCTATATTTGGAGTAGTTTGTTGGTAGTAGTCATGTCAACCGTGGTAATTGTATGTGCACTTGTAGGAGTAGGGGTAAGATCTGGTATATGTCTTCCAGATTGTCTAGTACATAGCTGGAAAGATTCGAAAGAATCTGTTCTTTCAATTTACAAGGAACTTATAGCTGCAGGACTTAGGATATGGGTATATAGGTATATTTTTCTAAACACATAATTTGTTAAAATTTCCTTCTCAATTCGCATCTTTAAGTATTCGTTTTGACTGATTCAGCAGTGACACTGATGGAAGATTACCGGTTTTATGCACAAGATACAGCTTGAGCACCCTCGTGCTTCCAATCAATAGGTCATGTATAGTTATAACTGTATAGTTCAATAGGTTATCAATCAGATATTGTGTTTTAGGGGTGGATTTGGAAGGGAAAAAGTTAAACAAGAGAGAAAGAAATGGATCAAATCATTTAGCCTATTCTTAAAAATATTGAAAAAACATAAATCAAGACTATCCCAATCAATGCTCCTCTTTCTAATTTTCTTTGATCTTTTCATTATTTCATACTCCTCTTTCATATCATCAGCAAACACAACATTACTTTTAGGCAACAGTAGAGTTTTAGGATTTTTAAGAGGAGCAAAAATATCTGACAGATCTTTGTCCAAGCATGTTAAAATTTAACAGTGTGTTGCCCCCATTATTAAATGTATCAGCATTGAACTCAACACCATTGTCTCTACATTCTATAAATTACAAACAGGACTACCTCTAAGTTTCCTCTAAAAGCAAACACTGAATATAACATGTCAAAGTTATTAGATATGACAAACCTTTGGCAAAAGAGATATCAATTGTCTCTACCTTATCATCTTTGACTAATTTGACGATTCAAAGAAGTTTCAACAGAACTTGATATTTAATCAAAATCAAGGCATATAACCACTTTGTTCAGTCCCAAACATCAAATTGGACACTTCACTAACTGATGCACTAAAAAGACCTTTTCGAAGTAAGCATAATCCAAGATTATGAAGCAATTACCTCTAGAAGATTTAAACCCATCACGACAGCCAAACCAGAAGCTGCCAATGGTAGTCCTTGTCCTACCTGCCCGTATGCCTTCCCAACAAACGAAGCTGCTATACCAAGTAACGCTAATGTAGTTGCCAAACCCAATTCAAATGCCAAAGAATCCTTAACAACCTGATTACAATGAACAACATCTTTAAGCATGCAGAAGCTTTCGTGTGTGCAGTAACGTGTTTAAATAGTAAATATTATGTCGAACCATGAGGTAATCAAATATAGCTTCTCAATAAGGTTAATTTCCTAGAAAATCTAACTATTAAAGCACAGTTTCTTAAAAATATTCATCTTAACGAATAAGATCGTAGGAGTGCATAACAAAAATTGACTTTCTAGATTTATTGACAATACTTCCATTAACTTCAAATTAAATGGGGAAAAACATATGAAAACCATCCCACGATAACTATACATGTTAACGAATATACTTGGAATCAGTATTACCTTTCAGAGTGTTGTTTAACTATACATGTATCTGATTGATAATATGTATGTTGGAATCAATAGGTCAAGTGTTGAGAACCCTTGGTTTGGCAAATTTTGGTAATCAAGTTTTGTATCTGATCATCTCTTATAACTGTAATGAAAAAAGAAAAGAAGGTGGAGTTCTGAAACATTTGAACTCTCCTAGTAGAATACTTCTGTTAGATGGAGGTATCGGCAGATTTACAATTCTGTTGGATCTTTTTTCAGCTTATTTACAATTTCTTGGAGGATTCCCTTATATTGTTGAATCAAGTCAAGCTACTGCGAGACTATAGTTCTCATCTCTTTTATTTCTTCTTCCAATCTAGTTCATCGAATTTTTCTCTATAATTGTCAACTTCCTTCATTTACAAAGTCATTAGGAGTAGCTTTCAGTGTACATACCCATTAAAATATATGTGCACACATATGCAGCAGATATATTTATACTATTTTGTTTGGCGAAACAGGTGTGAAACCCTAAAAAGTGACTTCTTTGTTGTTTTTTGCAGCAAATGGTAAAAAGGCAAGAAAGAGGCATTTTTCTCGACAGCTCTGAAGTACCACCTTCCGGGAGACAACTCCGGAAAACCAATGTTGATGAGGTTGATCATCTGAACCTTCCCACCAGACCTCTGTCCAACTGAAATGTATCTATGTTCTGATGATAATATGTTTAACATTTCAAACCTCTGCTTTTATGTACTTAAATATATAATATTTGTTATTCTTTATTGTTACCCAGTAAACGTCTATTACAGAAGGGGGGTTGAATGTAATTGTATGAAATAATCGAACAGACAAAGATAAAAACAATCAATATCAGCTTTTATTAAACTTTATAAAAACTGATGCAAACTCTCTCAAGAAACTATGAGTTCTTAAGAGCTGCTAGGTTTACAAAGATACTCGTGTTCAAGATATTACTTTCGTAAAACCTATCCTGTGTTTATATATACACACAGCTACACATTCTGTTACACAAGATAATCTATATTTAATTAAATTGATCTTCTTGTCGCTTATCTTCTGTAACAGCTTCTACAAGATATATCTTCATGATATCAATCCTTTCCTGAAATCGCGGAATAGTATCAATTACCAACAACCGACTTATCCTGCCACTGATGATGACATCATCAGACGTCATCTCCTGATGCTCTAAGTACTGATGCTATCCGATCCTGATGCACTCATTAAATCTTCATTTCCCAACAATCTCCCCCAATTTATACTTTCTGAAATAAAGCATAAATTCTCTGGATTTAATGATGCCAACACTTCAATCAAATACTCGTAGGATTAATATAAGGATTTCGCTTAAGATATACTTCATAATCAGACACTTTAATAAACCCCATGTTCTTCTGAAGAAACTGCTTCATCAACTCATCTTCTTTCTCTAATAACAGATCAATCATTCTTCTTCTCAGCTTCCTCAGTTTTTTTATCATCTTTGTTTGTCTGATAAATTGCTGCTCTCAGATCCTCAATAGAACTTCTCAACATTCTGTCATCTAGATAAATAAGTTTAACTCTCTCACTATCAGGACAGAAAGACAAATACTCTTCACCCAAAGTCTTTTCAATGAAAGCACTTCCTTTCTTCATTTCCACTTCTTGTCCATCCATATCAATGTGTTTAGGAGCATATCCAATATCTTTCTGATTTAAACCCATCAAATGCAAATTGATACTGGATTGAATCTTCCTTCTCCATTTTAGACACACATCATTATTAGGAACAAACATATACTGCACGTACCTCAATTCTTCTAAGTTCTTCATTGAGACATCCAGCTCTGTCAGTACAAACGTTGATCCATCCTTAAGAAAATACACCAGCTTTTCTTTAGGCAGATTTCCATCATGAATGTCATACACCATTTGAACAGATATAAGTTTGTCAAGATGCCTTTGAGTAACTTTATCACTCAGATTTTCTGTTAGACATGCTTGATCAAATGATGCTGCCTGAGGAATTATTTCTGCGGCAGGATGACCAATTCCTCCATATGTTCCTGTTCGTCTGCATTCATTCTTCTTCTTCGCAACTTCTTCATAAGATTTCTTGAACTTTCCAGATCCACCAGTGCAAGAAATTCCAGGGAGACTTTTGATATGTCCACTTGATTTAAATATCTCATTGAGCTGAAAATGAGATTTATCTTCCCTGATATCATAACCTTGACTTTTGCACCCTCTAACCTTCTTGAATCCATAAGCATTTCTTGAACTCCTTACAACATCATCCTTCTTTCTCAGATATTCCTCCAAAACCATTCCTGACTTTGTGAAGCTTTGTTGTTGCAAAGACTTGAAATAGTCTTTTTCTGCTTGTTTAGCTGCTTCCATATTTAATGATGTTCTTACAAGAAATATTTGTCTGTCATTCCTTGAATCTTCTCTTCTTCTCCTTCTTTGAACTAATGGAAGATCATCACCCTCTTCTTCTTCTTGAAGTGATGTTTCAATATTTTGTTCAGTAATCATCACTTGAGGTGGTCCTTCAAGAACTTTCTTTCCTTTTCCCTTAGCAGAAACATCAGTTAATCCAGATGACTTATCTGCACCAATATTTGATCCTTCTTTGATCACAATACCTTTTTGAGAATTTGAAGGTGGTTTGACAGTACTTCCTCTTCCTCTGCCATGACCTCTACCTCTCGTCTTGTTTCCCTTCCTTTCACTCCTGACAGTTCCTTTTTGTGAATTCAGCATTTCATACTCTATCCTCTGGGCTTCCACCATTTCTTCTAAATCCTCATCAGGATACATTTCTTGAAGAAGTTTTCTAGCTTGCTGTTCATTGAATGCTTCAAGTCTGGGATCTTTATAGTGCACAGTGTATTCTGTTCCATCAAT
This sequence comes from Heracleum sosnowskyi, assembly GCA_030848705.1. NCBI lineage: Eukaryota > Viridiplantae > Streptophyta > Magnoliopsida > Apiales > Apiaceae > Heracleum > Heracleum sosnowskyi. The sequence goes on from CM061243.1 coordinate 66,885,229, forward strand.
ATTCACAGTTTGATGAAACTTCTTTGCCTGCTCAGCTGTTGTCACTATGATATCATGAGATCGCTTTTGAGAACTAGATCCAGAGACTTGTGTTGACTGTCGACTTAGACTTGGATTAGACACAGTGTTTCGTGTCCGTACATCAGCATCAGAAGATACTTGTTTCTGACTAGAACCTCCATCAGGAGCATCATCCTTTCTTAGAATACACAAATCCGGAGAGCATTTGGTTGACACCACTTTCTCCCCCTTTTTGGCATCAGTACCAGCATCAGGAACCAAAGCGGAGAGAAGTAAATCCAACTTGGCATCCATAGATTCAGCCTTTTTCTCCAAAGTCGCAATTCGATATTCTAGAGAGACATGATCTCGATGAACACAGGAAAAGTCTCTTGAAGTGCGAGCAACAGATTGAGTATTTGCTGCCACAACATCAGCAATACTCTTTGCAGTCGTAGTCCTGACATCTTGAATCTCTTCAAAAATAGCCTTAAGCATGAGAGAAGTACCTTTAAGATGAGCTTGAAGATCCGAACTTTGAATCTCTTGAAAGGCAGTAGCTAAATGAACATGAGCCCCAGTGATACCAACAAAAGATGAAGGATCAGTCCAAGAGTGATCCCACTGAGCTCGTCTGTGACTAGTCAGAATGTCCGTGGACTCATCATCAGGACCAGATTTATCAGAGCTGGAATGAGAACTGTGGGACTGATCCTGAGACGCTACAGGAGTATTTGATGTACCTGCATCAAAATCAGTAACCCCTAGATCTCTCTTTTCTTTTTCAGTGATCTCATCACTGCTCACCATCACAATATCTGAGCTTTTGAGAGCCAGATTTTCCTTACACAAATGCATAGCATTGTCACTCAGTTCTACCTCTCCTTTTGCCAGTTCAGGAGACTGCCACTCAAAAATTCTGTTTTTCTCTAGATCTTTTCTCTCATTCTCACGAAAAAGGCTCAGAGCACTCAGAAACGAAGAAATAAGAGATGGCAGAGAAGAGTGGAGTGCAGTCATACTGACAGGGGTTCCCTCAGTCAAGGGTCTGTCAGTAGTCATCCTGACACCAGGAGAGTAAACAACCATAGCAGAGTCAGGGTTAGTGACAGTTGCTGAGTCTTCAGTGTCCATCGGACGAGAGGATAATGGTTGGACCATGAGAGCCGGACTGTCAGTATACTGGCATGCTTCCATACTTTGAATGAAAGGTTCTTGTGGAGCCTGGACAACCTGGACTGCTTCAGTAAAGTGTACTGAAGGTTCTTGTGTATCCTGTCCGTCATATTGGTCTTCAAAAACAGAAGATGAAATACCCCTTATGTCCTGATCAGTTTCAGGCAAGAACTGCTCCTTGTCGTCATCCACCCTTTGAGCAGATGGTTCTTGTGTGACTTGATCTATGTGGACTGCTGATTCACTTTGAGAACCAGGTTCTTGTGTATCCAGATCAACAGTTGGAGCTTCTGATGGTTTTGCCTTAACATTCCTTTTCTTGGTTCGGGCAAAACAAATCTTCCGTTTTCGACCAGCCGACTCAGCTATTTCTTTTCTTGCTTCAGTTTCCAGTCTTTTGATACGATCATAAGACATATCAACTTTTTGTGTCTGTGGAGATACAGTAGGACTGGAATCAGAGACAACCACACTATCAAGAAAGGGTTGCACATCAGTGGCAGTAGCATCAGTAACAGGTACTGCATTAGCATCAAGTCCGAGATCAGAAGAGAGAATACTGTCCGGAGCATCAGTAGCAGAACTGTTGTGAAGTGAGGTGTGTAGAGCATCAACAACATCAAAATGAGAGTAGAGAGTGGACTTTCTTAATCTTTGCCTTTTGAAAGATGGTGATGAAATAGGTGCCACGGCCTAAGGAGATATTTTGAATATCGATGACAATAGAACATTATCATCATCACTATCAGAATCAGTATCAACAACAGTTGTATGCTTTCTTCGTGAGGCTAAAATTTTGGATGCCATACCAACTGGTTGACTTCCTTGTGTCTCCAGAGTATCAGTGTGGGAATGTAACAAGGTCCTTGATCCAGACGACTGAGAATGTCGTACTGATTTGGCTAACCTTGTGTGTTTTACAACTGATTGCTGTTGAGAGCCATCAGAGGTGGGATTTGAGTGTGTAGGAATCTGTTTAGGTTTTGTACTTGGGTTAGATCCAGAGGGGTAGCAACAACAGGCCTCTGAATCAGAGTACGAGGATCTAAGCCATAAACAGTAGGCAACCTCTGTCGTAGAAATTGCCTGACCTGTTCAGGATATACTACATCACCCTGAAACATTTGTTTTCCCTTTAACATGTACTCCTGAAAGGATCTAGGAGTATTCTGAAACACAGGCAACAAGCAATCATCTTGAAAAGTAACATTAGGGCAGAGGTATGTAAAAATCAAATGCAGAAAACGACCAAAGTAGACAGTTTCCCGATTCTCAGTTATTCTACTACCTATGGAATCAATTAGCATACTAGCTATATTAAAATCAGATCCATAGATTAGAGAGTACCCAATGTTTTGAGTTGCTTGAGTGAGAGCATCAAAGTTTGAGCTTTTGTTCATGAAGCACTTACCTATGGAATCAAAGAAGAAATTCCATTCTTGGCGAAGCTTCGTTCTGACCAATCGACCCATTCTGGTCATATCACCATTATAGCCAATTTTGGTGAAAAACTCCCTGAGCACCGCCTCCGAAAAGAAAGGAGTAAAGGATGTAGGGCTCCCCAGGTGCAAAGCTCTTTGAACAGTAGTGGGAGTAACCTCATAGAGATCATTCCTGTAGGAAAAAGTAAGTCCGGGCTGAGTATTAGAGGTACCTGGAGTGTATGTTGCAGTACTCCAAATCTGCATCACTGCCTGTGCAGAAATTGCCTTGGGTTCTGTTAGAGCAAAAACCCAATTGAGCTAGAAATATTCTGATGGCCTCCAATCTGGCAACTGGAGCAAATGTTTCATCATAATCAATGCCTTCTTGCTGAGAATACCCTTTTGCGACAAGTCTGGCCTTGTTTCTTGTAATTACTCCATCAGAATCAGTTTTGTTTCTGAACACCCATTTAGTGCCCACAATAGATCTGTTTTTGGGTCGTGGAACAAGTTGCCAGACTTCATTTCTTTCAAACTCATTTAGTTCTTCTTGCATCGCAGTTACCCAGTCAGCATCTTTCAAGGCATCTTCAATTTTCTTTGGTTCTTCCTGTGAGAGAAAATTGTGAAATAGACACTCATTCTGAGTTGCATTTCTCGTTTGAACACCGACATCAGGATCTCCAATAATGAGATCAGGAGGATGCGCTTGTGTCCATTTTCTTGCTGATGGTAACATGGTTCTTGAACTTGATGCTCCCCCTGCATCCATGGCTTCCTCAAAAGAACTACCTTGAGTTATATGCGAAGCTCCCCCTGCATTAGTGTCTGGAAAAGATCCATTTGAATCAGAATTACTCTGATGGCTGTCACTTGATGTACTGTCAGTACTGGCATCAGTGCTGTTATCAGTACTTCCATCAGTATCTGGAGAAGAGTTGTTTTCAAGAGGTTCATTATTTGTAATATTATCAGTAGGCTCCCCCTCAATGTCATCACTACTGATTTCAGCTTCTAGTTCATCTCCAAAGATCAATTCCTCATGAGTATCTTCATTAATCCCAGTGATTTTCCTGTCATCAAACGATACATTTACTGAGACATTCAAAATCTTAGTTCTCAGATTATATACCTTGAAAGCTTTTGTTGTGTCAGGATATCCAATAAAAATTCCTTCATCTGCTTTTGCTTCAAATTTTCCAAGCTTTTCTGGGTGAGGCCGTAAAATGAAGCATTTGCACCCAAACACATGCAAGTGTTTCAGGCTTGGTTTCTTCCTCTTAATCATCTGATATGGAGTCTTGCCATGTCTTGTGATCAGAGTACAGTTCTGAGTATAGCATGCAGTGTTAATGGCCTCTGCCCAAAAGTAAGTTGGGAGCTTTGCTTCTGCCAGCAATGTTCTTCCTACTTCAATTAGAGTTCAATTTTTCCTTTCGACTACTCCGTTTTGTTGAGGAGTACCAGGAGCAGAGAATTGTTGTACAATTCCTTTTGATTTGCAGAAATCTTCCATTGTTGAATTTTTAAACTCAGTTCCATTATCACTGCGAAGAACTTTGACTCTGTTACTTGATTCATTTTCCAGCAACTTGACATGTTCTATCAGAATCTCTGGTGTTTCACTCTTTTTATGTAGAAAGTATACCCATGTGAACCTTGTATACCCATCAACAATCACTAGAGTGTATCTTTTCTTGTTGATAGACATCACATTCACGGGACCAAATAGATCCAGATGCAGCAGGTGATAAGCCGTGTCTATTGAGTGTTCTGATATACTTTTGAAGCTGATTCTCTTTTGCTTTGACTTTTGACAGGCGTCACAGAGTCCATCAGAAGAGTACATTGCTTTTGGTAGACCTCTCACCAAATCTTTTCTTACTAACTCATTGATGTTGTTAAAATTCAAATGAGAAAGCTTCTTGTGCTAGTTCCAACTTTCATCTACTGATGCCTTTGACAAAAGACACGTCATTTTCCCATCAGTAGCAGATTGTAAGTTGGCTTCATATATGTTACCACGTCTATAACCCGTAAGAATCACTTTTCCATCTTTCTTACTAGTTATTTCACAATAAGATTCATAAAAATTGACATGGTAACCTCTATCTGTAATTTGACTGATGCTTAAGAGATTATGCTTCAGTCCTTCTACAAGAGCTACATTCTGAATGATGACATTTCCAATCACAATATTGCCATATCCTAAGGTGTGTCCTATGTTGCCATCTCCATAGGAAACCTTTGGGCCAGCTTTCTTTTCAAAATCTGACAGCAGGGACTTATTTCCTGTCATATGTCCTGAACATCCACTATCCAGAACCAAAACATTTTTTCTGTTGCCCTGCAATCAACATTTCAATCAGTCAGAATTTTTAAGAACCCACACTTGTTGGGTCATGTTTTTCAATTTCTTGTTAAGATTTGCAGCGGATTTTTTTCTTAAATCATATTCAATTGAATTAACTCCACTTGAACTTGATTTAACAGAGTCTTTCTTAACATACACATTCCTAGTTAACAAACTCAATTTATCACAAAAATTTGTACCTTTATTAAATTTAGGCAAAGGAACATAATTGTCATGGTACAAATTGTGATAACTAGTACATGTGTAAACTGAATGCCATTTGCTACCACAGTGAGAACAAGGATTCTGTGGTTTATAATTAACATTTCTACTCCTAACATCAGAAATAGAAATTTCAACTCTCCTCTTTTTATTCTTCCTGCAATCAATGGCAAGATGATTAGTATTTCCACAGGTATGACATGTCTTTCTTGGAGCATTAGGAATATATTTATAATTGTTCGACTTGTCTATACCTAATTTTCCATTCCTATGCCTTTTAGGAATCTTCTCATTTTTCTTACCAGTCACTGCATTGATTTTTTTTTTAACTTACCAGAGGAGAGATGTCCTAAGTTCTTTTCTTTTGTGATTCTTTTCTGAACAGTCTCAGTGCATATTTTAACATCAATCTTACCAATGGTTTTAGTATTGACACTTGAACAAGGAGTAACAGAAGATTCAATTTCTGTATTTGAGTTAATTTCTGTATCAGAAACAATTTCTATTTCTTCTTCAGAAATTAATTCAGTATTGGAACTTGAACCTTTCTCAAAGATAGAGTTGACTTTCATATCACTAGCAGGAACAAATTTTATGTGAGTGGACAGACTTATGTTTTCATCTTCTTTTGCCTTATTCTTCTTATATCCAAGACACTCTTTCCAGTTTCTATCATTTATAAGTAAATGAGTCTGTTTACCAGAATGAGTCCACACTCTTATTTGTTCTCGTTCTTTCCTTAACTCTTTTTCTAGAGATTCTATCTTTAACATCTGTTCTATTTCTATCCCTTTAAGTTTCTCACACAAGTTTTGAGTATTTTTTAAAATGACCAACTTAGTCTCTAAATACTCATTTCTTTCCTTTAAATCAGCTGACTCCTTTAAAATTCTGATGTTCTCCTTAGATTGATTATTATAGCTAATATGCAAGTTTCTAAGGAAAGACTTTAATTCACACATGTTATCAGTATCAAAAGCATAAGCAGTTTTAGGTACCTTATCAGATGCTTCTTCAAATTCAGCCATCAATGCATAGTTTGTTTCTTCTTCTTCTTCTTCAGAATCAGAAGAATCCATCCATCCTTTGTTTGACATGACAAGCGCCTTTCCAGTTGATTTTCCAACTTTGGGTTTCTTGCATTCAGTTGCATAGTGACCCATCTTGTCGCAATTGAAGCATTTAATCTTAGAGAGATCAACTTTCTTCTGTTTACCTTTCCTGTCAGAATATCGATCTCCTTTTGTCTTTCTTCCATCCTTTCTAAATTTGCCCTGCTTCATTCTTCTGAAACCTTTCACCATCATGGCCATCATCTGCACTAGTTCTTTGTCAGAGTCATCATCTGATTCCTCATCCGTACTTTCATCAGTATCAGTATCAGTATCTGACTTTATTACTACATGAGCTTTAGCCTTCATTTTTCCTTGGTGCACACGTCTTTCCTTTGATTCCACTTTCAAAGCCACAGATTTAGGCTTTCATCTTGTACCTTCCTTTTGCTTGATCTTCAGATCATATGTCTTCAACATTCCATAGATTTCATCAAGAGTCATCAAGTTCATCCTATAAGTGTGCCTTATAAGATTCTGTTGAGTTATCCATTCCATGGGTAAAGATCTTAAGAACTTGACGTTTGAGTCTTCAACGTCATATACCTTTCCCACCAACGACAATTCATTTAGCAAGGTAAGAAATCTATAATAAATTTCTGTAATGTCCTCATCATGCTTTGCCTCGAACTGCTCATATTCTTGAATGAGAATGCCCCTTCTATTTTTCTTGATTTCTTCAGTTCCTTGGCATTCAACTTCCAAGGCATCCCATATTTCTTTAGCAGTCTTACATGCAATAACTCTGTTAGATAAAACAGTATCTAAACCATTATGTAAGATATTTCTAACCTTTGCATCTTTGATTATTTGAGCTTTATCCTCAGGAGTCCATTCACTCTTTTTCTTTGGTGCCAGTCCCGCAGGAGTTGTCTCAGTTGCTGCGACTAGTTCAGTTGGGATAAATGGTCCATTGCTTATCCTGTCTATATAATCAGGATCTGAAGCTTCAAGATACATAAGCATTTTCACCTTCCATGTTGAAAACTCTGTTTTCTTCAACATCGGAATTTTCATGGTTTCATATTTGTTCCCCGACATTTCGATCGTTTCTGATTTGATAAATTATCAGTTTGCTCTAATACCAATTGTTACCCAGTAAACGTCTATTACAGAAGGGGGGTTGAATGTAATTGTATGAAATAATCGAACAGACAAAGATAAAAACAATCAATATCAGCTTTTATTAAACTTTATAAAAACTGATACAAACTCTCTCAAGAAACTATGAGTTCTTAAGAGCTGCTAGGTTTACAAAGATACTCGTGTTCAAGATATTACTTTCGTAAAACCTATCCTGTGTTTATATATACACACAGCTACACATTCTGTTACACAAGATAATCTATATTTAATTAAATTGATCTTCTTGTCGCTTATCTTCTGTAACAGCTTCTACAAGATATATCTTCATCATATCAATCCTTTCCTGAAATCGCGGAATAGTATCAATTACCAACAACCGACTTATCCTGCCACTGATGATGACATCATTAGACGTCATCTCCTGATGCTCTAAGTACTGATGCTATCCGATCCTGATGCACTCATTAAATCTTCATTTCCCAACATTTATTCATTCCATCATACTGACTAGTTTCTGTATCCTTTTTCTTCGTAATTTTTGTAACTTTGTGGTTACAGGTGACTGAAAAGATAGAGTTGAATCCTAGTATTTGGTCTTTTTGCAACTCTCTGAGCCACAACAAGATGAGCAGTACATTTGCAATCCGAGCAGGTGACTTATATCTGCTTTTTTAATCTTCCTATGAGTTTATTGTATATGCAATTATCGAGTATGCCTTTAATACATTCGAGCTCCAGGAAATTATGTCCCAGAACTGGCAGACGGCATCCAGGAAAACCACAAGGACTGTTCCTTGCATATTGATTTAATGGGAATACTGGTAGGGTTCATTATTTGATAATTCAGTGCAAAATTTAGAAGTTGTTCTAGGCTGCAAACTTTTTAGTTTAACAGACTAGAGACTAAGAACATCTGGAATTTTCTCTAAACTAATTACTAAGAAAACCTGTCCTCTAAGATCATACAAAGGACAATCTGGAAGACAATGATCATGAGCCGACAATCATGAGGATGACAAAAGTGATGGTTTATGATCAGTTCTTTTACTTTGTATGTGCCTACTTTTTTTATTAGGTTGGTAATTTGACATTGAAAGGCATATGTCTAGGCCTATTTGTAAACACCGAGGATTCTACTCAACTTTAATTAAGATGTAATAAGTAAAAAATAAAAATCAAATGTCACAGGAATCTCAGAAGATTATATCTGTCAAAGAATGAAGATTAAAGTCATCTACAGACTTGAAGTGATTCTACATTGAAAGAAGATCAATTTGTTGATCAAGCCTCAGTGAAGTATTCAAGCTCAGTGGATTTATTAAAGTGACAGATGTTAGGCTCAAGACATGTCTGAATACCACCATTAACAAGCCTACACTATGTGACTATGTCACATTACATGACCTAGTGAGTTCTATCACTGGGATATAGTATAGGTCTCTAATGTACTTGTCTTGTTCTCATGAACATTAGCTTGATCATGTATGCTCAAAGTTATAATGAGCTTAGTAAAGTTTCTTGCATCTAGATTGTATATAGGCCACTGAATAATTGTCCTGGTAGAAGTTCAGAAATGTTCATGCAGCAGGACAAAGAAGAATAAGGCCATGAAGGAATAAGTTGCAGAAATTTGTCTAAGGCATTATATAGCAAAGTCAGAAGAAAGCTATGTCGCGAAGTCACCAATATCCATGTCGTGAAGTGCTATATCGCATAGTCCATTTTGTACTATATCGAGAAGTCCTCAAGACTCATGTCGTGAAGTGTTGAAGTCAGCAAAGTCAAAGAAGCCTAGATCGTGAAGTCCTCAGGAGCCTCATGTCGCATAGTCGTCAAATGACTTATGTCGCATAGTCGTCAAATGACCTATGTCACATAGTCGTCAAATGACCTATGTCGCATAGTCGTCAAATGACTTCTGTCGCATAGTCGTCAAATGACTTATGTCGCATAGTCGTCAAATGACCTATGTCGCATAGTCGTCAAATGACTTATGTCGCATAGTCGTCAAATGGGCTATGTCGCAATGTCTTCAAAGGCTATATCGCATAGTCCTTTCAATGGAGATCGCGAAGTCAGGAATGAAGTGGAGTTCACGATATCAACACTTAGCCGTTTACAACAAGACAAATCAAGGTACAGAACCAAGAATCAAAAGAGACAAATACTGAAGCATTTGTTCTGGCAAGGTGGTCCAAAGAACAGATGGCAAATCTACAGCTAAACTTGGAGAGAAAGATAAGAGACAAACAGCTACAGAAACGGGAAAGACTCCGAAAAGCAGGTGGTCCTTCCTGACACAGTTAACTTCTTATGGCAGGACAAGTTGGACTTTCAGCAAGGGGTAACTGTGTAAAAATAGGTGTGTGCACTAGTCTGTATAGGGCTTATATATATCATGTACACCCTATTGATAGCTGTAAGAGAGATACACATAGTTATTTGCTAAGCTCTTTTCTCTGTAAGCAAGCAAGTACAAACTGTTCTTGTTTAGAAGCCAGAAATTCGATTGTGAATTTCTTGGAAAGCTGTAGTATTTAATTTGCTTATACAAAGTAGATTAAAGTGATTGTGCGTGTTGTTTACTTTCTGCATATTACATAGCATAATCATATACAGTTTACATTTAGTTTCAAGAAAGCAAAAATCCATCAAACTATCCATTCACCCCCCTCTGTCTAGTTTCTAGGTGATATTCATTCCTAACAAGTGGTATCAGAGCGGGCTGTTAACATACAAACAGAAAAAGATCAAGAATGAGTTCACAAAAACTAAGCAGTATCAAGATTCCTCCCTTCAACAAGGAGCACTACAGCTTATGGAAGAAGAAGATGTTGTTGTTCATCAAAGCTTCTAATCCCATGTTTTTAGACATTCTAAAACATGGTCCCTTTGTTCCAATGATTGAGATTGGTGAGACAACTGTAGGCACTGAGATAATACCAGCAAAACATGTTCCAAAAGACCCCACAAAGTACACTGACTCTAAAAAGGAGAAAATAGCACTGGATGGACATCTTCAACTTATAATCTGTGAATCTATGGATTTCAACATGTATGGCACTGTTGCTCACTGTACTAGTGCCAAGAAGATGTGGGATCTTATAGAAGTACTCTGTGAAAGAACTACTGAAGTAAGGAAGAACAAGAAGCAGATTCTTGTCTCTCAATATGAAGCCTTCATGGCTCTGCCAAAAGAGGGAATCACAGAAGTGTTTGAGAGGTTCAACAAGCTGGTAAATGAGCTCAAACTCTACGACAAACACTATGAGACAGAAGAGCTTAACATGAAGTTCTTACTAACTCTTCCAGACCATTTAGAACCAAGAATCTCTTCCCTCAAAGAAAGAGATCTAACTAAGATTGGTTTTGATGTGCTGTATGGTGTTTTGAAAACCTATGAGCTGGAGTTGTTTCAAAAGAGATCCATTCAAGCTAAACAAGGGTTAATGGCAAATACTTCATGTGCCCTTATTGTTGACAACCTGAGTCAAAGAATGGACTCTCTTAAAGTCAGTCAGGTCAAGATTGAGGAGCTGGAAGTTGAAGACACTGGTGATGAGACCCAAGTTGTCTATGATTTGCCTGAGGATGATGAGTTTTATAGCATGGAAGAACTGGACAAAATGGAAAACAAATCTTTTGCTTATATGGCTAGGAGGTACCCTAACATAAGGTTTAAAAGAAAGCAGCCATTCAGGTCCAAGTTCAATACTGGAAACACTGGTGGATCTAGTGGCTCAAACACCTTCAACAAAGGAAAAGGGATTTCTGGTGCTGCTAAAGGTGGATACAAGACAGGAAGTGTGGATAGGACCAAAATAAGGTGCTATAACTGCAATGAACTTGGGCATTTTGCCACTGAGTGCAAAAAGCCTAAACAAGTCAAGAAGGACAAAACATACTTAGAGCTTGAAGCTAAGTATGAGGCTCTACTCAAGAAACAACAGGGTAAAGCTTTTATTGCTGAGGGAAAATGCTGGGATGACTCTGATGAAGAAGAAGAACAAGAGTACTCAAACTATGCCTTGATGGCATTTTCTGATGATGGTGATTCAAGTCAGGTACCTATTCTTACTTCTCTTGATATGACTCCCCTTCAATATAAGCAAACTGTTGAAGATATGAGTACTGAGATGTTTAATATTCATACTAGCATGTTAGTAGATAATGAAGAAATTGATAGACTAACTGCTAAGAATCTTGATCTTACAGAAAAGAATGAGGAACTTGAGTTAATGGTTGTGAACCTGGATGGTTTGAAAAAGGAGGTTGAGTATCTTAAAAACAAAGTGATTTGTGCTGAACAGATAGAGAAAGCCCTTAGGGAACAAATTACTGAAACTGAACTGAAACTAAGAAGCTTTAAGAACTCCTCTGAACTTATTCAAACCTATCACAAGGAACACACTGAAGACTGCAAGGTTGGAGTTGGTTTTGACTATGATAATGACAAGGAAAGGAAGAAGGTCAAGGGCAAAGGAAAAGAATCTTTTACAAACAAAAATGCCCCAACCATACTGTCATGTGTTGAACAACCCATCTTCAAAAAGAGTGTTGTTGAGTTTGATGAGGAACTACTGATCATCAAGCAACAACTACTTGAAGAAGATGAGGCTGCTAAAAACACTTCTTCCTCTCCTAAATCTGTCAGTCAGAAAGAAACCAAAGACAATCTTGTCAAGAGTCCTAAAGCAAAGAAAGAAGTTGTTAAGAAGAGGAAACAAAACAGAAATGGTAAGGTAGGTGTCAACAAGGGTAACAACTATGCTTATGTGCCAAATGCTCCCAGGAAACAATGTCAGAAATGCCTATCTGTTAATCATTTGACTCATAAGTGTAGTAAGCCTGAGGTTGTTGAAGTTGATGACCTGAGTAACCATTCTGCTAGTATAAACTCTAGTCATGATTCCTTCTGTGGTAAGCCTAATTGCATGACATGCTATGTGACTGTGATTGCTAACTGTTTATCTCTTAAGCATAAACTTGATTCTGCACAATCTAATGAATCACACACACACATGCATCCTCACAGGACAGGATCCCCAATCAGGGTTGAGAGGGTGAGCACTTCATGTGAACCTAAGAGTGTGAACTCCAAAGCCACAAACAATATGAAGTATCCTACTGTGATGAATGCAACTTATGACAGAAGAATTGTTAACAAAAATGTTTCTAAATCAACTGGACCCTACCATGTGTGGGTACCAAAAACAACTTAGTTACTTTGTGAATGCAGGGCAACAGGAATAAAAGAGTCATATGGATCTTGGACAGTGGATGCTCAAGTCACATGACTGGTGATATAGCCCTGCTATCACATTTTGAGGAAAAGGCTGGCCCATCAGTAACCTTTGGAAATGACAACATTGGTTATACCATGGGATATGGCTGTGTTAAATCTGGAAATGTCATTATTGAAGATGTAGCATTTGTTGAAGGACTAAAGCACAACCTCTTGAGTATTGGACAATTCACCAACAGAGGCTTCAAAGTGGAATTTGATGGAGATCAATGTCTAATATCAAAAAGAGGAAGTGGTGAAGTTGTTTTAACTGGTGTAAAGAAAGGAAGCCTGTTTGTAGCTAATCTTAAGGCTGCAAACAAGGGAGAAATTTGTTGTTTATACACTCAAGCCACAAATGCAGAATTCTGGCTGTGGCACAAGAAACTGTCTCACTTGAATGTTCAGGCAATGAACTCCCTGATAAAGAGAAAACTCATCAGAGACATGCCTGCTTTGGAGTTTGTACAAGATGGAGCATGTGAAGCATGCCAAAAAGGAAAAATCAAGAGATCTAGTCACAAGAACAAGTTGCTTAATACAAACTCAAAACCTCTGCAGCTAATTCACATGGATCTATTTGGCCCTGTGAATGTAATGTCTCTTTCCAGGAAGAAATATGCTCTAGTTATGGTTGATGATTATTCAAGATACACTTGGGTGGAATTTCTGTTCTCCAAGGATGAAGCACCTCAAGTAATTATAGAGCATATTAAGAGAGTTGATAAAGAAGCTCAAAGCACTGGTTCCTCTGTAGTTGCATTGAGAAGTGATAATGGAACTGAGTTTAGAAATTCCACATTGTATGAGTTTTGTAAAGATAAAGGAATTTCCCAACAATTTTCAGCTCCTAGGACTCCTCAACAAAATGGAGTAGTTGAGAGAAAGAATAGAACTCTCATTGAAGCTGCAAGGACAATGCTGTTGGATGCAAAGCTACCTACTAGCTTTTGGGCTGATGCTGTTAACACAGCATGCTATGTGCAGAATAGAACATTGATAAATAAGAAGTCTGGCAAAACTCCTTACTCATTAATGACTGGAAAAAGAGCATCCTTCAAGCATCTGCATGTGTTTGGCAGCAAGTGTTTTGTGATGAAAGATACCTCAGAACATATTGGAAAATTTGATGCTAAGGCATTTGAAGGTATCTTCATTGGATACTCTCTGGAAAGGACAGCATACAGAGTGTTTGTACCTGAGCAACACAAAGTTATGGAAAGCATGGATGTTACTTTTGATGACAAGAAGACTCCTGGACTTGAAATAAGTGAACAAGACAGTGTGCCATTGAGATTTGAGAACCAAGGATATTTAGAGGATTTTGATAATGAGGATGAACCCCCTGCTCAAACTGTCCCAGTAAATGAAGATCTTGAAGTTGATAATCCTCCTCAAACATCTGTGCAAGGATTCACAAACACAGGGGGAGAAGAAGATAATGCAACCTTCAATCAGAATGATCCTGATACTAGTCAAGAAAATGAACAGGGTCACACAAGGAAATGGGACAGGGCCCACACTAGGGATCAAATAATTGGAGATCCAAGTGAGGGTGTAAGGACAAGAAGGGCAACATTGAATACATGTCTGTATAGTTGCTTTCTGTCACAAGAGGAACCTAAGGTAATTGAAGAAGCTTTGAAGAATTCTGACTGGATTGTTGCCATGCAAGAAGAATTAAATCAATTTGAGAAAAACAAAGTATGGGAGCTAGTACCACCTCCTGAAGGAAAGAATGTCATTGACACCAAATGGGTGTTCAGGAACAAAATGGATGAAGAAGGAGTGGTGATTAGAAACAAAGCAAGGTTGGTTGCCAAAGGATATTGTCAACAAGAGGGCATTGACTATGATGAGACATTTGCACCTGTAGCTAGACTGGAAGCCATCAGAATTTTCCTGGCTTTTGCAGCTCACTCAGATTTCAAGGTGTATCAAATGGATGTGAAAAGTGCATTTCTCAATGGTGATCTTGCTGAAGAAGTTTATGTTTCTCAACCACCTGGCTTTGAAAATGAAAACTTCCCAGACTTTGTGTATAGATTGCTCAAGGCACTCTATGGACTCAAACAGGCACCTAGAGCCTGGTATGAGACCTTATCTCAATTTCTTCTTGAGCATCAATTTACCAGGGGTACAATTGACAAGACCCTATTCTTTAAGAAGCATGGAAATGATATTATCCTTGTTCAAATCTATGTGGATGATATCATCTTTGACTCTTCAAATGAAAAACTCTGTGAAAGGTTCTCTAAGTTGATGCAAAGCAAATATGAGATGAGTATGATGGGAGAATTAACCTTCTTCCTAGGCCTGCAAGTACATCAAAAGGAGGATGGCATCTTTATAAACCAATCCAAGTATGTCAAGGATCTTTTGAAGAAATATGGTTTAGAAGAGTCATCCCCAGCAAAAACTCCTATGTCTACTGCAATCAAGCTGGATGAAGACAAGAAAGGAAAGAGAGTTGATATCAAGGTCTATAGAGGAATGGTTGGATCACTACTCTATCTCACAGCTAGCAGGCCAGACATCATGTTTGCCACATGTCTTTGTGCAAGGTTCCAGGCTGATCCTAAGGAATCTCACATGATGGCTATCAAAAGAATCTTCAGGTATCTGAAAGGGACTCCTAATCTTGGGCTATGGTATCCAAAGTGCACTGGGTTCAACCTGGTTGGTTACACAGATTCTGATTATGCTGGATGCAGGATTGACAGGAAGAGCACCTCAGGAAGCTGTCAATTCTTAGGTCAAAGGTTAGTATCCTGGTTTAGTAAGAAACAACAGTCTACAGCAACATCCACAGCTGAGGCTGAATATATTGCTGCTGGAAGTTGCTGTGCTCAATTGCTTTGGATTAGAAATCAACTTATGGATTATGGACTAGTGTTAGAACACATTCCTCTGATGTGTGATAATACTAGTGCAATATCCATAGTTGCCAATCCTGTTAATCACTCTACTACAAAGCATATTGAGATCAGGTACCATTTCATTAGGGAACATGCTGCAAATGGTACCATAGAAGTCTCTTATGTTCCAACTGAAAAACAATTAGCTGACATATTTACTAAACCTCTAAATGAAGCTGTCTTGAACAGACTTGTGAGTGAAATTGGAATGCTTAATCCTTCATTTAGTTTTTCTAAGTAAATGTGCTAGTTAATTGTTGCAGCAATAAATTCTCACTGTGCTTAAATGATCTATTTATTTAGAGTGAAAATTAGCTGAGATATGATTTATAAATATTTCAGTATTTTACTGCATATTTTTCAAAATCATATTTGGTGGAGAAGTTGTGAGCTTTTGTGACATCTCGATATAGATGATTTTCAGAGTTCACGACACAGTTCAAATAAAACAGACTTATATCGCAAACTGTTGGAATTGTGAGACTTTGCGATATAGTTCATTTCATGAGTTTGCGACATAGTTCATTTTATGACTTCGCGACTTAGAATAACTATATCGACAAGTCTCCTCATTTGACAGAATTTTGATTTAAATTACTTTTATCTCAAAATTGATAAAAGTCTGACAAATTGCTTAGAATTCCAGAAAGAGAGTTATAGACAGGGTATTTCTACTATATCGCAAAGTCCTTCCTATTTCTTCATCTTGATGACTTTGCGACATAGTTCACTTTTGAGACTATGCGATCTACTTTGCAAGACTTTGCGATACAGACCATTTTTGACTTCGCGACATACAAATAGACTGTACATATTCATAACTCTATATCGCAGTGTCTCTATCATATAAATACTCTTTTCTAACCGTTCACAACTTTTCATCTTGTCTACTACTCTCTATTCTCAAACATAAACTCTAATTCTCTACTTTCTTCTTCACTCTCAATCTTGAAATGGCACCCAAATCTCAAAAAGCATCATCCTCAATCCCTTTAACCATACCAAAAGAAACAAATCTACTCACAATACCCTCAGAGGCGGAGGCAAACCCAAGGTACAAGTGCTTTGTACGGTTCTTAAACACTTCCTATCTCCGCCAAGCCTTGACCCTTAACCCCACTATGTATGTCGATGTATTGGAAGGGTTCTGGAGAACAGCGTTGGTCACAACAATGGCAAGGGAGGATGGGGTTTCGTTTCAGGAAGTGAGTTGTACAATAGGGGGCAAGTCTTTCCAGTTTGGGGAGAAGGAAATTAATGAAGCCCTGGGGTTAAAAGTTGAGGGTCATGATGCTGAAGCAACTGACAAGCAAATGGTGGATTTCCTAACCCTCATTCAGTATGCTGACAAGATTGATACGGCAAAGCTTAACAAGAAGTATGTCAGGAGGGAGTGGTCATTTCTATTTGACGCACTCCAAAAGGTATTTTTGTGCAGGAAGACAGGATGGGACCAAATCAGTCACATTGCTGTGAAGCTGGCCTATTCCCTAGACTACAATCAAGAAATCAATGTTGGAGCAATAATCCTCAAGGAATTGGCTCAAAGGCTAGGGAGGACAGTTCGTGGTAGAGGTAATGACATCTTTTACCCTCGTTTCCTTCAAGTTATTTTAAATTATCTTGATGCAAATATCCATGAATTGGAGGGTATAGATAAAACTAAAATGGCTTATTCCAAGTCCATGTCCAAGATTCTATTTGGGTCATTGGACACAAGGAATCAAGTGGATGTGATTCTGAGTGTGACCAAGCATATGCAGGACACATTTGAATCCTATCCACTTGATAAGCCCATATACCATGAACTTTCCTGGACAGGGGAGGCTAAGACTGAAGGTGCTACACAGTCTAACCCTAGCCTTCCTACCCCCTCCAATGAACCTCTTGCAAACAGTACCATAGAAGTTAGGCAGCCAAGTGCATCAATCTCTCAAAAGATTGGTGTTACTAAAAAGAAGTCAAAGAAGAGAGCCCTAGAAGTGATAAATGAATCTGTAGAGATAGAAAGTGAGAATCCTGAGTCACCTCTCACCAGACAAAGTAAGAAATCCAAATCCAAACCTACCACTGGATCCTCCCAACAGGATTCAGATGTGGAAAAAGGGGTACACCTATTACTGTCAATGGCCTCTCAACAGGTCATTGGCATTGAAAAGAGTAGTCTCCCCACTACAACCTGTACTGAGTCTGCACAGGATCAAGACCTCACTCTTGATCCTAGGAGAAATAAGGATGCTGACACATTGAGTGGAGAGCACATCACACTTGAACCTCCTCCTATTTCTCAGGGGGAGTTGCTAAAATCATCTCTACACCACACTTCTCTTCCAGATTCTTCCATAAAAATTTCTTCTGAACAAGAGAGTCATTCTAATGACAATCTTGCCATTGATCAATCACAATCAATTCCTATGATTGAGCCAATTTCAAGTGACATGGTGCATGACACTGTGCTCACCACCCAGGCACCACATCAGGTTGGTCAGGGAATGCATGTTGGGGCATATCCTAATGACACCAACAAAAACATAGAGGATTCACCAGTTCTTACTGGAGACTCTATGCCAAACTCTCCATTCCATATGGACATGGATTTGCCTTCACAGGCATCTAGAGATGGTGTTGTAACACATCCCATTTCAATGGAGACAGCATCAGACTCTACAGTCATTCCAAGACTGGAGGAAACTCACTCAACCATTCCCCATGAAGTGCCAAGCACTAGCTCTCACTTGGCTCAGGCCACAATAACTGAATGGCTGAAACCTGTGCAACATGACAGGGCTTCAGGATCATCCTCTGTGCCACCACAATTGACGGAAGAAGAATTAAAAGATCTTCATGTGGCACAGATTGATGAGATCTCTAGGATTGCTCAACATCTCCTCACTGCAAATCTCCCAAATTCTGACTATGAGGCTATTCTTCTCACTCACAAGGAGGATGTTGAAGCACAACAGGATAAAATTGTGGATGAAGCCCAGCAAGCTGGAAATGTGGATGCTTGGTTGGATGGCAAAAGGACAGTAAAGCTCAAGGAGTCTCTAGCTTTTCTCAGGGAGGACTATCTTACAGCCTTGGGGTCAAATGCCAAAGGTCTCTCTCCTACTGAAATCTATGATGCAGTTAATGATGTCTACAAGAGCCAACTTAAAGCTATGCATTTTCTTGGGAAGGGTCTTCAGTCAGAAATCTCCACCATTCAGGAAGAAACAGCTCATTCTAATGCTCAACTAAAGAATTGTTTTCTTTCAGGCTTTCCCAAGGTAGATGGCATTCTTAAGGAAGTCCAGAAAACTGCCTCCAATGTCACCAAGATGGACTGCACCCTAGCTATGGTTTCAGATAATATGAAGAAGCTCTCTACCAAGCTAGACAATCAGGTGCAGGCCAACATCAACTCAAACTACATGCTTACAGTACTCTGGAAGAATCAGTATGGGAACAAGCTTGTTGATGAGGTTCCTATTTCTGATATCTCCAAGTTTGAATTCTCCAAACTCAAGGATCAATCCCTTAACTCCTTCAAATCTCAACAACTTTTCTCAAAATTGGACAGCTTGGAAAGAGAGGTAGCTGATCTGAAAGCAGAAAACAAAGGACTATCTCACTCCTTGGAGCAGCTTAATGCTAAGATGGATGATCAAACCAACTCCACTTCTAATATTTTGTTGGTGCAACAACAAATGATGACCTCAATGATGAGACATATGAACCTGCCTATCCCTGGGGAAGCTCAAGACATCTTGTCTGATTCCAAGCCTAAGGGGGAGAAAGAAAAGGAGGTCATTCTGAAAAAGAAAGGGGGAGTACCTGCCAAGCAACAGAAGCTTAAGGGCAAAATTTCTGAAGAAACAATAAAGCCAATAATCCTCCCCCCTGTAGAGGTCATAAATGCACAAGGCCAGAAGAGCACAGTCACATCTACCTTCCATCCTTCTACAATGCCAAAGGACATTTCAGCTCCTCAACCTACTTCAAATGCCAAACCTATCAAAGCCACAATAATCACCCAGGCCAAGCTACAGGAAATTGCAAATTCAAACAACTATCATGATGAGGCCTTCCTGGAGCTTCTAAAAGCCATCTACAGCAATGCAAAAGGGGATGCAAGAGTCTACAGAGAGAAGATCAAGGAAAGCATCAAGTACTTCACTGTGGGAGTAAGGAAAATCAATGATGTCCATCTAAGAGAAGTTATCATGGTGTGCAAGGACAATTGCTTGTGGCATCTAGCATTTCAAACTCTAGAGAAACTGAGATTTACTGAGCTGTCAATAATCCTGGACTTAATAGAAAAAGATGGGGCCAACAACAGGAGACTGTTTGATGACTTGAAGATAGATCAACATCAAAGACTGCCTGAGGTTATCTCAAAGCCAAGGACAATAATCTTCCAAAGTCTATCTCAAGACAGCAGCATTGACCAGTTGGTGATTCCTTCAGATTTGACAAGAAAGAATAATGCAAAGATCAACCAGGTGCTGCAAATGCTAAGGGCCAAGAGGGGAGACATGACAGCTGAGGAACTAGAGATGATTCACACTCTACAATCTTTTCTGATTCATGGAGTCATTCCTGAATCTGTCAAAGAAAAGAGCAAAAAGAAGGATGGGGATGATGATGATGATGAGGAGAAAACCTATAAAAGGAGATCTCAGTCAAGGAGTGATAAGGATGGACCTAGTGAAAGCAGCAGGAGCAAATATTCAAAGAAATCAAAAGATGCTGGTGATGACAAGAGGGATTCAAAAGGAGAAAAGGAAACAGTCAAGAGAACAAGGAGTGGAATTCAGCAAGTCAAGGACATTGCTAGCAGTACTTTAACCACAACACAAGACTCTAAGTCTAGGGTGGGTACTGTTAGTGATGATCCTCCAAAATCATCATCTAAGACTTCTGAACCTGAATTGCCACAGAAGGAAGATGAAGCCACAAAAGTAATTTCAAGAAAACACTTCCACAAAGTTACAGCTAGTGGAGTGTTACACTGGATGAAGGGGAAGGAAATGAAGCTACTTCCAAATGATGTGGTACTAAAGACTAATTCTCCCTGCTCCTCAAAGCTACCTCAAGTGAAACACATGAAGATCAAGAGGGCAGCTAAGAGGATAAGGATAACAAAGAGGACTGGAAAACTCACAAATGTTATTGGCATCAATGTGCTTCCATTAGATGAGGACTATGATGAAGATGCCCTAGCATTTTTGAGGGCTCAAAGGATCTTTGAAGTCAAAGTGAAGCTAGATCATCTACAGATCAAATACACTGATGGAAGAGAAAGAATAATGAAGCAAGGGGGATGGCAACATTTTGACACCTATGAGCAAGAAAGAATCAACGCCTTGTTAAATTTTGAAGAAAAGGAAGAAAGTTTGTGGAAAATAGAGATTGCTAGATTCATGAAGATGCACTCTGACTATAAAGAAAATCTAAAGGAAGAAAGGGTTGTGCAGGGTAAAGCAAAATCCTTATACTGTTGAGTACAAAAATCATTATGGAGGAATAAGCAAGATAAGGATGGAGTTCATACATTCATATGTGGAAAGTGCCCTCGGAACAGCAGCTGAAGATCTAAAAGATTCTCCTCTCATTGAAGAACTGACCGCAAGGGATGAAATTTTACTGGCCATCTCTGAAATAAAGAAGAATGAAGAAATAAGGAAGAAGAAGGTCTATGATGATTTCTTAGAGAAACAATTGGAAACTGAAGCTAAGTAGCTCAAGGAAAAATCATGTAAGCCTAAATTTCCAAGTTGTTATCAAATTCTGTTCTTACCTTCAACTTCTTTATTTTTGTTCTTTGTATGTTAGTTAGGCTTGTTATCAGACATGAAATTGTGCCTAAGGGTCTTACTCACAATTTGGGGGAGATTGTTAGGCTCAAGACATGTCTGAATACCACCATTAACAAGCCTACACTATGTGACTATGTCACATTACATGACCTAGTGAGTTCTATCACTGTGATATAGTATAGGTCTCTAATGTACTTGTCTTGTTCTCATGAACATTAGCTTGATCATGTATGCTCAAAGTTATAATGAGCTTAGTAAAGTTTCTTGCATCTAGATTGTATATAGGCCACTGAATAATTGTCCTGGTAGAAGTTCAGAAATGTTCATGCAGCAGGACAAAGAAGAATAAGGCCATGAAGGAATAAGTTGCAGAAATTTGTCTAAGGCATTATATAGCAAAGTCAGAAGAAAGCTATGTCGTGAAGTCACCAATATCCATGTCGTGAAGTGCTATATCGCATAGTCCATTTTGTACTATGTCGAGAAGTCCTCAAGACTCATGTCGTGAAGTGTTGAAGTCAGCAAAGTCAAAGAAGCCTAGATCGTGAAGTCCTCAGGAGCCTCATGTCGCATAGTCGTCAAATGACTTATGTCGCATAGTCGTCAAATGACCTATGTCGCATAGTCGTCAAATGACCTATGTCGCATAGTCGTCAAATGACTTATGTCGCATAGTCGTCAAATGACTTATGTCGCATAGTCGTCAAATGACCTATGTCGCATAGTCGTCAAATGACTTATGTCGCATAATCGTCAAATGGGCTATGTCGCAATGTCTTCAAAGGCTATATCGCATAGTCCTTTCAATGGAGATCGCGAAGTCAGGAATGAAGTGGAGTTCACGATATCAACACTTAGCCGTTTACAACAAGACAAATCAAGGTACAGAACCAAGAATCAAAAGAGACAAATACTGAAGCATTTGTTCTGGCAAGGTGGTCCAAAGAACAGATGGCAAATCTACAGCTAAACTTGGAGAGAAAGATAAGAGACAAACAGCTACAGAAACGGGAAAGACTCCGAAAAGCAGGTGGTCCTTCCTGACACAGTTAACTTCTTATGGCAGGACAAGTTGGACTTTCAGCAAGGGGTAACTGTGTAAAAATAGGTGTGTGCACTAGTCTGTATAGGGCTTATATATATCATGTACACCCTATTGATAGCTGTAAGAGAGATACACATAGTTATTTGCTAAGCTCTTTTCTCTATAAGCAAGCAAGTACAAATTGTTCTTGTTTAGAAGCCAGAAATTCGATTGTGAATTTCTTGGAAAGCTGTAGTATTTAATTTGCTTATACAAAGTAGATTAAAGTGATTGTGCGTGTTGTTTACTTTCTGCATATTACATAGCATAATCAGATACAGTTTACATTTAGTTTCAAGAAAGCAAAAATCAATCAAACTATCCATTCACCCCCCTCTGTCTAGTTTCTAGGTGATATTCATTCCTAACAACAGAGATTTCAAGTGGTGACAGCAAAAGATACTGATTACGGAGTTCTTGAATGAGAAGGAAGTGAATCACTTCTTAAAGTCAAATAGATAAAGAACAAACATTGTCCTTAGTCACTCATGAACCAGACAGTACATTGAGTGTCAACGTACTATTGTGTTTGTTATTTATCTAAGTTTTAAGTGATTCTGGAATTGTTTGAGAAGTCAACTAATTCTATTTATTCTCTTATAAATAATTAATACTATTAAGTAAATTATTTATTAAATTAATTCTGTAAAGAATTAATTTAATACATAATTTATTTAGTTAATTATTTAAATTAGAATAATAATGAACTAGGAAGACTTAGGTTTGAACTAGGAAGACTTAGTTTAATAAACTAGGAAGACTCACAAGTGAGTCTTCCCGATTGTCTTCCTAGGCCAATCTATAGTCTTCCCGATTGTCTTCCATTAACAATCATTGTTTTCCCGAGAGTCTTCCAAGAGTAAAAGCACAGTTTTCCTCTAAGTCTTCCTAATGCAATTCCTTTGTTAATGCATTGCACGTGGGTGACTAAATGAAATGTTGTGGCTTAGTATTTAATCAAGGCAGAAGACTTATTCATCATCATTCACAAACAGAAGAACAAAAAGACACAGTAACATAACTTTTCATTCTCTCTGTCTTTACTTCACTCAACTGCAAAGGCATTCATTTCATCAAGTGAAATTAATTCTTGATTTGTTCCTCACATTAAATTCATAAGGATCATTTCACTTGTACTGCTTTAGCTTTCTAGCGGATCATAATCCCTAGATTTTATATCGAACTACTTTTTAGTATTCGATCCTTTTTATTACAAAAATAGATAAATTCATGTCGAATTTATTCTAGGTTTGTTTTATCAAGTTCATTGTAATCAGTGATCAGAATTGTAACACCCTTCAAGTTTAATAGAGTTTTATTGAACTTGAATATTGTTTCAGTTTTATTCCGCACTAATTTGTTCTAAATTGTTAAATCATTAAAAGAACAAATTCTTTTAAACGATATCGTTTGTATTCAACCCCCCTTCTACAAACATATCAGGACCTAACAATTGGCATCAGAGCCTTTTGATTGATATACTAATCAAGATCCAATTGTTTTGAGATTTTTTCTTCTACTCTGAAATTTTTAATTTTTCAAAAATCTCAAAAGATGTCTACTACACAGAAAGTGGGTACAGTTAAAATCCCAATGTTCAGCAAGGAGCATTATCCTATGTGGAAGAAGAAAATGCTCCTGTTTCTCCAAGTTGCAAATGTTAAATATCTAGGAGTGCTGAAGAGTGGTCCTAAAATTCATATGATTATTGAGGAAGAGCAAATAGAGAATGATATTGTTACTAGGGCTGCTAGGATGTATCCTAAGGATCCCAAGGACTACACTCCAGATGAGAAAGAGGACTCTACATTGGATGCCTGTCTACAGTTGATACTAGTTGATTGTCTGGATCCTATCATGCATAATCATGTCCTAAACTGTGCTACTGCCAAACACATTTGGGACACAATAGAGATAATCAATGAGGGGACAGAGGAAGTTAGAGAGAATAAGCTAGAAATTCTCACCTCTTCATATGAGCATTTCAGATCAAACCCTGGTGAAGGTATCTCTGAGGTTTTTGAGAGATACAACAAATTCATCAATGATCTGAATCTCAATGGGAAGCACTACACTATCAAGGAGATTAACAAGAAGTTCCTACTGACACTTCCTATAACGACTCAGAAAAAAACGCTTGTACAATATGAATATTTAATAATATTTGAGTTCTATGATATGTGAACATTGTGTGAAAGGTGGATATTTGAAAATGTGATAATTAGATGTTTACTTGGTGAATGATATGGATTAAAATACTTGTGTATGCTTTTAAATGCATTTTATATGAATTTCTTATTAAAAATTAGTTCTTTTTGACCTTCCGGGAATTTTATAAAATCATCGGAGACTCTTTGTATTGTGAAATCTTTTTCACAACCTTTAGTTTATATTCTAGTATTTTCTAAAATTAATGGAGGAATTTATGTTTGGCTTTAAGGATTTAAAACTGATTTTATGAGTTAAATGTCATTTATGTGATCAAAACTTTGAAAATTCATATTTAATTTAATTTTGATCACAAAAATATTTTAAAAATATGTGGGAGCTTGTAAATTCGTATTATTTATTTTAAAAATAAAATTGTGATTTTTAGATATTATCTTCATTTTATTTCGAATTTTAGAAAGGCATTTATGTTGGTTTTGTTTATTAAAAATCAGATTTTAATTAGCAAGTTACCATTTTGCCCCTGGGCTTATAAAACCCTCTACAATCAGTTTGCCCCTTTTGTCACTTGCCGTTCAACTCTCTCTTCTCTCTTTCTCTCGAGTTTCTCTCGGTTAATCTCTCTCTCTCGATTTTCTTTTGCAAAATCTCTCTCTCTCTCTGTAAAAATCTCTCTCCCTCATTCTCTCTCATTCTCTCAATTATATTGATGATTATGTATATATATACATATATATATATATATGTAATCGTGTGTGTGTGTATGTGTATGGCAGTGTGTGTGCGTGTGTATCAGTTTGCATGCAAAAAGGGGTTTTGGCGATTTTGATCTAATTCAATCCCGAAACCTTTGTTTTGTGATGATTCTGTGATAAGGAGATTGTTTAGGTTATTATTGGTGAGGTTTGTTGAAGGAAACCCGATTTTCCGGGCACCTCCGAACCATGCCGCCGTCGGCAATGAGCTCCGGCGAGCCGACGGGGACGATGATGATGCTTTTGAGTCCGATTATTGTGTTAATACAAGTATTTAGTAGAGTTATGAATTGCATGTTGAAAAACCGAAGTGCATGTGTATTTTCGATTTTTCCTCTTTTGATAATTAGTTTGAAATTTGATTATAATGGATGTTTGATGTGTAAATTCAAGGTTATAGTGATTGCATGTTAATTGTTTGGTTAAGTTAAAGAATTTCAGATTTTACATGATTGGTATTCGATTTTAATTTGAAAGTTTAAGTTGGGTTTTGCTCGGATTTGAATTATAGTGAGCATGTTAGTAATTTCGGTATTTAGTGATTATATGTATATAATTTGAGTATTTGTCAAAGAGGTTTTGGTTTTTAAGAATTGGGGCAGCCAAACCAAGAAGTGTTGAGTGTGATTAATTGATGATTAGTTGTGATAAGTTTTATGAAGTAAGAATGTTAGTGTTTAAAAGTTTAGTTGAAGAATGCTGAATTTTCCAGAAAACTGTCTGCCTGTTCTGTTTTGATTGTTTGCATAATGTTTCTGCCTGTTTTAGACAGAGAGCCTAGAATTTAAATGTTCTAAATTGAATCTAGTTTGTGCACGCGCTAACCTTGTATCGATAGAGTTAACGAATAAAAAGTTATGCTTGTTTTACTAAAAGTTGCGCAGCAGGGATGTTTCTGTGTTTTAGTACCTAGTTTATACAGTTCGTTTTTAATCTAAATGAAGTGTTCTGAAGTTGAAACTTTTATGCTAAGTTGAGTTAGTAATCAGGAAGTAGCCTGTCAAATTTGGTAATTGTTTGATTACTTTTGGAATTTTGAAAAATGTTTTAGTAAAGTATGCGCAGCAGATTTTTCAGCTTTTTGAGATGAAAAACATTGTTGTAAAAGTGTTAAGGATATGGTTGGCATGATCAAATTGATTTAAGGGATACCAAGTGTGGTATGATTTGAAAGATATATTATTATATATATATATGTATAAGGAGCATGTTATGTGTATTTAAATGACGATGTGAGACTATATGGTTGATTGCCTATTACATGATTATAATTGTTTTATGGTATAACTATTATGTGTTTACGCGCATAGGATGCGTTGGGTAGTTTAGAGTAAAGGATTGGCATTTGAGAAAGGGCGTTCTAAGATAGAATATATTCTTTTGTAGAATCCAGGGAAGTGGAACTTAGAGAGTTCAAGGAAGTGGGACTTAGAGATAAAGGAAAGACTAAGGTGGAGAACCAGTGATTGCTCATTACCCCTTTTTAGCTACTTAAGGCAAGTAACACAAACTTGCTTTCGTATTTCGATTCCATTGTTTCATTTTGACATATATGAATTGCTATCTTGCCTTGACATATTTTTAATTCTGAAAACACCTATTGTTCATTGATAACCCTTATCTTTGTTCATATATACCATGTTGAACTGTATACCATGCTTTGTTTAGTTCTTTATCCTTAAACCTTTATACCCTGTTTATATCCATGAATTGAAACCTGATGACCTATGATTCTATAACCTGAATTTGATCATATACTTATGCATTTCCTTTTTATACCTGAAAGTAAATACACCTAACTCTCATTCTAGTACATTTCCAGAACAGACCCGATGATAAATATTTCTGATATTCCACTAATAGAAATCCAGATTGTTTTGATTGAACTTATCTGATTTCCAAAAGACTTCTTTATATCTGAATATGTTTTAAAAAGGAATAAAGTTTGGACTCATTTAAATTCTGATTTATGGTTTCTACGGATTCCTAAGATTGGAGGCGTAAGAGGCCGAGTAACGCCGGTCCAGCACTTTTTAATTATGATAAATGGACTAGGGATGGACTAGTCTAAAGGCCAATATGTGCCTAAGGGGACCCAATACAAGGACCAGAGGGACTGTGTGTCCGGTATGGGGACTTTACGTGGCTGATCACCCGTATTGTCCGGTGCGTTGTGAAAAAATCTCCAAAATTACTTAATGCTTTTCTTGAAACGGATATCTTGAAAATGAAATTGGTTTACCCTTTGAAATTGCATATTTATGCCATTGTTCCGATAATTCCTTAATATGGATTCTGCTAAAACCATGCTATATATATTGATGTTGGAAACTGTTTTGAAGCTATATATTCAATTCATTGTTTTGATAATCCCATTGATACGGATTTTGCTATACCCATGTCATACATATTGATATTGGAACTGTTTCCCAGTGGATAACTGTTTGGTCATATTATTACTTGCTGGGCATTTGGCTCATTCTTTTTCCCCTATTCTAACCCACAGTGAAACGAGAAGATGGTACGTACATTTCAGACAGCTAGGAAGTCTTCTTATAGGGTTGTTTTTGGGATGCTAGCTCAGGTAGGTGATGGCCATATCTAGAAGGTGTTTTGTAATAGAGAACGTAGAACTTTTAAGACATGGATGTAATAACTTTTGAGACTTATGTTTATGTATTAATGAACTAGATAGTGGATGCTTGTTTCACACCATCAACTGTTGAGATCCATTGGTAGAGTTGGGGTCTAGTCTGCATGTTTATATTATTGTTTATGGGTTTAATTATGTATAGAGTTTGTAGTGACTCCCCGATCATGACCCCAGATCGGGAGGGCGTCACAGGTTGGTATCAGAGCGGTCAGTTTTTGGTCACTGAAACAAGCCAGGATTAGGATCCCTATTAATAAAAGATTAGGATCCCTATTAATAAAAGGTGATTAAGATAGTTATGTAAGTAGTAGGAATCTGTTAGGATATTAGATTGATAGATGCTAAGTAGCAACGGTAGGCGTAAGTACTTTCCTTTAAGTTGAGTCTTTAGGATTAAGATAACCTATTATTATATAAGTATCTATATCTATATTGATTCGCAGGAGATGGACGTTATTGGCGGAGACACACCCCCTCACCCATCTATCACATCATCTGACCCTATGCATACTTTGTCTGATCATGAGGAGGATCCAGTGGAGATAGGTAGTCCTAGTGTTCAGCCCGTTGAGCTACCATTTGCACCTGTACCTGTTCAGACTACTATCCCTTGGAGAGCAACATCTTTTGATTCTCATGTTTCGGTCATGGGAGATCCTGCACCTATTTTTCTTCATGCACATGTAGACCTTGCTAGAGACCTAGAGACCCTTTCCGGACAGAATACCGAGCTTCAGACCCTTGTAGACCAGATGTCTGATGAGGCGGACCGTCGTGTTGCTGTTACTGAGGCGGAGTGGCAGGATAGGATTCGTACTGTAGAGGAGTCAGCGAGAAAGCGCCTAGCCGAAGGACCCGTTACTGTTGATGCTTTAGAGGAGGCCAGGAGAGTGACTAGGATTGTTAGATGGATGCTGTGTGAGCTGAGAGCTGTTCGTGGTGGACGAGACTAGAGATGGTTGGATTCTGAGAGTGGGGCATCTGTTAGAGCCCATTGGTTTTAGTATTGATCATTTGCACGCTTGACTACTAGTTGTTAGGATGTTTTCCCTTTTTCCTAGTACTAGTAGACATGATTATATTATCTGCTTTGACGTTGACTTTGCTTTGACTTTATGGGGTGATCATGTACCCTGTCATCTATTGTACCTGACTCTTATCTTTATATTATGCACGTACTTTTCTTATACCTTGCTTTAAACTGTTACACCATTTATTGTTAACCTGTTCCTATAATACCTATGTTTACCCTGTTTACCCTGTTACGGAGACAAGCAAGTTATCTAACAATATGACTAAAAGTTTTAAAATTTTTATGATTACAATTTTATAAACGTTTTCAAAAAGAGTTTACATTGTGGTATATATATGCATATTGTTTCATAAATTACTTATCTCTTATCAGAAAAATGCCACCAAAGAAAAAGACTACTGCTTCTACTCAACAGACAACCGATACCGAGGCTCAGAACCCGGTAGACCCAACTATAACTCAGATACTTCAATTACTCCAACAACAAACTGCTGCCTTGACTCAACAACAACAACGAAATGTTCAACCTTTGACAACCTTTAAATCATTTCAAGCTGTCCACCCACCTGAATTCAAAGGCACTCTAAACCCTGTTGAGGCGAAATCATGGTTAATCGACATTGAGAAAGCTTTTGCGTTAGTTAAGGTTGGGGAAGATCAGAAAACTGAATTTGCTAGTTACTACCTGAAGGCAGAAGCTAATTTTTGGTGGGAATCTGTGAAGTTAGGAGAAGGAGAAATTACTTGGCAAAGATTTACGGAACTATTTCAGGAGAAGTATTTACCAAGGTACCTACAAGATCAGTTGGAAGTTCAGTTCTTAGAATTAAAACAAGAAGGGATGAGTGTGGCAGATTACGAAGCCAAATTTACGGAATTGGCAAGATTTGCACCGAGATACGTAGGAGACGATGTCAGTAAGGCTAGAAAGTTTCAGCACGGATTAAAGCCATGGTTAAGGAGTAGAGTTACAGCTTTTGAGTTGAGAAATTATACTGCTGTAGTACAGAAAGCGATGATCATTGAGGGCGAAAGCGAATTAGTTCAAAAGGAGAAATTTGGAAAGAAACGAAAGTTTGGAGGATCTGAAAGAAGCCAAGGTGATGAAGGACAAGGAAGTTCTCAGAATAGAAAAAGGTTTGGAAATCAATCAGGAGGAGATAGGAATTTTCAGAAACAGAGGAGTGGATTTGGGAGTTCAGACAAGAAACCTCAAGGAGGAAAGCCGCCAACTATCACGGGAAAGCCGTCTATACCAGAGTGCAAGACGTGTGGTAAAAGACATTCGGGAATCTGTAACAAGTTGAACATCACATGTTTTAAATGCAACAAGAAGGGACACTATGCTGATGGATGTCCAAGTTCAAAACCAGGAGGACTAACATGTTTCAAGTGTGGAAAAACGGGACATTTTGCGCGAGAATGTAAGGAACCGGTCCAATCTGCTAATCTACTTAGGCTCACTGCACCACCAACACGGTCACAGTCATCTCAACCTCGAGCAAGAACTTTTAATATGTCAATCAATGAAGCAGTTCAGGACAGAGATGTAGTAGCAGGTACGCTTCCTGTGAATTCTGTTAAAGCTAAAGTGTTAATTGATTCTGGAGCAACTAGATCTTTTATATCTGAAAGATTCCTTGATAAATTGCAATGTGAGATACAACCATTGGAAAGGACGTTAGTAATAGAAGTGGCTAACCAGGATAGAGTTCCCATAGACCAAGTGTGTCCTAACTGTAAAATAGAGATCGGTGGATATCTTTTCCATGCGGATTTGATACCGTTCAAAATGGGAGAATTCGATGTTATCCTAGGAATGGATTGGTTAGTAGATTGCGATGCACAGATTGAATGTAGGAAAAAGCAAGTAAGATTGCGTGTGGACGAAGATCAAGAAGTGGTGTTCCAAGGTCAAAGACAAACTAGGAAGTTCTTAACGTTTATGCAAATGACCCGACTACTGCGACAAGGTTGTGAAGCTTATTTGGCTCATGTTGTGGATGTGGAGAAGCAAGTGTTGAAGATGGAAGAGATACCCGTTGTAAATGAGTTCCCTGAAGTTTTTCCTGACGAACTACCCGGATTACCTCCAGATCGAGAAGTAGAATTTACGATTGATTTGGCACCTGGAACGGAACCAGTATCAAAGGCACCTTACAGAATGGCACCGACAGAAATGAAGGAATTGGCTACGCAGCTACAAGATCTTTTGGATAAAGGAGTTATAAGGCCTAGTGTATCGCCGTGGGGAGCGCCAGTTTTATTTATCAAGAAGAAAGACGGAAGTATGAGATTGTGTATAGATTATCGAGAACTCAACCAGTTGACTATAAAGAATAAGTACCCGTTACCGCGAATCGATGATTTATTTGATCAACTCAAAGGAGCAGCCTATTTCTCAAAGATTGATTTAAGATCTGGATACCATCAACTGAAAATCAAACCTGAAGACGTTTCGAAGACTGCTTTTCGCACGAGATATGGACATTACGAATTTTTAGTGATGCCATTTGGATTAACTAATGCCCCGACTGTGTTTATGGATTTGATGAACCGAGTGTTTCGAACGTATTTGGATAAGTTTGTGATTGTATTTATTGATGACATCTTGATATATTCAAAGTCTTCGGAAGATCATGCGGAACATCTAAGGATCGCGTTGGAAGTCCTGAGAAAAGAAAAGTTATATGCGAAGTTTTCGAAGTGTGAATTCTGGTTGGAGGAAGTACAATTTCTTGGACACGTTATTAGTCGAGAAGGAGTGAGAGTAGACCCTGCCAAGATTGAAGCTGTGGTTAATTGGGAAAGACCAAAGACCCCTACTGAAGTGAGAAGTTTTCTCGGATTAGCTGGATATTACCGGAGATTTGTTCAAGATATTTCAAGGATAGCTACACCGTTAACAGCACTGACTCGGAAGAATGAGAAGTTTGTTTGGACTGAGAAATGTGAAGAAAGTTTCCAATAGCTGAAAGGAAGATTAGTGACGGCACCAGTGTTAGTCTTACCAGATGATCAAGGAAATTTCGTTATCTACAGTGATGCTTCACACAAAGGATTAGGATGTGTTTTAATGCAACATGGAAAAGTGATCGCGTATGCTTCACGACAACTCAAACCGCACGAACAGAAGTACCCAACTCACGATTTGGAATTAGCAGCTATCGTGTTCGCGCTGAAAATTTGGAGACATTATCTATACGGAGAGAAGTGTGAAATCTACACGGATCATAAGAGCTTAAAGTATATATTCACTCAGAAGGAATTAAACATGAGGCAACGGAGATGGTTGGAGCTAATTAAGGACTATGATTGTAGTATTAACTACCACCCGGGAAAAGCGAATGTTGTGGCGGATGCGTTAAGTCGAAAGGAGAGATTGAATTTGTTCACAATACCTAAGGAATTGCTTCAAGAATTTGAGAAGTTGAAACTAGAAGTTTATGATTCAGAAGTTACTGACGAAGTTCTCAATGCTATGACGTTTCAACCAGAATTGTTGGAAAAGATACGAAGATGTCAAGAGGAGGTTATGAACCAAGAGATGAACACATTGACTGGTGAAGAGATCTGCACCCAAAGGGATGACAAAGGAGTTTTGAGATTTTCTACAAGGATATGGATTCCAAATGTGACAGAATTGAAGAATGAAATCTTGCGGGAAGCCCATAGTTCACAGTACTCAATTCACCCTGGTAGCACGAAAATGTATCGAGATTTGAAGGAACATTTCTGGTGGCCTGATATGAAAAGAGAAATTGCCGAATGGATAAGTAAGTGTTATACTTGTCAACGAGTCAAAGCCGAACATCAAAAGCCGAGCGGACTATTGCAACCATTGGATATTCCGGAATGGAAGTGGGAACATCTTGCCATGGACTTTATTGTTGGACTACCGAGGACAAAAGCTAATCATGATGCCATATGGGTAATTGTAGACCGTCTGACCAAGTCTGCACATTTTCTCCCAATCAATGAAAGATTTTCACTGGATAGATTAGTACAGCTATATCTGAAGGAAGTTGTGACACGCCACGGAGTTCCAGTAACCATTGTGTCGGATCGTGATCCAAGGTTTAACTCCCGATTTTGGAGACAATTTCAAGAATGTCTGGGTACCAAGCTTAAGATGAGTACCGCTTATCATCCACAAACGGATGGCCAAAGTGAACGAACAATTCAAACCATTGAAGACATGCTTAGAGCTTGTGCACTGGATTTTAAAGGAAGTTGGGATGAGCATTTGCCGTTAGTAGAGTTTTCGTACAACAACAGCTATCACGCGAGTATTGGAATGCCACCGTATGAAGCTTTGTATGGAAGGAAATGTAGATCACCCGTATATTGGGAAGAAGTTGGAGAACGAAAAGTTTTAGGACCCGAGCTAGTACAACAAACGAAGGAAAAGATTGAAATCATTCGGAAAAGACTAGTTACGGCACAAGACAGACAACGGAAGTACGCTGACCAAGACAGGAAGGATCTAAGCTTTGAAGAAGGAGATCAAGTGTTGCTAAAAGTGTCGCCATGGAAAGGAGTTACGAGATTTGGCAAGAAAGGAAAACTTAGCCCGAGATATGTAGGACCGTTTGAGATACTAAGACGTATTGGAAAAGTTGCATATGAGTTAGCGTTACCACCGCACATGGAGCACATTCATAACGTTTTTCATATTTCGATGCTTAAGAGATTTAATCCTGATGCAAATCACGTGATCGAATATGAACCTTTTGAGATTCAACCTGATTTGTCATATGTAGAACAACCTGTAGAGATTCAGGATCATATGGATAGGAAATTAAGGAATAAGATTGTTAAGCTAGTTAAGGTTTTGTGGAGGAATCCTAAAGTTGAAGAATCGACTTGGGAACTTGAGAGCGAGTTGCTTGAAAAGTATCCGCATCTATTTTCATAAGGTTAGATTCTGAGGACAGAATCTTTTTAAGGGGGGAAGGTTATAACGACTCAGAAAAAAACGCTTGTACAATATGAATATTTAATAATATTTGAGTTCTATGATATGTGAACATTGTGTGAAAGGTGGATATTTGAAAATGTGATAATTAGATGTTTACTTGGTGAATGATATGGATTAAAATACTTGTGTATGCTTTTAAATGCATTTTATATGAATTTCTTATTAAAAATTAGTTCTTTTTGACCTTCCGGGAATTTTATAAAATCATCGGAGACTCTTTTCATTGTGAAATCTTTTTCAAAACCTTTAGTTTATATTCTAGTATTTTCTAAAATTAGTGGAGGAATTTATTTTTGGCTTTAAGGATTTAAAACTGATTTTATGAGTTAAATGTCATTTATGTGATCAAAACTTTGAAAATTCATATTTAATTCAATTTTGATCACAAAAATATTTTAAAAATATGTGGGAGCTTGTAAATTCGTATTATTTATTTTAAAAATAAAATTGTGATTTTTAGATATTATCTTCATTTTATTTCGAATTTTAGAAAGGCATTTATGTTGGTTTTGTTTATTAAAAATCAGATTTTAATTAGCAAGTTACCATTTTGCCCCTGGGCTTATAAAACCCTCTACAATCAGTTTGCCCCTTTTGTCACTTGCCGTTCAACTCTCTTCTCTCTTTCTCTCGAGTTTCTCTCGGTTAATCTCTCTCTCTCTCGATTTTCTTTTGCAAAATCTCTCTCTCTCTGTAAAAATCTCTCTCCCTCATTCTCTCTCATTCTCTCAATTATATTGATGATTATGTATATATATACATATATATATGTAATCGTGTGTGTGTGTATGTGTATGGCAGTGTGTGTGCGTGTGTATCAGTTTGCATGCAAAAAGGGGTTTTGGCGATTTTGATCTAATTCAATCCCGAAACCTTTGTTTTGTGATGATTCTGTGATAAGGAGATTGTTTAGGTTATTATTGGTGAGGTTTGTTGAAGGAAACCCGATTTTCCGGGCACCTCCGAACCATGCCGCCGTCGGCAATGAGCTCCGGCGAGCCGACGGGGACGATGATGATGCTTTTGAGTCCGATTATTGTGTTAATACAAGTATTTAGTAGAGTTATGAATTGCATGTTGAAAAACCGAAGTGCATGTGTATTTTCGATTTTTCCTCTTTTGATAATTAGTTTGAAATTTGATTATAATGGATGTTTGATGTGTAAATTCAAGGTTATAGTGATTGCATGTTAATTGTTTGGTTAAGTTAAAGAATTTCAGATTTTACATGATTGGTATTCGATTTTAATTTGAAAGTTTAAGTTGGGTTTTGCTCGGATTTGAATTATAGTGAGCATGTTAGTAATTTCGGTATTTAGTGATTATATGTATATGATTTGAGTATTTGTCAAAGAGGTTTTGGTTTTTAAGAATTGGGGCAGCCAAACCAAGAAGTGTTGAGTGTGATTAATTGATGATTAGTTGTGATAAGTTTTATGAAGTAAGAATGTTAGTGTTTAAAAGTATAGTTGAAGAATGCTGAATTTTCCAGAAAACTGTCTGCCTGTTCTGTTTTGATTGTTTGCATAATGTTGCTGCCTGTTTTAGACAGAGAGCCTAGAATGTCAATGTTCTAAATTGAATCTAGTTTGTGCACGCGCTAACCTTGTATCGATAGAGTTAACGAATAAAAAGTTATGCTTGTTTTACTAAAAGTTGCGCAGCAGGGATGTTTCTGTGTTTTAGTACCTAGTTTATACAGTTCGTTTTTAATCTAAATGAAGTGTTCTGAAGTTGAAACTTTTATGCTAAGTTGAGTTAGTAATCAGGAAGTAGCCTGTCAAATTTGGTAATTGTTTGATTACTTTTGGATTTTTGAAAAATGTTTTAGTAAAGTATGCGCAGCAGATTTTTCAGCTTTTTGAGATGAAAAACATTGTTGTAAAAGTGTTAAGGATATGGTTGGCATGATCAAATTGATTTAAGGGATACCAAGTATGGTATGATTTGAAAGATATATATATATATA
This sequence comes from Heracleum sosnowskyi, assembly GCA_030848705.1. Taxonomy (NCBI): domain Eukaryota; kingdom Viridiplantae; phylum Streptophyta; class Magnoliopsida; order Apiales; family Apiaceae; genus Heracleum; species Heracleum sosnowskyi. Next base: position 66,921,249 of record CM061243.1, read on the forward strand.
TATATATATATATATATATATATATATATATATATATATATATATGTGTGTGTATAAGGAGCATGTTATGTGTATTTAAATGACGATGTGAGACTATATGGTTGATTGCCTATTACATGATTATAATTGTTTTATGGTTTAACTATTATGTGTTTACGCGCATAGGATGCATTGGGTAGTTTAGAGTAAAGGATTGGCATTTGAGAAAGGGCGTTCTAAGATAGAATATATTCTTTTGTAGAATCCAAGGAAGTGGAACTTAGAGAGTTCAAGGAAGTGGGACTTAGAGATAAAGGAAAGACTAAGGTGGAGAACCAGTGATTGCTCATTACCCCTTTTTAGCTACTTAAGGCAAGTAACACAAACTTGCTTTCGTATTTCGATTCCATTGTTTCATTTTGACATATATGAATTGCTATCTTGCCTTGACATATTTTTAATTCTGAAAACACCTATTGTTCATTGATAACCCTTATCTTTGTTCATATATACCATGTTGAACTGTATACCATGCTTAGTTTAGTTCTTTATCCTTAAACCTTTATACCATGTTTATATCCATGAATTGAAACCTGATGACCTATGATTCTATAAACTGAATTTGATCATATACTTATGCATTTCCTTTTTATACCTGAAAGTAAATACACCTAACTCTCATTCTAGTACATTTCCAGAACAGACCCGATGATAAATATTTCTGATATTCCACTAATAGAAATCCAGATTGTTTTGATTGAACTTATCTGATTTCCAAAAGACTTCTTTATATCTGAATATGTTTTAAAAAGAAATAAAGTTTGGACTCATTTAAATTCTGATTTATGGTTTCCACGGATTCCTAAGATTGGAGGCGTAAGAGGCCGAGTAACGCCGGTCCAGCACTTTTTAATTATGATAAATGGACTAGGGATGGACTAGTCTAAAGGCCAATATGTGCCTAAGGGGACCCAATATAAGGACCAGAGGGACTGTGTGTCCGGTATGGGGACTTTACGTGGCTGATCACCCGTATTGTCCGGTGCGTTGTGAAAAAATCTCCAAAATTACTTAATGCTTTTCTTGAAACGGATATCTTGAAAATGAAATTGGTTTACCCTTTGAAATTGCATATTTATGCCATTGTTCCGATAATTCCCTAATATGGATTCTGCTAAAACCATGCTATATATATTGATGTTGGAAACTGTTTTGAAGCTATATATTCAATTCATTGTTTTGATAATCCCATTGATACGGATTTTGCTATACCCATGTCATACATATTGATATTGGAACTGTTTCCCAGTGGATAACTGTTTGGTCATATTATTACTTGCTGGGCATTTGGCTCATTCTTTTTCCCCTATTCTAACCCACAGTGAAACGAGAAGATGGTACGTACATTTCAGACAGCTAGGAAGTCTTCTTATAGGGTTGTTTTTGGGATGCCAGCTCAGGTAGGTGATGGCCATATCTAGAAGGTGTTTTATAATAGAGAACGTAGAACTTTTAAGACATGGATGTAATAACTTTTGAGACTTATGTTTATGTATTAATGAACTAGATAGTGGATGCTTGTTTCACACCATCAACTGTTGAGATCCATTGGTAGAGTTGGGGTCTAGTCTGCATGTTTATATTATTGTTTATGGGTTTAATTATGTATAGAGTTTGTAGTGACTCCCCGATCATGACCCCAGATCGGGAGGGCGTCACACTTCCGATTCATTTGGAGCACAGAATATCTGCAATCAGAGAAGCAAGAGATATTGGAGAGATTTCTCTGGAAAGACTGTATGGTGTTCTGAAGACCTATGAGCTGGAGCAGATTCAACAGAATGAATTATATGGAACTGGAAAGATAGTTGGTACTTCTACTGCATTGACAACAGTAGTCCCACAGAAACTGGAAGTGAAGGTTGTTCAACCTTCCAGTTCTAACTTGGATGTTATTGATGCTGAATTTGGTTTAACATCCATTGATCAATCTGGTGGTGACTACTACTCTTTGGAAGAACTTGATCAGCTGGAGGATGGTGATTTGGCCATGATAGTCAGGAAGTTTGGGAAGTTCAGATTCAGAAGGAATCCCAATCTTAAGTTCAGGCCCAGATTTCAGAGAGGTGGATCTTCCTCTTCAAGTAGCACAAAGGGTGGCTACAAAACTGGAACTGTGGAAAGGAGCACAATCAGGTGCTACAATTGCAATGAGTTGGGTCACTTTGCTACTGTATGTAAAAAGCCAAAGCAAGTGAGAATGAACTCATTTGATTATAGCAAGAAGAACAAGATTGGGAAAGCTTATGTTGCTGAAGGAAAGAGTTGGGATGATACTGACAGTGATGAAGAAGCAGGTGAAATTGGAAATCTTGTTTTAATGGCTAAGGAGGCAAGCACTTCATCTACATACATGTCAGAGGTAAAGTTCACTGATGCTGAAATGATCTATCATCTTAGTGGTACTATTTATTGTGCTCGTACTGAAAATGATAGAATAATTCTTTTGAACACAGCTCTTGAAAAGGAGATAAAAGAATTAAAACTTGTGCATGTTAATCAGGATGAACTTACTAAGAAAATAGCATTTCTTGAGAATGGGGTTAAATGTTATATTCAACTGGAAACCATTCTCAAGGATAAGAATAGTGAGCTGAAGACTAAAGCTAATGCTTACTACAACTCTTGTAAGACTGCTAAAGAAATTATCAATAAACAAAGTATTGGTCAGACTGTAGGAATAAGGTATGACTATAATGAGTCTATTGGTAAATTAAGCATAATACCCCTAATAGAGTCAGTCCTGAAGAAAGGGGTATTCCTGATGTGCTTAAGGGTATTGATAAACCTTTCTTTAGAGAGTCCCAAGCAGATACTCTGAATGAATACTCTATCATCATTGCAGAGGAGATACGTGAAGAAGATCTTGCTTTTGAAGTTGAACAGTCCAACAAGTGTATGTTTGATAAACCAGTCAAAGTTGTTTCAACAACAGAGACTAAATCAGATATACATAAGTTGGATCAAAACAACTATAGAACCAACATGCCTACTAATTAATCTTTCTCATAAAGCATGTGATGTGGTAAATTGCATGTCTTGTGCTTTCAATGTTATGTATGCTTATTTTAACAGTAAGCATGTATCTGATAATAAGACTGCTCCACGTCAATATGTTAACAATAAGAAGCATGTTAGAGCTAAGACTACTAGTCCTCCGAAGACTAGAGTGGATCCATTTATCCCTAAGCCTACTCAAAAATGTGTTAAGGCTGGCTATAAATGGAAATGCTCTTTTGTGAAAGAGGTTTATGTAGTTAAGGTTAAAGATGTTGTTTTGCCTGACAAAGGCCAGTTCATTAAGTATGCCGGACCCAATCAAGTTTGGGTTCCGAAGAAGGTCTAATCAATTTGATACTGCAGGGTGTGGAACAGGTAAACCGTGTTATATGGGTTCTTGACAGTGGTGAAAATACACACCTAGAGGGAGTGAATAGGTGTATATGGCAAACTATGACCAATTTTAATGTTTTACCAGAAATGGCTTACTGAGTTCAATTTATGCAGACTTAAATGGCATGCTGACTGTTACCAATGCAGAAACAAATGGCACGCTGATTGTAAGTAAATGCAGTACGGTAAGTAAGGCATAAAAGTAAAGAACACAATAAAGTTTTAGCCAGGTTCGACCCCTAGTCCCCTATGGTCTACGTCCTGGTCCCTTACCAACCCGGTAAGAGAATATATTATTGATCAAGGATAATAACAATTACAAGATACAATAATATACCACCCTTCTTCCCGGTTGCTGACAAATGGCTTGCTGAACACCTGTTTCAGAACTTGCTCTCTAAGCTATACTTCCCAAGTATACTTCTCTAACAACGTTCACCAGACCCTTGTTCCCTAGCCAATATATCCAGCAACTACTGATTACAAATAGAGTAATACAAATCAATAAAGTAATTACAACTCAAAACCTATGAACTCTCAAAGATATAGTACATATATAATATATAAAGAGCTCAAGAAAATTTGTTTGAATATAGCAAAGTAAAACTGAGTTGTGTGTTCTTGTTGTGCTTGGATGGGTAATAGAAAAAGACACAAGAACAGGTTTAAATAGCTTCACAAACAACGTTCAAAAATCAACCAATCAATTACCAACGTCTAGAATCCAATTCTAACGTTCAATTGGTTGGAGAGATTTTAGCAACGTTCATGTGACCGTTTGACAGAGGTTTGGAGAAGATAAATCGAAGACAAAACAAAACCCTTCTGTTTGAGTGTATCAAAAACATGTATACGAGGTTTTGTAAGAGAAAATCTTTTAAACATGGCAAGCTCCTATAATTTTGGAAAGCGATTATTAAAAAGGATTTGATAAAAGATTTTGAGCTCTAAATATATTATGTACGTATTAAGTCTTAAAAGAGCCCTCACAATATATTTAATCAAGTTTCCTAAGATAGATCCATGATCCACGATCTTGACAGATTCTGAGCAGAACAACTTGGCTTGCTGTTTGTATATTGAACATGTGAAGTTGGTTTGCCAAACTGACTCAGTCCAGCACTAATGGCTTGCTGTTTAGATAAACTGACATTCATATCAGTAAGCTATTTTGCCCTGCAAAACCAAGTTAGTACATATGATAATGGCATGCTATTTTAAATGCACTGATATTTCATATCAATAAGCCATCTTTCCCTGCAACAACAAGTTAGGATAGAGCATATAGCTTGCTGCTTTACATCTATAAATACAAACATCTTTGCCACTATATGATCATCAAAATTCATAGAGTTTCAATCTCCCCCTTTTTGATGATAATATATCCATATGTGATTGAGCTAAAAGCTCCCCCTCAATTAAAACATCAAGCAAAAAAAGTTAACAAAATAACAAGCTAATATATTCAATGACAAGCAATCAGCTTGCTGTTATGTGTCATCATCAAAACTAATAGGGTTTCAAGTGGATGTTCAAGGCATATGACCGGAGATAGAGCCCTGCTATCAGATGTGGTTGAGAAAGCCGGCCCAGGAGTTACCTTTGGAGATAAAAGCAAGGGTATTACTAGAGGATATGGCTGTTTGAAGTTTGGAAATGTTATCATTCAAGATGTATCTATTGTGGAAGGTCTGAAGTTCAATCTTCTCAGCATCAGTCATTTCTATGACAGAAGATATGTTGTTTCCTTTGAGAAAGATAGATGTCAGATCCTTCACAAGAAGAATGGAAAGCCTGCTCTTCAAGGAGTAAGTAAAGGTGATTTGTTCATAGCTGATCTGCACTCTGGATCCAAAGATGAAGTAACTTGTTTTTATGCTAAAGCTTCATCTGATGAAAGTTGGCTATGGCACAAGAAGATGTCTCACCTTAACTTCAAAACAATGAACTCTTTAGTCAAGAGGGAATTGGTTAGAGGTTTGCCTCAGATGGAATTTACACAGGAAGGACTGTGTGAGGCTTGTTAGAAAGGAAAGTCAAAGAAAGCTTCTCACAAGGGCACTGACACATCATCAATAACTGAACCACTTCAGCTACTGCACATGGATTTGTTTGGTCCAGTTAGTGTGATGTCCATGTCAAAGAAACAGTATGCACTTGTGATTGTTGATGACTATTCTAAATATACTTGGGTTTTATTCCTACATTCTAAGGATGAGACCCCACGGATGGTGATTGATCATATAAAGTTGATTGAGCTGGATTCGAGATTCCCTGTTAGAGCTATAAGGTCAGATAATGGAACTGAATTCAAGAATGCAGTCCTAAATGACTTTTGTGCAGATAAAGGAATAACAAGACAATATTCTGCCCCTAGAACTCCTCAACAGAATGGAGTGGTGGAAAGGAAGAATCGTACATTGATTGAAGCTGCTAGGACTATGTTAAGTGAATCAAGACTTCCAATGTACTTTTCGGCTGAAGCTGTGACCACTGCTTGTTATACTCAGAATCGAACTTTAATCAACAAGGACTTAATGAAGATTCCTTATGAGATCATGAACAACAAGAAACCAACTCTCAAATACTTTCATGTATTTGGAGCAAAATGATTTGTGCTTAAGGATGACAATGTGAAACTTGGCAAGTTTGAGGCTAAGGCACAAGAAGCTATTTTTGTTGGTTATTCCAGGAGATCTTACAGGGTGTACTTGATTGATGGTCACCATGTGAAGGAAAGTGTCAATGTAACATTTGATGACACTAAACTCCCTAATATCCAAACAGAAGACTCATCTGAGAAACTGAAGTTTGATAACTTGCCAGACTCAGATTCAGATGATGAAGCCCCACCTGAGAATGTTGCTGGTAATGACAATAACAATGATGATAATAATCCTGGTGGTGGTGGTGAAAACATTGGTAACAATGGAGATACCACCAACACTGGAGAAGAATCATCAAGGCAATCAAGCAACAACTCAGGGGGAGGAAATGATGGATCTACTAGTCAGTCACAACACCACAATGAATTACAAGGCGAATCATTAAGATCAAATATTCCAAGACAGACTGTATGGAATATAGCTCATCCCTTTGAGCTGATCATTGGTGATCCAGGTGTTGGAGTTAAAACTAGAAGTGCTACTCAGAATGAATGTCATTATTCAGGGTTTCTATCTGAAATGGAGCCAAAGAAGACTGAGGAAGCACTGACTGATCCAGATTGGGTGATTGCTATACAAGATGAACTCAATCAATTTGAACAACAGCAAGTCTGGAAGCTGGTACCCAGACCAAAGAACAAGAAAGTAGTTGGTACAAGATGGGTATACAGAAACAAGCTAGATGAGGATGGCATTGTTACAAGGAACAAGGCAAGACTGGTTGCTTAAGGGTATTCACAAGCTGAAGGCATTGATTATGATGAAACCTATGCACCAGTGGCTAGACTTGAGGCCATCAGGATGTTCTTAGCATTTGCAGCTTACTCCAATTTTAAAGTCTATCAAATGGATGTTAAGAATGCATCCTGAATGGTGAGCTAGATGAAGAAGTGTATATGGAACATCCCTCTGGCTTTGAAAATCAGGAGCTGCTGGACTTTGTGTACTTTCTCTTCAAGGCTATCTATGGTCTCAAACAAGCCCCAAGAAAATGGTATGACACTCTCTCTGGTTTTCTTTTAGAAAATGGTTTTGTTAGAGGTATCATAGACAAAACTCTTTTTTCAAAGAAACACAAAAGTGATATGATATTAGTCCAAGTCTATGTGGATGACATCATATTTGGGTCTACTAATGATGATATCTGTAAGAGATTTGCTAAGCTAATGCAGAGTAAGTTTGAAATGAGTATGATGGGTGAGCTGAAGTTCTTTCTTGGATTGCAAGTAAGTCAAAGGTCAAATGGTATATTTATTTGTCAATCCAAGTATCTCAAAGAACTCCTCAAGAAGTATCACATGGAGGATTCAGCATCAGCAAGGACTCCATCTTCAACAGCAATCAAACTGGGAGCTTGTAATAACTCTATCAAGGTAGATATTACAAGCTACAGAGGTATGATTGGCTCCTTACTCTATCTTACTACAAATAGACCAGATATTATGTATGCTACATGCTTGTGTGCAAGGTTCCAAGCGGACCCTAGAGATTTACATCTCGTTGCTGTTAAAAGAATCTTGAGATATCTTAAGGGTACACCTAATTTAGGTATCTGGTACCCTAAAGATTCTGGTTTTAATCTTGTTGGATATACAGATTCTGATTATGCAGGTAGTGTTGTGGATAGAAAGAGTACCTATGGGAGTTGTCAATTCCTAGGAGGTAGATTGATTTCCTGGTATAGCAAGAAACATCAAACAATTTCCAATTCAACAGCAGAAGCTGAATATATTGCTTCTGGAAGCTGTTGTGCTCAAATCCTATGGATAAGGAATCAACTAAAGGACTATGGCTTTGTATTAGACAAAATTCCCATTTTGTGTGATAATACAAGTGCCATAGCAATCTCCAACAACCCTGTTCAGCACTCGAGAACGAAGCACATTGATATCATGTATCATTTTATCAGAGAGCATGTCATGAATGGAACTGTGGAGTTACACTTTGTACCCACAGAAGAACAGATTGCAGATATATTCACTAAATTTGTTGACGAATCCACATTTATCAAGTTAGTTGGTAAATTGGGTATGTTAAACAGTCTTAGTGATTAACAATATCTCTGTCATGTTTGTTCTTTCAAAAATTCATTTTCTCTTGTCATTTAAATAATATTTATTGCCAAGTCTCATTTAATATTACATGCTTGTAAATTTAAATATTTCTGAATAATTTATTTTCTTTAAAAATATTTTTCTCATATTTTTTAAGTGGAGAAATGTATTTTTATTGAAAATATATTTATTTAGAATTATTTAGGTGTTTTTCAGATTGTAAATATTGTTGTTTAATTTTTCTACAAGTTTATATTAATATTATGCAATTCTATATTATTCTGCATATTTTTCTAGGATTTATGGAATTTTCTGTGAATTTTTCTAGGTTTTTATATATTTTTCATGCATTTTTATAATTTTTCTGCATTTTTCTGTAAATATTTTAAATTTATTCTGAGTTTTCTTTAAGTCTTCCCAGTTTTGTACTAGGAAGACTACGGATTTTTCTATTTTTTTTATTTTAGTTTTTCTATTTTATTTTAAGTCTTTTCCTAAGTCTTCCTAGTTTTTGAACTAGGAAGACTATCGGGAAGACTTAGAATTAATAGTTTTATTTTCTGATTTTTCTATTTTTATTTTTCGGAAGACTTTCTAATTTGTATTAGGAAGACTACCGGGAAGACTATCCTAAGTCTTCCCAATTGTCTTCCCAATACAAATTTAAATAAAAACGGTTCAGTTTAGTTTTATTTCATTTCTTTATTTCTTTTAACTGCTTTCATATATATATATATATATATATATATATATATATATATATATACACATACATACATTACATACGAACAACTTTTCTCAATTCCTTTTCAGTTTTCTTATCAATTTTTGAGAACACCCCCTTCGAATTCATTCATTCCTGCAGAACCTCTTTGTGATCATTATTCATATTGCTCAAGTTTTTACTTAGCAAAACATCTCTGTTCTTTCAAAATCATACTTTTCAAGTCGAATTGATGTTGGATTTTTCTTTTTTCTCAATCCTTTCGACTTGTGGGTTTGCATTGCTAAGTAATTTTTGTGTTTTTGTGATCATAGTAGTTTCTGATGTTGTGAACTTTGTTTGTGTGCTTTAGATCATTTACCCCTTTCATTTTGCTTTTCTGGTTTTAAGTTCGAATTTTTTAGGATTAAAAATTAAAATTTGGTTGATTTTGATAAAATTTTAATTTTCTGGATTTTAAGTGATTTTAATTAATTCTAAAAATCCCTAAAATTTTAATTTTGTTTTAAGTTAAATTAAAATTTTGTGTTTTATTAAAAATGGATCCTAATTTTGAACTTGTTTTAAATAACTATGTTGGGTATTTTGATCCGTCTAAATGCAAGGTGGAACGTTTTAAACCTTGGATTCAATTTTTAAATAGCAATACATGTGTCAGTCATTCTATTTGTGCCACTGCACTTCTTAAAATTGATCTATTGAGGTTTTTATGTTCAAGTGATGTTATTGCTAAAGATTCAAAATCTTTCACTTTCAATATTCTAAACCAGCAATATACAGTCACTTTTGAGTTATTTTGTGATGTTTTACAATTTCCAAACGACAAGTTTGATCACTTACCCATTGATGATGAGTTATCACAGTTCTTTGTGAATATTCATTATCAGGGTCCCTTACAAATGGTCAAATTATCCAAAAGCTTTGTTGTAAGGGAATGGGATCTGTTCTTTGATACTATAGCAAGAGTATTTGGTAACTACACAAAAACAAATTTTCATTGCATTACCAGTCTTAATCAGTATATTGCTTATGCTATAGTATTTGGTCGTAGATTAAATTTTGCTGAGATTCTGTGGAACCTAATGATCAACAGGCTTGCTCACTCTAGGAGAGATTCTGATAATAATGTGAAAGTAAAGTGTTGGTACCCTCGCTTTCTCACTCTTATCATTAATCATCTTCTCACTGCTGAGCAGGTAGAACTGTTTAGAGAAACAAGATTTGAAACCTCTCCAACCACAGACACTAAATTCTACACCAGACTTGATGTCTCATCCAAATTCCTCAACATACCTGTTCTTGTTTCACCATTGATGAGTAAATTCATTAATATTCCTGTCTTTGGTGAACAAGTTCTTGAGCCACATCCAGTTCCTCTACCGGTAGTTATTCCTAACCCTGGATCTTCTCCTGGTTCTTTACTTGAAACCCAAGTGGTTGTTAGGGCTGACCCAGATATTGTAGAACCACAATCTCTGACCCAGGTCATAGAGCAAAACAGAGAGTCAAACACTCCTGATACACAACCTGAGCCTAATGTACAAACCAGTTCAAGAAGTGTTAGTGATATAGCTGAAATGAGTGCTCCCACAGCTCTGTCTCCACCCTTAAAGAAAAGAAAAACCTATAGGGAGGCAACTGTAAGCCCATCTGTATCCTATCAACAGGATATGGACATAGATATGGCCACTAAACAGTCTCTGGAGACATCCTCTCAACAGGATGAATCTATTGAAATTCGCCATAGGGCCATGGAATCATGTACTGAGTCAAGCACTCTCCCATTACTCACAATGGGAGAAGATATCCATATAGATGACACTCAGGACATTATGCAAGGAGAGCACTTTAATTTTGAATTTGAAAGTGCCTACCATAGTTACGGTAGAAGTTCCTTCACAGGCATCAGAGGGAAAATCTGATTCTTCGCCACAAATAATAGAATCATTTTCTCCCCTCCCAGAGGGAACATCTCTGGCTCCCCTAAGGGATTTTTCACTCGCAGTTTATACTGGAGAAAGTGAAAGGCAACCTGGTGAGTCTGTCCCTGAAGCAATTCAGTATACAATGTCAAATATTTTGACAGACTCAACCAGGGATCGGGAATTGCGAACTCCCATTGCACCACCACTGACCTCTCTTGAAGGGGCTAGGCTGATTTTTCATGCAGGTACATCTACTGAGAACTTAGATAGACAGTTAGTTGTGAGAAATGAGAGTCAAACACAAGCACATGAGTTGAGTGAAACACCACTGAGAGAAATTGAAGTGAGTGCACACACAGACACAAACACTGCTTTGTTGTTGAACCAGCTAGCTGATCTCCAAAGAAAGTTGCAAGAAACCCAGGCTGAGAACAATCTTCTGAAAGCACAAGTGGTTTCTCAATCTACCACCTCTGTATTTAATCAGTTGGGTACTGTTAAAGATGACTTGCAAGGCTTGAAGAATACTATGCTCCCGAAGGTAAATGCCATCCAACAATCTCAAGTACTAGTGGCTTCAGACATTTCTGATTTAACAACGTCAAATGCTCAGATTTCAGAAAGTGTCAAGGAGATTGCTGCCATTTCTACCAAAGTGGACTTTATTCTGCAAACAGCTGATGAAAATCAAACGTTTAATGAACAAAGGATTTCAAGGATAGAAGGAGGATTGGAGCATCTAAATGAAGGAATGAAGCACTTGTACAACATGATAAGGAACTCACATCAACCTACAGCACAACAAAGAACATTCTTTGAGGGAGATGATGAAGATGAGGATGATGATGCTAATGAAGGAGGAGATAGAGGAGAAAGTGGAGAAGAAGGAGAAATAAGGAGAACTTCTGAGGTGAATCCTAGGGCTTCCAAAGCTCAATCAGGGGGAGAAGGAGAAGAAAGGAGAAAGAGAAGCTGGAGGAGCTTCTGGAGTTGGAAAAGATAAGGGGAAAGGGAAACAATCACTGGAGGATACTGTCTTTGATGATGCCTACTACTACCACGGTGAACAGGATACCTTCCAATTTGACACATCTGGTGATCTGGAGAAGACCATTCCTGAAGAAGCTTTTGGTGAGGAGGAGGTTGAAGAGGCAGCCAACTTTGATGATTGGGAAGATGAAGCTGACTTATACACTCTTGACCCTTTATTTCAAAAGGAGTTGAAGAAGCAACAAGCAGATCTCAGGAGAAAGGAGGATGAGAATGCCAAGGTCTCCAACATCATATCTCAAAAGCTAAAGATTCAAAAGGCTGAACATGAAGACAAACAACGTCTTCATAGTATTCATGTCAAAGAAAGGAGATTGGATGTTAGGATGAAGCAAGGAGGCAAATGGGATAAGGCAAGGGAGATGTTTGATATCCCTCAGAGAGGCACAAACAATGATGCTACTTTTCTGAAGTTGCTTGAGAAGATCATAAATGTTAATCCAGACAACTCATTATACATGAAGGCATTGAAGGAAGATATTCTAAGGATTACGTCTACATTTGATCAAGTGAGGCAAGAACTGTACATCTATGTCTCAAGTGCTCTTGAAGGGTCATTCATCGTTTCTCTTGAACTACTCCAAAGAAGATCTCTCTCTGAATTGTGGATTCTAATGAGTAAGGTTAAGAGATCTTCTTGCTTGAACGAGCTTCTATATGACCGGCTGAGAGATTCTGCAATGAAGGCCAGCCCTCAAGTTGTACACTTCCCGTATGAAGTCAAAATCTATAGAAGTACAACTTTGAAGACGGTAAGGCTGGATCCTGATTCTTTGAAGCTACAGACTGCTATGCAACTGATGAAGTTGGAGAATCTTATGAGAACTTCTGGGTTTACTTCTGTAGAGAAGTCTGAAGTTGCTGATATGATTTCAGACTACTACACAGAGAAAGTTCCAAGGTATGCTCAGATGAAGAACAGATTGAAGAAGATCACCACTCAACCAGTAATGCCAAGTGGTGTGGTTTCAGAAAGTGATCGTGTCCTCGACAAAGATCTGTTATACACCTTGCAAGTAGCTGAAAAAAGTGAAATTAGAGATTAGGGCATGATAGGTTTAGCTCATTTGTAAATGTTATATGTTTAGAGCTAGGTAACTCAAGATAGGAAAATGTATTCATATGTTCAGTCTAGAGAAACATATATCTTGTATTTATCTTTATTGTTTGAATCTGGAAATTGTTATATTTAATCCAGAACTTTTTATTATTTGCTTGGCTCTTAAAAGTCTTATCTTTTCTTGTTTTAGTTGAGTTATCCTCTAGAGTATTTGGTTGTTATTGTCTAACAAACAAATAGGGGGAGATTGAAAGGCATATGTCTAGGCCTATTTGTAAACACCGAGGATTCTACTCAACTTTAATTAAGATGTAATAAGTAAATAATAAAAATCAAATGTCACAGGAATCTCAGAAGATTATATCTGTCAAAGAATGAAGATTAAAGTCATCTACAGACTTGAAGTGATTCTACATTGAAAGAAGATCAATTTGTTGATCAAGCCTCAGTGAAGTATTCAAGCTCAGTGGATTTATTAAAGTGACGGAGATTTCAAGTGGTGACAACAAAAGATACTGATTACGGAGTTCTTGAATGAGAAGGAAGTGAATCACTGTTTAAAGTCAAATAGATAAAGAACAAACATTGTCGTTAGTCACTCATGAACCAGATAGTACATTGAGTGTCAACGTACTATTGTGTTTGTTATTTATCTAAGTTTTAAGTGATTCTGGAATTGTTTGAGAAGTCAACTAATTCTATTTATTCTCTTATAAATAATTAATACTATTAAGTAAATTATTTATTAAATTAATTCTGTAAAGAATTAATTTAATACATAATTTATTTAGTTAATTATTTAAATTAGAATAATAATGAACTAGGAAGACTTAGGTTTGAACTAGGAAGACTTAGTTTAATAAACTAGGAAGACTCACAAGTGAGTCTTCCCGATTGTCTTCCTAGGCCAATCTATAGTCTTCCCGATTGTCTTCCATTAACAATCATTGTTTTCCCGAGAGTCTTCCAAGAGTAAAAGCACAGTTTTCCTCTAAGTCTTCCTAATACAATTCCTTTGTTAATGCATTGCACGTGGGTGACTAAATGAAATGCTGTGGCTTAGTATTTAATCAAGGCAGAAGACTTATTCATCATCATTCACAAACAGAAGAACAAAAAGACACATCAACATAACTTTTCATTCTCTCTGTCTTTACTTCACTCAACTGCAAAGGCATTCATTTCATCAAGTGAAATTAATTCTTGATTTGTTCCTCACATTAAATTCATAAGGATCATTTCACTTGTACTGCTTTAGCTTTCTAGCGGATCATAATCCCTAGATTTTATATCGAACTACTTTTTAGTATTCGATCATTTTTATTACAAAAATAGATAAATTCATGTCGAATTTATTCTAGGTTTGTTTTATCAAGTTCATTGTAATCAGTGATCAGAATTGTAACACCCTTCAAGTTTAATAGAGTTTTATTTAACTTGAATATTGTTTCAGTTTTATTCCGCACTTATTTGTTCTAAATTGTTAAATCATTAAAAGGACAAATTCGTTTAAACGGTATCGTTTGTATTCAACCCCCCTTCTACAAACATATCAGGACCTAACAGACATGAAAGACTATGTTTAATGTAGAATTCTGGTGTAAGTCGACAATGTACTTCAATTTGACTTAAGTACTAGATGTAAGATGATATTGTGCTACAACCCGGCTTTGGGCTGTATTGACATATGTTTTGTTGGTTTGCCATTTGAAAATTTTGTAATGTGATTTGTGATTTGGTATGCTTTTGTGATTGGTGTATTGAAATTTCAAACATAACATTGCAATTGGACTAATAAAAAGTGTTGCAAATAAGAATTGTCAATAAAAATCTAAAAGTATTACAATATGGATAAAAAAAGTTGCAGATAAATGTTTCTAAAAAAACCAAAAGAATTACAATAGGCATCAAAATGACCTATTTTTGGACTTTCTTTTTTATTATTAATCGATTTTTTATAATTTCACTTTCTAATAAGTGAAAATATTTAATGTATATTAAATACTATATATAATATATATTATAAAAGCATAATATATAGAATTAAAAATTTTATGAGATTACAGAACATATACAATATATATTATAGTATATAATATATAATATATATATATATATATATATAATCAGGTTTATTTTCGGATTTTGGATTCAGATCGGGTTTGGATCGGGTTTCGGAATTCGGATCGGGTTTTGGATCGGTAAACATAAAATCCAAATCCAAAAAATTTCGGGTTTAAAAAATTAAATCCATATCCAAATCCAAATCCAAAAAATCGGGTTCGGTATATCCAAATTTTCGGGTTTCGGATCGGGTATCCATCGAATCAGATTAATTTGTCATCCATACTCAAATATATTATTGAATATTGATAGGTACCACTACCTTTCTCACTTTACTCATTTTTTAAATATTTTCGTATCTAAACCCCATGTATATAATTTAATGGGACAAAGGGAGTACAATTATATTGAAAAACTTAAGATTTGCATAGGAAGCATGTAAAATTGGTAATGGGCTATATATTACGATGGGTAGAGTCCAGTTGGTCCAATAAGAATGGGCCTTGGGGAAATCCTATTGAAGGGGAGGAGTAGGGTTTGCTTCCTCCGCCGCCTATAAAGGCAGTACTAATGAGAAGAGAGGCCGATGACTAAACCCCCAATTCTACTATGTACATTTAAGCTCCCTTAAATTATCCGTCATGTTATGTTATCTGCTTGTTTCTTTCGTATTATAAGACCTTTCTCTGAATGGTATGTATTGATTGAGTTGAGCATATGATGAAAGATTTTGAATTTGGGCTGATTAACCATGAAGCTCCAAATCGAGCTTTTTAAACCTGATGCTTTTCTCCTCTACAATCCAATTTTATTATTATTATTATGTATGTATGTATACTTTGAGTGATAAGAATGGGAAGGAGGAGCAGATGATGATACATTTATGTATTTTGGGCTGATCAACCATGAGGCTCCGAAATCGAGCTTTTTAAAACTGATGCTTCTCTCCCTTTTAATCCCTGTTGGGCTGTTCATATCATCAATTTGCCTTGTGATTTGGACTTGATTGTATATTGTTTCCACTATCCCCTGAATCCAGATCCTTGCCTGATTTGAATATTTTATTCGAAATAACATTACGTAATATAATTAAATCCGGCAAGATGAGATTATAATGTTTCTTAGCTGAGTTTATTTGTTCAAATTATTAGATTCCTTTTTGGTCAATCAGTTTGATGGTTTGAGCCTTTTAGGATGATAAAAACACGACTACAAAGTTATGAGGAATTGATGCAGTTCAGCAGTTTTTTTTTTTTTTTTTGCTACATGATGCAATTCAGCAGTTATCATGTGCTATATTGAAGTCATATTGTTAATTTGGTTTTCAGGGAATTATAAATAGTGAGATGGGATTACCCAACTTTCAAAGTGACTTGAAAAGGAAGCAAAATTTGTTAATGAGACCATGACTATTTAATATTTGCAGGGTTGAGATTTGATCAGATGTGTACGATAAATAGACTTGGTAAAATGAATCGAGATCCGAGGAATCAAACCAAAATTTATAGAACCGAATTTGATTTTTTATTCGAATTAATTTGATAATTGATTTAAACTGATCCAAAATTTTTTTGATTTGATTATGATCTAGAATCGATCATAATCGAATAATAAATTATCTGAACCGAATATGATTCAAAATACATGATTCGATTTAAATCCGAATTAAAAAAATGATGAATTCAGTTTTATAATTTTTACAGATCATAATTCATATATTTTAAGCGATTTTTAATTCAATAAATTTATTTATTTATAAGCAAAATTCATATTTAGAATAATTTAATGTCAAAAATAATATATTTTTTAATCAATATTTTTGGAAAAGTACATTATTTTGTATTAAAAATAATATATTTAATAATAAGATATTTTTTAAAGTCTTACAAATAAAAAAAATGAATGAGTAATGATCCGAAAAGATCCGAACCGAATTTGATTTGATTTCAATTCAAATTTTATCCGATTTTAATCCTAATTAGAACCGAACCTAATCAGATCTGATCCGAACTATACCTAAATATATCATAACCGAAAGTTGATCCAATCCGAGATTAATCCGATCCGAAACTGAATCGATTATCCGAATTGACAGGCCTACAAATAAATGATACGAGGGTTGGAGTGTATTAAGGATTAATGAATTTTTTTCTCGCTACTCTGAACATTTCGAAAGTTACAATCATGTATATGTTGTATAAAAACTTGTTTATAATTATTTCAAAAATTATAATTTTTAAAATTTTTCTAATGTTTGATTTGTTGGATTAGAAAATTAGATTATAATTATTTCTAATACTTGATTGGAGAAGATATTATTCAATTCCCTATAACAATTTATTTTCTAAAGAATTATAATTTTCTCACTATAATTCTATGTAAAATAAATATAGGATTGAAAAATTTAAAGAATAATAGTACAATTTCATGATTAATCCTTAAAACAAATATGTGATAAAATTTTAAAAAATTACATTCTAATTCTAAAGGTAATACTTCAAAACAAATATAAAATTATATAATTTAATAAATTGTAATTCCTAACATATTAATTGATGAAAATTATTTATCTTTGAATAATAATTTCGGGCTTATATTCCTTTCAAACAAACATGACCAATGAGATCAATAACAAAGAAGAAAAAGAAGAAAATAGGTGAGGATGGGTAATAAACTAGTGATTATAGTTTCTACAGTGCATCACTTTCACGAGGTCACGGATCAAATCCTCATTATCCCTCCTCCCCTTTTGTACATCTTTAGTCTTTATTAATAAGAAAAATAATTTGAAAATGACGTGTGATACGAAAAATATCAAAATATCAAATTTGATTATCAAGAGATCTGGGTCGATTTCTCGCAACTACGTACAAGATTTATTAATTTAAATTCTTTGGCTTAATTTAGGTTTCGATTCCTTACAATTACATTATTATACAAGATTTATTTATTTACTTTAATTTCATTCAAAGTTCAATTGTCTATCACTTCTATATACTCTTTATTAATAAAGAAAATAATATTAAAATATCGCGCGGTACCAAATTCAAGATTAATTACCTATAACCACATAATTAAACAGTATTTGTTTATTATATATTTCTATCATTCAAATATCTATAAGTACTTTTTTAATAATTTTTTTTAATAATTAAAATTAATATTAATAAGCAAAACAATGTGAAAATGGCGCGCGGTACCAAAGTACTAAATTTGATTATCATGAAATCCGGGTTCGATTCCTTGCAACTACGTAATTATACAAGATTTATTTATTTTAACTTCTTTAACTTCATCTAAGTTCGATTCCTTGCAATTACATAATTATACAAGATTTATTTATTTACTTTAAATTTATTAACTACATCGAGGGTTCGATTCCTTGCAGCTGCGTAATCATACAAAATTTATTTATTTAATTTAATTTCTTTAATTTTACAAACGATTCGATTGTCTATAACTACATAATTAGTGATTTATTTATTATATATTTTTATCATTCAATTCTCGACAAATACATTTTTTAAATATATTTATTAATATTTATCAATATTAATATGTTGATGTTAACTCATGCTCGGCCCGGATTATCCGTCAGTATATAAATAGAACTATGAAAACTAAAATAAAACTAAATACTATATCAAAATGCTAAATAGAGATTCATGTTCGTCCTTGAAAGTTAAGGCACTTCCCCTACAAGCTGAACTATTTTATTTTTTCAAATCTATGACAGATACATTATATATATTAATTTTGTTGGCACATAAACATTTGGGAAAATTTATTGAGTTCTCTAGCATTTTTCTCTCCACAATCATTAACCGCTTTTAGAAATTTACTGACCCATTAATATTTGGATCAAAGGCATGGTTTTTTGGTAGAAATTTGGATCAAAGACATGACTTTTGGGTAGAAGAATAAGGCCTGAAAAGTGAAACCTATATTAAAAATCTATATTTACATTGTTACTCAGACTAGATAGACTATTTGTTAATTTCAATTAGACTAGACAAGTTCTATTTAACAGTAGTCAGGTTCTGTAGTCTGTTGTCTTTGTAGAACAGGATAAGGCACAAATATAAATCCGCTTTACTTTGTTAGAGAATTACTCATTGCAATTTGTTGTTAGCATATGTGAAACTTAGAGCTTTCCGAAAACATTTGTGCACCTTACAATCACTATTGATATGGTATTCGTATTGAGCGACTAATTGCAGGCAGAGATTTAAACAAGGGAAATACATAGCTAAAGATATACCAGCCTCTTAGGAAAGAAAAACAGGAGCCATTGTCGTCGTAGTGTTGATGATGAGTATGGTGAGGAGGAGGAAATGAATCATAATACGGATCATAGTGCTGATGGTGAATGTGCTGCGGTGGTCCTGGTGGTTGGTGACCGCCGTCATGAAAGTAACCTTGATAACCTCCTCCCTCCCTGAGGTTGTGCAGGATAAGGAGGCCTTGGCGGTGGATACCATACCCTGCTACTTACATATTTGAAATATATTAACAAAATACAAGCAATTTAGAAAAAAACACAATCTAATGAAATATACTGATAAGATTCAAGTACATAAGCTCATGCCTGGTGGAGGATAATTGGTCATCTTAAGATCCTATCTACTGTATGATCTGATGCTACTGTGCATGGTTTGCCAACAATTCAGACGACTACTAAATATAAATACTCAACGCTCAATTCATTGGTTGTGTCGGAAAATGAAAATTGTGACGAAGCTGTACGTTTTAGCTGTACAAGTCTGGTCGTCTAGGCAACGGTTATCAGGCGGAGAAGAGTCGTAGTGTCGTAGCAGCTAAGTAATAACTTGTCCGCGGACCTTATCCTTTCTTCACCGTGTTAGAGGCCCACATCCAGTAAGTATTGGGCCGACTGAAGGTCCGGATATTATTGGGCCGACTGAAGAATTCAACTCGTCTAGCTATCGGTTGAACGATTGGGTCAAAGAGAGAGACACATGGTCCATGACCAAGACGTGGAGATAGGAAAAACGGGTAAAAGCAATGTGCAGGTTCCATTCTTCATTCATACACATTTTACAATACACACATATTCTCTGTACGTTCAATTTACCTACTTGGACTACCAGTTACTGATTCTCACACCGGAGGTGAATCGGGGGGCCCAACCCTTGCATTCTTCTTCTTCGCAGGTCCGACCGGACGTTGGTGACGAAAACTGGTTCCAACATTTGGCGTCGTATGTGGGAACGTATAGATCGATTGTGCGTTGTGATTTACTGAGATTATGACTGCTGACCGACCACCTGTACTCGATGGAACTCCACACCCTGGAGGTTCGACCATCACGCCGTTGATAAATCGGCAATTGAATTTTGACTCTGAGGGGGACGAAGGTCCTTTACCGACCCCCGAAGAACATAGAGAATTGCTTCTCAAATGGAGAGAAGAGCAGGCCGCTAAGAAGGGAAAACAGAAAGTAACCGAACATGCCGATAAGGAAGCCCAGATACGGGCTAAAAAGAAAGAAGCGGACATGCTCAGACTCAAAGCCATCAAACTCCATAGGGAAGAATATGAATTGGAAGAGAGGGCATTAAGAGAGTCGATCGAGGCCGATGAGGAGACGCAGGTGTCGTCCGAACACCGAAGGGATAAAAGGTCGTATGACGATGAAGACGAGTCCTCGGACTCCGAATCGCATCCGAGAAAGACACGTTCCAGAACCACTCTGACCGATTCTGATGAAGAGGACGACTCGCACGTTCGGGATCGTATAAAGAGGATGGAAAAGGCCATGTTCGGAGAACGGAAGGTGAGCCATGAGCCTATTGTCTTCGAAGAGATTGAACAGTATCGACCTCCTTCGGGAGGACAGTTCCCAAAAATGAACGAGTTCAGTGGGAGAGGCGATCCGGAAGACCACTGCGAGAAGTATGAGTCTCTAATGACGGGTATGGGACACTGTGATATCATGTTGTGCAAGATGTTCAAGACATATTTGAAAGGACCAGCAACGATGTGGTATCGTTCACAAAAACCCCGATCGATACATTCATACGACCAATTAAAAAGGAGATTCTTGAGGCACTACTCTCACTTGTGCCGAAGAGAGAAGGATACTGAAGCATTGATTCACTACCGTCAGAGACCGAATGAAGAGTTGGGTGATTACCTAGCTCGATTCAAAGAAGAGGCGGGGATGGTCACCAATTTGGATAAGGTGAAGGCTGCAGGATTCCTCGCTGCTGGATTAGACCCCGTAAAAGGTAAAAAGCTACGCTTCTCTCTCTATGATGTCCCTCCTAAGTCCTTGAATGATATATATGTGAGAGGGGAAGCCATCCGAAGGAAGCTTGAATCTATTGGGGGGTATAAGGAAAGTCGCAGGAATGAAGGCTCTGGAAGAGACGACCGAAGGGGTCGTGGAGACATTAAGAGCAGACTGACAGACAACAGACCCGATCGAGGAGCAGACAGGAGGAGAGATAGAGATAGTACAGTGTTTACCCCGTTGAATGCACCTATCTCAAAGATTCTCCACGAGATAAAGGGAAAGCCGGGATTCGTTCGGCCAGCCAAAATAAAAACCCCAGATTATAAGAAGAATGGGGACAAGTACTGCGAATACCACAAGGATAAGGGGCATAATACAGATGAATGCTACCATTTGAAGAAGCTGATTGAAAAAATGGTAAAGAAGGGAGATTTAGAACAGTACAAGGGCGACCTGAGGGATAAACTAGAACCCAAGGAACCCAGAAGAGAAAAGGGGCCTGAAAGGGAAGAAAAATACAGAGGTGAAGTTCGAACGATTTCAGGGGGCACAGTGTCAGAGCGGTGCAGTAAGACCGCCCGAAAGAAATATGCCAGACAGGTCTACAACTTGTATCAGACCAATCCAGCCAGACAGCCCCTGCCTATCACCTTCACAGAGGATGATTTTGAAGACGTGATATGGCCGCACGAAGATCCACTCATCATAAATCCCATTATAGGGGAGAACAAAATCTGGAGAGTTCTAGTTGATGGTGGTAGTTCGGTCAATATCCTGTATCACAGAACATACTGCAAAATTGAAGGAATATAAGGATGAGCGGAAGCATGAAATAACATTTTATTTCGTAAAATCCATATATCGCACATATAGAAAACTGTAAAATGATGTGGAATCAAAATCTTACCTTGAAAGATCGAAGCTTTGAATCGAGATGATCGTTAGCAGTAGCTTCTCAGAGTGTGAAGCCCTCTACCGGTATCCACCAAGAATAATTCTTCGATGAAGCTTTTTATAAAACTTGAAGCTTTATAAAAATGGAGGTTTTCCTTTTTCTTTTGAGAGAGAGAGAGAGATGAAGAAGAAGGAGAGGCAACTAGGTTTTTCACAAAAACAAAAGTGTATCTAACTCATCTCATCTCATCCTTTATATAGGGCTCAAGTAGGGTTAATATATTTAATATATCAATATATATTAATATATAAATCCCTCACTTTCTCTTATAAAATGTTTAAATAATAATTAAAACTATTTTAATCATTATTATTATTCTCTCTCAAAATACCTTCATCAATAAATTAATCTTTTTATGGTGTGACCCTGTAGGTTCAATATTAAGCCGGTAGTAGAAATAAATAATAATAAACTTTTTATTTATTATTTATATGAATTCTAAAATTCATTAAATATAATTAACTGATTAATTATATTTATTCTACATCGTGAGTGATGCTTCTCAACATATCGCGACTATCCGGATAATATGAATTCACTGCTTAGAATACCAAGAACCTGTCAGTGACTAGTTACAGTACAATCAATTCCTTCTACCCTACAATATCCCGATTAAATACAAGGCACGGAACTCGTGTCAAGCCTATCAGATTTAATCATATGATTTCTTATTCATAATGCAAAGTTCATATTAATGCAAATTAGAAACTCCTTTCTAATTTCATTCACTCTGGCCAGAGATTCCAGAACTCGCATACTAAGAATAACATAGGATATTCACTTCCTATACTGGAAGGGGTAGATCCTCTATTGACGTTAACTATCTCCATACACAAATCCCTATGCCCAGAATAGACCTAATGGATGTCCTTGAGACTAAGGACTAAACCAAAGCACAGTTCATTATATACAAGATAACTTTAACGATCTCAAGTCTAAGGACACTTGTACAACTATCACTCAGTGAACAACTATCGACACGTGAGTAATCTCCATTAGTTGTCCAACTACTCGAGTCATGTTCAGTGAACTTATTCCCTAATAAGCACCTACATACTAGCTATAGTGTCACCACACAAATGCCTATGAGAACAGACATCCTCCTGAAGGGAGCAAGCATAGTATGTACCAATCTTTGCGGATTCACTAACTTCCGATTAGTTATCCTATGATCAGGAACTGTTTAAGTCTAGAGTTATCATCTTCTAGATCTCACTATTACAATCTCATTATAATTCTAGAAGCTTTACTCTAAACTATGGAACATCTTATTTAAAAACACTTTAAATAGATAAAGCCCGTAATAAAAACAAAACAAGTCTTTTATTAATATAAACGAAATCAAATAAGAATACAAGAAAGTTCTTCCTAACTCATCATACATGATTGGATTTAGGACAAAACACTTTCAAAAATGAACTTAGGAGGCGAGCAGTTGGAGCCATGTCATGAGGCACCCCTGTATGGCTTCGGGAATCAGCCCGTACCGATCGAAGGGACAATTACCCTCCCCATCGTGCTTGGCAAAGCCCCTTACACCATAGAAAAAGAAACCAAGTTCTATGTAGTGAAAGTGGATAGTCCGTACAATGGAATCCTGGGAAGGCCGATCCTTAGCGCTTTTCAGGCAGTAGCTTCTGTTCCCCACCTGAAATTGAAATTTCCAACAGAAAATGGAGTGGGGGAAATGAGAGGAGATCAGAAGGCTGCTCGAATCATCATGTTGGAAGACATGGAGAAAGACAAAGACGTCGAGATGACTGAATGGGTGAAAAGAAAGAGGAATGAAGACGAAGGAAGCAGTCGTCAGATGATGAACATCGAGTTAGAAAAATTTGGGGCAGATTTGTCCAACCCTATAGCTGAACCAGCTACTGAGACAGAGGAAGTAGATCTGTATGTCGGGCAGTCGGGGAAAATGATCCAAATAGGCAAAAACATGGAGCCTGAGTTAAAAAAGAAGGTTGTTGAAGTGATCAGACAATACCACGATGTGTTCGCATGGGGACCGGAGGACATGCCAGGCTTAGACCCTTCGGTTGAAAAACATTGTCTCAGCGTTAACCCTGACGCAAAGCCTGTTAAGCAGAAGATAAGAAACTTCGCCATGGAAAGGCAACAAGTTATCCAGGCCGAAGTGGAAAAGTTGCTGGAGGCTAAGTTCATCGAGGAAATTGAGTATCTAGACTGGCTGGCAAATGTGGTGGTAGTCAAGAAGTCGAACAACAAATGGAGAATGTGCGTCGATTACACCGACCTGAACAAAGCCTGCCCGAAGGATCATTATCCCCTGCCTAACATTGATCAGTTGATAGATGCAACCTCAGGTCACCAGGTACTTAGCTTTTTAGATGCTTTTTCTGGATATCACCAAATTGCAATGAATGCCGAGGATATTCCAAAGACAACATTCATCACCCCCAATGGCACATATGCATACATCAAGATGCCCTTCGGGCTGAAGAATGCAGGGGCAACCTTCCAGAAAATGATCAACAAAGTTTTTAAGCAACAGATCAGTTGGAACATGGAATGCTATGTGGACGATATGATCGTGAAATCCATGTTTAAAGACCATGCAGTGGACCTGAAAGAGTGTTTTGAAACACTCAGGAGAAACAATATGAAAATTAATCCAAGCAAGTGCACGTTCGGAGTTGCTAGTGGCAAGTTTTTGGGGTACATGGTAAGTGCCAGAGGGATAGAAGCCAACACTGAGAAGATTAAGGCAGTGATTGATATGGAGGCACCGAAGACGATCAGGGACATTCAAAAATTAACTGGGCGATTGGCTGCTCTGAGAAGGTTCATCTCCCGATCGGCCGAGAAAGCACTACCGTTCTTCGAAGTACTCCGAGGGTCAAAAAACTTTGAATGGGGATCAGACTGCCAGAAGGCGTTTGAAGAAGTTAAAGAATATCTGGTCAAGACACCACTCCTGATGAGACCCGACGCCAAGGAAACACTGCAACTCTACTTAGAAGTGAGTGACCGAACACTAGGGGATGTGCTAGTCAAAGAACATGAAAAGAATCAACACCCAGTGTTCTATGTCTCACACATGCTTAAGGATGCGGAAACAAGATACCCCAATGCTGAAAAGTTCGCCTTTGGATTAGTGGTAGCATCAAGGAAACTACACCATTATTTTCAAGGAAGAACTGTGCAAGTGGTTACCGATCAACCACTGAAAAAGATCCTTCAAAGACCGGAAGCTTCGGGCAGAGTGGTGGCTTGGTCGGTAGAGCTAGGAGAGTATGACTTGGAATTTGTGCCCAGAACCGCCATCAAAGCCCAAGCACTGGCCGACTTCTTGGTAGAATGTTCTTTCTCAGGATCGAAGGACTTGGTGCTGGAGGAACAGCTCATTCAATCACCTGGGAAATGGAAGCTTTTTGTAGATGGTTCGGTCACAAAAACGAAGTATGGGGCCGGTATGATCCTTATCAGCCCAGATGGTTTTGAGATTTGTCAGGCTATCAGGTTCACCTTCCCCTTGACTAACAATGAGGCTGAATATGAAGCATTACTAGCAGGGCTCTCCTTGGCACGGAGCTTAGAGGTAAAACATGTAAGGGTATTTAGCGATTCCATGCTAGTGGTGAAGCAATTTTCCGGGGAGTATGACCAAAAAGACCCCCGAACAAAGGCATACACAACCAAGGTACGCGAAACTTCACTTCATTTTGAGTCGTTTGAATTAAGCCAGGTAGCCAGAGAAAACAAAAGCAGGGCAGATGCGTTGTCTAGGCTTTCCTCAGCGGAAACCCAGAGTCTAATGGGGTCGATATACCGGACCGAAGTGAAAGTCCCCTCGATCGACAAAAAATAGTGTTTGGAAATCCATCAAGGAGTCAATTGGATGACCCCCATCAGGGCCTTCCTGGAGAAAGGGGTATTGCCATTAGACAAAAAGGAAGCACAAAAGGTGAAATATCGTTCAACCAGCTACACCTTAGTAGGGGGACAGTTGTTCAGACGGTCGGCCACACAGCCTCTTCTCAAATGTCTGGCCCCCGAAGATCAAAGGTTAGTGTTGGAAACAGTGCACGAATGAATTTGTGGGGAGCATTTGGCAGGACGATCACTAGCCTTCAAAATCCTCAGACAAGGTTTCTTTTGGCCGACCGTAAGGGAAGACGCCAAAAATTACTCGAAGAAGTGTAGGCAATGCCAGCTATTCAGCACCGTACCGAAGCAACCCCCGGAAGAAATGTCATCGGTCCTCAATCCCATTCCTTTTGCCATGTGGGCCGTAGACATTGTGGGAATTCTACCCACCAGTACCAAGCAGGCTAAATATTGCATTGTGGCCATTGACTACATGACCAAATGGGTAGAAGCCCGACCATTGTCGACCATAACTGAAGAGGCAGCCAAAAAGTTCATGTTGGAACAAGTAATCTTAAGGTTCGGTATCCCGATGATCTGCGTATCAAACAATGGAACTCAATTCATCGGCAGCAAGTTCAGGAAGTTTCTGGCTAAGTTTGGGATCCAACAGAAGTTTAGTTCAGTCGGGCATCCACAAGGAAATGGAGCCATCGAAGCAGCAAATAAGATTATCTTCGATGGCATAAAGAAACGGCTTGGGGATGCTAAAGGTATGTGGGCAGAGGAGTTACCTTACATTCTTTGGGCTTACCGAACAACTCCCAGGTCCTCGACCGGGGAAACCCCATTCAGATTGGCCTTCGGGACAGATGCATTGATGCCGGCCAAAGTTGGAATGGAATCGTACCGAACGCAGGTGTTTAATGTAGAAAGCAACGAATTCGGTTTGCGGGCTAATGTAGACATGGTAGTTGAAGAAAGGGAAGCAGCACATCAGCGAAATGTCCGATACCAGCTCCAGGCGGCTCAGTATTACGATGCTGGCATAAAGAAAAGATCATTTCAAGTTGGGGACCTCGTTCTTAGAGAGCTAGACACCTCCATGCCAACCAAACAAGGGAAGCTGATGCCCAATTGGGAGGGCCCTTACACGGTGGTTGAGGTGGTCCGACCAGGGACATATAAACTGTCTGGATCAGACGGCTCTGTGATAAAAAACACTTGGCATGCTTCACGCCTTCGTAGGTTCTACCAGTAAGCCTATCGAAATTCTTTGTTCTTCTATTGTTTTGCTTTGAACAATTTTGATTTAGCATATTTTACTTCAGCATGAATTATTACAGAAGGTTTATTTCCAATACTGTTTACTCGAATTCATTTATGTCAACTTGAACATATTTACTTCAGCATATTTGTTTTAAGTATAATGAATAGTAAATACAAAAATGGAATAGAGCGAACGAAGGAACTATGCCAGCATAAAAATTCCAAGCCCATACTTCAGGGCATTTGAAAGGAAATTATGAGCTTGCAATTCTTATTTCTTCCACCAGCCCCATACTGTTAATATTTTAAGATATATGTTCACTTCCTTAAGATATTAAAGGGACAAACTTACCGAAGAGGTATGACGAATCGACGTCCATACCAAAGGTAAACTTAAACAAAAAACACTAAGGCAAAAAACATTGCCAAAGAGGTGTTACAAAAAAAAACACCAAGGCAAAATACGAAGCCAAAGAGGTGTTACAAGGGAAATGCTAAGGCAAAATACAAAGCCAAAAGAAAAGCATTATCTATGAACAACTCAGAGACAAAAGAGTTAAGGCAATTGAATAAGACCTGAAGCAAACTACGATCGAACGCCAAACACAACACGTGAATGAAAAATTTACGCAAAGGCAATATAGATCACAAAAGTTAAATAGATATCAGCCTGAAGGCAAAAGTTGAAACAGACCCGAAGGCCAAATGTTAAATTACATGGTCTAATAATAAAGGTGCTACGTCTAATCGGACATCTCAGATTCAGGGTCTGAGCTAACGACTGGAGGGACATCAGGCTCCTCAGGACGCCCGATGGGATCTTCCATACCCTCCTCCAAGAGAAGCTTATGGTCAATCCCGGCGGCGTGAGCCTTGCGGATCACCTCCTCGAAGCCGGCCGTAAAACCCATGTCTTCAGAAAGCAAGATCAGCTTTTGGGCCTTCTTCTCCTCTTTCCTGGAAGCCCTCAGTCTAGACTTGACCCGGTTCAGGTGAACAAACGAAGCATCGAGATCGCTCTTGACATTATCACGATCAGTCACCACCTGAGCCAATCTTTGTTGCAACGAGGACACTTCCTTCTGCATAGCGTCCAGCTGACCCTCGGCAGCCTCCGCTCGCTCCTCAGTCAGCTTTAGCCCCCGAATTTGCAGATCAAGGTCCTTGACTTTCTTCTTTAAGGAAGCAGCCCAAGGGACAGCCTGAAAACACATCACAAGAAGGTCATATACAAGTAAAGGAAATGACAAAGGACGAAGACAGACATATGATACTTACCATTGTGAGGTGCCCTAATAGCTCAGCACATGCCGAAGAAGCTGGAACCTAGTCATACACCGGCCGATCCCTAGGAAGGATGAAGGCACGACACAAGTTCGTCCCAACCTCCTTAGCTGCCAAGGGCGCTTCAGCAGCGAACCGATCAGTTGTCACTACCGACCAATCAGGCCGGTAAGTTACAATCGACTCGCCATCGAACCCTCTAGGGCGCTTTGAGAGAGAATGAGACCTTGGATCGGTCAGAGGAGCACGATCGGCCTCCGGAGCTGTAAAGCCTAGGATCTCCACGTCATCAGCAGGAGGCGGGGTTTGAGGCTCCGGTCGCGACTCTGAGGCCTCTGCATCCTGAAATTCCACCGCAGGGGTAGCCTCTGCGGCCTGCCTAGCTGCTAGTTCGGCAAGTTTCTGGGCATGCTTGGCCTGTTGCCTCTTGATCGTGTCGGAACGGGTAGACACTGCAAAGGAAATGAAGTTAAAGTCAGCGAACAGAACCAACAAATATATATATATATATATATATATATATATATATATATATATATATATATATATATAAGGGCAGTTCTGTGTTATCGGTACCCCATAGAGCTCGGAGCCAGGTCTTATCCCTACTGACTGCTAAAGGGATACAGTTCGGTTCCTGAGGGTGGTGGAGACGGGAATAATCCGCCCTATCCTCATTGCTCAACTCGGGAGCAGTAATAAGGGATGGGTCGATCTCTCGCCATACGGAATACTTAGACATTTTATGAACACTGATGTAAAACCAATGGTCGTGCGTTCCCCGGTTGCTTGAATTGGTAACATCCCAGTCCTGTCGGCCAGTTCTACGGGATAATTGGTAGAACCCGGCACTCTTGCCGTTCTTCCGAAAATCGAAGTGGTGCAGAAGAAGGGACAAACGAGGCCTCACTCCAACCTTCAGGCACCTATTTTGGAAAGCATTGACGTGGATGAAGGTATTGGGATCCAACTGACCCAAGGCTACTGAAGTGTACTTTAAAAGTTTTTTCAGAACAGGAAGAAGAGGCAGACGGAGTCCACAAAAAAACGCCCACTCGGACACACCCAAAGCGAACGATCCAAACGCCTCTTCTACTGCCGGCGTATGGTAAATCAGGTCGGTTTCATCCGCTGCATACGTCCGGAAAATAGAGCTTGGAATGTGGTATCTCTCCGACATCTTGCGGACTTCGGCCTCCGCCATTACAGAATTGAGATTAGCTGAAGGGAACCGGGGAGCACTAAAGTGTGCCATAGCTGAATAAAAAGGCCCATACTCTACGGGTTGATCCATCGCCTGCAGGGAACACAAAAGGACAAAATTAGCCTTGTACTCGGGTGAACTAAAGGAATGAACGATCAAAATATTGGTTGGAGGATCAAAACCGAGTACAGAGGGCTAGGCTCGAAGGAAGGAAATTCCTATAGGTACAAAGAGGTAGAGTTTTGGGGTTCAGAGGAAAGTCAGAAGGGTGTTCTAGAAGTATGAAGGCTGACCGAAGGGTGTTCATGCTCAACAAAATACCTAAGTATGCGTCTATTGTTAAAAACACTCGCCATTTTCGGGTTTTCTTCTCGTTCACAAGATAAGAGGATAACACACTAAAATGGTCATGGTAAAACACTAAAGTGACCTAGGAAGTGCTGGGAATACACTAAAGTCGCAATATATGTACACGCATGCATAAAAGGCTATGTTTCAAGCATGTTACAAGTAAAAGGAAAGGGAAAATTCTATGCAAGTTACGGAAGGGAACAGTAAAAGAGGAAATACTTACTAGTAATGAGTGTTGGAGAAGTTGATTGATTCCTTGGTGTAAATACTCGCGCACCTCTGCTTTGCTCGCCGGAAATCAGAAAAATGAGAGTGTTTAGGAGAGGAAATTTCTTAAATTCAAGACAAGAGTTAGAAATGGCAGGGAAAAGGCGGTTCTGTGAAGTTTATACTGCCGTTTGAAAATGGATGGTTGAGATAGAAACCGTCGAAATTCACGGCCAGGATCTCTCTGGAGAAACGTGTTAGTCCATCTACGCAATTATGACCATAGCTGTCTAGTGATGACGTGGACGCGTCTTTTGACATCTCCTGACAACATGTTCGGTCAGTCAGGGATTTTATCCTAAGAGCTACTCGAAGATGGATTTTGATCATTAGGCCCCTGACCGAATGTTCTTCGTTCTGGGTCCAGGGACATGTTAGAGGCCCACATCCAGTAAGTATTGGGCCGACTGAAGGTCCGGATATTATTGGGCCGACTGAAGAATTCAACCCGTCTAGCTAACGGTTGAACGACTGGGTCAAAGAGAGAGACACGTGGTCCATGACCAAGACGTGGAGATAGGAAAAATGGGTAAAAGCAATGTGCAGGTTCCATTCTTCATTCATACACATTTTACAATACACACATATTCTCTGTACGTTCAATTTACCTACTTGGACTACCAGTTACTGATTCTCACACCGGAGGTGAATCGGGGGGCCCAACCCTCGCATTCTTCTTCTTCGCAGGTCCGACCGGACGTTGGTGACGAAAACTGGTTCCAACACACCGTTTGTCAAAATTGTATCGGTTTTTCATTTATATATTAGACGATTTTTGTGCTTTTTAGTTTGTTTTCAGTTTTCGATTCACTCTCATCCACACTGTAAAAACACAAACGCACTACTTTTAATGTCACATATTTTGCTGATTATAAAGCAAACTTTCACAAATATAGTACGAGAATATAATTGTAAATGTGTTGAGTAGATTTCAGAGTTACAAAATTGTTATCAATATTTGTATTAGAAAAGTATTATAATTTTAGGTAAATCTAAAGATAATCTTAAGAACATTTTTCTATTTTGAAATTCTAGATTAAACTCAAAGATTGATATATGAATTTCAGCAAAGAAAAACATTTCAAGTTAGAGCATTTCTTTTCTAAAGGTGCATAAAAAACTTAGTGACCTTTTATATATCAGACTTATCATTTTTTTATAATGTAGAGTTGATGGAAATATTGTGAAAAAAAGACTCTCATTTGTGCAGCCAGTGAAAGATATGGAGATATTGGTTAGAAAACCAGGTTACATTTTTCAGTAGGATTGATAAATGAACACGTTAAAATGAAATCCGAATACGTGCTTACACTAAAATTTTCGAAACTAAAATTTGAGTATGGTAAGTCATGTGTTCGATTATCTCTTTCCCTTTATAATTTATAGATTATCAGTTTTGTACCTCATTTGCATAAAATATTTGTTAGTCATAGAGGCATTTTTGTAAATTATTTAATAACAAACCTATAATATTGTAATACTTTGTAATACTTACTTGATCCTTTAACTAGGAGATCCATTTGTTTTCAAAGGTTCTATAATTGTACTTAGTACAAATGTAATCTCAATGCTTGCAACCACTAAATAAGTCATAAAGTATAAATTGGAAGAAGATCACAAGATCATGCCTCAAGATATTTGAAGACAAATTGAAGAATAAAGAAGTTGCAGAAATGGATATTGAAATTTGTCTAAGTCATGATCAGAGAAGTGCAAAATGAACTGATTCGAGAAGTTATCAATTCGAGAAGTGGTACATTGAAAAAATGACTGATTCGAGATGTTTCAATTAGTGAAGTCAAAATATATTAAATCGAGATGTCTGAAATTATAAAACTATTTTATACTGATTGGAGATGTCATGGATTAAAGAAATCATTACAACTAATTCGAGATGTCAAGGATTAGAGAAGTCAATACACTAATTAAAGAAGTGTCAAGGAAGTTGATTCGAGAAGTGAAGATAGCAAATTCGAGAAGTCAGTTTATACAGATTCGAAAAGTCAAGATATCGAATCAAGTATTTCAGAGATATCGAATGATGGACTTAGCAAAATCTCTGATCAACAATAGACAAAGTTTTGGAGTCAAAGAATCAAATCAAACCAAGGCATATGCAATGGTCCTAATCGTTGCAGTATGCACATGGAAAACTTACAAAGAAGCTCAGAGAGATAGTTAAAGTTGAACAGCTAAAGATATGGATCTGGCAATATGCAAAACAAGAGAAATTCACAAGATGCCAACTTTCACCAAAATAGTATAAACAAATTATAGACGTTAGTTTGTCTCTTACCAGTTTTGTAAAAGTCAACTGTATACAGTTTATAAGTACATGGTTTCTTATCTTTAGTAGTTAATGTAAAGCATAATGTAACATAAGATGTAACAGAGATAACTACAACTTAACAAAGGACAAGACGAATAGTAATATTAACAGAAGCACAGGAATCCAGAAGTAAAGAAGAAAAGGTAAACTAAAAAAATCAAAATATGGTATGTATTCTTGAAGTCCGTAAACAGGTCACAGAAAGAAGTTCATTAATATGTTCAAGCCTCTGTGACAAATAAAGCAACAAGACTTTCAAGACTGCAGAAGTATTTGAATAATTAAGAGTTAGTACCATAGGATTCCAGTGATTTAATTGAAGCAACCAGAACGACAAAGGACTTATCAACAACATTGAATTGGAGACATGGAAGTATTGATCGAGTGTTAGTCATCTGTGAATCAGACCAGTTGCACTAGTTGTCAACACCTAAATGATCAAGATGTTTATTGTCTCGGAAGAAGTTGATTTAGGTCTAAATCTGAAACATCCTGAAAGTGAAAAGAATATTACAAGGTATATTTAGGGTTAAATAGAAGTACAAATCACTTGCAGTAAAAGGAAAGAAACTTCAAGGATCAAAGTGAAAAAGAAGGATTCGATGGTTTTCTTTTTGGAAAAACCATCGAAGTGGATCAAGTGAAGTGGAAAGAAAACCCATCGAAGGATTGTTTTTCCATTCGATAGATTTTATTTAAAATCTATCGAAGGAAAGAAAAACAAATACTTTCGATAGTTTTTAAATAAGGAGCAGGTGAAACTTTTGTTGTTGTGTCAGATTGATGGAAAAATGGACGGCCAGGATTTTTCCATAATAATGGCTCGATAGTTTTTCCAAAGAAGTCTACAATTACAGATGAAAGAAGTTGTGTCTTCATCAGTTAAGGATTTTCACAGAAGAATTTACTAAGAGAGAGTTTGAGCCAGAGAATAATAGAGAAATTAATATTGCTCAGAATTCTATCATTGTATTGATTTTGTGTAACCTTGAACTCATTGAAGCTAATCTACGGATTAGAATTGTAGCACCCCTCGTAGTTTATATTTATAAAACGATATATTTCCCGACTCGTGTTTTGATTTGGTGCATTTGATTTCGTATTAGAACCTAAAGAATCCGCGAATGAAATTGAATAATTTGTGAGTATCGTATTCAACCCCCCCTTCTACGATACTTTGGACCTAACAATTGGTATCAGAGCTATTTGATTGACGTACAAATCAGACCCGGTGAATGAGACCAAAATCAAACAAGGCTTGAAAATTCGAAGCAAATTATTTAACTTTCAAAATTTTTCATTTGATTGGAATTTCTTGAATTTTAAACAGTTTGAAATTTTCATAAACCATGAGTGCTCCAAAGACAACTGCTGGTATTAAAGTTCCCCCCTTCACTAGAGATGATTTCGGTTTGTGGAAGATGAAGATGCTGTTATTTATCAAGGCATCTAATCCGTTGTATATTGGCATATTAGAGAACAGACCGTTTGTACCAATGAAACCAGTTAGTGAATCTACAGCTCCCGATGGTACCAGAATTCCTCAAGGCTCAACCCCAAATGATTTATCTGAGTACACAGATACAGACAAAGAACTGATTCGATTGGATACAGGTTTGATGCTGATATTGACAGACCCCGCATACAAGGAAATGAGCTATCAGTTAATGAACTGTGTGAGCGGGAAACAAATGTGGGATACCATAAATTTGATAATGGAAGGAACTGAAGACGTGGAGGAAAACAGATTGGACATCCTGACTTCTCAATATGAATCATTTAGGTCACTTCCTAGAGAAAGTATAACTCAGGTCTTTGAGAAGTATACTAAGCTGTTGAATGAATTAACCATGAAAGGGAAGACCTATCATCTGAGAGAGACAAACAGGAAGTTCATGATGACACTGCCCCATCATGTTGAACACAAGTCCTCATCCATAAGGGAAAGAATTGACTTTACTAAGATGCCATTGGAGATGATTTATGGCAAGCTTAAAACTTATGAGATGGAGCAAGAACAACGAGTGATAATCTACGGACCAGGGACGGTGGACAACAAGAATTCTGCACTCGCAAGATCAGCTGCACTTGTAGTGGATGAACCAACAACTTCTGATATTCAGGTTCAAACCCCTAGAGCTGGAAAGGAGGTGATTATAGAAGCTGAAATGGATTCTATAAATCTGGGTGTTGATGAAAGTGATTACTACACCCTAGAAGAGCTTGAGCAAATGGAAGACAAAACCATGGCGTACTTAGCTGCAAAGTTTAGCCACATTCGTTTCAAGAGAAACCCTAAGTACAAGTTCAAGGGCTCAACCAACAGATTTCAGAAGAGCAAGTATTCACCAGGCACTGGCTTTAAGGGAGGCTACAAGACTGGCATGATTGATAGAAGCAAATCAAGATGCTACAACTGCAATGAGTTAGGGCATTTCACCACTGAATGCCGGAAGCCTCATCAAGCAAGAGACATGAAAGATGTCTATGAGAAGAAAGATTCTTATGATGATTTAAAGAAAGAGAATGCTAAGCTGAAACAGCAACTGGAAACCTTATCTGGAAAGCAGAAAGGAAAAGCTTATATTGCAGAGGGTAAAAGTTGGGATGATACTGATTCAGATGAAGAGGAAGAGTATGTAAATCTTGCCCTAATGGCTGACTC
This sequence comes from Heracleum sosnowskyi, assembly GCA_030848705.1. Classification (NCBI taxonomy): domain Eukaryota; kingdom Viridiplantae; phylum Streptophyta; class Magnoliopsida; order Apiales; family Apiaceae; genus Heracleum; species Heracleum sosnowskyi. Next base: position 66,956,638 of record CM061243.1, read on the forward strand.
TTTAGAGGAATCACCACAATCATCTCAGGTATCTATCTTAACAACAATTGACATGTCTAATTCTGAGTACAAGAAAACTATGCAAGATCTTAGAGTAGAATTGTTTAATGTACACACAAGCATGCTAGCATCAGAAATTGAAAATGCTAAGTTAGTTCTTGTTATTCCCAAATGACCTAACAGAATTGTAGAAGGGGGGGTTGAATACAATTCTTGATATTTTCTTGAAACTAAACACTTTTTAAAATAAAACTGAACTGAATAAATAAAAACACAAGATATAAATAATTCAGTTGGATTGTTTGATGATCCAACTGAAGTGTTTTTATTGCGGAAATAATCTGTGATACAAAAGTACACAGCTGCTCAGTTACAAGGTTGTAGAGAAGAATTGCTCTAAAAAATAGCTAATACAATCTATTTGTTTTTCTTCTCTTCTTTTTAAAGTAACTGCTACACTTGGTTATATAATCCCAAGTTTACAATTCTACGTTTGGTTAAACTAAAGAATAATAGTAGTAACCATCAGTAGCTTGCTTTTCATTCCTTTTGTCCAATGGTCCTTGGAGATCTTTGCTTTTGTCTTCATGCTCATTATAATCATTTCCAAGAGCCTTATTGGAAATTGGAATGTTTCCTTATTTCCAGTAACCATTTTGATGGCTTCCAATGCAAAGTACACTTCCATATCTCCTTTTAGATCTGTTCAGTAAACTGTCACTATCACTTTGTCAACTGTTCAAAAAACAACATTGATTCGTTGATAGCAAGGAGATGTGTTTCGTTGATAGCTTCATTCTTCATTCCGTTGATGGTGTTTCCCTCGTTTCGTTGATGGGTAAACTCCATACCGTTGACAGAGTAATCTTCATACCGTTGACATGTCTTCACTTAGTCAAAATTACAAGGCATAACATATTTACAATTAACCAACCTATTTTGCCTATCTAGTACTTAGTCAACATGACTTAGAAAACCTATCTAAAACATATAACAGAATGCCTATCATACTGTGAAGTATTGTACAATGCAATTGCTACAACACTCATTTCGTTGATGAGCTTCCTGTCAACGGAATGCTGCAAAGCATGCCATTTCGTTGACAGTTACAAAAATGACTTTACACAAATTCTACTAAGTGTTTTATGTTTATCATCAAGAACAACATATTCCTAACAATCTCCCCCAATTTATGACTGATAGAATAACAGCCATAAATCAAGAGACTTGATGATAACAAAAACACTCAGATACATCATAAATTACAAAAGTAGAATATGTATTAAGCTTCAAAATTTTATAGACAGAATATAAGACTTACAAGACTAATGCCCACAAATGCTCCTCTAGTCTGAGCAAATGTTTCATCTGTGATTTCTTTGTGGCATAGTCTTCTTCCCTTTCTTGGAGTTGTTTTCCTCAATCTGGACCTGTAGCCTTCTGTAGAAGATTTTCTCCTCTTCATCTTGATCACCAAGCTTGGATTGCATCAGCTTTAGAGTTTGATTAGATGCCTTCTCCAGCTGGTCTTCCATTCTGAAGAATCTTCTGCAATTGTCCTTGTCCTTAAACTCCATCATCCAATAAGGTTGAAGATGGATTTTCTTTCCTGTTGAGGGAACTCTAAGTATCCTGGGAAGAGCCTCAGGCTTGTTCCAGCTAGCCTTTATCTGACAGATTTTGGAGACCACCTCAGACTTGGCTGTTTTGGTGAAACCAAAGTTCTTTTTCAAGCATCTAAACACTGAGAGTAGTGTTTGATAGTCTTCTCCTAAAATTCTGTAGAGAGGCCACACTTGTTCTCTACCTCCCTTGAATGTGAACACTAGTCTTTCAGGCAACTTTTGAGAAGCTGCAATTCCCCTTACTTCCACCAGGTTGTCTAAGTCAAGATGTAGACTGGATTCTTCCCTGATGTCAGCAATGTACATGCAGTCCTCTGGGTTTGCAGGGGGTTTTTGAGATTGTGGCTTTCTCACAAGAACAGGCTTTGCTTTGACAGACCTCTTCTTTGTCTTCATTGGTTGGTCCTTCTCTAACAGGAACTTTGGAAAGTAGGCTTCATCAAATTCAAAAGGTTCCTCTTTTGGCATGATTGGATGATCATGAAAGTTGACAGGATGTGCAGGATCACAAGCCAACTTTCCCTCAATAGGTAGATCACCAGGAATTTGATGTGCACTTGTTGTGGAAGAGTCTTGAGCAGTTTCTTGAGAATCATCTTCATCAAAGTTCAGATTCCTCTTAGCTCTAGCCTTTGGCTGACTTGTTCTCTTCTTCTTTTCAGCTTCCTTAGCTTTATCCTTGGCCTTTTCTTCCTGTAGAGCTTCTTCATCTTCAAGTGATTGAGCAACTGCAAGAGCTTGCATTGCTGCCCTTTCACTTTCTTCAGCTTTGGCCTTAGCAAAATTTGGGTGACCAACCCAAATGTAGATTTCCTTGCTATCCCTGTAGATGAGTGCCCTCTTGTTCCTTATGCTTGGATGATTGCTTTCTTTGCTCTCCTTGATCAGCTTCCCTAAGACTTTGAACTCATCTGGCCTTGGTGGAGGATAAGCTATCCTTTCTATGTTCTTGCCTTTGGGTTTTATGGGAGATACTGGAGATATCCCTCTTGCATCCACATTCCTCAAACATGAAGCTTGTCCTTTCTCATTCCTTGAATCTTGAAGGACTCCATGCTGAAGGGGTTCCATGACATAGGAACTCCTGAATTGTGGCTCCATTTGCACTGTCACCATTGCATTTGTTGATGGTGGTATTGAAGTAGCTTGTACAGATGATACCTTTTTAGTGTCAGCTAGCTTCTTGACCTTTGCTTCAATATTTGACCAGTGATCCTTGATTTGTTCTGCAAGTTTCATCCTCAAAGAGGCTTCCTGGATCAGGTCAATACTGTCCTTTTTCTTCTTTGCAAACTCCCCCATTGCTAATGGCTCTTCTGGTAAGGAGATGGCTGGGACCATAACCTTTGTGATCTGAATGTTTAGCTCCTTAGATTTCTCCCCCTTTTTGTTAGCATCAAGTGAGATGATAGGGAGCCCTTGAGCTGCCAGAAGCTGGGTGAGTAGCTGAGTTTGCTTCTCCTGCTCCTTTTGCATGTGACTAAGAGTAGCCTCAACTTTGTCCACTCTAGAGGAAAGAGTTTTCAAAGATGAAGACACTTCAGGTTCCTTGGTGAAAAACCTTGACATCCTGGAGACAGTGTGAAGAGGAAGCTTTTCATCTAGCCTCCTGTCAGTAGCAGCCCTAAGGTTGCTAATTGAGTCCTTGATTTCTGTAGCCTCAATCCTTGTCTGCAACATTTGTAGCCTTTGAATTTCCAGAGAATCCATGATGGCTTTGTAGAATTTCTTGTCCCTTGCTCCTGCAGACTCATGAGCTAGATATGCTTCATTGTACTGCCTTGTGATAGCAGCATCCAAATTGCATCTACCATGCATATCTTGAGAAAGCCAGTTTGGTGTAGGAGGCACCACAGAAGTCCCAGTCTGTGCAGTAGTGGCCACCTGTAGAATGTCACCAAAGCTATCCTCATTATCAGAAAAATCAAATTCTCCACTTACTTCAGCCCCTGGAGGTAGATTGGTCAAGGCATCCTTTGCTCTTTGCATTGATGCAGTTGTGTGAATTAGTTGTAGTGACCTCTCTGCCTCCACATTGCCCTGTTGAGCCAAAACTTGATAGGCTGACACAGGATGAGTAAAGGTCTCAGGATCCAGGGAAATACTATCCAGAGTTTGTTGATAAACCTCTTGGAAAGTAAGTTCCCTTTCTCCCTCACTGACCTTCATTAACTCACCTGCAATGACTGCTTCCATCCTTATTACTCCTGTAGTCCCTTCTCTCTCTCCACTCTGTTCTTGCATCATGGGCTCCCCATGGCTCACACCTCTCACACCCTCACCTTCACCTTCTAAGGTGGAACTCTCAATCTCTCCTTTTGCCTGGCTGGAAGAAATAGCCAGCCTCTCACTCACATTCTCTCCTTTTGCCTGGCTGCAAGCCAGCCTCTCAGTTTCACTCCCTCTCAGTCCTAGAAGTGTCTCAACTACCACTAGATCATCTGCACTAGTTGTGGGAACAACTTGATTTTCAATTAAAGGTGCAGAGTGAACTATCAACGGAATGGTAGTTTGAACTGTCAACGGTATGGATACCGTTGATGGAGAAACACTTGTCAACGAAATAGACTGTTTCGTTGATGAAGTCAAGAAAGCACTTTGAGAATGAGAAATTACAGTAGAGTCTGTGGTGATTGATTTTAAAGATTGGTCCACAGATCCCCTTGCAACTTCAGGAAAAATTGGTTGATGGCCCAACAAATCACTTAACAAGTGATGGCCACCAGCTTCAGAGTGGGGCTTCTCCAAGATTAGAGTTGGAGAATCAGGAATAGATGTATGGATCATGTCCACATCTAAAGATTGAGTTGGTGAATTTGATGGAGATAATTCAAGATTGATGTTTAGAGAATGGGACTGTAACCCCAGAGTAATGATAGGGGTTACATCAAACTGAATTTGAGAAACTGGAAGTGTTGCTTCCAGTGTGTGTGCACCCTGTGTACCCTTGGACTTTTGCTTCACTCTCCTTTGGTATTGGGAAAATGTAGACTGTGGGCTTGAAGTGTCCCTTACCCTTTTGGACTGTGCTCTAGGAGGAGAGCTTGTTTCAATAATCACATCCTTTTGGGAGGATGCAATTAGACTTGTGTTTAAATCCATGTTACTCATTGTGCCTTGTTGGGAAGACACAATGGGGCTTGGCTGGTACACACTAACCTGTCCTTCCTTATCCTTGGGGCTTCTTTGATGTTCACCCCTTCCCTCACCTCTCACAACTCCAGACTCACTCCCCTTAGGTTGTGTGGTAGTTTTTACAACAGGTGCCTTTTGAGAAGCACCTGAGGTTGGCTTGGAGGATTTCTTTGATTTTGGTTTTGTTGCTAGGGCAGGAGCCTGTTGGGTCACAGCTACAGACTCCATAGCAACATTGGAAGGTAAAACAGTAGAGGTGTTAGCTACACTAACAGGGATAGTAGTAGTTACCTCAATGATTGGCAGATACACCACTGGAACATCACCATTGTGGTTCAGCCTCAGTATGTCTGTCAATACTCTCTTTTCTTGCACAAAGCACTCAAACCTGGCATTAGGGTTAGAGATAACTAATGGTGCTGGACTAACATGGTTAGCCAACATCATCAGAAACCTAGCATAATAGATATTTTTCTTCCTATTTGCTTTGTCACCCAACTTAGCACCAATTTCATACATAAGTTGGGTGCTAAAGTTGTGATATCTATCATTTAGAAGCATGGTTAGGAGAATTAACATAGAGTTAGTTAATGCATCAAAATTACTAATCTTTCCAGAAAAGACCTTAATGAATGCATCAGCTAAATAACTGTATTCCCTAACCAAACCTCTCCTAATTATTCTACCCAGATTATCAGTAGGCAAAGAGTAGTTTATAGAATTTAGCATGGTAGTTATTTCAGTGTTAGTAGGCAAAACATCACAGTTATTATCAGGAATATGTAAACATGCTTGCAAAACATCAGAATTAACTATGTACTCATTACCTTGAAGAGTGAATTGTAGTGTGCAGTTTGTTCCACTATACTCACATGAGGTCCAAATTTCCTCGATTATCTCATTGTAGAGTGGTGTAGAGTGAAACATTGCATAGCTCAACTTGCAATTCTTCATGAAATCCATCATTTTGAAGAACAGTCTGTTCGGGTTTTCCTTGACAACAAAAGGGATGGAGTTGTTCTTCTCATAGATGAACCCTCCAGCAGACATAAGCTTGACTATAGGTGCCATTGTTGATTAAAGGAAAGCTTCGAACTGAATTGCTTGTTAGAGAGAAGAAGAGAGAAAAAGCCTTTGGAATTTTTGAGAACAGGTAAAAAGAAATAATGAAAATAAAATTTCTTAAATACTCCCCCAAAAATTCTCAGAAAATGAATCCAATAATAAATGTAAATTACTGGATTGGCTTAGAAAAAAAAAATATAACCGTTACTTTTAAGGTATTACCATGATTTATACTTACAGGGGTGTATGCATAGATCGTGGTAAAAGACGTGTCAAATTTCAACGGTTCAGATTAAAAGCGCTAAATCAACGAATCAGGATTGGGCGGTTAAAGTCCCGTCTTATTTCGTTGATAAAGCTGCGTTTCGTTGATATAAAAGAGCTATCAACGAAACACCCAGAAAACTGCTAAGACTGTCAACGAAATGGTTCGTTTCGTTGACATAGTAATTTTGACTTAGACAAAATTTCACTTTTTCCTAAGAAAATTAATTCACAGAAAAACATAGCAAATTTCTGGCTGCATTTTAACTTGCAAATATCTCAAAAATAATTAAGAGAAATTTAGCATACCTAGCTCACTTACTAATCTTGAGAATGTTGATTCATCAAGTGGCTTGGTAAAGATGTCTGCAAGTTGTTGTTCACTTGGAACAAAATGTAACTCCACAGTACCATTCATAACATGTTCTCTAATGAAATGGTACTTGATGTCAATGTGCTTGGTCCTTGAATGCTGCACTGGATTTTCAGTAATGGCAATGGCACTAGTGTTGTCACAGAAAATAGGAATTTTCTCAACTCTTAATCCATAATCAAGAAGTTGATTTTTCATCCATAAAATCTGTGCACAACAACTTCCAGCTGCAATATACTCAGCCTCAGCTGTGGAGGTAGAAACTGAGTTTTGTTTCTTGCTGAACCATGACACAAGCTTGTTTCCTAGGAATTGACAGGTTCCAGTTGTACTTTTCCTGTCAATTTTACATCCTGCAAAATCTGCATCTGAATAACCAATTAGTTCAAAACCAGATTCTCTAGGATACCAAATGCCAAGGTTTGGTGTTCCTTTGAGATATCTGAAAATTCTTTTAATAGCAACTAAATGGGATTCTCTAGGATCAGCCTGAAATCTAGCACATAGACATGTAGCAAACATAATATCAGGTCTACTAGCTGTTAAATATAAAAGTGAGCCTACCATGCCTCTGTAACTTGAAATGTCCACAGATTTTTCCTTAGTATTCAATTCAAGTTTGGTGGCAGTAGGCATGGGAGTTTTGGCAGTAGAGCATTCCATTAGGTTAAATTTCTTTAATAAATCATGAATGTATTTTGTTTGACTAATGAAAATGCCTTCATTAACTTGCTTTACTTGAAGACCAAGAAAGTAAGTTAATTCTCCCATCATGCTCATTTCATATTTACTTTGCATAAGCTTGGCAAACTTTTGACAAAGTTTCACATCTGTAGACCCAAAGATTATATCATCTACATAAATTTGAACAAGTAAAGTAGAGCCATTTACAACCCTGTGAAAAAGAGTTTTATCTACAGTACCTCTAGTGAAATGATTCTCAAGGAGGAACTGTGAGAGAGTGTCATACCAGGCTCTAGGTGCTTGTTTCAAACCATAGAGTGCTTTGAGAAGGAAGTACACATAGTCTGGAAAATCATCATCTTCAAAACCAGGAGGTTGACTTACATACACCTCCTCTTCCAATTCCCCATTCAGAAAAGCACTCTTCACATCCATTTGATAGACTTTGAAATTGGCATGGGCTGCATAGGCTAGGAAAATCCTTATTGCTTCTAGTCTTGCAACAGGAGCAAAGGTTTCATCAAAATCAATTCCCTCTTCCTGTGAGTAGCCTTTTGCAACCAGTCTAGCTTTGTTCCTTGTGACTATGCCATTTTCATCCATCTTGTTTCTGAACACCCACTTTGTGCCTAGAACACTCCTGTCATCAGGCCTGGGCACCAGCTTCCAAACATTGTTTCTCTCAAATTGGTTTAGCTCTTCTTGCATGGCTAAAACCCAATCTGGATCTAGAAGTGCATCCTCAACTTTCTTTGGCTCATCTTGAGACAGAAAGCTACTATATAGACATTCTTCTTGAGTTGCTCTTCTAGTTTGGACTTTTGAAGAAACATCACCTATAATAAGTTCAAAGGGATGATCTTTAGTCCATTTCCTTGAGGGAGGTAGATTTGCTCTTGAAGACGTAGCTTCATGATCATGATTGCCTTGATTGGATATTTGTCCTTGAGAAACTCCCCCTGAGTTTGTTGTCCCTAATTGATCACTTCTAGAAGCATTCCTATGACTATCAACGGTATGACCGTTTTGGCTGTCAACGAAACGCTCATTCTGACTGTCAACGAATCCACCATCATGACTGTCAACGAAATGACCATTTGGTCTGCTAGCTGCTATCCTTTTTAACCTTAATGCAGCAATTTCATCTTCACTGCTGCTTTCATCTGTGCTAGATACAACAACTTTAGGCTGTTTCTCAGTAGCCTTATCATGATTCACTTGTTCTCCTTCCTCATTCTCAAAAGAGAGACTTTCATGGAAACCTTCATCACAGAGACCTTGTATTTTGAGATCATCAAAAACAACATGTACAGATTCCATAACAATGTTGATTCTGAGATTATAGACTCTGTAAGCTTTCCCTGCTGCATTTCCCACAAATATTGCTTCATCTGCCTTTGCTTCAAATTTCCCCAAATGCTCAGCTTGATTTCTCAGAACAAAGCACTTGCATCCAAAGACATGAAGAAAATCTAATAGTGGCTTCTTTCTTTTGAGTAGATGATAAGGGGTCATTCCCTTGGCCTGATTAATCAAAGAAATATTTTGAGTAAAGCAAGCTGTGTTAACTGCCTCAGCCCAAAAATATGTAGGTAACTTTGATTCATCTAGCATTGTCCTTGCAGCTTCAATAAGTGTTCTGTTTTTCCTTTCAACTACACCATTTTGCTGTGGTGTTCTTGCTGCTGAAAACTCATGCAAAATACCATTTTCTTCACAGAACACCTTCATGCTCGAATTCTTGAATTCTGTCCCATTGTCACTCCTAATCCTTCTTACTTTGAAATCAGGATGATTGCTTACCATCTTGATGTGATTGATAATGATTTCACTTGCCTCATCTTTAGAGTGCAAAAAGAAAGTCCATGTAAATCTAGAAAAATCATCAACAATCACAAGACAGTATTTCTTCTTTGAGATGGACATAACATTTACAGGGCCAAATAGGTCCATATGAAGTAATTCAAGCTGCTGGACAATTGATGACTCTGTCTTGCTTTTGAATGATACCTTCTTCTGTTTCCCTTTTTGACAGGCATCACACAAACCATCCTTGGAAAATTCCACCTGTGGAATTCCTCTAGCAAGATCCTTTCTCACCAAATCATTCATAACTTTGAAATTCAGATGGGATAATTTCTTGTGCCATAACCAACTTTCATCTTTGCTTGCCTTGCTGAAAAGACAGGTGATGGTTTCTGAACTTGTGCTACTAAAGTCAGCAATGTACACATTCCCTCTTCTGAATCCAGTCATTACCACATTGTTGTTTCCTCCTTTAGAAACAACACAGGCTTCTTTCGAAAAAAGTAACTAAAAATCCTTTGTCACAAAGTTGGCTGATACTAAGAAAGTTGTGCTTAAGACCATCCACCAATGCAACCTCATCTATGATGACATTCTCTTTTGAAATCAAGCCATATCCCTTTGTGTAGCCTTTGTTGTCATCTCCAAAAGCAATACAAGGGCCAGCTCTTTCCTGAAACTCTGTGAGCAGGGTAGAATCACCAGTCATGTGTCTTGAACAACCACTATCCAAGTACCAAAGATTCCTTTTGTCTCCCTGCACACAATAAACCCAAATCAAGTTGATTTTGGTACCCAAGTTTCCTTGGGTCCTGTCTTGTTAGCCTTTGCATTCCCTTTTGTACCATTTTTCACTTTGGGCTCAGATTGATTCAAATCAATCTTTACCCTTGGTGTTGATTTCTGAGGGTTGCTCATATTTTCATTCATAGCATGCATAGTTGGAGGAACAATCATGTTATTCATGTTCCATGGCATTTGTGGCATGTTAAACATATTCATGTAAGGATTAGGCACAAATGGCATGCTAGCATATGGATTCTGAAATTGTGCATATGGAGCAAACATGTTAGGCATAACAGGCATTTTAGGCATGGAACTGTTCATTGCAGGCTTGGGCATTTTCACATTAGCATATTTCTTAACAGATTTGCAGTTAGTAGATAAATGATTAACACTTCCACAATTGACACATGTCTTTCTAGGTGCATATTTATCAGGTGTGTAATTGTTGTGTTTGTTAATCCCTACCTTGCCATTTCTGTTATTCTTTTTATTTCCCTTAGCCTCAACCTGAACTTTCTCTAACTTGTCTTTCAATTGCTTGTTAGACAAGTTACCTATATTAGCTCTCTCAACAGGCTTCTCAACTTTCTTTGATTTACTAGACTCACCTTGAACAAAGTTTGACAGGACCATACTTGTTATTAAGTCTAGTGAGTTCATCCTTTCTTTTCTCTGTCAACGAAACAGCCTGATCGGTTGATGGTTCATCTGTCAACGAAACATTGCATTCCGTTGACATATCAACCTTCAACAAATGATCCTTGTTGTTTGTTGACTCAGTTTCTGATTCTAAGGTTTCACCAACATACCCTAGCTTCTCTTTGTTCCTTTTCCATGATTGCTCACAGAAGGATTCCACGCCTTAAACATTAATTATGTTGGCAGCAACATTCCTGGCATCCTTCCATTTTGCAATCACACCTTGTTCTATCTCAAGTTGTGTTTTAAGAATTTCTTCCCTTTGTAACACGTTCTCAAGTTCCTTCTTAGCATCCCTACTAACACATCTCATTTTCTCAAATTCAATGAGCTGTGCTTCTAACATTGCATTCCTATCACTTAAGAGCAGATTGGTCTCTTTTATTCTTGAATTCTCTTTAGTAAGTGATTTAAGAGTAACACGCAAATTATATAATACAGTAGACATTTCATTTACTGCACTGTCGCATTCCTCTTTAGAAAGCTCAGAAAGATTAGTAATTGTTACCTGGTTGCTTGAGGAACTTGCTTCCTGCTCATGATTGTCAGCCATAAGAGCCAAGTTGACATACTCAACATCATCATCAGAATCTTCACCATTACCAGCCCAATCATACTCCTGAGACATGAAAGCCTTTTCTTTTTGTTTGAGAAGTTCAAAGTATTTCTTTTTATAATCAACAGGCTCAAATTTCCTGTTGCCCTTCTCAACCTTGGGCTTTCTGCAGTCTCCAGCAAAGTGACCAAGCATTCCACAATTGAAACATTTTGACTTAGACTTTTCAATCCAGTTTGTTTTGCTAGGTTGAAAGTCTCTTCTTGGTGGCCTTGCTTCTGAGTTTCTTTTGAACTTGAATTTAGAGAATTTTCTAGACAGAAAAGCAATGTGTTCATCAATCTCATCTAAGTCATCCAAGTTGGCTGGTTCTGATTCTTCTTCTTCTGTCATCTTGTCTTTACCCTTGCTAACATCACTCTTACAACTAGATCGACTAGTTGTGGCCTTTGCAGCTTCTTTATTGTCATCTTCAAGTTGGTTCACAGATGCAATCAATGCAATAGATCCACCCTTCTTTTGTACCTTTTCAATTTCCTCATCTTGCTCCATTTCCAGCTCATAAGTCTTCAAGGTTCCATAAAGCCTTTCAAGAGTGTAGTCTTTGTACTCTTGAGTGTTTCTGAGAGAAACAGTCATAGGCTTCCATTCTTTTGGAAGAGCTCTAAGAAATTTAAGGTTTGAATCCTTGGTTTGATAGATCCTCCCATACAACTTTAATCCATTCAAAAGCTTTTGAAACCTACTAAATGTGTCATTTAGGGTTTCACCAGCTTTAAAATGAAAATGCTCATATTGTTGTATAAGGAGTTGCATTTTATTTTCCCTGACTTGCTCAGTTCCTTCACAGAGAGTTCTAACGGTATCCCATACTTCCTTAGAGGTTGTACAGTTGATAACATTGTCAAACATCTCTTGCTCCAAACCATTAAACAGAATGTTCATGGTCCTTTTGTCTTTATGGACTTCTGCAATATCTTCAACAGTCCATTCTGAGACAGTTTTTGGAATCTCTACATCAGGTGCATCATCTGGCAGTCCAACTCTAGAATCAAGCTTCATGGGAACGTGTGGACCTTTCTCAATGCAGTCTACATACCTCTCATCCATAGACATGAGATGTAAATGCATCTTTACTTTCCAGTGAAAGTAATTGTCTTTATCAAGAACTGGTATCTTCACACCTGCATCCTTCTTCACCATGGTTTCTGTTTTTGGTCTTGATCTTTAAACTTCTTGTATGTTAGAAGCTCGCTTTGATACCAATTGTTATTCCCAAATGACCTAACAGAATTGTAGAAGGGGGGGGGGGGGGGGTTGAATACAATTCTTGATATTTTCTTGAAACTAAACACTTTTTAAAATAAAACTGAACTGAATAAATAAAAACACAAGATATAAATAATTCAGTTGGATTGTTTGATGATCCAACTGAAGTGTTTTTATTGCGGAAATAATCTGTGATACAAAAGTACACAGCTGCTCAGTTACAAGGTTGTAGAGAAGAATTGCTCTAAAAAATAGCTAATACAATCTATTTGTTTTTCTTCTCTTCTTTTTAAAGTAACTGCTACACTTGGTTATATAATCCCAAGTTTACAATTCTACGTTTGGTTAAACTAAAGAATAATAGTAGTAACCATCAGTAGCTTGCTTTTCATTCCTTTTGTCCAATGGTCCTTGGAGATCTTTGCTTTTGTCTTCATGCTCATTATAATCATTTCCAAGAGCCTTATTGGAAATTGGAATGTTTCCTTATTTCCAGTAACCATTTTGATGGCTTCCAATGCAAAGTACACTTCCATATCTCCTTTTAGATCTGTTCAGTAAACTGTCACTATCACTTTGTCAACTGTTCAAAAAGCAACATTGATTCGTTGATAGCAAGGAGATGTGTTTCGTTGATAGCTTCATTCTTCATTCCGTTGATGGTGTTTCCCTCGTTTCGTTGATGGGTAAACTCCATACCGTTGACAGAGTAATCTTCATACCGTTGACATGTCTTCACTTAGTCAAAATTACAAGGCATAACATATTTACAATTAACCAACCTATTTTGCCTATCTAGTACTTAGTCAACATGACTTAGAAAACCTATCTAAAACATATAACAGAATGCCTATCATACTGTGAAGTATTGTACAATGCAATTGCTACAACACTCATTTCGTTGATGAGCTTCCTGTCAACGGAATGCTGCAAAGCATGCCATTTCGTTGACAGTTACAAAAATGACTTTACACAAATTCTACTAAGTGTTTTATGTTTATCATCAAGAACAACATATTCCTAACAGTTCTTAAGATTAAAAATCTAGAATCTAAGAATGAAGAACTAATGCTTGTAGCTGTAACATTAGAAGATCTTAAACAGAGGAATGAGTACTTAGAGAACAAGGTCAAGTGTAATGGTGAGATAGAGACTATCCTCAGGAAGCAGATTTCAGACCTAGATTTGAAGCTGAATGCATATAAGAACTCCGCCCTAATTGCTAAGGAAATAATTGATACTCAGACCTTAGGGAATAAAACTGCTATAGGATTTGACTACAGCAAAAGAACTGGAAAGAAGATTGTGGAATTTCATGTGACATCTTCAGCTGTCAAGAAGGATACTCCACATGTTCTTAAGAATGTAGATTGTCCAGTTTTTGTTAAGCCTTTTCCAGCACTTTTCAATGAGGATGATCTTATCATAAGACAAGAATTTCTTGAGGAGGATTTATTGAAGGAAAAAGAGATAAAGACTAAGTTGCCTAGGAAGTCAGTAAAAACTGAATTACCTAAAACTGATGTAGGCAATAAGGTTAGCAAGGCTAAAAAGAACAGGAATAGGAAAGCTAGTGTTAATCAGAATATTGTTTCAACTACTCCCATTGAATCTAGGAAGTTGTGCACTAATTGTAATTCTACTGGACACCTTACACATGCATGTAAAAAAGTTAAAGTAGAAACTGCTGTTACTTCTGAAATGCATAACATGTCTGACATGCCTGATCTTCATGAACCATGTGGAAAGAAAGAGTGTTTACTTTGTGAATACAATATCATGCATGCTTATTTTAAGTTGATGAATGCATCTAGTAGCACTAGTACTGTAAATGATAAATCCACAGACAACATGAAAGTCAAACAAGTTAAGACTGACTTGAATGTTACTCCTGTTAAAGTATCTAAACCTTCAGGACCCAAAAAAGTTTGGGTACCAAAGTCCGCTTAATAAATCTGTGATTGCAGGGTAAGGTTAAAAGCTCAAAGGTCGTGTGGATTCTGGATAGTGGCTATTCTAGACACATGACAGGTGAAGAGTCCCTGCTTACAGAGGTGGTTAAGAAGACCGACCCGATTGTAACCTTTGGAGATGACAACAAAGGATTCACTACGGGATATGGTAATCTGAGAATTGGGAATGTCATCATTGAAAACATCTCTCTTGTTGAAGGATTGAAGCACAATCTTCTAAGTATCAGTCAATTCTGTGATAAAGGATACAATGTGGATTTCAGAAAGGACAAGTGCTTGATCACAAAAAGGAAGGATGAGAAGCTTGCTCTACAGGGAGTGAGAAAAGGAAATTTGTTTATAACTGACTTAAGTTCTACCAGTGAAGGAGAAGTTACATGTTTCTACAGTAAGGCATCTTCAGAACAAAGTTGGCTATGGCATAAGAAGCACTCACACTTGAACTTCATAACTATGAACTCTTTGGTAAAGAGAGAGTTAGTGAGAGGGTTGCCCCTGATGGAATTTTATCAGGAGGGACTATGTGAAGCATTGCTGAACCTCTTCAGCTGATTCATATGGGTTTATTTGGTCCAGTCAATGTTATGTCACTTTCAAGAAAAAGATATGCGTTAGTGATGGTGGATGACTACTCTAAGTACATATGGGTGTTATTTTTACATTCAAAGGATGAAGCAACACAACTTATCATTGATCACATCAAGAAGATAGAAGTGGAAGCTAAGCTACCTGTGCGGACAATCAGATCAGATAATGGAACTGAATTCAAGAATGCAGTTCTTAATGATTTCTGCTCAGAGAAAGGAATATCTAGACAGTATTCAGCACCAAGAACTCCTCAACAGAATGGAGTAGTGGAAAGGAAGAACAAAACCTTGGTTGAAGCAGCAAAGACAATGTTAACTGAATCAAAACTTCCCACTTACTTTTTGGCTGAAGCAGTGAATACAGCTTGCTATACTCAAAATCGAACCCTGATTAACAAAGATCATGAAAAGACTCCGTATGAGTTAATGGCTAATAAGAAACCAACACTGAAGTACTTTCATGTGTTTGGTGCAAAGTGCTTTGTACTAAATGATGGAGAACATCTAGGCAAGTTTGATGCCAAAGCAGATGCAGGCATTTTATCTGGAATCTAAAGCTTACAGGGTGTATGTTAGGCCAAATACACAATATATAATCAAGTATGTATTAGAATAACAATCAAGAACACAAGTTTGTAAATCAACAAACTGAATTATATTAAATAATTCTCTCTTAGTGATGTTAATGAATCACAAAGAGCTACTAGGTTACAAGAATAATGTTTTTAATAATCGCATCCCTTCTAGGGATAACCTATCTGTGTTTATATAGTACACAACTACATACAATCCATCTCTAATTGATATTCCTATAAGTTAGCTATACAATTCATATCAATCAAGGATTGCTTCTTATCTTCTATTCCGTTTCCTTAGCTGTATCAATATATTCTGCTTCTTTTCATCTTCAGAATATATTGCTTCTAGAATATTCAATTCAGCACCGACAGCTAATTCAACTATCACCACGTCAGACTTTAACAAACTCTGACTGGATTTAATGTAAACTCTGATGATCACCTGTTGCTTAAACACTGATGAACAAACGTCAGCAATTATATCTAACAATCTCCCCCAACTTGTGCATAATAAAAATGTACAAGTTAAACAGATAATTGATGATGTCAAAACATATAACAAATGCAGTGTTTAATATATCAGAGTTTAACTTTAACTTAGAATAGAAAACAAAAAAAAACTTACAGTCAGACTTTATATGATTTCTTGAATATCAGGAACAGTTCTGAGATAATCCATGAGAAGTCTTCTTTCAGCCCTTTCCAGCTCTTCAACCATAACTTTCTTCAACTCTCTTAACTCTGTATCAGATTCTCCAGTCTGATAAATTGCAGCTCTCAAAGAATAGATGGAATTTTTCCTCATCTCATTCCCTAGCCTAATAAAATATGATTTATCAGATTCTAGATTGAATTCTAAGACTTTAACTCCCAGATCAGTCCTTAGTCTTGCACTGTTTCTTTTCATTTCTACAATCTTTCCATAAGCATCTCTGTACTTAGGAATATATGCACTCGAGACTCCTCCTCCAAGCATTATCTTTGATTTCAGCATCCTTTCTCTGATAACTAAAGCAGCATCATGAGTACTTCTATTTTTGACTTTTAACAAATACAGAACATACTCCAATTCTTCATAAGATTTGAGATTGATGTCAGACTCTGCAACCTTGTAAACTCTTCCATCAGCCATAAAATACAACAAAAACTCTTTCTTTAACACTTTATGAAATATCATCTGAGCAGATTCTAGCATATCAAGACTCTCTTGAGTAAAAATACCAGATACTGCCAGTGATGATTGATCTCCAGACCTGTTGTTTATTCTCTTCTCCCTGTGTGAACCTAATCCAGATTTATCATAAGATTCTTTACCCAATACAGTTCTGGTTTCTGAGAAGTTAACAGTTTTTGGCTTCAGAGTTTCAGGAAGTATAGGTCTTCTAAAAGTATCTTGGAGTTGAGGTGCTAGTTGAGTTTGCACAACATGAGCATTGTCAGAGGTTGTTACAACTTTAGTAGAAACATCAACTTGAGCAGCGTCAGAGGTTGATTTAATAAATTTTGATTCAACTTGAGCAATGTCAAAGGTTGAATAATTCTTCCTTGGTAACTGTCCTTCTTCTATCAGTTTACCCTTGCCCTTATCAGCGTTTGCTATTACAGGCCTCCTGGTGTATTGTATACTCTGTTGAGTATTTTCCTTGATAGAAATTCCAGTTTCTTTCTTTCTAGGAGCCTTGACAGCTTTCTTTTTGTAAGTACCATCTTTCAATTTCTTCTCATGCTCTTCAGCAAGACTCAGCATTTCAGCTTCCATGTCTTCAACTGTAGCTTCATTACCGTGTTCTTCTAGAAACATTTTTGTAGCAATTTCTTCATCAGTAGATGGATTGGCTGAAATAATTAAACTCTTAAGTCTTGAACCACTGGCAGAGTTTGAGATTCCTTTACCAGAGTTTGTCAACCTATCAGAATTTAATCTTGATCTTCTTTGCCCTTGAGCAGAAATTTGCTTCCTCTCAGTTTCCTTGCTTCCACCATCAGCAGAATCATCCCTCCGTCTCAGAGTTTGAGTGTCTTTGCATTTGTCATTAGGTACACTCTCCCCCTTTTTGACATCATCAGAAAGTAGTACTGATGTCAGCAATTCTATATCAGTAGAAATAGAATTCAATTGTGCAGACATTGCAATCTGATTCTCCTCAACTTTCCCAAGCCTCTTCTTAAGTTCACCAGAATCCTTGGCTTGCTGCTTGAACATGGCAGAATAATAAGACCTATCAGTCTTTAAGGTAAGATCCCTTAGACCAACTTCATTCCTAAGATTTGTAACCACTGTTTGTGTTTCATCAAACCTATTGTTTAAGGCTTTGACTTGAACCACAGTGGCCTTGAGACTTGTAAGAACATCAGAGTTTGAAATTTGCTTCACAGAATCATTAAGAAAATCAGCAGCCCTCTGTGCAGAAAAGATACAATCTGCAGCAGCCCATCTATTGTAGTACATATCCTGAAAATGCTCAGCAGTAGCTCGATTTACCTCTCTTTCCTCATCAGAGTTTAATCGAATATCAGATAACTCTGGTATATCAGGATGTGAATGAGCAGAACTATCTTCAACATTGTCATCCTCTGCTGTATTCTCTGCAGGAACATTGTCTGCCATTCTTTCTGGATCATCAAACTCTGCTTCTTTTCGAACAATCTCAATAACAGATTGTTGCAAAGCTTCAAGAAAAATAATATCCTCAGAGTTTAGCTTATCAGTAGTCTCTTGTACATTCTCTGCTACAGCTTCATCAAGAATTGGCTCTGTAGCAACTGCTATCCTCTGATCAACCTCCTCACCTTTGTCAGAATGTAAATTGTGAACTGAAAGATTCTCTGTGTGAGAAGCAACAGAGTCTTCAATGACCAAGGTGGCTTGATCAGCTGCTACATCCTCAGTATCACAAATACTGATAGTAGGATGTGCATCTAAAATATCTTCATCAACAAAGAAATCCATTTTCTCAAAAACTCTGCTGTCAGAATGATCAGCAGCTTCCTCAACTACATCATCAGCCTTTGATGTAGGAGCTTCTATATCAGCACTTACCATTTCAGGCATAGGTGCTGCTTCAGCATTTACATTGGATGCACCAAACAGATGTGCAGCCACCAGTCTTCTTTTCCTTTGATGAAGAATTTCATCATCAGTTTCACTCTCCTCATCAACATCATCAGTCTTTGCCCTGTTGGCTCTTCTTTTCTTTAACCTTTTCGTCTGAGGCATACCATCAGTGATTGATACCCCAGCTTCATTTGCTGATGGCTTCACTCTTGCAGACTTAACAGCTCTCAACTTAGACTTCTTTGACCTCTGTGATTGAGACACAGAAGGTCCAGCTTCAGCATTTGCAAGTTGTTGTTGTTGTGAATTTACTTGAAATTGTCGCACAGACTCAGGTAACAACAAGACACCAACATCCCCTTTCTTGTTATCCTTATTAGTTAGATCAGAGAATATGCGTTTATGTAATTTAAAACAGGGAATCACATCATTCTCAGCTATCTCTACTTCGGAAACACATTCAGAGAATATCAATTGACAAAATCTTGCAAAATAGACTACACCTCTGTTTTCAGTCATTTTCTCACCTATATTATTTAGAACTAGCCTAGCAACATCAAAATTACCTCCATAAAGAAGAGAATACCCGATTTACAGACTATCAGTGGGAATCGCATCCCAGTTTGTGCACTTCTTTCCAAAAGCCCTGGTGATGCAATCGAAAAAGAAACTCCATTCCTTGCGCAAAAACGGCCTTTTTAGTTGACCAATCTTTGTCAATGGTCTAGAGTAGCCTATTTCTCTCATCATTCTAACCAACTCAGAATCGCCAACAGAGATTATGAAAGCATTGAAATCCTCAAGACCCAAAGCATCACGAATAGTTGTTGGAGTAACTGTAAATTCTGTGTCTTGAAATTCAAAGATTATGGACGGAGACCCAGACTCTCCTCCATTATCATAAGTGCCTGTCTGCCAAAGAGTCCTGATTTGAGATGCAGACAGCTTCAATGGTGCGGTGAGAGCAGTACCAATATCAGAGTTTGACAAGAAATTCTGAATCAAATGAAACGCCTCCGGTGCGTTCTCATTTGCCAATGGAGCTGAATAGTTATTAGGGACAAATTCTAACCCAGAAGCAGTAAACATTGTAGTAGCCATTAGAAAAGTTTAGAAGTAAGCAAGGAATAAGACAGAGAAAAGTGTAGAATGTATGCAGTGAAAGTGTTAGAGACAGTGTTTGTGAGTAAAAACTTATAAAAAGATGAATTGTGTAAAAGAATGAACCGTTTATGTGTAGTAAGTTTAAATAATAACTGTTAAAATTAAAAACCAATCGTTTTAATCATTACTACACACAGCAGGCGTCTTTGAAAAGTGTGTGAGTGGGACAGATGTCAAACATGCATACGATAACAGCTGTATGTAACAACTTCCAATACACACGCGCAGTAAAAATAGCCAAAATTACCGCTTTTCACATTGTTCAAAACACTCAACCTCTCTCTCCTCTGTTTAATACAAATATGAACCGTTTGTAATCATACTCTTTCAAATTTCTAAACAAATGTCTAATCTCAAAATCATAAAATGTCTGAAACAAAGAAATCATTTTAACCATCAGAGATTAAAACAAAGTTACCTCGGCGTATTTCACACAATACATCAGTGTTTACCATTTGTCCTTCTTTGTCAATAAACTCTTTTCTCAAACTGTACAGGTGTGAATAATTGTGTGTGGAATAGCAGAGTTTACCGAAATCAATATTTAGATCATCTCAAAGTGCATAAAATCCACAAACTAAAACAGTAAAAACTGATTGCTCAAACTCTCATCTAACATAAAATCTGATTTTTATATCTAAACTCTGTATTCTGATATCCTTTCATTTGGATATATCTTTTATTTTTCACCCCCTATATATATATATATATATATATTTTTTTTTTTTATATTTTTTTTCCAGTAATCAGTGGTTGGCACTAGTCACCAAAAATCAAAGACTTTAGCCCTTATTTCATACAATAAGTTCCTGGATCTTCCTAGGCTCAGCATGATCTCAAAGGAATTTGTGCTCTTTTTGGCATCTTTTGATATGAGGGTGAAATATTTGCTATTAATTAGCAGAGTTTAGACTGTTCATTAGTTAATACCATTAATTTATGAGAGAAAGTGCAAACAGCTAATACAGACTCAGTGTATAGGATTAATAAACTAAGAGATGCTATAAATACAAAGACAGTATCATGCTGTGTTAACTTACTGCACATATTTGAGATCAGAATCTATACAACTCTTAAGGATTCATAATTACTTACTGAGAATTATGCTTCATACAAATTTCTTCATTGGTCCATATGTTTCAGACAAAATTACAATCAGAGTATAGCTTTAGACTGTAACTATCAGAGTATGACCAACACTTTATGACTAACAGAGTTTAGCATCAGAGTTTACTTTCAGAGTTTATGACACTGGTACTCATAACAGTTAATACATGCAAGGAATCATGAGCATAAAAATCAAACATGTATAGTTTTTGAGTCTAACCCGTATCTCTAGTCAAAACCAGAGATCATTCCAAGTTCATTTACCAATATTGTAAAGGTAGCTTCACTCAAAGGTTTGGTGAAGATATCTGCAAGTTGTTGGTCTGTAGACACAAAATGAAGCTCAATGTTCCCTTCTTCCACATGTTCCCTGATAAAATGATACCTTATGCTGATGTGCTTGGTCATGGAGTGCTGTACTGGATTACCTGTCATAGCAATGGCACTTTGATTATCACAGAAAATAGGTATTTTAGAGTACCTTAACCCATAATCCAGCAACTGATTCTTCATCCATAAAATCTGTGCACAACAGCTACCAGCAGCTATATACTCTGCTTCTGCAGTGGATGTGGAAATTGACTTCTGTTTCTTCCTATACCAAGAAACCAATCTGTCACCTAAGAATTGACAGCTTCCACTTGTACTTTTTCTGTCTATCTTACAGCCTGCAAAATCTGCATCAGAGTAACCAATTAGCTTAAACTCTGATTCTCTAGGATACCACAAACCCAAGGTTATGGTTCCTTTGAGATATTTGAAAATCCTTTTTACAGCTGTTAGATGAGGCTCTCTGGGATCTGCTTGAAATCTTGCACAAAGACATGTTGCATACATGATATCAGGTCTACTTGCAGTGAGATACAGTAAAGACCCAATCATGCCTCTGTAGGTTGTCATATCCACTGTAGCACCTGTGTCTTTGTCTAGCTTTGTTGCATTAGCCATGGGAGTTGGAGCAGATGAACTATCAAGCATACCAAATTTCTTTAGAAGATTTCTGGTATACTTTGCTTGATTGATAAAAATCCCATCATCTGTTTGCTTGACCTGTAAGCCTAGAAAATAACTAAGCTCTCCCATCATGCTCATTTGGTACCTGGACTGCATAAGCTTTGCAAACTTCTTACAAAGTTTGTCATTAGTAGATCCAAAAATAATATCATCTACATAAATTTGAACTAAAAGCAAATTATCACCAGAATGAAAATAAAACAAAGTTTTATCAATTGTACCTCTTGTGAACCCACTTTCTAAAAGAAATTGAGCAAGAGTTTCATACCATGCTCTTGGTGCTTGCTTTAGTCCATATAATGCCTTGTCAAGCCTGTAGACATAATCTGGATGCTTGGAATCTACAAATCCTGGTGGTTGTTCAACAAACACTTCTTCTTCAAGCTTCCCATTGAGAAAAGCACTTTTCACATCCATCTGAAAGACTTTAAACTTCTTGTGTGCAGCATAGGCCAGAAACATTCTTATGGCCTCCAATCTTGCAACTGGAGCAAAGGTTTCATCATAGTCAATTCCTTCCTGTTGTGAATAACCTTTAGCCACAAGTCTAGCCTTGTTTCTTGTAATCACACCTTCACTGTCAGTCTTGTTTCTGAAAACCCACTTTGTACCTATAATTTATCTATTCTTTGGTCTAGGTACAAGTGTCCAGACTTCATTTCTTTCAAATTCATTTAACTCTTCTTGCATTGTTGTTATCCAGTTAGCATCTTGAAGAGCTTCTTCCACTTTCTTTGGTTCTGTTTGAGACAAGAAAGCATGATACAGGCATTCATTTGTAGTAGCACTTCTAGTTCTTACACTAGCATCAGGATCTCCAATTATAAGATCAGGTGTATGTGCCTGTGTCCACTTTCTTGCTGTTTGTAAGTGGTTTCTTGCATCATTATTGAATCCTCCCCCTTGATCCATGCTCTCCTGATTCATATGTTGACTTTCTGCAGCATCTGAAGCTCCCCCTGAATTGGATGGCTCAGAGTTTGAATCAGTTTCCTCAACTGACTCACTTGCTGTGTCTTGTTGAGCTTCTTCACGCTCCCCCTCATCTGGTTCTCTATTTTGTTCAATTTGAGAATTTCCAGTTTCTCCAGTATTTACCAGTAGAGGTTCAGAGTATGCTTCGTCAGAGTTTGTCAGACCAGCTTCATCAGAGTTTACATCATCAGAGAATAAATCTTCATTTTCAAAACGTAGTTGAGCATATTCATTTTCATCTTCAAGTCCAGTTATTTTCTTGTCATCAAATGACACATGTATGGATTCCATGATCACTTTAGTTCTCATATTGTAGACTCTGAATGCTTTTGTTGACAATGGATAACCAACAAAGATTCCTTCATCAGCTTTTAACTCGAACTTGGTCAACTGTTCAGGATGAGTCTTCAACACAAAGCATTTGCATCCAAATATATGAAAATATTTCAAATTTGGCTTCTTATTTTTCACCATCTCATATGGTGTTTTCCCATGCTTGTTGATCAGTGTAGCATTTTGAGTAAAACAAGCAGTTTGAACAGCCTCTGCCCAGAAATAGGTTGGTAACTTTGCTTCATCAAGCATTGTTCTGGCAGCTTCAATTAGAGTTCTGTTCTTTCTTTCAACTACACCATTTTGCTGTGGAGTTCCAGGTGCAGAAAATTCTTGTTTCACTCCTCTTTCCTTGCAGAAAGCTTCCATGATTGAGTTTCTGAATTCAGTTCCATTATCACTCCTTATAATTTTGACTTTGTGCTGTGATCCTTTGTCCAGTAGATTTACATGATCCATCAGAGTTTGAGCAGTTCCTTCCTTCTTTGATAAAAAAATACACCCATGTATATCTAGTATATTCATCAACAATTACTAGAGCATATTTCTTTCTGCCCATAGACATCACATTCACTGGTCCAAAGAGATCAACATGTAGAAGATGATAAGGTTCCACTACTGAAGATTCAGATTTGCTCTTGAAAGATGACTTCCTTTGTTTAGCCTTTTGACAAGAATCACATAGGCCATCTAGACTGAGTATTGATTTTGGAAGTCCCCTTACAAGATCCTTTCTTATTAGCTCATTGATGTTGTTCAAATTGAGATGAGAGAGCTTCTTATGCCAATTCCAACTCTCTTCATTTGACATTCTTGCAGTCAGACACACTGTTTTTCCATCAGAGTTTGTTACCAAACTTGTTTCATAAATGTTGTTGCGCCTGTGTCCAACTAGAACAACTTTTCCAGTAGATTTACTGATAACTTCACAGTGTTCAGTATGAAAATCTACATGGTTTCCTCTGTCACAGATTTGACTCACAGATAGCAGATTATGCTTGAGTCCTGAGACTAGAGCTACATTTGTGATGATGACACTTCCAAGATTGATATTGCCATATCCCATAGTACGTCCTATGTTGCCATCTCCATAGGAAACCTTTGGGCCAGCCTTCTCCTCAAAATCTGATAGCAGGGCTTTATTTCCAGTCATGTGTCCTGAGCATCCACTGTCCAAGATAAGGGTGCTCTCTTTTATGCTCTGCAATCACAACCAATTACAAAGAGTTAGTTTTAAGGATCCAGACTTGCTTGGATCCTTTGGCTTTCTTAACATTGTTAGCTTTTGCAGCGGAATCACTATCAACAGAGTTTAAACTAACATTGTCAGACTTTACACTTGCAGAGTTTGCTCTAACCCACTTCAGATTGGGTTTTAGCTCATAGTAGTTGTGATAAATAGCATGATAACTCTTACAAGTATAAATAGAATGCCAAGTGCTCCCACAGTGTGTGCATAAAGTCTGTGGTTTAACCCTTACATAATCATTCTTTACTCCTGATGTAGAAGGTAAAGAATTAATATCTTTGTTCTTATTGCAAAATCTAGCAAGATGGTTAGTACTACCACAATTATAACATGTTTTCCTTGGAGCAGCAGCAGTAGGCAAATGATTATTTCTTTTATTTATGCCTATCTTTCCATTCCTATTCTTCTTGGACCCTTTTGGTTTCAAGGCAGACTTTACTTCTTTGAGCTTATGATGAAACTGTTTTCCTGTCATCAAGCCAACATTAACCTGTTTTTCACAAGTTTTTACTGGCTTTCTAACGGCTTCTATTTCCATAAGATTTTCTGTTATAATATTTTCCTGTCTTTCACAGGTTTCGTCTGATTCCATATCAGCTTCTCTTACTACAACAGATTTTAACTTAGTGGACTCTGGAACAAATTGCACAGGTTTAAGTTGTGGTTTAACCTTAACCTTGTCTTTAAACCTAAGTTCATCATTTTCACAATAGCCTAAACCTACAGAATCTGTCTGAAACACTTGATGAGTGTCTCTTCCAGAGTTTGTCCAAGTCTTGATTATTTTTCTTTCTTTTTCTAGATCAGATTCTAGCTGCTTATATCTCTTAGTCAACTCCTGTTCAATATAAACAGCATCATCTCTTTCTTTTTGAATCTTCTTCATATTTTCAAGTTCTCCTTCAAGAAACTTGTTTCTATCTTTAAGGCTAAGATTCTCAGATTTAATTCTTTCATTCTCTAAAGTCTGATCCCTATAACTAACATGAACGCTTTTCAGATATACTCTTAACTCAGATATATTATCAGTATCATAAGCATAAGTAGTTAGGGGTACCTTATTTTCAGATGATTCAGTCTCATCTTTGACAGTTGCCATAAGAGCATAGTTTACTCCATCATCAGAGTCTGAAGTATCTGCCCAGTCTTTGCCTTTAGAGATGAATGCTTTTTCAGATTTTCCTTTCTTGCACTCTGGGGCATAGTGACCCATCTCCTTACACTTGTAGCACTTGATTTCAGATTTATCCTTCTTGCCAGACTTGGTCTCCCTTCCATCAGACTTTCTAAAACTTTTCCTTTCAGAGTTTGAATCTTTCCTTGAGAATCTCTTTGCTTTCTTGAAGTTCTTGAATCCCATCTTCTTGAAGGTCTTCACCATCAATGCAGCCATTTGCATCATCTGTTATTCATCATCCTCAGAGTCAGAAGCTTCATCAGAGTTTGAGTCATCATCAGAGTTTGATGACTCACTTTCAGATTTAATGACTAAAGCCTTTCCCTTGGCTTTCTTCCTTGATGATTCCTTCTTGTTGGGCTTCTCCTCAACTTTGAGAGCAACAGATTTTGTCTTCTTGCTGGATCTCCTGTTTCTTTGTTCTATCTCAAGTTCATGAGTCTTTAACAATCCATAGATCTCATCAAGATCTGTATCTGCAAGATCATAATTATCTCTGATTGTTGTCGCCTTTAAATCCCATCTTTCAGGTAGGGATAAGAGAAATTTGAGATTTGACTCTTCAAGCTCATATTCTTTATCAACCAGAGACAGATCATTCAATAGTTTGCAAAATCTGTCATAAGTCTCAGTCAAGGTTTCATTAGGTCTTGAATCAAAGTGCTCATACTCCTGTGTGAGTATAGTTTTCCTGTTTTTCTTTATAGCAGTGGTTCCTTGACACCTGACTTCCAAAGCATCCCAGATTTCTTTTGCAGTTTTGCAACCAATTACTCTGTTAGACATAACATTATCTAAAGCACTGTGGAGAAGATGTCTAACCTTTGCATCTTTTGCAATTGATGAGATGTTCTCAGGAGTCATATCTTTCTTTTCCTTTGGAACAGTCTTTTGTTCTTGACCATCAACAACATGAGACAATTTAGTCGGCATATGAGGACCATCATTGATTCTGTCAAGATATTCTGGATCTTTAGCCTCCAGAAACATGGTCATCTTCACCTTCCAAATTGGATACTCCACTGGCCTGAGAATTGGAACCCTGATTGTTTCATACCGACTCACAGAATTAGGTTTAACCTGTTCAACCTTGGGAGGAGCTTGATTTTCTTCAGACATGATTATTACTGTGTTTGAATCGAAAAACTGTATATATTAAACAGCCTTGGCTCTGATACCAATTGTTAGGCCGAATACACAATATATAATCAAGTATGTATTAGAATAACAATCAAGAACACAAGTTTGTAAATCAACAAACTGAATTATATTAAATAATTCTCTCTTAGTGATGTTAATGAATCACAAAGAGCTACTAGGTTACAAGAATCATGTTTTTAATAATCGCATCCCTTCTAGGGATAACCTATCTGTGTTTATATAGTACACAGCTACATACAATCCATCTCTAATTGATATTCCTATAAGTTAGCTATACAATTCATATCAATCAAGGATTGCTTCTTATCTTCTATTCCGTTTCCTTAGCTGTATCAATATATTCTGCTTCTTTTCATCTTCAGAATATATTGCTTCTAGAATATTCAATTCAGCACCGACAACTAATTCAACTATCACCACGTCAGACTTTAACAAACTCTGACTGGCTTCAATGTAAACTCTGATGATCACCTGTTGCTTAAACACTGATGAACAAATGTCAGCAATTATATCTAACAGTGTATGTGATTGAAGATAAAAAGGTATTGGAAAGCCTTAATGTAACATTTGATGACACCAAAAGACCAGACCTGCAAACTAGAGAGAACTCTGAATCCTTGGTATTTGAAAATCTATCAGGAGATCTCTCTGACATTGAAGAAGAACCTGAAGTTGTTCCAGTTATTAATAATGATGAAAATGATAATGATTCTAGACCAAGTGGTGACAGTGGTGGAGATCCTCAAACTACTACAGGATCCACTAGTCAATCAACAGGGTCAACAGATCATACTGACAACAACTCAGGGGGAGCAGGAGAAGGATCAACTAGTCACACTCCACAATATTTTGAACAAGGAGAATCATCAAGATCGCATCTGCCAAGACAAAGGGTATGGAATATAGATCATCCATTTCACTTGATCATTGGTGATCCGGACACAAGAGTGAGAACTAGGAGGACATCACAAAATGAATGTCACTATTCTGGGTTTCTTTCATAAACAGAGCCTAAGAAAGTTGAAGATGCCCTAGATGATCCAGATTGGGTGATTGCAATGCAAGATGAACTCAATCAGTTTCAAAGGCAGAAAGTTTGGAAGCTGTTACCCAGGCCTAAAGGAAAATCTGTTATAGGAACAAGATGGGTATTCAGAAATAAGTTGGATGAAGATGGCATTGTAACGAGAAACGAAGCCAGATTGTTGCTAAAGGTTACTCTCAAGAAGAGGGTATAGATTATGACAAAACCTATGCACCAGTAGCAAGACTTGAGGCCATCAGAATGTTTCTGGCATTCGCAGCACATTCCAATTACAAAGTATATCAAATGGATGTGAAGAGTGCTTTTCTGAATGGGGAGCTAGAAGAAGAAGAAGAAGTGTATGTGGAACAACCTCCAGGGTTTGAGGATTCAAAACTGGCAGACTTTGTGTACTTTCTATTCAAAGCTCTCTATGGACTCAAACAAGCTCCAAGGACATGGTAAGACACTCTCTCTGAATTTTTACTTGAAAATAACTTTACAACAGGTGTCGTAGATAAAACTCTCTTTTACAAACATCACAAAAATGATTTGATATTGGTGCAAGTATATGTTGATGACATAATATTTGGTTCTACTAATGATGATCTATGCAAGAGATTTGCTAAGTTAATGCAGCGTCGATATGAAATGAGCATGATGGGTGAATTGTCATTTTTTCTTGGACTGCAAGTGTATCAAATGCTAGATGGAATATTCATTTGCCAGTCCAAGTACATTAAAGATCTTCTAAAGAAGTATCAAATGGAAGACTCAAAGGATGAAATTAGTAAGAAGGTTGACATCACAAGCTATTGAGGTATGATAGGCTCCTTACTATATCTCACTGCAAGTAGACCAGATATAATGTTTGCAACATGCTTGTGTGCTAGGTTTCAGTCTGATCCTAAAGAATCACATCTAATAGCTGTTAAGCAAATATTTAGATATCTTAAGGGAACCCCAAATCTTGGAATTTGGTACTCTAAAGATACATGATTTGATCTTATTGGATATACAGACTCAGATTTTGCAGGTTGTAATATTGATCGGAAGAGTACTTCAGGAAGAAGGTTAGTTTCTTGGTACATCAAGAAGCAGCACTCAGTGTCCGCATCAACAGCTGAAGCTGAATACATAGCTGCTGGTAGCTGTTGTGCTCAAATCTTGTGGATGAGGAACCAACTCCGTGACTATGGACTTTTGTTGACTAAGATTCCAATATTTTGCGACAACACAAGTTCCATAACAATCTCCAACAACCCAGTGCAACACTCGAGGACAAAGCACATCGAAATCAGGTATCATTTTATCCGAGAGCATGTCATGAATGGAACTGTGGAGTTATATTTTGTACCCACAGAGGAACAAATTGCAGACATATTTACTAAACCGCTTGATGAATCCACTTTTTCTAAGCTGGTCGGTGAACTTGGGATGTTAAATCTTTCTAATTGATTTTGATTAGATGTCAGTAACTGCAAGACAGTCCTAGTAAATACACGAGTTTATGAATTTGTATATCCTTAGGACTCGTGAATTTATTTTCAGGAGCAATTCTCGTAGGTTAGGATTATTGTACTAATTTTATGTCATATTTATGGATGATATATCTTCTGGCATTTAACTAGTTAATAATTCTAAAATTATTTAGGTGCTAATTTTGTTCTAAATATTTAAACATCTATTTAATTCGAATTAATTTACTTTGTTTTAAACATTGTAGATTAATGCAGCATAATTTATTAGTTTTTAATTGGTTGATATCATTTGATGATATTTAGTCGATTTTATTCTAAGAAAATTGTGAATTCTCTGTTGACTTTGATTTTGGTAAATTTGTTATTTTTTATCAGATTTTAAGTTGACAGAAAATAAAAGAAAGTTTGATTTCTAAAAACATGAACAGGTTTTAAGAAAATTAAACTAGGAACAAAAAATATTGAATTAGGAAATTCGATACTTTTTCCAAGTACTAGAAAAAATATATCGAAAGAAATTTTCGATAGGTTTTGGAAATGAAATGAAAAAATATCGAAGGTATTTCTCGATAGATTTTGAAATTTAAGTGAAAAGTATCGAAGGGATTTATATTTTTTCAATAAATAAAATCCTCGATAGTTTTCATAAAAATATGCTCGATAGTTTTTGGTTTAAACAACAAAAAGCTTTCGATGGGTTTTCAAAAAAAGTCGGTTTGAATTTTAATTTTTAAACTCTTCGATAGTTTTTCAAAAACTATCGAATGAAAATTGACCTTTTTGCCGCTAAAATAATACCATCGACAGTACAATTTAAAAACTATCGAACGTTATTTTACTAAAATGCCCCTACAGTTTCAAAAGTTTAAAACACTGCCTTAGCCGTTTTTCTTCACAATTCTGAGATCTAAGCTTTTGTGTTTATAATACTTACAAGAGAGATACAACCAAGAACAATAAGAACTCAATAGTTTCTTCTTGATTAACCGAGAATTACCTCAAGTAAATCCAATCTAACCACAATAATTTCTTTTTCAACCGTGAGAATTCTGTGCTTTGTGATTGTTGTGTTTCTAATCTCGGTTTTGGTCAAGAAATCCATAGGAAGAGACTTTTCGAACCTTAAGTGAATTATATTGTTCTTGGATAGTGACTTTTGGTTGAAATCCATTTCTTTCGAAGTGTATTTCAATTAAAACTAATTTTCTTGTCTTAGAAAAATTAGGGTTCTTAAATTGGGTGAGTTGTTTGTTCGAAGTTGTTAAGGTGTTAAAAAGGGTTATTTTACAACTTGATTAATTAGAAATAATTAATTAAAATCAGATTCAACATAGTCAAAATCTCCCTGTTCACCTTGATAATAGTCAGCATCAGAAAAAGTTAACTTCTGCTTTCCTTTGTCCTTACCTGAACCTCCAGCTTGACTTCCAGCGTGATCTCCTCCTCCTCCTTGTTTCTCCACATTCTCCCCCTTAGTTGAGGAATCCTCTACAGATTTGACTTGAGTCGCATCAGGATTAACCTCACTTCTTCCCCTTATAGCTCCTTCATCACCTCCATCTCCTCCTTGATCATCCTCCTCATCATCTTTATCATCATCATAACCCTCAAAGAATTTCTTCTGTTCAGCATTGGGTTGATGTGAATTCTTGATCATGTTGTACAAGTGCTTCATCCCCTCATTAAGATGCTCCATTCCTCCTTCTATCCTCGACATCCTTTCTTCATTAAACGTTTGATTTTCATCAGCTGTTTGTAGAATAAAGTTGTAAAGCATAATGTAACATAAGATGTAAAAGAGATAACTACAACTCAACAAAGGACAAGACATACAATAATATTAACAGAAGCACAGGAATCCAGAATCAAAGAAGAAAAGGTAAACTCAAAAAATCAAAATACGTTATGTATTCTTGAAGTTCGTAAACAGGTCACGAAAAGAAGTTCATGAAAATGTTCAAGCCTCAGTGACAGCAAAAGAAACAAGACTTTCAAGACAAAAGAAGTATGTGAATGATTTAGGGTTAAGTACCACGGGATTCCAGTGATTTAATCGAAGCAACCAGAACGACAAAGGACTTATCAGCAGCACTGAATTGAAGACATAAAAGAAGAATTGATCAAGTGTTATTCATCTGTGAACCAGACCAGTTGCACTAGGTGACGGCACTTAAAAAGATCAAGTTGTTTTATCGTCTCGGAAGAAATTGATACAGTCTAAAACTAAGACACCCAGGAGTAATTACTAAAGGACAAAAGTAAAGAAAATGGATTCGATAGTTTTTCATTTGTGAAAACTATCGAATGAGTTTAAAAGTAATTAAATGAAAACCACTTTTACATTATTTAGTATTCGATAGTTTTGTTTTAAAAACCATCGAATGGTAAATAAAGTAATTCCATTCGATGGTTTTTATTTTGATAAAGGTGGATAGTTTTTGTTTTGTCTGACAGGTTGATGGAAATTGGACGGCCAAGATTAATTCTTTTAATCTTGGTTCGATAGTTTTCAAATGAAGTCTACAATTAATACGAGAGAAGAAAGTGTCTTCTTCAGTTAAGGCATTCTACACAAAGACATTACTGAGAGAGAGAACTGAGCCGGAGAAATTATCAGAGAATTAATAGTGCTCAGAATTTGATCATTGTTTTGAATTTGTGTAACCTTAAACTCATTGAAGCTAATCTACGGATTAGAAATTGTAGCACCCCTCGAGGTTTATATTTATAAAAAGATATATTCCCCGAAACTTGATTTGGTTTGGTGTGTTTGATTTCGTTATAGAACTGAAAGATTAATCCGCGAACGAAATTGAATTATTTGTGATTATCGTATTCAACCCCCCCCCCCTTCTACGATACTTTGGACCTAACAATTGGTATCAGAGCTACTTGATTGATATACAAATCAGATCCGGTGAATGAGACCAAAATCAAACGTAGCGTGAAAATTCGAAGCAAATTTTTTAACTTTCAAAATTTTTCATTTAATTGGAATTTCTTGAATTTTAAACAATTTGAAATGTTCAGAAACCATGAGTGCTCCAAAGACAACCGCTGGTATTAAAGTTCCCCCATTTACTAGAGATGATTTCGGTTTGTGGAAGATGAAGATGTTGTTATTTATCAAGGCATCTAATCCGTTGTATATTGGCATATTAGAGAACGGACCGTTTGTACCAATGAAACCAGTTGGTGAATCTACAGTTCCTGATGGTAGCAGATTTCCTTCAGGCACCCAACCTAAGGATATTAGTGAATTTACAGATTCTGACAAAGAACTGATTCGATTGGACACCGGTTTAATGTTGATATTGGCGGACTCCGCAGACAAGGAAATGAGCTATCAGTTGATGAACTGTACAAGCGGGAAACATATGTGGGATACCATTAACTTAATAATGGAAGGAACTGAAGACGTTCAGGAAAACAGATTGGACATTCTGACTTCTCAATACGAAGCGTTTAGGTCACTGCCAGGAGAAAGTATAACTCAGGTCTTTGAGAAATATACTAAGCTTCTCAATGAATTGGCAATGAAAGGAAAGACCTATCCACTGAGAGAATCAAACAGGAAGTTCATGATGACGCTGCCCCATCATGTAGAACACAAGTCATCATCCATTAGGGAAAGAATTGACTTCACAAAGATGTCATTAGAGATGATCTATGGCAAGTTGAAGACCTATGAGATGGAACAGGAACAAAGGGTGATAATCTACGGACCAGGGACAGTGGACAGCAAGCACAATGCACTTGTGAGATCAGCAACACTTGTAGTGGATGAACCAATAACTTCTGAGATTCAGGTTCAAACCCCTAGAGCTAGAAAGGAGGTGATAATAGAAGCAGAAATGGATTCTGTGAATCTGGGTGTTGATGAAAGTGATTACTACACCCTAGAAGAGCTTGAGCAAATGGAAGACAAAACCATGGCGTACTTAGCTGCAAAGTTTAGTCACATTCGTTTCAAAAGAAACCCTAAGTACAAGTTCAAGGGTTCAACCAATAGATTCCAGAAGAGCAATTATACACCTAGTATAGGTTTTAAGGGATGCTACAAGACTGGCATGATTGATAGAAGCAAATCAAGATGCTACAACTGCAATGAGTTAGGGCATTTCGCCACTGAATGCCGGAAGCCTCGTCAAGCGAGAGACATGAAAGATGTCTATGGAAAGAAGGATTCTTATGATGAGTTGAAGAAGGAGAATGCCAAGCTTAAACATCAATTGGAGGCATTCTCTGGAAAGCAGAAAGGGAAAGCTTATATAGCAGAGGGAAAGCACTGGGATGATACTGATTCGGATGAAGAGGAGGAATATGGAAATGTTGCTCTAATGGCTGACTCTTCAGAGGAATCACCACAATCATCTCAGGTACCTATCTTAACTACAATTGATATGTCTAACTCTGAGTACAAGAAAACGGTGCAAGATCTTAGTGTAGAATTGTTTAATGTACACACAAGCATGCTAGCATCAGAAATGGAAAATGCTAAACTAGTTCTTAAGATTAAAAAGCTAGAATCTAAAAATGAAGAACTAGAGCTTGTAGCTGTAACATTAGAAGATCTTAAGCAAAAGAATGCGTACTTAGAGAACAAGGTCAAGTGTAATGATGAGATAGAGACTATCCTCAGGAAGCAGATTTCAGATCTAGATTTGAAGCTGAATGCTTTTAAGAATTCCGCTCTAGTGGCTAAGGAAATCATTGATACTCAGGCCATAGAGAATAAAACTGCTATAGGATTTGACTATAACAAGAAAGCTGGTAAGAAGATTGTGGAATTCCCTGTGACACCTTCAGTTGTCAAAAGGAATACTCCACATGTTCTTAAGAATGTTGATTGTCCAGTTTTTGTTAAGCCGTTTCCACCACTTTTTCATGAGGATGATCTTTTCATTAGACAAGAATTGCTTGAGGAGGATTTATTCAAGGAAAAAGAGGTAAAGACTAAGTTGCCTAAGAGCTCAGTAAAAGCTGCATTACCTAAAACTGAAGTAGGTGACTTAGTTAGTAATGCTAAAAAGAACAGGAATGGGAAGAAGAAGATTGTTAATCAGGAAATGGTTCCATATTCTCCCATTGCATCTAGGAAGTTGTGCGCTATTTGTAATTCTGCTGGACACCTTACACATGCATGTAAAAAGGTTAAAGTAGAAACTGCTAATACTTCTGAAATGCATAACATGTCTGACATGCCTGATACTCATGAACCCTATGGAAAGAAAGAGTGTTTGCTATGCAAGTACAACATCATGCATGCTTATTTTAAGTTGATGAATGATAGTAGCATTAGCACTGTTAATGTTAAATCCACAGATACTATGAATATCAAACAGGGTAAGACTAAATTGAATGTTACTCCTGTTAAATCATCTAAACCTTCAGGACCCAAACAATTTTGGGTACCAAAGTCTGCTTAATCAATCTGTGATTGCAGGGTAAGGTTAAAAGCTCAAAGGTTGTGTGGATTCTGGATAGTGGCTGTTCTAGACACATGACAGGTGAAGAGTCCCTTCTTACAGAGGTGGTTAAGAAGACCGGCCCGATTGTAACCTTTGGAGATGACAACAAAGGATTCACTACGGGATATGGTAAATTGAAAGCTGGAAATGTCATCATTGAAAAAATCTCTCTTGTTGAAGGATTAAAGCACAATCTTCTAAGTATCAGTCAGTTCTGTGATAAAGGCTACAATGTAGATTTCAGAAAGGACAAGTGCTTGATCACCAACAGGAAGGATGAGAAGCTTACTCTACTGGGAGTGAGAAAAGGAAATTTGTTTATAGCTGACTTAAGTTCTACTAGTGAAGGAGAAGTTACTTGTTTCTATGCAAAGGCATCTTCAGAACAAAGTTGGCTATGGCACAAGAAGCTCTCACATCTGAACTTCAAAACTATGAACTCTTTGGTAAAGAGAGAGAGTTAGTGAGAGGATTGCCCCTGATGGAATTCAATCAGGAGGGACTACGTGAAGCATGTGAAAAGGGGAAGTCGAAGAAAGCATCACATGGAAGAAAAGGAATGACAAGCATTACTGAACCATTACAACTGATTCATATGGATTTATTTGGTCCAGTTAATGTTATGTCACTTTCAAGGAATAGATATGCATTGGTGATGGTGGATGACTACTCCAAGTACACGTGGGTGTTGTTCATACAAACAAAGGATGAAGCAACACAACTAATCATTGATCACATCAAAAAGATAGAAGTGGAAGCTAAGCTACCTGTGCGGACAATCAGATCAGACAATGGAACTGAATTCAAGAATGCAGTTCTAAATGATTTCTGCTCAGAGAAAGGAATATCAAGACAGTTTTCAGCACCAAGAACTCCTCAACAGAATGGAGTAGTGGAAAGGAAGAACAGGACCTTGGTTGAAGCAGCAAGGACCATGTTGAGTGAATCAAAACTTCCCACTTACTTTTGGGCTGAAGCAGTGAATACAGCTTGCTACACTCAGAATCGAACCCTGATCAACAAAGATCATGAAAAGACTCCGTATGAGTTAATGGCCAACAAGAAACCAACACTGAAGTACTTTCATGTGTTTGGTGCAAAGTTCTTTGTACTTAAAGATGGAGAACATCTTGGCAAGTTTGATGCCAAAGCAGATGAAGGCATTTTTCTGGGCTATTCTCTGGAATCTAAGGCTTTCAGGGTATATGTGATTGAAGATAAGAAGGTGTTGGAAATCTGTAATGTAACATTTGACGACACCAAAAGACCAGGCCTGCAAACTGGAGAGAACTCTGAATCCTTGGTATTTGAAAATCTATCAGGAGATCTCTCTGACAATGAAGAAGTACCTGAAGTTGTTACAGTCATTAGTAATAATCATAATGATAATGATTCTGGACAAAGTGGTGACCAAAGTGGAGATCCTCAACATTCTACAGGATCCACTAGTCAGTCTTCAGAATCAACAGATCAAACCGTCAACAACTCAGGGGGAGCAGGAGAAGGATCAACTAGTCACACTCCACAACATCTAGAACAAGGAGAATCATCAAGATCGCATCTGCCAAGACAAAGGGTATGGAATAGAGATCATCCCTTTCACTTTATCATTGGTGATCCAGACACAGGAGTGAGAACTAGGAGAACATCTCAAAATGAATGTCACTATTCTGGGTTTCTTTCAGAAACAAAACCTAAGAAATTTGAAGATGCTCTAGATGATCCAGATTGAGTGATTGCTATGCAAGAGGAACTCAATCAGTTTGAAAGGCAGAAAGTTTGGAAGCTGGTACCCAGGCCTAAGGGAAAATCTGTTATTGGAACACGATGGGTATTCAGAAATAAGTTGGACGAAGATGGCATTGTAATGAGAAACAAAGCCAGACTGGTTGCTAAAGGTTACTCTCAAGAAGAGGGTATAGATTATGATGAAACCTATGCACCAGTAGCAAGACTTGAGGCCATCAGAATGTTTCTGGCATTTGCTGCACATCCCAATTACAAGGTATATCAAATGGATGTGAAGAGTGCTTTTCTGAACGAGGAGTTAGAAGAAGAAGTGTATGTGGAACAACCTCCAGGTTTTGAGGATTCAAAACTGGCAGACTTTGTGTACTTTCTATTCAAAGCTCTCTACGGACTCAAACAAGCTCCAAGGACATGGTATGACACTCTCTCTGAATTCTTACTTAAAAATGATTTTACAAGAGGTGTCGTAGACAAAACTCTCTTTGTCAAAAAGCATAAAAATGATTTGTTATTGGTGCAAGTATATGTTGATGACATAATATTTGGTTCTACTAATGATGACCTATGCAAGAGATTTGCTAAGTTAATGCAGAGTCGTTATGAAATGAGCATGATGGGTGAATTGTCATTCTTTCTTGGACTGCAAGTATACCAAAAACAAGATGGTATATTCATTTGTCAGTCCAAGTACATCAAAGATCTTCTGAAGAAGTATCAAATGGAAGACTCATCTACAGCAAAGACTCCTATGCCAACTGCCACTAAGCTTGATAAGGATGAAACTGGTAAGAAGGTTGACATCACAGGCTACAGAGGGATGATAGGCTCATTACTTTATCTCACTGCAAGTAGACCAGATATAATGTTTGCAACATGCTTGTGTGCTAGGTTTCAGTCTGATCCTAAAGAATCTCATCTAATAGCTGTTAAGAGAATATTTAGATATCTTAAGGGGACCCCAAATCTTGCAATTTGGTACCCTAAAGATACATGATTTGATCTTATTGGATACACAGACTCTGATTTTACAGGTTGTAAGATTGATCGGAAGAGTACTTCAGGAAGCTGTCAGTTTCTTGGAAGAAGGTTAGTTTCCTGGTATAGCAAGAAGCAACATTCAGTTTCCACATCAACAGTTGAGGCTGAATACATTGCTGCTGGAAGCTGTTGTGCTTAGATCTTGTGGATGAGAAACCAACTCCGTGACTATGGACTTTTGTTGACAAAGATTCCAATATTTTGCGACAACACAAGTGCCATAGCAATCTCAAACAACCCAGTGCAACACTCGAGGACGAAGCACATCGACATCAGGTATCATTTTATCTGAGAGCATATCATGAATGGAACTGTGGAGTTACATTTTGTACCCACATAGGATCAAATTGCAGACATCTTTACTAAACCGCTTGATGAATCCACTTTCAATAAGCTGATTGGTGAACTTGGGATGTTAAATCTTTCTAATTGATTTTGATTAGAAGTCAGTAACTGCAGATAGTCCTAGTAAATACATGAGTTTAAGAATTTCTATATCCTTAGGACTCGTGAGTTTATTTTCTAGAGCAATTCTCGTAGTTAGGATTATTGTACTAATTTTATGTCATAATTATGGATGATATATCTTCTGGAATTTAATTGGTTATTAATTCTAAAAATTATTTAAGTGCTAATATTTGTTCTAAATATTCAAGCATTTATTTAATTTGAATTAATTTGC
Source organism: Heracleum sosnowskyi (assembly GCA_030848705.1). NCBI lineage: Eukaryota > Viridiplantae > Streptophyta > Magnoliopsida > Apiales > Apiaceae > Heracleum > Heracleum sosnowskyi. The sequence goes on from CM061243.1 coordinate 66,994,718, forward strand.
TTTGTTTTTAACATTGTAAATTAATGCAGCATAATTCATTAGATTTTAATTGGTTAATATCACTCAATGATATTCAATTGATTTTATTCTAAGAAAATTGTGAATTTTCTGTTAAGAATTGATTTTGGTAAATTTGAAAAGATTTATTAGAATTAAAACTAGACAGGAAATAAAAGTTTCTGATTCTTAAAACAAGAACAGGTTTTAGGAATTGGAAAAGAAGCAAAAATATCGAATTTAGGAAATTCGATAGTTTTTTCAAGTACATAGATAAATCTATCGAAATTAATTTTCGATAGTTTTTGAAAAGGAAAAGAAAAACTATCGAAAACAATTCTCGATAGTTTTTGAGAATATCTTTCATATATATCGAAGTGAATTTATCTGATTTAATATTTAAATTCTCGATAGATTTTGAAAATTAGTAGAAAAACCATCTAAGTGAATTTAATTATTTCTATATTCAAATTCTCAATAGTTTTTCTAAACAAAGCATGTTCGATAGATTTTGGTTTAATTGAGAACAACTTTCGATATTTTTTCTAAAAGGCCGGTTTAAATTATTGAATTTAAACACTTCGATTGTTTTGACAAAACTATCGAAGTGTTTTTGACCTTTATGCCCCTAGAATTAAAACTATTGACAGCATAAATAAAAACTATCGAACATTAAATGACAATTTTATCCCTGTCAGGTTGAAAAGTATTTAAACATGCCTTAGTCTATTTCTTTATCAGTTTTTACAGATCTGAGAAAAGCTATTGTCGAGTTTTATACTTACAAACATAGAGATACAACCAAGAACAAAAGCATTCGATACTTTCTTCAAAATTACTGTTGATTCACTCATACAACTCATTCTCATAACAGTAGTTTTGCTTTAAACCGTGAAACTCCTGTTTATGTGAGATTTAGTTAAGGTGAAAGTTCAGTTTTAAGAAAAGCTATCGAAAGTGACATAAGAACTTTAAGAATTTTGATAATACTAAATTCTGTCGAGATTGTATTGGTTTACCAATTGATTTCTTCAAGAAAAGATCTTGTTACAAGTTATCAATTTACAAGTTAGGGTTCTTTAATTTCGAAAATTGTTTTTGGTTGAGGGTTTCATTTTTTTGAAGGGGGGTAATTTTGTTAAGGGTTTGATTAATTAGAAATAATTAATTAAATTTAAAAGGAAAAATAGTTTTGGTTTATTTAAATTTTCTGGAAATTTTAAAATGGCTGGAGAATTTATTATTACCAAAACTAATCATGTCTCGTTTCAAAACTTGCAATCCATAACGAACCTTCAGTTTCGTGCATGGGCAGAGTTTTTGAACACACGTTCATTAGTGGCATATGCTATGAGTACTCCCGTGGTCCTTTGCATCGATCAATTGACTGCGTTGTACACAACCGCCACGGATACAAGTGAGAATAATATAAGGTCCTTCAGTTTTGTTGTGCCAGGGGGCAGAACAATAAGGGTGACGGAACATGATTTTAATAGAATCTTACATTTTCCTACAGAAAACCTTGTTCCGGATCCCACGACTGAGGAGATACATGCTTTCTTCACTCTCATTAGAAGTCAATAGCCTAACTTCTTTGTGGGAGAGTTCCTTAAGCATTACTTGCCAAAGGCATGGAACTTTTTCTTTCATACCCTAATCCATGTTTTTACTGCCAAGCTAACAAATCTGCATGGTATTCCCTTATTCCTTCAAAAGATAGGGTTTGCCATTGCCAACAATAGGAATATTAACATTGGACGGTTACTGATTGATCAAGTAATCATATGCATGGGACCACTGGATGAAAGAACAAGCATAGATGACGATGTGCTTTGTTTCTATCCTAGGTTCCTACAGCTAATTCTCAATGATATCTTAACAGATGATGAGCGCGAGAAATTCGCCGAAGAGGAGACCATGGAGTGTATGAAGATGAAGAGCAATGCCATAACCGCTCTGCTAAGGAAGAACAACTATCTTCCAGGGGTACCCACTGTTCTCACTGAATATCTAAGAACGGTGCCCCTACCACTTCTACCCCCAGGGGAACAGGTAATTCAAGGTAACATTCCTGAACCTGAACTGGCTCCTGAACCACAACCAATGGATGTTGATCCAAAGCCCTCAGTGGCCATTCCTGACCAGGAGGTTGCAAACCCACAACCTCTAACCACGGTCGAAGAGCCTTTGGAAGAGCCAAATGAAACAATAAATGAACCTCCTTCCCCTCCTATACCCAATATTAAGACATCCGTGAGTGTAGAGGGAGATAGTGCCTTAGCAGCACCACATAAGGAGATACACCCTTCAACAGCAGCTCTGCCTTCCTCTAAAAAGAGACGAACAGAAACCGAGGCAACTGTTGATACTTTATTTCAAACTTCCAAAGCGCCCTTTATTAATTTTTCTGATGCTGATTGGGCTACGCTAACGAAAGCTTTATCTGAACCATTAGCTCAATCAGGTAAGGAAGAATTGACGGAAGCAACTGGTGTTCCGACCATAATACGGTCAGGTTCACTGGTTGAAGGTTCTAAGAACCAAGGGTCTTCACAGACGTCGAGAGAAGGCTTTGACCTAAATGCACAATCTAAAGGGTCATTGTCTACCTCCCCAGATGGAACATATCTGGATCCTGCGGGTAAAGGGTCTGACGTAGGTGCAGATCGACAACTCGTTGACAATGAATCAATTATTATTGAGGAGTCAACTGAGGTAAAGTCTTCACAGACTATCGGGGAAGATTCAGGATCTCTGCTGTTAAAAGAGCCTGTTTCTAACCCCCTAGAGATTCAAACTCTAGATCCTACAAAGGATATATCATCTAAGGATGATCAGCAACTTGGTTTAACCAAGGACGGGGACTTGCGAAGCCCCATTGCACCACCAGTGACCTCCTTAAGGACGGCTACGGTGTTTTCTTCTGCAGGTACAATCAGCACAAAGGATTTGAGTGAAACAAAAACACTTACACCTGGCCTGAGTGGGAAAGGAAAAATGATTCAAACACCGACAGAAACGTTGAGTGTACACCCAGAGCCAAATGTGAGGAGTGACACCCTAAACCTACCTAATATTGATGATTTGCTGTTACCGACAGAAAGAGAGCTACAAGTTCAATCTACCCTCAAGGAGATGACAGTTCGTGACAAAGAAGGAAATCCACTATTCAAGGTTCCACTGCGACCTTCCTTTGACCAAGGGATCTCCTCTAGTCAAGCCAATGCTTCTTTAAAATCTATTCAAGAGAAGGTTGACTTGGCTGCAGCTGATTCTAGAAGAACATTCAGGGTCATTGGCAGTGCATCTGGCACTATAACAGGTACGAAGCAGGCAGTAGACTCCTTAAAGAAGGAAGCTATGGACGAACTGATCGAGTTGAGGACGGACGTCAAGGAACTTAAAGATGGTTTCATGAATGAAGTAGATGCTTTGTCGCAAGGACAAGAAGCTTTGAGAGAAGACGTTCTGGTTATCCGGGATGGTCAAGCTAGGGTAAAAGATGCAATGAACACCCTTTCTAGAGTGGAGTCTAAGCTGAACCAGAGATTGCACAAGATTGAGAAGACTACCAACTCCAGATTGGATAACATTGACATGAAGCTGGCTTCTATGCAAGAGATGAATAAGGATCTATTGGATTTCATGGAAAATCAAAGTGATGGAGTACAGTCGATTTGGACTATGCTGAAGAACCAACAAACTGGCCAACCTGGTCCTTCAAATCAGCAACCTGATCCTTCTACTACCTTTTATGCTGAGGATGCTTTCGTCGAGGATTCCTCAACTAAGGGGGAGAAAGATGGAAAAGGGGAGAAAGAGAAGCCTAAGGATGGATGGGGAGTTTGGGAGACAGTTGAAGCTATTCTTATCAGACAGTACTGGATAGAGGAACTTGTAGAAGAAGAGAAGGAGAGTGAAGAGGAATTTGAGGTCATGCATGAGCAACCTATTCTAGAGGAGCATGAGCCATATTATCCAGAGCCCATTGAACATCCAATCTGGGAGGATAATATGGAAGAAGAAGCAAATTCTCTATCACCTGAAGAAGAAGCTGCCTTGGAAGCAATAAGAGCTCAGAGAGCTGCAGTAGATGCCAGGCAAGCGGAGAAAGAGAAACAACAAGCAATTCCGAGGAGTGAAAAACTGAAGAGATTCAAGGTGTATAATGAAGTGAGGAGGAAGAAGATGATAGATCTGGCAAAGAAAGAAGGTAATGAATGGGAAATGGCTTATAAAACCTTTTGCGGAGTTGAAGACGGATTAGAAGTCAACGACAATGCTGAGGTGGAAGTTATCATTCAGGACATCAGAAGTGCCAATCTTGAAGATCAGACTTACTTCAAAGCATTGAGAAACTCTATGATCTTTCTGAAAGCTGGGGTTAAAGCAAATGGTGCCTGGAGCTTATTGATAAATTTTCTGGAGAAAGGTACATTTGTGATTTCCACTAAGTTTTTAGAAAAGAGGACATACACAGAGTTGCAGGTTATTCTCATCAAGATTCAAAGGACGACAAGGCTAAATGAACTGCTCCGTGAGCATGTTAAGGAGATCTTGATGAAAGTCGGTCCAGAGATTACTGAAGATCCCCCAATGGTTAGATTCATGACGAATGACTTGTTCAGAATCTGCTATTTGGCTGAGGACAAACTGAGAGACTATCCAAGCAACTATCTAATATCAGTTGAGAAGTATCTTAGATCCACTGGATTCACATCAACGGAGAAGGACAAAGCAGCAGACACTCTTAGAAGATTTCTAATGGAGAATGTTCCTTACTATAGGAAAAGAGTGGAAAGAGGATTGGAAGTGCATACCAGATTACCAAACATGCCAAAGCTAAACAAGGCAGATGTTAACATTGCATGGTTATGGGCTGGAGTGGGTCAAGAGGTTGAATATATTGGAAGACACATCCAAGGAGCAATCCTTAAACCTGGAGAACCACTGCACTATCTATCAGTGATTGATTATCAAGCTGCTAACTCCGATCCAATGATTGAAGAAGGTGAGATTGGAATGGACTGAAGATTGAAGCAAAGAACAAAAGAACTATCAGCTCAGACTAGAGGAGCAACTTCATTGTATAAAGTTTAATTGTTTTTTGATTTATGAAATCTGTAAATGTATATATATCTGATCCAGAATGCATTTAATATTATTACGCTGTCTTACTTTAATTAGTTTCATGTTTCCTTAGTTAGTTGAGTTATCCTCGAAGTATTTGCTTGTCGAACTCTATCCAATCAAATAGGGGGAGATTGTAAAGCATAATGTAACATAAGATGTAAAAGAGATAACTACAACTCAACAAAGGACAAGACAGACAATAATATTAACAGAAGCACAGGAATCCAGAATCAAAGAAGAAAAGGTAAACTCAAAAAATCAAAATACGTTATGTATTCTTGAAGTCCGTAAACAGGTCACGGAAAGAAGTTCATGAAAATGTTCAAGCCTCAGTGACAGCAAAAGAAACAAGACTTTCAAGACGAAAGAAGTATGTGAATGATTTAGGGTTAAGTACCACGGGATTCCAGTGATTTAATCGAAGCAACCAGAACGACAAAGGACTCATCAGCAGCACTGAATTGAAGACATAAAAGAAGAATTGATCAAGTGTTATTTATCTGTGAACCAGACCAGTTGCACTAGGTGACGGCACTTAAAAAGATCAAGTTGTTTTATCATCTTGGAAGAAATTGATACAGTCTAAAACTAAGACACCCAGGAGTAATTACTAAAGGACAAAAGTAAAGAAAATGGATTCGATAGTTTTTCATTTGTGAAAACTATCGAATGAGTTTAAAAGTAATTAAATGAAAACCACTTTTACTTTATTTAGTATTCGATAGTTTTGTTTTAAAAACCATCGAATGGTAAATAAAGTAATTCCATTCGATGGTTTTTATTTTGATAAAGGTGGATAGTTTTTGTTTTGTCTGACAGGTTGATGGAAATTGGACGGCCAAGATTAATTCTTTTAATCTTGGTTCGATAGTTTTCAAATGAAGTCTACAATTAATACGAGAGAAGAAAGTGTCTTCTTCAGTTAAGGCATTCTACACAAAGACATTACTGAGAGAGAGAACTGAGCCGGAGAAATTATCAGAGAATTAATAGTGCTCAGAATTTGATCATTGTTTTGAATTTGTGTAACCTTAAAATCATTGAAGCTAATCTACGGATTAGAAATTGTAGCACCCCTCGAGGTTTATATTTATAAAAAGATATATTCCCCGAAACTTGATTTGGTTTGGTGTGTTTGATTTCGTTATAGAACTGAAAGATTAATCCGCGAACGAAATTGAATTATTTGTGAGTATCGTATTCAACCCCCCCTTCTACGATACTTTGGACCTAAGAAAAGTCCACCTTGGCAGAAATAGAAGCAATCTCCTTGACACTCTCTGATATCTGATCATTTGACGTTGTAAGATCAGAGATGTCTGAGGCCACAAGTACTTGAGACTATTGGATGGAATTCAGCTTTGGGAGTAGAGAAACTTTCAGACCTTCCAAATCATCCTTGACAGTACCCAGTTGATTAGTTACAGAGGTGGAAGAAGAAGACCGTTCAACCACTTGTGCTTTAAGAAGATCCTTTTCAGCCTAGGTTTCCATGAGTTATTTCTGAAGACTAGCTATCTGAGCTAACAGCAAAACAGTGTTTGTGTCAGTGTGTGCACTCACCTCAATTGCTCTCAGTGGTGTTTCACTCACCTCACGTGCTTGTGTATCACTCGGTGTTTGACTCTCAGTTCTTATCATTAGTTGTCTATCCATGTTCTGATTTGAAGTACCTGCATGAAAAATCACCTTAGCCCCTTCTTGAGAGGTCAGTGGTGGTGCAATGGGAGTTCACAAATCCCAATCCCTAGTGAAATCCAAGAAGTAATCTGAATTTTGAAACCGAATTGCTTCAGTGTTGGATTCACTAGGTTGCCTTCCACTTTCTCCAGATAAATCTGTGAGTGGAAAATCCCTTAAGGGAGCCAGAGATGTTGTAACACCCCCAGATCCAGGGTCAGGAATCTGGGTTGTCACACTCCATCAATCATATCATACCTGTATCACTTACAATATTCTAATAATTCAACTCCAAAGACCCCAATCACTTACGCACACACACAAAAGTTATAGCCTTGGAAATGACCAACAAAAGTAACATTTGTTATTACAACTCAAATGTACTATCCAGGATCTCATCTATTATTTACAACCTCTACCTGAAGTTACAATAATAGACCTCACCGTTCTATACAAGGTTTAATAATACAAACTACTCGAAAACAATTCTTACTAATTCACTCTGCAACTATTCTGCTCACACCGGCAGTATCCATCCTGCTGAACTAACTCAAGGGTGGTCTCTCCATTCCCTTGCTCTCGTAACACGAGGTGAATCGGCAACGTTTTCTTCATGCTGAAAGTTTTAATAAAGCAAGAATGAGCTAATAGTGCTCATCAAGAAATCTATCCCAGTTTAAATCTCTAACCTTTAAGGTAGATAATCCATATAGGATCAAAGTTTTAACACTACTAGGGTTTGACCCCAAAATAGCATATCGTTTAAAATACTGTATGACTTATAATCATACTCAAATACTTTTCGTAAATCATTTAGAAATCCTTGGTATCGATATAATGAACCAAGATTCAAAACACATCTTTTAAAATAGATATCAAATATTGGAATCAAGGCTTAAAGCCTATCCATTGATTCAAAATACTATACAGTTCAACATACTGTATATCTTAAGTACCTTCTCGACATATATACACACACATATCTATTTAGATATCTTATACGGTTCAAAATACTGTAAAATATCAGTAATGAACACCTTTTTACTCTTTTGTGTTGTGGTATATAAAAGAAGCAAGAATGAGCACTATAGCTCGAAAATAAGATATAGCATCATAATCATATATGTAAGCTGATATCATAATTGAAAACCTTTGAAACTCCGTTCATATACAGAACGATATGTTTAAATATTCTTTTCGTCAAAACAGACCATACAGTGCAACTACTGTATGAGGAACATCATTACTCATCACTGCCACATTATCAGTAACTCAGCGCCTAGGCTTTCGTTACAATGTGCAGCACAACTCCAATTGGAGGCAAGGGACCTTTTCCCGAAGCACGCCACAATACACGATGATCAGTCGTTGTATCGTACTCACACTTTTCTACTAGTAGATGGACGACATCTTAACACTATTATCACCCTAGCCGCATACGGGCTTTGTATCTACTGAACTGTCCCACAGCCTCCTACGCGAGATAAGTGCTGGACTGCCCAGCAGCCTCTTACACTATCAGAGGTACTGTCCAACAGCCTCCTTCGCGTCTACTCCTGGTCCCGAATAAAAATCAATGAAACGGGAATCAGAATTTAATCCTATTTCCCCCAAGTACACATACTTGTCAAAAACTTTGCAATAGTTCAGATTTCTTACTCCAGAGTATTTGAAGGGAGTAAGTCACAGCGTGGGTTGACATCAGTCAACGAAACTACGAATGATTACCACGTATTTTGAAATTACGACCCGGGAGTTTTGTAAAATACCTTTAGTTCCGATAAATCAGAACCCGAAAACATACTCACTTTTAATGAAAGAGGCAAGTGAACTCATATGTTCACTTCCTGAGATGGATTCCCAATTTTTGATAAGTTCAAATCAAAATCATCATTCGAGATAAATAATTAAAGTAGTTGGGAACCCCTATTATACTTTCATAAATCCTTTTGAGATCAGAAAACATTTTAAATAACTATTGGAACCTTACGTAATATTTAAATAAGGTTCTATGATTTTTAAATAATTTTTGGAATATTTAATAAATATTTAAATAATAAATATTGAATTATTATTCAATATAAATCCACTTAAGTGAATATTCAAAATAATATTCACTTAATTAAATAATTATTTAAAAAATAGATATTGAATAATTATTCAATAAGATTCCACTTAAGTGAATATTCAAAATAATATTCACTTAATTAAATAAATATTCAAAGTAATATTTTTAATAATATTATTTAAATATCTCACATTAAATATCCAATAATATATATATTGGAATATTTAATCAACATTTTAAAATTTAACTGTCCCTGGAACCCTCCAGCTTCTGACAGTATAGTCAAGACCAAAATACTAATTTGACTCCCGGTCTAAGTTTTAAAATCCACGTACGAGTGCTCTACCCTTAGAGCCTCTATAACACCTCGGTTTATATCTAATATTTACATAGCATATAAACCCTTATATCTTATAAATCTTTCTATTAAAAGCGTAAATAGTTTCTAAATATTTTCACAGCATTAAAGCAGAATATATCACAACAACATCACTTATATGATATAGGGTTTGAAAACTGACATGCATCTATCATATGCATATACTATATCTCAATATTTTTATTACCATTAGATCTATATACGATGTAAGGTTTGAAAGCATGCATGATATAATATCATATGCATATACTATATATCAACATTTTAAATACCGTTACATCTATATACGATGTAAGGTTTGAAAGCATGCATGATATCACATCATATGCATCATCAATATAAGTAATGGAAAACAACATGGGATGAGAAAACTTGCCTCGGGTCCTTGGTTGTTATGGGTTCGAGAACTTGCCGGGAAATCTATAAACAAAGAAATACTCGATCAGTTCCTTGGCTTAATCAATTAATGTGCATTTAACTTAAGCACTAATGTTCTATTAACGAACATCAAATGTCTCGCTCTTGGTCACTTATAACCTCTTGACATTCCGTAAACTCTTAAGTCAAAAGGTTGGGTGGAAATCTATTCTCAAAATCCAAGTACTTTACCATTGCTAACTCATTGTTTTAACCATCCCCTTAAGGGAATTTCACTCGCGCAACCTTTGTTCCCGCATTTTTATAAAATCACAAACTTATCTTTTTAACACGAAACCTTCTAGGTTCCTTTCCTAACAATCCATGCTAGTATCCATTTTAATAGCTCGACCCAATTCCATTTTTAAAGGGCTTGATCCCTATCTCAAAGTTCATGCAATGAACTACTTAGTTATCCGAAACCGCTTTCACTAAAACGGACGTTTCTCCTAAACCGTAAATCGAAACGATACGATTCTTTCGCTAAAACAAACTATAAAACAGAGTCTACATGATCATGGTCAGAAAGCCTCATGGTTATGCCTTTAAGGTATTCGTGATCTCTGTCCAAACTTCCTAAATGAAATTCGACATGGTAACGACGCTTAAACGTGATTCCCGTGTTTAAAACACTCAAATTCATTCATCAACACAACCAAACCATCAATAATTCTCATTCATCATCTATACTAACCCATGATCTTTAAACAACAAGTCAAAACCAACATCTACAAGATCATCCATTAAAACAACCACTTAATCATTCATCACAACCAAGATTCATCATCTTATTCATACTAACATATATTATCATGAAATTAACCATAATAATCAAATTATAACTAAAGGTTGGAGATGTTTATACCTTCCTTGGTGCTTGGTGAAGACTATCAAGAGCTTATATATCCTTGATTGATCCTTAAACATCCTTAACAAGCCTTAAACTTCAAGAACAAATCAAGAACACTAAAAGTTACTATTCAAAACACTATTCATGCTCATCTTATAATCAAGATTTGGATATGATGCAATCCATGGATGAAGCTAGGATTTAGAGATTACCTTAGTTTAGAGATATGGAAGCTTTAGAATCCATAACCATGATTTTTGGTGGACTGGAAGTGGTAGCAAAATTTTTAAGAGCTTGATGGTACTATTTTGGCCGAATGTTCTTCATGGAAATGGAGATGGTATTTTCTTGCTTTTCTTTTGCTTTCTTTTTGTCAAATAGTGCTAATGGATGCATCTCTTTTTGTGTCGTCAATCCTCCTGCATCATGCTTATGTCATAATTTGTGTCGTCAATCCTCTTATATGTTGCACTTGATGATCTTATATGATACTTCCCCTTCGGTTAGGGTTTAATCCATAATTCGTTACGCTTCTGTTTCGCGATAGGTTCAAGTGATTTTAAAAACGTTTCTCTGTACCAATGTTATGAGATATTTCCTTGATCTTTCCATTACCTTGGCTTAATATATGATCCTAGATTTCTCACCTTGGCTTAAGATATGATCCTGGATTCTTATTCTACATACTTTCTCAAAACGATCAAATCCATACATCCTTGATTGTCCGATGAATAGTGATTTAAAATTTAAAGTTGGAATCTCCTGATTCTGATAACGTTTACATTCACTTATTTTCCTTATACATCACTAATATAACTTTGAAACATTCATTCCATGTCTTCCATATAGTGTGGTCTGAAAATATTTTTCATCAGCAAATTCACTATTCATCAACATTTACTGTTCATCAAAATTTTTTTAACTACGTCCAAAATTTGGGGTTATTACAGTCTCCCCTTCTTAAAAGGGTTCCGTCCCGGAATCTAAGAAAATAGCTGAGGTTACTTTTCCAGTATATAAATCTCCAGTTTCCAGGTTGACTCTTCAACCCTCTGGTTCATTACAACACTTACTCATTCTGGTCTGTGATATCTACCGGGCGCTTTATATAAGACAATTCTGGTTGTACTCTTATACACCCATTTTCTATCAACATCCGATTATTCTTGCAATCGACGGTACAACGCTTACCGTAACTTCGGTTCTCTGAAATGTTTCTTTCGGTCGGTCCGTCGGTCTACGGATCCTACGTAGTGCTCGCACTCAAACTCGTCGCCAAACACGTTTGGAAAACTCCTCCCGAATCGGGAGTTCAATCATTGGTTCTTATCTGACACGATGTTGACTGGAACTTCATGTCACACAACTATCTCTTTCGTAACTCTTCGGTTAAAGATCTCTTGCTGATAACAAAATATGAGTAGACTCATTTAATCCCTCAATTATAACTCAATTGACGTCATAGTCCGACTTGATTCTTGTTGATCCTATCACAAAATCCATTATAGTAAAATTACATTCCTAATCAGGAATCTCTACTAACTGTGATAGTCAACTAGGTCTTTGTTCTGCCTTCATTTTCTGACATATCCAATATTTGTTTACCAATCGATAAATTCTTTTATTTATTCGGCCACCTATAACATTTCCTTTCTTTCTTTACCTTTTTGTACTCTTGGTGTAGCTGTCTCTCTAGGACAGATCTTCATTCCTTGATTTATTCAGGCTCAATCAGGACTTTTAAATAATCCTTGTTGTTCTCTTAACTTCAACATCATCCTTTCAGTTCCTCTTATTAGTCCTTCTGAAAAATTAGCATCCTTTCATTTCTTGAACATTTGGAATCCCAACTTGGTAAAAATACCTTAAGATTCCTTTATCATTCTTTCTCAGTCTTTACTGCTTTATCCAACATTGACTTTATACCTTTACTCGTCATTTGCTCTTGACATAACCTGATTTTCTGTAGCGATTCCGGTTGCATTGCAACCTCAAATAGTCTCTCAGTACCATTTCCGGTTATTTTAACCTCAATTTCCATTTCTCAAATCCTTGGATTAACTTTATCCGACGATGTTATCATCTTAAGTCTCTCAGACTAAGGGCATCGGCCACCACATTGGCCTTCCCTGGGTGGTAAAGAATCCCACCGTCATATTCCTTGATTAACTTTAGCTATATTTTCAATTCTCATAGTAAGTTCTTTCTGGGAAAGTGTATCTAATGCTCTTATGATTTGTATAAATCTCGCACTTCTTTCCATACAATTAGTGCCTCCAAATCTTTAAAGCGAAAACTATCGCTGCCAATTCTAAGTCATGTGTAGGGTATCTAAATTCATATTCCTTTAATTGTCTGGATGCATACGCAATTACCTTTCCGTGCTGCATAAGCACACACCCTAATCCTTTATGCGATGCGTCGCTATAGATCACAAAATCTCCATTCCCGTCTAGCAGTACCAGCACAGGGCGGTGACTAGTCTCTTCTTTAATTCCTGGAAACTCTTCTCATATTTCTTAGTCCATTCAACTCTTCAGTCTTTCGAGTAAGTCGGGTCAGCGGGGCTGCTATTTTAGCAAAATCTTGTACACATCTCCGGTAATATCCGGCTAAATCCACAAAATTACTCACCTCGGTTGGTGTGGTTGGTCTTTCCCAGTTCGAGACAGCTTTTATCATAGCAGGGTCAACCAGCACTCCTTCATTGTTGACCACATGTTCTAAAACTGTACTTCCCTTAGACAAAACTCGCACTTTGAGAACTTGGCATATAACTTTTCCCTTCTCAGTGTCTCTATCACTATCCTCAAATGTTCTGCATGTTCTTCCTCGGTCTTTGAGGTAAACCAAAATATTGTCGATGTCACTATGACACACTTATCCAAATACTTCTTGAAAACTCGATTCATCAAGTCCATGGAAGCTGCAAGGGCATTCGTCAGCCCAAACGACATTACTAAAACTTGTAGTGTCCATACCTAGTGCGAAACGCAGTCTTGGGTACGTCCTCAGGTTTAATATTCAACTGGTGGTATCCAGTTCTCAATCAATCTTCAAGAATTTAACTACACCATGCAGCCAATCGAACAAATCATCGATCCTTGGCAGGGGTATTCATTCTTAACAGTTAGCCTATTTAGCTTTCGATAATCTATGCACATCATCATGCTGCCGTCCTTTTTCTTCACCAATTAACACGGGTGCATCCCACGGTGACACACTTGGCCTTATCATTCCTTCCCCTAACAATTTCTACAATTGAGTGACTAATTTCTTCATCTCGACTGGAGCTAGTCGGTGCGGGGCCTTCGAAACTGGCGCCGTTCTTGGAGCTAATTTTATAGCAAATTTTTTTTCTATCGGGTGCTAATCCCGGGAGATCTTCTGGAAATACATCCTCGAATTTGTTGACAACAGGGATATTTGTACACTAGGTACTTCCCGTTTCATATCTATCACAGAGGCTAAATAAGTTTAATCTTCTTGGAGGTCAAACGTTTCCTCGTCCGACAATCTGAATTCTCACTTTCTTTCTTTCTCAATCTATTCGCGTTTCCTACTCTATTTTCTTTATGCCCATTTCTTTCTCGCCCACTTTGCTTCCATTTCTATCACAGTCGTTTCATTAGCCAAGGTAACTCAATCAGTCATTTCGAACACTCCGTTATTCTGAATTCGCATCATGCGAAACAAACCTTGGAAATTTCCGTAAACTTCGATTCATAATTTATCGGGCTCATTTGTTTTAGCTCTAAGCTTCAACACTCCCTTTTTCCAAATACTAAGGAAAATACTTGCATGGTACCAAGAATACTTCAAGCAACAGAATGCTTTATATATATATATAAAAAACTTTGTAAAATTCTCGCTGAGGGGGCGACCTGGTTTATGCAATGCGTCGCTATAGATCACAAAATCTCCCTTCCCGTTTAGCAGTACTAGCACAGGGCGATGACTAGTCTCTTCTTTAATTCCTGGAAACTCTTCTCATATTTCTCGGTCCATTCAACTCTTCAGTCTTTCGAGTAAGTCGGGTGAGTGGGGCTGCTATTTTAGCAAAATCTTGTACACATCTCCGGTAATATCCGGCTAAATCTACAAAATTACTCACCTCGGTTGGTGTGGTTGGTCTTTCCCAGTTCGAGACAGCTTTTATCTTAGCAGGGTCAACCAGCACTCCTTCACTGTTGACCATATTTTCTAAAACTGTACTTCCCTTAGCCAAAACTCGCACTTTGAGAACTTGGCATATAACTTTTCCCTTCTAAGTGTCTCTAACACTATCCTCAAATGTTCTACATGTTCTTCCTCGGTCTTTGAGGTAAACCAAAATATTGTCGATGTCACTATGACACACTTATCCAAATACTTCTTGAAAAAACTCGATTCATCAAGTCCATGGAAGCTGCAAGGGCATTCGCCAGCCCAAACGACATTACTAAAACTCGTAGTGTCCATACCTAGTGTGAAACGCAGTCTTGGGTACGTCCTCATGTTTAATATTCAACTAGAGGTATCCAGTTCTCAATCAATCTTCGAGAATTTAACTACACCATGCAGCCGATCGAACAAATCATCGATCCTTGGCAGGGGTATTCATTCTTAACAGTTAGCCTATTTAGCTTTCGATAATCTAAGCACATCATCATGCTACCGTCCTTTTTCTTCACCAATTAACACGGGTGCATCCCACAGTGACACACTTGGCCTTATCATTCCTTCCCCTAACAATTTCTACAATTGAGTGACTAATTTCTTCATCTCGACTGGAGCTAGTCGGTGCGGGGCCTTCAAAACTGGCGCCGTTCTTGGAGCTAATTTTACAGCAATTTTTTTTTCTATCGGGTGCTAATCCCGGGAGATCTTCTGGAAATACATCCTCGAATTTGTTGACAACAGGGATATTCTGTACACTAGGTACTTCCCGTTTCGTATCTATCACAGAGGCTAAATAAGTTTAATCTTCTTGGAGGTCAAACGTTTCCTCGTCTGACAATCTGAATTCTTACTTTCTTTCTTTCTCAATCTATTCACGTTTCCTACTCTATTTTCTTTATGCCCATTTCTTTCTTGCCCACTTTGCTTCCATTTCTATCACAGTCGTTTCATTAGCCAAGGTAACACAATCAGTCGTTTCGAACACTCCGTTATTCTGAATTCGCATCATGCGAAACAAACCTTGGAAATTTCCGTAAACTTCGATTCATAATTTATCGGGCTCATTTGTTTTAGCTCTAAGCTTCAACACTCTCTTTTTCCAAATACTAAGGAAAATACTTGCATGGTACCAAGAATACTTCAAGCAACAGAATGCTTTATATATATATAAAAAAAACTTTGTAAAATTCTCGCCGAGAGGGCGACCTGGTTAGGTCTCAATCAAATTATCGTTTGAAGATCTTCTCATCATACTTCACTGTATACCAAATGCATCGTGAATTCACTTATATAAATTTGACCGAAAGTTGAACTTAGTGATACAATAACTAATCCACTTCAAGAATCATTAGCAATTAGTCGAACAAAACTAGCTAGTTCGATTGGTTTGGGACGCAGCATCTAGATAGGATAATTAGCTAGATTTTCATTATATCATTAAAATTTCAACTAGTTAGAACAATTAACTAGTCAATCATCATGGCACATGCAGTTAGCCATTTTCAATCTACTAGTAAAAAAATCTCATCCTCGTAGCCAAAGAAAGAAAGAAAACAAAATTTTGACTATTCAGATAATGAATTGAAAAAAAGAGTAAATAAGGTTGGGACGAACTAGGTAATTATAACCCTTGAATAGAATATAAGGTCTGAGTAGATGGTTCTTGGTATCGGAACAATCGATAACCTTCCACCAAACATTTCTCATCAGTGAAACGGTCCACCCAAAGGTGTCTCCGTACATAAACTTTGTCAAATTCTCCGATAGAATTGAATTCGGAATATCAATATCAAATTGATATCCTTTCCACGATTTCAACGTCTGATGTGCAAATCTCTCCTTAATAGAAGAAAAGAATTCACGAGTAGTCTCTGAAATATACATCATCTATGTTTTAAACACATAGCTAGATATTTATGAACTCGACTGAGGAGTCCAAATATGAAGAAATAAAATGAATACTTAACAATTGTTGGTTGCATCCCAAGTTGAAGTAGGAAATTAGAAGGGTTACCTGACATGAACTATTCAAGGTAACACAGGCAGGAACAGTTTTAGATTGAGTAGTGTACCAGCAAGTAGATACCAAAAAGTCAATGGTCATCATAAGTTCTATCATCACCCGTACGAGGATGATCTTATCTTTCTGCTTTTATGGCTTAGGGTACTAACCAACGGTACCTCAAAATTGTACAAGTCCTAAGATAGGTCGGGAGTTTAAAACATATTCGTCATTCCCCGATAGTCGTTCCGAGCTCGGGCCTCTTACGGCCGCATCAACACATCCACAAAAGATGGAGGTCCATTAACGTATATGTAATTTCTTAAAACTAGTCGTATCGAATGAATCCAACCCCAGGCCACCCTAGGTCTCGTTCCTCATAGGTCCTGAGATTGTCGCATTACTCGTTGCAACCATACGTGTCTTTATCAGAATCACGCTATCCATTCTTCATATCTTGGATTTCTGAGTTGAGCCATCATGGCCTATCGTACGAAATATACTCACGATGCGATTTAGAACGTTCGTCTCACGATAACGTTCTGGTACTACATGTACAAAAAAGTCTCCTTCTTAGGTAACAAAATACCCATCGACGGAAAAGACACCAACTCTGGTGGAATCGTTGTTCCCAAGGCTTGGATTCCATACACAAGATAATGCCTTAACTAGTCCACGCAATTTAGTAATTCGGATCGCGTTAAGGACTGTAAACGTCTTAATCTTCACATGTGCTGCCTTCTCAAGGGCAAACTATGATGAACTACAAACACTTAGGTTCTTACTAAGTTAAGTTATCCATTGGTATTGGCCATTCCGACCTTACCCCAACTGCAACCGAGACTCTGCTCCGCGTCTTATCTTAATGTCTTTAATAATCCGTTTACAATTCTAAACGTCCTTCTCATCATTATTATGATCTTCAACGGTCCTATCGGTCCTCCGATAAGTCCCCAACTAAACTCTTTAATCTTAACATCCTCAATGGCACTACTTCCGGTAGTCCACTTAACAAGCTCTATATGAGTCCTCTCGTCATTCTCTTACTTCGATATAACTCTTAACACTCTCATATCCAAGTTTATAACTTATTGCTCTGATACCATTTCTGTAACACCCCCAGATCCGGGGTCAGGAATCTGGGTTGTCACACTCCATCAATCATATCATACATGTATCACTTACAATATTCTAATAATGCAACTCCAAAGACCCCAATCTTACGCACACACACACAAGTTATAGCCTTGGAAATGAGCAACAAAAGTAACATTTGTTATTACAACTCAAATGTACTATCCAGGATCTCATCTATTATTTACAACCTCTACCTGAAGTTACAATAATAGACCTCACCGTTCTATACAAGGTTTAATAATACAAACCTACTCGAAAACAATTCTTACTAATTTAGTCTGAAACTATTCTGCTCACACCGGCAGTATCCATCCTGCTGAACTAACTCAAGGGTGGTCTCTCCAATCCCTTGCTCTCGTAACACGAGGTGAATCAGCAACGTTTTCTTCATGCTGAAAGTTTTAATAAAGCAAGAATGAGCTAATAGCGCTCAACAAGAAATCTATCCCAGTTTAAATCTCTAACCTTTAAGGTAGATAATCCATACTGTATGACTTATAATCATACTCAAATACTTTTCGTAAATCATTTAGAAATCCTTGGTATCGATATAATGAACCAAGATTCAAAACATATCTTTTAAAATAGATATCAAATATTGGAATCAAGGCTTAAAGCCTATCCATTGATTCAAAATACTATACAGTTCAACATACTGTATATCTTAAGTACCTTCTCGACATATATATACACACACATATCTATTTAGATATCTTATACGGTTCAAAATACTGTAAAATATCAGTAATGAACACCTTTTCGACTCTGTTGTGTTGTGGTATATAAAAGAAGCAAGAATGAGCACTATAGCTCGACAATAAGATATAGCATCATAATCATATATGTAAGCTGATATCATAATTGAAAACCTTTGAAACTCCGTTCATATACAGAACGATATGTTTAAATATTCTTTTCGTCAAAACAGACCATACATTACAACTACTGTATGAGGAACATCATTACTCATCACTGCCACATTATCAGTAACTCAGCGCCTAGGCTTTCGTTACAATGTGCAACACAACTCCAATTGGAGGGAAGGGACCTTTTTCCGAAGCACGCCACAATACACGATGATCAGTCGTTGTATCGTACTCACACTTTTCTACTAGTAGATGGACGACATCTTAACACAATTATCACCCAAGCCGCATACGGGCTTTGTATCTGCTGTACTGTCCCACAGCCTCCTACGTGAGATAAGTGTTGGACTGCCCAGCAGCCTCTTACGCTATAATCAGAGGTACTGTCCAACAACCTCCTTCGCGTCTACTCCTGGTCCCGGATAAAAATCGATGAAACGGGAATCAGAATTTAATCCTATTTCCCCCAAGTACATATACTTGTCAAAAACTTTGCAACAGTTCAGATTCCTTACTCTAGAGTATTTGAAGGGAGTAAGTCACAGTGTGGGTTGACATCAGTCAACGAAACTACGAATGATTACCACGTATTTTGAAATTACGACCCGGGAGTTTTGTAAAATACCTTTAGTTCCGATAAATCAGAACCCGAAAACATACTCACTTTTAATGAAAGAGGCAAGTGAACTCATATGTTCACTTCCTGAGATGGATTCCCAATTTTTGATAAGTTCAAATCAAAATCATCATTCGAGATAAATAATTAAAGTAGTTGGGAACCCCTATTATACTTTCATAAATCCTTTTGAGATCAGAAAACATTTTAAATAACTATTGGAACCTTACGTAATATTTAAATAAGGTTCTATGATTTTTAAATAATTTTTGGAATATTTAATAAATATTGAATTATTATTCAATATAAATCCACTTAAGTGAATATTCAAAATAATATTCACTTAATTAAATAATTATTTAAAAAATAGATATTGAATAATTATTCAATAAGATTCCACTTAAGTGAATATTCAAAATAATATTCACTTAATTAAATAAATATTCAAAATAATATTTTTAATAATATTATTTAAATATCTCACATTAAATATCCAATAATATATATATTGGAATATTTAATCAACATTTTAAAATTTAACTGTCCCTGGAACCCTCCAGCTTCTGACAGTATAGTCAAAACCAAAATACTAATTTGATTCCCGGTCTAAGTTTTAAAATCCACGTACGAGTGCTCTACCCTTAGAGCCTCTATAACACCTCGGTTTATATCTAATATTTACATAGCATATAAACCCTTATATCTTATAAATCTTTCTATTAAAAGCGTAAATAGTTTCTAAATATTTTCACAGCATTAAAGCAGAATATATCACAACAACATCACTTATATGATGTAGGGTTTGAAAACTGACATGCATCTATCATATGCATATACTATATCTCAATATTTTTATTACCATTACATCTATATAGGATGTAAGGTTTGAAAGCATGCATGATATAATATCATATGCATATACTATATCTCAATATTTTTAATACCGTTACATCTATATACGATGTAAGGTTTGAAAGCATGCATGATATCACATCATATGCATCATCAATATAAGTAATGGAAAACAGCATGGGATGAGAAAACTTGCCTCGGGTCCTTGGTTGTTATGGGTTCGAGAACTTGCCGGGAAATCTATAAACAAAGAAATACTCGATTAGTCCCTTGGCTTAATCAATTAAAGTGCATTTAACTTAAGCACTAACGTTCTATTAACGAACATCAAATGTCTCGCTCTTGGTCACTTATAACCTCATGACATTCCGTAAACTCTTAAGTCAAAAGTTTGGGTGGAAATCTATCCTCAAAATCCAAGTACTTTACCATTGCTAACTCATTGTTTTAACCATCCCCTTAAGGGTATTTCACTCGCGCAACCTTTGTTCCCGCATTTTTATAAAATCACAAACTTACCTTTTTAACACGAAACCTTCTAGGTTCCTTTCCTAACAATCCATTATAGTATCCATTTTAATATCTCGACCCAATTCCATTTTTAAAGGGCTTGATCCCTATCTCAAAGATCATGCAATGAACTACTTAGTTATCCGAAACCGCTTTCACTAAAACGGACGTTTCTCCTGAACCGTAAATTGAAACGATACGATTCTTTCGCTAAAACAAACTATAAAACAGAGTCTACATGATCATGGTCAGAAAGCCTCATGGTTATGCCTTTAAGGTATTCGTGATCTCTGTCCAAACTTCATAAATGAAATTCGACATGGTAACGACGCTTAAACGTGATTCCCGTGTTTAAAACACTCAAATTCATTCATCAACACAACCAAACCATCAATACTTCTCATTCATCATCTATACTAACCCATGATCTTTAACCAATAAGTCAAAACCAACATCTACAAGATCATCCTTTAAAACAACCACTTAATCATTCATCACAACCAAGATTCATCATCTTATTCATACTAACATATACTATCATCAAATTAACAATAATAATCAAATTATAACTAAAGGTTGGAGATGTTTATACCTTCCTTGGTGCTTGGTGAAGACTATCAAGAGCTTATATATCCTTGCTTGATCCTTAAACATCCTTAACAAGCCTTAAACTTCAAGAACAAATCAAGAACACTAAAAGTTACTATTCAAAACACTATTCATGCTCATCTTATAATCAAGATTTGGATATGATGCAATCCATGGATGAAGCTAGGATTTAGAGATTACCTTAGTTTAGAAATATGGAAGCTTTAGAATCCATAACCATGATTTTTGGTGGAGTGGAAGTGGTAGCAAAATTTTTAAGAGCTTGATGGTACTATTTTGGCCGAATGTTCTTCATGGAAATGGAGATGGTATTTTCTTGCTTTTCTTTTTCTTTATTTTTGTCAAATAATGCTAATGGATGCATCTCTTTTTGTGTGGTCTTTATTTGGTTTTGTCATCCAAAGACACATGTCACATAGCTTGTGGTTTTGTGGTGAAAGTGGTGACAAGGTGGTGATTCATCACCTTGTCATCACTTTGTCACACCTATGTCATCCTCCTGCATCGTGCTTATGTCATAATTTGTGTCGTCAATCCTCTTATATGTTGCACTTGATGATCTTATATGATACTTCCCCTTCGGTTAGGGTTTAATCCATAATTCGTTACGCTTCTGTTTCGCGATAGGTTCAAGTGATTTTAAAAACGTTTGTCTGTACCAATGTTATGAGATATTTCCTTGATCTTTCCATTACCTTGGCTTAATATATGATCCTAGATTTCTCACCTTGGCTTAAGATATGATCCTGGATTCTTATTCTACATACTTTCTCAAAACGATCAAATCCATACATCCTTGATTGTCCGATGAATATTGATTTAAAATTTAAAGTTGGAATCTCCCGATTCTGATCGCGTTTACATTCACTTATTTTCCTTATACATCACTAATATAACTTCGAAACATTCATTCCATGTTTTCCATATAGTGTGGTCTGAAAATATTTTTCATCAGCAAATTCACTATTCATCAACATTTACTATTCATCAAAATTTTTTAACTACGTCCAAAATTTGGGGTTATTACAGATGTTCCCTCTGGGAGGGGAGAAAATGATTCTATTTGAGTTGGCAAAGAATCAGATTTTCCCTCAGATGCATGTGAAGGCACTTCTACCGTAACTATGGTAGGCACTGTATCACAACCTATGTGCTCTCCTGACAAGGTGTCCTGAGTATCATCTATTTGGATGTGTTCTCCCATTGTGAGTAATGGGAGTGTGCTTGACTCAGTACAGATTTCCATGGCCTTATGGCGGATTTCAATAGATTCATCCTGTTGAGAGGATGTCTCCAGAGACTGTTTAATGGCCATTTCCAAATCCATATCCAGTTGGGAGGATATAGACGGGCTAACAGATGTCTCCCTGTATGTTTTTCTCTTTTTGAGTGGTGGAGACAGAGCTGTGGGTTCTCTCATTGAATCTTCTCCACTATTTACATTGAGCTCGGGTTCAGTGGTTATTGGAGTTGACTCGGTGTTTGGCTCTATCACCTGGGATAGAGTTTGTGGTTCTACAAACTCATGGTCAGCCCTATGAACCTCTTGGGTTACAACAATATGAGAAGAAGAGCCAAAGTTAGGAAATACTACCTGTATAGGAGTTGCATCTTCAGTTCCAGTATGGGTGGATTGATCCACTGGAGGTTGTTGCTCAGGAACTGGCAATCCAAAAGCAGGAAGCAGTGTTGTAAAAAGCGGGAATCAGAGTTAATCGGTGAAGGCACCGTCCAGGGATTAATCGGGTAATCGGGGATTAATCGGAATGATTAATCGGATCATTAATCAGAATAAATTTAATAATATTTTTTATATACAATTATATTCATATATATATAATTGTTTCGTTATTTCAACTAAACATATGTTATTATCATATATTTATGCAAATATGTTAAAAATGTTATATAATTGTAATAAATAAAATTTTGAAGGTTTAACTTTTCAATTAGAGATCAATTTAAGAGGAAAAATAAAGAGAATTTATGAGTTAGGCATCTAACAATTATAATTATATGTACAAAAATAATATTTTTTCCTATTGTTTAATCAAGTTTCTAGCTTTTAAATTTTTAATTATTTTTTTTAATTTTAACTATTTTTTACTATTTTTAAATAATTAGCCCAATTTTTGACCGATTCAGCCGATTTTTGACCGTTTTTCTGAAAAAACAATTAATTGATCGATTTTCGCTTAATCGGTTCGGTGGCCCACCGTCTAGAGATTAATCGGCGATTAATCCCGACTAATCGCCGACTTTTAGAACACTGGCAGGAAGTTGAATAAACTGGGTCATAAAGGGTGTAATGACCACAGGGACTGAGAGATATTTGAAGGTGGTGTTTAGTCTTTGAAAAAAGTTGACATGTGTAGTCTGACAATGTTCAGACATACGAAGACTAAACAGCTGTTTGTGTTCATCAGTGAGAACATGATTGATCATAATAGTGACAAAGCGAGGATAAAAACATTTGACTTTCCTTCCACTAGTATGATCACTCTTGGCCACTAAGACTCTTCTGACCAAATGATTCCAGATGAGATGGCCAAAATTGATACGAAGATTATTAGCAATTGCATAACCAATATTCTGAAGAAGAGAAGGAATATTATGAAAATTGGTTTTGGTGCAGTTGCTGAAGACTTTAGCCAGAGTGTCAAAGAATAAGTCCCACTCACTGACTAGATTGCTCTTGGATAACTTTACCAAATCTACCTGACCTTGATAATTGATATTGTTGAAAAATTGAATTAGGTCTGCTTCAGAAGGTAGATTCACAAAGTTATCTCTCGGAAGATGTAGAGCATCACAAAGGATATCTCTATTGAGTGTATAGTGTGTGTCACCGACAGTGAATGTGAAAGAAGATAAGTCAGTGGACACGATAGCAGTGGAACACAAAATCCTCAAGGGTTCGTGTTTTAAATCAGCATTCAAAGTGATAACATGACTGATGATGAAATGCTCATTTAAAAACCAAATCTAAGGCCTAAAACGTTCAACGGAACATTTTAGAGGATCAATATAACCTAAAAAATTGTTTTTGACAATTTCAAAAGCCATATTAGAGAAATAAGCAATTAATAAAAATTAATAAGAATTTTAAGGATTTTAAGTATTGAAAACAAATAATCCACAAAATTCAAATCAAGATTTATGACAGAAATTTTGGTTCAGTTAAAATCACAAAAGAAATGCTTGAAAAGATTTAATCAGAAAAAAAATAGCAGCACTTCTTTTAGAAAAATGATTAAAAGAACCAAGGGAGAAAGCGAAGCTAAGTAAAAACTTGAGCTTAGAAAGACTTAGTGAATTATGAAGAAAAATAGTTCAGTATTTATAGAAAACTGAGAAAGACTATCGGGAAGACTATCAAGGATAGTCTTACTGGTAGTCTTTCTGACTTAAAAGACTAAAAACAAAAAACAAAAAACAAAACAAACAAAAACTGTTAAAAGAAATCAGTTAATCTAATAAATAAAAAAACAGAAAAACTACCGGAAACAATATCCATAATAGTCCTACCGATAGTCTTTCTAGTTTAAAACTAGAAAGACTAAAATAATTAATTGTTTTTAAGTCTAAAAACAAAAGAAAATATAAGAAAAACAAATAACCAAAATTAATATTTCACAAATACTATCGGTAAGACTATTGAATAGTCTTTCCTGTAGTATTTTTAGAAATAAAAATACTAAACCTGTTAGAAAATTAATAAAAACAAGTAGAAACCTGAAAAAATTCAGAAAAATGCAAGGAAAAATTCTAAAAATACAAGAAAAAATATATAAACAGTTTGAACAATTATTTAAATATTTCCAAATTCATAAATTTACAGTAAAAATAAATTTCTCAATAAAAAAATCTGAGAAAAATATTTTTAGAGCAAGTAAACTATTTAAAAATACTTAACCTAGAAACTTTAACAAACTAGATAGCAGCATGGCATTTAAGATCAGTAATTACACAACAACTAAGAAAAAGTTTCGATAAACTAAAATACAAGTGAATTTCAGAAAATGTACAACACATAGCACTTGTATTCTAACCAAGAACAAGCATTAAACAATTATCAGTACTAATCACTAGAGCTATTTAACATAACCAATTTACCAACTAACCTGGTAAAAGTGGATTCATCAAGAGACTTAGTGAAAATATCTGATGTTTTTTCCTCTGTGGGTACAAAATGTAACTCCACAGTACCATTCATGACATGCTCTCTGATAAAATTATACCTGATGTCAATGTGCTTGGTTCTCGAATGCTGAACAGGGTTGTTGGAGATTTCTATGGCACTTGTATTATCAAATAAAATAGGAATTTTGTTTAATACAAAGCCAGAGTCCTTCAATTGATTCTATATCCATAAGATTTGAGCACAGCAGCTTCCAGCAGCAATATATTCAGCTTCTGCTGTTGAATTTGAAATTGTCTGCTATTTCTTACTATACCAGGAAATCAATCTACCTTATAGGAATTGACAACTCCCAGAGGTACTCTTTCTATCCACAACACTACCTACATAATCAGAATCTGTATATCCAACAAGATTAAAACTAGAATCTTTAGGGTACCAAATACCTAAATTAGGT
This sequence comes from Heracleum sosnowskyi, assembly GCA_030848705.1. Taxonomy (NCBI): domain Eukaryota; kingdom Viridiplantae; phylum Streptophyta; class Magnoliopsida; order Apiales; family Apiaceae; genus Heracleum; species Heracleum sosnowskyi. Next base: position 67,020,593 of record CM061243.1, read on the forward strand.
GTACCCTTAAGATATCTCAAGATTCTTTTAACAGCAACGAGATGTAAATCTCTAGGATCCACTTGGAACCTTGCACATAAGCATGTAGCATGCATAATATCAGGTCTACATGCAGTAAGATAGAGTAATGAGCCAATCATACCTCTGTAGCTTGTAATATCTACCTTGATAGAATTGTGTTAGGTCCAAAGTATCGTAGAAGGGGGGGTTGAATACGATACTCACAAATTATTCAATTTCGTTTACGGATAATTCTTTCAGTTCTAATACGAAATCAAATGCACCAAATCAAAACACGAGTCGGGGAATATATCGTTTTATAAATCTAAACCGCGAGGGGTGCTACAAATCTTATCCGTAGATTAGCTTCAATGAGTTCAGGTATACGTAATCAATACAAACTATAGAAATTAAGACAACATAAATTCTCTGTTGTAAATGTTCTTGAGCTTTAACTTCTTCTTTCTCTTTTGATCAACTGTAAACCAACAACTGAAGAACACTGTCTTCATTCTCGTATTTGTAGACTTGATTTAGAAAAACTATCGAACCAGTTTTTGAAACAATCCTGGTCGTCCAATTCCTCCATCAACCTGACACAACAATACAAACTCACCTGCTCCTTCATTTAAAAACTATCGAATGAATAAAATTATTTTTCCTTCGATAGATTTTAAATAAAATCTATCGAATGAAAAACTATCCTTCGATGGTTTTTCCTTTAGATCCACTTGATCACTTTCGATGGTTTTTCTTTAAAGAAAACCATCAAATGTTTTCTTATGTACTTTGATCCTTGAAGATCCTTTCCTTTTTCAGCAAGCAAATTGTACCTCCATTTAAGTCTAAACATACCTTGTAATATTCTTTTCACTTTCAGGATGTTTCAGATTTAGACTTAAATCAACTTCTTCCGAGAAGATAAACATCTTGATCTTTTAGGTGCTGACAATTGGTGCAACTGGTCTGGTTCACAGATGACTAACACTCAATCAATACTTCCATGTCTTCAATTCAATGTTGTTGATAAGTCCTTTGTCGTTCTGGTTGCTTCATTAAAATCACTGGAACCCTATGGTACTAACTCTTAATCATTCAAATACTTCGGTAGTCTTGAAAGTCTTGTTTCTTTATTTGTCACTGAGGCTCCAAAACTTTCCAGTAAAGTAAGAACCTCCCCCGTGTAAACTATTCCATGCCTTACGCCAAATGCTAATTTCCTGCTATTCGGGCGGTATCCCCCCATGTGAGTAATCTAATAACCAATTGAGAATGTCAATCGGGGTTCGATCTTGCATTATGGCTGGGGTTAGGCTGATTCCCGCCTTGTATAGCAAGATATAAGCTGCTAGCCCGTACCGTTGAACATATTAATGAACTTCTGTCCGTGACCTGTTTACGGACTTCAAGAATACATAACGTATTTTGATTTTTTGAGTTTACCTTTTCTTCTTTACTTCTGGATTCCTGTGCTTCTGTTAATATTATTGTCCGTCTTGTCCTTTGTTGAGTTGTAGTTATCTCTGTTACATCTTATGTTACATAATGCTTTAAAATCTCCCCCTATTTGATTGTTAGAGTTCAACAAGCAAATACCTCGAGGATAACTCAACTAACTAAGGAAACATGAAACTAATTAAAGTAAGACAGATTGATAATATTAAATGCATTCTGGATTAAATATATACATTTCCAGATTTCAAAATGCAAAGAACATTAAAACTTTTTACAATGAAGTTGTTCCTCTAGTCTGAGCAGATTGTTCTTGTGTTCTTTGCTTCAATATTCTGTCCATCTCAATCTCACCTTCTTCAATTACTGGATTGGAGTTAGCAGCTTGATAATCAATCACAGATGGATAGTGCAGTGGTTCTCCAGGTTTAAGGATTGCTCCTTTGATGTGTCTTCCGATATACTCAACATCTTGACCCACTCCAGCCCACAACCATGCAATATTAACATCTTTCTTGTTTAGCTTTGGCATGTTTGTTAGTCTGGGATGCACTTCCAATCCTTTCTCCACTCTCTTCCTATAATAGGGAACATTCTCCATCAGATATCTTCTTAGAGTGTCTGCTGCTTTGTCCTTCTCCATAGATGTGAATCCAGTGGATCTAAGATACTTCTCAACTGATATAAGATAGTTATTTGGGTAATCTTTCAGTTTGTACTCCGTCAGATATCAGATTCTGAACAAGTCATTCGTCATGAATCTCACCATAGGAGGATCTTCAGTAGTAATCTCTGGACTGACCTTCATTAAGATTTCCTTAACATGCTCACGGAGCAGTTCATTTAGCTTTGTGGTTCTCTGGATCTTGATGAGCATCACATGCAGTTCTGTATATGTTCTCTGTTTGAAAAACTTAGTTGAAATCACAAATGTACCTCTGTCCATGAAACTGATTATTATGTTCCAGGCACCATTTGCTTTGACTCCAGCCTTCAGGTAGATAAGAGAATTTCTCAATGCAGTGAAGTAAGTCTGATCTTCCAGATTTGCACCTCTGATGTCCTGAATGATAACTTCCACATCAGCATTCTTGTTGACTTCTAATCCGTCTTCAACTCCGCATAATGTTTTGTAAGCCATCTCCCAATCACTTCCTTGTTTCTGTGCCAAATCAATCATCTTCTTCTTCCTTGCTTCATTATACATCTTGAACCTTTTAAGCTTCTCACTTCTCAGAACTGCTTGGTGAGTTTCCTTCTCAGCTTGCCTGGCATCTCTTTCTGCTTTTTCAGCTTTTAATCTTTCCAAGGCAGCTTCTTGTTCTGTTGTAAGAGGATTTGCTTCTTCCATATCATCATCCCAGATAGGATGTTCAATTGTCTCTGGGTAATATGGTTCATGCTCTTCCAGTGGTTGTTGCTCGTGCATGAATTCAAATCCCTCTTCAACCTCTTCTTCTATAATGTCTTCAATCCAGTATTGTCTCACTGGAATAGTGGTTATGATATTTTCATTAGTTTCCCATTTCCCCCATCCTTCTTTCTCCCCCTTAGTTGAGGAATCCTCTATGAAGTAATCCTCAATAGATAGGTTGATGAATGACCAAGTTGTTGGTTTCTCAACATATTCCAGATCGACTCTACTCCGTCAGTTTTGTTCTCCATGAATAGAGCAATGTCCTTGTTCATTTCTTGCATAGAAGCTAGCTTCAGGTCAATGTCATTCAGTCTTGAGTTGGTAGTCTGCTCGATTCTATCCAATCTCTTGTTGAGGTGAGACTCCACTCTTGACAGTGTATTCATTGCATCATTGACCCTTGCTTGACCATCCCGGATAACCAGAACGTCTTCTGTTAAAGATTCTTGTCCTTTTTGTAAGACATGCACCTCATTGACAAATCCATCTCTTAGTTCTTTGACGTCTGCTCTCAATTCGACCAGTTCTTCCATAGCCACCTTCTTCAGTGAGTCCACTGCCTCGTTTGTACTCGTTATAGTGCCAGATGCACTGCTTAAAGCTCTGTAAGTTCTTCGGGAATCTGCTGCAGCCAAGTCAATCTGAGATTGTATTGAAGTTAAAGAGCCATCAACTTGACCGGAGGAGACCCCTTGGGCAAAAGAAGGTCGGAGAGGGACTGTGAATAAAGGGTTTCCCTCTCGATCATGAACTGTCATCTCCTTGAGAGTGGATTGAACATGTATCTCTCTATTTGTTGCTGGTAGCAGATTATCAATATTTGTTAGGGTTTGGGTGTCACTCCTCACGTTTGGCTCTGGGTGTTCACTCAACGTTTCTGTTAGTGTTTCACTCATTTTACCTTTCCCACTCAGGCCAGGTGATAGTGTTTTTGTTTCACTCATTCTCGTCTTGCTGTGTGTACCTGCATCAGAAATCACCGTAGCCATCCTTAAGGAGGTCACCAGTGGTGCAATGGGGCTTCGCAAGTCCCCGTCCTTGGATATACCAAGTTGCTGATCATCCTTAGATGATGTATCCTTTGTAGGATCTAGAGTTTGAATCTCTAGGAGGGTAGAATCAGGCTTTATTAACAGCAGAGATCCTGAAACTTCCTCTAATGTCTGTGAAGACTTTTCCTCAGTTAACTCCTCAATTAAAATTGATTCATTGTCACCGAGTTGCCGATCTGCACCTATGTTAGACCCTGTACCCGCAGGATCCAGATATGTTCCATCTGGGGAGCTAGATAATGACCCTTTAGATTTTGAATTTAGGTCAGAACCTTCTCTCGACGTCTGTGAAGACACTTGGTTCAATTCAGAACCTTCAACCAGTGATCCTGACCGTAATATGGTCGGAACACCAGTTGCTTCCATCAATTCTTCCTTACTTGATTGAGCTATGGGTTCAGATATGGCTTTGGTAAGCGTTGCCCAATCAGCATCAGAAAAATCTATAAAGGGTTTGGATGAGAGAAATGAAGTTTCAACAATTGCCTCGTTTTCTATTCTTCTCCTTTTAGAGGAAGGTAGAGCTGTTGTTGAAGGGTGTATCTCCTTATGTGGTGCTGCTAAGGCACTATCTCCCTCTACACTCATGGATGTTTGAATGTTTGGCATAGTAGGGGTAGGAGGTTCATTTATTGGTTCATTTGGCTCATGCAAAAGCTTTGTGACCGTGGTTAGAGATTGTGGGTTTTCAACCTCTTGGTCAGGAATGGCCGCTAAGGGCTCTGGATCAACATCCATTGGTTCAGGTTGTGGAACCACAACAGGTTCAGGAATATTACCTTCATTTACCTGTTCCCCTGGGGGTAGAAGTGGTAGGGGTACCGTTCTTAGATAGTCAGTGAGAACAGTAGGCACCCCTGGAAGATGGTTCTTCTTGATAAGAGTTGTTATGGCATTGCTCTTCATCTTCATGCATTCCATGGTCTCCTCACCTTCAAAGATGTCTCGTTCTTCATCTGTAAGCACATCATTGAGAATTAGTTGTAGGAACCTTGGATAGAAACAAAGTACATCATCTATGCTTGTTCTCTCTTCCAATGGTCCCATGCACAGAATGATTTGATCAATCACCAGTCGTCCTGTTAATCCCAAATGACCTAACAGAATTGTAGAAGGGGGGGGGGGGGTTGAATACAATTCTTGATATTTCTTAAACTTAAAAACAACTTACAAATAAAAACTGAACTTAATGTAAAAATCACAAGCACATAAATAATTTCAGTTGGATTGTTTGATGATCCAACTGAAGTGATTTTTATTGCGGAAATAATCTGTGATACAAAATGTACACAACTGCTCAGTTACAAGAGTGTAGAGAAGTATGCTCTCAAAGATAGCTAATACAATCTATTTGTTTTTCTTCTCTCACTTCTATTTTAACTGCTACACTTGGTTATATACATTCCCAAGTTTACAATACTATTTTGGTTACACTAAAGTACACTAGTAATAACCATCAGTAGTTTGCTTTTCATTCCTTTTGTCCAATGGTCCTTGGAGATCCTTGCTTTTGTCTTCATGCTTATTATGATCACTCCCAAGAGCTTTATTGGAAATTGGAATGTTTCCTTATTTCCAGTAACCATTTTGATGGCTTCCAATGCACAGTACACTTCCATATCTCCTTTAGATCTGTTCAGTAAACTGTCACTATCACTTTGTCAACTATTCAAAAAGTAATAGTGATTCGTTGATGGCATGGAGATGTGTTTCGTTGATAGCTTTATTCTTCATTTCGTTGATGGTGTATTCCTCGTTTCGTTGATAGAGTAATCTTCATTCCGTTGACAGACTAATCTTCATACCGTTGATAGAGTAATCTTCATACCGTTGACATGTCTTCACTTAGGCAAAATTACATGGCATAATATATTTACAATTCACCAACCTATTTTGCCTATCTAGTACTTAGTCAACATGACTTAGAAAAACCTATCTAATACATACAACAAATTGCATATCAAACTGTGAAGTATTGTACAGTACAATTGCTACATCACTCATTTCGTTGATGAGCTTCCTGTCAACGAAACACTGCAAAGCATGCCATTTCGTTGACAGTTACAAAATGACTTAATACAAAATCTACTAAGTGTTTTTATAATTATCATCAAGAACAACATATTCCTAACAATCTCCCCCAATTTATGACTGATAGAATAACAGCCATAAATCAAGAGCCTTGATGATAACAAAAACACTCAGACATATTACACATGATAAAAGTAGAAATTGCATTGAGCTTCATTGAATTTAATTGAAATGCAAAGTAGAAAATCTTACAAAACAAGTGCACAGAGTTTCTCCTCTAGACTGAGCAGATTTTTCATCTTTGCCTCTGTGGTCTTGTTTTCTTCCTTTTTTGTAACAGCCCCAAATCCGGGGTCCGGGATTTAGGGTTGTCACAATCCATGTACTCCTTGCCTTACCTGTATTACTCACACCATTCATATTTCACCTGCTCATGACCCCACAATATATGTCTCACACACACACACACAGGTTAGAGTCTCAGAAACGACACAATACAACAACTGCGGAATAACTAACTTTTATTACAATACCCAAATGTCTTTTGAATCTGTTACTGATATAATTTCTAAGTATTGTTACATTACCAACTTAGCCTTCTGATTCTCACAATCCTCTAATACCATTCATGTCTATACATAAGTTGAATACCAAAAGCCGTAGCCTGATTCGATTGGTTCGTACTACTCCCGGGATCACTGCTAGAATCTGTTTATGGAAATGCCTTGCGAGGTATGTGCCGTCCCATTGGCATCCTGCTTCACTGCTATATAATATATATAGAATAATAGCAAGAATGAGCGATAGCTCAGCAAGGTAATGAAAGTATGGCATAATTCTGCCTTTTATTCAACCCAGAAATAAAGCGGGTATACGACAATAATTTGTCAAAATATCTCGATACTGAAATATTTCCTTATCGGAATGTATTCCAAAAATACCATTGTTGTATTCCAAATATCATTTCCATAATAATCTGCAAATTTCGATATTCATACTATGAACAAAGTTCTAGTATAATATAAAAGATGAAATAACAAGATAACTCAGTATATCCTTTCTGTAAAATATCTGCTATATAAAATATAAGCAGACTATCAACATATAACTTGAAAGATGAAGTTATAAGGAAAATTCAATATCATCTTTCATATCAAACATTTACCTCATATCATAATTTGGAAATAAAGGCAATGTAAAATATTTCCAATCCATTTTCTAAACTCATCTGATTCCATATATCTTTTTCATAAAATCAAATACCTTTTCGTAATCTCATATGCTTTCTGACAAACTCATATACTGGAATAAACTGGAATACTCTTGAGTAAACTTTCTCTTTCTGAAAACTTGCATAGAACTGAATGACTGGAATAAACTTTCTTTTCTGAAAACTTGCATAAAACTGAGTAACTGGAATAATTTCTCTTTCTCTGAAAACTTGCACAAAATGTGCTCTTTCATGAATAGTGAACTGTAGATGGAGATGCTAGGCGCCGAGGATACCCCTGCGATGATCAGTCGCAAGCTGTATCCCCCTGCTGTTTTTCTACGTAGAAGGGAAGATAATCAGTCTCACACCGACTTACCTCCCCGCCAATCGGTTGTAGGCAGGAAGAACAGACCCGTTCATAGACGGTCGATTCTGTTACTCTCCACTTATCCTACGGTCGGGCACTGATAATCATCTAAGGGAAGAACAGACCCGTTCACTAGTCCGTCGGCCATATTGTAATTCCCTTAGGGGACCGGCGCTATTCAGTCCCTTACATATCTCCAAGTTCGAGTAAATCCATAACACTGAAACATAAAGTTCCTTTCCCTTTTTCCCCAAGTATACAACTCCACAAAGTAGTCGTATCTGGTTGGAAAGGAAATTCACTCATATTTCCCAGGCTGATGCCTGTTAATGGATATCACTGATTTCACTGATCTTACTTCTCGAGTTTTGAGGAAGTAATCAAAATCATTTTGATGGTAGTATATCAGACTAATAATTTCATTGATTTAAAAAGATTTAGGACCGGGCAGTCTACTGGAAACAAGCATAAAATCTTGAGAAAGGTTCCATGCATCTTTGTAGTTTGAGCGAACATTCAAGTCTTTCTGAAAATAGACTTAAAAGGGAAATAGATTTGGGAACCTTCTCTAATTATGTTTATAATTGACTGAATAAAACTTTATTAGCTATCTAGGGTTTAAAGAATAGTTTTCACAAACTACTTCCTTAAGAAGTAGGGCTTTAAATAATTAACGTAAGCTATATTTAATAAAGAATATTTATTTAAAAGTAATTTCCACACACTTCCTTAACAAAGAATGGAAAATAAATTAATAAAATAACCCTAGATAGCAACTGATACCATTCTCGGTACGTAGTATAAGTACAGAGTATATATAATATAACTCTAGATAATAACTGATACCATTCCCGATCCGTAGTTTAAATACAGAGTATATACCACCCCTACTGAGGGTTTTCTTAACACATCAGCTCAAAATATTTCTATAACCATAGCTTATAAGCTCAACTCATATCAATAACTGTTACTTAGCACCATAAGTATCATTTCGAAATCAAAAACACATAACATATATCTCAAAATCTTTTATTTATCACAACAACAGTTTATAGAGGCATAGGTTTGAAAAGTTGCATCTAGTATAAGCATACTTCAAAATATGGTTTTAGAAACTTGCCTGATGCTCGAGAGGTGATAGGGCTCGTGACAATGTCGAACAATCTAGACAAAGTCAAATGAAAACACACGGTTAATCCCCTCGATAAACCACTTATAACTCAATGCTTAAACACGTAAGCGAAACACAACCAAGGAATTACTAGCTCGTTATAGGCTCATACTAAGTCCACGTTTAGTCGACAATTACTTAAGCCGTAGGTTTAGTCTGAAATCGATCCTCGAATACAAGTTATACTTAACCATTTACAACATTGGTTTCTAAGTCATGTTCTTGGTGGTTTTCACTTGCGCGACCTCGACTAAAACATTTTTATAAAATCGAAAACTAATCTATTTAATCCGAATCTTTTTCGTAAGCCTTCCTAACTGTCTCTAGAATTATATCACAAAGTTTCACATTTTAATTCGACTCTTAAAGGTCTTTGACTTAGCATCAAAGTGGTTACATTTCTGCGATGAAACCTCTCGAACCACGATTACTAAAACTAGCATAACTCTTAAACCGTTCGGCCAAATTAGGCGAACCACATATCATTATGAATCTTATAACATAAACTACACAATCATGGGCAGTAGGACTCAAGGGTCGAGCTCTAACAGAGGAAAAACAGGGAACCAATCAGTAGGTAAAAATTTGGGCATTACGACGGCTATAACTCGGATATTCCCAAATTTCAAATCATCCAAAATGCATATCGATTACTCCACACAACACATACATCTTATATAACATAGAACTGAGGCCAAGCAATGCCTTTCCGTTCATATAACTCATTATAACTTAAATCAAAGCCCAATCTTAACAACTAAGGCTATAAACATGCATAACACCATTAATCATCCATAAACCCCATAATACTTCAAGGGTTTCAAGATTTATACCTTCTCCAAGCTTGTTTGCTGCTAAATTCCTTATGTAACCTTAGATCCTTACTTAATACAACCTTTGGAAGCCACAAACTCAATATCCAAAAACAAAACAAAATACAAGTTACTATTCATCGTTACTTTGTAAAATCCATATAAAATCGACAAACAAGAGTTTGGTTCTGAGATTTTTACCACACCTTCTACTCTTCAAGGGATTTCGTTTGAGTCCTACCTCATCACCAGGGGATGCTTGAAGCTCGACTTATTGGCTTTCTAAGGTGAGTGGTCGAAACTGGAAAAGCAGGACAGTTTCTGTTCTCCGACTTGGGGAAGGGATTTGACTAGGCTACACTCCTTTGTTGGCCATGAAATTTTGAGCGAAAGTTGCCCATGGAGTGGAGAAGATATGGTTAAAATTTGGTGATTTAAGGATGGATAGAAATGGAGGTATGGATTTTTCTCTTCTCCTTGCTCAAGCTGTGCAGAAAATCTGGAAAATGGGGAAGAGTTTCTCTTCCTTTCTTTTTCTTCTTATCTTGTTTAATTTAATAAAAGTTCTGATATTTATTGGTTAAGGGGGTGAGTCATCACCTTCTTGTCTCATCTTTTGACACTTGGCAAACATGCACTGGCTTAGATAAAGTAACTTTACTGGTTCGATTCCTTTCACATGTATGATCCAAATGTTGCATCCCTCGAATTAATCTTGTTACATGTTACTTCCATGTCTATATTTAATCCTGTAAATGTTGCCTTGTTAACGATTCGAAATATTTTCTAAAGTGCGAATAAAACTCTACGCGGTTCTCGCAGTGAATAGTAACTATTCACTATTCACTTCAACAATCGAATCCTTAAATCGACTTTAATAAAATAATAAAATTCCAAAATATTAAATCCTCAAATCCTCAATTTTAATATCTCATTTCTTGAATATAATAATATATAATTCACTGCCCGGTCAAATACCACACCAAAATAAAATTTGGAATTTCTAAATTCCGATCGTTTGTGCATTCACTTATTTACTCCGTAGATCACTAATATGACTTTGGAATATCCACACTACGTCTCGTACATAGGTGACATGAAAAATTTTCTTAACCCTCAAAATCACTATTCATCCACCAATTCACTATTCACTGATGCACTTAATCATAATAAGAAAAGTTTTAATTTTACCAAAAATTCGGGTTATTGTACTTTTCTTGCATTGTTCTCCTCAATTTGAGCTTGAAGTCTTCTGTAGAAAATCTTCCTTCTTCATTTTGATTCCCCAACTTGGATTGCATTAACCTTAGAGTTTCATTGGATGCCTTCTCCAGTTGGTCTTCTATTCTGAAGAATCTTCTACAGTTGTCCTTATCTCTGAATTCCATCATCCAAAAAGGTTGGAGATGAATTATCTTTCCTGTTTGAGGGACCTTCAATACTCTGGGAAGTGCACCAGGCTTGTTCCAGTAGCTTTGATTTGGCAAATCTTGGAGACAACCTCAGACTTGGCTGTTTTGGTAAAACCAAAATCTTTCTTCAAACATTTAAACACAGATAGCAGTGTCTGATAGTCTTCTCCCAGAATTCTGTGTAGAGGCCAAACCTGTTCTCTCCCACCCTTGTAGACAAATACCAATCTCTCTGGTAGTTTGTAAGAAGTTGCTATTCTTCTCACTTCAACCAGGTCATCAAGATTGATATGAATGTCAGACTCCTCCCTGATATCAGCAATGTAGATGAAGTCTTCTGGGTTGGTAGGGGGTTTCTCAGCTTGTGGTCTCCTTACCAGAATTGGCTTAGCCTTGGTAGCCCTTTGCTTAGATTTCTTCTTTGGATCCATTTCAAAGAGGAATTTTGGAAAGTTGGCCTCATCAAACTCAATTGGCTCTCCCTTTGGCTCAATTGGCTGATCATGGAAATTTACAGGATGATTAGGATCACAGGCTAACTTTACCTCTGAAACTGGATCAGGAATTGTTGGAGGTGCAATTGGTACAGAAGAGTCTGATGCAATGCTCTGAGAGTCATCATTCTCAAAGGCTATGTTTCTCCTAGCTCTTGCCTTTGGTTGCCTTGTGCTCTTCTTTGCACTCCTTTCCTCTCTTGCTTTTTATTCTAGCTGTATTTCTTCTTCATTAAGAGACTGAGCAACAGCAAGGGCTTGCATTGCTGCTCTTTCTGACTCTTCAGCTTTAGCTTCAGCAAAGTTTGGGTGACCAGCCCAAACACAGATTTCTTGTCCATTCCTGTAGACAATTGCCCTTTGCTTCCTTATCTCATAATCATTGCTTTCCTTGCTTTTTGTGATAAGTAGACCAAGAAGCTTGAGCTCATCTGGATAAGGTGCATGATAGAAAATCCTTGCTATATTTTTGCCCTTTGGTTTAGCAGGGGACTTGGGAGATAAGCTTCTTTGGAGTGTAGCTTGTTCCACATCCCTAATGCATGAAGTTTGTCCTTTTTCCTTCCTTGGACCTTGAGTGACTCCATGTAGAAGGGGCTCTACCTGATAGAAAGAATTGGTCTGTGGCTCCCATCCCGTTGACACTAGAACCATGGCCTTCGTTGATGGTTGATTCGTTGATGGATTTGAGTCCTTTGTAGTTCCAGCAATTTTCTTGACCCTTGCTTCTATGTTGGACCAATGGTCTTTAATTTGTTCTGCAAGTCTCATCCTCATAGAAGCTTCCTGTATTAGGTCAATACCATCCTTTTGCTTCTTTCCAAGCTCCCCCATTGCTAGTTTCTCATTTGGTAAGGAAATGGCTGGGACCATAACCTTTGTGATTTGAATGTCTAGCTCCTTAGATTTCTCCCCCTTTTTGTTATCATCAAAAGAGATGACTGGGAGTCCTTGAGCTGCCACTAGTTGGGCCAATAGTTGTGTTTGCTTCTCCTGTTCCTTTTGCATCTTAGATAAAGTAGCTTCCACCTTGTCCACTCGAGAAGAGAGAGTCTTCAAGGAGGTAGCCACTTCAGGTTCCTTAGAGAAAAACCTGGTCATCTTGGACACAGTGAGAAGAGGAAGCTTTTCATCTAGCCTCCTGTCATTAGCATCCTTGAGGTTGCTAATGGAATCCTTGATTTCTGTAGCTTCAATCCTTGTCTGTAGCATCTGTAGCCTTTGAATTTCCAGAGAATCCATGATGGCCTTGTAGAATTTCTTGTCCCTTGCATTTGTAGACTCATGAGCTAGATATGCGTCATTGTACTGCCTTGAGATAGCAGCATCTAGAGTGAATCTTCCATGCATATCTTGAGAAAGCCAGTCTGGTCTAGGAGGCACCACAGAAGTCCCAGTCTGTGAAGTAGTGGCCACCTGTAGATTATCACCATAGCTGTCCTCATCATCAGAAAAGTCAAAGTCTCCACTTGCTGCAGCTCCTGGAGGTAGATTGGTCAAGGCATCCTTTGCTCTTTGCATTGATGCAGTTGTATGAATTAGGTTTAGTGACCTTTCTGCCTCCACATTGCCCTGCTGAGTCATAATTTGATAGGCTGGCACAGGATGAGTAAAGGTCTCAGGATCCAGGGAAATACTATCCAGAGTTTGTTGATAATGCTCTTGGAAAGTAGGTTCCCTTTCTCCCTCACTGACCTCCATTAACTCACTTGCAATGGCTGCTTCATCCCTTATTGCTCCTGTAGTCCCTTCTCTCTCTCCTCTATTTTCTTGCATCATGGGCTCCCCATGGCTCACACCTCTCACACCCTCACCTTCACCTACTACGGTGGAACCTTCAGCCTCTCCTTTTGCCTGACTGGAAGAAATAGTCAGCCTCTCACTCTCAACCTCTCCTTTTGCCTGGATGCAAGCCAGCCTCTCAGTTTCACTCCCTCTCAAACCTAGAAGTGTCTCAACTACCACTAGATCATCTGCACTAGTTGTAGAAACAACTTGATTTTCAATTAAAGGTGCAGAATGAACTATCAACGGTATGGTAGTTTGAACTGTCAACGGTATGGATATCGTTGATGGAGAGACACTTGTCAACGAAAGAGACTGTTTCGTTGATGAAGTCAAGAAAGCACTTTGAGAAAGTTAAATTACAGTAGAATCTGTGGTGATTGATTTAAGAGATTGTTCCACAGATCCTCTTGTAACTTCAGAAAAGGATGTTTGGTGGCCCAACAAATCACTTAACAAGTGATGGTCACCAATGTCAGAGTGGGGCTTCTCCAAGAAAAGAGTTGGAGAATCAGGGATAGATGAATGGATCATATCCACATCTAATGATTGAGTTGGTGAGTTTTGAGGAGTTGGTTCAAGATTTATATTTAAAGAATGGGACTGTAACCCCAGAGTAATGATAGGGGTTACATCAAACTGAATTTGAGAAACTGGAAGTGTTGCTTCCAGTGTGTGTGCACCCTGTGAAACCTGGGATTTTTGCTTCACTCTCCTTTGGTATTGGGAAATAGTAGACTGTGGGCTTGAAGTGTCCCTTACCCTCTTGGAGTGTGCTCTTGGAGGAGAGCTTGTTTCAATAATTACATCCTTTTGGGAGGATGAAATTAGACTTGTGCTTAAATCCATATTACTCATTGTGCCTTGTTGGGAAGACACAATGGGGCTTGGCTGGATCTCACTCATCTTTCCTTCCTTATCCTTAGGGTTTCTTTTATGTTCACCCCTTCCCTCACCTCTCACAGCAACTACAACACTCCCCTTAGGTTGTGTAGTGGATTTTACAACCGGTGCCTTTTGGGAATCACCTGAGGTTGGCTTGGAGGATTTCTTTGATTTTGGTTTTGTTGCTGGGACAGGAGCCTGTTGGGTCACAACTACAGACTCCACAGCAACAGGACTGGGTGATACAGTTGAAGTAACAACTATACTAGAAGGGATATCAGTAGTTACCTCAATTATTGGCAGATACACCACTGGAACATCACCATTGTGGTTCAGCCTCAGTATGTCTGTCAATACTCTCTTCTCTTTCACAAAGCAATCAAACCTAGACACAGGGTTAGAGATAACCAATGGTGCTGGACTAACATGGTTAGCCAACATCATCAGAAATCTAGCATAATAGATATTTTTCTTCCTATTTGCCTTATCACCCAACTTAGCACCAATTTCATACATAAGTTGGGTGCTAAAGTTGTAATATCTATCAGTTAGGAGCATGGTAAATAGAATCAACATGGAATTAGTTAATGCATCAAAATTACTAATTTTACCAGAAAAGACTTTAATGAATGCATCAGCTAAATAACTGTATTCCCTAACCAAACCTCTCCTAATTATCTTACCCAAATTATCAGTAGGCAATGAGTAGTTTATGGAATTTAGCATGTTAACCATTTCAGTGAATGTGGGCAAAGCAGAGCAATTATTTTCAGGAAGGTGTAAGCATGTTTGCAACACATCAGAATTAACTATATACTCATTACCTTGGATGGTGAATTGCAAAGTGCAATTTGTCCCACTGTACTCACATAAGGTCCACATTTCTTCGATTATCTCATTGTAGAGTGGTGTAGAGTGAAACATTGCGTAGCTCAACTTGCAATTCTTCATGAAGTCCATCATTTTGAAAAACAGACTATTCGGGCTTTCTTTGACAACAAAGGGGATGAAGTTGTTTTTCTCATAGATAAACCCTCCAGCATACATGAGCTTGACTATGGGTGCCATTGTTGAGTGAGAAAAAGCTTCGAACTGAATTGCTTGTTAGAGAGAAGAAGAGAGAAAAGCCTTTGGAATTTTTGAGAACAGGTAAAAAAGAAATTAAGGAAAATAGAATTTCTTAAATACTCCCCCAAAAATTCTCAGAAAATGAGTCCAATAATAAATGTAAATTACTGGATTGGCTTAAAAAATATAACCGTTACTCTTAAAGTATTACCATGATTTATACTTACAGGGGTGTATGCATAGATCGTGGTAAAAGACGTGTCAAATCTCAACGGTTCAGATTAAAAGCGCTATATCAACGAATCAGATTTGGGCGTTTAAGGTCCCGTCTATTTCGTTGATAAAGCTGCGTTTCGTTGATATAAAAAAAGCTATCAACGAAACACCCAGAAAAATGCTAAGACTATCAACGAAATGGTGCGTTTCGTTGACATAGTAATTTTGACTTAGACAAAATTTCACTTTTTCCTGAGAAAATTAATTCACAGAAAAACATAGCAAATTTCTAGCTACATTGTAACTTGCAAATATCTCAAAAATAATTAAGAGAAATTTAGCATACCTAGCTCACTTACTAATCTTGAGAATGTTGATTCATCAAGTGGCTTGGTAAAGATGTCTGCAAGTTGTTGTTCACTTGGAACAAAATGTAACTCCACAGTACCATTCATAACATGTTCTCTAATGAAATGGTACTTGATGTCAATGTGCTTGGTCCTTGAATGCTGCACTGGATTCTCAGTAATGGCAATGACACTAGTGTTGTCACAGAAAATAGGGATTTTCTCAACTCTTAATCCATAATCAAGTAGTTGATTTTTCATCCACAAAATCTGTGCACAACAACTTCCAGCTGCAATATACTCAGCCTCAGCTGTGGAGGTGGAAACTGAGTTTTGTTTCTTGCTGAACCATGACACAAGCTTGTTTCCTAAGAATTGACAGGTGCCAGTTGTGCTTTTCCTGTCAATTTTACATCCTGTAAAATCTGCATCTGAATAACCAATTAGTTCAAAGCCAGATTCTCTAGGATACCAAATGCCAAGGTTTGGTGTTCCTTTGAGATATCTGAATTTTTTTTTAATAGAAACTAAATGGGATTCCCTAGGATCAGCATGAAATCTAGCACATAAACATGTAGCAAACATAATATCAGGTCTACTAGCTGTTAAATACAAAAGTGAGCCTACCATGCCTCTGTAACTTGAAATGTCCACAGATTTTTCCTTAGTATTCAATTCAAGTTTGGTGGCAGTAGGCATGGGAGTTTTGGCAGGAGAGCATTCCATTAAGTTAAACTTCTTTAATAAATCATGAATATATTTTGTTTGACTAATGAAAATGCCTTCATTAACTTGCTTCACTTGAAGACCAAGAAAGTAAGTTAATTCTCCCATCATGCTCATTTCATATTTACTTTGCATAAGCTTGACAAACTTTTGACAAAGTTTCACATCTGTAGACCCAAAGATTATGTCATCTACATAAATTTGAACAAGTATAGTAGAGCCATTCACAACCCTGTGAAAAAGAGTTTTATCTACAGTACCTCTAGTGAAGTGATTCTCAAGGAGGAACTGTGAAAGTGTGTCATACCAGGCTCTAGGTGCTTGTTTCAAACCATAGAGTGCTTTGAGGAGGAAGTATACATATTCTGGAAAATCATCATCTTCAAAACCAGGAGATTGACTTACATACACCTCCTCTTCCAATTCCCCATTCAGAAAAGCACTCTTCACATCCATTTGATAGAATTTGAAATTGGCATGGGCTGCATAGGCTAGGAAAATCCTTATTGCTTCTAGTCTAGCAACAAGAGCAAAGGTTTCATCAAAATCAATTCCTTCTTCCTGTGAATAGTCTTTTGCAACCAATCTAGCTTTGTTCCTTGTGACTATGCCATTTTCATCCATCTTGTTTCTGAACACCCATTTTGTGCCTATGACACTCCTGTCCTTAGGCTTGGGCACCAGCTTCCAAACATTGTTCCTCTCAAATTGGTTTAGCTCCTCTTGCATAGCTAAAACCCAATCTGGATCTAGAAGTGCATCCTCAACTTTCTTTGGCTCATCTTGAGACAGAAAGCTGCTATATAGACATTCTTTTTGAGTTGCTCTTCTAGTTTGGACTTTTGAAGTAACATCACCTATAATAAGTTCAAAGGGATGATCTTTAGTCCATTTCCTTGAGGGAGGTAGATTTTCTCTTGAAGAGGTAGCTTCATGATCATGATTGCCTTGATTGGATATTTGTCCTTGAGAAACTCCCCCTGAGTTTGTTGTCCCTAAATGATCACTTCTAGAAGCATTTCTATGACTGTCAACGGTATGACCATTTTGGCTGTCAACGAAACCCTCATTTTGACTGTCAACGAATCCACCATCATGACTGTCAACGAAATGACCATTTGGTCTGCTAGCAGCTATTCTTTTCAACCTTAATGCATCAATTTCATCTTCACTGCTGCTTTCATCTGTGCTAGATACAACAACTTTAGGGTGTTTATCAGTAGCCTTAACATGATTCACTTGATCTCCTTCCTCATTCTCAAAAGAAATACTTTCATGGAAACCTTCATCACAGAGACCTTGAATTTTGAGATCATCAAAAACAACATGTACAGATTCCATAACAATGTTGGTTCTGAGATTATAGACTCTGTAAGCTTTCCCTGCTGCATATCCCACAAATATTGCTTCATCTGCCTTTGCTTCAAATTTCCCCAAATGCTCAGCTTGATTTCTCAGAACAAAGCACTTGCATCCAAAGACATGAAGAAAATCCAATAGTGGCTTCTTTCTTTTGAGTAGTTGATAAGGGGTCATACCTTTGGCCTGATTAATCAAAGAAATATTTTGAGTGAAGCAGGCTGTGTTAACTGCCTCAGCCCAAAAATAAGTTGGTAACTTTGATTCATTTAGCATTGTCCTTGCAGCTTTAATAAGTGTTCTGTTTTTCCTTTCAACCACACCATTTTGCTGTGGTGTCCTTGCTGCTGAAAACTCATGCAAAATACCATTTTCTTCACAGAACACCTTCATGCTTGAATTCTTGAATTCTGTCCCATTGTCACTCCTAATCCTTCTTACTTTCAAGTCAGGATGATTGTTTACCATCTTGATGTGATTGATAATGATTTCACTTGCCTCATCTTTGGAGTGCAAAAAGAAGGTCCATGTAAATCTAGAAAAATCATCAACAATCACAAGACAATATTTCTTCTTTGAAATAGACATGACATTCACAGGGCCAAATAGATCCATATGAAGCAACTCAAGCTGATGGACAATTGATGACTCTGTCTTGCTTTTGAATGATGCCTTCTTTTGTTTCCCTTTTTGACAGGCATCACACAAACCATCCTTGGAAAACTCCACTTGTGGAATTCCTCTAGCAAGATCTTTCCTCACCAAATCATTCATAACTTTGAAATTCAGATGAGACAGTTTCTTGTGCCATAGCCAACTTTCATCCTTGCTTGCCTTGCTGAAAAGACAAGTGATGGTGTCTGGACTTGTGCTACTAAAGTCAGCAATGTACCCATTCCCTCTTCTGAATCCAGTCATTACCACTTTGTTGTTTCCTCCTTTAGAAACAACACAGGCTTCTTTAGAAAAAGTAACTAAAAATCCTTTGTCACAAAGTTGGGTGATACTATGCAAATTGTGCTTAAGACCATCCACCAATGCAACCTCATCTATGATGACATTCTCTTTTGAAATCAAGCCATATCCCTTAGTGTAGCCTTTGTTGTCATCTCCAAAAGCAATACAAGGGCCAGATCTTTCCTGAAACTCTGTGAGCAGGGTAGAATCACCCGTCATGTGTCTTGAACAACCACTATCCAAGTACCAAAGATTCCTTTTGTCTCCCTGCACACAATAAAACCAAATCAAGTTGATTTTGGTACCCAAGTTTCCTTGGGTCCTGTTTTGTTAGCCTTTGCTTTTCCTTTAATATCATTTTTCACCTTCGGCTCAGATTGATTTAAATCAATCTTTACCCTTGGTGCTGATTTCTGAGAGTTGCTCACATTTTCATTCATAGCATGCATAGTTGGTGGAACAAACATGTTATTCACATTCCATGGCATTTGTGGCACATTAAACATATTCATGTATGGATTAGGCACAAATGACATGCTAGCATATGGATTCTGAAATTGTGCATATGGAGCAAACATGTTAGGCATAACAAGCATTGTGGGCATAGAACTGTTCATTGCAGGCTTGGGAATTTTCACATTAGTAGACTTCTTAACAGATTTGCAGCTAGTAGATAAATGACTAACACTTCCACAATTGACACATGTCTTTCTAGGAGCATATTTATCAGGTGTGTAATTGTTGTGTTTGTTAATCCCTACTTTGCCATTCCTGTTATTCTTTTTATTTCCCTTAACCTCAACTTGAACTTTCTCTAACTTGTCCTTCAATTGCTTGTTAGACAAGTGACCTACATTAGCTCTCTCAACAGGCTTCTCAACTTTCTTTGAATTACTAGACTCACCTTGAACAAAGTTCTTGGTGACAGGACCATACTTGTTATTAAGTCTAGTGAGTTTATCTTTTCTTTTCTCTGTCAACGAAACAGCCTGATCGGTTGATGGTTCATTTGTCAACGAAACATTGCATTCCGTTGACATATCAACCTTCAACAAATGATCATTGTTGTTTGTTAACTCTGTTTCTGATTCTAAGGTTTCACCAACATACCCTAGCTTCTCTTTGTTCTTTTTCCATGATTGCTCACAGAAAGATTCCATACCTTGAACATTAATGATGTTGGTAGCAACATTCCTGGCATCTTTCCATTTTGCAATCACACTTTGTTCTATCTCAAGTTGTGTTTTAAGAATTTCTTCCCTTTGTAACACGTTCTCAAGTTCCTTCTTAGCATCCCTACTAACACATCTCATTTTCTCAAATTCAATGAGCTGTGCTTCTAACATTGCATTCCTATCACTTAAGAGCAAATTAGTCTCTTTTATTCTTGAATTCTCTTTGGTAAGTGATTTAAGAGTAACACGCAAATTATATAGTACAGTAGACATTTCATTTACTGCACTATCGCATTCCTCTTTAGAAAGCTCAGAAAGATTAGTAATTGTTACCTGGTTGCTTGAGGAGCTTGCTTCCTGCTCATGATTGTTAGCCATAAGAGCCAAGTTGACATACTCAACATCATCATCAGAATCTTCACCATTACCAGCCCAATCATACTCCTGAGACATGAAAGCCTTTTCTTTTTGCTTGAGAAGTTCAAAGTATTTCTTTTTATAATCAACAGGCTCAAATTTCCTGTTGCCCTTCTCAATCTTAGGCTTTCTGCAGTCTTCAGCAAAGTGACCAAGCATTCCACAATTGAAACATTTAGATTTAGACTTTTCAATCCAGTTACTTTTGTTAGGTTGAAAGTCTCTCCTTGGTGGCCTTGCTTCTGAGTTTCTCTTGAACTTGAACTTAGAGAATTTTCTTGACAGAAAAGCAATGTGTTCATCAATCTCATCTAAGTCATCCAAGTTGGCTGGTTCTGATTCTTCTTCTTCTGTCATCTTGCCTTTACCCTTGCTAACATCACTCCTACAACTAGCTCGACTAGTTGTGGCCTTTGCAGCTTCTTCATTTTCATCTTCCAGTTGGTTCACAGATGCAATCAATGCAACAGATCCACCCTTCTTTTGTACCTTTTCAATTTCTTCATCTTGCTCCATTTCCAACTCATATGTCTTCAAGGTTCCATAAAGCCTCTCAAGAGTGTAGTCTTTGTACTCTTGAGTGTTTCTGAGAGAAACAATCATAGGCTTCCATTCTTTTGGAAGAGCTCTAAGAAATTTAAGGTTTGAATCCTTGGTTTGATAGATCCTCCCATACAACTTTAATCCATTCAAAAGCTTCTGAAACCTTCTAAACGTGTCATTTAGGGTTTCACCAGCTTTAAAATGAAAATGCTCATATTGTTGTATAAGGAGCTGCATTTTGTTTTCCCTAACTTGCTCAGTTCCTTCACAGAGAGTTCTAACAGTGTCCCATACTTCTTTGGAGGTTGTACAGTTTATGACATTGTCAAACATCTCTTGCTCCAAACCATTAAACAGAATGTTCATGGTTCTTTTATCTTTATGGACTTCTGCAACATCTTCAATAGTCCATTCTGAGACAAGTTTTGGAATTTCCACATCAGGAGCATCATCTGGCAGTCCAACTCTAGATGCAAACTTCATGGGAACGTGTGGACCTTTCTCAATGCAGTCTACATATCTCTCATCCATAGACATGAGATGTAAATGCATCTTTACTTTCCAGTGAAAGTAATTGTCCTTATCAAGAACTGGTATCTTTACTCCTGCATCCTTCTTCACCATGGTTACTGTTTTAGTCTTGATCTTTAAACTTCTTGTATGTTAGAAGCTTGCTCTGATACCAATTGTTAATCCCAAATGACCTAACAGAATTGTAGAAGGGGGGGTTGAATACAATTCTTGATATTTCTTAAACTTAAAAACAACTTACAAATAAAAACTTAACTTAATGTAAAAATCACAAGCACATAAATAATTTCAGTTGGATTGTTTGATGATCCAACTGAAGTGATTTTTATTGCGGAAATAATCTGTGATACAAAATGTACACAGCTGCTCAGTTACAAGAGTGTAGAGAAGTATGCTCTCAAAGATAGCTAATACAATCTATTTGTTTTTCTTCTCTCACTTCTATTTTAACTGCTACACTTGGTTATATACATTCCCAAGTTTACAATACTATTTTGGTTACACTAAAGTACACTAGTAATAACCATCAGTAGTTTGCTTTTCATTCCTTTTGTCCAATGGTCCTTGGAGATCCTTGCTTTTGTCTTCACGTTTATTATGATCACTCCCAAGAGCTTTATTGGAAATTGGAATGTTTCCTTATTTCCAGTAACCATTTTGATGGCTTCCAATGCACAGTACACTTCCATATCTCCTTTAGATCTGTTCAGTAAACTGTCACTATCACTTTGTCAACTATTCAAAAAGTAATAGTGATTCGTTGATGGCATGTAGATGTGTTTCGTTGATAGCTTTATTCTTCATTTCGTTGATGGTGTATTCCTCGTTTCGTTGATAGAGTAATCTTCATTCCGTTGACAGACTAATCTTCATATCGTTGATATAGTAATCTCCATACCGTTGACATGTCTTCACTTAGGCAAAATTACATGGCATAATATATTTACAATTCACCAACCTATTTTTCCTATCTAGTACTTAGTCAACATGACTTAGAAAA
The DNA here is from genome assembly GCA_030848705.1 of Heracleum sosnowskyi. Classification (NCBI taxonomy): domain Eukaryota; kingdom Viridiplantae; phylum Streptophyta; class Magnoliopsida; order Apiales; family Apiaceae; genus Heracleum; species Heracleum sosnowskyi. The sequence continues at coordinate 67,043,023 of CM061243.1, forward strand.
ACCTATCTAATACATACAACAAATTGCATATCAAACTGTGAAGTATTGTACAGTACAATTGCTACATCACTCATTTCGTTGATGAGCTTCCTGTCAACGAAACACTGCAAAGCATGCCATTTCGTTGACAGTTACAAAATGACTTAATATAAAATCTACTAAGTGTTTTTATAATTATCATCAAGAACAACATATTCCTAACACGTCCTATGTTTATATGCCTATTGTTAGCAATGGCAAACCCTAGCTTCTGAAGAAACAAAGGAATACCATGTAGATTAGTAAGCTTGGCAGTAAAAACATGGATTAAAGTATGAAAGAAAAAGTTCCATGGCTTTGTCAGGTAATGCTTTAAAAACTCTCCCACAAAGAAGTTTGGTTGTTGACTTCTAATGAGAGTGAAGAAAGCATGCATTTCTTCATTATTGGGATCAGGAACAAGGTTTTCTATAGGAAAATGTAAGATTCTGTTTAAATCATGTTCTGTCACCCTAATTGTTCTTCCCCTGGCACAACAAAACTGAAAGAAGATATATTATTCTCCGATGTGTCAGTGGCTGTCGTGTACAGTGCAGTCAATTGATCAATACAAAGGACCGTAGGAGTACTTAGAGCATAAGCCACCAAAGAACGTGTATTCAAAAATTGTGCCCATGCACGAAACTGTAAGTTCGTAATGGATTGCACTTTCTAAAAAGAGACATGATTAGTCTTGGTTAAAATAAATTCTCCGGCCATTGTATTTTCAAAAATTCCAGAAAATTTAAATTTAAACCAAAACTAATTTAATTAATTATTTCTAATTAATCAAAATTTTAAAATAACCCTTTTTACTAATTAAACAAACTCGAACCAAAAACAATAAAGAACCCTAATTGTTAACCTTTCGAATTTACACTTAAACTTAAAAATCAATTGTTTACAATCGATTTCTTAGTATGAACACTGTTAACAATAAGATTCAGATCCACAATGTCAATTTCGATAGTTTTCTTTGAAAACTTAGATAAAAAAACTCAACCTAATCAGTAACACACAGTAGGTTCACGGTAAAAATGAAATCACTGTGGTAAATGATCTTTTTTATCAAGTTTAATCGGTTAAAACTTGAAGAAACTATCGATGGAGATGGTTCTATTTTTGTATCTATTTCTGTAAGTATATAAAACTCTTAGATCTTAGAATAATGAAGAAAATGGACTAAGGGGACGTTTTATACACTGTGTACTGTAGGGGTATTTTAGTCATTTAACGTTCGATAGATTTTAAAAACAACTATCGATGGGTTTTATTGAGGGGCAAAAAAGTCATTCACACTTCGATAGTTTTTCAAAAACTATCGAAGTGGTTAAAATTTAGAATTCAAACAGACTTTTTCAAAAACCATCGAAAGAATTTTCCTTTAAAAACCAAAAACTATCGAACATTCTTTCTGAAAACTATCGAGAATTCTAAGTATTTAAAAAATTAAATTCCCTTCGATAGATTTCAATTTTTATTTCAAAAACTATCAAGAAATTACTTCGATAGATTTCTTTTCTTTTCCAAAAACTATCGAAAATTGCTTACGATAGATTTTATCTAGTACTTAGAAAAACTATCGAATTTCCTAATTCGATATATTTTTGCTTCCTGTTTATTTTTAAACCCGTTCTTGTTTAAAAATGAAACATTTCTTATTTTCTATCAACCCAGAATTTACTTTAGATCAAACTTTTTCACCAAAAATTCAAAGTTAACAGAAAATTAACAATTTTCTTAGAATAAAATCGACTAAATATCATTAAATGATATTAACCAATTAAAATCCAATAAATTATGCTGTATTATTTTAAAATGTTAAAAACAAAGTAAAATAATTCGAATTAAATAAATGCTTAAATATTTAGAACAAATATTAGCACCTAAATAATTTTAGAATTATTAACTAGTTAAATGCCAGAAGATATATCATCCATAAATATGACATAAAATTAGTATAGTAATTCTAACCTACGAGAATTGCTCCTAAAATAAATTCACGAATCCTAAGGATAGAGAAATTCTTAAACTCATGTATTTACTAGGACTATCTTGCAATTACTGACTTCTAATCAAAATCAATTAGAAAGATTTAACATCCCAAGTTCATCAACCAGCTTAGAAAAAGTGGATTCATCAAGCGGTTTAGTAAAGATGTCTGCAATTTGTTCCTCTGTGGGTACAAAATGTAACTCCATAGTTCCATTCATGACATGCTCTCGGATAAAATGATACCTGATATCGATGTGCTTCATCCTTGAGTGTTGCACTGGGTTGTTGGAGATTGCTATGGCACTTGTGTTGTCGCAAAATATTGGAATCTTAGTCAACAAGAGTCCATAGTCACGGAGTTGGTTCCTCATCCACAAGATTTGAGCACAACAGCTACCAGCAGCTATGTATTCAGCTTCAGCTGTTGATGTGGACACTGAGTGCTGCTTCTTGCTATACCAAGAAACTAACCTTCTTCCAAGAAACTGACAGCTTCCTGAAGTACTCTTCCGATCAATCTTACAACCTGCAAAATCTGAGTCTGTATATCCAATAATATCAAATCATGTATCTTTAGGGTACCAAATTCCAAGATTTGGGGTTCCCTTAAGATATCTAAATATTCGCTTAACAGCTATTAGATGAGATTCTTTAGGATCATACTGAAACCTAGCACACAAGCATGTTGCAAATATTATATCTGGTCTACTTGCAGTGAGATATAGTAAGGAGCCTATCATCCCTCTGTAGCTTGTGATGTCAACCTTCTTACCAGTTTCATCCTTATCAAGCTTAGTGGCAGTTGGCATATGAGTCTTTGTTGTAGATGAGTCTTCCATTCGATACTTCTTCAGAAGATCTTTAATGTACTTGGACTGACAAATGAATATTCCATCTAGCCTTTGATACACTTGTAGTCCAAGAAAGAATGACAATTCACCCATCATGCTCATTTCATATCAACTCTGCATTAACTTAGCAAATATCTTGCATAGATCATCATTAGTAGAACCAAATATTATGTCATCAACATATACTTGCACCAATATCAGATCATTTTTATGCTTTTTGTAAAAGAGAGTTTTATCTACGACACCTCTTGTAAAGTTATTTTCAAGTAAAAATTCAGAGAGAGTGTCATACTATGTCCTTGGAGCTTTTTTGAGTCCATAGAGAGGTTTGAATAGAAAGTACACAAAGTCTGCCAGTTTTGAATCCTCAAACCCTGGAGGTTGTTCCTGTTGGGACGTATGATTACTGTTCTGTGTTTTACTATATGATTGATTATGAGTTCGAAAAGAAAACTTTACCTTAATCGCTACGATTCAGATCCACGTCTTCTACTGAATTCCTTGATTCCCTTCGAGCGAAGTGTGGCCTTCGATCTCCCAAAGTTTCCTCTCCTTAAAGCCTCGAAATCCCAAAACCCTAGCTCCTTGCGGCTGCCCTAGGTTTTTAATCTCGAATTATTATTTTTTTTCTCTTCTTTTGCAGCTTTAGGAGAACAAGAATATATATAGGCTCCAGTAGGGATCATGGACAATTAGGTCGGGCCTCCCAATGACATTCTGGGTCAAGCCCAATGTCATTAAATATTAATTCTATCCACTAACGAATTAATATTTGCACTACCTTTCCTAATACCGTAATTATTTTATTATTAAATTCGGATCCTATATTATTTGCTTATTAAAGTCCCCATGTTTAAGATATCGTATGTCCATTAATTAAATTAATTTCTGATAATTAATTTAATTAATATCTTTTTATCCTTGATCATCCACTCAACCTTATAATTATGTAAGAACAAATCTGCCTGCAGGACTAAAGCAAAATTATCTTTATGAGCTTTCAAGAGGACATCATCAACCCGAATATTATCAGGACATGGTTTCCTTATGTAATTAATATCCCACTCTGCATGCAATGTCATTGCTCAATACATAATATTATAATTAACAATTAATTACATCACATATGAATCAAAGCATGTGCATTGCATACAAGTGTCAATCACTACACTTGGATTGAGAACCTAAGCATTAATAATATCATAGAATCTTAGTTCTTCTTTATTGTCAGAATAGAAGAACAATTCTAATATTTCGATCTTGTTCAATATACACAAAGTATACAAGTATTATTTAATAGTCAAGATAAACTATTCCCAAATAATACTTCAGTTATTCCAGTGGTTTGTCTAATTCCACTTAAACTGTGAACCCTTTTATATTATATATAGACACTGATAATTTAATCTTCTATTATCCCATTTGATACTAAATTATCCACAATATATAATAAACAGACAATGTAAAAATATGCAATCAAGATTCTCAATAAAATGGACAATGTTTATATACTACAAATGAATAGTTTAGTATAAAACCCAACAGTTCCACATACACTTCTTCTTCTAGCTCCCCATTCAGAAAAACACTCTTCACATCCATTTGATATACTTTGTAATTGGAATGTGTTGCGAATGCCAGAAACATTCTGATGGCCTCAAGTCTTGCTACTGGTGCATAGGTTTCATCATAGTCTATACCCTCTTCTTGAGTGTAACCTTTAGCAACCAGTCTGGCTTTGTTTCTCGTTACAATGCCATCTTCATCCAACTTATTTCTGAATACCCATCTTGTTCCTATAACAGATTTTCCTTTTAGCCCGGGCACCAGCTTCCAAACTTTCTGCTTTTCAAACTGATTGAGTTCATCTTGCATTGCAATCACCCAATCTGGATCATTTAGGGCATCTTAACTTTCTTAGGTTCTGTTTCTGAAAGAAACCCAGAATAGTGACATTCATTTTGTGATGTCCTCCTAGTTCTCACTCCTGTGTCCGGATCACCAATGATCAAGTGAAAGGGATGATCTCTATTCAATACCCTTTGTCTTGGCAGATGTGATCTTGATGATTCTCCTTGTTCAAAATGTCGTGGAGTGTGACTAGTTGATCCTTCTCCTGCCCCCCCCTGAGTTGTTGCCGGTATGATCTGTTGACTCTGTTGATTGACTAGTGGATCATGTAGTAGTTTGAGGATCTCCACCACTGTCATCACTTGGTCCAGAATCATTATCATTATCATTATTATTATTACCAGGAACAACTTCAGGTTCTTCTTCAATGTCAGAGAGATCTCCTGATAGATTTTCAAATACCAAGGATTCAGAGTTCTCTCTTGTTTGCAGGCCTGGTCTTTTGGTGTCATCCAATGTTACATTAAGGCTTTCCAATATCTTCTTATCTTCAATCACGTACACCCTATAAGCTTTAGATTCCAGATAATAGCCCAGAAAAATGCCTTCATCTGCTTTGGCATCAAACTTGCCTAGATGTTGTCCATCTTTTAGTACAAAGCACTTTGCACCAAACACATGAAAGTACTTCAGTGTTGGTTTCTTGTTGGCCATTAACTCATACGGAGTCTTTTCATGATCTTTATTAATCAGGGTTCGATTTTGAGTGTAGCAAGCTGTATTCACTGCTTCAGCCCAAAAGTAAGTGGGAAGTTTTGATTCATTTAACATTGTCCTTGCTGCTTCAACCAAGGTTCTGTTCTTCCTTTCCACTACTCCATTCTGTTGAGGAGTTCTTGGTGCTGAATACTGTCTTGATATTCCTTTCTCTGAGCAGAAATCATTAAAGAACATTGTCCGCACAGGTAGCTTAGCTTCCACTTCTATCTTCTTGATGTGATCAATGATTAGTTGTGTTGCTTCATCCTTTGAATGTAAGAATAACACCCACGTGTACTTGGAGTAGTCATCCACCATCACTAATGCATATTTTTTTCTTGAAAGTGACATAACATTGACTGGACCAAATAAATCCATATGAATCAGCTGAAGAGGTTCAACAATGCTTGTCATTTCTCTGCTTCTGTATGATGCCTTCTTAGACTTCCCTTTTTCACATGCTTCACATAGTCCCTCCTAATAAAATTCCATCAGGGGCAACCCTCTCACTAACTCTCTCTTTACCAAAGAGTTCATAGTTTTGAAGTTTAAGTGTGAGAGCTTCTTATGCCATAGCCAACTTTGTTCTGAAGATGCCTTACTGTAGAAACATGTAACTTCTCCTTCACTGGTAGAACTTAAGTCAGTTATAAACAAATTTCTTTTTCTCACTCCCAGTAGAGCAAGCTTCTCATCCTTCCTGTTTTTGATCAAGCACTTGTCCTTTCTGAAATCTACATTGTATCCTTTATCACAGAATTGACTGATACTTAGAAGATTGTGCTTCAATCCTTCAACAAGAGAGATGTTTTCAATGATGACATTCCCAATTCTCAGATTACCATATCCCGTAGTGAATCCTTTGTCGTCATCTCCAAAGGTTACAATCGGGCCGGTCTTCTTAACCACCTCTGTAATCAGGGACTCTTCACCTGTCATGTGTCTAGAACAACCACTATCCAAAATCCACACGACCTTTGAGCTTTTAACCTTACACTCCAATCACAGATTGATTAAGCGGACTTTGGTACCAAAACTTGTTTGGGTCCTGAAGGTTTAGATACTTTAACAGGAGTAACATTCAAGTCAGTCTTAACTTGTTTAACTTTCATGTTGTCTGTGGATTTATCATTTTTACTATTAGTGCTACTAGATGCATTCATCAACTTAAAATAAGCATGCATGATATTGTATGCACAAAGTAAACACTCTTTATTTCCATATGGTTCATGAAGATCACACATGTTATGCATTTCAGAAGTAACAGCAGTTTCCACTTTAACCTTTTTACATGCATGTGAAAGGTGTCCAATAGAATTACAATTAGTGCATAACTTCCTAGATGCAATGGGAGAAGATGAAACAATATTCTGATTAACACTATCTTTCCCATTCCTGTTCTTTTTAGCCTTGCTAACCTTATTGCCTAAATCAGTTTTAGGTAATTCAGTTTTTACGGACTTCCTAGGCAACTTAGTCTTTATCTCTACTTCCTTTAATAAATCCTCCTCAAGTGATTCTTGTCTTATGACTAGATCATCCTCATTAAAAGGTGCTGAAACAGGCTTAACAAAAACTGGACAATCTACATTCTTAAGAATATGTGGAGTATCCTTCTTGACAGCTGAAGATGTCACAGGAAATTCCACTATCTTCTTTCCAGTTCTTTTGATGTAGTCAAATCCTATAGCAGTTTTATTCCTTAAGGTCTGAGTATCAATTATTTCCGTAGAAATTAGGGCGGAGTTCTTATATGCATTCAGTTTCAAATCTAGGTCTGAAATCTGCTTCCTGAGGATAGTCTATATCTCATCATTACACTTGACCTTGTTCTCTAAGTACTCATTCATCTGTCTAAGATCTTCTAATGTGACAGCTACAAGCATTAGTTCTTCATTCTTAGATTCTAGATTTTTAATCTTAAGAACTAGTTTAGCATTTTCAATTTCTGATGCTAGCATGCTTATGTGTACATTAAACAATTCTACACTAAGATCTTGCACAATTTTCTTGTACTCGGAATTAGACGTACATGTCAATTGTAGTTAAGATAGGTACCTGAGATGATTGTGGTGATTCCTCTGAAGAGTCAGCCATTAGGGCAAGATTTACATACTCTTCCTCTTCATCTGAATTAGTATCATCCCTCTGCAATATAATCTTTTCCTTTCTGCTTTCCAGATAAGGCTTCCAGTTGCTGTTTCAACTTGCCATTTTCTTTCTTCAAGTCCTCATAAGAATCTTTCTTGTCATAAACATCTTTTTTGTCTCTTGCTTGACGAGGCTTCCGGCATACAATGGCGAAATGCCCTAACTCATTGCAGTTGTAGCATCTTGATTTGCTTCTATCAATCATGCCAGTCTTGTAGCCTCCCTTAAAGCCAGTGCCTGGTGAATACTTGCTCTTCTGAAATCTGTTTGTTGAGCCCTTGAACTTGTACTTAGGGTTTCTCTTGAAACGAATGTGGCTAAACTTAGCAGCTAAGTACGCCATGGTTTTGTCTTCCATTTGCTCAAGCTCTTCTAGGGTGTAGTAATCACTTTCGTCAACACCCAGGTTTACAGAATCCATTTCAGCTTCTATAATCACCTTATTTCCAGCTCTAGAGGTTTGAACCTAAATATCAGAAGTTGTTGGTTCATCCACTACAAGTGCAGCTGATCTTGCGAGTGCAGAGTTCTTGTTGTCCACTGTCCCTGGTCCGTAGATCATCACTCTTTGTTCTTGCTCCATCTCATAGGTCTTAAGCTTGTGTAAAGAATAATGTAACATAAGATGTAAAAGAGATAACTACAACTCAACAAAGGACAAGACAAAAAATAATATTAACAGAAGCACAGGAATCCAGAATCAAAGAAGAAAAGGTAAACTCAAAAAATCAAAATACGGTATGTATCCTTGAAGTCCGTAAACAGGTCATGGAAAGAAGTTCATGAAAATGTTCAAGCCTCAGTGACAATCAAAGAAACAAGATTTTCAAGACTACAGAAGTATGTGAATGATTTAGGGTTAAGTACCACATGATTCCAGTGATTTATTTGAAGGAACCAGAACGACAAAGGACTTATCAGCAACATTGAATTGAAGACATAGAAGAAAAATTGATCAAGTGTTATTCATCTGTGAACCAGACCAGTTGCACTAGGTGACAGCACTAAAAAGATCAAGTTGTTTTATCATCTCAGAAGAAATTGATACAGTCTATTACTTAAACACCCAGGAGCTCAGAAGGAATTATAAAAAGATCAAGAGAAGAAAATGATTCGATGGTTTTTCATTTAATAAAACCATCGAATGAGATGAAAAGTGATTCACAGAAAACCATATTAGATTAATTTGGTATTCGATAGTTTTGAATCAAAAACTATCGAATGGTAAATTAATTTAATTCATTTGATGGTTTTTAAATTAGGGAGTAGGTGGAAAGTATGTTTGTTGTCAGGTTGATTTTGAAGATGGACGACCAAGATTGATTCTTCAAGTTTGGTTCGATAGTTTCCAAAAACAAAGCCTACAATTACTAACAGAGTGAAGAAGTGTCTTCTTCAGTCGAGGTTTATTTACAGTAGCAATTACTAAGAGAGAGATCGAGCCAGAGAGATTACAGAGAAATTAATATTGCTTGAACTCTATCATTGTATTGATTGTGAATAACCTAGAACTCATTGAAGCTAATCTACGGATTAGAAATTGTAGCACCCCTCGAGGTTTATATTTATAAAAAGATATATTCCCCGACTCTTGGTTTGGTTTGGTGTGTTGGATTTCGTTATAGAACTGAATGATTAATCCGCGAACGAAATTGAATTATTTGTAGGTATCGTATTCAACCCCCCCTTCTACGATACTTTGGACCTAACAATTGGTATCAGAGATACTTGATTGACGTACAAATCAGATCCGGTGAAAGAGACCAAAATCAAACGTAGCGTGAAAATTCGAAGCAAATTTTTTAACTTTCAAAATTTTTCATTTAATTGGAATTTCTTGAATTTTAAACAATTTGAAATTTTCAGAAACCATGAGTGCTCCAAAGACAACCGTTGGTATTAAAGTTCCCCCGTTTACAAGAGATGATTTCGGTTTGTGGAAGATGAAAATGTTGTTTGTAATAACCCCAATTTTTGTACTTATTAAAAAGCCTTGATGAATAGTAATTTTTCCATTTAAGAAAATTTTTTCAGACCACACTATATACGTGTAGGAAAACTGAAGTTTCGAAGTTGTATTACTGTTTTACTATGTAAATGAGTGTATGCAGATCAAATCGGATTTCAGAAATTCATAACTTGGAAATATTTCATAAAATTCCGAAGCCGTATATACGACACAAATGAGAGTATATAAATCCCATTTATATTCCAAGATTCACGCTCGAGCCATTTTAATTAAGTATTCGATTGTTAGGACGAATAGTGACTAGTTACTATTACGGCGAGAATCGCGTAGAGTTTTATTCGTTAATTTAGGAAATATTTCGAGATACTTCCGAGAGAACCAAAACAAAGATGGATAGTAAAATTTATGAATAGTACTCCAAGGTGAATAGTAAAATTTTATAGTTTCCGATTGATCCCATATTTCAGCAGCAGTTCCGAAATGATCAACGGTTATTAATTGCGTAGTCGAAAATCGTAAACAAAAGCAAGGATTAAAGAACCGATTCATAGAGCATCTATGAGGAATTTTGTATTAAAATAAAAGAAATGAAGATATTTATGGAGGAAGTGTGTTAAGGAAGCTTGTAAACTTAACTAAAGTTGAGGGGTTAACTTGCATTTTGGTAAACAAAATATCTCACCACACCACACAATTACACCACACATATAACCACACAAAATATCACAAAGGAGCAGCCTCCTCCCCCCCATTTTTAGAGCTTAGGTCGAAATGAAGAAGAAGAGGAAATGAGGGTGTTTGCTTGGCCATTTCTCCACCATAATTCAAGTATAATAGCTTAAAAGAAAGAAGAGCTCAAGCCCATTATTTTTATGGTAACATCTCTACTACCCACTCACTCTAGCATGCTATTTTCTTAAGTTGAAGAAGATGATTAATAGTTACTTTCATAAACTTTTATTTTATAATTAAAGGATGAAAGTGTTTATGTTTAGTATATGACATGTTTAGTTATTTTAACTATAAAGATGAATTGTTGGTTGAGTTTGGAGGATGGGTTATGTAATTGTTGTGGAACGAAAAGTAGGTTTAGATATTGACGGCGGTATTTAATGTAAGGTAGTGGACAAGCATGTCTTAATGGCTGCTCTCGTGGTTCGTGACTGCACAGGTCCTCACAAGATGCCTACGTATCTCAATTACAACTGAGAATCAAGCCAAGAAAACGTAGTTCTAATGTTGAGGGGTTAGGCCCTTTATATAGGCGTCTGGAGCCCTAGAATCGTGGTAGAATTTGGTTACTTGATGGCCAAGTAACCGCATTCGAATAGTGGATAACTCTTATCAGAATTCGTTTCCATGCTGGAGTTGGTTTCCATGTTGGACGTTGTATTGGAAGCTTCCTAATGGTTTCCAACCACTGGACTGCATATGAACTAAGCCCATGTCTTAGTGGTTTAAAACAAGGGTTGGACCTTGGCCCAATTGTTGACTACGAATTTTATCATTACAATCATGGTTTCAGGCCTTATTAATGGGCCTCATATTTGGACCATTTCAAGTACTTTTAATGCATCATTAAATGTGTCCTTAGGGCCTTATTTTAACCCATATCAGTAATTATTTTGAATATTTATGGAGGATTTGACTAAGTGGAGGGAGTATAAGGTGGATGGTTAGTTTGGGATTGATTGGTATTGATTTTGGGAGTTAATTAGAAATGGAAAACGTTACGTTTTAAGCCGTCGTAATGCCCGATTTTGCATAGCCCTGTTTTGAGTTAGAAATCCGAGAGTATCCCCCACTTCTAAAAATGAACACTTCCAATGTTTGTGTAGAGCTTTGTTTCTAGTTTACGTGAGCGCAAGAATCATGTCATTACGAAATACGGTTTAGGAGAAACACGCGTTTTAGTGGAAGTCATCCGTAAAACCAAACTACACCATTGAGTCAACTTTGAGGCTATGATCGAACCACTTAGAGGTCATAATAAACTTTGAAACTTTGGTATATCATGATAAGGACAGTTAGGAAGGTCCTCGAAAAGGTTTCGTGTTAAAAACATAGTTTTTCAATTTTATAAAAATGTTGGAAACAAAGCTACGCGACGATAAAACGATTTCTGCAGCCCACTGTTATAAACTGCCCATTCGGGATTTTCACTCCCCAGACCAGAAACATATTTTTAAACCATTTTGTTCTAGATATTCTCTAGATCATGCACGCGAAAACGGTGTGTCAGTAGAGTTAACGGTTAATGAGTTATGAGCGTTTTCATGAAACGAGCGCAAATAGTAAAACTCTGTAGTTGACTCGACTTTTAAAATGCCTTTCACCTATTTCGACTCAGGTTTTCAAATCAAGATATTTTTGATAAATATTAAAAATACTCAAGAAGATCCTTGAGGTGGTTTCGTATTTAATTATTAATTTTAGGATTTACTAAAAGTGTTAGAGTGTGAGTTGCGAAATAGTAATTCTATGGAAAGTCAAATCTAGAGGTACTACTTTGACTATCCGTTTTGACTAAGTTAAAAGGGCAACATCGAGTCGACTAAAACACGAAAATTGTTAAGGATTATTAAGATAACGTATTGGTGTGAAGAACGAGATTAGAAATGATGAGTAAACGGTATAGAAGATCGTAAGTTAAGTGGACCCGAGAGAGTGAAAGTCGGGTAAAATGGAATTTACTTAGAATAAGTGAATTTTCAATCAAGTGACTAATTAAGGTTATGTATTGTCTTGGTAGAGGTTCCAGGACTAGGAGAGAGACATCCAGTTAGAGCTTGGACATCAGGCAAGTTTACTAACTCTTACTCTATTGTTCAGAGTAGGTATAATTTTCAGATGTTTAATACTTGCTTATTTATATATATACACACTCATTTGATATCAAGTGTAATTGTTCGATTTATATTATGAACTTTATATGTTAAAAGTTTTGATAAAGCATACTTTGCTAATAATGGTATCTTGAATTTAATATTCGGACGACGACTCTAGGGATAGAGCGCGTTGGTCCAAAAAGTAGAGTTGACCGGGGAGCGGTGTTTTGTTTTGACGTATTATAACTATGTAAACCCGAAAGGTTATTCGGGAGATAGTATATGTACTTACGATTACTTAACGAATTTCATTTATTAAATATTCCAAAAACATTTATCTTGGATAAAGTATATTATTAAATATATTAAACGTTTTCAAAAATATTTCAATTATTATTTAAAAGTTATCCAAGATGCTTCGAAAAGTTTAAGCACATATACCTTCCCACTCGAGATCTTTTTATGAAAACCCCCGGTCATGGTTTGCTCAAGTAGCATTTTTTTTAAGCAAGAATTGGTCGACTAAGGTCAGACCTTAACTACTCATTTTCTATTCAAAACAATTCTCAAAAGAAAATAAAAATGGGACTCTGGCGCGAGCTGGACCATTGATAAACGATCCTGAAATTTATATATAAGTGGCCGTTAGCCAGGCGGTCCATCAATACTCTGGCGCGAGCAGGACCGTTGACGAACGATCCTGAATTTTACATATAAGTGGCCGTTAGTCAGGCGGTCCATCAATTATTGGCCGTATGCGCCAGGATGATTACAGATGGAGTTCTCATCCAGGACGATTACAGATGGACTTTTCGTCCAGGGTAATTACAGATGGAGTTTTTGCCCTTCTACTAGTAGAAAAGACCCGCGGTGGATATGAAGGTGGCGACTGATCATCGTCACTTCATATTGTGTTTTCTGTTTTGGATAAGTCCCTTCCTTCCAGTTTGAAAATTCTAATTAACACTGTGACGAAAGCCTAGGTGCTGAGTTATCGATAGTGTTAACTTTAGTATGAATGATTTGATATTTCGAAGGCAATATATAAAAAGGTGAAATGATTCTGGTTATTTATTGATGAAAGACAAACGGTAATTTAAAAACTGGTGAACTAGTGTTGTTCATCTAGCAGTATCTGGAACTACGTACTTGTTGATTTATAAAATCCTGCTAAGTCACTGATAGTGTATTTCTAAAATTATGAACTAAATTTGTTCATATAGTAGTATTCTAAACTTCATACAAAGTATGAATACTTCCAATAAAAAACTATATACTTATTTTAAATTATTGGAAGAACTTTATATTAATGACTAGTTAACTTGCTGAGCATTCTTTCGCTCATTCTTGCTTTGTTAAAAATTATATTTTCAGTGAGACCATAGTCGGTCGTCCCGTATTGCGAGGAAAGGAATGTGGAAGATACTCCCTTGAGATAATGCAGTTCAAGAAGGACACTGTATGAGTAAGTTGGATAGGTTCAGCTATCCTTATTAAGTGTCTTTACAAAATGGGTTGTAATAATTCCATGTAGAGGTTGTAGTTAGTAGTGTGAGATCCTGGATAGTACATTTGGTTTGTATTAACTAATTTTACTGTATATCGTTTCTAAGGCTATAACTTGTGTGAGTAAGAGATTGGGGTCTATGATGTTGTTTTGATTGGATCATTGAGTTAATACAGGTATTATATGATTGGATGGTGAGGTGACGACCTGGATCCCAGACCCCGGATCTGGGGGCGTTACAGAAATGGTATCAGAGAAATAAGTTATAGTACTCAGAGACGAGAGTGTTAAGAGTTATGTCCAAGTAAGAGAATAACGTAAGAGCTCATATAGAGTTCGTTATTGGACTACCAGATGTAGTCCCATTGAGTAAGATATGAGTGGAGCATTTACCCGAGGTCTTATTGTAGGACTGATAGAATCCTTGGAGACCATCAGAATGATGAGAAAGAGTCTAGAAACGTACATAATTTATCAAAGACATTATTATCGAATGTGGAATAGAGACTTGAGAGTAGTTGAGGTAGAGGCGGGATTGCCAATACCATAGATTGATTTGACTGGCATGAATCTTGTTACTCGTAGTCATTCATAGTTACCCATAAGGAGGCATCATATGTGAGAACCAAGGCGTTTAAACTTCCTTACGTAATTAAGGTCACTAGTTACCTGGACTAGTTGAAGACATTGTTTTGTCTATGAGGTTTCAATACCCCACGAACAACGATTCCACCAGAGATAGTGTCTTCTACACCATTGAGGATTTCGTTGCCCTCGAGGAAGATTTTGCATGTATGTATTACAAGAACGTTATCGTAAGACGAGCGCACTAGACGGCATCATGAGTATGCTTCGTATGTTAGGCCACGACGGCATCAAGAACATTGGGAATTGATGGCATGACTATAATGAAGTTACGTACGGTTGCAACAAGCGATGCGACTATCTCAGAACCTATCGGAAACGAGGTCAGTGCGTTTGGAGTTGGATTCTTTCGGTACAACTCTTGTTAGATACTACGTATATGATAACTAGTAGACCTCCATCTTTTGTTGACATATTGACTCGACCGTGTGAGGCACGAATTTTGGATTGCTATAGGGGAATGCCGAATATTTTTACGAACCCCAACCTATTAACTGAACTTGATATGAATTGAAGAGACTCATTAGTTAGTATCTTGTATTATGACGGTGAGGAGATGGAATCGTCCTCGAACTAGTGATGTTAGAGCTTATGGACGATCATGACTTATTTTGGCATCTGTTTGCTGGTGCATTACTCAATCTAAAATTTTTCACGTCATGTGTTACCTTGAATAGTTTATGTCATGTAATCTTTTTAACTTCCTACTTTAAACTTGGAGTGTAACCAACAACCGATATGGTTATTTCATTTCATTTATTCTTCTCCTCTTATTACCTTTAAGGTTGAGTATGCATATTCAAGTTATCATTACTTATCGGAGTGCCTTGTTCGTGCTCCAGGATGACCAGAAAAGGAAATCATTATTTGTCTAGCCTTCCGAATCTATATTTTAATTCCTATGAATGCAAGTTCTGAACCTTTTGACTGTGCTTCTACTTTTGATTCATAAAGGGTTCGTTGTGTCATATTTTGAAGATAAACTTGATACTCGTATTGCTATGTGTTCTTTCACTTTTATTCTTTATCAACCTTTGTGTTGACTCAAGGGTTGGAAAACACGTCTTTTATTCATGCCTCGAGGTACATCGTTCGTACTCGAGAGGCGACCGAGAGGTAGTTGATGCTAACCTCATTCGGCTTTTACGCCACTTTTATTCATGGAATGGTTATTAACATTCTTTAAATTTTCCAAGAATATTTATATAATTTTCTCTAAGTATCCTATTCATTCAAGGAATATTCAATTAATCTTTCCTTAACTGTTTGATGAATATTCTTCAATGATTATTGATATTCGATTCTTTCTTTCATACTTGGACCCCTCAGTTGAGTTTATAAATATTCAACTATTTGTTAAAACATGGATGATCTACTGTTCAGAGATTCCTCGTGAATTATTTTCTTCTATTATAAGATGAGATTTGTACATCGGATGTTTAAACCATCAAAAGGATATCCATTTGATATTGGTATTCTGAATTCAATTCTATTAATGAATTTGATAAAGTCTATGTACGGAGACCCCTTTGGGTGCACCGTTTCACAGATGAGAAATATTTGATGAGAGGCTATCGATTATTCGGTACCAAGAACATTCTATTCAAAGTTTATATTTATCTTGTTCAGCCCAAACTTATTTATTGTTTCTTTCAAACTCGTTATATGTTCAGCCCAAAATTTTCTTCAGTGGATACGATGTGAGATTTACACTAGCAGATTGAAACTGACTATTTGTGTATGTCATTATGAACGACTAGTTAATTGTTCTGACTAGTTGAAATTTTAACGTCATGATAAAAATCTAGTTAATTGTCTTAGGTAGTTGGTATGTGCTAAACATATTAAGCTAGCTAATTTTGTTCAGCTAGTTGCTAATATTTCTTAAAATGGACTAGTTATTGCTTCACTAGTTCGAATCCCAACTTAATTTATTCAGTGAATTCACAACGCATTTTATATGCAGTGAAGTATGATGATGAAATTTTCCAAATGATAACTTGATTAAGACCTAACAAGGTCGCCCACTCAACGAGATTTCTTACAAAGTTCTTTCTATGAACTATCTGTTGCTTAAAATATTCCTTGTACCATGCAAGTATTTTACTAAGTATTTGGAAAGATAAGTATGTTGAAGTTTTAGAACTAAAACCAAAGTAGAGAAGTGCGACAAATTATGAGTCGATGTTTATGAAAATTTTCAAGGTCCGTGCGGTATATTGGAAATTCAGAATGACGGAGTATTCGAAATGACTGATGGTGGTACGCTGATTAAGAAATGACTATGATAGAAGCTTAATGAATGAGAAAGAAAGAACGATAGAGGAACATGAGTTTGAGGATTAATGAGGGGTCCACCTATATGGAATTCCTATGGAACCTTAGAAATAGAAATAGAATTAGCAAACTATGAAATTATCTTGGTGAACCTTGTTTGCCCATAATGTGAAATCGAGGTTTTAAGGCGACATTATACATTGATTTATTTTTCCTTCAAAAAGGAAGGATCCGATGAAATTTTGGAAATAAACTGATTGATCAAATACGATGTGCAAATTGATTGAGGAGATTAGAAGGTAAAATGTGGATTGCCCAGTAAGGGGGAGTTTCCTTTAAGGACGGAAGTGAACTACAAAGTTTATTATGTTAGTACAAACAAAGAGATTGTTGCGGAAAAAATGTGAAACTTATTTAGCACAAGTGGATCGATAAAAAAAGGGAGATACCAAATATAAGGGACACCCCAGTTTTAAATGAATTCATGGACGTATTTTTATGATCTCCAATAACTACCACCTGTTCGAGGTAGGGAACTTACCATTGATTTATTGCCAGGGTTTGCGTCAGTATTCAAGACCCATACCCATTGCCACTATTGAGATGAAAGAATTAGCTACTCGATTAAAGGATGTAATTTATTTTTTTAAAAGATAGATTTGAGGATATAGTCTCACCAACTTAAGAATAACCATGATGATGAGCCAAAAATGGCATTTTTGCACCTATGTACGTTATGAGTTTTTGGACGATGTAATTTGGGTTGGCATGCGCCAACAACCTTTATTGATTTAGAGGATATTTCTGGACAAATTGATTATTGTATTCATAGACGATATTTTGATATACACATGGACTTAATAGATAGAGTTAAAGGATTGAAGCTGAAGTTAGTAACAACACCGTTGTTATAAATAGCTAATGATAGAGGGGACTTTATGAACTATAGTGATGCATCTAAGTAACTTTATGGAGAAAAGTGGAATTTGTTTTAGACCACAAGAACCTTATGTATATCTTCAAATGGAAGGAACTAAACATGAGGCAGAGAATATGGTTGGAACTAATCTAGAATAATGACTGTGAGATCCATTATCACCAGGAAAGGCCAATATGGTGGCCGATACTATAAGTAGTAAAGAGAGATTACATATGCTAATTATTTTTTTTGAACAACTGATATAAGGATTGGGAAGGAAGGAGCTTCAAGTGATTATTTTCATAAAAAGAACGAGAGAAATTAATTGGAATTAGGATTCAGTCAGAATTGACGGAAAAGATAAAATTACATTAAGGGAAGAATATTAGAAAAGGAAAATGGTTTAAGGACAAGGAAGAGTAAAAGAGTATGAGAGATGAGAAAGGAATGCGAAAATATGTTCATAGAGTGCAGATACCCAATATTTAAGAATTAAATGATAAGATCTTGCAATAAGTCCATAGTATAAGTATCATATTTACCCGAGGGTACAACGGTGAATGGAACATCTAAGAAAATATTATTGGTGATCGAATATGGAGGGCAATATCGGCAATTATTAAGTGAATAATTGGCATGCAGAGAATTGAAGCGGAACAACATAAACCTAGTAGAATATTATAGCCGTAGAGATTCCTAAATGGGAATATGAGTATATGGCAATGAATTTTGTGGTAGGATTACCAAGGGTCAAGTCAAGCAATGACGATTAGTTGAGTTATAATTTAGAGACTAACCAAGTCGACTTGTCAACGAGAACTCCAAAACGTTATTAATGCATATATGAATGATATAGTGATGCAACGTAGAGTTTCTGTAACAATCATGTCATATAGAGACCGAAGACTGAATTCCAGATGCTGGAGGAGCTTTCAAAAATGTGACAACAAGATCAAGCATGAGAACCGCCTACACCCGTGGACCAACGGACAGAGCAAACGAACTATCTAGGCAAATGAAGTTATGTTACGTGTCGTGCATCGGATTTCAAGAGAGTGATCACTTATCATTGATAGGATTCTCATAAAAGGTAGTTATCGTGCGAACATAGAAATACCATCCCATGGAGCTTATCACGAAGAGAAGGATATCGGGAATCGTGCTAGTTCGACGATCAAAGAAGACAACGATGTTATCTCCAGATTCGAACGTGTCCATAATGTATTTCACATGCCTATGATACGAAGATTCAACATGAATGTTGGGAATGCGATAGAATATGAACGTATAGAAGTGCGACTATAATTGTCTTACATGGAACAACCGGTAGAGATTATAGACCAAAAAGAGAACGCGTTGAAAGAACATAAGGTAGCAATAGTAAGAGTGCTGTGAGAGAACTAGAGGGTGGATGGTCAACCAGGGAATTGGAGATTTTGATCTCGGAATGATACCTCAGCTCTTTTCTATAGATTCCGGGACGGAATCCTTTTAAGGAGGGGAGACTGTAATAACCCCAATTTTTGTCCTTATTAAAACCCTTGATGAATAGTATTTTTCCCATTTAAGAAAAACTTTTCAGACCACACTATATACGTGTAGGAAAACTGAAGTTTCGAAGTTGTATTACTCTTTTACTATGTAAATGAGTGTATGCAGATCAAATCGGATTTCAGAAATTCATAACTTGGAAATATTTCATAAAATTCCGAAGCCGTATATACGACACAAATGGGAGTATATAAATCCCATTTATATTCCAAGATTCACGCTCGAGCCATTTTAATTAAGTATTCGATTGTTAGGACGAATAGTGACTAGTTACTATTACGGCGAGAATCGCGTAGAGTTTTATTCGTTAATTTAGGAAATATTTCGAGATACTTCCGAGAGAACCAAAACAAAGATGGATAGTAACATTTATGAATAGTACTCCAAGGTGAATAGTAAAATTTTATAGTCTCCGATTGATCCCATATTTCAGCAGCAGTTCCGAAATGATAAAGGGTTATTAATTGCGTAGTCGAAAATCTTAAACAAAAGCAAGGATTAAAGAACCGATTCATAGAGCATCTATGAGGACTTTTGTATTAAAAGAAAAGAAATGAAGATATTTATGGAGGAAGTGTGTTAAGGAAGCTTGTAAACTTAACTAAAGTTGAGGGGTTAACTTGCATTTTGGTAAACAAAATATCTCACCACACCACACAATTACACCACACATATAACCACACAAAATATCACAAAGGAGCAGCCTCCTCCCCCCCCATTTTTAGAGCTTAGGTCGAAATGAAGAAGAAGAGGAAATGAGGGTGTTTGCTTGGCCATTTCTCCACCATAATTCAAGTATAATAGCCTAAAAGATAGAAGAGCTCAAGCCCATTATTTTTATGGTAACATCTCTACTACCCACTCACTCTAGCATGCTATTTTCTTAAGTTGAAGAAGATGATTAATAGTTATTGTCATAAACTTTTATTTTATAATTAAAGGATGAAAGTGTTTATGTTTAGTATATGACATGTTTAGTTGTTTTAACTATAAAGATGAATTGTTGGTTGAGTTTGGAGGATGGGTTATGTCATTATCTTGAATATTTATGGAGGATTTGACTAAGTGGAGGAAGTATAAGGTGGATGATTAGTTTGGAATTGATTGGTATTGATTTTGGGAGTTAATTAGAAATGGAAAACGTTACATTTTAAGCCGTCGTAATGCCCGATTTTGCATAGCCCTGTTTTGAGTTACAAATCCGAGAGTATCCCCCACTGTTAAAAATGACCACTTCCTATATTTGTGTAGAGCTTTGTTTCTAGTTTATGTGAGCGCAAGAATCATGTCATTACGAAATACGGTTTAGGAGAAACACGCGTTTTAGTGGAAGTCGTCCGTAAAACCAAACTACACCATTTAGTCAACTTTGAGGCTATGATCGAACCACTTAGAGGTCATAATAAAATTTGAAACTTTGGTATATCATGATAAGGACATTTAGGAAGGTCCTCGAAAAGGTTTCATGTTAAAACAATAGTTTTTCAATTTTATAAAAATGTCGGAAACAAAGCTACGCGACGATAAAATGATTTCTGTAGCCCACTGTTATAAACTGACCATTCGGGATTTTCACTCCCCAGACCAGAAACATATTTTAAAACCATTTTGTTCTAGATATTCTCTAGATCATGCACGCGAAAACGGTGTGTCAATAGAGTTAACGGTTAATGAGTTATGAGCGTTTTCATGAAACGAGCGCAAATAGTAAAACTCCGTAGTTGACTCGACTTTTAAAATGCCTTTCACCTATTTCGACTCAGGTTTTCAAATCAAGATATTTTTGATAAATATTGAAAATACTCAAGAAGATCCTTGAGGTGGTTTCGTAATTAATTATTAATTTTAGGATTTACTAAAAGTGTTAGAGTGTGGACCCGAGAGAGTGAAAGTCGGGTAAAATGGAATTTACTTAGAATAAGTGAATTTTCAATCAAGTGACTAATTAAGGTTTTGTATTGTCTTGGTAGAGGTTCCAGGACTAGAAGAGAGACATCCGATTAGAGCTTGGACATCAGGCAAGTTTACTAACTCTTACTCTATTGTTCAGAGTAGGTATAATTTTCAGATGTTTAATACTTGCTTATTTATATATATACACACTCATTTGATATCAAGTGTAATTGTTCGATTTATATTATGAACTTTATATGTTAAAAGTTTTGATAAAGCATACTTTGCTAATAATGGTATCTTGAATTTAATATTCGGACGACGACTCTAGGGATAGAGCGCGTTGGTCCAAAAAGTAGAGTTGACCGGGGAGCGGTGTTTTTTTTTGACGTATTATAACTATGTAAACCCGAAAGGTTATTCGGGAGATAGTATATGTACTTACGATTACTTAACGAACTTCATTTATTAAATATTCCAAAAACATTTATCTTGGATAAAGTATATTATTAAATATTTATTAAATACATTAAACGTTTTCAAAAATATTTCAATTATTATTTAAAAGTTATCCAAGATGCTTCGAAAAGTTTAAGCACATATACCTTCCCACTCGAGATCTTTTTATGAAAACCCCCGGTCATGGTTTGCTCAAGTAGCGTTTTTTTTAAGCAAGAATTGGTCGACTAAGGTCAGACCTTAACTACTCGTTTTCTATTCAAAACGATTCTCAAAAGAAAATAAAAACGGGACTCTGGCGCGAGCAGGACCATTGATAAACGATCCTGAAATTTATATATAAGTGGCTGTTAGCCAGGCGGTCCATCAATACTCTGGCGTGAGCAGGACCGTTGACGAACGATCCTGAATTTTACATATAAGTGGTCGTTAGTCAGGCGGTCCATCAATTATTGGCCGTATGCGCCAGGATGATTACAGATGGAGTTCTCATCCAGGACGATTACAGATGGAGTTTTCGTCCAGGGTAATTACAGATGGAGTTTTTGCCCTTCTACTAGTAGAAAAGACCCGCGGTGGATATGAAGGTGGCGAATGATCATCGTCACTTCATATTGTTTTTTTTTGTTTTGGATAAGTCCCTTCCTTCCAGTTTGGAAATTCTAATTAACACTGTGACGAAATCCTAGGTGCTGAGTTATCGATAGTGTTAACTGTAGTATGAATGATTTGATATTTCGAAGGCAATATTTAAAAAGGTGAAATGATTCTGGTTATTTATTGATGAAAGACAAACGATAATTTAAAAACTGGTGAACTAGTGTTGTTCATCTAGCAGTATCTGGAACTACGTACTTGTTGATTTCTAAAATCATGCTAAGTCACTGATAGTGTATTTCTAAAATTATGAACTAAATTTGTTCATATAGTAGTATTCTAAACTTCATACAAAGTATGAATACTTCCAATAGAAAACTATATACTTATTTTAAATTATTGGAAGAACTTTATATTACTGACTAGTTAACTTGCTGAGCATTCTTTCGCTCATTCTTGCTTTGTTAAAAATTATATTTTCAGTGAGACCATAGTCGGTCGTCCCGTATTGCGAGGAAAGAAATGTGGAAGATACTCCCTTGAGATAATGCAGTTCAAGAAGGACATTGTATGAGTAAGTTGGATAGGTTCAGCTATCCTTATTAAGTGTCTTTACAAAATGGGTTGTAATAATTCCATGTAAAGGTTGTAGTTAGTAGTGTGAGATCCTGGATCGAACATTTGGTTTGTAATAACTAATGTTACTGTATATCATTTCTAAGGCTATAACTTGTGTGAGTAAGAGATTGGGGTCTATGATGTTGTTTTGATTGGATCATTGAGTTAATGCAAGTATTATATGATTGGATGGTGAGGTGACGACCTGGATCCCAGACCCCGGATCTGGGGGCGTTACACTGTTATTTATCAAGGCATCTAATCCGTTGTATATTGGCATATTAGAGAACGGACCGTTTGTACCAATGAAACCAGTTAGTGAATCTACAGCTCCTGATGGTAGCAGGATTCCTCAAGGCACCCAACCTAAGGATATCACTGAGTATACAGATTCTGACAAAGAACTGATTCGACTGGACACGGGTTTGATGTTGATATTGGCAGACTCCGCAGACAAGGAAATGAGCTATCAGTTGATGAACTGTACAAGCGGGAAACATGTGGGATACCATTAACTTGATAATGGAAGGAACTGAAGACGTGCAGGAAAACAGATTGGACATCCTGACTTCTCAGTACGAAGCGTTTAGGTCTCTTCCAGGAAAAAGTATAACTCAGGTCTTTGAGAAATATACTAAGCTTCTCAATGAATTGGCAATGAAAGGAAAGACCTATCCACCGAGAGAAACCAACAGGAAGTTCATGATGACGGTGCCCCATCATGTAGAACACAAGTCCTCATCCATAAGGGAAAGAATTGACTTCACAAAGATGTCATTAGAGATGATCTATGGCAAGTTGAAGACTTATGAGATGGAGCAAGAACAACGAGTGATAATCTACGGACCAGGGATAGTGGATAACAAGTACAATGCACTTTTGAGATCAGCAGCACTTGTAGTGGATGAACCAACAACTTCTGATATTCAGGTTCAAACCCCTAGAGCTGGAAAGGAGGTGATCATAGAAGCTGAGATGGATTCTGTGAATCTGGATGTTGATGAAAGTGATTACTACACCATAGAAGAGCTTGAGCAAATGGAAGACAAACCCATGGCGTATTTAGCTGCAAAGTTTAGTCATATTCGTTTCAAGAGAAACCCTAAGTACAAGTTCAAGGGCTCAACCAACAGATTCCAGAAGAGCAAGTATGCACCTAGTACATGTTTTAAGGGAGGCTACAAGACTGGCATGATTGATAGAAGCAAATCAAGATGCTACAACTGCAATGAGTTAGGGCATTTCACCACTGAATGCCGGAAGCCTCGTCAAGAAAGAGACAAGAAAGAGGTCTATGAAAGGAAAGACTCTTATGAGGATTTGAAGAAGGAGAATGCCAAGCTTAAACAGCAACTGGAGGCATTTTCTGGAAAGCAGAAAGGAAAAGCTTATATAGCAGAAGGAAAACACTGGGATGATACTGATTCGGATGAAGAGGATGAATATGTAAATGTTGCCCTAATGGATGACTCTTCAGAGGAATCACCGCAATTATCTCAGGTACCTATCTTAACAACAATTGACATGTCTAATTCTGAGTACAAGAAAACTGGGCAAGATCTAAGTGTAGAATTGTTTAATGTACACACAAGCATGCTAGCATCAAAAATGGAAAATGCTAAACTAGTTCTTAAGATTAAAAAACTAGAATAAAAAAATGAAGAACTAGAGCTTGTAGCTGTCACATTAGAAGATCTTAAGCAAAAGAATGCGTACTTAGAGAACAAGGTCAAGTGTAATGATGAGATAGAGACTATCCTCAGGAAGCAGATTTCAGATTTAGATTTGAAGCTGAATGCTTTTAAGAATTGCGCCCTGATTCCAAAGGAGATCATTGATACTCAGACCCAGGGTAATAAAACTTCTATAGGACTTGACTACTCCAAAAAGGCTGGGAAAAGGACTCTGGAATTTCCTGTGACATGTTCTGTTGTCAAGAAGGATATTCCACATATTCTTAAGAATGTGGCCAATCCAGTCTTTGTCAAGCCCCTCTCAGAACCTTTTCATGAGGATGACCTTTACATACGACAAGAATTGCTTGAGGAGGATTTATTGAAGGAAAAAGAGGTAAAGACTAAGTTGCCTTGGAATTCAGTAAAAACTATAATACCTAAAACTGAAATAGGTGACTTAGTTAGTAATGCTAAAAAGAACAGGAATGGGAAAAAGAAGATTGTTAATTAGGAAATTGTTCCATTTTCTCCCATTGTATCTAGGAAGTTGTGCACTATCTGTAATTCTGTTGGACACCTTACACATGCATGTAAAAAGGTTAAAGTAGTAACTTCTAATACTTCTGAAATGCATAACATGTCTGACATGCCTGATCTTCATGAACCCTGTGGAAAGAAATAGTGTTTGCTATGTAAGTACAACATCATGCATTCTTATTTTAAGTTGATGAATGATAGTATCAAAAGCACTGTTAATGTTAAATCCACAGATACTATGAATATCAAACAGGGTAAGACTAAATTGAATGTTACTCCTGTTAAAGTATCTAAACCTTCAGGACCGAAACAATTTTGGGTACCAAAGTCCGCTTAATCAATCTGTGATTGCAGGGTAAGGTTAAAAGCTCAAAGGTCGTGTAGATTCTGGATAGTGGTTGTTCTAGACACATGACAGGTGAAGAGTCCATGCTTACAGAGGTGGTTAAGAAGACCGGCCCGATTGTAACCTTTGGAGATGACAACAAAGGATTCACTACGGGATATGGTAAATTGAAAGTTTGAAATGTCATCATTGAGAACATCTCTCTTGTTGAAGGATTAAAGCACAATCTTCTAAGTATCAGTCAATTCTGTGATAAAGGCTACAATGTAGATTTCAGAAAAGACAAGTGCTTGATCACAAACAGGAAGGATGAGAAGCTTGCTCTACTGGGAGTGAGAAAAGGAAATTTGTTTATAGCTGACTTAAGTTCTACCAGTGAAGGAGAAGTTACATGTTTCTATAGAAAGGAATCTTCAGAACAAAGTTGGCTATGGCACAAGAAGCTCTCACATCTGAACTTCAAAACTATGAACTCTTTGGTAAAGAGAGAGTTAGTGAGAGGGTTTCCCCTGATGGAATTCAATCACGAGGGACTATGTGAAGCATGTGAATAGGGGAAGTCGAAGAAAGCATCACATAGAAGCAAAGGAATGCCAAACATTGCTGAACCATTACAGCTGATTCATATGGATTTATTTGGTCCAGTCAAGAAGATAGAAGTGGAAGCTAAGCTACACGTGGGTGTTGTTCATACAATCAAAGGATGAAGCAACACAACTAATCATTGATCACATCAAGAAGATAGAAGTGGAAGCTAAGCTACCTGTGCGGACAATCAGATCAGACAATGGAACTGAATTCAAGAATGCAGTTCTTAATGATTTCTGCTCAGAGAAAGGAATATCAAGACAGTTTTCAGCACCAAGAACTCCTCAACAGAATGGAGTAGTGGAAAGGAAGAACGGGACCTTGGTTGAAGCAGCAAGGACCATGTTGAGTGAATCAAAACTTCCCACTTACTTTTGGGCTGAAGCAGTGAATACAGCTTGCTACACTCGGAATCGTACCCTGATCAACAAAGATCATGAAAAGACTCCGTATGAGTTAATGGCCAACAAGAAACCAACACTGAAGTACTTTCATGTGTTTGGTGCAAAGTGCTTTGTACTTATAGATGGAGAACATCTAGGCAAGTTTGATGCCAAAGCAGATGAAGGCATTTTTCTGGGCTATTATCTGGAATCTAAGGCTTACAGGGTATATGTGATTGAAGATAAGAAGGTGTTGGAAAGCTTTAATGTAACATAATGATAATGATTCTGGACAAAGTGGAGATCCTCAAAATTCTGCAGGATCCACTTGTCAGTCTACAAAATCAACAGATCAAACCGTCAACAACTCAGGGGGAGCAGGAGAAGGATCAACTAGTCACACTCCACAACATCTAGAACTAGGAGAATCATCAAGATCGCATCTGCCAAGGCAAAGGGTATGGAATAGAGATCATCCCTTTCACTTGATCATTGGTGATCCGGATACAGGAGTGAGAACTAGGAGAACATCACAAAATGAATGTCACTATTCTGGGTTTCTTTCAGAAACAGAACCTAAGAAAGTTGAAGAGGCTCTAGATGATCCAGATTGGGTGATTGCTATGCAAGAGGAACTCAATCAGTTTGAAAGGCAGAAAGTTTAGAAGTTGATACCCAGGCCTAAGGGACAATCTGTTATTGGAACAAGATGGGTATTCAGAAATAAGTTGGACGAAGATGGCATTGTAACGAGAAACAAAGCCAGACTGGTTGCTAAAGGTTACTCTCAAGAAGAGCGTATAGATTATGATAAAACCTATGCACCAGTAGCAAGATTTGAGGCCATCAGAATGTTTCTGGCATTCGCAGCACATTCCAATTACAATGTATATCAGATGGATGTGAAGAGTGCTTTTCTGAATGGGGAGTTAGAAGAAGAAGTGTATATGGAACAACCTCCAGGTTTTGAGGATTCAAAACTGGAAGACTTTGTGTACTTTCTATTCAAAGCTCTCTATGGACTCAAACAAGCTCCAAGGACATGGTATGACACTTTCTCTGAATTCTTACTTGAAAATGATTTTACAAGAGGTGTTGTAGACAAGACTCTCTTTTACAAAAAGCACAAAAATGATTTGATATTGGTGCAAGTATATGTTGATCACATAATATTTGGTTCTACTAATGATGATATATGCAAGAGATTTACTAAGTTAATGCAGAGTCGTTATGAAATGAGCATGATGGGTGAATTGTCATTCTTTCTTGGACTGCAAGTGTATCAAAGGCAAGATGGTATATTCATTTGTCAGTCCAAGTACATCAAAGATCTTCTTAAGAAGTATCAAATGGAAGACTCATCTACAGCAAAGACTCCTATGCCAACTGCCACTAAGCTTGATAAGGATGAAACTGGTAAGAAGGTTGACATCACAGGCTACAGAGGTATGATAGGGTCATTACTTTATCTCACTGCAAGTAGACCAGATATAATGTTTGCAACATGCTTGTGTGCTAGGTTTCAGTCTGATCCTAAAGAATCTCATCTAATAGCTGTTAAGCGAATATTTAGATATCTTAAGGGGACCCCAAATCTTAGAATTTGGTACCCTAAAGATACATGATTTGATCTTATTGGATACACAGACTCTGATTTTGCAGGTTGTAAGATTGATCGGAAGAGTACTTCGGGAAGCTGTCAGTTTCTTGGAAGAAGGTTAGTTTCCTGGTATAGCAAGAAGCAGCATTTAGTGTCCACATCAACAGCTGAGGCTGAATACATTGCTGCTGGTAGCTGCTGTGCTCGGATCTTGTGGATGAGAAACCAACTCCGTGACTATGGACTTTTGTTGACAAAGATTCCTATATTTTGCGACAACACAAGTGCCATAGCAATCTCTAACAACCCAGTGCAACACTCGAGGACGAAGCACATCGACATCATGTATCATTTTATCCGAGAGCATGTCATGAATGGAACTGTGGAGTTACATTTTGTACCCACAGAGGAACAAATTACAGACATCTTTACTAAACCGCTTGATGAATCCACTTTTTCAAAGCTGGTTGGTGAACTTGGGATGTTAAATCTTTCTAATTGATTTTGATTAGAAGTCAGTAACTGCAGATAGTCCTAGTGAATACATGAGTTTAAGAATTTCCATATCCTTAGGACTCGTGAATTTATTTTCTGGAGCAATTCTCGTAGTTAGGATTTTTGTACTAATTTTATGTCATAATTATGGATGATATATCTTCTGGCATTTAATTGGTTATTAATTCTAAAAATTATTTAGGTGCTAATATTTGTTCTAAATATTTAAGCATCTACTTAATTTGAATTAATTTACTTTGTTTTTAACATTGTAGATTAATGGAGCATAATTTATTGGATTTTAATTAATTAATATCATTTAATGATATTTAGTTGATTTTATTCTAAGAAAATTGTGAATTTTCTGTTGACAATTGATTTTGGTAAATTTGAAAAAGTTTATTCAAAATAAAACTTGACAGGAAATACAAAAAGTCTGAATTCTAAAACATGAACAGGTTTTAAAATTTGGACAGAAGCAAAAAATATCGAATTTAGGAAATTCGATAGTTTTTCTAAGTACTAGAAGAAATCTATCGAAATTAATTTTCGATGGTTTTTGAACTAGGAAAAGAAAACTATCGAAAACAATTTTCGATAGTTTTTGAGAATAATTTTAAAATATATCGAAGTGAATTTAATTAATTCTATATTTAAATTCTCGATAGATTTTGAAATTCAAGGGAAAATATATCGAATGGAATTTAACTAATGTAATATTTAAATTCTCGATAGATTTTCTAAATAAATACTTCGATAGTTTTGGAATTTTAAAAGAACAGACTTCGATAGTTTTCAGAAAAGCTTTTTAAATTCTGATTTTCAAATCACTTCGATAGTTTTTCAAAAACCATCGAAGGATAGTTGACCTTTTTTGCCCCTCTGAGAAAACTATCGGTAGTTCATTTAAAAAACTATCGAACCAGAAATGACATTTTTGCCCCTGTCAATTCAAAAAGTATATAACAGCCCCTTACGTATTTTTTCTTCTTATTCTCAGATCTAAGGGATT
Organism: Heracleum sosnowskyi; assembly: GCA_030848705.1. Classification (NCBI taxonomy): domain Eukaryota; kingdom Viridiplantae; phylum Streptophyta; class Magnoliopsida; order Apiales; family Apiaceae; genus Heracleum; species Heracleum sosnowskyi. Next base: position 67,072,548 of record CM061243.1, read on the forward strand.
TTGTTTTATGCTTACAAAAATAGATACAATCACAGAACCATCACCATCGATAGTTTCTTCAAGTTTTAATTGATTAACGTGACAAAAACAATCTTTTACCACAGTGATTTCAGTTTACCTAGAATCTATTGTGTGTTACTGATTAGGTTGGTTTTTGGTCTAAGTTTTCAAAGAAAACTATCGACCTTGATAGTGTGAATCTTAAGTCCCTCTCAAGTTTTCAAATTTTCGCAAGCACACACAAGGAATTACCAAGCATCAAATTATTTTTCATGAATGTGACACTCAGAATTAATCATGCGAAATTAATCTACACAATGTGTACTTATCCATACATACATGCTTTTGAGACAAGGCAATTATATACAAAAAGTTTTAAATTTTCAATTTTTTTGGATTTTTATAATATATATTTTTATTTTATTTTTTAAAATATATTATTATTAAGAACACGTCCCCACACTTAAGCGGTTCATTGTCCCCAATGAATAATATATATAAATATGCAAAACTAACAAGATCCTAAAAGAAATACAAAAATAATAGGAGTGAAAAATTATACAAAGAAAGGTTAGAAATACTTCCCTAGTGCATGAAGTCCCGGTTGAAAAATGTGGGAGAGTGTTCCTCCTCCAAAATCTTGGGTTGCCTCCCAAGAAGCGCTTTTTTTAAGGTCTTTAGCTCGACCTTCTTATCAATCAACCTGGTGAATGGGTCGAAAGTGGAGCATCCACTTTCTCAACATATTTTCCCCCGTCTCTGCTGCAGGCTCATGAGGCGGAGCATCGCCTCCCTCTACGTCAAAACACTTAACCTCTTTCTGCTTCTTTTTTTTAAACACAAAATAATAATACTACATATTCGCGTGGGTTGCCTCCCACGAAGCGCTTGTTTTACGTCAATAGCTTGACGTGAATCCGTTTTCATCCAGTCGCAAGAACGATGAACTTCGACTCGCGGTTCACCGTATTACCAATGTCATGCTTCAGCCACTGACCATTAACCTTGAACACTTCATCCGGAAACTTATGGAAAATCTCTACTGCATCATGCGGAAATGCTGGTTTAACCGTGATAGGCTCCGACCACCTCGACTTACGCTTTCCTGGAAAAAAATCTGAAGCGAGACTTGAAACGCAGAACTAGCCTGTCCTTAACCTTCTCCTTATATAGTCTGTTGCTCTTGTAGACTTTACCATACCTCAATTGATCCTGCAGTGGTTGGAGTTCAAGTGTAGGAGCTTCTTCCATAGATGGGTTAAGTCGCTCCTGAGAATTGTTCAGCTCTACTAATCCAAGAGATTCGAATGGCGCATCAATTTTTCCTTTCCACGGAGGTGCATTCAACAACTGAAGTTGCTATGCTCTTTCTTCGTCTTCGATATCAGAATCCCCTATCAAGACTCTCTCCACTGTATCTGACTTCAGCGGTTGTTCAATCTCTGTATTGACGACAGAATCGACCATCTCCAATTTAAAGCACTCTTCTTCCTCAGTTGGAAATTTCATTGCCTTGAACACGTTAAAAGTGACCTTCTGATTTTGAACCCTCATTGTAAGCTCTCCTTTCTGCACATCGATCAAAGTTCGGCCTGTAGCTAAGAACGGTCTTCCCAAGATAATAGGAATCCTCTTGTCTTCCTCAAAGTCCAGAATAACAAAATCAGCAGGAAAAATGAGCTTATCCACCTTAACCAAGACATCCTCTACTATACCTCTAGGATATGTGACAGACCTGTCAGCCAGCTGTAAGGACATAGTAGTAGGTTTAGGCTCAGGCAGCCCAAGTTGCATGAAGACAGACAACGACATCAGATTAATACTAGCTCCCAAGTCACACAAGCACTTGTTGAAAGATAGATTGCCGATACTGCATGGTATGGTGAAACTCCCTGGATCTTTGAGTTTAGGAGGTAACTTCTGCTGTAGAATAGCACTACATTCTTCTGTTAGAGCAACGGTTTCCAACTCCTCGAGTTTCAACTTCCGTGAGAGAATACCCTTCATGAACTTTGCGTAGCTCGGCATTTGTTCTAGAGCTTCCGCAAAAGGTATATTGATATGCAACTTCTTGAATACCTCCAGAAATTTAGCAAACTGTTTATCCAACTTCTGCTTCTAAAGACGTTTAGGGAATGGCGGAGGAGGATAGACTTCCTTGGTCTCTGTAGCTTGCTTCAGAACAGATTTCTCAGTAGAATGGTCATTTTTCTCCGCATCTTTTCCCCCCTGACTAGCTTTTTCTTCATTTTTTCTCACTTCTGGCAGAAGGTCAGGCGCGGGCGCGCTCCCTAGGGCACGGGTGTGCTCCTCATTCTGTTGGATTTTCAAATTTTTTCCGTTTTGCTCTGTTTCTGAGTTCTGATCATTCGCAACCTTCCCAGATCGCAAGGTAACTGCTTTTACATGTTCCTTGACCTCTCTTTTGCCTGGATTAGCTTCCGTATCACTAGGGAGAGTTCCCTGTGATCTATTCAACAAGGCATTGGCAATCTGACCGATTTGATTCTCCAGAGTATTGATGGAAACAGCTTGGCTCTTGCACATTAGCCTCAATTCTTCCAATTCAGATTTTTCATTGGACGACTGACCAGCATTTCCATGAGATGGTTGTTGAAACCCTGGTGGTTGATATGGTTGCCTTGGAGCATATTGCTGCTGAAAACCAGAAGGGTTGAATGGCTTAGCTCCATATTGCTGACCTTGATACTGCTGATACGGCTGTTGACCACCCTGATTGTTACTCCAGCTGAAATTTGGATGGTTCCTGTTATTCGGATGATAGGCATTAGGCACTGGCTGCTGTGGTCTCTGGAAATTGCTCAAAAACTGTGCTGATTCACTAGATATGGCACACTGAGTCGTGTCATGTGCACCTGCACATAGCTCACAAACACTAGCCAACTGTTGAACTCCATAGTTGGTCAAAGAATCAAGCTTCATAGACAGAGCCTTTAACTGAGCTGCTATTTCCGTAGCTGCATCCACTTCCAGAATTCCTGCTACCTTGCCTTGTGATAACCTCTGAGTTGGATTCTGGTATTCATTAGCAGCCATCATCTCAATAAGTTCATAAGCTTCATCGTAGCTTTTAGCCCAAAGAGCTCCACCTGATGCTGCATCAAGCATTGGTCGTGATTGACCTCCCAGACCATTATAAAAACAATTGATCACCATCCAATCATGCATTCCATGATGAGGACACTTCCTAAGCATCTCCTTGTAACGCTCCCAAGCTTCACATAAAGTTTCCCCTGAATGCTGTGCAGACTGAGTAAGAGCATTCCTGATTGCAGCTGTTTTGGCCATAGGAAAGAATTTAGTGAGAAACTTCTGAGCAAGATCCTCCCATGTAGTAATAGAACCTTCTGGTAGAGAGTGCAACCAGCCCTTAGCCTTATCCCTCAGAGAAAATGGGAAAAGCCTCAGTTTCACAACATCTTCTGACACTCCGTTGAACTTGAAGGTGTCACAAATCTCGATGAAATCCCTAATATGCATATTACGATCTTCCGTTGGAGCACCCCCAAACTGAACTGAATTATGCACCATCTGAATCGTGCCAGGCTTGATTTCAAAAGTATTAGCTGCAATAGCCGGTCTGACAATGCTAGATTGAATGTCATTGATCTTTGGCTGAGAATAGTCCTTCAAAGCCTTCGTTTCTGCTACTGGTTCTCCCATAACTAGACTTAATTCAAGTTCTTCTTTCCGAGATTAAGAACGTGTTCCCATACACGCTCACTAGAATACCTGAAACTCACCAAACTAAGTAAAATCGATGAGAAAATAATTCAAGTCAGTGAACTTTAACGACCACTGATGACAAGCACATAAACTATATATATAACACCGAGTCCTCGGCAGCGGCGCCAAAAATTTGTTCGCACAAAATCACGCAAGTACACGCGGTCACAAGTAATATATGAATAAGTAGAGTTCGTTCCCACAGAGACTGCTTTGGTTACTATAGTTATGCATTTATGCAACAATGTATGGCTATTGTTCAATGCTAAGACAAGTAACAAATTTGTGTTTGGATTATCTAAATTAACTAAGCAAATTACCAAGACTATAATTAACTAAAGAGATTGCTTTCAAATTACTTATGAGAATAAAACATGGGATCCTAACTTTATTAAATACTTCATCTAGAGTTTTATGTCTTTAATCAATGTATGTGACGGTTATGATAACTAATCGGACAACACGAAATAAGTACACGCTACCTTTCAGTATACGTATACCAAACCACTCAAACATCCACAAAAGAGATAGAAGTTGAGCAGACACCAATTATGCTTAGACCCTATATGTCTATAAGATTTGAAAACATAACGGTTTAACGAGCAAGTTATCCATTCAGATTACATAGGGCATGTAAGATGGTTAAAATCACCTATGAATCATGCATGACAAACATACATAAACCTATGCTAGCATGGCAAGTTCTAAACCTCTATATCCACTTTCGCAATCAATAGAGATTAACAAACAACTTAGATGTTAGCTACGCATCCAAGAAGAATAAGCACAACCAAACTAGGATATCAACAAATCATCACACACACATCTTTAAAACAATTAACTACTAAAATCCATAAATAAATCCGTTAGAATCCCACGACAACGATTAGTTCATAATCAAACCGTTCATCATCGTGGGTTCTGATGAAAACATGATAGTAAATATGTCTGGAATAATGAATAAAAGTACTAGGGTTTATGAAGAAACAAACGAAAATCCAAAGTATCGCCTAATTAGAAGAATACAAAGAAGTTGAAAACTAGATCTTTGTAATCAGCCGTCTTCTTGTTCTCCTCACCGGTGGATGGATATGTATGTATGTATATCAATATATCTCTGTATATCTGTATCTCTCAGATCTGATGTTTATATATATATCCTCAAATATTTTAATGCCTTGAGGAAAGTACAATTACGTTTCCTAAACTGATTCTGTTTTACAAGGAAAATTCGTAGCTGACTTTTCTTCAGTAATTCTGGGACGTTCCTGAAGTAATTTGATAATTGGACCACTTTATAATAAAAGATATTTTTATTATCTTCGTGTGGGCTGTTAAATCGTCCAATTCTGACTTCTGGATCTCAATATATGACCCAAACAGTGAATTATGTGCAAGCAGCCCAACAAATCCGAATTTTCTTCTAATAAATATCCAAATTAAGCTCTTTATTCTCCAATCCTTCCAAGTTTAGGATTTTCTTGCATCCTACAATAAAATATTAAAATTTATTAAATAAATATCCAATTAACTGCAAAATATAATAAATATGAGGAATAAAATCATGTAAAATATATATAAATATATACTCTATCAGAATATCATGCAGATTTGTTAGCTTGCCAGTAAAAACATGGATTAGGGTATGAAAGAAAAAGTTCCATGGCTTTGTCAAGTAATGCTTAAGGAACTCTCCCACAAAGAAGTTAGGTTGTTGACTTCTTATGAGAGTGAAGAAAGCATGTATCTCCTCAGTCGTGGGATCCGGAACAAGTTTTTCTGTAGGAAAATGTAGGATTCTATTAAAATCATGTTCCGTCACCCTTATTGTTCTGCCCCCTGGCACAACAAAACTGAAGGACCTTTCGTTATTCTCAGTTGTATCCGTGACGGTTGTGTACAACGTAGTCAATTGATCGATACAAAGGACTACGGGAGTACTCAAAGAATATGCCACTAATGAACGTGTATTCAAAAACTCTGCCGATGCACGAAACTGTAAGTTCGTAATGGCTTGCAGGTTTTGAAACGAGACATGATTAGTTTTGCTTATAATAAATTCTCCGGCCATTTTATTTCAAATATCCAGAAAATTAAATTTAAACCAAAAACTAATTCCACTTAAATTTAATTAATTATTACTAATTAACCAAATTTTAACAAAATTACCCTTTTTTATCACTTAATCAATTTCGAACAAATAAAAACTCCCAAATTAAGAACCCTAATTTTCTAAATCAAGAAAAGTAATTTTAATTGAAACTGGCTTCAACAGAAACTTATCTCAATCAAAAGGTACTCTTCAAGAACACTTTTACTCAGTTAAGGTTCGAAGAGAAATTTGTTTTTGATAGTTTTATTTAACCACAACCACAAATGAATACACAGTTGTCACAAAGTACAGAGATTTCACTATTTCAAAATGAGATCACTGTAAAAACTGAAGTTACTGTGTATAATTCTTGGTTAAAACGGAAAAGTATCGAGTTCTTGGATGTTCTTCTTTGACAATATATGTAAGTATCTGTATGGTTTTCTTAGATCTGTAAAATGAGAACAAAGAAATGTCTAAGTCCTACTTAAATACTTACTGATCTTCAGGGGTACTTTTGTCCTTTCTCATTCGATAGATTTGAAAATGTACTATCGATAGGTTTTTCAGAGGGGCAAAACGGTCTAAAGTACTTCGATGGTTTTTAGAAAAACTATCGAAGAAGTTTTCTTTTGAATTTTAACCGTCCTTAATTGAAAAACTATCGAAGGTGTGTTCCTTTTCAAAACCAAAATCTATCGAGTATGATTTGTTAGAAAAACTATCGAGAATTTGAATATGGAAATAATTAAATTCTTTTCGATACTTTTTCTACTGATTTTTAAAATCCATCGAGAATTTAAATATTGAAATAATTAAATTCCTTCGATATATTTTAAAAAGATTCTCAAAAACTATCGAGAATTGTTTTCGATAGATTTTCTTTTCCTTTTCAAAAACCATCGAAAATTAATTTCGATAGAATTTTCTTTGTACTTGAAAAACTATCGAATTTCCTAAAATTCGATATTTTTTGCTTCTTTTCAAATTCTAAAACCTGTTCATGTTCTAAAATTCAAAACTTTTTATTTTCTGTCAAGTTTTACTTTGAATAAATCTTTTAAAATTTACCATAATCAATTGTTAACGGAAAATTCACAATTTTCTAAGAATAAAATCAACTGAATATCAACAAATGATATTAATCAATTAAAATCTAATAAATTATGTTGCATTAATCTACAATGTCAAAAACAAAGTAAATTAATTCAAATTAAATAGATGCTTTAATATTTAGAACAAATATTAGCACCTAAATAATTTTTAGAATTAATAACTAATTAAATGTCAGAAGATATATCATCCATAATTATGACATAAAATTAGTACAATAATCCTAACTACGAGAATTGCTTCAGAAAATAAATTCACGAGTCCTAAGGATATAGAAAATTTTAAATTCATGTATTTACTAGGACTATCTACAGTTACTGACTTCTAATCAAAATCAATTAGAAAGATTTAACATCCCAAGTTCACCAACCAGCTTTGAAAAAGTGGATTCATCAAGTGGTTTAGTAAAGATGTCTGCAATTTGTTCCTCTGTGGGTACAAAATGTAACTCCACAGTTCCATTCATGACATGCTCTCGGATAAAATGATACCTGATGTCGATGTGCTTCGTCCTCGAGTGTTGCACTGGATTGTTAGAGATTGATATGGCACTTGTGTTGTCGCAAAATATTGGAATCTTTGTCAACAAAAGCCCATAGTCACGGAGTTGGTTTCTCATCCACAAGATCTGAGCACAGCAGCTTCCAGCAGCAATGTATTCAGCCTCAGTTGTTGATGTGGAAACTAAATGCTGCTTCTTGCTATACCAAGAAACTAATCTTCTTCCAAGAAACTGACAGCTTCCTGAAGTACTCTTCCGATCAATCTTACAACCTGCTATTAGATGAGATTCTTTAGGATCAGACTGAAACCTAGCACACAAGCATGTTACAAACATTATATCTGGTCTACTTGCAGTGAGATAAAGTAATGAGCCTATCATACCTCTGTAGCCTGTGATGTCAACCTTCTTACCAGTTTCATCCTTATCAAGCTTAGTGGCAGTTGGCATAGGAGTCTTTGTTGTAGATGAGTCTTCCATTTGATACTTCTTCAGAAGATCTTTAATGTACTTGGACTGACAAATGAATATACCATCTTGTTTTTGATATACTTGCAGTCCAATAAAGAATGACAATTCACCCATCATGCTCATTTCATAACGACTCTGCATTAACTTAGTAAATCTCTTGCATAGATCATCATTAGTAGAACCAAATATTATGTCATCAACATATACTTGCACCAATATCAAATCATTTTTATTCTTTTTGACAAAGAGAGTTTTGTCTACAACACCTCTTGTAAAATCATTTTCAAGTAAGAATTCAGAGAGAGTGTCATACTATGTCCTTGGAGCTTGTTTGAGTCCATAGAGAGCTTTGAATAGAAAGTACACAATGTCTTCCAGTTTTGAATTCTCAAAACCTGGAGGTTGTTCCACATACACTTCTTCTTCTAACTCCCCGTTTAGAAAAGCACTCTTCACATCCATCTGATATACCTTGTAATTGGAATGTGCAGCAAATGCCAGAAACATTCTAATGGCCTCAAGTCTTGCTACTGGTGCATAGGTTTCATCATAATCAATTCCCTCTTCTTGAGAGTAACCTTTAGCAACCAGTCTGGCTTTGTTTCTCGTTACAATGCCATCTTCGTCCAACTTATTTCTGAATACCCATCTTGTTCCAATAACAGATTTTCCCTTAGGCCTGGGTACCAGCTTCCAAACTTTCTACCTTTCAAACTGATTGAGTTCCTCTTGCATAGGAATCACCCAATCTGGATCATCTAGAGCATCTTCAACTTTCTTAGGTTCTGTTTCTGAAAGAAACCCGGAATAGTGACATTCATTTTGTGATGTTCTCCTAGTTCTCACTCCTGTGTCCGGATCACCAATGATCAAGTGAAAGGGGTGATCTCTATTCCATACCCTTTGTCTTGGCAGATGCGATCTTGATGATTCTCCTTGCTCTAGATGTTGTGGAGTGTGACTAGTTGATCCTTCTCCTGCTCCCCCTGAGTTGTTGACGGTTTGATCTGATGATTCTATAGACTGACTAGTGGATCCTGTAGAATTTTGAGGATCTCCACTTTGGTCACCACTTTGTCCAGAATCATTATCATCATGATTATTATTAATAACTGTAACAACTTCAGGTACTTCTTCATTGTCAGAGAGATCTCCTGATAGATTTTCAAATACCAAGGATTCAGAGTTCTCTCTTGTTTGCAGGCCTGCTCTTTTGGTGTCATCAAATGTTACATTAAAGCTTTCCAACACCTTCTTATCTTCAATCACATATACCCTGAAAGCCTTAGATTCCAGAGAATAGCCCAGAAAAATGCCTTCATCTGCTTTGGCATCAAACTTGCCAAGATGTTCTCCATCTTTAAGTACAAAGCACTTTGCACCAAACACATGAAAGTACTTTAGTGTTGGCTTCTTGTTGGCCATTAACTCATACGGAGTCTTTTCATGATCTTTGTTGATCAGGGTTCGATTCTGAGTGTAGCAAGTGTATTCACTGCTTCAGCCCAAAAGTAAGTGGGAAGTTTTGCTTCATTCAACATGGTCCTTGCTGCTTCAACCAAGGTCTTGTTCTTCCTTTCCACTACTCCATTTTGTTGAGGAGTTCTTGGTGCTGAAAACTGTCTTGATATTCCTTTCTCTGAGCAGAAATCATTAAGAACTGCATTCTTGAATTCAGTTCCATTGTCTGATCTGATTGTCCGCACAGGTAGCTTAGCTTCCACTTCTATCTTCTTGATGTGATCAATGATTAGTTGTGTCGCTTCATCCTTTGATTGTATGAACAACACCCACGTGTACTTGGAGTAGTCATCCACCATCACCAATGCATATCTTTTTCTTGAAAGTGACATAACATTGACTGGACCAAATAAATCCATATGAATCAGTTGTAATGGTTCAGCAATGCTTGTCATTCCTTTGCTTCCATGTGATGCTTTCTTCGACTTCCCTTTTTCACATGCTTCACATAGTCCCTCCTGATTGAATTCCATCAGGGGCAACCCTCTCACTAACTCTCTTTTTACCAAAGAGTTCATAGTTTTGAAGTTCAAGTGTGAGAGCTTCTTGTGCCATAGCCAACTTTGTTCTAAAGATGCCTTTGCATAGAAACATGTAACTTCTCCTTCACTGGTAGAACTTAAGTCAGCTATGAACAAATTTCCTTTTCTCACTCCCAGTAGAGTAAGCTTCTCATCCTTCCTGTTGGTGACAGAACTGACTGATACTTAGAAGATTGTGCTTTAATCCTTCAACAAGAGAGATGTTTTCAATGATGACATTCCCAGCTTTCAATTTACCATATCCCGTAGTGAATCCTTTGCTGTCATCTCCAAAGGTTACAATCGGGCTGGTCTTCTTAACCACCTCTGTAAGCAGGGACTCTTCACCTGTCATGTGTCTAGAACAACCACTATCCAGAATCCACACAACCTTAGAGCTTTTAACCTTACCCTGCAATCACAGATTGATTAAGCGGACTTTGGTACCCAAAATTGTTTGGGTCCTGAAGGTTTAGATAATTTAACAGGAGTAACATTCAATTTTGTCTTACCCTGTTTGATATTCATAGTATCTGTGGATTTAACATTAACAGTGCTTTTGCTACTATCATTCATCAACTTAAAATAAGCATGCATGATGTTGTACTTACATAGCAAACACTTTTTCTTTCCACAGGGTTCATGAAGATCAGGCATGTCAGACATGTTATGCATTTCAGAAGTATTAGCAGTTTCTAGTTTAACCTTTTTACATGCATGTGTAAGGTGTCCAGCAGAATTACAAATAGTGCACAACTTCCTAGATGCAATGGGAGAATATGGAACCATTTCCTGATTAACAATCTTCTTCCTCCCATTCCTAGTCTTTTTAGCATTACTAACTAAGTCACCTACTTCAGTTTTAGGTAAATCAGGTTTAGGTAATTCAGTTTTTACTGATTTCCGAGGTAACTTAGTCTTTATCTCTTTAACCCTTTAACCTTCAACAAATCCTCCTCAAGCAATTCTTGTCTTATGAAAAGGTCATCCTCATGAAAGAGTGGTGGAAAAGGCTTAACAAAAACTGGACAATCAACATTCTTAAGAACATGTGGAGTATTCCTTTTGACAACTGAAGGTGTCACGGGGAATTCCACTATCTTCTTACCAGCTTTCTTGTCATAGTCAAATCCTACAGCAGTTTTATTCCCTATGGCCTGAGTTTCAATGATCTCCTTAGAAATTAGGGCGGAATTCTTAAAAGCATTCAGCTTCAAATCTAAATCTGAAATCTGCTTCCTGAGGATAGTCTCTATCTCATCATTACACTTGACCTTGTTCTCTAAGTACGCGTTCTTTTGCTAAGATCTTCTAATGTGACAGCTACAAGCTCTAGTTCTTCATTTTTAGATTCTAGATTTTTAATCTTAAGAACTAGTTTAGCATTTTCCATTTCAGATGCTAGCATGCTTGTGTGTACATTAAACAATTTTACACTTAGATCTTGCACGGTTTTCTTGTACTCAGAGTTAGACATATCAATTGTAGTTAAGATAGGTACCTGAGATGATTGTGGTGATTCCTCTGAAGAATCAGCCATTAGGGCAACATTTACATACTCTTCCTCTTCATCCGAATCAGTATCATCCCAGTGCTTTCCCTCTGCTATATAAGCTTTCCCTTTCTGCCTTCCAGAGAATGCCTCCAATTGTTGTTTAAGCTTGGCATTCTCTTTCTTCAACTCATCATAAGAATCCTTCTTTCCATAGACATCTTTCATGTCTCTCGCTTGACGAGGCTTCCGGCATTCAGTGGCGAAATGCCCTAACTCATTGCAATTGTAGCATCTTGATTTGCTTCTATCAATCATGCCAGTCGTGTAGCCTCCCTTAAAGCCTGTACTAGGTGCATAATTGCTCTTCTGGAATCTGTTGGTTGAGCCCTTGAACTTGTACTTAGGGTTTCTCTTGAAACGAATATGACTAAACTTTGCAGCTAAGTACGCCATGGTTTTGTCTTCCATTTGCTTAAGCTCTTCTAGGGTGTAGTAATCACTTTCATCAACACCCAAATTCATAGAATCCATTTCAGCTTCTATTATCACCTCCTTTCCAGCTCTAGGGGTTTGAACCTGAATCTCAGAAGTTATTGGTTCATCCACTACAAGTGCTGCTGATCTAACAAGTGCATTGTGCTTGCTGTCCACTGTCCCTGATCCGTAGATTATCACTCTATGTTCCTGTTCCATCTCATAGGTCTTCAACTTGCCATAGATCATCTCTAATGACATCTTTGTGAAGTCAATTCTTTCCCTTATGGATGATGACTTGTGTTCTACATGATGGGGCAGCGTCATCATGAACTTCCTGTTGGTTTCTCTCAGTGGATAGGTCTTTCCTTTCATTGCCAATTCATTTAGGAGCTTGGTATATTTCTCAAAGACCTGAGTTATACTTTCTCCTGGAAGAGACCTAAAAGCTTCGTACTGAGAAGTCAGGATGTCCAATCTGTTTTCCTGCACGTCTTCAGTTCCTTCCATTATCAAGTTAATGGTATCCCACATATGTTTCCCGCTTGTACAGTTCATCAACTGATAGCTCATTTTTTTGTCTGTGGAGTCTGCCAATATCAACATCAAACATGTGTCCAATCGAATCAGTTCTTTGTCAGAATCTGTATACTCAGTAATATACTTAGGTTGGGTGCCTTGAGGAATCCTACTACCATCAGGAGCTATAGATTCACTAACTGGTTTCATTGGTACAAACGGTCCGTTCTCTAATATGCCAATATACAACGGATTGGATGCCTTGATAAATAACAGCATCTTCATCTTCCACAAACCGAAATCATCTCTAGTAAACGGGGGAACTTTAATACCAGCGGTTGTCTTTGGAGCACTCATGGTTTCTGAAAATTTCAAATTGTTTAAAATTCAAGAAATTCCAATTAAATGAAAAATTTTGAAAGTTAAAAAATTTGCTTCGAATTTTTCACGCTACGTTTGATTTTGGTCTCATTCACCGGGTCTGATTTGTACGTCAATCAAGTAGCTCTGATACCAATTGTTAGGTCCAAAGTATCGTAGAAGGGGGGTTGAATACGATACTCACAAATAATTTAATTTCGTTCGCGGATTAATCATTCAGTTCTATAACGAAATCAAACACACCAAACCAAACCAAGTTTCGGGGAATATATCTTTTTATAAATATAAACCTCGAGGGGTGCTACAATTTCTAATCCGTAGATTAGCTTCAATGAGTTTAAGGTTACACAAATTCAATACAATGATCAAGTTCTGAGCACTATTAATTTCTCTGATAATTTCTCCGGCTCAATTCTCTCTCTCAGTAATGTCTCTGTGTGTTTTGCCTTAACTGAAGATAATTGTAGACTTTGGTTTGAAAAACCATCGAACCAAATTAAAGGAATTAACCTTGGCCGTTGGATCTTCATCAACCTGACAACAAAGTCACATCTTCCACCTACTTTCTAAATTGAAAACTATCGAATGAATAAAGTTTATATTCCATTCGATGGTTTTTAATAAAAACTATCGAATGAAGTATTAACTTCTATTAGTTTTCATTAACTCACATTCGATGGTTTTCTAAAAAGAAAAACCATCGAATACATTTCTTATCCTTGTCCTTTTAGAAAAGCTTCTGAGCATCAGGGTGTTTCAATTTTAGACTGTATCAATTTCTTCTGAGACAATAAAACAACTTGATCTTTTTAGTGTCGTCAACTAGTGCAGCTGGTCTGGTTCACAGATGAATAACACTTGATCAATTCTTCTTCTATGTCTTCAATTCAATGCTTCTGATAAGTCCTTTGTCGTTCGGGTTGCTTCGATTAAATCACTGGAATCCCATGGTACTTAACCCTAAATCATTCACATACTTCTGTCGTCTTGAAAGTCTTGTTTCTTTTGCTGTCACTGAGGCTTGAAAATTTTCATGAACTTCTTTCCGTGACCTGTTTACGGACTTCAAGAGTACATAACGTATTTTGATTTTTTGAGTTTACCCTTTCTTCTTTGATTCTGGATTCCTGTGCTTCTGTTAATACTATTGTCTGTCTTGTCCTTTGTTGAGTTGTAGTTATCTCTTTTACATCTTATGTTACATTATGCTTTACATTACCTGACAAAGCCATGGAACTTTTTCTTTCACACACGTATCCATGTTTTTACTGCTAACTTACAAATCTGCATGGTATTCCCTTATTTCTTCAGAAGATAGGGTTTGTCATTGCTAACAATAGGCATATAAACATAGGACGATTAGTGATTGATCAAGTCATTCTGTGCATGGGACCACTGGATGAAAGAACAGACATGGACGATGTGCTTTGTTTCTATCCTAGGTTCCTACAGCTAATTCTCAATGATATTCTAACAGATGATGAATGTGAGACATTTGAAGGCGAGGAGACCATGGAGTGCATGAGGATGAAGAGCAATGCAATAACCGCTCTGATAAGAAAGAATCATCTTCCAGGGGTGCCCACTGTTCTCACAGACTATCTAAGAACGGTGCCCCTACCACTTATACCCCCAGGGGAACAGGTAAATGAAGGTAATGTTCCTCAACCTGAAATGGCTCCTGTACAACAACCAATGGATGTAGATCCAGAGCCCTCAGTGGCCATTCCTGACCATGAGATTGCAAACCCACAATCTCTAACCACGGTCGAAGAGCCTTTGGAAGTGCCAAAAGAAAACATAAATGAACCTCCTTCCCCTCCTATACCCAATATTCAGACATCCGTGAGTGTAGAGGGAGATAGTGCCTTAGCAGCACCACATAAGGAGATACACCCTTCAACAACAGCTTTGCCTTCCTCTAAAAGGAGAAGAATAGAAACCGAGGCAACTGTTGATACTTTATTTCAAACTTCCAACGCGCCCTTTATTGATTTTTCTGATGCTGATTGGGCTACATTAACTAAAGCAATATCTGAACCAATAGCTCAATCTAGCAAGGAGGAATTGACGGAAGCAACTGGTGTTCCGACCATATTACGGTCAGGTTCACTGGTTGAAGGTTCTAAGAACCAAGTGTCTTCACAGACGTCGAGAGAAGGCTTTGACCTAAATGCACAATCTAAAGGGTCATTGTCTACCTCCCCAGATGGAACATATCTGGATCCTGCGGGTAAAGGGTCTGACGTAGGTGCAGATCGGCAACTCGGTGACAACGAATCAATTCACATTGAGGAGTTAACTGAGGAAAAGTCTTCACAGACTTTAGAGGAAGTTTCAGGATCTCTGCTGTTAATAGAGCCTGATTCTAGCCTCCTAGAGATTCAAACTCTAGATCCTACAAAGGATACATCATCTACGGATGATCAGCAACTTGGTTTAACCAAGGACGGGGACTTGTTAAGCCCCATTGCACCACCGGTGACCTCCTTAAGGACGGGTACAGTGTTTTCTTCTGCAGGTACAACTAGCACTAAGGGATTGAGTGAAACACAAACACTTACACATGGTCTGAGTGGGAAAGGAAAAATGAGTGAAACACCGACAGAAACGTTGAGTGTACACCCAGAGCCAAATATGAGGAGTGACACCCTAACCCTTTCAAATATTGATGATTTGCTACGACCTACAGAAAGAGAGGTACATGTTCAATCCTCGCTCAAGGAGATGACAGTTCATGATCTACAAGGAAATCCTTTATACAAGGTTCCACTGCGACCTTCCTTTGACCAAGGGATCTCCTCTAGTCAAGACAATGCTTCTTTAAAGTCTATTCAAGAGAAGGTTGACTTGGCTATAGCTGTTTCCAGAAGAACTTTCAGGGTCATTGGCAGTGCATCTGGCACTATAACAGGTACGAAGCATGCAGTGGACTCCTTGAAGAAGGAAGTTATGGAAGAACTAATCGAATTGAGGACGGACGTTAAGGAGCTGAAAGATGGTTTCATGAATGAGGTGTATTCTCTGACTCAAGGGCAAGAAGCTTTGAAGGAAGATGTTCTGGTTATCCGGGATGGTCAAGCTAGGGTAAAAGATGCAATGAACACCCTTTCAAGAGTGGAGTCTAAGCTAAACAAGAGATTGAATCACATTGAAAAGACTGCCAACTCAAGATTGGATGACATTGACCTGAAGCTAGCTTCTATGCATGAAATGAACAAGGAGATTGCAGAGTTCATGGAGAATCAAGGCGACGGAGTACAGTCTATATGGAATATGTTGAGAAACCAACAACCCGGACCTTCAAACACTACGCCATAAGTGGGCAATAATAACGCTTTTTTCAGTGTTACAAGCAAAAGTGTAACCATATATGTCTTAAAATTGATTTACGCCTACACTTTGTTTCTCTGTTAGCATTGCTATAAATAAGTGTTACGGTAGACGTCATTCAGTATCTATGCTAACGCCTAACTCGGTGTAGCCGTTGGTCTTTAAAAAATGTGTTACCATTGGTATTTAAAAATTAGAAAAAAGGGCGGCTCTCAATAAAATTAGACAATAAAAAAACGCGGCCAAATATTTGCCCAAATATTTCATTTAAGCGGGGCAATTTTCAGACATTCCCACTCTCTCACTTATTCACCGCACTCTCTCACTCACCAAAATACAACTCTATCAACTCTCTCTCAACTCTCTCTCAAATCTCTCTTAACTGTCAAATTAGGGCTTGTAGATTAAGGGTTCAAATTAGGGCTTGTAGATTAAGGGCTCTTCACAGGTTCTCTCTACGGGTTCTCTACAATTCGGGTTCAATTCAATTTCAATTCGGGTTCTTCTTGTTTGATTACATTCTCTACTTGATAAGGTATTCATCTTGTTCTTATTATTTGTGTTCAATTCGGGTTCAATTAGGGTTTATTTGCTTTATTTGGGTTCTGTTTATTTGTTCAATTCGGGTTCAATTAGGGTTTGTAAATTAGGGGTTTCTTTCGGGTTGAATTGGGGCTTGTAGATTATGAATGTTTGTTTGTGTATAACATGCTTATAACATGTTTTGATTGCATGTTTCGATTATAATTGTTTCTATTGCTTTTTTTTTGTATTTTTTATTTGTTTCGATTTTAGTTATGGTTTTGAAAGATGTTTAACAGCTTGAGCTCAATTTACGTTAGTTTTGATTTTTTATGAAATCAAAACTGTGGTTTAATTAGCTTGGTTTAACAGCTTGATTTTTTGATGATGTTTTGCAGAATGTATGAAAAAACTGATAAATCAAAACTTACTAAGATTACTTGAACTTACTATAATTACTAAGGTTTAATTACTTGAACTTACTAAGATTACTTGAACTGATTATAATTTAGAGGTGTTGTGGATACTTATAATTGAACTGATTATAATTTAGAGGTGCAGAAGGTTTAAATTGGACCATAGTTAACCATAGTTTTGTTTTAAACTTACTAAGATTACTTGAACTGATTATAATTTAGAGGTGTTGTGGATACTTATAATTGAACTGATTACTTACTTGAACTGATTATAACTGTGTTTAAGCATACTGCTTTTTCTTTTTCGAGATTGAACTTATATAGTTCTGTTGCGTGACTTAGAATATTTTGTATGCTCTGTAAAAGTATCTATCTAGTAATTATTGTAACTTTAATAAATATGTAGCGATAAAACTATCTACTAGTTATATGTATTTTTATTTAGTTACTAAAACTGAATATTGTAAAACCTGAACACATAGTTAGATTAGGTAGAATTTGCGGCTAATCGTAGTTGTTGTTGTTTAATAAGTGAAGTTAAATTTAAAAATAAAACTGAGAGAGATGAGTCAGGTTTGTAACTTCGCGCTAGTGCCATGAACCTCTTGCTGTTATGATTTCTTTGAGGGGCTAATCATAGGTTTTTTTTTAACTGTAGCCATGACTGAGAAAGGTAATACTTGGTTGAATCTTCCTAAGTATACCAAGGATTATATTGAGGGAGT
The DNA here is from genome assembly GCA_030848705.1 of Heracleum sosnowskyi. Classification (NCBI taxonomy): domain Eukaryota; kingdom Viridiplantae; phylum Streptophyta; class Magnoliopsida; order Apiales; family Apiaceae; genus Heracleum; species Heracleum sosnowskyi. The sequence continues at coordinate 67,090,380 of CM061243.1, forward strand.
GGATTTGTTTGTGAAAATTGCGATGGCGAAATTTGCCGACGGAAACGAAATACAGTGTCCTTGTGATAAGTGTCAGAATTGTTTTTGGCGGAGTCCCGGCACGGTTCGTGACCACCTCATTTGCCACGGACCTTGTGTAACCTTTGTAGAATGGATTTATGATGTTACATCATTAAAAGACAGTAATATCATGGATCCTGAACTAGACAGTGAACTAGATACGGGATTTGAAGATAATTTTGACGAGATGTTGAACGTTATGTATGGCAAGGTGGGACCAAATGAAGATGCAAGGAGATTTTATCAGCTCGTCGAGGAAGGAAAACAACCCCTCTATCCTGGTTGTAAGAAATTTTCTCATTTAAGTTTTTTAGTTAGGCTTTACCATTGGAAGTGCATTCATGGTGTAACCGAGTCTGCGTTCGGTGAGATATTACAGCTGATTAAAGAGGTTGTTCCCGATATTAATGTGCCCGCCTCTTTCAATTCCGCCAAAAAGATCATCAAGAATTTAGGTCTTGACTATAAGAAAATACATGCATGTCCAAATGACTGCATGTTGTATTGGCGTGAGAATGAAAAGGCAGTTTCTTGCAAAACTTGTAGTGCTTCAAGGTGGAAAAACGGGGCACAAGAATCGGACAATGGCAATAATAGAATTCCTGCCAAAGTGATGAGGTATTTCCCGTTGACGCCAAGGCTCCAACGCATGTATATGTGTAAAGATTTTGCCAAACAAATGGTGTGGCATGCAGTGGAAATAACAAAAGATGGGAAGTTACGGCATCCGGCTGATGGTGAAGCCTGGAAGACGATGGATGCCATGTATCCGGAATTTTCGTCAGATTATCGCAATGTGAGATTGGGGTTAGCTTCTGACGGGTTCAATCCATTTCGCACAATGAGTTCCACACACAGCACATGGCCAATTGTTGTCGTAAACTACAATCTGCCTCCTTGGCTAAACATGAAACCAGAAAACCTGATCCTTTCAACCCTTATACCTGGTCCAAATGATCCGGGAAATAATATTGATGTCTACATGCAACCGCTGATCGAGGAGCTGAAAGGGCTGTGGAATGCGGGAGCAGAAACGTATGATGCTTACACTGATCAAACCTTCACGTTACGTGCAAGTGTCCTCTGGACCATTAGTGACTTCCCTGGCTATGCAATGTTGTCGGGGTGGAGCACAAAAGGGAAACTTGCATGTCCAATATGTCATTATGAGACATCATCAATGTATTTGAAGCATAGCAAGAAAGTGTGCTACATGAACCATCGGAAATTCTTAGACCCTGACCACAAATGGCGATCCGATAAGAGAAGATTTGATGGTAATGTAGAGGCTGGAACAAGTGCTCCAGTGTTAACTGGCAGGCAAATTGAATTAATGTTGGATGGTTACCAGAATGATTTTGGTGGAGTGGGCAAAAAACGAAAAGTAAGTTGCGATGTCAACCCTTGGAATAAGAAGTCTATATTTTTTAATCTGCCATATTGGGGGGACAACTTAACTCGACATAACCTTGATGTTATGCACATAGAAAAGAACATATGTGATAGTGTTTTGGGCACTTTGTTGAATATGGATGGTAAGACGAAAGACCATCTAAATGCTCGATATGATTTGCAAGAATTGGGCATTAGGAAGTCCCTTCATCCCATCCCCTCCGCTGATGGAAAGCACGTCGAAATTAGAGCAGCAAACTTTGACATGACGAACAAAGAAAAAGATTTATTTTGTTCTGTGCTTCAAAATGCTAAGTTCTCGTACGGTTTTGCTTCCAACATCAGCAGATGCGTACAAGATAGGAAAGTTTTTGGATATAAGAGTCATGATGCACATGTAATAATACAATATTTGTTACAATTTGCTGTCAAAACAACATTGAAGCCCGAGGTTGCAGTTCCTTTAATTAGACTCGGTGAATTTTTAAGAGGTATCTGTGCCCGAGTTATTGAGGTGCATGAAATAAAGAAGCTACAAAAGGAGATAATCGAAATACTCTGTCAACTTGAGACGATATTTCCGAATAACTTCTTTGATATAATGGTTCACCTTCCGGTACATCTGTGCAAGGAAATTGAATATGGTGGACCAGTCCACCAAAGATGGATGTATTCAATCGAGCGGTACCTAGGTGTATTAAAAAAATATGTCCGCAATAAGAGCAGACCAGAAGGTTCCATCGCAGAAGGGTATCTTGCTGATGAATGTTTGACATTTTGTGCAAGATTCCTAAATGATGGCGAAGATCAGTCGTTGAATGAGTCTGCAACTCCAAATGTAGAAACTGGTGGGTTTTTTATTGGGTCGGGGAAAAGCAAAAATGGGAAAGATATCCAGTTATCCGAAGAAATGTGGATCGCAGCTCATCGATATATTTTATTTAACTACGATGATGAGGCAGTGGTAGAGCTAATTGAGTAAGTCCTTAAAACTTGTGTATAATTGAGTAAGTCCTTAAAATAATTTATCTAAGTCAGTACATTGACATACTATAGTTGTGTATAATTTCAGGAAACATCGTGCATTGGTGGACATTAACGTGAAGTCCAAACGGTATAAAAAGGAAAAAACACATACCGACGAAATATGTGTGTGGTTCAGGAATGAAATTAGGAAACAATTGGGGGTTTCAAGAGAATTACTTTCTTTAGCAAAAGGTCCACGACGAGCGGCTAAGGGGTTTAATGGGTATGTACAGAATGGATATAGGTTTCATACGAAACAAAGAGATCGTAAGTGTACAACGCAGAATAGTGGGGTGTTTTTGAAAGCCTTAACAACTAGTTTCGCAAGTTCTAAGGATTGTAATCCATTAGTTGGGAATGTTGGTTATTATGGATCAATAGAAGAAATAATAGAAGTTGACTACAGGGGAGCTTTTAGTATTGTTCTGTTTAGGTGTACTTGGTACAAAGATGAAAAAGATTCTTTTGGTTTGACTCGAGTTAACTTTAACAGAGTTTGTCAAAAAGACGATCCTTTTGTCATGGCAGCGCAAGTGCAACAAGTGTTCTACATTGACGATCCCGTTGAAAAACATATTAAATATCCTATTAAAAGGCTATCAACGGAGTTCCATGAAACACAAAACTGCGATAATGTAGTTGCGGATGATATAAACGGGCAGTTTTCACATGATAAGATATTTCGTTCTGTAATTGAAGAACATGATCGTGAAGTTAGTTGTTTCAGAGAAGATATCCCTCTAACAGAAATTCCGATTCCATCACCTGACAGAATTGATCATCAACCAGACTTGGTATAAATTAAGTGCATAATTTAGATTAAGTGTGCAAAATAGATTTAATACTTTAGTTACTTAATTAGATTAATTGTATAAATTAGACTAAGTATTAAAATTAGGTTAAGTAGTCTAAAATCATATACAGGGGAATTTTTAAATTTTTAAATTTGTATACTTATATAGGATCTTTTTGTCTTGTATGTAGAATTTTCATGTTCATTATATCTTTCAGTGTTTTATACATAGAATTTTCACGTTCATTAAATTTACATGTTACTTAATTATCAATCATTTAGTTATTTAATTGTCATGTAATTTGACTGACCATTTTTTTCTTTTTATTCCAGGATGGAGGACGAGACTGTTGGTGGATCACATGATACATTTGAGGAAGACCCTGACAAGTTTTCCTACTCAGTACTGATGGAGTTTGTTAAAGAAATGAAATACAAGGAGATTGGAGGCTTATATGTCTATAAGGATGGCTGGAAACTCCTATCAGATGATCGAACTCTTAATGAATGTACTAACGGGAAATCTGAGCTTGATTTTTACATCGAGTGCAATGTCGACAAATCTATACCAGCAATGACACAAATGCAACCACATGTGGTTATAAGGGCAAGACCAAGCCCTCTTATCAGTAAAGGAAAGAAAGCTGAGAAGCGGACTTTTGTGACACTACAGAATATCAATGCTGAGAAAACAAAAAAGCTGAAAGATATGAATATCAATGCTGAGAAAACAAAAAAGCTGAAAGATATGAATATCAATGCTGAGAAAACAAAAAAGCTGAAAGATATGAATGACGAGAAGGAAATGATAAATAACACGAGGAAGAAGCTACAGTTCAGCAATGTTGATGATGGTACTCCTGGGGAGGAATTGATTGGTTTGTTAGATTATTTGAAAAGGTTTGAGTCACCTCGTCCAGAGACAAAGACATCAGGTGGAGAGACAAAAACAGCTGCTGGTGAGAAATCGGGAAAAAATGCTGAAGGTTAAGGATGTAATGACTATGAAATAAAAAGGAATGATAACATAGCGAAAAATAAAGCAAAGCTAAAAGAACTTGGATTGGTACGTGATGAAGCTGCTAACAGTTGTCAAAAGGATAAAGGCAAATACAAGGTAACAAATGACAATGCAAGTGAAAGTGAGTACTTCCCGAATAATGATGATGGTGAAGCTGAACGACAAAGTGACCATGGCGATGATAATGTCACTTCAAAGGTATTTTTTTACTTCATTTAATTATCAATTTATATTTATAGTATTGCTTAAAAAGGTACTTACTTTTTGTAAAATATTAAAATCTCTAGAGAACAAAAAAAGTCAAGAGACAGAGAGTTGAGATCGGTGCTGGCCCAAGAACTCGTTCCCGAGCTACTAAACTGCCAGATTCATCTCAAATGAAGGAACTAGATGCAGGCGCATCTTTGCAGGTACATGCAGAGGTATTATAATTATTTTAAAAATACTTGTTTAAGATACTTGTTTAAAAATAAAATATAACTGAGCTGATTAGTTTTTTTTTGATATTTTTGATAATATTGCTTTGAAGGTCAATAAGGCACCAGTGGTTTCTCTAAAAGAGAAGCTAAACAATCTGAGAAATGGTCCTGGTTCAATGACTGCATACCTGGCGTTACGCGAACAAGAAAAAGTTGATTCTCAAAAGGAAATTCCGAGGGTAGAGTCTGAAATGCAACATTTGCAGTCACAGTCCGGTAATTTTACTTGTTTAATGTCGTGTGTCCTTAATTTAAGTCAATTATTTTCTTTCAAGTCAATTTCTAAAGTGTCATAAACTGGTAGTAAACTGGTAGTAAAATAACTGGTAGTTATTTTACTTGTTTAATGTCGTGTGTCCTTAATTTAACTTGTTTAACTACAACAACTTCTTCTCTAACCTGGAGATTCATAACTCGCATAAAAAATTTGTTTATGCATGAATAAAAATTGTGAATTATTAGAAGTCGTAGTATTGTCACAAATCCATAACCAAGAGACGTTAGTTTAATTAGGATTTATATATTATCTTTGCAATCTTCTCAATGATGTTCTTTGGGTAGAAATTGTGAATTATTAGAAGTCGTAGTATTGTCATCAGTTTGTCAAGTTGATGGGAAAAGACAAACATTTTTTAGAAATAAAACCAGAAAATATGATGCAAATTAGTCAATTAGACAAAGTCAGAAACTAGCAGTAAACGGGTATTTAACTGGTATTATTATTTCTTGTTATTATTTCAGTTGAAAAACCTGTTGATGAAGCTCCGAAGAGGAAAAGAGGAAAGACAAAAATGAATCATGTTCATAATAGAGCGGAGAAAAAAAGGATCACCCTCAATTATCTCAACCAACCTGTAGCGGATGACGGGAAGTTACTGTCTGAATTTACCAACTTTTTAGGGACAACAGTAAGGCAATTTGTGTCTCTTACTTGTGCCAGTTGGCATCAAGTTCCTGAAAAGCAACTGTTGTGGGAGTATGTCAAGGTATAAAATACGTTCCATATGTGATATGTCGCCATATTTGGTTTATATGTTCCTTTTTATGCAATTTGTGTAATTTTTATGCAGGACAAGTACATTGTTCCCGATGATGCTAAACCGTGGGTTAATAAATCAATGAGTGATCATTTTAGGAGCTACAAAAGTCGGATTAAGAGAGACTATTACAATACTTATCCTACGGATGAGGAGAGGTTGTCACACAGACCCGAAGAGGTTTCACTTTCAGACTGGAAGATTCTTCTGAATTATTGGGGTGACGAGAAGGTTCAGGTAATGGAAAAAAATTCATTGTATCTTCTAACTCTGAATAATTCACAAGATGAATAATTTAGAATAATACATAGGAACATAGGACGAGACACTAATTTAAAAATATTATGGACTGAAAAGTGATGATTATTATGGATAATTTAGTATGAAAATCGATGATAAATGTTCCCTTTGTTATATAGGAAATTGCAAAAAAGAATTCAGAGGCACGACAGAAAATTACTGAAACACATACTACTGGATCCACGAGTTTCGCGCAAGTTGCCCACATGCTGGTAATGTAATTTGATGTTCTTTCAAGTATATTTTGTAGAAATTTTATTAGTTTTTGTATTCCCCAATGTATTAGCAGGATAGTTCATATTTTTAATATGTAAATTTACTTCAGCGACTTGAAAAACTGGCCAAACTGGAAAAAGAAAAACAGGAGAAACTTGGGAAAATGCCTGTCAATGATGATGGCGAGGGTGAGGGTAACGGTGAGGAAGATCCGATTAAAATATCAGATGCTGATATCTACCTAGCGACTCGCAAACGAGACGAGAAGCGTGAGTACAAGTTGCCTGAACAGGTGCTCAAAATGGTTAATGATAAAATTGTAAGTTCAAATAATTCAATTGACATTTTCCTCTACTAATTTATCTATTGTTGATTGTATTTGCGTTTTAAACAAATGCTCTGTTCTTTTACAGGTTGATGTTAAGAAAACTCTGGAAACCGAAGGTGTGGAAGCTGCTAATAAATTGGTTCGTGGTGACAAGGAACACAACCCATCTTACCTAATTGGGAGGCTTATTCGGAAAAAGGAACCAAAGTCAACGTCTTCAACATCTTCAGGTACATCCTCCATTCCAGTTCCAGATCAGTTGGTGTCGGAGCTAACTGCTAAGATCAGAGCTCAACTTCAGCAAGAGATGGATCATAAACTTGACCAAAAAATGCGAGAAATGATGAAAATGTTGGCTGAAAAGAATCTAGAATTAAAGTTAGACACTACTGAGGACTCTGAGAAATCTGCGAACTCTGAAAAATCTGCGAACTCTGAAAAATCTGCCGAAGTGTCTTATGAAGATGACAATGATGTCAATACTGACTGATTAGATCATTTTATGCTATGCTAAGTAAAAACAGTAGTTCTATGTACTGAAATGGCTTTGTTGTTATTTTGGATGGTTTGTGGATTTGTTGTTATTTTGGATGGTTTGTGGATTTGTTGTTATTTTGGATGGTTTTTTATGTATTGAAATGGCTTCTGGACAGCCTATTTAGGTATTGGATTGTTTGGTAATATTTTGAATAGGAAGTTCTATATTTCAATGTCACATGTTGCTATTCTGTATTTAAAGTGTTGGTAAAAAGCATGCAAAGTGTAACCATTAACTCCAAAGTATTTAGTCTTTATGTGTTGGCAAAAGTATAACAAAGTGTTGGCACAAAATCTAAAAATGTTCAAGAAAAAGTGTAGGCATAGTGATAAGGGTGTTGGTAAAAACATCTAAGTGTTTCATAATTTGGTGTTACAATAGTACTGCAACTATGTTGGCATAGGTCTATAGCAATACTATTAGTAGTGTTACTACAAAGATAACTGTGTTGGTATAGATCTATAGCAACAACTAATAATATGTAGCCACAGACATAAAAAGTGTTGGCGTAGGGGTCTACGCCTACACATTTCTCCCGTGTTACCAAAAACTACAAAAGTGTTGGCGTAGACCCCTATGGTAGCGACCATTTTTCTAACACCCTCAAATTTGGTCAAAGTGTGACCATAGCCTATTTTTTTCCTTTTACCAACAGTTTTTTGGGCTATAACCACACTTTTTCAGGCGTTGCTGTAGCCCACTTATGGCGTAGTGAAATCAACAACCTGATCCTTCTACTACCTTTTACAATGAGGATAACTACATCGAGGATTCCTCAACTAAGGGGAGAAAGTTGGAGAAGGGGAGACACATGAAGGATGGCAAACATCTGGATGGGGAGTTTGGGAAACTAATGAAGCTATTCCAGTTAGACAGTACTGGATTGAAGACATTGTGCAAGAAGAAAAGAGTGAGGAGGAATTTGAGATCATGCAAGAGCAACCAATTCAGGAGGAGCATGAGCCATATTATCCAGAGCCAATAGAACATCCTATCTTGGATGATGATATGGAAGAAGAAGCAAATTCTCTATCACTGGAAGAAGAAGCTGCCTTGGAGATGGTAAAAGTTGACAGAGCTGCAATAGATGCCAGGCAAGCTGAGAGAGAGAGACAACAAGCAGTTCTAAGGAGTGAGAAGCTTAAAAGATTCAAGGTGTATGCTGAAGTGAGGAAGAAGAAGATGATGGATTTGGCAAAGAAGCAAGGGATTGACTGGGAGATGGCTTATAAAACCTTTTGTGGAGTTGAAGACAGATTAGAAGTCAACGACAATGCGGAGGTGGAAGTTATCATTCAGGACATGAGAAGTGCAAATCCTGATGATCATACTTACATCACAGCACTGAGAAATACTATGATCTTTCTAAAAGCTGGGGTTAAAGCAAACGGTACCTGGAACATATTGATCAACTTTCTTGAGAAAGGTACCTTTGTGATTTCCACTAAGTTTTTTGAACAGAGAACATACACAGAACTACAGGTAATGCTCATCAAGATTCAGAGGACTACAAGACTAAATGAACTGCTCTGTGAGCATGTTAAAGAGATCTTGATGAAAGTCGGTCCAGAGATTACTGAAGATCCTCCAATGGTTAGATTCATGACGAATGACTTTTTCAGAATCTGCTATTTGACTGAGGACAAACTGAGAGACTATCCAAGCAACTATCTAATCTCAGTTGAGAAGTATCTTAGATCCACTGGATTCACATCAACGGAGAAGGACAAAGCAGCCGACACTCTACGAAAATTTCTAATGGAGAATGTTCCTTACTATAGGAAGAGAGTGGAAAAAGGATTGGAAGTGCGTACCAGACTACCAAACATGCCAAAGCTAAACAAGAAAGATGTTAACATTGCATGGTTGTGGGTTGGAGTGGGTCAAGAGGTTGAATATATTGGAAGACAAATCCAAGGAGCAATCCTTAAACCTGGAGATTCATTGCACTATCCATCAGTGATTGATTATCAAGCTGCTAACTCCAATCCAATGATTGAAGAAGGTGAGATCGAAATGGACTGAAGAACAGAAGCAAAGAACAAAAGAACTATCAGCTCAGACTAGAGGAGCAACTTCAATGTATAAAGTTTTATTGTTTTTTGATTTATGAAATCTGGAAATGTATATATATCTGATCCAGAATGCATTAAATATTATTAAGTTGTCTTACTTTAATTAGTTTAATGTTTCCTTAGTTAGTTGAGTTATCCTCGAAGTATTTGCTTGTCGAACTCTATCCAATCAAATAGGGGGAGATTGTAAAGCATAATGTAACATAAGATGTAAAAGAGATAACTACAACTCAACAAAGGACAAGACAGACAATAATATTAACAGAAGCACAGGAATCCAGAATAAAAGAAGAAAAGGTAAACTCAAAAAATCAAAATACGGTATGTATCCTTGAAGTCCGTAAACAGGTCACATAAAGAAGTTCATGAAAATGTTCAAGCCTCAGTGACAATCAAAGAAACAAGATTTTCAAGACTACAGAAGTATGTGAATGATTTAGGGTTAAGTACCACAGGATTCCAGTGATTTATTTGAAGAAACCAGAACGACAAAGGACTTATCAGCAGCATTAAATTGAAGACATAGAAGAAGAATTGATCAAGTGTTATTCATCTGTGAACCAGACCAGTTGCACTAGGTGATGGCACTAAAAAGATCAAGTTGTTTTATAGTCTCAGAAGAAATTGATACAATCTATTACTTAAACACCCAGGAGCTCAGAAGGAATTATTAAAAGATCAAGAGAAGAAAATGATTCGATGGTTTTTCATTTAAGAAAACCATCGAATGAGATGAAAAGTGAATCACAGAAAACCATATTAGATTAATTTGGTATTCGATAGTTTTGAAGAAAAAACTATCGAATGGTAAATTAATTTAATTCATTTGATGGTTTTTAAATTAGGGAGCAGGTGGAAAGTATGTTTGTTGTCAGGTTGATTTTGAAGATGGACGGCCAAGATTGATTCTTCAAGTTTGGTTCGATAGTTTTCAAAAACAAAGCCTACAATTACTAATAGAGTGAAGAAGTGTCTTCTTCAGTCGAGGTTCATTTACAGTAGCAATTACTAAGAGAGAGATCGAGCCAGAGAGATTACAGAGAAATTAATATTGCTTGAACTCTATCATTGTATTGATTGTGAATAACCTAGAACTCGTTGAAGCTTATCTACAGATTAGAAATTGTAGCACCCCTCGAGGTTTATATTTATAAAAATATATATTCCCCGACTCTTGGTTTGGTTTGGTGTGTTTGATTTCGTTATAGAACTGAATGATTAATCCGCGAACGAAATTGAATTATTTGTAGGTATCGTATTCAACCCCCCCTTCTATGATACTTTGGACCTAACAGCTTGCCATAAATCATTTTCAATGGCATCTTAGTAAAGTCAATTCTTTCCCTTATGGATGAAGACTTGTGTTCTACATGATGGGGCAGTGTCATCATGAACTTCCTGTTTGTCTCTCTCATAGGATAGGTCTTCCCTTTCATGGTTAATTCATTCAACAGCTTAGTATACTTCTCAAAGACCTGAGTTATACTTTCTCCAGGAAGTGACCTAAATGATTCATATTGAGAAGTCAGGATGTCCAATCTGTTTTCCTGCACGTCTTCAATTCCTTCCATTATCAAGTTTATGGTATCCCACATTGTTTTCCCGCTCACACAGTTCATTAACTGATAGCTCATTTCCTTTTCTACGGAGTCTATCAATATCAGCATCAAACCTGTATCCAATCGAATCAGTTCTATATTTGTATCTGTGTACTCAGATAGTTCCTTTGGGGTTGAGCCTTGAGGAATTCTGGTACCATCAGGAGATGATGATTCACCAACTGGTTTCATTGGTACAAACGGTTCGTTCTCTAATATGCCAATATACAACAGATTAGATGCCTTGATAAATAACAGCATCTTCATCTTCCACAAACCGAAATCATCTCTAGTAAACGGGGGAACTTTAATACCAGCGGTTGTCTTTGGAGCACTCATGGTTTCTGAAAATTTCAAATTGTTTAAAATTCAAGAAATTTCAATTAAATGAAAAATTTTGAAAGTTAAAAAATTTGTTTCAAATTTTCAAGCCTTGTTTGATTTTGGTCTCATTCACCGGATCTGATTTGTACGTCAATCAAGAAGCTTTGATACCAATTTTTAGGTCCAAAGTATCGTAGAAGGGGGGTTGAATACGATACTCACAAATTATTCAATTTCGTTCGCGGATGATTCTTTCAGTTCTAATACGAAATCAAATGCACCAAATCAAAACACGAGTCGGGGAATATATCGTTTTATAAATATAAACCGCGAGGGGTGCTACAAATCTAATCTGTAGATTAGCTTCAATGAGTTCTGGTATACGTAATCAATACAAACTATAGAAATTAAGGCAACATAAATTCTCTGTTGTAAATGTTCTTGAGCTTTAACTTCTTCTGTCTCTTTTGATCAACTGTAAACCAAAAACTGAAGAACACTGTCTTCATTCTCGTATTTGTAGACTTGATTTAGAAAAACTATCGAACCAGTTTTTGAAACAATCCTGGCCGTCCAATTCCTCCATCAACCTGACACAACAATACAAACTCACCTGCTCATTCATTTTAAAAACTATCGAATGAATAAAATAATTTTTCCTTCGATAGATTTTAAATAAAATCTATCGGATGAAAAACTATCCTTCGATGGTTTTTCCTTTAGATCCACTTGATCACTTTCGATGGTTTTTCTTAAAAGAAAACCATCGAATGTTTTCTTATGTAGTTTGATCCTTGAAGATCCTTTCCTTTTTCAGCAAGCAAATTGTACCTCCATTTAAATCTAAACATACCTTGTAATATTCTTTTCACTTTCAGGATGTTTCAGATTTAGACTTAAATCAACTTCTTCTGAGACGATAAATATCTTGATCTTTTAGGTGCTGACAATTAGTGCAACTGGTCTGGTTCACAGATGACTAACACTCACTCAATACTTCCATGTCTTCAATTAAATGATGTTGATAAGTCCTTTGTCGTTCTGGTTGCTTCATTAAAATCACTGGAACCCTATGGTACTAACTCTTAATCATTCAAATACTTCTGTAGTCTTGAAAGTCTTGTTTCTTTATTTGTCACTGAGGCTTGAACATATTAATGAACTTCTTTCCGTGACCTGTTTACGGGCTTCAAGAATACATACCATATTTTGATTTTTTGAGTTTACCTTTTCTTCTTTACTTCTGGATTCCTGTGCTTCTGTTAATATTATTGTCCGTCTTGTCCTTTGTTGAGTTGTAGTTATCTCTGTTACATCTTATGTTACATTATGCTTTACAAATTGTCACAAGCTCCAAGTTTGACAGCTGTAGATGATGGAGACCTTGCTGATACTGAATCCTCCATGTGATATTTCTTGAGGAGTTCTTTAAGATACTTGGATTGACAAATAAATATACCATCTGACCTTTGATTTACTTGTAATCCAAGAAAGAACTTCAGCTCACCCATCAAACTCATCTCAAACTTACTCTACATTAGCTTAGCAAATCTCTTACAGAGATCATAATTAGTAGACCCAAATATGATGTCATCCACATAGACTTGGACTAAAATCATATCATTTTTGTGTTTCTTAGAAAAAAGAGTTTTCTCTATGATACCTCTTACAAAACCATTTTCTAAAAGAAAACCAGAGAGAGTGTCTTACCATTTTCTTGGGGCTTGTTTGAGACCATAGATAGCCTTGAAGATAAAGTACACAAAGTCCAGCAACTCCTGATTTTCAAAGCCAGGGGGCTGTTCCACATACACTTCTTCATCCAGCTCACCATTCAGGAATGCACTCTTAACATCCATTTGATAGACTTTAAAATTGGAGTAAGCTGCAAATGCTAAGAACATCCTGATAGCCTCAAGCCTAGCCACTGGTGCATAGGTTTCATCATAATCAATGCCTTCAGCTTGTGAATACCCTTGAGCAACCAGTCTTGCCTTGTTTCTAGTAACAATTCCATCCTCATCTAGATTGTTCATGAATACCAATCTTGTACCAACTACTTTCCTGTTCTTTGGTCTGGGTACCAGATTCCAGACTTGCTGTTGTTCAAATTGATTGAGTTCATCTTGCATAGCAATCACCCAATCAGGATCACTCAGTGCTTCCTCAATCTTCTTTGGTTCCATCTCAAACAGAAACCCTGAATAATGACATTCATATGGAGTAACACTCCTAGTTCTAACTCCAACACCTGGATCACCAATGATCAGCTCAAAAGGATGAGCTCTATTCCACACAATCTGTCTTGGAAGATTCTGGTGTTGTGAATGACTAGTTGACCCTTCACTTCCTCCCCCTGAGTTGTTGCTTGATTGCCTTGATGATTCTTCTTCAGTGTTAGTGGTATCTCCATTGTTACCAATGTTTCCACCACCACCACCACCACAATCATTATCATCATTGTTATTTTCATTACCAGCAACAACCTCAGGTGGAGCTTTATCATCTGATTCTGAGTCTAGCAAGTTATTAAACTTCAGTTCTTCAGATGAATCTTCTGTTTGGATACTAGGGAGTTTAGTGTCATCAAATGTAACATTGACACTTTCCTTCACTTGGTGACTATCAATCAAGTACACCCTGTAAGATCTTCTGGCATAACCAACAAAAATAGCTTCATATGCCTTGGCCTCAAATTTGCCACGTTTAACATCTCCATCCTTCAGCACAAAGCATTTTGCCCCAAATACATGAAAGTACTTGAGAGTTGGTTTCTTGTTGTTCATGATCTCATAAGGAGTCTTCATTAAGTCCTTGTTGATTAAAGTTCGATTCTGAGTATAACAAGCAGTATTCACAGCTTCAACCCAAAAGTACATTGGAAGTCTTGATTCACATAACATAGTCCTTGCAGCTTCAATCAATGTATGATTCTTCTTTTCCACCACTCCATTCTGTTGAGGAGTTCTAGGGGCTGAATACTGTCTTGTTATTCCTTTATCTGCACAAAAGTCATTTAGGACTGCATTCTTGAATTCAGTTCCATCATCTAACCTTATAACTCTAACAGGGAATCTAGAATCCCGCTCAATCAACTTTATATGATCAATCACCATCTGTGGGGTCTCATCCTTGGAATGTAGGAATAAAACCCAAGTATATTTGGAATAGTCATCAACAATCACAAGTACATATTGTTTCTTTGACACAGACATCACATTAACTGGACCAAACAAATCCATGTGCAGTAGCTGATGTGGTTCAGTTATAGATGATGTGTTAGTGCCCTTGTGAGAATCTTTCTTTGACTTTCCCTTCTGACACGCCTCACACAGTCCTTCCTGTGTAAATTCCATCTGAGGCAAACCTCTCACCAATTCCCTCTTGACTAGAGAGTTCATGGTTTTAAAGTTTAGGTGAGACATCTTCTTATGCCATAGCCAACTTTCATCTGATGAAGCTTTGGCATAAAAACAAGTAACTTCATCTTTAGATCCAGAGTGCAAATCAGCAATGAACAAATCACCTTTCCTTACTCCTTGAAGAGCAGGCTTTCCATTATTCTTGTGAAGGATCTGACACTTCTCTTTCTCAAAGGAAACAACATATCCTCTGTCACAGAAATGACTGATGATGAGAAAATTGAACTTCAGACCTTCCACAATGGATACATCTTGAATGATAACATTTCCAAACTCCAAACAACCATATCCTCTGGTAATACCCTTGCTGTTATCTCCAAAGGTAACTTCTGGGCCAGCTTTCTCAACCACATTTGATAGCAGGGCTCTATCTCCGGTCATATGCCTTGAACAGCCACTGTCCAGAATCCACATAACACGATTTACCTGTGTAACACACTGGCCTTTGTCAGGCAAAACAACATTTTTAACTTTAACTACTTCAACCTCTTTCACAAAATAGCGTTTCCATTTATAGCTAGCCTTAACAAATTTTTGAGTAGGCTTAGGGATAAATGGATCCACTCTACTCTTTGGAGGACTAGTAGTCTTAGATCTAACATGCTTCTTATTATTAACATGTTGACGTGGAGCAGTCTTATTATCAGATACATGCTTACTAGTAAAATAAGCATACATAACATTAAATGCACAAGACATGCAATTCACCACACCACATACTTTATGAGAAATATTAACAATAGGCATGTTGGTTCTACAGTTGTTTTGATCCACTTTATGAATGTCTGACTTAGTCTCTGTTGCTGAAACAACTTTGACTTTATTATCAGACATACACTTGTTGGACTGATCAAGTTCAAAAGCAAGATCCTCAATACGCATTTCCTCTTGGATAATGATGGAATGTTCATTAAGAGGTTCTGCCAAGGATTCTCTAAAGAAGGGTGTTTCAATACCCTTAAGCACATATGGTACACCCCTTTCTTCAGCACTGACTCTATTAGGGGTGTTTATGCTTAATTCTCCAATAGACTTATTATAGTCATACTGTAAGATCCGGAAAAATTACGTGTTAATATTTGATGTGAAATGAAATTTTATTTCATATAAAGATTTATTAAATGTTTTATCTGTTTAAATGGGTTAAGTTATTCGTTAAATGATTGAATATGTGACATAGGGATGTTATGTGAAAATGTGTGGGGAATTAGAAATTATTTTGAAAAGGATGTCATACTATTTTATTCTATTTTATTTATCGAAAAGAAAATTTGGATCGTTCCCAAATTATTCGGGAAATTGGTATATCGTTCGTACCGATATTTCATTCGTTAAAGTGGGAAGTATTCGAAAATATTCTTAATGGAGGTATTTTGGTTCGTATATTTTGTATTAAACGATACTTGTAGTTATCCGTACTTTATGGATGATTATCGTCTCGTAAAACGTGTATTCTGCTTTATTAAAGATTTAAAGCGTTTATTCTGTTAAATTGTATTTAAAGCGATCTATCGGATCAGTATCGATCCAAAAATGTCGTTTGGGGTATTATTTTCCGTTTATTATAAAAAGGCGAATCGTACCTTGTTTTGCGTATAATAAAGCTTAATTACAGTTAAAAATCTGAAAAACCTAGAACGTGTTCTTCGTGTTCTTGAGAATCAAACTCAATTTTGAAGGCGTTATCGGAATCCGATTTCGATGTTCTTGTAACCAAATCGAATCTCTCATCATCCTCTACCTAAATCCATCATCAAAATTCATGTGGGTATGATTTCTAACTTTTTCCGATATTTAATTAATTTATTTATTTTGAATTTTTGATTTAATTTGGGGAAATCTGTGTTTGTGATTGTTCTTAATAATTGATGATATGAATAAGTTGTATGTGTTGTAAGGAGTGTTTTGATGATTTTTAATTGAATTTTGGAGCTCGAATTCAAGCAAATCGGAAAGCAATACAGTCGACGGAGTTCTTGAAGTTTTGGCCGGACTTTTGATCTGTTGCTTGGTTCTTGATTTTGTCTACACCATTGAATAGATCGTAGGACAAGGAATTTATTCGTGTATATATTTTTAAAGTTGGTGTGTGTTTTGTATTAGCCGGAAAACGAGCCGCCGCAGGTGGTTATCGGTTTTTGGTCGTTTTCGCGTCGTTTTTTGGCTGGTGTCAGTGTTGTATGTGATGTAGAATCGATCTGGAACAAAACCTTGTGTGTTGGAAGTGTTTTAGGCGTCGCCGGAAAGTTTTCTGATGGCCGGACGCCGGCCGGAAACTGGGAAACCCAGTTTTCCGTTGGTGTTCTTGGCCGACCCGGAAACTGTTCTTGGCGACCCGTTTCCTAAACCCTACCCGACCCGACTTCGATCATGAAAACCCTAATTCCCTTTTATGAATAGTGTTTCTGGGATTTTATTTTTAAAATAATTCAAAAATTGTTTTAAAAATTCTAAAAATCATATCTTTGATTTAAAAATACATTTTATTATTCAGAAAATTTTATAAATTCATAAATATTTATTTAAATTCAAAAATTGATTAAATTTAATTATTTTAAATATTTTTGATTAATAATTAATTAATTTAATTAATTGATTAATTCTTTTAATTAGTTAATTCTTAATAATTAATTATTAATTAGATTTAATTAATTAAAAATTAAGTTTAATTATTTTCTAGCTTGGTTTATTTATTTAAAAATAGTTGGAGTGTTGGAATTAGTCAATTAATTTTTATATTAATTGATTAATTTGTTTTTAAATCTTTATATTGGGATAAATGATCCGATATTTGACCTAAAAATATTTTGAGGTTAAATTTCTTCGAAACGAGAGTTGAATACTTTTCTAAAATTATTTCTTAGACGTTACGAGACTTATATGATTTATTTATCGCAATTAAATGACGATATGTGTTATGTGAATTATGTGAATTATCTAGTTAGTGAGTAATAAATACGAATAATTGTTTTGAGACTTGTTTAAATACTTTGGTTGTGTCTAATATTGTCACGAGGGGTAGTTGGAATAGAAATTTGTCAGTAATGTTAGAAAAGGAGATTTACGAGGTCGTTGACTTAGATGTTGACTTTTACAGTATAGAGACTTCCGACGAACATGATACGTGGGTTATTTATTTAGTTAATCGTGATTATTCTATCTATTGAATATGGTTGTCTATGCAACAGATGCTATTGGACGAGACGAGTCAGATTATCGAAGTATGTTAATTAAGAGATGTCGGAGAAGGATGAGATATTGTTTACAACGGATTGGATTATTGTGAGATGACGTAGCACCAAGGGGACGTCAACACCGTAGAGGATATTTGCAATGTATTTTCTTCTAAAAGAGATATCGGTAAGATTAGTAAATGTGTTAGAGTTAAATTACAATCGTTTATGGAATGTGAGAATCGTACTCTGAAGACTAAAGTACCGTCACATGTTTGACTATCGAGGCAGATGTGTGGATTCGAAATGGTAGGAGCAGACTAGTGGCATTCATAAGAGCGTTAAATCGAAGAAGGACAGAAATAGAGAATCGTGCGATAAGACAGAATAAGGAGGGAATCGTATTATTTCAGCCTTACGAAATAGCTAAGGACCGGAGGCAAGTGTTTATACCCTTGCTTATTAAACTGCAAGTGTCTATTTCTTTCACATATTATTGAGTGATATTGTCTTGAATTATTTTTATGAAAGCTGAATACCTTTCACTGAATTTTCAAATGTCGATTCCTTTGCATTCAATTGCAAGTATGTTATTTAATCTCGTAAATTGACGAGTATTCTTTTATACCTTTTGAGTTTAGATTCATATTTCCATGTTGGTTGGAAAAATATAGTTATTGAATTGAAACGATTTAAAAGATAGTTATGGGCTATATACTAAGGCCTTCTTTCAAAGACTTGATTTAAAAATGTTAGGTTGGAATATTACCAACCCTAGATGAGCGGGAACTTGTGAACCCTATGAGGGTAAAAAGGTTATTTTGAAATTCTGAAGTTGTGTTACTTGTTCTACACGTATTCTATTTTCCATCTTACACCTATGCAAGTATTATTATCATTTCTTGTTAATGCGATCATCTGATCCATTCCCTGATTCGAATTCATATATACTGGGCATGATTTGGTTTATTTCCTTCAAATACAAGGCTTATCTATTATAAGTATATGTTCAAAGGACTTAAACTATTTCTGTCTGAAGTCAGTAAACCCTTGTTTTTCCCTAATTATAAACTTCACCTTGAATTTTCCTTAAACTCGAACTTGACTTTCTTGTCACTTACCAAATTGGTGAATCTTAACTAATTCTTCCATAATGTGATAAATTGTACTGTTGAGGCCATCTAGAGCCAGTTCTTTGAACCCTACTCTATGTTGAGCTGTTTCAATTTCTGTTGATATCATAATGTCTGTTTCATATCAGACTTAATCTTGTTGAGCATGTCATTGTTTATTCTTCATTATTATCCCAGTTGTACATCGATCTCGTCGATGTTTATTATATTATCACTTTTCACGTGCACCTGCCAATATTGTGTCGATCTCGTCGATACTAGATTATATTGTTATTCCTTGATGGATTCTTCATAGTTGAATTATTTCCTGGAACGTGAGTTTTCCGGCGTTTGTTGTATTAAGGTTGTCGATTCTTCCGACACCTGATTGTCGAAGTAAGATTGTCAATTGTATTGACACATGATGTATATAATATAGAATTGGAATGTTTTAAAAATGGGACCAGTAATTGGTCGGGCCATATTTATGGTCGGAATAAATTAAGGCCCAGAATTGGCCTAGGATCCAGTAGAAGACTTTGCTATAAGCAAGTCCGGGGTTGACGCGTGGCTGGCCAGCAACTCAACCTTTGATTTGATAAATGTGACAAATCCAATTCTAATATCAATTCTTATATCTGGGATGAATTACATCCATACGTTTTGTACTTGTGAGTTATGACCTGATACTCAGGTTTATTCGTTGCTTGAAGTTGTTGGTTCGTTGATTAATAAAAAGTGGTTTCAATCTTGCTGGAATCACTTACTCTTAATATATTGGATTCCAAATAGTCAAAATCCTCTTTCTTGATTCTATTGGCAATCGTGAGATATCTATCTTGATGAGTTTTATTCATACTGCATATCCAGTCGGTACCATATTGAAGTCGTGAAGTGCGTTCTTTATTCCACGACCGAGCGCGTTGGCTCATTCTTACTCTTTTATTATTCTACTCTTCCAGAGTTGTTGGTTTCAGAAGATATTGTGAATAGAACGGTTATCTTCAAAACTAGTATCTTTATACAAACTATGGTCTTGAAGACGTATGAGTTATATTATTTCATATTTTCTACATACTATTGTAGTTATTGTTGTTCGGTCACCGTGATGACCAATATAAACCTTTTTGTGTTTTAAACTATTCAGTTGCGAGAAGCTGAATGAGAAATTGTGGTAAATTACCAAACTCGATTTGAGAATTTTAGAGATTACAAATGTTTAAGCCAAAGGCTTGTTTATTTGAAAATCCAAAGTTTATTTTGGAAACCTTTCGTATTATATTTGATAATGCACTTGCTGAGCAATTCATTCGCTCATACTTGTTTTCTTTATATATTTTAGCCTGCCAGTAAGAAGGTATATTGGCGAGAGTTGTCCGCGTAGCTGATCAGAGATGAGGAAGGATATTAGCGTAAAGACGTTTTGATCCAGATTATTGGAGCTAGTGATAGGTTTTGTATATAGATGTTTACTATTGAATAAGATATTGTATAAGAGTAGTTGCCTGGTATACTTCTTATCGAAGTTATACTAGTGTTTTAGATTGCATGTAAAGAGAATGGTTGTAAAGAAGGAAATTTTTATGTAATGAAATTTTGGATTCTTGTTTCTAGCACTATAACCTTTAAAGATTCTTGGTAGAGTTGGGGTCGCAGATGTTATTATTGTGTTGATTTTATATTGATCAGGTTGTTGAATTGAGAATGCAGCGTGACGACCAAATCCTTTGACCCCGGATTTAGGGGCGTCACACATACCCTATTCCTATAGTATGACCAATAACTTGTTTATTGATGATTTCTTTACCAGTCTTACAAGAATTATAGTAAGCATTAACCTTGATTTTAAGTTCACTGATTTGATCCCTAAGAATGGTTTCCAATTGAATATAAAAATTAACCCTATTCTCAAGAAATGCTATTTTCTTAGTGAGTTCATCCTGATTAACTTGCACAAGTCTTAATTCTTTTACCTCCTTTTCAAGAGCTGTGTTCAAAAGAATTATTCTATCATTTTCACTACGTGCACAAGAAACAGTACTACTAAGATGATAGATCATTTCAGAATCAGTAAACTTTACCTCTGACATGAATGATGAAGTGCTTGCCTCATTAGCCATTAAAGCTAGGTTTCCAATTTCACCAGCTTCTTCATCACTATATGTATCATCCCAACTCTTTCCCACGGCAACATAAGCTTTCCCAATCTTATTCTTCTTGCTAGAATCAAATGAGTTCCTTCTCACTTGCTTTGGCTTTTTACATTCTATAGTGAAGTGACCCAACTCATTACAATTGTAGCACCTGATTGTGCTTTTGTCCACAGTTCCAGTTTTATAGCCACCCCTTGTGCTATTTGAAGTGGAAGAACCACTTCTCTGAAACCTGGGCTTGAACTTAAGATTAGGATTTCTTCTGAATCTGAATTTGCCAAACTTCCTCACTATCATTGCCATAGACTCATCCTCCAGCTGTTCAAGTTCTTCCATAGAGTATAAGTCACCACCAGATTGATCAGTGGATGTTAAGCCATATTCAGCCACAATAACATCCATGTCAGAACTGGAAGGTTCAACAACCTTCACTTCCGGTTGCTGTGGGACTTCTGTTGTCAATGCAGTAGAAGTACTAACTATCTTTCCAGTTCCATAAATCTTCTTTTATTGAATCTGCTCCAGCTCATAGGTCTTCAGAACACCATAGAGTCTTTCCAAAGAAATCTCTCCAAGATCTCTTGCTTCTCTAATTGCAGATATTTTGTGCTCCAAATGAGATGGAAGTGTCAGGAGGAACTTCTTGTTCATATCCTTGATAGTATAGTGCTTTCCATGGAGATTCAGATCATTTATCAATTTGTTGTATCTCTCAAAAACCTCAGAGATACCTTCACCAGGGTTTGATCTGAAATGTTCATATGAAGAGGTGAAAATTCCCATCTTATTCTCTCTGACTTCCTCTATCCCCTCATTGATTATCTCTATTGTGTCCCAAATGTGTTTGGCAGAAACACAATTTAGAACATGATTATGCATGATAGGATCAAGACAATCAACCAGTATCAACTGTAAATAGGCATCCAGGGAAGCATCTTCTTTCTCATCAGTTGTGTAGTCCTTGGGATCCTTGGGGTACATCCTAGCAGCTCTAGTGAACTACTTAGTTATCTGAAACTGTTTTCACTAAAACAGGTGTTTCTCCTAAACCGTAAATCGAAACGATACGATTCTTTCGCCAAAACAAACTACGACACAAGACCTACATGATCATGGTCAGAAAGTCTTGTGGTTATGCCTATAAGGTAACCGTGGTCTCTGTCTAAACTTTCTAAGGAAAATCCGACATGGTAACGACGCTTAATCGTGATTCCCATGTTTAAAACACTCCAATCAATTCACCAATCAATACCCAAGCAACCATAACTCAAGTACTCATCTAAACCAACTTATTTCTGTCTAAACAAGTTCATACCATCATTCACAAGTTCAACCATCAACTGATCCACTAAACATCATTCTTTAACAAGTATTTTAATCACACTATCACTAATAATCATCCATTTAATCACTAATATCAAAGTATAAGTAAAAGTGTGAGAGGGTTTATACCTTCCTTGGTACTTAATATGGACTATAGATGGCTAGTATACTCTTCCTTGCTCCTTGATTATCCTTTACAAGCCTTAAACTTCAAGATCAAAACAAGAAAATCAAGAATTACTATTCATTTCACTATTCATCATCGACTTTAGCTCATGATTTGAGCATGATAACAACAATGGATGAAGATAGGATCAAGGATTTACCTTAGTCTATGGATGAGGATGATTTAGAGCCCAAGATCATGATTTTTGGTGGAGTAGAACTTGAGGAAAACCATATCAGCTACTCAAAGGAAGGAAACCATCCATAAATTTTCTACATGTCTTTGGATGCAAATGCTTTGTACTGAGAAATCAAGGTGAAAATCTTGGAAAGTTTGAATCCAAGGCAGATGAAGCCACTTTTGTGGGATATGCAGCTGGAAAAGCCTACAGGGTTTTTAATCATAGAATCAACATTGTTATGAAATCTGTACATGTTTTTGATGATGCCAGAATTCAAGGTCTTATTGATGAGGGTTGTCATGAAACTCTTAGATTTGACAATGAGGTGGAAGGTCATGACTTTGGTGATGAAGATGATGATCATGTGGATGAATCAGTTCATCCAAGACCGATCGTCTCTAATATGGAAAACTCAAGTTCTAATGAGCCATCCATAGAAGGGACAAGGGGAGCATCCGTAGGAAGCCAAATGGGAGCATCTGTAGGAAGCCAGATTGGAGCATCCGTAGGAAGCCAAATGGGAGCATCCGTAGGAAGCCAAATTGGAGCATCCGAAGGTAGATCGCAACATATAGTTACCACCCCATTAAACTCAGGGGGAGTTTCTCTAAGTCAAGGATCAACCTCACATGATCATGCTAATGAGAATGATGCTGCATCTTTAAGACCTACACCTACTGCAAGAAGAAAATGGACAAGGGATCACCCATTTGAACTGATCATTGGTGATGCATCCGTAAATGTCCAAACTAGAAGAGCTACTCAGGATGAATGCCTATACAGCAGCTTTCTTTCTCAAGAAGAACCAAAGAAAGTTGAGGACGCTCTTTTAGATCCAGATTGGGTTTTAGCCATGCAAGAAGAGCTAAACCAATTTGAAAGAAACAAAGTATGGAAGCTGGTACCCAAACCTAAGGACAGAAGTGTTATAGGGCACAAAGTGGGTATTCAGAAACAAGATGGATGAAAATGGCATTGTAACAAGGAACAAAGCTAGACTGGTTGAAAAAGGCTACTCTCAAGAAGAAGGAATAGATTATGATGAAACATTTGCCCATGTTGCTAGATTGGAAGCAATAAGGATATTCCACGCCTATGCAGCCCATGCCAATTTCAAAGTCTATCAAATGGATGTCAAGAGTGCCTTCTTGAATGGGGAACTGGAGGAGTAGGTTTATGTTAGTCAACCTCCTGGTTTTGAAGATCCAGATTATCCAGAATTTGTCTACTTCCTACTCAAGGCGCTCTATGGACTGAAGCAAGCACCTAGAGCTTGGTATGACACTCTGTCACAGTTTCTCTTAGAAAACCACTTCACTAGAGGTATTGTTGACAAAACACTTTTCTTTAGAAATGTTAATGGCTCTAGCATACGTGTTCAAATTTATGTAGATGACATAATTTTTGGGTCTACAGATGAGAAGCTTTGCAAAAGGTTTGCCAAGCTTTTGCAAAGTAAATATGAAATGAGCATGATGGGTGAACTTACCTACTTCATTGGCTTACAAGTTAAGAAAGTGAAAGAAGGAATCTTTATTAGTAAAGCTAAATATATCTTTGATTTATTGAAGAAGTTTTGTAATAACCCCAAATTTTGGACTTAGTTAAAAAATTTTGATGAATAGTAAATTTGCTAATGGAAAATATTTCAGACCACCCTATATGGAAGACATGGAATGAATGTTTCGATGTTATATAATTGACGTATAGGAAGAATAAAAGAATGTAAACGCGATCAGAATCAGAAGATTCCCATCCGAGTTTTAAATCACTATTCACTGGACAATCAAGGACGTATTGATTTGATCGTTTTAAGAAAGTACGTGGAATGAGAAATCCATGATCATATCTTAAACCAAGGTGAGAAACCTAAGAATATATGTTAGACAAAGGTAATGGGAGGATAAAGGAAGTACCCTAGCTTTGGTACAGAGAAACGTCTTTAGAACCACAAGGATGATGCAAAGGATGACATAAGCATGATGCAAGGGGATGACATAAGCATGACAAGTGATGACAAGGTGATGAATCACCACCTTGTCACCACTTTCACCACAACCACAAGCTCAAAATAGCCTTGTCATTGATGACCAAACTTGTTATTAGCCACACAAATTAGATGACAAAGTCTTGAGGTTAATTAGAAAAAGCCAAAAGAAAAGAACAACAAAAGAAAACAAATCAAGAAGAGAAGTATTCTTGAAAGAAACCATTCGGCTATTTCATGTTCTTCCAAGGCTTAAACATTTTGCTCCAACTTCCACTCAACCATAATTCTTGATCTTGGGCTCTAAATCACCCCCTTCCAATATCCAAGGTAGATCTCTAATCTTAGCCTCATCCATGTATGATATCTTGATCAAAAATTGATTCAAAGTTGAGGATGAATAGTGATGTGAATAGTAAACTCATAAGATCTTGATTTGTTTTGGTGTTTTTAGGTTTGATTAGCTTAGTTAAGGAGCAAGGAAGGATATAACATCCATATATAGCCTTTGTTAAGATCCAAGGAAGGTATAACACTTCTTTCTTTTTAAGATTTTTGCTTGATCTAGTAGGTAGAAGTGTTTGATTAGAACCATGTTAAGATAAAGCATGTATGCATGATTTTAAGCATGTTCAATGATTGATTTGTGGATGAACTTGTGAAATAGAGGGTGACCTTATTTGGACAGTTAAATGATAGTATAAACTTGAGTTTGATTGGTGGTTGGTTGATGGTTGATTGTAGTGTGGATGAGTGTTTGAAAAACACGGGAAGTACACATAAGCGTCGTTACCATGTCGGATTTTACTTAGGTAGTTTAGACAGAAACCATGACTGCAAAACAGGGCATAAACTTGAGGTTTCTGTCCATGAGCATGTAGGCTCTGTTTCCTAGATTACTTTGGCGAAAGAATCGTATCGTTTTGATTTACGGTTTAGGAATAGCGTCCATTTTAGTAAAAGCGGTTTCGCGTAACGAGATAGTTCATTGTATGAACTTTGAGATAGGGATCAAGCCCTTTAAAATTGGAATTGGATTGAGATATTAAAATGGATACTAGTATGTATAATAAGGAAAGGAATCCTAGAAGAGTTCGAGTTAAAAATATGAGTTGGTAATTTTATAAAAATACGCGAACTAAAGTTGCGCGAGTGAAATACCTTTAAGAGGATGGTTTAAAACAAGGAGTTAGTAAATGAAAAGTACTTGGGATTTGTTAATGGTTTTCACCCAAGATTTTGACTTAAGAGTTACGGAATGTTATGAGGTTATAGATGACCAAGAGCGAGACAATTGATGTTCGTTAATAGAACGTTAGTGCTTAAGTTAAATGCACTTTAAATGATTAAGCCAGGGGACTGATCGGGTATTTCTTGTTCATAGATTTCCCGGCAAGTTCTCAAACCCGTAACAACCAAGGACCCGAGGCAAGTTTTCTCATTCCATGCTATGTTTTAAAGTACCATATTCTGATGATGCATATGATAGATGCACATTTTCAAATGTAATATATGCATACGATATTATGCATGTTTTCAAACCGTACATCGTATATGGAAGTGTTTGGATTTTAAACTATGAAGATGTTAATATGCATATGATAGATGCATACTTTCAAATGTATTATATGCATACAATATTATGAAAGTTTTCAAACCCTATACCATATAATGATGCTGTTGTGATATATGTTGTGGTATCGCTATATATGCTGCTTTATGTTGTGAAATGACTTAATGACTGTTTTCGCTTTTAATAAAAAGCGGTATAAGGTATAAGGTTTATATGCTAGCTAAGTACTAGATATATACCAAGGTTAAGGATTAAAGATTCTAAGTATAGAGTACTTGTACGATGGTTTTAAAAACTTAGACCGGGAGTCAAATTATTATTTTGTTTTAAACTACTGTCAGGAACTGGAAGGTTCCAGGGACGGTTATACTTTAAGGGTATATTAAATATTCCAATATCTATATAATTGGATATTTAAGGCGAGATATTTAAATAATATTATAATATATATTATTTGAATATTATTTAATTAAGTGAATATTATTTTGAATATTCACTTAAGTGTTTTATATTGAATAATAATTCAATATTTATTATTTGAATATTATTTAAATAAGTGAATATTATTTTGAATATTCACTTAAGTGTTTTATATTGAATAATAATTCAATATTTATTATTTGAATATTATTTAAATAAGTGAATATTATTCTGAATATTCACTTAAGTGTTTTATATTGAATAATAATTCAATACTTATTATTAAAGGATTTTAGACTTAAAGAATATTATTTATGAATATTCATTTGAGGATTATTGACTTTAAGAATATTATTGTGAATATTCGTTTGGGGATTACTTAATGAATATTATTTTCAAATATTCATTTGAGGGTTACTTACTTAATGAATATTATTTTCAAATATTCGTTTAAGGTTACTTATTTAATAAGTATTGTTAAGTATTTTCAAATAAAAAGGAGGTTCCCATAACACTGTTTTCCATTTAAATCTGTCTTTTAAGAGGATTTAAATGCTCGCTCAACTACCAAAAATATGGGAAACCTGATTTAAGTGACTGCTGCTCTTTTTAAACTCTCAACTTAAAACTGTCAAGGGACAGATATTTTCTCGGAGCAATTTAATTGCTGCAAGTCAAATGTTGTGTTACCACCTCAACGATCGAGGGGTAAATTGATGGAACAAGTCGATATCCATTAACAAGCATCGCTTGGGAAATATTGGAGACTCTTCCTTTCCAAACCTAGATATAACTACTTAGTGGAGTTGTATCAACAAGTATTACACTTGGGGAAAGGAGGGACAATCTTTACGTTTCAGAGTCATGGATTTCATCTGAACGGTTACAAAGTCTTTGACAAATAATTGTACTTGGGGAAAACAGGATTAACTTCCATTTCCCGTGACGTTGATTTTCATCCGGGGGCTGGAATTAACTCGTACTCGGCAATGAAACAGGTGCCCGTATAGTACGAATCCATGTTCGGCAATGAAACAGGTGCCCGTATAGCATGAAGCGTCCAAATGCGGCCAGGGTGATAACCGAATAGGAAGTCGTCCTTCTACTAGTAGAAAAGTTAAGTTGCGATATAACGGCTGATCACCGTGTGTATCATGTATTCCAGTATATTCCCTTCTTCCACTTGGAATTGTGCTGCACATTGTAACGAAAGCCTAGGTGCTGAGTTACCGATAATGTGACATAAATTGAACAATGATGTTCCGTGGATAGTATTTGAACTACATTGCATGTTCTGACGAAAAGAGTATCCAATATATCATTCTATATACGAATGAGGTTTTAAAAGCTTTCAGCTATGATATCAGCCCACATATATGTTTAAGCTACTATATCTGATTGTCGAGCTATAATGCTCATTCTTGCTTCCTTTACAAAAGGTGTTCATTACTGATATTCTACAGTATTTTGAACAATATGAGATATCTAAATAGATATGTGAGTATATATGTTGAAAAGGTATTTAAGATATACAGTATATTGAACTGTATAGTATTTTGAATCAATGGATAGGCTTTAAGCCTTGATTCCATTATTTGATATCTATTTTAAAAGATATGTTTTGAATCTTGGTTCATTATATCGATACCAAGGATTCCTAAATGAATTACGAAAAGTAATTGAGTATGATTATAAGTCATACGGTATTTTGAACGGTATACTATTTTGGGGTCGAACCCTAGTAGTTTTTAAATATAGGTCCCATATGGATTACCTACCTGAATGGTTTAAAGATTTAAACTGGGATAGATTTCTTGCTGAGCGCTATTAGCTCATTCTTGCTTTATTAATACTTTCAGCATGAAGAAAACATTGCCGATTCACCTCGTGTTACGAGAGCAAGGGAATGGAGAGACCACCCTTGAGTTAGTTCAGCAAGATGGATACTGTCGGATTTAGCAGAACAGCTGTAGACTGAGTTAGTAAGAATTGTTTTTGAATAGGTTTGTATTATTAAACCTTGTATAGAATTGTGAGGTCTATTATTGTAACTTCAGGTAGAGGTTGTAAATAATAGATGAGATCCTGGATAGTACATTTGAGTTGTAATAACAAATGTTACTTATTGTTGCTCATTTCCAAGGCTATAACTTGTGTGTGTGCGCGTAAGTGATTGGGGTCTTTTGGAGTTATATTATTAGAATGTTGTAAGTAATACAGGTATTGTATAATTGATGGAGCGTGACAACCCAGATTCCTGACCCCGGGTCTGGGGGTGTTACAGAAATGGTATCAGAGCGTTAAGTTATAAACTTGGATATGAGAGTGTTAAGAGTTATAAGTGAGAGAATGACGTGAGGACTCATATAGAGTTCGTTAAGTGGACTACCGGTGGTAGTGCCATTGAGGATGTTAATACTAAAGAGTTTAGTTGGGGACTTATCGGAGGACCGATAGGACCGTTGAAGATCATCATAATGATGAGAAGGACGTTTAGAATTGTACACGGATTATCAAAGAGATGAAGATAAGACGCGGAGCAAAGTCTCGGTCGTAGTTGAGGTAAGGTCGGAATGGCCAATACCAATGGATAACTTGACTTAATAAGAACCTAAGTGTTGTAGTTCATCATAGTTTGCCACGGGAAGGCAGCACATGTGAAGATTGAGACGTTTATAGTCATTTACGCGATCCGAATTACTAAATTGCGTGGACTAGTTAAGGCATTATCTTGTGTATAAGATCCAATCCTTGAGAACAACGATTCCACCAAAGTTGGTGTCTTTTCCGTCGATGGGTATTTTTTTACCTAAGAGGAAGACTGTTGCGTACACGTAGTACCAGAACGTTATCGTGAGACGAACGTGCTAAATCGCATCGCGAGTATATTTCGTACGATAGGCCATGATGGCTCAACTCGGAAATCAAAGATATGAAGAATGGATAGCGTGATTCTAATGAAGACACGTATGGTTGCGACAAGAAATGCGACAATCTCAGGACCTACGAGGGATGAGACCTATGGTGGCCTGGGGTTTGATTCGTTCGATACGATTGGTGATAAGAAATTACACATACATTAATGGACCTTCATCTTTTGTGGATGTGTTGATGCAGTCGTATGAGGCACAATCTCTGAACGATTATCGGGGAATGGCGAATATGTTCGAACTCCCAACCTGATTGCGAATCTGTACGATTTTGAGGTACCGTTGGTTAGTTCCCTAAGCCATAAAGGAAGAAAGATAAGATCATCCTCGTGCGGGTGATGTTAGAAATTATGATGACCATTGACTTCTTGGTATCTACTTGATGGTACACTCCTTAATCTAAAACTGTTCATGCCCGTGTTACCTTGAATAATTCATGTCAGGTAACCCTTTTAGTTTCCTACTTCAACTTGGGATGCAACCAACAATTGTTAAATATTCATTTATTTCTTCATAATTGGACTCCTCAGTCGAGTTCATAAATATCTATCTATTTGTTTAAACATAGATGATATATATTTCAGAGACTACTCATGAATTCTTTTCTTCGGTTAAGAAGGGATTTGCACATCAGACGTTGAAATCGTAGAAAGGATATCAATTTGATATTGATATTCCGAATTCAATTCTATCGGAGAATTTGACAAAGTTTATGTACGGAGACACCTTTGGGTGGACCGTTTCACTGATGAGAAATGTTTGGTGGGAGGTGATCGATTGTTCCGATACCGAGAACCATCTATTCAGACCCTATATTCTATTCAAGGGTTATAATTACCTTGTTCGTCCCAAACTTATTTACTCTTCTTTTCAATTCATTATCCGAGTAGTCAAAATTTTGCTTTCTTTCTTTCTTTGACTACGATGTCGAGATTTTGTACTAATAAATTGAAAATGGCTACTTGTATGTGCCATTATGAGTGACTAGTTAATTGTTCTAACTAGTTGAAATTTTAATGATATGATGAAAATCTAGCTAATTATCCTAGCTAGATGCTGCGTCCCAAACTAATCGAACTAGCAAATTTTGTTCAGCTAGTTGTTAATGTTTATTGAAATGAACTAGTTATTGTATCACTAAGTTCAACTTTCGGTCAAATTTATATAAGTGAATTCACGATGCATTTGTATGTAGTGAAGTATGGTGGGAAGATTTTCAAACGATAATTTGATTGAGACCTAACCAGGTCGCCCCCTCAGCGAGAATTTTGCAAAGTTTTGTTTTTTTTCTATATATATATAAAGCATTCTGTTTCTTGAAGTATTCTTGGTACCATGCAAGTATTTTCCTTAGTATTTGGAAAAAGAGTGTGTTGAAGCTTAGAGCTAAAACAAATGAGCCCGATAAATTATGAATCGAAGTTTACGAAAATTGCCAAGGTTTGTTTCGCATGATGCGAATTCAGAATAACGAAACGTTTGAAACTACTGATTATGTTGCCTTGGTTAATGAAACGATTGTGATAGAAAGAAGGTAAGAATTCAGATTGTCGGACGAGGGAACGATTGATCTCGAAGGATGTGAAACTTGTTTAGCGACTGTGATGGATACGAAACGGGAAGTACCCAGTGTACATAATATACATGTTGTCAACGAATTCGAGGATTTATATTTCCAGAAGATCTCCAAGGATTATCACCCGATAGAGAAATAAAGTCTGGTATAGAATTAGCTCCAAGAACGGCGCCAGTTTCGAAGGCCCCGTGCCGACTAGCTCCAGCCGAGATGAAGAAATTAGTCGCTCAATTGTAGAAATAGTTAGGGGAAGGAATGATAAGACCAATTACGTCATTGTGGGATACGCCAGTGTTAATTGGTGAAGAAAAAGGGACGACAACATGAGGTTGCGCCTAGACTACCGAGAGCCGAATAGGCTAACGATTAAGAAGTAATACCTCTGCCAAGGATCGATGATTTGTTAGACTAACTACGCGATGCGGTTAAATTTTCGAAGATTGATTTGAGAACTGGATACCACCAATTGAAGATTAAACCCAAGGACGTGCCCAAGACTGCGTTTCACACTAGGAATGGACACTACGAGTTTTAGTGATATCGTTTGGGCCAACGAATGTCTTGCATCTTTCACGGACGTGCTGAATAGACTTTTCAAGAAGTATTTGGACAAGTGTGTCATAGTTTTATCGATGATATTTTAGTCTGCTCCTAGACAGAGGAAGAACACGCAGAACGTTTGAAGACAGTGTTAGAAGCAATGCGGAGAGAAAAGTTTCCAAGAATTAAAGAAGAGACTAGTCACCGCCCTGTGCTGGTACTGCCAGACGGGAATGGAGATTTTGTGATCTATAGCGACGCATCACATAAAGGATTAGGGCGTGTGCTTATGCAGCACGGAAAGGCAATTACGTATTCATCCAGTCAATTAAAGGGATATGAATTTAGATACCCTACGTATGACTTAGAATTGGCAGCGATAGTTTTCGCTTTAAAGATTTGGAGGCACTAATTGTATGGAAAGAAAAAAAATGCGAGATTTATACAAATCATAAGAGCATTAGATACACTTTCCCAGAAAGAACTTACCATGAGGATTGAAAAGGTAGCTAAAGCTAATCAAGGATTATGATGGTGGGATTCCTTACCACCCAGGGAAGGCCAATGTGGTGGCCGATGCCCTTAGTCTGAGAGACTTAAGATGATAACATCATCGGATAAAGTTAATCCAAGGATTTGAGAAAATGGAATTTGAGGTTAAAATAACCGGAAATGGTACTGAGAGACTATTTGAGATTGCAATGCAACCGGAATTGCTACAGAAAATACAGTTATGTCAAGAACGAATGACAAGTGAAGGTAGGAAGTCAATGTTGGAGAAAGCATTAAAGACTGAGAAAGATAATAGAGGAATCATAAGGTATTTTTACCAAGTTGGGATTCCTAATGATCAAGAGATAAAGGATGCTAATTTTCAGAAAGACTAATAAGAAGAACTGAAAGGATGAAGTTTGAAGTTAAGAGTACAACAAGGATTATTTAAAAGTCTTGATTGAGCCTGAATAAATTAAGGAATAAAGATCTGTCATAAAGAGACAGCTACGCGGAGAGTACCAAAAAGGTAAAGAAAGTTAAGGAAATGTTATAAGTGGCCGGATAAATAAAAGGATTTATCGATTGGCAAACGAATATTGGATATGTCAGAAAATGAAGGCAGAACAAAGACCTAGTTGACTATCAGAGTTAGTAGAGATTCCTGATTAGGAATGTAATTTTACTATAATGGATTCTGTGATAGGATCAACAAGAATCGAGTTGGACTATGACGTCAATTGAGCTATAATTGATGAATCAAATGGGTCTACTCATATTTTGTTTTAGCAAAAGATCTTAAATCGAAAATTTGCGAAATAGATAATTGGGTGACGTGGAGTTCCAGTCACCATCGTGTTAGATAAGGACCAGTGATTGAACTCTCGATTCGGGAGGAGTTTTCCAAACATGTTTGGCAACGAGAGTGAGTGTGAGCACTACGTAGGATCCGTAGACCGACGGACCAACCGAAAGAAACATTTTAGAAAACTGAAGTTATGATAAGCGTTGTACCATCGACTGCAAGAATAGTCGGACGTTGATAGAAAATGGGTGTATAAGATTACAACCAGAATTGGCTTATATAAAGCGCCCGGTAGATATCACAGACCGGAATGAGTAAGTGTTGTAAGGAACCAGAGGGTTGAAGAGTCAACCTGGAAACTGGAAGATTCCTATATTGAAAGAGTAACCTCGGTTTTTTTCTTAGATTCCGGGACGGAATCCTTTTAAGTAGGGGAGACTGTAATAACCCCAAATTTTGGACTTAGTTAAAATTTTTTGATGAATAGTAAATGTAATGAATAGTAAATTTGCTAATGGAAAATATTTCAGACCACCCTATATGGAAGACATGGAATGAATGTTTCGAGGTTATATTATTGACGTATAGGAAGAATAAAAGAATGTAAACGAGATCAGAATCAGAAGATTCCCATCCGAGTTTTAAATCACTATTCACTGGACAATCAAGGACGTATTGATTTGATCGTTTTAAGAAAGTACGTGGAATGAGAAATCCATGATCATATCTTAAACCAAGGTGAGAAACCTAAGAATATATGTTAGACAAAGGTAATGGGAGGATAAAGGAAGTACCCTAGCTTTGGTACAGAGAAACGTCTTTAGAACCACTGGAAACTATCGCGAAACAAAAGCGTAATAAATTATGGATTAAACCCTAACCAAAGGAGGAGTATTATATGAGATCATCAAGTGCAATATATAAAAGAATTGAGGATGCAAAGGATGACATAATCATGATGCAAGGGGATGACATAAGCATGACAAGTGATGACAAGGTGATGAATCACCACCTTGTCACCACTTTCACCACAACCACAAGCTCAAAATAGCCTTGTCATTGATGACCAAACTTGTTATTAGCCACACAAATCAGATGACAAAGTCTTGAGGTTAATTAGACAAAGCCAAAAGAAAAGAAAAACAAAAGAAAACAAATCAAGAAGAGAAGTATTCTTGAAAGAAACCATTCGGCTATTTCATGTTCTTCCAAGGCTTAAAACTTTTGCTCCAACTTCCACTCAACCATAATTCTTGATCTTGGGCTCTAAATCACCCCCTTCCAATATCCAAGGTAGATCTCTAATCTTAGCCTCATCCATGTATGATAGCTTGATAAAAAATTGATTCAAAGTTGAGGATGAATAGTGATGTGAATAGTAAACTCATAAGATCTTGATTTGTTTTGGTGTTTTTAGGTTTGATTAGCTTAGTTAAGGAGCAAGGAAGGATATATAATCCATATATAGCCTTTGTTAAGATCCAAGGAAGGTATAACACTTCTTTCTTTTTAAGATTTTTGCTTGATCTAGTAGTTAGAAGTGTTTGATTAGAACCATGTTAAGATAAAGCTTGTATGCATGATTTTAAGCATGTTCAATGATTGATTTGTGGATGAACTTGTGAAATAGACGGTGACCTTATTTGGACAGTTAAATGATGGTATAAACTTGAGTTTGATTGGTGGTTGGTTGATGGTTGATTGTAGTGTGGATGAGTGTTTGAAAAACACGGAAAGTACGCATAAGCGCCGTTACCATGTCGGATTTTACTTAGATAGTTTAGACAGAAACCATGACTGAAAAACAGGGCATAAACTTGAGGTTTCTGGCCATGAGCATGTAGGCTCTGTTTCCTAGATTACTTTGGCGAAAGAATCGTATCGTTTTGATTTACGGTTTAGGAATAGCGTCCGTTTTAGTAAAAGCGGTTTCGCGTAACGAGATAGTTCATTGTATGAACTTTGAGATAGGGATCAAGCCCTTTAAAATTGGAATTGGATTGAGATATTAAAATGGATACTAGTATGTATAATAAGGAAAGGAATCCTAGAAGAGTTCGAGTTAAAAATATGAGTTGGTAATTTTATAAAAATACGCGAACTAAAGTTGCGCGAGTGAAATACCTTTAAGAGGATGGTTTAAAACAAGGAGTTAGTAAATGAAAAGTACTTGGGATTTGTTAATGGTTTTCACCCAAGATTTTGACTTAAGAGTTACGGAATGTTATGAGGTTATAGATGACCAAGAGCGAGACAATTGATGTTCGTTAATAGAACGTTAGTGCTTAAGTTAAATGCACTTTAAATGATTAAGCCAGGGGACTGATCGGGTATTTCTTGTTTATAGATTTCCCGGCAAGTTCCCAAACCCGTAACAACCAAGGACCCGAGGCAAGTTTTCTCATTCCATGCTATGTTTTAAAGTACCATATTCTGATGATGCACATTTTCAAATGTAATATATGCATACGATATTATGCATGTTTTCAAACCGTACATCGTATATGGAGGTGTTTGGATTTTAAACTATGAAGATGTTAATATGCATATGATAGATGCATGCTTTCAAATGTATTATATGCATACAATATTATGCAAGTTTTCAAACCCTATATCATATAATGATGCTGTTGTGATATATGTTGTGGTATCGCTATATATGCTGCTTTATGCTGTGAAATGACTTAATGACTGTTTTCGCTTTTTATAAAAAGCGGTATAAGGTATAAGGTTTATATGCTAGCTAAGTACTAGATATATACCAAGGTTAAGGATTAAAGACTCTAAGTATAGAGTACTTGTACGATGGTTTTAAAAACTTAGACCGGGAGTCAAATTATTATTTTGTTTTAAACTACTGTCAGGAACTGGAAGGTTCCAGGGACGGTTATACTTTAAGGGTATATTAAATATTCCAATATCTATATAATTGGATATTTAAGGCGAGATATTTAAATAATATTATAATATATATATCATTTGAATATTATTTAATTAAGTGAATATTATTTTGAATATTCACTTAAGTGTTTTATATTGAATAATAATTCAATATTTATTATTTGAATATTATTTAAATAAGTGAATATTATTTTGAATATTCACTTAAGTGTTTTATATTAAATAATAATTCAATATTTATTATTTGAATATTATTTAAATAAGTGAATATTATTTTGAATATTCACTTAAGTGTTTTATATTGAATAATAATTCAATATTTATTATTTGAATATTATTTAAATAAGTGAATATTATTCTGAATATTCACTTAAGTGTTTTATATTGAATAATAATTCAATACTTATTATTAAAGGATTTTAGACTTAAAGAATATTATTTATGAATATTCATTTGAGGATTATTGACTTTAAGAATATTATTGTGAATATTCGTTTGGGGATTACTTAATGAATATTATTTTCAAATATTCATTTGAGGGTTACTTACTTAATGAATATTATTTTCAAATATTCGTTTAAGGTTACTTATTTAATAAGTATTGTTAAGTATTTTCAAATAAAAAGGAGGTTCCCATAACACTGTTTTCCATTTAAATCTGTCTTTTAAGAGGATTTAAATGCTCGCTCAACTACCAAAAATATGGGAAACCTGATTTAAGTGACTGCTGCTCTTTTTAAACTCTCAACTTAAAACTGTCAAGGGACAGATATTTTCTCGGAGCAATTTAATTGCTGCAAGTCAAATGTTGTGTTACCACCTCAACGATCGAGGGGTAAATTGATGGAACAAGTCGATATCCATTAACAAGCATCGCTTGGGAAATATTGGAGACTCTTCCTTTCCAAACCTAGATATAACTACTTAGTGGAGTTGTATCAACAAGTATTACACTTGGGGAAAGGAGGGACGATCTTTACGTTTCAGAGTCATGGATTTCATCTGAACGGTTACAAAGTCTTTGACAAATAATTGTACTTGGGGAAAACAGGATTAACTTCCATTTCCCGTGACGTTGATTTTCATCTGGGGGCTGGAATTAACTCGTACTCGGCAATGAAACAGGTGCCCGTATAGTACGAATCCATGTTCGGCAATGAAACAGGTGCCCGTATAGCATGAAGGGTCCAAATGCAGCCAGGGTGATAACCGATAGGAAGTCGTCCTTCTACTAGTAGAAAAGTTAAGTTGCGATATAACGGCTGATCACCGTGTGTATCGTGTATTCCAGTATATTCCCTTCTTCCACTTGGAATTGTGCTGCACATTGTAACGAAAGCCTAGGTGCTGAGTTACCGATAATATGACAGAAATTGAACAATGATGTTCCGTGGATAGTATTTGAACTACATTGCATGTTCTGACGAAAAGAGTATCCAATATATCATTCTATATACGAATGAGGTTTTAAAAGCTTTCAGCTATGATATCAGCCCACATATATGTTTAAGTTGCTATATCTGATTCTCGAGCTATAGTGCTCATTCTTGCTTCCTTTACAAAAGGTGTTCATTACTGATATTCTACAGTATTTTGAACAGTATGAGATATCTAAATAGATATGTGAGTATATATGTTGAAAAGGTATTTAAGATATACAGTATATTGAACTGTATAGTATTTTGAATCAATGGATAGGCTTTAAGCCTTGATTCCATTATTTGATAGCTATTTTAAAAGATATGTTTTGAATCTTGGTTCATTATATCGATACCAAGGATTCCTAAATGAATTACGAAAAGTAATTGAGTATGATTATAAGTCATACGGTATACTATTTTGGGGTCGAACCCTAGTAGTTTTTAAATATAGGTCCTATATGGATTACCTACCTGAATGGTTTAAAGATTTAAACTGGGATAGATTTCTTGCTGAGCGCTATTAGCTCATTCTTGCTTTATTAATACTTTCAGCATGAAGAAAACATTGCCGATTCACCTCGTTTTACGAGAGCAAGGGAATGGAGAGACCACCCTTGAGTTATTTCAGCAAGATGGATATTGTCGGATTTAGCAGAACAACTGTAGACTGAGTTAGTAAGAATTGTTTTTGAATAGGTTTGTATTATTAAACCTTGTATAGAATTGTGAGGTCTATTATTGTAACTTCAGGTAGAGGTTGTAAATAATAGATGAGATCCTGGATAGTACATTTGAGGTGTAATAACAAATGTTACTTATTGTTGCTCATTTCCAAGGCTATAACTTGTGTGTGTGTGTGTAAGTGATTGGGGTCTTTTGGAGTTATATTATTAGAATGTTGTAAGTAATACAGGTATTGTATAATTGATGGAGCGTGACAACCCAGATTTCTGACCCCGGGTCTGGGGGTGTTACAAGTTTGATCCAATGGATTGCTCTCCTGCTAAAACACCCATGTCAACTGCCACTAAACTTGAATTGAATACTAAGGAAAAATCTGTGGACATTTCAAGTTATAGAGGCATGGTAGGCTCACTTCTATATTTAACAGCTAGTAGACCTGGTATTATGTTTGCTACATGTCTTTGTGCTAGATTTCAGGCTGATCCTAGAGAGTCTCACTTAATTGCTATAAAGAGAATTTTCAGATATCTCAAGGGAACACCAAACCTTGCCATTTGGTACCCTAAAGAATCTGGTTTTGATCTAATTGGTTATTCAGATGCAGACTATGCAGGTTACAAGATTGACAGAAAAAGTACTACAGGCACCTACCAATTTCTAGGAAACAAGCTTGTGTCGTGGTTCATTAAGAAGCAAAACTCTGTCTCTACCTCTACAGCTGAGGCAGAATACATTGTTGCTGGAAGTTTTTGTGCACAGATAATGTGGATGAAAAATCAACTAATAGACTATGGTCTAATAGTTAATAAGATTCCAATATTTTGTGACAACACTAGTGCAATTGCCATGACTGAGAATCCAGTGCAACACTCAAGGACCAAGCACATTGACATTAAGTATCATTTCATCAGGGAACATGTGATGAATGGTACTGTGGAACTTCATTTTGTTCCAAGTGAGCAGCAAATTGCAGAAAGTTTTACAAAGCCACTTGATGAATCAACATTCTCAAGGTTGGTAAGTGAGCTAGGAAT
This sequence comes from Heracleum sosnowskyi, assembly GCA_030848705.1. Taxonomy (NCBI): domain Eukaryota; kingdom Viridiplantae; phylum Streptophyta; class Magnoliopsida; order Apiales; family Apiaceae; genus Heracleum; species Heracleum sosnowskyi. Next base: position 67,129,460 of record CM061243.1, read on the forward strand.
GCTTAACTACTCTCAATCTATTTAAATGTCTGATGATTTGGAATGCAGCCAGTGTCAACATGATTTTCATGAGAATTAGAACTCTCTGAAAAAGAAGAATTTTGCCTAAGTCAAAATTTCTCCTTCTACGGATACCTTCATCCGTTGATGGTCATTTCCGACACTGGATTTTCTTTTTCTACGGATATCATTTTACACCTCTACGGATATCAAATTCCAAGGTAAAATTATATCCGTAGATATTTTAGTTTAATCGTAACCGTTAAAGTCACAATCTTATTCGTAGTTACCTGCGTATAGTACGTGTGTGTAATTACAGTAAATTCGTGACTTTACTTTTCACTCCATTATCTTTAAACAGTTACTTTCTTTCCCAATCAGATAATTTCTTCCAATTATTCTAATTTAATTAGTGAATTATTTTGGGGGAGTATAAATTAAATTTTACTCTCAGCTCATTTTCTTCTACCTTTCTCCAAAAATTCGCTAAGGCAAGAAACCCTCTTTTTCTCTCTAGACTAATTTCTCTCTGCAAGCTCTAAGCTATTACCAATGGCACCAGTAAGCAAAATAATGTCACTCACTAGGTTCATATACGAGAAGAACAATTTCACAGCTCTGGTGGACTTTGAGGAGAAGAGCGCATCATATCACACTATGATGAGGTTCATTCAGAACTGCAGGCTCTCCAAGGCTATGCTCGAAGCCCCCACTCTTTATTTTGAGGTAATTGAAGCCATCTGGGAATTGGCAGTTTTTGATTCTATGAATGCTACAATTACTTTTGTTCTTCAAGGTAAGGAACATGTGATTAATGGTGACATCATTTCTGCTTGCTTGAATTTACCGGATAACAATAGGTTGGAAAAGCATAGTGATACTGATATAGTTAACATGCTGAATATGATTAACTATGCTTTACATACTGATAATCTGAGTAAAATTCAAAGAAAAGGAATGGTCAAAGAATGGAGCTTTTTCTTTGATGCCATTCTAAAGGTGTTTTCTGGTAAGATTAGCAACTATGATGCTGTTATTTCTTCCATGCTAGATATTGCTTACAAGCTTCTTAATAATAGCTTTTTCAACCTAGGATCTCTGATTCTTTATGAATTAGGTGCTAAGTTAGGAAATAAAGCATCTAGAAGTAAGAATGTCTATTATGCTAGATTCTTTATGTTGCTAGCTAACCATGTAGACAGCAACCTGGTGATCCAATTCCCTGCAAACTCCAAGGAGTGTTGGGTTCAAAATAAGAGAGTCCTTGAGGACTTGAATAGGCTGAACCACAACAGGGAAGTTCAATTGGTGTACCCACCAATTTTCAATGCAGCTCAAGAGGCACAGGTGAGTCAGGTAATCTCCTCAACTATTCCTACCTCTGTTATTGTTTCTTTGATTCCTAGTGCCACAATGCAGACTGGAACTGTCCAACGGTCTCCTGCCCAAGTGGTCACCTCAAAAATTCCCAAATCAAAATCTAGAAAGCAAACCTCAGGTGCCTCTCAAAAGGCACATGTTGCAAAAACTACCAAAACCCTTGAGGGGAGTGTGAAGGAGGTAGTGAGAGGTGAGGGAAGGGGTGAACATCAAAGAAACCCCAAGAACAAGGAGGGTGAGATAAGTGTGTCCCAGCCTAGCCACCCTGTGTCTTCTCAAAAAGATGCAGTGGTTGAAAAGGAAAATATCACATCCCTAGTGGCATCCTCCCAAAAGGATGTTACTATTGAAAAGAGTCCCCAACTAGGGACACAGTACAAGAGGGATAGGGACACAAGCAGCCCCACAGATACAACCATGGTCTATTCAAGGAGAAAAAGGTCTAAAAAATCTGGGGTTACACAGGGATCACACACAGTGTCAATGACACCATCTCAAATTCAGTTTGATGTGGCTCCAGCAAATGTGGAGTCACAACCCTATTCTTTAATCATTCAAACTGAAACAGAAACACCAAGCTCACCCACTCTCTTTCTGGATGTGGATATGATTCACACATCACTTCCTGATTCTCCATCTTTGACCTTCTTGGAGAAGCCCCACTCTGAAATTGGTGATCATCATCTCATTGATGATTTGTTGGATCACCAATCTATCATTTCTCAGACTCTGACTCAATCTGTGGCTTTAAATCTCAAGTCAATCTCCACAGATTCAGCGTTAGTCTCCATTTCAAAAGCTACTTCTTTTCCTTTATCTACGGATATTTCTCATCCGTTGACAAGTGTTTGTCTGTCTACGGATATGCCCCAAATCAGCTATCCGTTGACATACACTTCTACTGCCTCTACGACAATTCCTTCCACACTTGCACTTCAAACTTCAAGTATTCCTACTTCAAGTGTGGATGAGTTAGCAGTAGTTCAAACACTTCTAGGCTTGAGGGAAGGGAGTGAAGCCACTGAGAGTGAGAGGCTGGTTTGCAACCAGGCAAAAGGAGAGGAAGAGCAAGAGAGATAGACTATTTCTTCCAGTCTGATAAAAGTGAGCACTGAGAGTTCCACCTTAGTAGGTGACGGTGAGGGTGTGAGAGGTGTGAGCCAGGGGGAGCCCCTGATGCAAGAAAAGAGAGAAAATGAGAGAAAAACAGGTACATGAGAGATAAGGATGGAAGACTCAGCCATTGCAAGTGATTCAATGGATGTCAGTGACGCAGACAGGGAAAGACTGTTCCAACTTGAATACCAAAATGCGTTGGATCAAGTCAACCTGAATGCTGAGACATTTACTCATCCTGATCCAGCCTATCAAGTCTTGGCTGGACAGGGCAATGTGGAGGCAGAAAGGATGTTGAATTTAGTACACACAACTGAATCAATGTCTAGGGCAAAGGAAGCTATTCAGAATCTGCCTCCAGAAGCTGGTGAAGATTTTAGTTATGATGAAGACAGTGATGATTCTGAGAGTGGTGAAGGAGGAGATGAAGACCCCTCCACTCTCCAAGAGATGCCTACTTGGTTGTTCTCCAACTCCTATGACCACAATGACAACAAGTCAGTCATTCTCAGGAATTATCAAAGGGCACGTGATGAAGCTCAAACAACAAATCCACAGCATGTCACCTTAGTTCATAACTTTGTGGCATCACTTCAGCTTTATCAGGCCCACATCCTGCAACAAAGAGCCAACACTGATGATATCAAGAACCATCTGGATGGGGTGAAGGATGCTTTGGAAAGAAGAATTGATATTTTTGCTCCTTCCACATCTCAAAGATGCAAGCAAGACAAGTTGGTAAAGGATGTGGATGCTCTTACTGGGAGAATGGATAAGATGGAGAAGCAAATGGACACCTTCTTGGCTAACCAGAATCTACAGACTCAGCTTCTGCAACAGTTGCTATAGTCAACTGGTGTCACTCAAACCCTTGATGATAACAAAAAGGGGGAGAATTCAAGTAAGGGGGAGAGTGCACAAGTGGTCCTTACAACTCAAGGTGTGCCATCAAGTCAGGGAGAGTCACCTCAAATCATAGTTAATCCAAGTGAGTTTCAACTCACAAAGGTGGTCTCTCCTCAAGCTAAGGATGTCCAAGTTTTTCTCAACTCTGAAAAGCTGATCAAGGAATCCATCTTCCAGGATATGACTTCATCCACAAGCAACCATCCTGTCCACACAACAATTCTGAAGGTCCTCACTCCTGACACCATTGTTCTGCAAAGCAATTATGTTGCTGAACATTCTAGTGTCAAGGAGTTTGAACCTATCTTCAGTGGTAGGACTGGATCACCACCTAAAAATCATGGCAAGAACAAGCTAGAGGTGGACTACCTACTTCCCAAAGATTAGCCCAAGAGCTAGAGAGGGAATTGGAGAAAGAAAGTAGTGAGGTTGTAGAGGAAGAGGCCCCTACTAAGAAGAAAATGAAGAGAAGGAAAACAGTGCCTAAATCCAAGCCCCCTAGATGGAAGAAGAGATCAAATAGGCATGTCTCTCCTGAGAAGGGAGAAGAGAAAAGAGATACATAGAGGAGGATTGTCTTTGAAGATCCTGTCCCAGCTTCAACTCAATCTCAAATCACCTTCCACGGGACTCCTATAGAGTTTAAAGAAGAACCTATTGAGTTTGAAGACCTAGTATTTCCTAAGTTCTTATTTGAGAAAGAAAAGATATCAAAGAAAAGGATACTAGTTAAGAAAGCTCAACAGGGACCAATCATGCTTAATGTTGCACCAAAAGTTGCCAAACCAGTTGAGAACAAGGCAGAATTTTTGTACCTTACAGAGATACAGGAGTACTCCACCATGGATCAATTCCTTGAAGAAGTTTGTGAAATCAGAGGCACAGACCAGTTCAGAGATTTGCCTGAAAGACTAACTTTTGTCTACAAAGGAGGGAATGTGAGAGCATGGCCCCTACAACAAGTGCTCAATGAAGGATACTCTACCTTGGTGAAAGTCTTTTCAGGCTTCAAAAACATAAGGGGGTTTTCTGAGGTTGCTAGGAGTGCCGTGTTAAAAAAGATTGAGGAAATCAGGAGCAGCTGGAGTTCTCCTGATTGTTTGCTGAGGAAGCTGAAGATCCCTTTTAATGGACAAAGAATCCATCTTCAACCTTATTGGATGATGGAATTTGTAATATCCCAAATTTTTGTAATAATTAAAACCTTGATGAATAGTAAATTTCCACTGATGAATAGTAATTTTGCTGATGAAAAGTTTTTCAGACCACACTATGTAGATGACATGGAATGAATGTTTCGAAGTGATATTATTGATGTATAAGGAGAATAAGTGAATGCAAATGCAATCAGAATCAGAATATTCCCATTCGAGTTTTAAATCACTATTCACTGGACAATTAAGGATGTATTGATTTGATCGTTTTAAGAAAGTATGTGGAATGAGAAATACATGATCATATCTTAAACCAAGGTGAGAAACCTAAGATTATATATTAGACAAAGGTAATGGAAGGATAAAGGAAGTACCCTAGCTTTGGTACAGAGAATCGTCTTTAAAACCACTTGAAACTATCGCGAAACAAAAGCTTAATAAATTATGGATTAAACCCTAACCAAAGGAGGAGTATTATATGAGATCATCAAGTGCAATATATAAAAGGATTGAGGATGCAAAGGATGACATAAGCATGATGCAAGGGAATGACATAAGCATGACAAAGTGATGACAAGGTGATGAATCACCACCTTGTCACCACTTTCACCACCACCACACATCCAAAATAGCCTTGTCATTGGTGACAAGCCTTGTTATTAGCCACACAAATCAATTACTAAGTGTTAAAGGTTAATTAGACAAACAAAAGGAAAAGAAAATCAAAGCAAAACAAAAGCAAAAAGAGATGCATTCATGAAGAGCACCATTCGGCTTTTCTTCTTCAACCAAACCCTTAAAAATTTTGCTCCAACTTCCACTCAACCATAAATCTTGATCTTGGCCTCTAAATCACCCTCATCCTATATCCAAGGTAGATCTCTAATCTTAGCCTCATCCATGGATCATAGCTTGGTCAAAAATGGATTCAAAGTTGATGATGAATAGTGATGTGAATAGTAAACTCATAAGATCTTGATTTGTTTTGGTGTTTTTAGGTTTGATTAGCTTAGTTAAGGAGCAAGGAAGGATATATCATCCATATATAGTCTTTGTTAAGCTCCAAGGAAGGTATAAAACTTCTTTCTTTTTAAGATTATGCTTGATCTAGTAGTTAGAAGTGATTGAATGAGAACTATGTTAGAATAAAGCATGTATGCATGATTTTAAGCATGTTTAATGGTTGATTTGTGGATAAACTTATGAATAAGAGTATGACCTTGTTTGGACAGAAAAATGGTAGTATTAGCTTGAGTTTGATTCGTGGTTGGTTGATGGTTGAATTGTAGTTGGATTGAGTGTTTAAAAAACACGGGAAGTACGCGTAAGCGCTGTTACCATGTCGGATTTTACTTAGGTAGTTTAGACAGAAACCATGGTTGAAAAACAGGGCATAAACTTGAAGTTTCTGACCATGAGCATGTAGGCTCTGTTTCCTAGATTGTTTTAGCGAAAGAATCGTTTCGATTTACGGTTTAGGAGAAACGCCCGTTTTAGTGAAAGCGGTTTCGCGTAACTAGATAGTTCATTGTATGAACTTTGAGATAGGGATCAAGCCCTTTAAAATTGGAATTGGATTGAGATATTAAAATGGATACTAGTATGTATAATTAGGAAAGGAAACCTAGAAGGGTTACAGTTAAAAAGATGAGTTGGTGATTTTATAAAAATACGCGAACGAAGGTTGCGCGAGTGAAATACCCTTAAGGGCATGGTTTAAAACAAGGAAATGGTAAAGTAAAAGAACTTGGGATTTGTGAATGGTTTTCACCCAAGCTTTTGACTTAGAAGTTTACGGAATGTCACGAGGTTATAGATGACCAAGAGCGAGACGTTTAATTTTCATTGGTAGAACTGTAGTGCTTGAGTTATAGCACATTAAATGGTTCTAGGGGACTGACTGTAATTGTATATCTTGTTATAGATCGACGTGCACACTCTCAAGCCCCCACTACCACTAGACCTGGCAATTGGACCGTGTCGTGTACTTTCGTGTCGTGTACTTTCGTGTTTTCGTGTACTTAATGTAAAACCCATATTCGACCCGTTTTGGATTCGTGTACTAAATTTGAAACACATATCCAATTCAAAACGTGTCGTGTACTTTACGTGTCGTATTCGTGTACATTAAACAAAAATATAAATATAATTTAATTAAAATTTATATATTATAAAAATATTTTAATTATGTAATTTTTTATGAAATGTGTATTAAATATGTAATACATACAATTTTACAAAAATTTGTAAATATAACTTATATATAAATGTATACTTCTTATATATAAATGTATAACTTACTGCTAATTAGTCGTGAAACTTTTATTTATTGTTCATATGTAATTCCTTATATATTTTCTAAATATGCAATACTATAAATAATATATATTTTTTAAAATTATTTATTTACTTCATTAATTCGTGTACTTTCGTTTCGTGTCGTGTACCTATTGTGAAAACCCAAACCCGACACTAATTATATTCGTGTTTTTTCGTGTTCGTGTACTTTCGTGTTCGTGTACCAAATTTTTGCACCCAAACACTAATTATCCGTGTCGTGTTCGTACCGTGTTCACGTGTCGTGTATCAAATTGCCAGCTCTAACTACCACACCACCAAGACCCCAAGGCAAGTTTTCAAACCCTATACCATATAATGATGCTGTTGTGATATATGTTGTGGTATTGCTATATATGCTGCTTTATGTTGTGAAATGACTTATAAACTGTTTTCGCTTTTTAATAAAAAGCGGTATAAGATATAAGGTTTATATGCTAGATAAGTACTAGATATAAACCAAGGTTAAAGGTTAAAGACTCTAAGTATAGAGTACTTGTACGATGATTTTAAAACTTAGACCGGGAGTCAAATTATTATTTTGTTTTAAACTACTGTCAAAAGCTGGAAGGTTCCAGGGACAGTTATATTTTAAAGATTTATTAAATATTCCAATATCTACATTATGGGATATTTAAGGTGGGATATTTAAATAATATTATAATAAATATTATTTGAATATTATTTAATTAAGAGAATATTATTTTGAATATTCACCTAAGAGTTTATATTGAATAATAATTCAATATTTATTAATTGATTATTATTTAATTAAGTGAACATTATTTTGAATATTCACTTAAGTAGTTTATATTGAATAATAATTCAATACTCATTATTTGAAGATTATTTAACTAAGTGAATATTATTCTGAATATTCACTTAGGTGGTTTTATATTGAATAATAATTTAATATTTATTATTTGGGTATTTATTAAATATTCCAAATATGATTTAAAATCATAGAACCTTATTATATGATCAAAGGTTCTATTATTTACACAAAAATATAACTTTCTGATTTTTCAGAAAAGGTATTAAAATTAGAGATTCCCAACTATTATCTTAAGATAGTTAAAGGTAATTAAATGCGAATAGTATTTTTCCAACTCATCGAAAACTGGGAATCTAGTTCAAGAATTCGAGGACAGAGTTTTACTTCCACTGTTCCTCTAGAATACTTATAACTAGGGGATGGCTCCCCCATTTAAGTAGAGTATTTCAAACTCGCTGAACTCTGAAATTTCAATAAACTCCCTGGTCATGATTTCAAAATACGTAGTAATCATCGTTAGTTTCGTTGACTAATGTCAACCCACACTTTGACTTACTCCTTTCAATAACTCTGGAGTAAGGTGTTCTAAACGGTTACAAAGTTGTGACGAGTATTCGTACTTGGGAAATATGGAATTAAATTCCGATTTCCGTTTCATTAATATTTTTCATCATGGGAATTGGAAAGGCCTACAAGGCAATAAAATAGGTGCCGGGGTAGTGCCAAATTTATCAAGGATTTCCCGGTGATGAAATAGGCGCCGAGGTAGTGATCTCTTGAGTGCTAAGGCTTGCCCGGTGACGAAATAGGCACCGAGGTAGTGATCTCTTAGTACAATGGCCCATATGCGGTCAGGGTGATAACCGAACAGGAAGTCGTCCTTCTACTAGTAGAAAAGAAAAGTTACAATACAACGGTTGATCACCGTGTGTCGAGTGTTCCAGTACATTCCCTTCTCTCCAATTGGAGTTGAGCTGCACATTGTAACAAAATCCTAGGCGCTGAGTTACTGATAATGTGACAGTAATGAGTAATGATGTTCCTCATACAGTAGTCGTACTGTATGATATGTTTTGACGAAAAGAGAAATAAATATATCATTCTATATACGAATGAAGTTTTAAAGGTTTTCCTTTATGATATAAGCTTACTTATATGCTTATGCTGTATTGTATTATTGCTGGGCTGAGTGCTCACTCTTGTTTTTTCTTTCTATATATATATATATATATATATCACAACACAACAGCTAGAGTAGATGGCCAGGATTCGTCGTACCGCTTGGAAGCGCGTCAGGGACATACAGGCCGCCTGTAGCATGGTTGTTACAGTTGATCAGGTAGAAGTACTGAGTTGGTTCGGAGTGTAACTCTGGTTGCTCCGGTTTAATTATAAGTATCACTTATGTATATTGTTATATCATAAATTTATACAGGAGAATAGGGTTTGACTATCTAAAGATGGTCAAACGAATAAAAGAGCTGGATGATAAGAGTACTATGAACTCATGAAAAATAGGGAAATGTCCAAGGTGGGGCATCAAGGCCAACTTGGAGCGCCAAAATGGAGCGCCAAGTTGGAGCGCCAAGATAGAACAAGGAAGGAGTAGGGATGTTTGTGCATGAGGAAGGTAGGTGTGCCAGAGGACTATGAAACACCAAGTTGGCGCGCCAACTTGGAGGTGATATGAAAGGTGAACATGATATTGGCTAAGAGTCCAGATGTGATTAAGCTTGTCTATGCATTCAAAGGGTTTTTTGTTCCTGTATTCTGACAAGTTATCCTTGTTGGGGGAGTAAGATACACCTGGTGCGACGATAACTTTGGAGAACTTACCCTGTAGTCTGATGGGTTGTCCTCATCGGGGGGTAAGGATCAGCTGGTACATTTGAGGCAAGTCATGACTTTTCCCTGCGACTGATGATTGATGTGGTAGTTGGTAGCGGTTGATGTTAGCTCCGATAGTTAGGGCTAATGTTGTATCCGTGAAGGCATAGTCATAGTCGAGCCTTGGGGTCATCGGCTAGGTTTCATCGTACGGGCTCTCCTTAGTGGGCTTGGATGTATATTTCGTGATAAGAAAGGAGTTCTAGTCCGACATGGACTATGCTTGATGCTTATCCTAGAGGAGACCTATCTCTAGTAGACTTAGGACCCTTGTAGTCCGGCCAAGGAGTTCTATCTCTAGTGGACTTAGTATCCTTGTTCTACTAGAACTACGTGAAGCTTGATCCCTATAAATATAGGGTACGTAGGCACATTAAAGGGGTTGGACGTTGAGAGCTCAGAGAGACCACCATAACTCCTTTGATCTCAGCTTCTTAAAAACATAATGACCACCACTCTCCGGCGATTATTCCGTCATTGAACCACCATCATAGATCTTAGTTTTGGTATATAACCTCAAATTTTGTTATCACAAATTCCTCCGTTAACAAATTGGCGCTAGAAGGAGGGGCTGAATAAGATCATCATCTAGGAGGAAAGATGTCTCAAAACCGTGAGGGAAGTACTCATGAAGAAGGAAGTTTTTACTCGGAGGGTTACGGAGAAGATGAACCCTATGTTCCGGTAACCCCAACGGATCCGGCCCATGCTCCTGGAAATCGACCTCCGGTGTTGATTAGTAACACGGATCTTATGGATGAGCTTCACCGTATGGGCGCAACTGTAAGAAGTTTTGATGCTAGGTTGAAGGCGGTCGAATATCGAAGGACTCGACATGGTTCATATGGCCGAGGAGGACGACGCATGGAAGGAGAGCCTGCTGGGCGCACTACAGCCGCCAGAGTGGGAAAAGGCGCAAACTATCCCGGTGTTGGGAGGCGACCATCTATCACTCCGCGAAGGTTAGACTTTGGAGAGACTGAGCCTATTGTTGAATTCCCGGAGGATAGTCAAATGATACCTGAAACCCTCGAGTCACCACGAGCTCCCCCGGTGTTGGATGCTACGGCGCGTCCGAGTTGCGTGCAGGGTAATCAACTTAATACTGGGCAAAGGTTATTGGCTATGATGGACCTCATGGGTGTGAAGCTGACTTGTGAGGAGATAAAAGAATTACTTTTGGAAAAGGAGAAGGAGCAAGGTAGGCACCAAACTAATGTTTCCGAGCCATATGGAAGGAGGGAGATACCTGTAGGAGGGCAAATTATACGTGGAGGATATCATGGATGAGGTTCTCGAGGAGGGGGCAACCGAGGACGAGGGCATGAGAATTCAGGAAGACAGATTGACAAGTTTCCATCAAAAGAACCCATCATTGTCCCAATACCTTCACATAGTGCAACTAGTGAAGCGAGGAAAAATCAAAGTCAAAATCATCAAGACGCTTTGGAAGTTCCAAATCTAACGCCGCCACAAGTAAGTCAACCTATCCCAGGTAATACTCAAACTCCTTTATTGCATGATAATCAAACTATTGCTATGCCTACCCCCCGCAAGTCTCTGTGCAACTCACACCTCCTATCATTACACAAACACCTCCGATCGTGAGTATACCATCTTCTGTGCTGGTAAGCTTTGGCGTGCCTACTCCACCCGTGGCAAACACATTCCTGGGAGGAGGGCTGCCCAGTGGAATCCAAAATGTTCCGGGGCTAGGTGACGTCAATGTTGGTGATATAAGGAAGCTGCTAGCACATTTGGAGGGTGGAGCTGGTTCTTTTTCCACCAAAGTGACATCTCCATTCTCCGTTGCTGTGAAAGATGCTCTATTACCAATGGGATATCGAAACACAACAGCTGACCTTCGTTTTCATGGAAACTCTGATCCAAAGGAATTCTTGGGGTGTTTCAATATTGAGATGCATATGTACCAGGTCCCGAACTTGGCCAGGTGTTGTTTGCTAGCTGCGACTTTCAGAGATAGTGCTCAACAATGGTTTCAAAAATTGGGAAGTGAGGTGATAACCTCTTGGGAACAAATGCAGGCGATGTTTTTGACACAGTTCCAAGCAGCAGTCAAGTACTCTCCTCCAGTTACCTCCTTGGCAAACATTAAGCAATGGGAGGGAGAAACCTTGAATGCATATTTTAAGAGGTTTAGTGCAGAGGCGGCAGGAGTTAGAGGGGCAACAGATGAGACTTTAAAGAATTTCTTAATTGCTGGCTTGAGAGTGGGAACTGACTTCTGGAAGCATCTACAAGGTAAGGATCCGGCTACATTGGCAGAATTATTTTCTCAGGCAGAGTCGTATGAGAGGGTAGAACAGTCATTGGCCGACAACAAAAAAGGTGAGGTATATGGAACCAATAAGGGCAGAAATAAAAGGAAAGATCGATCACCAAGTCCAGACTACAGGGCACGAGGACGAAGCCCGAACCGGGTAAATATTACTAATGAGAAGAGAGGACGGGAACCCTTTCTAGGTCAAGACAGAAGGTCAGGGTCTTATACGCCGCTTGCTGCATCTATTGAACACATATATGAAGTGACCAAGGACAGGGTGATATACAGAAAACCAGCACCTTTGAATTCTTTCCAAAGCAAGGACAAAGGAAGATATTGTGAGTATCATCAATCTACCGGTCATAACACCCATGAATGTAGACAGCTCAAGGATGAAATCGAACTCTTAATCAAAGATGGGTACTTAACGGAGTGGGTAAAAAAGTACCGGGTTGATCATCCCATGGAAAAAAGGGGTATAGGTCGTACTTCGGCCGACGATGACAAGGAAAGGCAAGAGGGGTCAAAATTTGTTAGAGAAGGAAGTATCCGCACCATAGTAGGAGGACCACACATTGCAGGTGATAGAAATAAGGCGATGGAAAGATATGCAAGGGAGACCAAAACTGCCCCAATGACAAATGTGAATCGGTTGGATCAGCGTCCGCCTAAGCTGTTTCGGGGAGAAGCGGCAGATATAACGTTTTATGAGAAAGATACAAGATGGGTTCATCATCCCCATAATGATGCGTTGGTGGTCACGGTGGGGATTGGAAATCAGAATGTACATCGGGTGTTCATAGACAATGGAAGTTCAGTTAACATCCTATACTATGACACGTATAAGAAGATGGGTCTACCGGACAAGGATATGAAAGTTGAGAATATTTATATTTATGGTTTTGGGGGAGAATCTATCAGGGTAAAGGGGACTATCCGGTTGCCCGTGACATTGGGGAGTGGGGTCCTTTCTGCTACCCAGATTGCGGATTTCATGGTAATTGATCAAGACTCATCTCATAATGCATTGGTTGGAAGACCATTGTTGAAGGAAATGCGGGTAGTTACTTCAATCTATCATTTATCTATGAAGTTTCCAACCCCAAGGGGGATCGGTTGTGTTCGAGGAAGTCAGTACAATTCTAGGGAATGTTACAACAAGTCTGTAAAAGGATTTCAAAAGAGTAATAAAACAGGAGTGAATGAGGTACAGGTAGAGGAAGAAAGGGTAGTTAATGTCGTATACACCGTCGAGTTTCCAGAGAACACAGACGAGGAAGAAGGTGAGGAAGGGATGAAAGAAGAACAAGTGGGCGCTCCAACTATGGATGCACAAAAAATTGGCGCTCCAACTGGTCCTTTCTTTATTATTGGCGCGCCAGGTAGGCAGGATGCGCAGGTAGGAACGTCTCGAAGTTTGTCACGAGTATTGCTGCCCTATGGGACTGGTGCAGGGGCAGAAGAAGAAATTTGTAGGGTGGATGATTCAAGGGAAATTCGTAAGGTTAGGAGGTTAGATGGTGGTAAAACGTTGGTTGTAGGGGCACGACCTATTACAGAGTTGGAAGAAGTAAGTTCTAAAACAGGTGAGATAGGGAATGAGGACCATGAGAGAAACAAGCTTGGACAAAATAACGACATCGACCTCGATCCTCGAATGCCATTGCCGGTAGCTAATACTGGATCAGCGGAAGAAATGATAACTGTCAAGGTGGATGCTCGTTACCCGGAACGGGAATTGAAGATTGGATCGCATTTGAATCCAGAGTTAGTTGAGCAGCTCATCTCGTTTTTGAAGGCAAACTTGGATGTTTTTGCTTGGAGTCATGCTAATATGGTGGGAATTGATCCAAATGTGATGTGTCATCGTTTGAATATAGATCCGTCCAAAAAAGGAACCCGGCAGAAAAGAAGGCCGGTGAGCGGGGAACGTGCTGTGGCTCTACAGGAAGAAGTAGATAGATTATTGGAGGTCGGTTTAATAAAGGAGTCTTTCTATCCAACATGGTTAGCGAATCCTGTGCTGGTAAAGAAATCAAATGGGAAGTGGAGGACGTGTGTTGATTTCACTTACTTAAATAAAGCATGTCCAAAGGATAGTTTTCCATTGCCAAGGATAGATCAGTTGGTGGACGCGACCGCGGGACATGCACTGTTGAGTTTCATGGATGCCTACTCTGGATATAACCAAATCCCTATGTATGGGCCAGATCAAGAGCATACATCTTTCATTACTGATAGGGGACTTTACTATTACATTGGAATGCCATTCGGCCTTGTTAATGCTGGGGCAACTTACCAGAGGTTGGTAAATATGATGTTTAAAGATCAAATTGGGAAGACCATGGAGGTGTATGTGGATGACATGTTGGTAAAGTCTAAGGAATCATCGGATCATATCAAGCACTTAGAGGAGATATTTGCTATATTGCGAAAGTATCGAATGAAATTGAATCCTCAAAAGTGTGTATTTGGTGTTGAATCAGGAAAGTTTTTGGGATTCATAGTCAACCATCGGGGTATAGAATCAAATCCAGCAAAAATCAAGACACTCTTAGACATGAAGTCTCCAACATGTGTGAAGCAAGTACAAAGTTTGACTGGCAGGGTTGCAGCTTTGAATAGATTCGTCTCGAGATCATCAGATAAATGTCAGGAATTTTTTAAAGCCATTAAGAAGATAGGAAAAGAATTTTTGTGGACAACAGAGTGTGAGCAGGCATTTCAAAAGATCAAGGAACATCTAGGGTCACCTCCTATGCTCGCAAATCCAGTTGAAGGGGAAGTGTTGATTATGTACTTAGCTGTTTCAGGATACTCTGTCAGTGCGGTGCTGGTCAAGGAGGAGGGGGTAGATCAGTCTCCAATATATTATGTGAGTAGGAGGTTACGCCCTGGTCTTAGCTTCTCGAAAATTACGTCCGTATTTTCAGGCTCATAAAGTGGAAATTAGGACATCTTTTCCACTTCGACAAATTATGCATAAGCCAGAGGTAACAGGGTGGATGATGAAGTGGGCTGTGGAGTTGGGGCAGTTTGATTTGGATTATAAACCTAGGACGTCTGTTAAAGGTCAAGTGTTGGCAGATTTCATACTTGAATTTTCCCCTGAGCTGGAAGGGGATGCAATGGCAATGGTTCCTTTCCAACCTTTAACTCAGAAAGACGCCATGGGGCTAAGAACCTCCGAAGAATGGTGGACTCTTAGTGTAGATGGAGCGGTCAATAATGAGGGTTCCGGTGCAGGCATAGTCTTAATAAGTCCTGAGGGACATATGCTTATGAGTGCTATCAATTTTGCATTTCGGGCAACAAACAATGATGCGGAGTATGAGGCATTGCTTGGAGGTTTGAGGCTTTCTTTAGAAATGAAGGTTGAAAATTTGTTGATACGCAGTAATTCTATGATTGTAGTGTATCAAGTGAATGGGGGTTTTCAAGCCCGAGGTCCGAGGACAGAGTTGTACATGAGGAGTGTTTTGCATCTTATGTCTAGGTTCACTGAAGTAAAGCTGGTAAAAATCTCACGGGGAGAAAATGAGCAGGCCGATGCATTGGCAAAATGGGGATCGCAAAAGGATATGAGTTTGTTGGGCGTCATCCCTTTGGAGGTGTTACAGGAGCCTAGTGTTAGGGAAGTTGATGTGATGCAGGTAGAGGAGGACGAGCAGGTGACATGGATAACACCCATATGGAGGTACATCAAGGAGGGTTGGTTGCCAGAAAACATAATAGAGGCAAGAAAACTCAGGTATAAGGCAGCGAGGTATGTGGAGTACGATGGGATGCTATATAAAAGGGGTTTTAACCAACCACTGCTGAAATGCATTGATGGTGCGGAATGCGATTACATCCTTAGGGAAGTTCATGAAGGAATTTGTGGCAATCACTCGGGGGGTGGATCTTTGTCATTGAAAATTTTGAAGCAGGGATATTATTGGCCTACCATGAAGAAGGATGCTTATGAATTTTCTCGGGCATGTGACAAGTGTCAGAAATTTGCTAACTATACTCACAGCCCTGCCGCATCTCTAACACCTTTAATGAGTCCATGGCCATTCGCTATGTGGGGAATTGATTTGATTGGAGAACTTCCGACAGCTAAGGGGGGAGTGAAGTATGCGGTGGTAGCTGTGGATTATTTTACCAAGTGGGCGGAAGCTGCCCCACTGGCTACCATAACAACAAAGAAACTAAGGGATTTTGTTTTTAACTCTATTGTGTGCAGGTTTGGAGTTCCTTACAAGTTGATTTCTGACAATGAGAAGCAATTTGATAGCAAGGAGTTAAGGGGTCTCTGTGAGGAGTTGCATATCAAGAAAGATTTTGCAGCGGTATATCACCCACAAAGCAATGGACAGACAGAGGCGGTGAATAAAATTATAAAGCATACCTTGAAGACGAAGCTGGAGAACAGAAAGGGGAGCTGGCCAGAGGAGTTGCCCATGGTGCTTTGGTCTTATAATACAACCCCAAGAACGACAACAGGAGAATCTCCGTTCATGCTTGCTTATGGTTCTGAGGCTATGGTTCCGGTGGAAATAGGTGCAGGGTCATTCAGACGAGATAATTTTGATGAGGAAACAAATCAGGTCAATCAAAGGTTGTCTCTCGACCTGTTGGAAGAAGAAAGGGAGAATTCACAAGTCAAGCTTGCAGCGTACCAGCGACGGGCGGCAAGGTTCTACAATGGAAAGGTAAAGGCTCGTTCATTCAAGGTTGGTGATCTGGTTCTTAGAAAAGTAATGCCAAATACCAAGGTTGCAGCTCATGGGGTATTTGGAGCAAATTGGGAAGGTCCCTACAAGGTCAGAGTTATTTTATGGGGAGGAGCTTATTATCTTTCAGATTTGGACGACAAACCAATCCCAAAAGCTTGGAATGTCATTCATTTAAAAAAGTACTATCAATAAAGAGAGCTTTTAAGCCTCATGCAGTTACTAAAACTAGCAACAAATAAATTTGCTCCTAGTCTCGGGGGGTAGTGAGTAACACGCCTCTTTGAGCTAGTGATTGCCCTGTTTTTATTTTTCTGTTTTGGCTATTAGCCTTTATACCGGCAATGCCGAGGACAATTTATTTTTGGTACTCATCGTGCTATAAGCCGTGAGGGTTTTATTTTCAAGATTATAAAATTTTTCAGGTTTACTGGATATATTTACTTGTTTATGATTGTTTTGCAATTATCTTGCTACGCCAACATTATTGGCGCGCCTACTTGGATCCTTTTTGAAGGAATATTGCCGCGCCTTGGACAGTGGCGCGGCAAGTATACAACTTTGTTATAATGCATAAACATGCAGTACGTAAAAAAATAGTAATAATAAGTGTTACCCATCAAAAGAGCAAAAGCAAGTTAGGAATACAACTTTGCAAAGTCAAAAGACTTGCGGGTAAAAGTTTGAAATGTTATGGTAAATTGAAGAGTTAAGTAGCTTGATCTCCAGGATGGTCGGATGTTGGCGCGTCTGTGGAGGTGTGTTCCACGTTATCCTCAGGAGCACTCTTCTCAGGATTGGCATTCTCCCCAGGTTGGCGCGCCACGTTTTCTGTGGAAAGAACTTCTTCGAGGGCTATTCTTTTTTCAGTGATGGCTTGGGCTTCCTTTTGAGAAAGGTTAGTCAGGAAGTCAGCCATTCCCGCGCCAAACTTGGGACGCCAGTCATAATTGGGCTCGCCAGCAAGGAAAGTGATGCAGTAGGCTTTGATCCCTTCATCAAAGGATTCCTTGGATAATTTCTCCTTTTCAGCAGCCCAGCCAGAATCCTTCTCCTCTTCAAGTTCATCTAATTTCAACTCAAGATCAGTGGTCTTTTCCTCAAGGGTTTGTATGAAGGCATCTTTTTGCTTCGCTAGTTCAACTTGGCGCGCCAAATTGGCTTCCAAGGTAGAGATGGATGAGGTGGCAGCCTTTTTCTCCATTTCAGACTTACTTAGCTTAGAATTGAGGGATTTGACGTCTGATTTGAGTTTTCCAACTTCAACTTCCAGTTCTTTCATGCGTTTGAGAGTTTCTTCCTTGTTCTTCTCACATTCTGAATTGAACAGGAATAGGTCAAGAGAGGCACGAGTGGCAATCCTTTGTTTGTCACTATCTGACTTGGCCATCCACCTCTTATATTCAACTTCAGAGATAAGAGAATCCCCAAGGTGGCCAAAAGCATTAAACACTCTCTGTGAGGAGCAATTTGGCGCGGAAACGCTGGTGGGCGCGCTAGCTTCATCAATTTGTGCATCCACCCCATTTTTTCCACCTTTGCCTATGTTTTGCTTCTTGGGAGGAGGTTGAACATCCTGGTTTGGATCCTGATTTTTGTTTTTCTTGGCCGCATGTTTCTTTGTAGAGATAGGGATGGTAACTGTGGAGCCTCTTTGGTGAGTAGCAGATGAATTTCTTGGCGCGCCAAACAGGTTTGGAACCCCAATCATATCTGTTAAAATAAAAGTCAATATAAACCAAAAATAAAGAGAAATAGTAATGAGAGTAACATTTATTTAACAACTTAGGAAGTAAAATTGACATTGTTAAACCATTCAAAGAATATGCATGTGGTAGGCAATTAGAAGCGTCAAAAAGAATATTGGCACGTCAATATTCTTTAAAACCTTACCTTCATCTTCACTATCCGAGATCACTTGTCTCCTTTTGTATTTTCTGGTTTTTCCCTGTTGAGGAGAGTCAGGATGACCAGCTAGGGTAGGAATAAACCCATATTTTTTCAAATTGTCAAAGGTTACCAAAGCATTAAGTTTTTTGCCTGATTCTAATAAGGCAAGGATTTTAGAGCATTGAGTTGAAAAGGGGGACACCAGTGAAGGTTTTGGTTGCTTTACTGAAAAAGAAAAAAGAAATTATAAAGTGATGGTAAGCATATTATGATGTGAAAAGAAAGAAAATTAGGTTGGAGCGCCAACTTTATTTGGCGCGCCAATGAAAGGTACTTACCACCAATTTTAAATTCAATTGGTTGTCTAGTTGTGTTGTAAAGGTAGAAGAATCTCTCTTTCCAGTCCTTTATATTACTGACTTTGCCATCATTGATGCCCTTTCCCATATGATCCCTCCAAGGTACTAAGAAGTAGTAACCAGGAATGTTGGATTGGAGGCTAAAAAACCAGCTTAACTCTAGCATGGTTGGATCAGGGTATTCAAGTTCTTTATACATTATAAAAAGTCCCAGGGCCATCCTGTTGCTATTAGGAGATAACTGAATGGGAGCTATTTGGTACCAATCAACAATTTGACGCAGCCAAGGATGGAGTGGCGCGCCAACCCCAAGGGGAATGTGTCTATCTGTAACTACAGCTCTTGGAACTCTGATATTATCAATATCAAATCTATGGGGGCGCATGTCAGGATGAGGTTTTGCATAACTTCCTTCTTGAGAGTAAAAATGCATGATCTTTTTTATGTCTCTCTCAGAAATGGTGGAAGACATGTTCACACAAGCAAAAGTCCCAGCATTCTTTCTAGCTACATCCATTTCTCTTTTGGATAAGGGACCATGCTGGGACCAATCAATGTCTATATCTTGTGGTTTTAACGGGAATGGTAGTGTTTCTTCAGGAGAGGATTCAGGGGAAGTGAACTCGTCATCCTCTTGGGTACCTTCAGCGGTTGGCGCGCCACGATTGGTACTTTCGGTTTTTTCAGAATCCGCCAAATCTTCAACAGCAGAAGGGTTAGCATGTAGCTCCTCGCGTAACTCATCTTCGTAGTCACTCTCCTCTACAATAATTTTCTTTCTTTTTCTACGTTGGCGCGCCGGCATGGGGTTTGTGGACGAAGGTTCTGCCCCAGTTTCAAACTCAGAATCATAATTCATTGGGCGAAGAATAGGTGATTGGTGTGTAACGTTTTCAGCAGAGGATTCAGGGGTCTGGGTGAGGCTGGAAGACGAGGACATTGTAAAGAAGGATGGGTTATCTCCGTATAATGATAGCAGGCGCGCCAAATCGGAGGGCTTGGTGTTGGAATATTGATAGGAAGGATAGTGAAAGGGTGTTGAAGAAAGACCAATTCTTCTGTTGAAGTCTTTAAAAGGATGGAAGGGAGATGATGTGGACGCGTTCCCCCTTTTAGCCAGCTGCATGCCAAGAAGAAAAGAAGGTGAGTGGGGGAACACATCTTTCTTATCAAGGTTTGCCGCGCCAGTGATGATTGCCTAAAATTACTTGCTCTACAAGTTGGCGTGTCAATTAAGCTTTTGTCGTGCCAAACTAAGGTGGCGCGCCAATAATTTAATTGTTAAGTTATCAGTTAGAAACATGTTTTTTAAGAAGGTATGGCATATACATGGATTAAACAGATATACATACAATTACACATGATTGAGTTTACGAAGAATACGAGAAGTGTAAAATTTAAAACTCTTGGATCTAACAGAATACATGGTGAAAATCTGCAAAATAAGATTCAAAACGTACCTTGAATGATAAGGATTGATGGGTAATGATCGATTTGATGAATGATAACGATTTGAGGCTGTTCTAATTGAAAAGGCGATTAGGGTTTTTCTGAGAGCGTTCTTGAAGAGAGAGAAATGGCGAATGAGGAAGAGAAGGGGGGAAAAGCCGGGTTTAAATACCCCTGGAGCACACCGTATAAATATACGGTCTGATGTATACGTATTTCAAACGGATAAATTATTGGCACGCTAAAGAGCCACCGTTGTATATTTTAAAGGATCATTGGCGCGCCAAAGGGTTACAAAGTGTGTGTATAAATTTTTAATCCTAGTCTCTTTGCATTTTAATACAATAGAGACTTGGGGGGTAGTTGTTATATCATAAATTTATACAGGAGAATAGGGTTTGACTATCTAAAGATGGTCAAACGAATAAAAGAGCTGGATGATAAGAGTACTATGAACTCATGAAAAATAGGGAAATGTCCAAGGTGGGGCATCAAGACCAAGTTGGAGCGCCAAAATGGAGCGCCAAGTTGGAGCGCCAAAATGGCGCGCCAACTTGGAGGTGATATGAAAGGTGAACATGATATTGGCTAAGAGTCCAGATGTGGTTAAGCTTGTCTATGCATTCAAAGGGTTTTTTGTTCCTGTATTCTGACAAGTTATCCTTGTTGGGGGAGTAAGATACACCTGGTGCGACGATAACTTTGGAGAACTTACCCTGTAGTCTGATGGGTTGTCCTCATCGGGGGGTAAGGATCAGCTGGTACATTTGAGGCAAGTCATGACTTTTCCCTGCGACTGATGATTGATGTGGTAGTTGTGACGCCCTCCAAGCCCGGGGTACAGATTTGAGGAGTCATCCGACCAACGGAATACTATTTAACACATGCATAATATATATAAAGACACAAATACCCCTTGACCAAGACCGCATCCAGATTATGGCAATGAACACAAGCTACTACAATCTTTTATTAATACAATACCAGTTTTATCAGAGTTATTACATCACAACCAAAGTTCAAATCTAGACATCTAATCTAGAAAAGCAAAACAACTACCCTGCCAATGACAATGACTCGAGGGGCTCTCCTGGCTGCTGGTGAACTATCGGTCACGCTATGCCGACTCATACTCTCGCTTCACTGGAATAGGGTTAGAAAACAACAAGTAAGAGTGAGCCAAAATTGCTCAGCAAACATCAATGAATCATTTCTATCACAGTTGTAAGGATATGAATTTATGATATCAGAATCAACAATATTTAGCTAACACATGCTTTGTATCAATAACAATGGAAGAAAAGAATTAGAATTTGGCTTATACATTTTATTCAAATCAAAGGTTGTGCTGCTGGCCAGCCACGCATCAACCCCGGACTAGCTCATGTCATAGTCCTCTACTGGATCCTAGGCCAATTTGGGCCTTAAGTTATTTTGACCATGAATATGGCCCGACCAATTACTGGTCCATTTTTAAAAACACATGCCAAATCTATAATAGGGTATAAACAATAACATGCTCAATAAGATAAACTGAATGTATAGTAATTGCAAAAGAGCTTCAACTGTTCAGTATCAAATGAAGATCGAGAAATAATCATGGAGTAATTTCAATGGTACGGTGTACCCATTCAATAAGGGAATCAATAATGGTAGTCGATAATCAATGACCGTAATCAATAGTCAAGATGGAAGTCAAATAATCAATGGTTGTCAATGATAATCAAAGGATGATAAACAATAACAATAGGTGGGAAACAATAATCAAGTGAATTGGAAATAAGGGTTTCCGATGCAGATCAAATCAAAGAATCAAGAATCTCTAAGGAAATGGAATCAGTTGTCCAAATGCGGTTAAAGGATTGATAATTTGAATTGTTCTGGGGCTAACGGTATTCAAGTAATCAAGATAATAATACATTTTTATCACAAGTAAAGGCACAGATACTTGCCTGGTCTAAGCTGCTGTCGGATCGACTCTGCTCACTCTACTTTTCCCTTTCCCTTGCTCCGGGAACTCGATTCTATAATTAAACAACTCATCACAATAAGTCTAACTATTCTCGTTCTACTCTCGACACTTATTCAACCAATAATCACATTTAAACAAGTAACCGGTTACGTATCGGACGTCCGGTATAATTTACGATATTTAAAACTCAGATATTTGCCCTAGTACGGGCATATACAGACTATAAAACACAACACACAATTAATATGAACCATATAGCACTTATAAACATTTTTAAAACATCATACGAAACTTATTTGAATTTTAGATAAGTCACGATTAATTTTTAAATCAAAAATCGGATTTTTAAATCCAATATAAACATTTAAATGCAAATAAATCAATTAATAAAATTAATTGACACTCTTTAAATACTCAAACTATTTTTAAATAAATAAATAGGCTTGAAAATAATTAAACTGAATTTTTAATTAATTAAATCCAATTAATAACTAATTTTTAAGAATTAATTGATTAAAAGAATTAACCAATTCATTAATAAATTAATTATTAATTAAAAATAATTAAAATAATTAAGTTTAATCAATTTTCGGATTTAAAATAATAAATATAATTTATCAGAATTTTTCTGATATTAAAATATATTTTTAAAATAAAAATATGAATTTTTAAAGTTTTTAAACTATTTTCGAATTAAATTTAAAAATAAAATTCAAAAACAGTTTTCTGAAAATGAATTAGGGTTTTGAAGATTGAAACCGGGTCGAAAATCGGGTAAACGGGTCGGGAAGAACAATTCCGGGTCGCCAAGAACAACCCACCGGATTCTGGGTTTTCCAGAATCCGGCCGGTCTCCGGCCGCCGGAATTCTTCGATTCCGTCCAAACATAAATCAAACCAGAGGGCTTTTGTTCGCCTTTTGAAGCCAAACAAAACCCACACATCAAAACATCTGTCTCTAGCCGGAATCGTGCCCAGAATCCGTTCAAAGAATTCTCCGGCGACGACCTCGGCCGGAAACCCGATCTACCTATTCCGTACATGAAACTCAAAGATTAATATACCAAAATGAAGCTTATAACTCACACAATAAAAGCCCTTTATCAAAAACAATGTCAGATCAATATCAAGAACGTACGAATTGAAAGAAGAAATCGGGTCAAAACCCGAAATCAAAACCCGTAAAAATTCGACTCAAACATGAAATTAAACTATGGATTCTTGATAATTAGAACCCTAGGAACATGTTAGAAGCAACCAATTGAACGGAGAATCAACAGAATGAAAATCCCCAAATCGAATCAAGAACCCTAATTATAATTCGAAACTTGTAAAATCAATATAAAATCGAATACTTACCAGATGATGATGAGGTTGGAAGATTCTGAAACTAGATTTTTGGAGCTTTGATTTGAGTATAAGAACTTCAAATTTGGACTTCCATAACCCTTAGAACGAATTGATTGAAGATCAAGAACACAAAAATAATTTTTTTGGGAATTTCGGATTTTATGAATAATTGCTGCAGATTTGCTATGAGTTATGAAGTCTGATTTGTCTTTTTATATTTCTGGAAAAATAATACCCCAAATAACATTTTTGGATCGATATTGATTCGTTAGATCGTTTAAAAACCCTAATTAGGTCAAAAACACGTTTTACGAAAAATAAGGGGTTAAAAAGGTTGATGATCATCCAAATTGATATATATCATTATATAACTAATGCTCAAGAATACTAGGGCTATAACAACTTCAATATTGATATAGAACGACAAATCCGTCCCCTTAAGCAATTAGGGTTCGGAACGATTTTTTCCTTTTTCGGATCAAAAATTGAAATTTATTTGCAGAATCAAATAGGTAGGGTTAAATAGAATCCCATAACCCTTTCGATAACGATTCGAATACGAAAGACGAAGAATTAAAAATGAATGTACGAAATTTCAACGGGGCCCTTGAATTATCAAAACGGCTCAAATTTGAAGAAAATTCCAAATGACGAAATTTTTGAAAGGGGCTTCTGACTCACCATTTAGCACATAATCACACACTAAATATCATATAATAATATTCCAATATTCCAAAATAAATATTTTAGATTAAATATATCATTTAATCAAATAATAAAATTCACGGATATTACAGTAGTTGGTAGCGGTAAATCTTAGTTTTGGTATATAACCTCAAATTTTGTTATCACAAATTCCTCCGTTAACATATATTAATGAACAAGAACAAACTTTTACGCTACCTTATGGTTTCACATAGAAATCATACTGGTAGTAGGTTGCAAGTATTTTACTTTTGGGTTGTAATAACTTTAATTTGTGGATCATATGACTACTGTTATGGTAAGTTCGTTTCTGAGACATAACTAGCGTGAGTGTATTGATGGTGGGGTCACCATGCGTGTTGATTTGTTGTTTTATGGTTCAAGTATTAAGTGTTTGTACGGAACAAGGGATCGTGACAACCCAGATCTCCGACCCCGGGTCTGGGGGTGTTACAGAAATGGTATCAGAGCGTATAGTTATTAATCTCAGAAATGATAGGACGTTAGGAATAATAAATGCAACTATAATAATAAGAAGAACTCCCATCGAGTTCATGGTTGGGCTACCGGATGTAGCACCGACTGTTAAAACCCGCAAGGGAACTTTGATTACACGGTATAGTAACCTAGTTTTCGTTTGTATAGGTATTTGCGGCCGAGGAGGCTGATGACTTTGAGACCCAGCACGACGAGGCTCTGCTGGCGGCTGAGGACGACCCCGTGGATGACCCCATGGAGGATCTCGAGGAGGATACTGAGGACCCGGACGAGGATCCGGAAGAGGACCCCACGACTGTGTTTGACTTTCCTACTTCTCCTGTTCTCTCTCTTGAGGGATATTCGACTAATGATGATGATTCCACTGAGGGGGATCAGATTGTACCTGATGTAGTTACTACGGATGATGATGAGACTTCTGAGGACAGTGCAAGCCGAGGAGGCATCAGGATGTACCCTCTGCCTATTATGAGAGCCCTTACCCCTCCTGTGCCCCCATTGAGCCCGTTACCATCAGACGATGACTATGATCTTGCCCCTGAGGGATATGAGGAGGACCAGGCTATGGCTGATCCAGACACACCTCCTCCCTCACCTACTGGAGTACCTACTGTGATCCATGAGTGGATGATTGGCCGGCTGACCACTGACTTGGCAGCGGCAGAGGCTAGAGCTGATGAGCTGAGGAGACAGTTAGCTGCAGAGAGAGAGACCCGTCGTTCTTATCAGGACGGGATGAGGTTTATGACTCCTATGGAGATGAGACTTGAGATTTCCCGCATTGAGTGGCGAGCTATGGTCCGCATGAGAGGCATGTCTGTTATTGCTGAGGGACTGGTACCCCGACTAGCCACAGAGAGGATTTGGGTAGATGCTATGGCACGTGTCAGGAACCTGACCCGCTCAGAGGGGGAGACTTGATAGGTGATAGATAGCTTAGTTCTCTAAACTCAGATGGCCGTTAGTAGTGCCAGTTTTTGTGGGATGGTTCCGATGTATAGTAGTATCCTTTCTGAGTTAGAGATAGGCTGATCAGACTGACGTAGCAGATGTTGACTGGTTGACTGGTAGTACTTAGCTTTTGACTGTTGTAGGGATGATGTATTTCAGCGATGTGTTCGCTTTTGATGGAACTTTGACTCAGCATCTCGTGACTTTATGTCACTAATGTATATATTCATGCATTTCAGTTTCAATGAAGCTTTCAGTTTTAAGATTTGATATCCCCTGCTATTTCAATTGTTTTACAAGTTATTAGTTTTGACATATAAACTGTGCAACCCCCATTTTGACCAAAAAAAAAAAATTGTACCTATAAAAAGAGTTTTGTGTGAGCAAGGATGATTTCCAAGATTTTCACCAAGGACTCAATTGATTCAACCACATATTTTAAAAAGGAACAAATGGGTTTAATAAAAGTTTTTGTTTAAAAACATCAGGAAAATGCCACCCCGACGTGTGGTAACCCGAGCACGCCTTGCCAACCCTGTGGCTCAGGGTAGTGTTAACCAGGGAGATGAAAGGCAAGATTATCATAATGAGGAAGAAAACCCAGACTTCCACGAGGTGGAAGAACAGAACCATGAGGAAGGTGAGTATGAAGGAAGCGGAGAGGATGATGATTACAATGAGTTTGATGATCAGGACTATGAAGAGGAAGAGTATGAGAGTAC
Organism: Heracleum sosnowskyi; assembly: GCA_030848705.1. Taxonomy (NCBI): domain Eukaryota; kingdom Viridiplantae; phylum Streptophyta; class Magnoliopsida; order Apiales; family Apiaceae; genus Heracleum; species Heracleum sosnowskyi. Next base: position 67,155,913 of record CM061243.1, read on the forward strand.
TCAGAATGTAGAGGTTCCCGGTGGAAACCCGATGGACCAATTTATGCACCTACTCCGACAGAATTTGAACCAACATCCACCGCCGCCACCAGGCCCCAATACTGTGGGGCATAGTGCTTTTAAGGCTTTTAAGTCTTTAGGACCCCCGGAATTTCAGGGATCTACTGACCCTGTTGAGGCAAGAGCTTGGTTGAAGGAAATGGAAAAATCTTTTGAAATCCTAGGTATTGAGGAAGCCCAAAAGACCGTCTTTGTTACTTACCTCCTGAAAGGGGAGGCTAACTACTGGTGGGAATCAAAGAAGAACCTAGAAACAAATACCGTGGTTACCTGGGCAAGGTTTACTACTTTATATCTGGAAAAGTATTTCCCTTTGTTCATGTAAGCACAAATGGAAAGGAAGTTTTTGGAACTGAAACAGGATAACATGACTGTGGCAGAATATGAGGCCAAGTTTACTGAATTGTCTAGGTTTGTGCCAGATTTTGTCAATACTAACTTGAAGAGGTCAAGAAGGTTTCTGCAAGGGCTGAAACAATGGATTCAGAATAGAGTAGCAGTGTTGGAATTAACGGACTATGCGTCGCTAGTGCAAAAGGCAACCATAGTGGAAGCAGGTAGTGAGCAAAGTCAGAAAGGAAGAGAAGAGAAAAAAAGGAAGTTTGGTAGTCAAGGAGGAAGCTCGGTGAACAAGAGCTTTCCAGTAAGGACATTCGGAGGGACCAGGTCTCAGCCATTAAGGAATTCAGGATTCAGGAAACCAGAGAATAAGAGTCTAAGCCAGGGCGGCAGACAGACTGGAGTGTCCCGTTTTAATCAACCTCGACCCCCACTACCTGACTGCAAGACTTGTGGAAGAAAACACCTGGGAGAATGTGCCCTAAAGTCGGTAACCTGCTTCACGTGCAACAAAACAAGGCATTACTCCAGCGCTTGCCCCCGAAATGATTAGAAGTGTTTTCAATGTGGAAAATTAGGACACGTGAAAAGAGACTGCCCTATGGTAAACCCTATCGGCTCGAGAATCAGTGGAGCCGCCTCTAACAAGCCCCCAACTGCTAGAACTTTCAACATGACGGTGAAAGACGCCGTAAGGGACACTAATGTGATAGCAGGTACCCTTTTACTCAACACCGTCAATGCAAATGTTTTATTTGATTCGGGAGCTACCAAGTCTTTTATTTCGAGGGATTTCACGAGTCAGTTAAGACTTAGGGCGGAACCATTAAAAAAAAGTATTAGAGGTAGAAATAGCAAATCGGGAAGTAATTCCAGTTGATGAAATACACATAGGCTGTAGCCTAGTAATAGAAGGTCAACAGTTTCGTGTAGATTTGGTTCCATTTAAATTAGGGGAATTTGATGTTATTATGGGAATGGATTGGTTGTCGAGCAATGGTGCTCAGATAGATTGTGAAAGAAAGAAAGTTTGGATTAAAACATCCGAATGGCGGGAGGTCGTGTTCAAGGGACAACGACAAACCCGTAAGTTTTTAACCATGGCCCAAACCAAGAGGTTGTTGTGGCATGGGTGTGAGGCTTATTTAGCCTATGTGATAGATACAAATCGAGAGGTTCCTAAGTTCCAAAATATTCCTATAGTTAATGAATTTGAAGACGTATTTCCGGAAGACCTTCCGGGATTACCACCTGATAGGGAGATAGAATTCGCTATCGAATTAGCTCCAGGGACGGCGCCAGTTTCAAAGGCCCCGTACAGGTTAGCTCCGGTAGAAATGAAAGAGTTAGCTATCCAATTGCAGGAATTGCTAGATAAGGGAATGATAAGACCCACCATGTCACCATGGGGTGCACCAGTGCTGTTTGTGAAAAAGAAAGATGGTAGTTTGAGATTGTGTATAGACTACCGAGAACTAAACAAGTTGACCATTAAGAACCGGTATCCTTTACCAAGGATTGATGATTTGTTTGACCAATTGAAAGATGCGGTTTACTTCTCCAAGATTGACCTGAGGACTGGATATCACCAGTTAAAGATAAAACCTGAAGATATACCCAAGACTGCATTTCGCACGAGGTATGGACACTATGAGTTTTTAGTAATGTCGTTCGGGCTGACGAATGCCCCAGCAGCCTTCATGGACCTAATGAATAGAGTCTTTAAGCAATACTTGGACAAGTGCGTCATAGTTTTTATTGATGATATTTTAGTCTACTCCAAGACAGAGGAGGAACACGCAGAACACTTTAGAATAGTGTTAGAGACTTTGAGAAAGGAAAGACTTTATGCTAAGTTTTCCAAGTGTGAATTTTGGCTGAGAGAAGTACAATTTCTAGGCCATGTAGTCAGCAGTGATGGAGTGCTAGTTGACCCTGCTAAGATAGAAGCCGTTTCAAATTGGGACAGACCGACCACCCCGACTGAGGTGAGAAGTTTTATAGGCTTAGCCGGGTATTATCGAAGATTTGTGAAAGATTTCGCCAAGATAGCAGCCCCACTGACCCGACTAACCCGAAAGACTGAGAAGTTTGAGTGGACTGAGAAATGTGAAAAGAGTTTTCAGGAATTGAAAAGGAGGCTAGTTACTGCCCCTGTAGTGGCACTGCCAGATGGAAACGGAAATTTTGTGATCTACAGTGACGCATCACAAAAAGGGTTAGGATGCGTGCTTATGCAACACGAAAGGGTGATTGCATATGCTTCTAGGCAGTTAAAAGAATATGAGAGTAGATACCCTACCCATGATTTGGAACTAGCAGCCATAGTTTTCGCCTTAAAGATTTGGAGGCATTACTTATATGGGGCAAAGTGCGAGATCTACACAAACCATAAGAGCCTTAAGTACATTTTCAGGAATGTGCAGGAACCAAGCTAAACATGAGTACCACTTACCATCCCCAGACGGATGGGCAAAGTGAGAGGACTATCCAAACCTTAGAGGATATGTTGAGAGTTTGTGCCATAAATTTCAAAGGAAATTGGGATGATCACCTACCCCTGATAGAGTTTTCCTACAACAACAGTTTTCATGCAAGTATCGGGATGCCCCCGTATGAGGCCTTGTATGGAAGAAGATGTCGATCACCCTTGTATTGGGATGAAGTTGGAGAGCGAAAAATGCTCGGACCCGAAATGGTCCAACAGACTAAGGATGCAATAGACCTTATCAGAGGACGGCTGGTAGCAGCCCAAGACAGACAAAAGAAATACGCAGACTTGGCTCGAAAGGACAAGGAATATGAAATGGAAGATCTTGTGCTGTTAAAAGTATCTCCGTGGAAAGGATTTATGAGATTCGGAAAGAAAGGGAAATTGAGCCCTAGATATATTGGATCGTTCGAGATCTTGAGACGTATCGGAGAAGTAGCTTACGAGCTAGCCTTGCCCCCAAATCTGCAGCAAGTTCACAATGTGTTCCATGTGTCCATGTTAAGGAAGTACAATCTGGATGCCAGACACGTAGTGGAATACGAGCAAGTAGATATACAACCAGACCTGTCATATATAGAGCAACCAGTGGAAATCATTGACCGCAAGGATCAAGTGCTAAGGAATAAAGTTATAAAGCTGGTGAGAGTTTTGTGGAGTAATCATAATGTTGAAGAATCCACTTGGGAACTAGAGAGCGCAATTCTAGAAAAGTACCCTCATCTATTTTGATCTGATTCCGGGACGGAATCCTTTTAAGTAGGGCAGACTGTAATATCCCAAATTTTTGTAATAATTAAAACCTTGATGAATAGTAAATTTCCACTAATGAATAGTAATTTTACTGATGAAAAGTTTTTCAGACCACGCTATGTAGACGACATGGAATGAATGTTTCGAAGTGATATTATTGATGTATAAGGAGAATAAGTGAATGCAAATGCAATCAGAATCAGAAGATTCCCATTCGAGTTTTAAATCACTATTCACTGGACAATTAAGGATGTATTGATTTGATCGTTTTAAGAAAGTATGTGGAATGAGAAATACATGATCATATCTTAAACCAAGGTGAGAAACCTAAGATTATATATTAGACAAAGGTAATGGAAGGATAAAGGAAGTACCCCAGCTTTGGTACAGAGAATCGTCTTTAAAACCACTTGAAACTATCGCGAAACAAAAGCGTAATAAATTACGGATTAAACCCTAACCAAAGGAGGAGTATTATATGAGATCATCAAGTGCAATATATAAAAGGATTGAGGATGCAAAAGATGACATAAGCATGATGCAAGGGAATGACATAAGCATGACAAAGTGATGACAAGGTGATGAATCACCACCTTGTCACCACTTTCACCACCACCACACATCCAAAATAGCCTTGTCATTGGTGACAAGCCTTGTTATTAGCCACACAAATCAATTACTAAGTGTTAAAGGTTAATTAGACAAACAAAAGGAAAAGAAAATTAAAGCAAAACAAAATCAAAAAGAGATGCATTCATGAAGAGCACCATTCGGCTTTTCTTCTTCAACCAAACCCTTAAACATTTTGCTCCAACTTCCACTCAACCATAAATCTTGATCTTGGCCTCTAAATCACCCTCATCCTATATCCAAGGTAGATCTCTAATCTTAGCCTCATCCATGGATCATAGCTTGGTCAAAAATGGATTCAAAGTTGATGATGAATAGTGATGTGAATAGTAAACTCATAAGATCTTGATTTGTTTTGGTGTTTTTAGGTTTGATTAGCTTAGTTAAGGAGCAAGGAAGGATATATCATCCATATATAGTCTTTGTTAAGCTCCAAGGAAGGTATAAAACGTCTTTCTTTTTAAGATTATGCTTGATCTAGTAGTTAGAAGTGATTGAATGAGAACTATGTTAGAATAAAGCATGTATGCATGATTTTAAGCATGTTTAATGGTTGATTTGTGGATAAACTTATGAATAAGAGTATGACCTTTTTTGGACAGAAAAATGGTAGTATTAGCTTGAGTTTGATTGGTGGTTGGTTGATGGTTGAATTGTAGTTGGATTGAGTGTTTAAAAAACACGGGAAGTACGCGTAAGCGCCGTTACCATGTTGTATTTTACTTAGGTAGTTTAGACAGAAACCATGGTTGCAAAACAGGGCATAAACTTGAAGTTTCTGACCATGATCATGTAGGCTCTGTTTCCTAGATTGTTTTAGCGAAAGAATCGTGTCGTTTCGATTTACGGTTTAGGAGAAACGCCCGGTTTAGTGAAAGCGGTTTCGCGTAACTAGATAGTTCATTGTATGAACTTTGAGATAGGAATCAAGCCCTTTAAAATTGGAATTGGATTGAGATATTAAAATGGATACTAGTATGTATAATTAGGAAAGGAAACCTAGAAGGGTTCAAGTTAAAAAGATGAGTTGGTGATTTTATAAAAATACGCGAACGAAGATTGCGCGAGTGAAATACCCTTAAGGGGATGGTTTAAAACAAGGAAATGGTAAAGTAAAAGAACTTGGGATTTGTGAATGGTTTTCACCCAAGCTTTTGACTTAGAAGTTTACGGAATGTCACGAGGTTATAGATGACCAAGAGAGATACGTTTAATTTTCATTGGTAGAACTGTAGTGCTTGAGTTATAGCACATTAAATGGTTCTAGGGGACTGACTATAATTGTATATCTTGTTATAGATCGACGCGCACACTCTCAAGCCCCCACTACCACACCACCAAGACCCCAAGGCAAGTTTTCAAACCCTATACATATAATGATGTTGTTGTGATATATGTTGTGGTATTGCTATATATGCTGCTTTATGTTGTGAAATGACTTATAAACTGTTTTCGCTTTTTAATAAAAAGCGGTATAAGATATAAGGTTTATATGCTAGATAAGTACTAGATATAAACCAAGGTTAAAGGTTAAAGACTCTAAGTATAGAGTACTTGTACGATGATTTTAAAACTTAGACCGGGAGTCAAATTATTATTTTGTTTTAAACTACTGTCAAAAGCATTAAATATTCCAATATCTACATTATGGGATATTTAAGGTGAGATATTTAAATAATATTATAATAAATATTATTTGAATATTATTTAATTAAGAGAATATTATTTTGAATATTCACCTAAGAGTTTATATTGAATAATAATTCAATTTTTATTAATTGATTATTATTTAATTAAGTGAACATTATTTTGAATATTCACTTAAGTAGTTTATATTGAATAATAATTCAATACTCATTATTTGAAGATTATTTAACTAAGTGAATATTATTCTGAATATTCACTTAGGTGGTTTTATATTGAATAATAATTTAATATTTATTATTTGGGTATTTATTAAATATTCCAAATATGATTTAAAATCATAGAACCTTATTATATGATCAAAGGTTCTATTATTTACACAAAAATATAACTTTCTGATTTTTCAGAAAAGGTATTAAAATTAGAGATTCTCAACTATTATCTTAAGATAGTTAAAGGTAATTAAATGCGAATAGTATTTTTCCAACTCATCGAAAACTGGGAATCTAGTTCAAGAATTCGAGGACAGAGTTTTACTTCCATTGTTCCTCTAGAATACTTATAACTAGGGGATGGCTCCCCCATTTAAGTAGAGTATTTCAAACTCGCTAAACTCTGAAATTTCAATAAACTCCCTGGTCATGATTTCAAAATACGTAGTAATCATCGGTAGTTTCGTTGACTAATGTCAACCCGTACACTTTGACTTACTCCTTTCAATTACTCTGGAGTAAGGTGTTCTAAACGGTTACAAAGTTGTGACGAGTATTCGTACTTGGGAAATATGGAATTAAATTCCGATTTCCGTTTCATTAATATTTTTCATCATGGGAATTGGAAAGGCCTACACGGCAATAAAATAGGTGACGGGGTAGTGCCAAATTTATCAAGGCTTGCCCGGTGACGAAATAGGCGCCGAGGTAGTGATCTCTTGAGTGCTAAGGCTTGCCCGGTGACGAAATAGGCGCCGAGGTAGTGATCTCTTAGTACAATGGCCCATATGCGGTCAGGGTGATAACCGAACAGGAAGTCGTCCTTCTACTAGTAGAAAAGAAAAGTTACGATACAACGGCTGATCACCGTGTGTCGGGTGTTCCAGTACATTCCTTTCCCTCCAATTGGAGTTGAGCTACACATTGTAACAAAAGCCTAGGCGCTGAGTTACTAATAATGTGACAGTAATGAGTAATGATGTTCCTCATACAGTAGTCGTACTGTATGGTATGTTTTGACGAAAAGAGAAATAAATATATCATTCTGTATACGAATGAAGTTTTAAAGGTTTTCCTTTGTGATATAAGCTTACTTATATGCTTATGCTGTATTGTATTATTGCTGGGCTGAGTGCTCACTCTTGTTTTTTCTTTCTATACATATATATCACAACAGGCCGTAAGGGACATACAGGCCGCCTGTAGCATGGTTGTTACAGTTGATCAGGTAGAAGTACTGAGTTGGTTCGGAGTGTAACTCTGGTTGCTCCGGTTTAATTATAAGTATCACTTATGTATATTAATGAACAAGAACAAACTTTTGCGCTACCTTATGGTTTCACATAGAAATCATACTGGTAGTAGGTTGCAAGTATTTTACTTTTGGGTTGTAATAACTTTAATTTGTGGATCATATGACTACTGTTATGGTAAGTTCGTTTCTGAGACATAACTAGCGTGAGTGTATTGATGGTGGGGTCACCATGTGTGTTGATTTGTTGTTTTATGGTTCAAGTATTAAGTGTTTGTACAGAACAAGGGATCGTGACAACCCAGATCTCCGACCCCGGGTCTGGGGGTGTTACAGAATTCAAGGCTGAAAAGGGTTGTAGAAGATTCTTCAGGATTGAAGATCAACTGTCTAAGGCCAGCAATAGGTATCTTAGATGGTTGCAAGGCAAGCTAGATCCAAAAATTGCTGAATAAGATGCATTCTACAGAAAGCTTCAAGACCAAATCCAGGCAAATTGTGCTAAGGAAGGGAGACAAAAGGTTCAGCCTCCAAGAGAGAAGAAAAGAATCTGATTCTGCTCAGTCTAATGGAGCACTCTATATGTAACTATCTCTACTCTTCTGGTTTTCAATTCATGTAGCTTGACACAATTTTTGCTGCTAATATCTATATGCTGAAAGTGGTTTTGTTATCATCAAGACTCTTAATTTATGTCTGATTCTCCACCAGGCATAAATTGGGGGAGATTGTTAGGAACTATGTTGTTTCTTGATGATAACCAAACTAACTTAGTAAAAATTGTACAAGTGAATGTAGCCATCAACGGATAGTTTGTCATTGCAGTATCCGTAGATGGGTAGCTTATCTACGGATAAGACTAAATGTAACATGCTTGTGTATTTCTGATGTTGAAGTTGAAGTAGCCTTGATAGGTTAAATGAGTAAGGTTGACTATCAATAGATATGTAGAATAGGGAGGCGAATTGTAAATAGTCAATGCCTTGTAATTCTGCATACATGAAATTGACTGTCTGGTGATAGCTTGATTAGCCTTCTACGGATATGGACACTGTACTGTCTACGGATAGCAGTACTGGTTGATCAAGAAACTGCCAACGGATACAACTCAGGTAGCTTCTACGGATACTCTCTGTACTTGTGAAAAGGACAGCGATGTCAGAGCACATGGGTTGACAGACTACACAGAGCATGGAAGCCAGTATTTCTAAAAAGGTGACAAGAAGAAAGCAACATTCTGTTTGTATGGTCAAAGGTAGCATTTCCATAAAAGACAATCAGCCAAGAAGGGCAAGCTACAAACACGGACTACTGCTCGGGATGGAGAAACAAGGATTCTGAACACATGTACTTTTTGTATTATTAGCTGTTCAAGTATCTTTGTAAACTTGGGGTTATATAACCAAGTTGTAGCATAACTCTAAAACCAAGAAATCAGGTTTAGCAATTTAGAGAGCACAAAGCAGTATCCTTTGTAAGTTGTTGAAGCTAGAGTTGTGTATTTGCAGCTGTGTGTTTATTCATAAACATCACAGAGATTTCTTCAATAAAAATATCTCAGGTGGACAAAAACAATCCACCTGAATTTTTAATTCTTGTATCATCTTATTTGTGTTTCTATTCTTGCTTTTACTTTCCATATTTTCACTGTCAAGAATTGAAAAGTTTTCAAAGATTGTATTCAACTCCCACCCCCCTTCTACAATCTTGGTTCATTGTCTGGGAATAACAAGAACTCTCTATATAACTATCTCTACTCTTTAGTTTTTCATTTCATGTAGCTTAACACAATTTTTACTACTATTATCTATATGATGGAAGTGGTTTTGTTATCATCAAGACTCTTAATTTATGTCTGATTCTCAACCAGGCATAAATTGGGGGAGATTGTTAGGAACTATGTTGTTTCTTGATGATAACCAAATTAACTTAGTAAAAATTGTACAAGAAAAATGTAGCTATCAACAGATAGTATGCTCTTGCAGTATCCGTTGATGGGTAGCTTATCTACGGATAAGACTCAGTGCAACATGCTTGTGTATTTCTGATGTTGAAGTTGAAGTAGTCTTGATAGGTTAAATGAGTCATGTTGACTATCAATAGATATGTAGAATAGGGAGGCTAATTGTAAATAGTTGATGCCTTGTAATTCTGCATACGTGAAATTGACTGTCTACGTATAGCTTAATTAGCCTTCTATGGATATGGACATTGTATTGTCTACGGATAGCAATACTGCTTGATCAAGACACTATCAACGGATACAACTCAAGTAGCTTCTACGGATACACTCTGTACTTGTGAAAGGGACAGATAAGTCAGAGCACATGGGTTGACAGACTACACAGAGCATGGAAGCCAGTTTTTCTGGAAAGGTCACGAGAAGAAAGCAACATTCTGTTTGCATGGTCAAAGGTAGCATTTCTATAAAAGACAATCAGCCAAGAAGGGCAAGCTACCAACACATGGACCACTGCTCAGAATGGAGAAACAAGGATTCCGAACAGATGTACTTTTTGTATTATTAGCTGTTCAAATATCTTTATAAACTTGGGTTATATAACCAAGTAGTAGCATAACTCTAGAACCAAGAAATCAGTTAGGCAATTTACAGAGCAGAAAGCAATATCTTTGTAAATTGCCGAAGCTAGAGTTGTGTATTTGCAGCTGTGTGTTTATTCATAAACATCACAGAGATTTCTTCAATAAAATTCTCTCAGGTGGACAAAAACAATCCACCTGAATTTGTAATTCTTGTGTCATCTTATTTGTGTTTATGTTCTTGTTTTTATTTTCACTATCAAGAATCAAGAAGAATATTTAAAGATTGTATTCAACCCCCTTTCTACAATCTTGATTTATTGTCTGGGAATAACATGTTTCAAATACAAATATTTCAAGAAATACAAAACACTCAGCTGGATTCATTAACATCCACCTGAAATTTGAAAGATTTCAATAATATTTAAAAAGGTGAAAAAGTTTGAGATTGTATGTAATCCCCCTTACCCGTTACAATTTCATCATTGATATCTTGAGAAATAACATAAGCGCTTCAACGTGAGATGATAATCAAAAAGAATATGTGAATTGTGATGATTCTATTCAAGTCAGGTGGACTAGGTTTGGGACATTACTGTTAACATGTTATATAATGGGCATGTTTGGGTAGTACAACTTGTACATTAAAAAATTGTCTCCATATTATGAGAGCTTAGTTTTTTCTCTCCATATTCGTAAGAAATTAAGAATATTGTGGGAGTGTTCTCTGGGTGTGCGAATGGCAGAAGACTAAGATATCAATCAACAGATGGCTGGGCTGGAGATTGAGAAGGAGGAAAACGAAGGTTTTATGCTAGAAGGGGATATCGAGGAGGATGTCAACAAATATGACCTCTGTTTGGTAGGGAGACTACTAACTGAGAAGAGTATCAACATTAAAGCAATGAAATCAAGGATCGCCGATGTTTGGAAGCCAGCAATGGGTATAAGCATCAAAGAACTCGAACAGGGCATCTTTCCGTTCCAATTCTTTCGAAAGGAGGATATGCAGTGGGTGACAAAAGGAGGACCTTGGTCGTTTGATAATGTTATGTTGGCGATAGAGACGATACCAGTGGGGGACGATCCTACGGAGGTCAAGCTTTTTCATCTGAACATTTGGATAAAAATTCATGACCTCCCAAAGGGGTTTATGATGGAGGCAGTGGGTAGACAGCTTGGTAACTTCTTTGGAGATTTTCTTGAATATGATGCAAAGAATAATGCATCTATCTGGAGAGATTGTATGAGGATTAGAATCAGAATTGACGTGAGAAAGCCGCTTAAACGTAAAAAGAAGATTGTAAGGAATGATGGCTCGGAATTTACAGTCATATGTAAATATGAAAGGCTAGGGGAATTTTGTTTCTCTTGTGGAATGGTCACACATACAGATCGTCATTGTAGAATGAGGGAGCTGGTTGAGAGCACCACCACGTAGGGTGGCGGGTCAGGTTCAAAGCAAATGGCTAAGGGAAGAGGATGATGACACGTGGGAGGCTAGGATTGGAGGATCGAATAATTTTCAGGATTATCCGGGGGAAAAAATATCAAAAAAATGTAAGGAGATAAGTAAGGAGAGTGATTTTAGGCAGACGGTTGGTAATGTGTCCAGTGGTTTCAACAGCACAACAAACTCAGTCAAAGGTGCTAATATAAAGGGATTCAACACAACGTCAAATATGTTGTATTTACTTAATGAGGAGGATAATATGGGATTACAATCAGATGAGCGGAAAAGAAGGAGGAGTGACATGGATGGGGCAGATAACATGGATATTATATTGGGCCATCAGATTAATGGGCCACCAGATGGCAAACACCATGCAGAAGTTGTAATTTCTGCAGGGGATTTTGCAGCATCTTCAGAAAATGTATCGGCTGAGCTTGCACTGCAAGCCAGCCGCTTGCAATGAATATCTTAAGTTGGAACTGTCGAGGTTTGGGAAGACCTCGCACAATTCGTGTTCTCCGAGATTTAGTAAAATCTCATAAGCCTGATTTATTGTTTTTGTCTGAAACTTTAGTAGAAGTAAATAAAATTGAAGTTTTAGCTTCATCTCTTGGTTTTGTTAATTTTTATTCAGTTGATAGGCAAGGTAGAGGAGGTGGTTTGGCAGTGTTTTGGAAACAAAATGTGCTAGGTGATGTGGTTGATTCGTCTCAGAACCACATAGATATTGTCATTAAGGAAAGTGGTAATGCATCTTGGAGGTTGACATGTTTCTATGGATTCCCAGAACGTGAAAGGCGTCAAGCTTCATGGGACTTTATAAGATAGTTGGCTTCGAATTCTATTTTACCATGGTGCATTTTCGGCGATTTTAATGACCTTTTGTATAGTTCTGATAAAAGAGGGAAGCATCCTCACCCTCAAAATTTGATGAATGGGTTTAGAAGCGCAGTTGAAGACAGCTACTATCTGAGGTTGAGCTCAAGGGTGGTGGTTACACGTGGGAAAAAAGTAAAGGTACAAATGACTGGGTTCAAGAAAGGTTGGATAGAGCCTTTGCAACTGACTCCTGGTGGCATAAATTCCCCCTGTGCACTCTCTCGGTATCTCATGCCATTGCTTCGGATCATGACCCAATTAAGCTCGAGCTGGTAAATACTTCGTTCTCTAAAAAACAATTTAGGTTTAAATTTGAGAATACTTGGTTGAAAGAACCAAGTTTTAATGCTTATGTTGTGAAATTTTGGCAAAATCTATCTGCTGTTCATCTAATTCCTAAATTGATTTCGGTTTCTTCTTATATGGCGAAGTGGGGGAGAACTTTTTTTCATAAATTTAGGGATAAGGTAATAAAACAGAAAGAGATTATTGAGAAGTTTAAATACAGAGAGGACGATGATGGCATTCAGTTGTATTTCGATGAGAAAGAAAAGCTTGAGGAATTAATGCTCCATGAGGAAGCCTACTGGAAGCAAAGAGAAAAAGCATTTTGGCTAGAAGATGGTGATACTAATTCAAGGTTCTTTCATGCTTCAGCATCTAGCAGAAAGAAGACGAATTATATAGCAGCTTTGAAAGCAGAAGATGGGACTTTGGTGGCAAGTCATGAAGAGCTTTGCAGGGTTCTTAAAGAGTATTATGTTAAAGTTTTTGCTGGTTCAGATCGTATCATAAATTTCCCTCAGCAAGATAGTGAAGTGAGCATTTCAACTGAACAAAATGATATGCTCACATCTGATATAACGTTTGAGGAATTTACAGAAGCAATCAAAAGCATGCATCCAGATAAATCTAGTGGTCCAGATGGATTAAACCCGGCCTTTTTTCAACATGTCTGGAAGATTTTAGGGAAAGAGGTATTCGTATGTTGCAAAGATTGGTTAGCAGAAGGCAGGTTTGCATCTGATGTGAATGATACAACGCTGGTTCTAATTCCTAAGAAGGATAATGTGGAGGAAGTTAAAGATTTACGTCCTATTGCTCTATGTAATGTGCTGTATAAAATTGTTGCTAAAGTGTTGGCTAATAGGCTACAAAAGATACTTCCAGGAGTGATTTCTGAGGAACAATCCGCTTTTGTTCCAGGGCACAACATCACAGATAATGTGTTGGTAGCTTTTGAGCTGCTTCATTATATGAAAAGGAAGAATGGTGGTCAGGAAGGGGAAGTTGCTCTCAAGTTAGACATTAGCTAAGCCTATGATCGTGTAAGTTGGGATTATTTGCATAATAGAATGGTCACAATGGGCTTTTCAGAGAAGTGGATAAAGTGGATAATGTTATGTGTGACGACGGTCTCATACTCTATATCTTTTCAAGGTTCTTCAATTGGTCCCGTCATCCCAAAACGAGGTCTCCGCCAAGGTGATCCGTTATAACCTTATTTATTTTTGCTTTGTGTGGAGGGATTGTCTTTATCTTTAAACTCTGCAGCTCAGGAGGGGAGAATTCATGGATGTTCTATCAGTTCCTCAGCTCCTCCGATTACTCATCTTTTGTTCGCAGATGATAGCTTCTTGTTCTTCAAAGCAACAACAGCAGAAGCAAGCTCAGTTAAAGAAGTGTTCAACTCTTATGAAGTCTTGTCTGGCCAGGCAGTAAACTATCAGAAATCTGCGGTCTTCTTCAGTTCGAATGTTCGTAGGGATAAGCAAATGGAGTTAAAGCAAATCCTGGGAGTGTTTAATGATATTGGAAATAGCAAGTACCTGGGAATACTGTAACGCCCCCAAATCCGGGGTCAAAGGATTTGGTCGTCACACTGCACTCTTAATCCAAACAACATGTTCAATGTCAAATCAACACAATAATAATAATATCTGTGACCCCAACTCTACCAAGAATCTTTAAAGGTTATAGTGCTAGAAACAAGAATCCAAATTTCATTACAAACAATCTTTCTTCTTTACAACCATTCTCTTTACACAAATTCTAATACACTAGTATAACTTCGATAAGAAGTATACCGGCAACTAATCTTATAAAATATATTATTCAATAGAAAACATCTATATACAAAACCTCTCACTAGCTCCAATGCTCTGGATCAAAACGTCTTTATGCTAATATCTTTCCCCATCTCTGGTCAGCTACGCGGACAACTCTCGCCAATACACCTTCTTTCTGGCAGGCTAATATATATATAAATAAAATAAGTATGAGCGAATGAATTGCTCAGCAAGCGCATTATTAAATATAATACGAAAGGTTTCCAAAATAAACTTTGGATTTTCAAATAAACAAGCCTTTGGCTTAAACATTTGTAATCTCTAATATTTTCAAAACAAGTTTGGTAATTTACCACAATTTCTCATTCTTCTTCTCTCAATTGAATAGTTTAAAACACAAAAATATTTATATTGGTCGTTACGGCGACCGAATCAACAATAACTACAATAGTAAGTAGAAAATATGAAATAAATATAACTCATACGTCTTCAAGACCATAGTTTGTACCAAAATACTAGTTTTGAAGATAACAGATCTATTCACAACATTTTCTGAAACCAACAACTCCGGAAGGTTAGAATAATCAAGGGGTGAGAATGAGCCAACACGCTCGGTCAAGGAATAAAGAACGCACTTCAATACTTCAACATGGTACCGACTAGATATGCGGTATGAATAAAACTCATCAAGATAGATATCTCACGACTGCCAATGGAATCACGGAAGTGGATTTCGACTATTTGGAATCCAAATGAATTAAGAGTAAGTGATTTCAGCAAGATTGAAACCACCATTTATTAATCAACAACCAACAATTTTACGCAACGAATAAACCTGAATATCAGGTCATAACTCACAAGTACAAAACATATGGATGTAACTCATCCCAGAAATAAGAATTAATATTCTTGGGTCAACTATACCTATTTCCAATATATCTAACAACTGCTTTCAACGATCATATACCTTCCGTGCCAATTAACTCTTCAGCTTAAAACAACCCATCATTACCTTATCCATTGTCTTTAAATCCTTATTAACACCTCTTAATCTTCTTTTCCTATCTACAATTGTGAGAATATTCCTTATCAACTTGGTGACTTAGTCCCATATCTTTAAAAATTGTTCTACTTAGTCCTAAGAACTTAATTAATCTCCATCTGATTCCCAAATAATTTAGAAGATACATTCACAGTAACACTCAGGACACCTTTTCCATGGTTCCATCTCATTTCCAAAACAGCTTGATCAACTCGACATTATCTTAATTCTCATTCTATACATCCACATTGACTGGCAAGATCTACCTTAACTATCGTGAGCAAAAGACTTGCAACCATATCATACAATCCTGAAATACTCAAAGATCAACTCATTCTCCATTATTAGCCTATCATCAAATTTTAAAAGTTCTTCTCATTGAGACAGAAAATCTATTATGTTCATCTTCCACAACATGGGATATCATCAGCACAATTACACATTTTCCCAATTTCCAATCAACTCTTGAATTATCTAACTTCACCTCTTCCACATCGTAACGTTAATCGATAGAGAGAGAACAACTGGCTCCGTTATATGTTACTAGTATTCTATTCGCATCGTAATCCGCTTTCGCTCGTGGTGATTCAATCGCAAATTCTTCGTTCATTATGGTAGGGTAAATTTCAGTTCACCCTAATGGCATACCTCCCAGATTATTTGAAATAACAAACTTCATGATATTTTGAAGAGAAAAGGTTCCGTATCATAGCAAATGTTCCCCAATTGGGGTTACCAAGTCTGCATGTTTCAAAGAAAACATTATTGGAAATAAGAGAATCACTGAGAGATCAATTTGATCACATGAACTCAATGTTGTGTGTCTCAATTAAGACAGTACTAAAGGTAATTAGCCTTCTTGTATTTCACAACACACAAGTGACGGCGTCCCATCAGACTTCTATCACATAGACAGATAGTCCTTGTGTCCCCTATAAATAGGGTTGTTTGTCTCAGTTGGAGTAGGGAAACATGAAAGAAATTTACGGTCAAAATAACAACCAAGACCTCTCGATAAGAAATCTCAAATACACACCTTGGATTGAAATTGAATAAATTCCAAAGGTGTCATTTCAAAAAAAAAAGAACAACCAGAAAGGAAGTATCAACAAATAGTGTTACATCACAAATAGAGTTATCCACTCCGGAAGAATGAAGGAGTTGGAATTTAAATAACATATTTTCAACAGGCTTCACAAATTTGAAATAGATGTCACAACAACCTCTGATGCAATTGCAATCATGATTGATCAAAAGTATCAAGTACAAGGTCAAAAGGTGGAATATATTCACCAACACAGGTTTCTCTTTAAAGAGATGTCAAATATTTCATTAGGATGGGAAGGTATTACCAAGGTCTTCACATATGACTCCTCCGTCGACTCCTTCGATAGCTCGTTATTCGATTTCAGCCCTTCTTCTCCACGTTATTCGATTTCAGCCCTTCTTTTCCACGTTATTCGATTTCAGCCCTTCTTTTCCACGTCGCAAGGTTATCAATATCGTACGTCGTCGTCGACTTGTAATAGTCCTCGAAGATTCCGCCATAGACGTCTACAAACGCAAGAAGTTCTATCCATTTCAGCATAACTATCTCAATCAAATACCTCCATCTCAACTCACTCAGCGGTACTATATCCAATAGTCCAATACGGACTCTAAATGAGCTCTGACGTTCCTTATATAACTATATACACTCCCACACACTCTTGTTTCTAGTTTTACTATAACCCTTGCTCTGATACCAACTGTAACGCCCCCAAATCCGGGGTCAAAGGATTTGGTCGTCACACTGCACTCTTAATCCAAACAACCTGTTCAATGTCAAATCAACACAATAGTAATAATATCTGTGACCCCAACTCTACCAAGAATCTTTAAAGGTTATAGTGCTAGAAACAAGAATCCAAATTTCATTACAAACAATCTTTCTTCTTTACAACCATTCTCTTTACACAAATTCTAATACACTAGTATAACTTCGATAAGAAGTATACCGGCAACTAATCTTATAAAATATATTATTCAATAGAAAACATCTATATACAAAACCTCTCACTAGCTCCAATGCTCTGGATCAAAACGTCTTTATGCTAATATCTTTCCCCATCTCTGGTCAGCTACGCGGACAACTCTTGCCAATACGCCTTCTTTCTGGCAGGCTAAAATATATATAAATAAAACAAGTATGAACGAATGAATTGCTCAGCAAGCGCATTATTAAATATAATACGAAAGGTTTCCAAAATAAACTTTGGATTTTCAAATAAACAAGCCTTTGGCTTAAACATTTGTAATCTCTAATATTTTCAAAACAAGTTTGGTAATTTACCACAATTTCTCATTCTTCTTCTCTCAATTGAATAGTTTAAAACACAAAAATATTTATATTGGTCGTTACGGCGACCGAATCAACAATAACTACAATAGTAAGTAGAAAATATGAAATAAATATAACTCATACGTCTTCAAGACCATAGTTTGTACCAAAATACTAGTTTTGAAGATAACAGATCTATTCACAACATTTTCTGAAACCAACAACTCCGGAAGGTTAGAATAATCAAGGGGTGAGAATGAGCCAACACGCTCGGTCAAGGAATAAAGAACGCACTTCAATACTTCAACATGGTACCGACTAGATATGCGGTATGAATAAAACTCATCAAGATAGATATCTCACGACTGCCAATGGAATCACGGAAGTGGATTTCGACTATTTGGAATCCAAATGAATTAAGAGTAAGTGATTTCAGCAAGATTGAAACCACCATTTATTAATCAACAACCAACAATTTTACGCAACGAATAAACCTGAATATCAGGTCATAACTCACAAGTACAAAACATATGGATGTAACTCATCCCAGAAATAAGAATTAATATTCTTGGGTCAACTATACCTATTTCCAATATATCTAACAACTGCTTTCAACGATCATATACCTTCCGTGCCAATTAACTCTTCAGCTTAAAACAACCCATCATTACCTTATCCATTGTCTTTAAATCCTTATTAACACCTCTTAATCTTCTTTTCCTATCTACAATTGTGAGAATATTCCTTATCAACTTGGTGACTTAGTCCCATATCTTTAAAAATTGTTCTACTTAGTCCTAAGAACTTAATTAATCTCCATCTGATTCCCAAATAATTTAGAAGATACATTCACAGTAACACTCAGGACACCTTTTCCATGGTTCCATCTCATTTCCAAAACAGCTTGATCAACTCGACATTATCTTAATTCTCATTCTATACATCCACATTGACTGGCAAGATCTACCTTAACTATCGTGAGCAAAAGACTTGCAACCATATCATACAATCCTGAAATACTCAAAGATCAACTCATTCTCCATTATTAGCCTATCATCAAATTTTAAAAGTTCTTCTCATTGAGACAGAAAATCTATTATGTTCATCTTCCACAACATGGGATATCATCAGCACAATTACACATTTTCCCAATTTCCAATCAACTCTTGAATTATCTAACTTCACCTCTTCCACATCGTAACGTTAATCGATAGAGAGAGAACAACTGGCTCCGTTATATGTTACTAGTATTCTATTCGCATCGTAATCCGCTTTCGCTCGTGGTGATTCAATCGCAAATTCTTCGTTCATTATGGTAGGGTAAATTTCAGTTCACCCTAATGGCATACCTCCCAGATTATTTGAAATAACAAACTTCATGATATTTTGAAGAGAAAAGGTTCCGTATCATAGCAAATGTTCCCCAATTGGGGTTACCAAGTCTGCATGTTTCAAAGAAAACATTATTGGAAATAAGAGAATCACTGAGAGATCAATTTGATCACATGAACTCAATGTTGTGTGTCTCAATTAAGACAGTACTAAAGGTAATTAGCCTTCTTGTATTTCACAACACACAAGTGACGGCGTCCCATCAGACTTCTATCACATAGACAGATAGTCCTTGTGTCCCCTATAAATAGGGTTGTTTGTCTCAGTTGGAGTAGGGAAACATGAAAGAAATTTACGGTCAAAATAACAACCAAGACCTCTCGATAAGAAATCTCAAATACACACCTTGGATTGAAATTGAATAAATTCCAAAGGTGTCATTTCAAAAAAAAAAAGAACAACCAGAAAGGAAGTATCAACAAATAGTGTTACATCACAAATAGAGTTATCCACTCCGGAAGAATGAAGGAGTTGGAATTTAAATAACATATTTTCAACAGGCTTCACAAATTTGAAATAGATGTCACAACAACCTCTGATGCAATTGCAATCATGATTGATCAAAAGTATCAAGTACAAGGTCAAAAGGTGGAATATATTCACCAACACAGGTTTCTCTTTAAAGAGATGTCAAATATTTCATTAGGATGGGAAGGTATTACCAAGGTCTTCACATATGACTCCTCCGTCGACTCCTTCGATAGCTCGTTATTCGATTTCAGCCCTTCTTCTCCACGTTATTCGATTTCAGCCCTTCTTTTCCACGTTATTCGATTTCAGCCCTTCTTTTCCACGTCGCAAGGTTATCAATATCGTACGTCGTCGTCGACTCGTAATAGTCCTCGAAGATTCCGCCATAGACGTCTACAAACGCAAGAAGTTCTATCCATTTCAGCATAACTATCTCAATCAAATACCTCCATCTCAACTCACTCAGCGGTACTATATCCAATAGTCCAATACGGACTCTAAATGAGCTCTGACGTTCCTTATATAACTATATACACTCCCACACACTCTTGTTTCTAGTTTTACTATAACCCTTGCTCTGATACCAACTGTAACGCCCCCAAATCCGGGGTCAAAGGATTTGGTCGTCACACTGCACTCTTAATCCAAACAACCTGTTCAATGTCAAATCAACACAATAATAATAATATCTGTGACCCCAACTCTACTAAGAATCTTTAAAGGTTATAGTGCTAGAAACAAGAATCCAAATTTCATTACAAACAATCTTTCTTCTTTACAACCATTCTCTTTACACAAATTCTAATACACTAGTATAACTTCGATAAGAAGTATACCGGCAACTAATCTTATAAAATATATTATTCAATAGAAAACATCTATATACAAAACCTCTCACTAGCTCCAATGCTCTGGATCAAAACGTCTTTATGCTAATATCTTTCCCCATCTCTGGTCAGCTACGCGGACAACTCTTGCCAATACACCTTCTTTCTGGCAGGCTAAAATATATATAAATAAAACAAGTATGAGCGAATGAATTGCTCAGCAAGCGCATTATTAAATATAATACGAAAGGTTTCCAAAATAAACTTTGGATTTTCAAATAAACAAGCCTTTGGCTTAAACATTTGTAATCTCTAATATTTTCAAAACAAGTTTGGTAATTTACCACAATTTCTCATTCTTCTTCTCTCAATTGAATAGTTTAAAACACAAAAATATTTATATTGGTCGTTACGGCGACCGAATCAACAATAACTACAATAGTAAGTAGAAAATATGAAATAAATATAACTCATACGTCTTCAAGACCATAGTTTGTACCAAAATACTAGTTTTGAAGATAACAGATCTATTCACAACATTTTCTGAAACCAACAACTCCGGAAGGTTAGAATAATCAAGGGGTGAGAATGAGCCAACACGCTCGGTCAAGGAATAAAGAACGCACTTCAATACTTCAACATGGTACCGACTAGATATGCGGTATGAATAAAACTCATCAAGATAGATATCTCACGACTGCCAATGGAATCACGGAAGTGGATTTCGACTATTTGGAATCCAAATGAATTAAGAGTAAGTGATTTCAGCAAGATTGAAACCACCATTTATTAATCAACAACCAACAATTTTACGCAACGAATAAACCTGAATATCAGGTCATAACTCACAAGTACAAAACATATGGATGTAACTCATCCCAGAAATAAGAATTAATATTAAAATTGGATTTTTAACATTTATCAAATCAAAGGTTGTGCTGCTGGCCAGCCACGCATCAACCCCGGACTTGCTTATAGCAAAGTCCTCTACTGGATCCTAGGCCAATCTGGGCCTTAATTTATTCCGACCATCATTATGGCCCGACCAATTACTGGTCCCATTTAAAAACATTCCAATCCTATATTATATACGTCAGGTGTCAGAACAATTGACAACCTTACTTCGACAATCAGGTGTCGGAAGAATCGACAACCTAATACAACAATTGCTGGAAAACTCACGTTCCAGGAAACAGTTCAATTATGAAGAATCCATTAAGGAATAACAATGTAATCTAGTATCGACGAGATCGACACAATATGGGGAGGTGCATATGAAAAGTGACAATATAATAAGCATCGACGAGTTCGATGTAACAACTGGGATATAATAAAGAATAACAATGACATGCTCAACAAGATTGAATCTGATATGAAACGGGCATTATGATATCAACAGAATTTGCAATAACTCAATATGGAATAGGGTTCAAAGAACAGGCTCTAGATGGTCTCAACATTTCAAATTATCACATCATGGAAGAATTAGTTAAGATTCAACAATCTGGTAAGTGACAAGAAAGTCAAGTTCAAGTTTAAGAAAAATTCAGGATGAAGTTTATAAATGAAGAAAACAAGGGTTTATTAACTTCTGACAGAAATAGTTCAAGTCCTTCGAACATATACTTATAATAGACAAGCCTTGTATTTGAAGGAAGTAAACTAAATCATGCACAGCATGAATGAATTCGAATCAGGGAATGGATCAGATGATCGCATTAACAAGAAATGATAATAATACTTGCAAGGGTGCAGGATGGAAAAATGGAATACTTGTAGAACAAGTACCACAACTTCGGAATTTAAAATAACATTTTCAACATAGGGTTCACAAGTTCCCACTCATCTAGGGTTGGTAATATTCCAACCTAATGTTTTAAAATCATGTCTTTTAAAAGAAAGCCTTAGTATACGGCCCATAATTATCTCTTCAAACTTTTCAATATAATAAGTATATCTTTCCAATCAATATGAGAATATGAATCTAAACTCAAAAGGTATAAAAGAGTACTCGTCAATTTACGAGATTAAATAACATACTTGCAATTCAATGCAAAGAAATCAACATTTGAAAATTCAGTAATAAGCATTCAACATGCATACTAATAATTCAAGATAATATCCCTTAATTAATAAGCAAGGGTATAAACACTTGCCTCTGGTCCTTAGCTATTTCGTAACGCTGAAACAATACGATTTCCTCCTTATTCTGTCTTGTCGCACGATTCTCTACTTCCGTCCTTCTTTGCTTTAACGCTCTTGCGAATACCACTAGTCTGCTTTTACCATTTCGAATCCACGTGTCAGCCTCGATAGTCAAACATGAGACGGTACTTAGCCTTCAACGTATGATTTCACATTCCATAAACGATTATAACTTAACTTCGATAATCTGACTCGTCTCGTCCAATAGCCTCTGTTGCATAGACAACCACATTTCAATTGATAGAATGATCAAAACTAACTATACAAGTAATCCTCGTAACTCGCTTGACGAAACTCCCCATACTATAAAAAGTCAACATCTAAGTCGACGGCCTCGTAAATCTCATTTTCTAACATAACCGACAAATTTCTATCCCAACTACCCCTCGTGATGATATTAGACACGACCAAATACTCAAACAAGTCTCAACACAATTTATTCGCATGCATGACTCAATAACAGATAATTCACATCATTCACATAACATATTTAAACAAGTAACCGGTTACGTATCGGACGCCCGGTCTAATTTACGATATTTAAAACTCAGACACTAGCCCTAGTACGGGCATATACGGACTATAAAACACATTACACAACTCATACAAACCATATAGCACTTATAACCATTTTTAAAACATCACACGAAGCTTATTTGAATTTAAATAAGCCACAAACAATTTTTAAATCAAAAATCGGATTTTTAAATCCAATATAAGTATTTTAAATGCAATTAAATCAATTAATAAAATTAATTGACACTCTTTAAATGCTCAAACTATTTTTAAATAAATGAACCAAGCTAGAAAATAATTAAACTTAATTTTAATTAATTAAATCTAATTAATAATTAATTATTAAGAATTAACTGATTAAAAGAATTAATCAATTAATTAAATAAATTAATTATTAATAAAAAATAATTAAAATAATTAAATTTAATCAATTTTCGAATTTAAATAAATATTTATGAATTTATAAAATTTTCGGAATAATAAAATGTATTTTTAAATCAAAGATATGATTTTTAGAATTATAAAACTATTTTTAAATTATTTTTAAAATAAAAACCCAGAAACACTATTCAGAAAATGGAATTAGGGTTTTCTGGATCGAAACCGGGTCGGGTAGGTTTTGAAAACGGGTCGCCAAGAACGGATACGGGTCGCCAAGAACAACCCCCCGCCGGCGGAGTTCCGGCAACCCAACCCAGAATCCGGCGACCGCAAACCGTCCAGAACACACGATTTTCAAGGGGGAAAACACGGGGGTTACCAAGGCAATTGTATTCTACTTAAATCAACCTCAAACATCACAGAAACTGGTCGAAATCGACTTCCAAAACCGAGAAACTACCGGCGGCGGCTTTTTCCGGCGAACAAAAACGAAAGCCAACCTTCAATATTTATACATGAACAGACTCCAATTTAAACGATCTATTACATGGCATTAACACAATCAAGAACAAATCGCCACAACTCAAAATCCGGCCAAAGCTTCAAACTTTTCCGGCGAACTTCTAAATTTCCGATTTGGTCGATTTCCAACTCAGAAATTAAATTAAAAATCACCCACATACCCCTCATGACACGAACAACATGATTATGCAATCAATTAACAAGAACAATCAATAACACGATTTTCCCCAAATTAAAGCCTAAAATTCGAAATAATAAAAATAATTAAAATCGGAAAAATTTAAGGATCTTACCCACACAGATGATGATGATGGATTTGGATAGAAGATGATGAGAGATTCATTTTGGTTATAAGAACATCGAAATCGGATTCCGATAACGCCTTCAAAATTGAGTTTGATTCTCAAGAACACGAAGAACACGTTCTAGGGTTTTTCGGATTTTTAACTGTAATTAAGCTTTATTATACGCAAAACAAAGTACGATTTGCCTTTTTTTATATTAAACGAAAAATAATACCCCAAACGACATTTTTGGATCGATACTGATCCGATAGATCGCTTTAAATACAATATAACAGAATATGTACTTTAAACCTTTAATAAAGCAGAATACACGTTTCACGAGACGATAAGCATCCATAAAGTACAGATAACTACAAGTATCGTTTAATAAAAGATATACGAACCAAAATACCTCCATTACGAATATTTTCGAATACTTTCCATTTTAACGAATAAAATATTGGTACGAACGATATACCAATTTCCCGAATAATTTGGGAACGATCCAAATTTTCTTTTCAATAATTAAAATAAAATAAAATAGTATAACATCCTTTTCAAACTAATTTCAAATTCCCCACACATTTCACATAGCACCACAATATCACATATTCAATCATTTAACGAATAACTTAGCACGTTTAAACAGATAAATCATTTAATAACTCTTAATATGAAATTAAAATTTCATTTCACATCATATAATAACACGTAATTTTCCCGGATCTTACATCCTTTCCCCCTTAACAGGATTCTGTCCTCAGAATCAACTTGCGCAAACATAGGTGGATATTTTTCCAACATCTCATTCTCAAATTCCTAGGTTGACTCTTCAACCTTAGGATTTCTCCTCATACTCATACTAATTTGACTCCTCTATTACTTATCACTCTCTCATACTGACTCAATATCTCAATTGGTTACTCAACATAGAACAATTCAACTAAATCTCTATAGGTTCGTATTTTATGAAATACAGTATGAATACACCACTCATGGAGTGATACGCAAACTTATACGCAACTTTCCCAACACGCAGTAAACCGACGTAAGGTAGCAATTCAAAATTGTCATAATAACTGTTGTCGTAAGGAAATCTAATCAACGGTAAATGGTCCTTCCAATTACCTTAAAAATTTAGTACACAACCATAGTCTGTCTGAATTATTTAATTAAGTCGCGGATCTCTGTCAAATACATTTGAACCCGTCATTCCATGCCGTACTATTACCTCATTCAAATAGCTAGAGATGAACCAATTCATCTAATAAATATCTCTCGTTAATCGGTCAATAATAACTCAAATACTATCATGATTAGCTCTAAGCCTTAGCAACTCTACTGCAAAGTCTATCTTAATATGTTTCCACTTCCATTCAGGAATCTCTTTAGTTGTAATCGTCTACTATACCTCTGTTACTCTGTCTTCATTTTCCAACACCTCAAGTACTTAAACACTCACTAACATCAATATTCTTTTAAATCTCTTATATATCCTTACATTTCCTTCTTATCCATTATACTCTCTCGCTCCTTCCTGTAATTGAATTCCATTTCTCTTTTCATAACTCTTTCCTTTATGTAGCCCTTTCTCTTTAATCAATCCTGGTTGAATCCTTAATTCTGTCATTCCTTCTAGTTGATCTCTTGTTATCATAACCTTAAAACTCCATCCTTTCTAATCCTTGTACCGAAGATATTTACATCTCAATTCTCTCTTTTACTACTCATACTATCAGCCATCCATATTCTTGGGTCAACTATACCTATTTCCAATATATCTAACAACTGCTTTCAACGATCATATACCTTCCGTGCCAATTAACTCTTCAGCTTAAAACAACCCATCATTACCTTATCCATTGTCTTTAAATCCTTATTAACACCTCTTAATCTTCTTTTCCTATCTACAATTGTGAGAATATTCCTTATCAACTTGGTGACTTAGTCCCATATCTTTAAAAATTGTTCTACTTAGTCCTAAGAACTTAATTAATCTCCATCTGATTCCCAAATAATTTAGAAGATACATTCACAGTAACACTCAGGACACCTTTTCCATGGTTCCATCTCATTTCCAAAACAGCTTGATCAACTCGACATTATCTTGATTCTCATTCTATACATCCACATTGACTGGCAAGATCTACCTTAACTATCGTGAGCAAAAGACTTGCAACCATATCATACAATCCTGAAATACTCAAAGATCAACTCATTCTCCATTATTAGCCTATCATCAAATTTTAAAAGTTCTTCTCATTGAGACAGAAAATCTATTATGTTCATCTTCCACAACATGGGATATCATCAGCACAATTACACATTTTCCCAATTTCCAATCAACTCTTGAATTATCTAACTTCACCTCTTCCACATCGTAACGTTAATCGATAGAGAGAGAACAACTGGCTCCGTTATATGTTACTAGTATTCTATTCGCATCGTAATCCGCTTTCGCTCGTGGTGATTCAATCGCAAATTCTTCGTTCATTATGGTAGGGTAAATTTCAGTTCACCCTAATGGCATACCTCCCAGATTATTTGAAATAACAAACTTCATGATATTTTGAAGAGAAAAGGTTCCGTATCATAGCAAATGTTCCCCAATTGGGGTTACCAAGTCTGCATGTTTCAAAGAAAACATTATTGGAAATAAGAGAATCACTGAGCGATCAATTTGATCACATGAACTCAATGTTGTGTGTCTCAATTAAGACAGTACTAAAGGTAATTAGCCTTCTTGTATTTCACAACACACAAGTGACGGCGTCCCATCAGACTTCTATCACATAGACAAATAGTCCTTGTGTCCCCTATAAATAGGGTTGTTTGTCTCAGTTGGAGTAGGGAAACATGAAAGAAATTTACGGTCAAAATAACAACCAAGACCTCTCGATAAGAAATCTCAAATACACACCTTGGATTGAAATTGAATAAATTCCAAAGGTGTCATTTCAAAAAAAAAAAGAACAACCAGAAAGGAAGTATCAACAAATAGTGTTACATCACAAATAGAGTTATCCACTCCGGAAGAATGAAGGAGTTGGAATTTAAATAACATATTTTCAACAGGCTTCACAAATTTGAAATAGATGTCACAACAACCTCTGATGCAATTGCAATCATGATTGATCAAAAGTATCAAGTACAAGGTCAAAAGGTGGAATATATTCACCAACACAGGTTTCTCTTTAAAGAGATGTCAAATATTTCATTAGGATGGGAAGGTATTACCAAGGTCTTCACATATGACTCCTCCGTCGACTCCTTCGATAGCTCGTTATTCGATTTCAGCCCTTCTTCTCCACGTTATTCGATTTCAGCCCTTCTTTTCCACGTTATTCGATTTCAGCCCTTCTTTTCCACGTCGCAAGGTTATCAATATCGTACGTCGTCGTCGACTCGTAATAGTCCTCGAAGATTCCGCCATAGACGTCTACAAACGCAAGAAGTTCTATCCATTTCAGCATAACTATCTCAATCAAATACCTCCATCTCAACTCACTCAGCGGTACTATATCCAATAGTCCAATACGGACTCTAAATGAGCTCTGACGTTCCTTATATAACTATATACACTCCCACACACTCTTGTTTCTAGTTTTACTATAACCCTTGCTCTGATACCAACTGTAACGCCCCCAAATCCGGGGTCAAAGGATTTGGTCGTCACACTGCACTCTTAATCCAAACAACCTGTTCAATGTCAAATCAACACAATAGTAATAATATCTGTGACCCCAACTCTACCAAGAATCTTTAAAGGTTATAGTGCTAGAAACAAGAATCCAAATTTCATTACAAACAATCTTTCTTCTTTACAACCATTCTCTTTACACAAATTCTAATACACTAGTATAACTTCGATAAGAAGTATACCGGCAACTAATCTTATAAAATATATTATTCAATAGAAAACATCTATATACAAAACCTCTCACTAGCTCCAATGCTCTGGATCAAAACGTCTTTATGCTAATATCTTTCCCCATCTCTGGTCAGCTACGCGGACAACTCTTGCCAATACGCCTTCTTTCTGGCAGGCTAAAATATATATAAATAAAACAAGTATGAACGAATGAATTGCTCAGCAAGCGCATTATTAAATATAATACGAAAGGTTTCCAAAATAAACTTTGGATTTTCAAATAAACAAGCCTTTGGCTTAAACATTTGTAATCTCTAATATTTTCAAAACAAGTTTGGTAATTTACCACAATTTCTCATTCTTCTTCTCTCAATTGAATAGTTTAAAACACAAAAATATTTATATTGGTCGTTACGGCGACCGAATCAACAATAACTACAATAGTAAGTAGAAAATATGAAATAAATATAACTCATACGTCTTCAAGACCATAGTTTGTACCAAAATACTAGTTTTGAAGATAACAGATCTATTCACAACATTTTCTGAAACCAACAACTCCGGAAGGTTAGAATAATCAAGGGGTGAGAATGAGCCAACACGCTCGGTCAAGGAATAAAGAACGCACTTCAATACTTCAACATGGTACCGACTAGATATGCGGTATGAATAAAACTCATCAAGATAGATATCTCACGACTGCCAATGGAATCACGGAAGTGGATTTCGACTATTTGGAATCCAAATGAATTAAGAGTAAGTGATTTCAGCAAGATTGAAACCACCATTTATTAATCAACAACCAACAATTTTACGCAACGAATAAACCTGAATATCAGGTCATAACTCACAAGTACAAAACATATGGATGTAACTCATCCCAGAAATAAGAATTAATATTAGAATTGGATTTTTAACATTTATCAAATCAAAGGTTGTGCTGCTGGCCAGCCACGCATCAACCCCGGACTTGCTTATAGCAAAGTCCTCTACTGGATCCTAGGCCAATCTGGGCCTTAATTTATTCCGACCATCATTATGGCCCGACCAATTACTGGTCCCATTTAAAAACATTCCAATCCTATATTATATACGTCAGGTGTCAGAACAATTGACAACCTTACTTCGACAATCAGGTGTCGGAAGAATCGACAACCTAATACAACAATTGCTGGAAAACTCACGTTCCAGGAAACAGTTCAATTATGAAGAATCCATTAAGGAATAACAATGTAATCTAGTATCGACAAGATCGACACAATATGGGGAGGTGCATATGAAAAGTGACAATATAATAAGCATCGACGAGTTTGATGTAACAACTGGGATATAATAAAGAATAACAATGACATGCTCAACAAGATTGAATCTGATATGAAACGGGCATTATGATATCAACAGAATTTGCAATAACTCAATATGGAATAGGGTTCAAAGAACAGGCTCTAGATGGCCTCAACAGTTCAAATTATCACATCATGGAAGAATTAGTTAAGATTCAACAATCTGGTAAGTGACAAGAAAGTCAAGTTCAAGTTTAAGAAAAATTCAGGATGAAGTTTATAAATGAAGAAAACAAGGGTTTATTAACTTCTGACAGAAATAGTTCAAGTCCTTCGAACATATACTTATAATAGACAAGCCTTGTATTTGAAGGAAGTAAACTAAATCATGCACAGCATGAATGAATTCGAATCAGGGAATGGATCAGATGATCGCATTAACAAGAAATGATAATAATACTTGCAAGGGTGCAGGATGGAAAAATGGAATACTTGTAGAACAAGTACCACAACTTCGGAATTTAAAATAACATTTTCAACATAGGGTTCACAAGTTCCCACTCATCTAGGGTTCGTAATATTCCAACCTAATGTTTTAAAATCATGTCTTTTAAAAGAAAGCCTTAGTATACGGCCCATAATTATCTCTTCAAACTTTTCAATATAATAAGTATATCTTTCCAATCAATATGAGAATATGAATCTAAACTCAAAAGGTATAAAAGAGTACTCGTCAATTTACGAGATTAAATAACATACTTGCAATTCAATGCAAAGAAATCAACATTTGAAAATTCAGTAATAAGCATTCAACATGCATACTAATAATTCAAGATAATATCCCTTAATTAATAAGCAAGGGTATAAACACTTGCCTCTGGTCCTTAGCTATTTCGTAACGCTGAAACAATACAATTTCCTCCTTATTCTGTCTTGTCGCACGATTCTCTACTTCCGTCCTTCTTTGCTTTAACGCTCTTGCGAATACCACTAGTCTGCTTTTACCATTTCGAATCCACGTGTCAGCCTCGATAGTCAAACATGAGACGGTACTTAGCCTTCAACGTATGATTTCACATTCCATAAACGATTATAACTTAACTTCGATAATCTGACTCGTCTCGTCCAATAGCCTCTGTTGCATAGACAACCACATTTCAATTGATAGAATGATCAAAACTAACTATACAAGTAATCCTCGTAACTCGCTTGACGAAACTCCCCATACTATAAAAAGTCAACATCTAAGTCGACGGCCTCGTAAATCTCATTTTCTAACATAACCGACAAATTTCTATCCCAACTACCCCTCGTGATGATATTAGACACGACCAAATACTCAAACAAGTCTCAACACAATTTATTCGCATGCATGACTCAACAACAGATAATTCACATCATTCACATAACATATTTAAATCCAATATAAGTATTTTAAATGCAATTAAATCAATTAATAAAATTAATTGACACTCTTTAAATGCTCAAACTATTTTTAAATAAATGAACCAAGCTAGAAAATAATTAAACTTAATTTTAATTAATTAAATCTAATTAATAATTAATTATTAAGAATTAACTGATTAAAAGAATTAATCAATTAATTAAATTAATTAATTATTAATAAAAAATAATTAAAATAATTAAATTTAATCAATTTTCGAATTTAAATAAATATTTATGAATTTATAAAATTTTCGGAATAATAAAATGTATTTTTAAATCAAAGATATGATTTTTAGAATTATAAAACTATTTTTAAATTATTTTTAAAATAAAAACCCAGAAACACTATTCAGAAAATGGAATTAGGGTTTTCTGGATCGAAACCGGGTCGGTTAGGTTTTGAAAACGGGTCGCCAAGAACGGATATGAGTCGCCAAGAACAACACGCCGCCGGCGGAGTTCCGGCAACCCAACCCAGAATCCGGCGACCGCAAACCGTCCAGAACACACGATTTTCAAGGGGGAAAACACGGGGGTTACCAAGGCAATCGTATTCTACTTAAATCAACCTCAAACATCACAGAAACTGGTCGAAATCGACTTCCAAAACCGAGAAACTACCGGCGGCGGCTTTTTCCGGCGAACAAAAACGAAAGCCAACCTTCAATATTTATACATGAACAGACTCCAATTTAAACGATCTATTACATGGCATTAACACAATCAAGAACAAATCGCCACAACTCAAAATCCGGCCAAAGCTTCAAACTTTTCCGGCGAACTTCTAAACTTCCGATTTGGTCGATTTCCAACTCAGAAATTAAATTAAAAATCACCCACATACCCCTCATGACACGAACAACATGATTATGCAATCAATTAACAAGAACAATCAATAACACGATTTTCCCCAAATTAAACCCTAAAATTCGAAATAATAAAAATAATTAAAATCGGAAAAATTTAAGGATCTTACCCACACAGATGATGATGATGGATTTGGATAGAAGATGATGAGAGATTCATTTTGGTTATAAGAACATCGAAATCGGATTCCGATAACGCCTTCAAAATTGAGTTTGATTCTCAAGAACACGAAGAACACGTTCTAGGGTTTTTCGGATTTTTAACTGTAATTAAGCTTTATTATACGCAAAACAAAGTATGATTTGCCTTTTTTTATATTAAACGAAAAATAATACCCCAAACGACATTTTTGGATCGATACTGATCCGATAGATCGCTTTAAATACAATATAACAGAATATATACTTTAAACCTTTAATAAAGCAGAATACACGTTTCACGAGACGATAAGCATCCATAAAGTACGGATAACTACAAGTATCGTTTAATAAAAGATATACGAACCAAAATACCTCCATTACGAATATTTTCGAATACTTTCCATTTTAACGAATAAAATATTGGTACGAACGATATACCAATTTCCCGAATAATTTGGGAACGATCCAAATTTTCTTTTCAATAATTAAAATAAAATAAAATAGTATAACATCCTTTTCAAACTAATTTCAAATTCCCCACACATTTCACATAGCACCACAATATCACATATTCAATCATTTAACGAATAACTTAGCACGTTTAAACAGATAAATCATTTAATAACTCTTAATATGAAATTAAAATTTCATTTCACATCATATAATAATACGTAATTTTCCCGGATCTTACAAATACCATCTGTTAGGAAATGAGTTCACTTCATACTTTCTCATGCTTTCTTCAGCCTTGATGTACTTTCCGGCTCTATCTTGGAGCTTCAGCATGCTCTCGGGTGGATGTTTTGCCAATGACCTTTTGAAGTGATCATCAGTGGTTCCTTGCTGCAGAGCTATCATAACTACTTTGTCCTCTAAATCCGGGACTTTCAAAGCCTCCCGAGTAAATCAGTTGATATAATCTCTCAAGGCTTCATTCTTTCCTTGTTGGATTGCCATGAGTTATGCAGAGCTTTTCTCATGCACTCTTCCACTAACGAATTGATTGATGAATGCTTTACTTAGTTCCTTAAAAGACCCAATAGAGTTGGGAGGAAGACGGCTATACCAGCGTTGGGCCATGCCTGCCAAGGTTTGTGGAAACGCCCTACATTTGACAGCATCGTTGGTTGGCTGCAACAGCAGTGCATTGGAGAAGGTCCTTACATGATTTGCGGGATCCCCCGTTCCATCATAAGCCTTGATCGTTGTCATCTTGAATTTTCTGGATATTGTGGCTTTCATGATGTCTTGAGTAAACAGTGGTGTAGGATCATCAGGATCTCCTAGGGGCAACAAAACACTAGGATCACCCCTTGGGACTTCAGCCCTCTTAGTCTTTCTTGGTGTCGGGTCCAGGTTGATTATCCGGACCCTTCCAGTTGATCGGCCTTGAGATTGAGCGGCCTCCTCCTCAGCAAGGAGTTTCTTGAGTCTTGTAGTCTCTGCCTCATGGGCTGCAATTTTCTCCTTAGTAGTTTGGGGTTGTTCCCGATTTGTTTGGGAAGAACGCTTCCTTCTTGGGGCGACATCCCTCTCTTCTTCAGATGTGTAATTCTCGTCCTCAGTATAGGGACCCGAGTAATCTTGAATCAAAGGGGTCCATCGAGTTTGTTGATTTTGAGGTCCTAGACCTTGTATATAAGGGGGGCATATGCTTCATGGTAGATGGGGTTGAGACCACTACCGCCCGCCATGGGTCGAGGGGGCATGCCATAGTTGGGCATCCCCAAAGTTTGAGTAGTGTATCGGGGGAGATCAGTAGTGTGGAGTTGAAGACCAATTGGTGCATTCATGAGCAGCGGGGAGGTCGTGATTGGTTGTTGGTGAGCAGTCTCTTGTGGATTAGATCCATGAATGACCATCTTCAGGGGATTCATCCCTTCAACCAAAATTAGGATCTCCGGTCCTTGAATATTGATGGGGATATTCGCCCCCTCAGTGCCAGTAGTTGGCGGCGGTTGATTTCCATGAGTATCAGCCTCAGAGGTGATATGAAGTTCCTCAGAAACTGGAGTATCTCGAGTTGTTATCCGTGCGTTTTCCATGGTTGATGTTGTCTTCCCACAGACGGCGCCAAATGTTGTGGATTAAAAAAACGTACTTGAATATTAATTGCTAGGATTTATGAGCTTTCGAGCTTTAATGGCTGCACTTGTGTTTCGAGACTAAATCGGTCCTCACAAGATGCCTACGTATCTCAATTAATGCTGAGAATCAAGCCAAAGACGTAGTTCTTGGTGTTACCCTCGGGGCTATGGCGGCAGGGGCACACCAAGGACGTAGTGACTTGTATGTCCTTATTCGAGGATGAAATCTAAAACGTTGTAGATGACGTATGGAGCTGTGTCCAAAACGTAGTAGATGACGTATGGAGCTGTGTCCAAAACATAGTTCTATTGTGAAGGAGCAGGGTCCTTATATAGGCATCTGGAGCCTCGTATTTAAAGTAAGTTTAGGAGACTTAGCGAATAAGTCTCCTTTTTGATAATGGATAAATATTGTATTTCTTGGTGGACAAGTCTTTTCCTTGTTGATAAGGACTATGACGCATTATTTCTTTTAATTGGGATTCTGGATCCTTCTTTGATGAATTTACCATATTTTGGACTCCTTTCCTGAGCTGTATATTTTCCCTATTTATTAATTACGAAATTAATAAATAATTAGGGTTTTCGACCTTGCTTATTGGGCCGTGTTCTTAGACCAATCCGGGTCTAATTAATACGTAATTAATTGCACTTCTAGGATTATTTTTCAGCTCATATCAATTACTTTTTTTTAATTAAAACATGTTTGATTTTCTATATGTCATTATTATTAATATTATTTTATTATAAAATAATATTAATAATACCTCATTTATCTTCCTCAGCCTCGTATGTATTTCTTAATATTTTTTTTATATTCCAATTAATATTTTAGTTTCTCATTTTATAATTTATCATATTAATTTTTACTTTTATTTTAATATTTTTCGTTCACATTAAATTTTTTTAGTTTATTATTTTTTAAGGCCCGTGCCTTGCACGAGTTATAGGCTAGTATCAATTAAACGTGAAACTTGCAAATTTAAACATATACTCCATCCGTTCCGTTTTTATTGTCCATTATTTCCATTATCTCTTGTCCCAAAAAAATTGTCCATATTTCATATTTAAGTTAAATTGATAAGCTATATTCTTTTTATAACTGGAAATTTAAATGAATTAAGGATAGTTTTAAAACTAATTGACATTTTAGGAAATTATCAATCTAAAATAAGTTAATTGAATAAAAGATGGATTTTGATTGATGGACAAGAAAAATGGGACAGAGGGAGTAATACTTTGCTTCATAAACTTAATTAACAATATATAAGTGTTTACGATGTAAATAAGACTAATTATAAATAGTTGTCCGTGATATTTTTGGAAAAAGAGAAAATTCTGTTAGAAAAAAAATATAAAAAGTAATATTTTTAGCTGAAAAAGGTAATTAATTATAAATAGTTCCCGTGATAATTTTGAAAAAATAGGGAATTTTGTTAGAAAAAATAGAAAAAGTAATGTGCTTTAGCTGAAAAGGTAATTGATTATAAATAGGTAATGTTATTATTTAGTAACAATTGATCAGTTACTATTATTTGTATTTGTATTATTTATTAATTAGAATAAAGGACCGAAAACCAAAAAATATGAAAACCAAAACTTTCAATGAAACAACTATTATATAACAGTATAGAAGTGTTTACTATATACATAAATGACTAATTAACACTTTGCATCCCTCTTTTTGATGAAAAATCGTTTCAAAAGTGCACAAATATCACGGGCAACTATTTTTAATCAATTACATGTTTCAACTAAAACACATTATTTTTTCTAACAAAATTCCCTTTTTTCCAAAAATATCACGGACAATTTCCTTTTTCAACTTACACATGTTACTTTTTTTTTTCTTTACTAAAATCCCTCATTTTCCAAAAATATCACGGGAAAACCCATACTTCTTTATTTTAAAACCTTTTTTTAATACTTTTAATTATTTAAAAATTTTACCTATTTTAACATGACTATTTAATTTTTTTTAACAAATACAATTAATAAAATATTAACTCTTACTCTGCCACTATTTCCTTGCATACATATATGTAGACACGATATTTAACAAGGTTTACCAGTTCAAAAGTAGAATTCAACAAGCGATGGATACATAAAGAGAAAATAAAAAATCTTACGTAGAAAATAATAGATACTATTAAATAAACTTAGATTCTACATTCTATCCAAAATTAAAATGTTGAAGCGCTTATGTATTTTTGAATAAAATGAAGTTCTCATTAAGGCTCTGTTTGGGATTGCTGTTAAAAATTGTTGTGATGTTGAAACAGTGCTATTAAAATAAGTGCTTTTGTGAAAATCAGATAACTGTTTGGTAATATTTTTGATATGTGCATGTTTTGGTGTATAATATAAAAAATTAATGTTTTTGGTGAGTTTTGATGTTGAAACCAGTAGCTGCTTCCCGCAAAAGCTGAAAAGCAGCTTTTTTCAAAAGCATGGGGGGACCTGCTTTCTCTAAAAGCAGCTTTTGAGCCAAAAGCGTTTTTCAGAAAAGCAGCTTTTAAATTTTACCAAACACTTTTTAGCTGCTTTTCAGAAAAAAGCTGTTGTTGCTGTCTGCAACAGCAATGCCAAACGGATCCTAAATCATCGAAATATCTGACATGAGTGTCTCCAACAAAAACAATGGAGGAGACGAACTAACAATGAAGCTATTAAGCTAACAAGAAATCCTAGCCAAACTATGAGCCACCTTGTTTGCTCGCTTTCTAACGTAACTCACCGAAATCCCACTTTTACGCATGAGAATTGCTTTACATTGCTCAACCAAATCCCTCTGCTCTAACAAATTGACATACTCCTTGTTAACTGCATTGACTCCTAATAGAGAATCACTTTCTATTGTTATGGATCCAGACGTCATGATCTCTGTCCACAGTAGCGACTCCAGAATTCCCACAATTTCCGCTTCCAGTACTGATACACGACCTACAAATCTCATAGTCTTGCCATTGATATACTGCCCCTGATGATTTCTAAGGACCATTCCTATAGCAAATGAATTCTCCTCTGAGAAGACTGAAGCATCGACATTGATCTTAAAAGAACCTTCATCAGGCTGTTGCCATTTTTGATTATGTTGATGCATATTACCTCCCTGAACTGATGCTCTCTGGGTTTTCCTCTTATTCGACACTCTCCACTCTGCAATTTGACTATTGCTCCACTTCATCACTATTGCAGGTGTCATTCTTTTTCCTTCAAAAATCCGCTTGTTCCTGGAAAACTAAATACCCCAAAGTACTGCAGATACTTGCACTAACCAGTCATTTGTTTCCTTACTTAGCCTGTCAAGCAGCCATTCAGAGGCGTCCCCTATATCCCACACATCGTGATTAACTCCCACATGCTGCCAGCAATCCTTAGCAATGTTGCACTTGAAAAATAAATGTCTGAGATGCTCAATCTCTCCAACACACATCTCACAACCAATAGGAACTCTTATACCTTTACCTCTAAGAAGATTACGAACAAAGATATTATTACGGCAAAATCTCCAAAGGAATATTCTAATCTTATGAGGTATTTCTAAATTCCACAATTTATTCCACCCTATCGACTGTTGCAACCCTATCTCAACTCTATGATTTTGACACCACTGCTGATAACCTGTCTTCACTATGTACCGTCCATCTTTAGAGTGGACCCAGGCTAACCTGTCCTTGGTACATATTTTTGGAATTCGAGTATTGAGAATAGCATCTGCATCTGCATTAGCAAAGTTCCTCCTGATCATATGTTCATCCCACGACCTATCCTCTTTTATGAAGTCGCAAACTTTCAAGTTCTGAGCTGCAACACTGGTTGTCTCCTGATTAACACAAAAATCTTCTTTAATTCTCAACCATTTGTCTTTACTAATATTGATCACCTTTCCATCCCCTAAAACCCATCTCACCCCTTTTTTAATTTCCTCCTTCGCTTCCCAGATTCCTGACCATGTGTAACTTGACCCACCTTTTCTTTCTGCCTGTAAGAACTCACGGTGTGGATAATAACGAGCCTTCAGGACCCTTGATACCAAAGCTTCTGGTCTATTGATGAAATTGCAGCACTGTTTGCCTAATAAAGCCAAGTTGAATCCATGGAGATCCCTGAACCCGAGGCCACCTCTTTTTTTTGACATACACATTTTATTCCAAGCTAGCAAGTGAACTCATTTCCTAACAGAAGAATTAGATCGCCGCCAGAAAGCATTCATCATTTCCTAACAGATGGTATTTGTAAGATCCGGGAAAATTACGTGTTATTATATGATGTGAAATGAAATTTTAATTTCATATTAAGAGTTATTAAATGATTTATCTGTTTAAACGTGCTAAGTTATTCGTTAAATGATTGAATATGTGATATTGTGGTGCTATGTGAAATGTGTGGGGAATTTGAAATTAGTTTGAAAAGGATGTTATACTATTTTATTTTATTTTAATTATTGAAAAGAAAATTTGGATCGTTCCCAAATTATTCGGGAAATTGGTATATCGTTCGTACCAATATTTTATTCGTTAAAATGGAAAGTATTCGAAAATATTCGTAATGGAGGTATTTTGGTTCGTATATCTTTTATTAAACGATACTTGTAGTTATCCGTACTTTATGGATGCTTATCGTCTCGTGAAACGTGTATTCTGCTTTATTAAAGGTTTAAAGTACATATTCTGTTATATTGTATTTAAAGCGATCTATCGGATCAGTATCGATCCAAAAATGTCGTTTGGGGTATTATTTTCCGTTTATTATAAAAAGGCAAATCGTACTTTGTTTTGCGTATATTAAAGTTTAATTACAGTTAAAAAAGCTAAAAACCCCTGAACGTGTTCTTCGTGTTCTTGAGAATCAAACCAACTTTTGAAGGCGTTATCGGAATCCGATTTCGACGTTCTTATAGTCAAATCGAAGGTCTTGGAATATAGTTTCATAATATACCATCAGATTTCATGTCAGATAATATTTCAACTTCATACGAATATTTCTTTAAATCTGGAAAATTAGGGTTCATGTGAAATTTGGGGGTTTTTAATTCTGAGCTTGTTCATGTGATTTGATGGTATGTATAGCTTCGTATGGTTGTAGGGAGTCCAAATATGTGTTCAATTTCATTGTTTAATTCCCGGATTGTCCAATTCGAAAGTTAGGGTTCTTGATCTCGAAAATTGGGGCTTTTTGATTTAGAGTTTGTCCGTTGATTTTGATGGTTCCTATAGCTTCATATGATCATGGGTAATCGATTTGCATGTTTAATTGAGTCGTTCTATTCCTAGAATTGCTAGAACGAATTGTTAAGTTTTTTCGAATTTTCAAACCTTTAGTTCGTAAAATCTGTTGATTGTTTGTGTATGTGGATATGTGGGTTAGATTGTACACATTTCAAGCTTTGTTTTGGTATATAGAACGTTGAGTTTGGTTAAGTTTTGGTGTAGAAACGATTTGGCCGGATTTAGGCCGGAGTTACCGCCGGCGGCGGCCGGTCAGCCATTAAAGCTGGCTTGAAGCTTTCAAGGAAGAAGATGAATAGTGTTTCTGGATTTTTATTTTTAAAATAATTCAAAAATTGTTTTAAAAATTCTAAAAATCATATCTTTGATTTAAAAATACATTTTATTATTCCGGAGATTTTATAAATTCATAAATATTTATTTAAATTCGAAAATTGATTAAATTTAATTATTTTAATTATTTTTTTATTAATAATTAATTAATTTAATTAATTGATTAATTCTTTTAATCGGTTAATTCTTAATAATTAATTATTAATTAGATTTAATTAATTAAAATTAAGTTTAATTATTTTCTATCTTGGTTTATTTATTTAAAAATGTTTGAGCATTTAAAGGGTGTCAATTAATTTTATTAATTGATTTATTTGCATTTAAAATACTTATATTGGATTTAAAAATCCGATTTTTGATTTAAAAATTTGTTAGTGGCTTATTTAAATTCAAATAAGCTTTGTGTGATGTTTTAAAAATAGTTATAAGTGCTATGTGATTCGTATGAGTTGTGTAATGTGTTTTATAGTCAGTATATACCCGTACTAGGGCTAGTGTCTGAGTTTTTAATATCGTAAATTAGACCGGGCGTCCGATACGTAACCGGTCACTTGTTTAAATGTGTTATGTGAATGATGTGAATTATCTGTTGTTGAGTCATGCATGCGAATAAATTGTGTTGAGACTTGTTTGAGTATTTGGTCGTGTCTAATATCATCACGAGGGGTAGTTGGGATAGAAATTTGTCGGTTATGTTAGAAAGTGAGATTTACGAGGCCGTTGACTTAGATGTTGACTTTTATAGTATGGGGAGTTTCGTCAAGCGAGTTACGAGGAGTACTTGTATAGTTAGTTGTGATCATTCTATCAATTGAAATGTGGTTGTCTATGCAACAGAGGCTATTGGACGAGACGAGTCAGATTATCGAAGTTAAGTTACAATCGTTTATGGAATGTGAAATCATACGTTGAAGACTAAGTACCGTCTCATGTTTGACTATCGAGGCTGGCACGTGGATTCGAAATGGTAAAAGCAGACTAGTGGTATTCGCAAGAGCGTTAAAGCAAAGAAGGACGGAAGTAGAGAATCGTGCGACAAGACAGAATAAGGAGGAAATCGTATTGTTTCAGCGTTACGAAATAGCTAAGGACCAGAGGCAAGTGTTTATACCCTTGCTTATTAATTAAGGGATATTATCTTGAATTATTAGTATGCATGTTGAATGCTTATTACTGAATTTTCAAATGTTGATTTCTTTGCATTGAATTGCAAGTATGTTATTTAATCTCGTAAATTGACGAGTACTCTTTTATACCTTTTGAGTTTAGATTCATATTTTCATATTGATTGGAAAGATATACTTATTATACTGAAAAGTTTGAAGAGATAATTATGGGCCGTATACTAAGGCTTCCTTTTAAAAGACATGATTTTAAAACATTAGGTTGGAATATTGCCAACCCTAGATGAGTGGGAACTTCTGAACCCTATGTTGAAAATGTTATTTTAAATTCCGAAGTTGTGGTACTTGTTCTACAAGTATTCCATTTTTCCATCCTGCACCCTTGCAAGTATTATTATCATTTCTTGTTAATGCGATCATCTGATCCATTCCCTGATTCGAATTCATTTATGTTGTGCATGATTTAGTTTACTTCCTATAAATACGAGGCTTATCTATTATAAGTATATGTTCGAAGGACTTGAACTATTTCTGTCAGAAGTTAATAAACCCTTGTTTTCTTCATTTATAAACTTCACCCTGAATTTTTCTTAAACTTGAACTTGACTTTCTTGTCACTTACCAGATTGTTGAATCTTAACTAATTCTTCCATGATGTGATAATTTGAACTGTTGAGGCCATCTAGAGCCTGTTCTTTGAACCCTATTCTATATTGAGTTGTTACAAATTCTGTTGATATCATAATGCCTATTTCATATCAGACTAAATCTTGTTGAGCATGTCATTGTTTATTCTTCATTATATCCCAGTTGTTACATCGAACTCGTCGATGCTTATTATATTGCCACTTTTCATGTGCACCTCCCCATATTGTGTCGATCTCGTCGATACTAGATTATATTGTTATTCCTTAATGGATTCTTCATAATTGAACTGTTTCCTGGAACGTGAGTTTTCCAGCAATTGTTGTATTAGGTTGTCGATTCTTCCGACACCTGATTGTCGAAGTAAGGTTGTCAATTGTTCTGACACCTGACGTATATAATATAGGATTGGAATGTTTTTAAATGGGACCAGTAATTGGTCGGGCCATATTTATGGTCGGAATAAATTAAGGCCCGGATTGGCCTAGGATCCAGTAGAGGACTTTGCTATAAGCAAGTCCGGGGTTGATGCGTGGCTGGCCAGCAGCACAACCTTTGATTTGATAAATGTTAAAAATCCAATTCTAATATCAATTCTTATTTCTGGGATGAGTTACATCCATATGTTTTATACTTGTGAGTTATGACCTGATATTCAGGTTTATTCGTTGCGTAAAATTGTTGGTTGTTGATTAATAATAGTGGTTTCAATCTTGCTGAAATCACTTACTCTTAATACATTTGGATTCCAAATAGTCGAAATCCATTTCCTTGATTCCATTGGCAGTCGTGAGATATCTATCTTGATGAGTTTTATTCATACCGCATATCTAGTCGGTACCATGTTGAAGTCTTGAAGTGCGTTCCTTATTCCTTGACCGAGCGTGTTGGCTCATTCTTACCCCTTGATTATTCTAACCTTCCAGAGTTGTTGGTTTCAGAAAATGTTATGAATAGACCTGTTATCTTCAAAACTAGTATCTTTGTACAAACTATGGT
Source organism: Heracleum sosnowskyi (assembly GCA_030848705.1). Taxonomy (NCBI): domain Eukaryota; kingdom Viridiplantae; phylum Streptophyta; class Magnoliopsida; order Apiales; family Apiaceae; genus Heracleum; species Heracleum sosnowskyi. The sequence goes on from CM061243.1 coordinate 67,198,222, forward strand.
CTTGAAGACGTATGAGTTATATTTATTTCATATTTTCTACTTACTATTGTAGTTATTGTTGATTCGGTCGCCGTAACGACCAATATAAATCTTTTTGTGTTTTAAACTATTCAATTGAGAGAAGAAGAATGAGAAATTGTGGTAAATTACCAAACTTGAGTTGAAAATATTAGAGATTACAAATGTTTAAGCCAAAGGCTTGTTTATTTGAAAATCCAAAGTTTATTTTGGAAACCTTTTGTATTATATTTAATAATGCGCTTGCTGAGCAATTCATTCGCTCATACTTGTTTTATTTATATATATTTTAGCCTGCCAGAAAGAAGGTGTATTGGCGAGAGTTGTCCGCGTAGCTGATCAGAGATGGGGAAAGATATTAGCATAAAGACGTTTTGATCCAGAGCATTGGAGCTAGTGAGAGGTTTTGTATATAGATGTTTTCTATTGAATAATATATTTCATAAGATTAGTTGCCGGTATACTTCTTATCGAAGTTATACTAGTGTATTAGAATTTGTGTAAAGAGAATGGTTGTAAAGAAGAAAGATTGTTGTAATGAAATTTGGATTCTTGTTTCTAGCACTATAACCTTTAAATATTCTTGGTAGAGTTGGGGTCACAGATATTATTATTATTGTGTTGATTTTACATTGATCAGGTTGTTTGGATTAAGAGTGCAGTGTGCCGACCAAATCCTTTGACCCCGGATTTGGGGGCGTTACAGATAATGAAACTCAGTTTAACAACGAAGAATTCAAGAAGTATTGTGACGAGAATGATATCAAGTTACGTTTCACTTCTGTTGCCCATCCTCAAGCAAATGGGCAAGCTGAGGTTGCCAACCGAATTATCCTAGATGGACTGAAGAAAAGAGTTGAACGCTCTAGAAACACTTGGGTAGACAAATTGCTCCCCATACTATGGGCATATCGTACTACTTGTAATGTCACCACTGGAGCAACCCCCTTTCTGCCGGCATATGGGGCAGATACAGTGGTTCCAGTGGAGATTACTCACACATCTCCAAGAATCGAAGCTTATGAGCCAGAGATAAATGAAGAAGGCATGAGGCTGGCCTTAGATCTAATTGATGAGGTTAGAGATGAGGCAAATGCTAAGGTAGTTGAACATCAAAAAAGGGCATCTTTCTACTATAACCTAAGGGTTAAAGAGAGATTCTTCCGTCAAAGAGACTTAGTCCTCCGAAAGATTGAGGCATCCGGGGTTGGACAAAAAGGAAAGTTGGCCCCAAATTGGGAAGGACCATATTGCGTCAAGAACGTATTTGGTCGAGGCTCATACAAATTAGAAACCCTCGAAGGGCATGAGGTGCCAAGGACTTGGCATGCCTCAAACTTAAAAGTTTATTATGTTTAGTGCATCCTAAAAGGATCCGCTAGTATGATAAGTAGAAATAAGGTTCGATGAAATCATGAGATTCCTAGAAAGCATATGAAGGGTTGAACCCGTTTTGATTGGTAGAAACATCCTCATAGCTTTGCCAAGACAAACTACAAATGAATGCAAAGGAAAGCATACAAAAGATGCATGTCAACTACACAAATAGAGTTGAATACAACGAACCCCGAAGGGTGAATGTTGCTAATAAACATACAAAAGAAAGCCTAAGATGCCTATTGTTAATTAGCGAAAATTTCAAGCTCATGAGAAGTTTGATATGGTAGACTTGAGAATGAATCACTACGAGTGCAGCCATCAGTAAGAACTCGTAAGGGTGAAGGGTTGAAACCCCAGAAACCTAAGACATTCAGTCCAAACCCCATCATTCGATATGCTCAATGAAAGGCTTGAAGCCAAAACAAGACGGTATAAGACATAAAAGGCTTATGCAAATGTCAAGCTAGCCTCGAATAAGGCAAAATCGTCGTAAATGTGTAGGTCGCTCCACACTTTACACCAAGACGATACTCGTGAAACACTAGTGTATATTAAAATCCCCAAAAAAGGGTAGTAAGTCCCAGGTAAGGGATAAAAAGACCCCAAGTCTAGAAAAAGACCGGTATAACTTCTATGAAATCCTAGTGCATTATCATAGAAGTTGGGGGGCAAATGACATGGGCTGAAAAATAATCCTAGAAGTGCGATTAATTACGTATTAATTAGACCCGGATTGGTCTAAGAAAACGACCCAATAAGAAAGGCCCGAAACCCTAATTATTTATTAATTTCGTAATTAATAAATAGGGAAAATATACAGCTCAGGAAAGGAGTCCAAAATATGGTAAATTCATCAAAGAAGGATCCAGAATCCCAATTAAAAGAAATAATGCGTCATAGTCCTTATCAACAAGGAAAAGACTTGTCCACCAAGAAATACAATATTTATCCATTATCAAAAAGGAGACTTATTCGCTAAGTCTCCTAAACTTACTTTAAATACGAGGCTCCAGATGCCTATATAAGGACCCTGCTCCTTCACAATAGAACTACGTTTTGGACACAGCTCCATACGTCATCTACTATGTTTTGGGCACAGCTCCATACGTCATCTACAACGTTTTAGACTTCATCCTCGAATAAGGACATACAAGTCACTACGTCCTTGGTGTGCCCCTGCCGCCATAGCCCCGAGGGCAACACCAAGAACTACGTCTTTGGCTTGATTCTCAGCATTAATTGGGATACGTAGGCATCTTGTGAGGACCGATTTAGTCTCGAAACACAAGTGCAGCCATTAAAGCTCGAAAGCTCATAAATACTAGAAATTAATATACAAGTACGTTTTTTTAATCCACAACAGTAATTACCCGTGATATTTTTAGAAGTGTTCTAATTATATTAATTGTATTTATTAAAAAAATACGTTGACATGTTAAAATAAGTAAGTTTTTTTTTAATAACGACAAATAGAAAATTTAACATGTTTTAATTAAAAAAAAGTAACTGTCTGTTATATTTTTAGATGTGTTTTAATAGCTTGTAGATTTTGTTAGAAAAACAATGTTTTAACTATAAAAGGTAATTATCTAGTTACTATTTTTATATTATTTTATTATTTATTAAATAGAGTATTAAAATAGGTTTCAAAATAAATAAGTAAGGATTGCACCTCATATTTTTGGAAAATAAAGATTTTAGTGATAACAAATATAAAAGATAATATATTTTAATTTAAAGGTAATTGTCGTGATATTTTTGGAAAAAGAGTAGATTTTGTTAGAATATTTTTTTTAATTTTAAAATACAATCAACTAGTTACTATTTTTATATTATTTATTAAATAGAGTATTAAAATAGGTTTTAAAATAATTTAGTAAGGACTGCACCTCATATTTTTGGAAAACAGAGATTTTTGTGATAACAAATATAAAATGTAATATGTTTTAATTTAAAGATAATTACCATGATATTTTTGGAAAAGAAGTAGATTTTGTTAGAAAAAATATATTTTAATTATAAAATGCAATCATCTATTTACTATATTTATATATTTTTATTATTTATTAAATAGAATAAAAGACCAAAAACCAAAACCGACCGAAAATCGAAAACCAAAACTTTCAATGTTTCGGTTTTAATAATATAACTAGCTTAGAACCCGTGCGATGCACGGATTATTATTAATAATTATTATTTTTATTATTTATATTTTAATATTTTATTAATCTGCATTTGCTAAAAAAAAATAAGTAGGCGTGTTAAACTTTTTTCAATAATTAAAAATATTAAAATAGATTTTAAAATAAATTAATAATTGTTTGCCCGTGATATTTTTGGAAAAGGAGGGGTCTTAGTAAGGAAAAATAGAAAAAGTAACATGTTTTAGCTGAAAAGGTAAGTGCTCGTAATTAAAAGTATTTAAATAGGCTTCACAATAAATAAGTACGGATTTGTCCGGAATATTTTTGAAAAATGAGGGTTTTAGTAAAGAAAAATCAGAAAGAGTAACATGTTTTAGTTGAAAAAGGTAATTGCCGTGATTTTTTTAGAAAAAGAGAAGATTTTGTTAGAAAAGATAATGTATTTTAGCTAAAAAGGTAGTTGGTTATAAAAATGTTATTAATTAATAATAATTTTTTTAGAAAATGAAAAAATAGAAAAAGTAACATAATTAAAAGTATTAAAATAGATTTTAAAATAAATAAGTAAGGGTTTGCCCGTGATATTTTTGGAAAATGAAGGGCTTTAGTAAGGAAAAATAGAAAGATTAACATGTTTTTGTTAAAAATGATAATCGCCCGTGTTTTTTTTTAAAAAGAGAGGATTTCGTAAGAAAAAAAAAGGTAATGTATTTTAGATGAAAATGTAATTGGTTATAAATAATGTTATTATTTAGTGATAGTTTTTAAAAAAAAATAAGTAAGGGTAATTAAGTAAAATCACTAAGTACCAACCGTCCGTCTATCCGACTACCAAACTTTTAATGTTTCGTCTTTAATAATATAGCTTAAAACCCGTACGATGCACGGGTTGTTTTTTAATAATTTTTAATTTTATTATTTATATTTTGTATTTTATTAATTGCATTTATTAGAAAAAATAAGTAGGCGTGTTAAACATTTTAAAATAATTAAAAGTATTAAAATAAATTTTAAAATAAATAAGTAACGATTTGCCCGTGATATTTTTGAAAAAAGAGGGGGTTTAGTAAGAAAAATAGAAAAGGTGACATGTTTTAGTTGAAAAAGGTAATTGTCAATTAAAAGTATTAAAATAGATTTTAAAGTAAATATGTAAGGGTTTTCTCGTGATATATTTGAAAAATGAAGGATTTTAGCAAAGGAAATAGAAAAAGTAACATGTTTTAGCTGAGAAAGAAATTACCCCTGATTTTTTAAGAAAAAAATGGTAATATAATTTAATTGAAAGGGTAACTGATTATAATAATTAAATAAACAATTAAATAAGACAAATATTGTATCAAAAAACAGGTACAAAAAAACAGGTACCAAAACTTTCAATGTTTCGTTTTGATAATATAATATAGATAGAGAGATATATTCATAATATTAGTATTTTATGCTAATAAATGGAATAGCCCGTGATATTTTTGAGGTTTTAGTTAAGAGAAATATTAGTTAGAAAATATAAAAAAGAATATACGTTTTGGAAAAAAAGCTAATCGGTTAGTCATTAATAATTATAATATTATTATTTTATTTTATTAAATAGAGTTATTCGTGATATTTTTGGAAAATTAGAGGTTTTATTTAGAAAAAATAGAAAAGTAGAAATTTTAGTTAGGAAATATAAAAAAGAATATACACTTTGGCTAAAAGTGGTAATGAGTTATTTATTAGCAATTATAACCTTATTATGTTATTTTATTAAATGAAATTGTCTGTGATATTTTTGGAAAATGAGATGTTTTAGTTAGGAAAAATAGAAAAAGATATTCTATATACTAATTTTAATATTTTATGTAACGGTTCTCAATGATTTGATCAATAATATCTAATGGCTATGAATGGAGTGACCAGACTACAAAAACTTTCCTACAAAACTTTCAATGTTTCGTCTTTAATATAATAGTATAGATATAGATAACAACTAAAAGTCCAACATTATTTATGAAAAACTATACCCTTATTACAAGTTGTAACATGTTTAATATTAATTTTGTGAAATCGAGTATAGGCATTTAGGTATACTATCAAAAAATATGATATATCATCTATAAGATTATACCTTTATTACAAGTCGTATCAGGGATAATTTATTATTTGTATAAAATCAAGGACAAGTCGTTGCGTAACTATTTAAAGGTTGAAGAGTTATCTATAAAACTAAATCATTATTACATGTCATGTATATTATTACTAGTTAGAATGAGGGTTGGCGAATGAGTGAAATTCTATGTTTTTTTTGTTGGAGACTTGGAGATCACATCTGTTCTGTAATTTAAATTTGATAAAATGGATGATATTTTGTAATAAAAAATTTACAAAACGTATTATTTTGCAAAGTATGTTCTATGAAAATCACTATTTCATTGAAAATCTTGAAAATCATGTAAGTTTTGCAAACTAAACATGAATGTTCTGTAAACCTTCTACTTGCAAAACATATATAATTTTAAAGATTTTAAATGAAATAGTTATTTTCATAGAACATAATTTATATAATATTACATTTTACAATATTTTATTTGCAGAACATCTATGGTCTCCGAGGTCTCCAATGAAATAGTGGTCTCTATACTTCTTATATGATTTTATCAATAGAAAATAAAATTTTAAAAATTAATAATGTATGTATGATGTTATTGTAAGTATTTGTTTGTATTTTGATGATAATTTTTTTTAATATATTGTCAACGAGAATAATATCTTGAACTTCTAAATGTAGCTTAGAAAAATAGGTAATATAAATATTTAATAATAATATGTTATTGACGGGATTCGAACCTTGAACCCGTGAGAGTATTTTGAATATCAAGAAAAAATATTATTTTCACATTACATCTAACGGTTCTTCTTTTATCTATATTTCAATCTAACGGTTGTTATTTAAAGTATCAACAACCAACGACCAACTACAGTTTGCTTATAATATACTATAAAAGATTATACTTTTATTACAAGTAATATCATGTATGATATTATTTGTATGAAATGAAGTGTTTGAAAGTATAATATCATTTAGACCGTACTCTTATTGCAACTAGGACATATAATATATAATATTATTTGTATGAAATTGAGAGTAGATGATTGAATATATCATCTAAAAAATTGATATTATCCGAAATCATTTATACGACTATATTCTTGTTACAAGTAATATTATGTATAAATTAATATATAAATTTGTAGATAACCCATGCCTAATGTTTGGTATCCATATTTAGGTTTGTACAAAGTTTTTAACTTTATTTTGACTCATGGATTATCCAATTTTAGGTTTTGTGCCCATTTTATGTTCGTAAAATATCCACTTTTGAATAACATTAATATACTCTATAATATTTATAGTAACCTCATTAATATAATCTTTTAAATTTGGTAACTCATTATTACATATTATCACATAACATATATAGTAAGATATTTAACTAAATTAATTTTAAAATGTATTTATTATAAAAAAAATTGAAAATAAAATTTTATTGCATTAAAATTAGTTTTTCAAAAATATATATTATCTTAAATTTAAAATTACTTAATTTTATTATTATATATAACTAATTTTTATTAAAATATTATTTTAAACTACCGTACGCACGGGTTATAACCTAGTTTATATGAATTGAAGGACAAGTAATCATGTTTTATGTATAATATTACCAGTATGAAATCGAGAGTAAACGGTTGCATATACCGTTCAATTATCTATCAGAGAATATACGAAGCAGTGTTCTAAAAATCGGCTCACTAACGATTAATTGGTGGACAAACGGGTTCTGATATGCAGTTCTTTTATGTAAATCTTATCATTTAAATATCAATATTAAACCTGTTAAAAAAAACTATCAATATTGGATTAATAATATATGATATTTTTTTGTAAATTTTTTGAAAGTTTGATGGTAATAAAATAAAATTATATATTATTATTTATTAAATAAATTATCTTCAATTAATCAATTCGATTAAAAATCGATTATCTAATTAATCACTACAAATACCTCCACCAATTAATACTAAAAAATATTGTAGGACACTGATCAGAAGTTATATTATGTTTGACATCATTTGTATAAAATCAGGATAGACTATTATTTTTTGGAAAACAAAACACATGCTAATGACATTTAAAAATTTACTCTTGTATAATATAATATTTCTTATGTCCCTCTTATTTCTTTACACTTTTCTGTTTGGGATGTCTCTCTCAATTAGTTCCATCACTTTAATTATTATTTTTAACTTTTTTCAATAAATTACATTTTTTCTTAACCTCCATATCCAACCTCGATGTAAAGAAAAGAATTGATGGGAGAGAGGGAGTAATTGATAATATGTTTAGTTTGCGAGAAATGACGCTTTGCTTTTAAAATATTTTACAATATTTGATGCGATGGAAAGACAAAACAAAAACTTAGAAACCGCACTTATTTACCGAATACAAACATAATCTCAACGCCAAATCACATCATTTTTTAACACCCCAATTCGCGGTCTATTTGCTTTCTCGTGATAACTGAGCCTTGTGTATGTTTGATATACATGTACACACAACTTGTACCGTAATATACTCCCTCCGTCCCCTTCAATTTTTTATATTATCGGACGGGAGCTCGATACGTATTTTAAGACTCTTATAAAATATATTTTGATGAATTATTTTAAATTTTTCTTTTTCTGAATAAAAATATTTGTTTAAATTTTTATTTAGAAAAAAAAAATTAATAAGTTGTAGAGAGCTATACTTCTTAAAATACGTGTCAAACAGTGTAAAAAAGTATAAAAAATGAGAGGGACATATAAAGTATCTATATTGTAGTGTTAGAGGTACCGAATTGAATACCAAAAATTGGTACAAAATGATATGACAATGCTCATGTGGTATTTAAAAATATTTTTATTGGTGCTATTAATATGAAGGCATGTTGGTCCATTGATATGGAATCAATCAAATTCTAACACATATAATTCGATACATCTTTTTGTACCAAATTCGGTACTCCTAACATTATTCGTATCTATAATGCCATATGCGCGCATATATATATATATATATAGAGAGAGAGTATGCACAAATATAGTGAATGAACGTAAGTATTTGGTGATTGGGCGGGAAAGAAAGGGACAGTTGCAAAAGGAAAGAAGAGAAAGACACATTTGTTTGTTGTGGGCAAGAAAATAATATGTCGTTATAACTATCTTTTCCTTGACTGTATAACTTATTCCATACAATAATGTATGTATATCTCTGAATACAGGGCAGGGCAGTATGTACATAGTGTTGGTGCAGACGTGCAGTAAGCCTTTCTTTCTCTGCTTAGATTCCTTTTTTCCCCGTCCTCCTCCGGTACCAACTCAAAAAGCAGATTCCTCCCTAGATAATGACCATCTTCGATCACATGGTTTTAGCAAAAAAAAAATAGATAAACTAGCTTGGTTGACTGTATTTACACAACCACTATAATTTTCTATAATATTTCACATTATCATTTTACCATTTTTAATTGATATTTAAAATTTATTTTATTTTCATCTCATATCTTGCCTTATATTAAGAATAACAAAACACTATTTTCGAAATATAATTAACAACTATAAATAAGATAAAACACATTTTGATTCTCTATAATATAGCCAACTTATATAGCTCTCGTGGTTGGAGATGCTGTAACAACTCATTTTTCCACTTTCCATTTATCAAACCCTAATCCCTCCCTTCATTCTATATGTATTAAGCTAATCTACTTTCCAGAATGCACACAGTTAAGCATTTCATACGTTTGGAGTTGGGAAGCTGGGATACTTGGGTAACATTTCGGTCTCGGTGAATATATCATGTCATCGTATCTTTACTGTGAATTCACTCTTATAAGTTCTAACAACAAAATAGACCTTTAAATTCAAATTTCAAACTACTGCATTATATCTTTACTGTGAATTCTCTTATAAGTTCTAACAACAAAATAGACTTTTAAATTCAAATTTCAAACTACTGCATTATATCTTTACTGTGAATTCTCTTATAAGTTCTAACAACAAAATAGACCTTTAAATTCAAATTTCAAACTACTACATTATAATTTCATGTTGGATTTAGATTTATTAAATGATCAGTGTAGCATCACTTTGATTTCAAGTTTACAAACTGGTAAAGAAATTCAAATCTAAGTAGCATCTTGGCACAAACAATAAACAATTTAGACCTTTCTTCTCATATAATAAAACAAGAGGGACCGAAGGTCGAGGGAGGGCATATATGTTGCTAACTTTGACTAATTATTCGATTGATAATAGCAGTTCTGGGTAAATGTAGTAGTAGATCGAGTTGATCAGCTCCCCCCCTAAATTGCCCAACTCAAATTGTGTCTAATCCGAGTACTAGTAATAGGGATAAATTGAAAGAAGAGGAAGACGTGCACAGATGCTGCAGTATTTAAGAAAGAGAAGAAGATTTAACTGTCAGAATACACCAATAAATCATTGCCCTATTAATTCTTGCGAAATTAACAGTGCCATTAAATCAAGCATAAATTCGTACACGAGTTGATAAAAGCTCTAAACATCAAAACAAAAGTAGGGCATTGACAGTTAATCAGGAAAACAGGAGGTGGGGGATAGATAGATAATGGATTGAATCAATCTAGCTAGAGTTGATACATGTGAATGAATTTAAATCAAAAGTGAAGAAGTTGAGCAGAGGTACATTTGGGGCAAAGCTGGACCTGTTTAGGGACCATGAAGTACATTAGGCACACCTTGCACCCTGCCACCACTAGTACTTGCCTGCTTCGTTCATCTTTACTATTGCTCTCTTCATCACCCTCATTTCTTGATAATAATGATGATGACGAAGAAGCTGATGCTGCTTCTACTACCGGTGGTGAGTACACTTCACTCGAGCTGCTGCTGCTGTCATCTTCTTCTTCATCATCGTCGTCATCATCATCTTCTTCTTCTTCTTCTTCTTCTTCTTCTTCAGTGTAGTAGTTATCGTAATGATGATCAACAATCATTTCTCTGTGACTCATCCGTGGATCCTCTTTAGCTTTCATACCGGTCCTCCAGTTTATGTAATATATCTCCCCACTCTATTAATTAGTAAATCACAACATATGTAAGGGACAATGACCAACGGAATTAATTAAAAACATACATAACCACTATACACTAAAAACCAGACAAACATTCTTCTTAAGGCTTAATAAAATAATAAACATCCAAATTTACTTCTTATATAGTTATTAAAAAATAAAGTTAGAAAAGAAGCATAAAGTACTTAATCTTTAGATTTGGGCTTAATTTACGCATTATATTCTTCGATCTCTTAAAATGATCTCCGATCCTATAGTTTTCGAAAAATATACACCGTAGCTACATTAATCTTCTTCTTACTCACAATCTCACATAGAGTTGAAACAAGTGATTTTGCGAGTTAATCAGTAGTAACTGTGGAGGACGTCTCTAATTAAATCAAAAGTCTGGGTACTTTTTATGATGTAAAAGTAAAAGAAACACTTTAACAAACCAGACATACACAGTTGTGAGATCTCATTGGTCAAAACAAAGGTACAATATATGTCTTAAGCAAAAGAGAGTTTAATGTATGAGTAGGTATAACTGATGTACCCCAGGAGAGATTCGGAAATTAAATACACAGGTACCCTTATTCACAATTATGGAAAATACATGCAACATTAAGATATTCAAAATCTAAGACAAGGGTTGGCAAAAAAATAAAATAAATCTGAGGCAAGGTCTTGTTGCAACAAATAGATCATGGAAATGGAAGATTCACATATATAGGTTATAATACTTGAATGTAAACTTATTATAAGCTAGCTCACCTTTAGATCGAGGCATTGCTCCCATTGATAAGGAAGAGAGAGGTGGGAATTGAGGTCCAAGGCAGCATCGTGGTGGTGAGAATAATAATTAACCGAGGAATTATTGGAAGAAGAAGAGTACATGTAGTCACGATGATTTTCGACCGGATTTGAATCATTATTCGAATACGAGGATGTTGCGTTTCTAGTTCTACCCAGATCATCAACTCTTCGGCCACCGTTCCTTTGATGATGATGGTTGTTTATGGAGCAGTTCTGGAGAGATCTTTCCAGGGAAGCCGTGATCGTAGCCATGTTTGGAGCTGACGACATTCTACAAAAAAAGAATTCTTGTAAAAAAACCCTAGCTACTTAGCTTATAAATCTGATGGAAACTAATTAAATTTCCATCCAAAAATCCGTATCATTAATCGGTGTACCGTCTAAAAAATATGGAATGCTAGATATAGAGCTAATGAGGGGAGGAAGAAGAAGGAAGGGAGGGGGTGGGGGAGAGGTTGATGCAAAGAATATTGGAAAGCTTTAAATTGACGAGTTCAAACAAAAGCTAAGTAGCTAGCGCTTTATTTGAGGGGTGGTTGTACTATACTCGTATTAGATTATACACAGGTTTCTCTGCATAAGATAATGCTCTCTCCTTTTCATGAAAGCTGACTTGTTTTTTATTTATTTACATATATTTTTTTTTGTATTTAAATAATTTACAAAAAATAAGAATAACGAATGGTGGAATATATTGCAAAATATTTGGGATGATAATATTAGAGTTGACTTGCAAAGCAAAGTTAGCACGACGGACATGACCGCGAACACGATCACAAACTTAATTGCAAGTTGAGACTTTTGTTACGAGAGAGTCAGGGCAAGTTCAATAGCTTACTTATTTCATGTCCTAAATCAAAATTTAGGGAATATGATACAAAAAGTGCTCTAAAAAACAAAAAGTGCTCTAAAAACACTAGGACATTACTCTCATTACTTATATTTAGGTAACCCCTAACCATTACCTATTTCATTTCTATCAATAAAAAATTTATTTCCCTCTTTTTTCTTAACTTCTTTTCTCTCTCTTTTTCTACTTGTTGTCCAATCTCTTTTCAAATTTATTATTATAATAATAATAAGGAATGCGAATATGGATTATTGTTGGAGTTGACATTCAAAAACTTGTCCTAAATCACCAAAACTCTTTATTTTATTATATTTATAAGTAAAACATTGTTGGACTTGCTCTCACATGAAATTGACCCTATCATATTCATAGCCTTTTAATTCCCGATTATTATGAAATCGGAAACATGTCAAATACAATTATTGACGCGTGACAATAATGTTTATAGACAGGAAGCATTTCATGAAACCTCTGAGTAAAAAACAGATAGACCTGAACCTTGAATAAAATAGATACTCCTCCATATATTTATTGATAAAACGGGAGAAAATTCACCAAATATATAGTCGTTAATTATTACTCAAAAACAACGGAAGGACAGTGGCAGGTTCGAATTTCGTCTGGCTGTATTGAAAACGGAAAAAGACTGGTAAATGCATGTGAGGAGGAGGGTATATAATAATAATAATACAAAGGCATGTTGTAAAATACATTTATCCAAGAGAATGTAGGAACTTTCATCAACATATTTTCATTCCTCTCCTTTTGATTTTTAATTAAAATATTTAGTTGGGCCTCCTTTTCATGCCCAACACTATTTCTATTATTCTTCTTGTTCCCTAGTCCCTACGACTAAGCAGGTAGTAGTAGAAAGAAAATCACAACTAGTAGTTTTTAGTAAAAATGAATGTGGAGTGCCCATGGGAGGGAGGCCGACTAACATAAAATTAAATAACAAACCCAGCTTCTAAGAAAAATTAAAAATGAACACAAAATAAAATTTAAACTCAACAACTTTTCATTATAACAAAATTTTGGTAATACGAAAGTATATTAAGAAACCAAGGGAGCATCTGAGTATTAAAATTGGGGATGCCTCTAATGACTGATCTGACATCGTCACAAGCACCAAGGGAAACTGAATCACAGATGTATGCATTACCCAAACTCATGTTTTAATTAAATTATTAAGGAGGAATGAGTAGTAATAACTTGCTTGTATTGTGTCCTAAGTGTAAATATAAGTAATGAAGTAAAAAATTATGTTCCAACAATGTCTTAGAGGTTATTTAAATCACTAATTTATCCATCTCATTACTTATTTATAGGTAACCACTAGCTATTACCTATTTCATTTTTCTGGAAAAAAAAATCACTTCTCTCCTTTTCTCTCTCTTTTTTCCGCTCTTTTTCTCTCTCCTTCCAAATTTATAATAATAATAATAATAATAAACAATGAATATAAGTAATGTTGTTGGAATTGTTTTGAAAAATCAAATACCTTAATCACCAATAATTATAAATAAGATGCTAGGACATTGTTAGACTTGATCTAAACATTATTCCATCCGTACAATCTTAATAAAATGACCATTGGTAAAAAATGTTCACAGTCATGTAAGTCTACCGGGTACCAGGATGAGGATAAGTAGGTAGAAAGTAGAAATATAGAAAACTGAACACCGTAGGACTGACTATATATGTAACCAAGTCACAGAAGCCGAATTTGGAGAATTGATTCTATGTTTTCAGTATTACAAATCATAAATTTCATACAAGTTACATTGAAATCTGATGATGATTAAAGAATGCCAGAGGAGACAAGCAGTTAAAGACAGGGATCAGTAGTACTAGTACATGCACCCGTCCAATTCCAACATGTCTTGAATTATATATACATCTAAGTGAAGAGAGCTGGCACCATAACGTGTATCTATATATATACACCATGCATTTCAAGCAGATTTGTTGGATAGTGAAAGCTCAATGGGTTAATGTTGGTCCGTGGAAGTGAATAAAATGGGGATGGCAGGGAGGGGAAAGAAAAGGGGGAGAGAAAGATGAATAGTTAGGTGGATCACGAGATGGTAGAATGAGTTTTGGAATTATCAAAAAAGCGGGGGGGATATTGGGGTGGTGAATTAACCTGACGATGGTGGAATCTAATCAGAACCCCTCCCTCCTCTGAACATTCACAGTCCCCCCAGTACATAGATATAGCTGTTCGTTCTTGTTGGGGGCCGCTTTTATATATTCCTCTTCTTTTGTCTCTACATGCTCCCTTGAATCTCTGATTTTTCTCCTTCCTACTAGTAACCATTTACTCCCATTAATCACTTGCTGCTCCTACAGACCTACACTATTCCTGTCTTCTACTAATGTCTTTTATTTCATTTTTTCCCTTCCTAACTCTTGCTTCTCCAATTCTCCTAACATATTTGATTTACCGGTGTTCTAAAAATTAGAGAGTGTCTCAGTTCGAGAATTCAATTTTTACTTAACTCATCAATATCTTTATATATATAAAGGAAAACTCAGGACCTCTCACATCGTCCGAAATCTATTTATCTATTTTTCTAGAGTTCCTGAATTTTAATTCAATAAAATTAAATTTCCTTATTTAAATTCGAATTTATAAGATAGAAAAATATCAACTGCCGTTTAAATCTTTACTAACGGAGGAAACATATATACAATTTTATGATTCTTTCCTTTCTCAATTTTGATTCAATAAAATGAAAGTTCCTTATTTAAATTTGAATTTATATGATAGAAAAAATCTCAATTGCCTTTTAAATCTTTACTAATGAAGAAAACTAAATATAACTGTTATGGATTAAAAAGTGTACTTGTAAATTAATTGCTAGGATTTAAGAGAGCTTCGAGCTTTAATGGCTGCTCTTGTGTTTCGTGACTAAATCGGTCCTCACAAGATGCCTACGTATCTCAATCAATGCTGAGAATCAAGCCAGAAAACGTAGTTCTTGGTGTTGCCCTCGGGGTTATGGCGGTAGGGGCACACCAAGGACGTAGTGACTTGTATGTCCTTATTCGAGGATGCAGTCTAAAACGTCGTAGATGACGTATGGAGCTGTGTCCAAAACGTAGTTCTATTGTGAAGGAGCGGGGTCCTTATATAGGCGTCTGGAGCCTCGTATTTAGAGTAAGTTTAGGAGACTTAGCGAATAAGTCTCCTTTTTGATAATGGATAAACATTAAATTTCTTGGTGGACAAGTCTTTTCCTTGTTGATAAGGACTCTGACTCATTATTTCTTTTAATTGGGATTCTGGATCCTTCTTTGATGAATTTACCATATTTTGGACTCCTTTCCTGAGCTGTATATTTTCCATATTTATTAATTACGAAAGTAATAAATAATTAGGGTTTTAGGCCTTGCTTATTGAGCCATGTGCTTGGACCAATCCGGGTCTAATTAATACGTAATTAATTGCACTTCTAGGATTATTTTTCAACCCATATCATTTGCCCCCCAACTTCTAGGAAAATCTCTATTGGATTATCGTAGAAGTTATTTTATTTGGGAGTTACGAAGTTTTCTTTCGTATTCTAGCTTGGTTTTGCGAACATATAGTTCTAAACCAATTTTTATAATTTTCCCAAAATAAGAATCGGGATTTTTCATCAATTCCGTGGAAAATAAATTAATTTTTGAAATTCCAGTGTATTTTCGACCAGGATCCTGGTCGAATTCGACCTCACTTTTGGCTTCTGGTCGAACACCTTCGACCAGGATTCTGGTCGAATATGGTCTTGTTTTTGCCTCCTGGTCGAACACTTTCGACCAGGATTCTGGTCGAATCTAACTTCATTTTTGCCTCCTGGTCGAATCTAACTTCATTTTTGCCTCCTGGTCGAATACTTTAGACCAGGATTCTGGTCGAATATTAGTGTCATTTCATCCCCTGGTCGAACACTTTTGGCCAGGATTTTGGTCGAAGATTAATGTCGTTTTAGTCCCTGGTTGAACACTTTCGACCATGATTCTAGTCGAACATATACTTGTGGATTTCGACCTTATTGGAGGTCGGACTTTTCGACCATTTTGGGCCCTGGTCGAACACATTCGACCAGGATGCTAGTCGAATAGATGCTTCATTTCGGGCCTTGGTCGAACACATTCGACCAGGATGCTAGTCGAATATATTCTTCATTTTGGGCCTTGGTCGAACACATTCGACCAGGTTTCTGATTGAAGATGAGTGCCATTTTGGGCCTTGGTCGAACACATTCGACCAGGTTTCTTCAAGTTGTACCTCTTGTGCTCTTTAAGGCCCACCTACCTCTTGTGCTCTTTAAGACCCACCTATGTTGGGCTCAATTTGGGCCTAAGGCCTTTAATTGTTCCCATTTATTAATTGGGCCTGTAGTCTTTTATGGGCTATACCGGCTGATGCCGGTTGCCCTTCCTTCAACCGGCCCATTGACCGGCTGTTATCCCTATAAAAGGGTGAAATCTCACTTGTTTCTATTCACTTCTCAGTTTCCATTTTCTCAAAGATATTATGCTAGATTTTCTCCAAAATTCTCTCTGCAAAGCTCTGCTAGGGTTCTGTCATAAGGCGATTCCCGGCGAGATTTTTCGATTATTCTCACCGGTTTCTGGGCTCTTCTGTTTGAAGATTTCTTTGAAGATTTCTGGGTTTAAGATGGCTGATCGTGCTTCCCAACGCCTGCAAAAGATGAATTCTGCATCCAAACGAGCTACCCCCATTCCAATTCGTTCTAAATACATGTCTTTGCATGATATGATTAATGAACGTGGGGATGAGTACCCGTCTGTGTCTAATTTAGATTCATATGATTGCAGTAATAGGTTTCATGATGTAGATAAGATTAAAGACTATAATAAGATGTATAGGGTTAAAGCCCCTCTTAAATTAGTTCCAGCCGGTGCCGGTGACCGTTCTTGTCACTGGAGGTCTAATTCCTTGTGTATTTATAAAGATGCTATAGTCGCCGGCCTTAGGTTCCCATTTCACGAGTTCATACCTAGGCTTTTGGCAGACGTTCAAGTAAACCCTTGTTAGTTACCCCCCAATGCCTGGAGGATAATTAACTGTTTCATGGTTTTGTGTCTTCGCAATAATTTTCCTCTTTTTGTTCTTTTATTCAGAAAGATTTTTCAATTCAAAAATAGTTCTGCCAACAACTTGGGTTGGGTATATATTAGCCATATGGTTGGCTTTCCTTTTATCTTTCACCCAAAATCTATCCCATACAATAACCCAAGGTGGAAAAATGAGTTCATGTACCTTGTCTAGGAAGGTGGGGACTGGGGAACCCTGTTCCGTAGATCTTTTAGGAGAGTTTCAGATGGTAGTCCCAGCAACATGGTCTTGAATGAGGAGGAATCTCATGCCTACTCAGAGCTAATCAAGGATAATGGGACTACCGTGGCTTGGGAACTACTGGACGAGTTTGTCCTCAAGTCTGTTCATCTCTCGACTGTTTCTGATAAGGGTACTTTTACTTATCCCTTTTCTTTATGTTTATTTTTCTTTCTTTCAGAAAATTTCTTCTAACCATTCTTTGGTTTGTGTTTTACAGTTGCGGCCTTTATAAACAAGACTAATGAGCCCAAGGATGAGGAGGCTTCCAGGAGGAAGAGGGCCAGGATTGGAGATGATCCAAGGGGAAAGTCTAGTGTTCCCAGTTTCCTGATCCCCTCTCAGATTCCTGTAGACGAGGCAGACATCCCTGTGTCTACCAAGTCTTCAGTTTGGCACCCCAACTAGGGTATTAGGAAGAGGGACACCATTACTGAGGTGTCCAAGCATGATGTGGATTGGTCATACCATTTCCTCACTCCCTGTGATTACAAGGATTTCGTTGCAGATTCTACCCTCGAGGGAGTCGAGCATCTGGGAGCTCAGGCTATTGCTGCGGTATTTTTCTTACCTTAGCCCTTCTCTTTCTTTTAAGTCTTTACTTTTCTTTTTTGACTTATATTTTTTGGCAGACCAATGCCAACTTCCAAGGGGCATTGTTCCAAGCTAAGGCTTGGCGTACCTCTTCTGAGGCCAATCGAGTCAAGTTGGAGAGATCCGAGGAGGAGGTGAAGTCTCTAAATGAGACTTTAGCTAGGAGGGAGAAGGAGCTTACTGATGCTCAGGCTGATCTTGTAGAGCCAAGGAAGAGCAAGGAGGATTGCATCGACGAGTACGTTGACTCTCAAGAGTACAAGGACTTGATCGAGAAGCATGACGAGATTCTTTTCCCAGTCCAGCATACATCGGGATGGGAGGATGTTGTTCAGGCTATCTTGGCCAAGCATACCGGGGTTTTTGATGCTGCAGACTTTCCAGCTCCTCACCCTCCTACTCCCTTAGAGCGCATTCTGGCTGGAGTAGATGACTTGGAGGAGGCTGAGAGGATATTAGATCCTTTGCAGTCATCACCCCTTGGTGACACATCTGTTGATGACCCTGATGCTAACGAGCATTCTTCTGGCTCTAGCTCAGGGGAGGAGACAGATGCTGGCGACAAGGGGGGGGGGGGGGGGTGAACATAGTTGTAGTTTATTTATGGCCATCCATGGCTTGTATTAGTTTTTATGTATTTCCAGCCTACGGGCTTAACTGAACTTTCATTAAGTCTTAACTTTGTTTTTCTTCCAGCTTTTTACATTCTTGATTTTGCATGCTTTAGTTAACATTTTATGCATGTCTATCAGAATGCAATTCCCATAAAGCATCATGAAAACATAAGAATATGGAATTTATAACTTTGAAAATGGGTTCAACCCTTACATAATACTCAAGTTTAAAAACTTGGATTGGTTTCGTCGACCTTATTTCTACTTGTCCTAGTAGTGAGTCCAGTCAAGACACACTTTAAACATAATAGACTTTCAAGTTTGCAGCATGCCAAGTTCTTGGCACTTCGATCCCTTCCAGGGTTTTCAATTTGTAGGAGCCTCGACCAAACACGTTGACGCGATATGGTCCTTCCCAATTTAGGGCCAACTTGCCTTTTTGTCCAACTCCGGATGCCTCAATCTTTCGGAGGACTAAGTCTCCTTGTCGAAAGAACCTTTCTTTAACCCTTAGGTTGTAATAGAAAGATGCTCGTTTCTGATGTTCAACTATCTTGGCATTTGCCTCATCTCTAACTTCATAAACTAGATCTAAAGCTAGCCTCAAGCCTTCTTCATTTTCTTCTGGCTCATAAGCCTCAACTCTTGGAGACGTGTGAGTAATCTCCACTGGAACCACTGCCTCTGCCCCATATGCCAACAAAAAGGGGGTTGCTCCAGTGGTGACTTTACAAGTAGTACGATATGCCCATAGTGTGGGGAGCAATTCGTCTACCCAAGTGTTTCTAGAGCGTTCAACTCTTTTCTTCAGTCCATCCAGGATAATTCGATTGGCAACCTCAGCTTGCCCATTTGCTTGAGGATGGGCAACAGAAGTGAAGCGTAACTTGATATCATTCTCGTCACAATACTTCTTAAATTCATCATTGTTGAACTGAGTTCCATTGTCTGTGACCAAGATACGTGGAATCCCGTATCTGCATATCACATTTTCCTAGAAGAAATGCATCACCTGCTTGGTGGTTATCTTGGCTAAAGGCTTATCCTCAATCCACTTGGTGAAGTAGTCGATTGCTACTATCAAAAACTTTCTTTGCTCACTTGCCATTGGAAATGGTCCAAGTATATCCATCCCCCACATGGCGAATGGGATAGGTGAGTTTATGGATGTCATCATCTATGGTGGTTGTCTAACCACTGATGCATGCTTTTGGCACCGTTCACATTTCTTCACGTAGCTTTTAGCATCTGCAAGTATGCTTGGCCAATAGAAACTTAGACGAGTGATTTTATGAGCAAGGG
The DNA here is from genome assembly GCA_030848705.1 of Heracleum sosnowskyi. Classification (NCBI taxonomy): domain Eukaryota; kingdom Viridiplantae; phylum Streptophyta; class Magnoliopsida; order Apiales; family Apiaceae; genus Heracleum; species Heracleum sosnowskyi. The sequence continues at coordinate 67,218,405 of CM061243.1, forward strand.
CTCTGCCCCCCAAGTGCTACCCACAAATTCCTTCATGTACTTCTCTTAGGGCCAATTCTGCCTCTTGGGGTCTCAAGCATTTTAAGTAAGGAATGATGAAAGACTTTTTGTATAGGATTCCCTCAATCAGGGCATACCTTAGTGCTCTCACATATAGCTTTCGTGCTTCTGAAGCGTCGTTGGGTAACCACCCAGTTTCTAGATGAGATTTGATGGGATCCATCCAACAGCTGGCAACATCAATGGGTGCTACCAACTTTCCATTGATGCTTAGGGTCTTCAAGACTTGGAAGTATACACTCTCTGCATAGTTTTCAATTTCAGAAGAGGCAAACTTAGACAAGGCATCAGCCTTTGTTAATCCCAAATGACCTAATAGAATTGTAGAAGGGGGGGGGGGGTTGAATACAATTCTAGATATTTCTTAAACTTAAAACAACTTGCAACTAAAACAATACTGAAAATAAAAACTCAAGCAAATATAAAATTTCAGTTGGCTGTTTTGAGGATCCAACTGAGATGATTTTATTTCAGAAATAATCTGTGTTACAATAAGTATCACAGCTGCTCAGTTCCTGATATGGAGTGAGAGTGCACTTGAAAGAAGCTAATACAATCTATTTTTATCTCACTCGCTTATCTTAAAATGAACTGCTACACTTGGTTATATAACCCAAGTTTACAATGCTATTTTTGGCTACTCTAAATTAAACTAAAGGTAACCTTCAGTAGCTTGCTTTTCATCCCTTTTGTCCAATGGTCCTTGGAGATCTTGGCTTTTGTCTTCATGCTTATTATGCTCCCACTCAAGAACCTAATTGGGAATTGGAATGTTTCCTTATTTCCAGTGACCATTTTGATGGCTTCCAATGCAAAGTACACTTCCACATCTCCTTTTGATCTGTCAGAAAACTGTCACTATCACTTTGTCAACTATTCAGAAAAGTGATAATGATTCGTTGATAGCAGTAAGATGTGTTTCGTTGATAGCTTTATTCTTCATTTCGTTGATGGGTAATCTTCATTCCGTTGATGAGTAATCTTCATTTCGTTGACATGTCTTCACTTAGGCAAAATTACAAGGCATATTATATTTACAATTAACCAACCTATTTTGCCTATCTAATACTTAGTCAACATGACTTAGAGAACCTATCTAATACCTACAACAAAATGCTAATCAAACTGTGAAGTATTGTACAGTGCAATTGCTACATCACTCATTTCGTTGATGAGCTACCTGTCAACGGAAGCTGCAAAGCATACCAATCCGTTGACAGTTACAAAATAGACTTAATAAAAAATCTACTAAGTATTTTATAATTATCATCAAGAACAACATATTCCTAACAATCTCCCCCAATTTATGACTGATAAAATAACATCCATTAATCAAGAGCCTTGATGACAACAAAAACACTCAGACATATTACAAATGATAAAAGCAGAAATTGCATTGAGCTTCATATTGTTTTTGAATTTTATTGAAATACAAAGTAGAAAAAACTTACAAAACAAGTGCACAGAGTTGCTCCTCTAGTCTGAGCAGATTTTCATCTTTGCCTCCGTGGCCTTGTTTTCTTCCCTTTTCTTGCATTGTTCTCCTCAATCTGAGCTTGGAGTCTTCTATAGAAAATCTTCTCTTCTTCATCTTGATTCCCCAACTTGGATTGCATTGATCTCAGAGTTTCAATGGATGCCTTTTCCAGTTGGTCTTCTATTCTGAAGAATCTTCTACAGTTGTCTTTGTCTCTAAACTTCATCATCCAATAGGGTTGGAGATGGATCTTCTTTCCAGATTGAGGGACTTTGAGAACCCTGGGAAGTGCACCAGACTTGTTCCAGCTTGCCTTGATTTGACAGATTTTGGAGACAACCTCAAACTTGGCAGTTTTGGTAAAGCCAAAGTCTTTCTTCAAGTATTTGAACACTGAGAGCAGTGTTTTGTAGTCTTCTCCTAAAATTCTGTATAGAGGCCAAGTTTGTTCCCTTCCACCTTTGTAGACAAATACCAAAATCTCTGGCAGTCTATGAGAAGCTGCAATGTAATATCCGTGATTTGTTTTTAATATATAAATGAATAAATGATATATTTGGTATAAAATATTTTGTGGGATATTTAAATATTATTAAGGTGAGAATGTTAAGTGATTATGTGTTATTTGGTGAGTCAGAAGCCCTTTCAAATATTTCGTCGTTTGAAATTTTCTTCAATCTTGAGCCCCGTTTTGAAAATTCAAGGGCCCCGTTGAGATTTTGTACATCATTATTATTCCTTCGTCCTTCGTATTTGAAACGTTATCGAAACAATTATTCGTATCATTTCATCCCTAGTTATTTGATCTTGCCAGTATAATTCGTTTTGTTCGAAAAGGGAAAAATTGTTCCAAACCCTAATTGCTTAGGGGGACGGATATATCGTTTATCTCAATATTTCATTTGTTATAGCCCCAGTATTCTTTAGCATTAGTTATATAATGATATGTATTGATTTGGATAATTATCAATCCTTGTAGATAATTATCTTCTCGTAAAGCGTGTTTTTAACCTAATTAGGATTTTTAAACGATCCAGTGGATCTATAACGATCCAAAAGTGTTCCTTAGGGTATTATTTTTCCAAAAATATATAAAGACGAATCGTACCTTATAACCTTCATAATCTGCATTGCGTATAATCAAAAAGTAAAAATTCCCAAAACGTGTTCTTCGTGTTCTTGAATAATCAATCCATTCGTTCAAGGTGTTATTGATTTCAGAAATCAAAGTTCAAGTACTCAAATCAAAGCTCTTGATCTCTAGTTTCAGAATCTTCCAACCTCATCATCATCTGGTAATTGTTCGATTTGTTATGAATTTTTCAATATTCGAATTAAAATTAGGGTTCATACCCGATTTGGGGATTTTCATTTGGTTGATTCTCCGTTCAATTGGTTACTTCTAACATGTTCCTAGGGTTCCAATTAGCAAGAATCCATGATTTAATTTCATTTTAAAGTTCAATTTTGATGGGTTTAATTTTCGGGTTTTGACCCAAAATTTTCTTTTGCTTCGTTCGTTCTTGTTGTTGATCTGACATTGATTATGATATAGGACTTTTATTGTATGAGATATAAGCTTCATTTTGACATATTAAACGTTGAGTTTCATGTAGTAATAAAGGAGATCGGGTTTCCGGCCGGAGTTGTTCCCGACGGTTTCTTTGACCGGATTCTGGGCTCGATTCCGGCATGGGACATATGTGTTTATGTGGTAGATGTGTTTGTCTTGCAAGGGTGAACAAAAGCCCTATGGATTTGTATGTGTTTGATCGGGAATGAAAGATTCCGGTCGCCGGACACCGGCCGTATTCTGGAAAACCCAGAATCCGGTGGGTTGTTCTTGGTGACCCGGTTTTGTTCTTCCCGACCCGTTTACCCGAAAATTCTGACCCGGTTTCGATCTTTGAAACCCTAATTCCATTTCTGAAAAACTGTTTTTGAATTTTAATTATTTATTTAATTCGAAAATATTTTAAAATCTTTAAAAATTCATATTTTTATTTTAAAAATATATTTTAATATCAGAAAAATTCTGAAAAAACCATATTTATTATTTAAAATTCGAAAATTGATTAAACTTAATTATTTTAATTATTTTTAATTAATAATTAATTTATTAATTAATTGATTAATTCTTTTAATCAGTTAATTCTTAAAAATTAATTATTAATTAGATTTAATTAATTTAAAATTCAGTTTAATTATTTTCAAGTTTGTTTTATTATTTAAAAATAGTTTGAGCATTTAAAGAGTATCAATTAATTTTATTAATTGATTTATTTGCATTTAAATACTTATATTGGATTTAAACATCCGATTTTCGATTTAAAAATTAGTTGTGACTTGTTTTAATTCAAATAAGTTCCGTGTGATGTTTTAAAAATGTTTATAAGTGCTATATGGTTCGTATAAGTTGTGTAATGTGTTTTATGGTCCGTATATGCCCGTACTAGGGTTATGGTTTGAGTTTTAAATACCTTAAATTATACCGGACGTCCGATGCGTGACCGGTTATTTGTTTAAGTGTGTTATTAATTGATTATGTGTCGAGGTTAGAATGAGGATAGTTAGACTTACTGTGATGAGTTGTTTAAATTATAGAATCGAGTTCCCGGAGTAAGGGAAAGGGGAAAGTTGAGTGAACGAGTAGAACTCGCAGCGACATAGACCAGGCAAGTATTTGTGCCGTTATTATGATAAATTGTATTGTCATCTATATTTAAATGTTGAGACTCCAGAATAGTTCAGATTGTTAATCCTTGACCCGTAATTGGGTAACTGATTCCATTTAGAAAATTCCTAAAATTCTTTGATTTGATCTGCATCGGAAACCCTTATTTCCAATCCAGTGATTATTGTTTTCAACCCTTGATTGTTAATTACCTTCTTTGATTATTTCTCATAACCATTACCGGTTGATTACCGCCAATTGATTATTGCTTTCAACTATTGATTGTTAAATACCATCGTTTGATTATTTCTCATAACCATTACCGGTTGATTACCACCACTTGATTATTGTTACAACTATTGATTGTTGATTTTCCGTTATTGACAATTGGCTACCGTCATTGATAATCGATCTTAACCATTGATTTCTTTCCCTAAACGAGTATATATTACCGTTGGAATTATTTCATGATTATTCCCAATTTTCTTTTGATATCAAGCCGTTGAAGCTCTGTTGCAATTATTATACCTTGATGTTGTGCATTACTTATCGAGCATGTTATTTCTTATACCTTGTGATAGAATTGGCATGTTTTTAAAATGGACCAATTATTGGTCAGGCCATTTATGGTCGATGTAATTTAGGCCCATATTGGCCTTGGATCCGTAGAGGACTTTGTCATGAGCTAGTCTGGGGTTGTTGCGTGGCTGGCCAGCAACACAACCTTTGTTTTGAATAAAATGTAGAAGTCCAATTCTAATTCCTTTTTCTTCAGTTAATATTGATATAAAGCATATGTTGGCTTAAACATTGTTGAATCAGATATCTTTAAATTCATATCTTAAATTTTGATGATATATATATTGTGATGCTTGCTGAGCACTTTTGGCTCACTCTTGCTTGTTGTTTCCTAACCCCATTCCAGTGAAGCGAGAGTATGAGTCGGAACAGCGTGACAGATAGTTCACCGACAGCTAGGAGAGCACCTCGAGTGGTTGTCATTGGCAGGGTAGTTGTTGTCTTGTTTTGATTAGACTAGATGTCTAGTTCTGAACTTAGTGTGATGTAATAACTCTGATAAAATTTGTTTTGTAATAATAAAAGATTGTAGAAGCTTGTGTTCAATGCCATAATCTATAGCGGTCTTGTTCAAGGGGTATTTATTGTCTTAATATATTATGAATGTGTTATAGTTAGTGATTATATTGTGTCCCGTTGGTCGGGTGACTCCTCAAATCTGTACCCCGGGTTTGGAGGGCGTCACAGGTTGGTATCAGAGCTAAAGGTTATGGCATTTGAAATAAGTTAGGACTTAGGGTCCAGAATAACATAGAGGGTTAGAAATTCACTTAAGGATATTAGGAGGTCAGTTGAGAGTATTGATAGTGGTAATTAAATGTGGTTATGATTGCAGCCCCCTAGATCTAGCTCAGAGTCAGACCCATCAGAAGATCCGACAGAGGAGAGAACTATACTGGATACTAGAGCAGGACCGTCGAGACCGTCACGACCGTCACGGAACCAGCCGAGGTAGCCAGTAGTTAGGAGGGATCAGATACCTTGTCCTGTTCCACTCCGACGAGTAGCCCCAGCAGCATTTTCTCAGGCATCAGTTTCTGGACCTAGGTATCAGCTTTGTGATTTACCAGTTCCACATCATGAGTATCAGAGGGTGAGTAGGGAGAGAGAGTACTTCTGTAGCCAGGTATTAGAGATGAGGAATATTCGTTCGGCAGAGGCAGCGGTAGTCCGAGAGAGGGACAGACTCAGAGTTCAGGTAGGAGATATTCAGATGAGACTTAGAGTTACGAGGACATTGGTTGAGACTCGACTGCATGGTTTAGCTTCTAGCCGAGAGGAAGAGACAGTACCAGGGATGAGAGAGATTTTGGATTACGCGATGGGAGAGATTGCAGAGATTGCAGGACCACCGTTATGGCAGACAGGAGTAGGTGATTTGTTAGCGGGTTAGGAGAAGTCAGATTTGGTATGGTATATGGATTTCAGATAGACAATATATAGATGCATATGGTAGTATCAGCAGTGCACCGGGCTTATAGGATCGCCTCGGGTTTTTGTTACATTTTTTTTTGTTGTATTATAATCGGCAGTCGTAGTTCAACTATGACATATTTTACTTTTGAAGCGTTCTACGCTTGTACTGACCCCATATATATGATAATCATCTTTTGCAGAATTGGTATTATTCACTTGTCATTCAGTTTCAGCATAATAATTGTCATTCTATTTGTTACAACGAGTGTACCCATACACCATTGAGAAGATCTGTAAACCTTCAAAATATTAATTGTGACCCTCCCTTCTATTTCCTTGAACTGTTTACTTAATCAAATATTGTTTATTCATCAGCGATATGCCTCATAGACGACAAACCTGTTCAAATGATTCCTCTGACCAGGAAGGTCAACAGAATACACCTCCCACGGGACATATAGATCCGATGGTAATTCAACTTTTGAATACTCTTACCCAGCAGACGGCCGCGCTAGCACAACAACAACAAGTGATTCAACAACAGCTCTTAGAACAGCAGCAACAGCAGCAGCTTCACCAGCAGGCAGCACCCGCGGTAACGTTCAAATATTTCCAGGCCGCGAAACCTCCAGAGTTTAAGGGATCCGCAGACCCCGTAGAGGCAAAGGCATGGTTAAAGGAGATAGAGAAGGCTTTTACCCTGATAGAGGTGACGGAAGATAAGAAGACAGAATATGCCAGTTATTTCTTGAAGAGTGAGGCAAGTTATTGGTGGGAAACAAGTAGGGCTATGGAACCCGAGGGATTGATTACGTGGGCTAGATTTTCAGAATTGTTTCTAGAAAGGTATTTTCCAGATTATATGCGAGACCGGATGGAATTGAATTTTTTAGAGTTCAAGCAGGGAAGCATGACTGTTCCCCAATACGAGACAAAGTTTACGGAGTTGTCAAGGTTTGTTCCGACATATGTGGACACGGAGAAGAAGAAGGCCAAAAGGTTCCAACAGGGACTAAGGTCATGGATTCGTAGCAAGTTAGCCATTTTGGAGTTGGATATGTATGTAGCAGTGGTACAGAAATCAATGATTGCAGAAACAGAGAGTGATTCATACATGAAGGAGAGGGAGAATAAGAAGAGGAAAACAGGGATACCCGAGAAGGGGCAGCAGCAAGGAAGTTTTCAGAGTCAGTCAAGTAAGAAGCCGGGATTTCAGCCCGGTAGGGATGCAAGTTTAAGAAACCAGATACCGGAAGTGCAGGGCAGGATAACTACCTACCAGCCGACAGTCACCAGGGAGTATCAAGACCCTCACTACCTGAGTGCAAGACATGCGGGAAACGACATCCAGGAATATGCCATCGGTTGACTGTCACATGCTTTAAGTGCAACCAGAAGGGTCACTACTCCAGGGATTGCACCACAGGCATTGTGTGTCACCGTTGTCAGAAACCAGGACATGTGGCTAAGGATTGCAGGATGCCAGCAGCCGTGAACAACATGATCCGGGCCATAGAGGCACCCCCAGCTGTTAATATCCAGCCGTTAGCAAGGACTTATAATATATCTATGGGAGAAGCAGAAAGAGACTCCGACGTGATGCCAGGTACACCAAGTCTATTATTTAGAAGCATTGCTCGTATATTGGATTGCGTAATGAAAGTTAGAATCGTATAGCGACCAGTTCATATAATCCTCGTTGCGTGCTAAGTTTGGAAATTGTTTTTATGAGAATTGTTGCCTTTCGAGTAGGAGAGTTTGATGCGAGTGTTGATTGTAAGGATAAGAGGGATGCGTGATAGAATATGAAACCGTAGAGGTCCCGATAGATTCTCTGTATGTAGAGTGATTGAGTCAATATGGTATCGTAAGGAGATAGTGTTAAAGAGTCGTGTGGAAGAAATTTTTGGTAAACGAGTATAATTGAGAACTAGAAGGTGGCATGATAGAGATGTATTCCCAGTTGTTTCCTTGATCAGATCTCGAGGACAGGATCTTATTAAGGGGGGAAGGATGTAATATCCGTGATTTTTTTTTATATATATATAAATGAATAAATGATATATTTGGTATAAAATATTTTGTGGGATATTAAAATATTATTAAGGTGAGAATGTTAAGTGATTATGTGTTATTTGGTGAGTCAGAAGCCCTTTCAAATATTTCGTCGTTTGAAATTTTCTTCAATCTTGAGCCCCGTTTTGAAAATTCAAGGGCCCCGTTGAGATTTTGTACATCATTATTATTCTTTCGTCCTTCGTATTTGACACGTTATCGAAAGGATTATTCGTATCATTTCATCCCTAGTTATTTGATCTTGCCAGTATAATTCGTTTTGTTCGAAAAGGGAAAAATTGTTCCAAACCCTAATTGCTTAGGGGGACGGATACATCGTTTATCTCAATATTTCATTTGTTATAGCCCCAGTATTCTTGAGCATTAGTTATATAATGATATGTATTGATTTGGATAATTATCAATCCTTGTAGATAATTATCTTCTCGTAAAACGTGTTTTTAACGTAATTAGGGGTTTTAAACGATCCAGTGGATCTATAACGATCCAAAAGTGTTCCTTGGGGTATTATTTTTCCAAAAATATATAAAGACGAATCGTACCTTATAACCTTCATAATCTGCATTGCGTATAATCAAAAAGTAAAAATTCCCGAAACGTGTTCTTCGTGTTCTTGAATAATCAATCCATTCGTTCAAGGTGTTATTGATTTCAGAAATCAAAGTTCAAGTACTCAAATCAAAGCTCTTGATCTCTAGTTTCAGAATCTTCCAACCTCATCATCATCTGGTAATTGTTCGATTTGTTATGAATTATTCAATATTCGAATTAAAATTAGGGTTCATACCCGATTTGAGGATTTTCATTCTGTTGATTCTCCGTTCAATTGGTTGCTTCTAACAGGTTCCTAGGGTTCCAATTAGCAAGAATCCATGATTTAATTTCATGTTTAAGTTCAATTTTGATGGGTTTAATTTTCGGGTTTTGACCCGAATTTTTCTTTTGCTTCGTTCGTTCTTGTTGTTGATCTGACATTGATTATGATATAGGACTTTTATTGTATGAGATATAAGCTTCATTTTGACATATTAAACGTTGAGTTTCATGTAGTAATAAAGGAGATTAGGTTTCTGGCCGGAGTTGTTCCCACCGGATTCTGGGCTCGATTCCGGCATGGGACAGATGTGTTTATGTGGTAGATGTGTTTGTCTTACAAGGGCGAACAAAAGCCCTATGGATTTGTATGTGTTTGATCGGGAATGAAAGATTCAGGTTGCTGGACACCGGCCGGATTCTGGAAAGCCCAGAATCCGGTGGGTTGTTCTTGGTGACCCGGTGGATTCTGAAAAAACCATATTTATTATTTTAAATTCAAAAATTGATTAAACTTAATTATTTTAATTATTTTTAATTAATAATTAATTTATTAATTAATTGATTAATTCTTTTAATCAGTTAATTCTTAAAATTTAATTATTAATTAGATTTAATTAATTTAAAATTCAGTTTAATTATTTTCAAGTTTGTTTTATTATTTAAAAATAGTTTGAGCATTTAAAGAGTATCAATTAATTTTATTAATTGATTTATTTGCATTTAAATACTTATATTGGATTTAAAAATCCGATTTTCGATTTAAAAATTAGTTGTGACTTGTTTTAATTCAAATAAGTTCCGTGTGATGTTTTAAAAATGTTTATAAGTGCTATATGGTTCGTATAAGTTGTGTAATGTGTTTTATGGTCCGTATATGCCCGTACTAGGGTTAGGGTTTGAGTTTTAAATACCGTAAATTATACCGGACTTCCGATGCGTGACCGGTTATTTGTTTAAGTGTGTTATTAATTGATTATGTGTCGAGGTTAGAATGAGGATAGTTAGACTTACTGTGATGAGTTGTTTAAATTATAGAATCGAGTTCCCGAAGCAAGGGAAGGGGGAAAGTTGAGTGAACGAGTAGAACTGGCAACGACATAGACCAGGCAAGTATTTGTGCCGTTATTGTGATAAATTGTATTGCCATCTATATTTAAATGTTGAGACTCCAGAACAGTTCAGATTGTTAATCCTTGACCCGTAATTGGGTAACTGATTCCATTGATAAAATTCCTAAAATTCTTTGATTTGATCTGCATCGGAAACCCTTATTTCCAATCCAGTGATTATTGTTTTCAACCCTTGATTGTTAATTACCTTCTTTGATTATTTCTCATAACCATTACCGGTTGATTACCACCAATTGATTATTGCTTTCAACTATTGATTGTTAAATACCATCGTTTGATTATTTCTCATAACCATTACCGGTTGATTACCACCACTTGATTATTGTTACAACTATTGATTGTTGATTTTCCGTTATTGACAATTGGCTACCGTCATTGATAATCGATCTTAACCATTGATTTCTTTCCCTAAACGAGTATATATTACCGTTGGAATTATTTCATGATTATTCCCAATTTTCTTTTGATATCAAGCCGTTGAAGCTCTTTTGCAATTATTATACCTTGATGTTGTGCATTACTTATCGAGCATGTTATTGCTTATACCTTGTGATAGAATTGACATGTTTTTATAATGGACCAATTATTGGTCAGGCCATTTATGGTCGATGTAATTTAGGCCCAGATTGGCCTTGGATCCGTAGAGGACTTTGTCATGAGCTAGTCTGGGGTTGTTGCGTGGCTGGCCAGTAGCACAACCTTTGTTTTGAATAAAATGTAGAAGTCCAATTCTAATTCCTTTTTCTTCAGTTAATATTGATATAAAGCATGTGTTGGCTTAAACATTGTTGAATCAGATATCTTGAAATTCATATCTTAAATTTTGATGATATATATATTGTGATGCTTGCTGAGCACTTTTGGCTCACTCTTGCTTGTTGTTTCCTAACCCCATTCCAGTGAAGCGAGAGTATGAGTCGGAACAGCGTGACAGATAGTTCACCGGCAGCTAGGAGAGCACCTCGAGTGGTTGTCATTGGCAGGGTAGTTGTTGTCTTGTTTTGATTAGACTAGATGTCTAGTTCTGAACTTAGTTGTGATGTAATAACTCTGATAAAATTTGGTTTGTAATAATAAAAGATTGTAGAAGCTTGTGTTCAATGCCATAATCTATAGCGGTCTTTCCATCATTTCTCTCTGTTGTCTTAAGAATTCTTCATGCGAGAGATCAGGATATTCTTCACTTGCTGTAGAGAGTGCTTTTCTTGAAAATAATTGTTGAACTCTTTTATCAGTGTGATATAGAGTAACAATTCTGCCATCTTTTGTAGAAAACTTCTGGAATAAATTTGATGCATCTTCAGGATTATCAATAAAAATATCTTCATCACCTTCAGGAATTGTAGCAAGAGTATGTCCATGACCAGGTGTCAAGATTTGTTCTTCCGTCAGGATCTGAGATTGCACCAACGTTCTTACTGTCTTAACTCCAGAATCAGAAACATGAGTTGACTGCGTTGTTTGACTTTGTGAAGTTTGAATCGTAGACTTCATAACAGCAGCATCAGAGGTTTCTCCTTGTATCACTTTGTCACAACCATCATCTCCAGTATCATCATCATTATTCCTTAATACTAGATCAGCTGTGCATTTTGTCTGACTAACCTTCTCCCCCTTTTTGACATCAGGATTTGACAATAAATTCAAAATTAAGGAAAGAGAGGCTTGAATGTCAGTTACCTTAGTATCCAGAGAATCAATCCTTCTGTTGATAGAGGTTTGTTCAGAAATAACAGATTTCACTTGGGATTCTACTACCCTTAGCTGAAAAGCAGTAGGCACCTTTGTAAAACTTTGAGAAATATCATTCCTCACCAACTCAGTTGAGTTCTTGATAGAATCAATCTCACTTTTTAAGCTTTTGGATAACAGAGTTGTAGCCTTCAGATGATTCTTCAAGTCTTGATTCTCTATAGATTTCACTGCATCATAGGCATGTTTCAAAGCAGAAGAATAACTTACAGATTCAGTAGATCTGTGCCATGAATTGTTCCATTCATTCTGTCTAAGTGCCTCAGCAGGATTTAAGGAAGGAATAGAAAAATCTTGTCTCTGATCTTTCCCAGTGGAAGCTTTGCCAGCCATATATGTACTTGATGAACCAAAATTAGTTCCAAGACTAATTTTGAGTGCTGTAGCAAGCTGTTCCTTCTCTTTTCGATTCTCATCATCATCACTATCATCAGAGTCATCATCATCAGTACTATGAGTATCATCAGGATCGGGAATAGCTATACCTTTCATTTTATCCTGTGAATCTGTGATAGGATGATCCATTGGTCTTGAACGAAGTGGCTGTATCAGGATATGTTCAACATCAGGAGCACCACTAGCGTCAGGATGAACACCGTCAGGATTTGATATGCTTGCATCAGTATTTGCTACCAATGGTTCATGTGGAGCTTGAGGTTCAGAAGCTTCTTCAACACTTTGAGTCAAAGGTTCTTGTGTGCTTCCCTCATTGACAGTGTCCTCGACCAATCTTTGAACTTCATCTGCACCAGAAATCCCTTGAGCATTGTCAGGAAATTTCTCAGAAACTGTAGCTTGGCTTGCATCTTCACTTTGAGAAGATAGTTCTTGCGTAGCTGGAATGTCGATGTCTGCATTCTCCCTTTGAGAAAATGGTTCTTGTGGGACCATTCCACTAGCTAAGCCTTCACTCAAACTTTGATTGAGTGGTTCTTGTGTGGCTGGATCATTAGAAAGAGCTGCTGAACCACTTTGAGGTTCAGGTTCTTGTGGGCTTGATCCTTTCAGTTTCTTCTGTCTCTGATAGACTAACTCTTCTGCCTTCCTTAGCTTTTCCTTTGGATGTTTTATCCCAAGATTGGAAGCAGCAGCACCATACTTCTCCCATGAAATATCAACATGTCTTTTGGTTGGAGAGTCATGTGCTGGAGAGTCTGAAATATTAACCACTTGACTTGGTGCAGCATCAGGAATACTAACAACAGGATTTGCTTGAACAGTTGAAACTGATTGCTCATTCAGAATAGAAGTGTCCTGTACATCAGTATCATGCTTCTTTTCTAAAGGAATATGATACCTGCTTTTTGATAACTTCCTTTTCTTCTGTGGTGTAGACAATGGAACCACAACTGCAGTAGCAGTATCAGCAACTTCCTTATTCACATTCATCACAGAGGATATAGGTAAATCATCCTCTGAGTCAGTCTCATCCCTGAGAACTAATTTTCTTTTAACAGAAACAGCCTCACCTCCCTTTGCAGCTTTCTTCACCAGGACCCCTTGTAAACCCCCTTGTAACTTCTTTTTAGTGATAGGTGTAGAGGAAAAATCCTTTGAACCTGATTGCCTTCCTGACACATCAGTTCTAGCTGACTTCTTTGCTTTTACAACTAAAGTCTTTTGAGAGACATTAGAGGTGGCAGTTGACTGTTTAGACTGTTTAGGATGAATGCTTGGGTTAGGAACAAGGTGTGATTGGCCTTGCCCCATAGCATTAGAAATTAAACCATAACGAGTAGGCATTTTCCTATGTAAGAAAAACCTAACCTCATCAGGAATAAAAGCATTTCCTATGAAACCATTTGCCTTATCAGGATTGGAAAAAAAAATTTAATATGAAGTAAAATAAAATTTTATTTAAGAAAACAAAATTTATTTTGATAATCCTGATAAGTGCTGTTTTTTTTTTAAAAAAATGATTACAAAATAAATAGCATAATACCCATGTAACCATTCTTACCAATTACCGAGGCAAAGTAATTTTGAGAAACTGAACAGTCGCCTCGATATTGAGAAAATGACCTGCATCCTTAACACACATTCTCTATAAAATAGAACTGTTAAACATAACATCATATATCTATTAAAACACAAACCCTCTCCAGAGAAAAACTTACGAAAACCTTTCACCTTCTTTGTTTTTCAATGGCTGCCAACCAACAACAAAACAACATACCTGATGCTGAGCTTGATATCATATGGCAAGAGATGGAAGAGGCTCTTGCTGACATTGAGCCACAACCAGTTCCTGACCCTCAGGAACATGAAGCGTTTGTTAACGCAATGTTTGATGTGGTTTGGCACAACTTCCTTCAAGCCAATCCGGACTGGAATCCGCTTGATAACCTCATCTATGAAGAGGATGAGGAGCTCAATCAAGAGCTTGAGACACGAAAGAAGAGAATCCGTGATGCTTGTATGTCATGCAAGTTGGAGGCACGGAAGAGTCCCGGTGGTCACGGTGACGATCCGCCTTCAAGTGAATCAGCTCCTCTTCTTGTCCTTTAAGGATGGAACAAGAGACAATCCATTCCTGATGGACTGTGAAGTTGCTCAGGAGCATTCATGCTAATCTGTAGGGCACGTGTTCCTGAGTAGAACAATAGACTAGGAAAAAAATATGTAATTTCCATTTTCATTTGTAATGAATCTTCAAGAATTAGTGAAATTTGTCTATTTTCTCAACAGTTTTCTTTCTGTACATGCCTACAAAATTTGTTAGTAACACTGATATTGACATATAAAATGACGAATAGTAAACTCTGATAGAAATATAATTGAAATTGAGAAATAAGACTGAAAACTTAATCAAAGACTAAGTAAAAATCTTATTTTCCAGAGTTTACCAGAAGTGTTGATGACAAATTAGCATAGAACCTCTGGTTTTCATACTAGCTTCAGAATCTGAGCATCAGGATTTGACCAGTTGACTTCCTGTCAGGATTTCATCCTATCAGGATTTGATCAAAGAAAACATACCTTTCTGAATAACCATCAGGATTTGACAGTTATCAGGATTTCCTCAGAAATTCTCAAAGTTCATCATTCCAAGTTCATTCACCAATTTATTGAAAGTAGCTTCAGGTAGTGGCTTGGTGAACATATCAGCTAGTTGTTGATCAGTAGGAACAAAGTGAAGTTCAATTGTTCCTTCCAGAACTTGTTCTCTTATGAAGTGATATCGAATACTGATATGTTTAGTAAGAGAATGTTGAACTGGATTTCCTGTCATTGCAATATCACTTTGGTTATCACAATAAATAGGGATTTTTGAGTATGACAGGCCATAATCTAACAACTGATTTCTCATTTACATTATCTGAGCACAACAACTTCCTGCTGCAATGTACTCAGCTTCTGCAGTTGAAGTGGAAATGGATTTTTGCTTTTTACTGAACCATGAAACTAGTCTTCCACCCAAAAACTGACAGCTTCCTGAAGTACTTTTCCTGTCTATTTTGCATCCTGCAAAATCAGCATCTGAATAACCACACAACCCAAAATCTGATTCCCTTGCATACCAAAGGCCAAGTGAAGAAGTGCCTTTGAGATATCTGAAAATTCTTTTGACTGCAATCAGATGGGGTTCTCTAGGTTTTGCTTGAAATCTTGCACACAGACAGTTTGCAAACATGATGTCTGGTCTACTTGCAGTGAGATACAATAATGAGCCAATCATTCCTCTGTAGTGAGTTACATCTACCTCAGCACCTTGATCAAGATCAAGTTTGGTAGCTGTAGCTATGAGAGTTGTAGCAGGAGAACTATCTTGCATGTTAAACCTTGTCAATAAATTCCTTGTATATTTATACTGATTGATAAAAATCCCTTCATCAGTCTGTTTAACTTGAAGACCAAGAAAGTAAATCATTTCTCCCATCATGCTCATTTGATATCTTGACTGCATAAGCTTGGAAAACTTTTCACAAAGCTTATTGTTTGTTGACCCAAAAATGATATCATCAACATAAATCTGAACTAACAACAAGTCCTTACCATGATTCAAATAAAATAGAGTTTTATCAATAGCACCTCTTCTGAATCCACTTTCCAGTAAGAATAGAGCTAAAGTTTCATACCATGCTCTTGGAGCTTGCTTTAGTCCATAAAGTGCCTTATCCAATCTGTAGACATGATCTGGATATTTAGAATCAATGAAACCAGGAGGTTGCTCAACATAGACTTCTTCCTCCAGTTCTCCATTTAAGAAAGCACTTTTAACATCCATCTGGAAAACCTTGAATTTCTTATGTGCTGCATAAGCAATAAATATCCTGATGGCTTCTAATCTTGCAACAGGAGCAAAAGTTTCATCATAATCAATTCCCTCTTGTTGAGAATACCCCTTTGCAACTAGTCTTGCTTTGTTTCTGATTATTACTCCATCAGAATCAGTCTTGTTCTTGAAAATCCACTTTGTACCAACAATTGATCTATTCTTTGGTCTTGGTACCAGTTTCCAGACTTCATTTCTTTCAAATTCATTCAGTTCCTCTTGCATTGCAGTAACCCAATCAGCATCTCTAAGTGCATCTTCAACTTTCTTTGGCTCCTCCTTGGATACAAAGTTATTGTATAGACATTCATTTTGAGTTGCACTTCTTGTTTGAACACCTACATCAGGATCCCCAATGATCAAATCAGGAGTATGACTTGCAGTCCATTTCCTTGCTGGTGTTAAATTGTTTCTTGAAGTAGATGCTCCCCCTGGATTGGTGTTATCTTGATTTGAAGAATTTGCTTGATTTGAAGCTCTCCCTGAATTATTGCTATGTCCTCCTGATAAGCTATCAGGATCATCACTTGAATCAGTATCTGAAGAATTCTGTCCTGATGATGAGTTGACTCTGAACTTGTAGCAGAATGTTGTTGCTCCCCCTCAACATTAGCACTACTAGAAGTATCACTATTGATTGCATCATCAGTATTACCACCATCAGCATCTGATGTGTCATCAGGATTTGGTGACCCATCAGGATCTGATGTATTGACAGAATCTGATTCACTTTCTTCAGGTTCCTTGGTGGCTTCATTTTCAAAAATCAATCTATCATGAGAGTCTTCATTGATTCCAGCTATCTTTTGTCATCAAAAGATACATGTATTGACTCCATGACAGTCCTTGTCCTCAAATTAAAAACTCTGAAGGCTCTTGATGCAGGATAGCCTATGAAAATTCCTTCATCAGCCTTTGTTTCAAATTTTCCTAGCTGTTCAGGATGAGTTCTGAGAACAAAACATTTACAGCCAACCAAATGCAGATGTTTCAGACTTGGTTTCTTCTCCTTGAGTGACTGATAAGGAGTAACACCATGTCTGTTGATTAATGTGAGATTTTGAGTATAGCATGCTGTGTTGACTGCTTCTACCCAGAAATATGTAGGTAATTTTGCTTCCTCCAACATAGTTCTGCTAGCTTC
The DNA here is from genome assembly GCA_030848705.1 of Heracleum sosnowskyi. Taxonomy (NCBI): domain Eukaryota; kingdom Viridiplantae; phylum Streptophyta; class Magnoliopsida; order Apiales; family Apiaceae; genus Heracleum; species Heracleum sosnowskyi. The sequence goes on from CM061243.1 coordinate 67,235,805, forward strand.
AATAAGAGTTCTATTTTTCCTTTCAACTACTCCATTTTGCTGAGGCGTGCCAAGAGCAGAGAATTGTTGAATGATTCCTTTGTATTTGCAGAACTCTTCCATCTTTGAATTCTTAAATTCAGTACCATTATCACTTCTCAGTATCTTGACTTTGTACTTTGTGGTTGTCTCAATCATTCTCACATGATCCAACAGAACTTCAGGAGTTTCATCTTTTCTGTGCAGAAAATACACCCAGGTGAATCTAGAATATTCATCAACAATTACAAGAGTGTATCTTTTCTTACTGATGGACATGATGTTGACTGGACCAAATAGATCAAGATGTAGCATGTGATATGGTTCTTCAATAGAGGATTCTGATTTACTCTGGAATGATGTCCTTCTTTGTTTTGCTTTCTGACATGCATCACAGAGTCCATCAGGAGTATATAACACTTTTGGTAATCCTCTCACTAAATCTTTCTTAACCAACTCATTGATATTGCTGAAGTTGAGATGAGAAAGCTTCTTGTGCCAATTCAAACTTTCATCTACTGAAGCTTTACTGATCAGACAGGTAGGGGAGTCATCAGTATTTGATTGAATGTTGGCTTCGTATATGTTACCATGCTTGTAGCCAGTCAGTGCTATCTTGCTTGTTGCTTTACTGACTACTTCACAATGAGTGAAATAGAAGTTGACATGATAACCTCTGTCAGTGATTTGACTAATACTCAACAGGTTGTGTTTTAGTCCCTTCACTAGAGCTACTTTTTCAATGATGACATTTCCAATGATTATGTTGCCATATCCCAAGGTTTGTCCAATGTTGCCATCTCCATAAGACACATTTGGGCTAGTTTTTTCCTCATATTCTGATAACAGGGCTTTGTTTCCAGTCATGTGCATAGAACATCCACTATCCATGACTAACACATTTTTCTTTTTACCCTGCAATCAGAATAGAAACACACTAGTTAGAACATTTAGGAACCCATACTTGTTGGGTTCCTTTTCCATGCAATTTATTAACTTTCACAGCAAAAGACTTTCTGACCTTAGCAGTCCTGACAGGATTTACTCCATCAGGATTTGCTTTGTCAGTATCAGTATTAACAAAAGCATGTTCCAACTTGACATTCTTAATGCTACCAGAGTTTGCACTATTTTTATCAACTTTAGGCAATGGATCATAAAAGTTATAGTACAACTCATGATAATCTTTACAAGTATAAATAGAATGCCATATACTACCACAATGAAAACAGGACTTCTGTGGTTTATAAAATACTGATCTATTCCTAACATCAGACTTAGAAATATCAGCAATCTTCTTCTTACTCTTCTTACAATCAATAGCAAGATGATTAGAGTTACCATAGTTAAAACAACACTTTCTAGGTGCATTTGGGATATATTTGTAACCATTCTCTTTGTTGATCCCAACTTTACCATTCCTGTTTCTCTTAACAGTAGCTTCCTTTTTCTTATCTAGTCACCTCACAGATTTTATCCTTAAGCTGTTTTTGAGACAATAGACCTACATTCTTAATGACTTTATTTATGACAGGTTTAGACTTTATAATTTTAATTCCTTGAGTAGAAGTAGATCCCTTTTCAAAAGTAGAATTGGAATCCTTACCAAAAACAAAATTAACAGGAGTAATCTTAGATTTGGTTGCATCTATAACATGTCTATAGGTCTTTGGACTGACTGTTTCATCAATGACAATTTTCTCTTTCAATTTCTTATCCTCATCTGACTTATATCCTAGACACTCTTTCCAATTCTTAGAGGTATTGATCTCATGAAATTTCCTACCAGAGTCTGTCCAGGTTCTGATTTTCTCATTAGCAAATTCAAGTTCCTTTTCAAGAGAAGTACATTTAGATTTAATCTCTATGTTCATGTGTTTAACATTATCACATTCTTTTTGTACTTCTTGCATACGAGAAAATTTAGCTTCTAATATATCATTCCTTTTTCTAAGTTCAGACATCTCAGATAAGATCCTGGTATTTTCAGCAGTTTGACTTCTAAAGCTAATATGTAATGACTTTAGAAAACGTCTTAACTCAGAAGCATTATCAGTATCAAAATCAAACATAGTATTTAGTACCTTATCATTAGGAGCAGAAATTACATCAGCGTTGGCCATTAGAGCATAGTTGACCACCTCAGTATCAGATTCTGAGGAAGAGTCCATCCAATCATTGCTTGATGTGATAAGTGCCTTTGTCTTCTTGCACTCAGAAGCAAAGTGACCCATACCATTGCACTTGTAGCATCTAACCTTTGACTTGTCAAATTTGCTACCTTTGCTGTCCTTTTTGATATACTTATCTTTGTTAGGATTGAAAGCCTTTTTCTGAAAGTTGCCTTGTCTTCTATTCTTCCTGAACTTCATCCTTCTGAAGTTTCTGACAATCATAGCAACCATCTCTTCCATGTCTGAGTCAGAAGAATCATCTTCAGTATTGGCATCAGGATTGCCATCAGTATCTGATGAAGAGTCATCAGGATCTGACTCAACTATTCTTGTTTCACTTCTAGAGACCTCCATAGCTTTTCCTTTTGATTTAGCCTCTGCTTTCGAAGCAATTGATTTTGCCTTGCTGCTTTTCTTGTTCTTTCTCTGTTGGACTTCAAGATCATGAGTTCTTAGCATCCCATAGACTTCATCAAGAGACACAGTGTTAAGATCATACTGATGTCTAATGATCAAGGTCTGAGTGTCCCATTCTTCAGGTAAAGCTCTTAGAAACTTGGTGTTTGAATCTTCAGTTTCATATTCCTTGTCAACTAAAGATAAACTGTTCAATAGTGTGAGAAATCTATCATATAGATCAGTTAGGCTCTCATCAGGTCTTGCATCAAATTGTTCATATCCTTGAATCAAAACAACCCTTCTGTTTTTCTTGACAGATGCAGATCCTTGGCACTGAGTTTCCAAAGTATCCCAGATTTCTTTTGAAGACTTGCACGCAATCACTCTATTTGACATGACAACATCAAGACTACTGTGCAAGATATTCTTTATCTTTGGTTCTCTGAGTACATGAGCTTTTTCTTCTGGAGTCCATTCACTTTTAGCCTTGACCACATAATGTTCAGGTACTGTATCTGTTCGTTCTACGATCCTTGTAGGAATATATGGTCCATCACGAATCCTGTCCAAATAGTCAGGATCCATAGCCTCCAGGTACATCAGCATCTTTACCCTCCATGTTGGATATTCTGATTTCTTCAAGATGGGAATCTTCATGCTTTCATACTTGGTTGTCGACATCTTTAGATCGTATCTGATTCAGAATTAAATCAGTTCGCTCTGATACCAATTGTTGCCCAGTAATAATCTATTGTAGAAGGGGGGTTGAATACAATAGTATAAGATAATCGACTTTTTAATGTATATATCACAAATATGAAATAAAGATAACAGCTTTATTAAATCTGATATAAAACTGTTACAAACTCTCTCAAGAAATTCTGATGTTCTTGAGAGCTGCTAGCTTACAAAAACTCTCTCAAGAAATTCTATGATCTTGAGAGCTTCTATTCGATTATGTTCTCCTCATAAATCGAAACCAAAACTGTGTTTATATACTACACAGCTTCTCTATCAATGATAAGTCCTAATCAATTACAAAGATTGAAACCTATCCATAATTGATAGCTACATTCTACAAACCAGGAACCGTCAGAAAAAACTTCCATGTTTAACTAGACTCCAAATATAACTCGAAGTAGGAATCCTGATCAGCTTCCAGTCCTGATGATCAATCCTGATCCCAGTCCTGATATGTATCTTGATCCTGACGACCATGCAATCCTGATGATGTCAGCAATCCTGATCAGTTGAGTCTAGCGCCTGACGATCATTGAATTCTGATCTAACATTTATATATTATGCATGTGTTATAGTTAGTGATTATATTGTGTCCCGTTGGTCGGGTGACTCCTCAAATCTGTACCCCGGGTTTGGAGGGCGTCACATGCAATACCTCTCACTTCCACCAAGTCATCAAGATTTATATTTAGGCTAGACTCCTCCCTAATGTCAGCAATGTACATGAAGTCTTCTGGATTGATGGGAGGTTTCTCAACTTGTTGTCTTCTCACAAATACTGGCTTAGCCTTAACAGCCCTTTGCCTTGCTTTCTTCTTTGCATCCATTTCAAATAGAAACTTTGGGAAGTTAGCCTCATCTAGCTCAATTTGCTCTTCCTTTGGCTGAATTGGCTGATCATGAAAATTCACTGGATGTTCAGGATCACAGGCTAACTTATCTTTGAAGATTAGATCAGGAAAAGTTGGAGGTGCAGCTTTTGTAGAGGAATCTGTTGTTGTGCTTTGAGAGTCCTCTTTGGCAAAGGGCAGATTTCTTTTATTTGTCTGTTTAGGCTGCCTTTTCCTTTTCTCCTTTGCTTCATTGGATTTTTCCTCTTGTTGTATTTGTTCTTCATCAAGAGATTGAGCAACTGCAAGAGCTTGCATAGCTGCTCTTTCTGACTCCTCAACCTTAGCCTCAGCAAAATTTGGGTGACCAGCCCAAATACAGATTTCTTGTCCATTTCTGTTGACAATTGCTCTTTGTTTCCTTATCTCAGGATCATTGCTCTCCTTGCATTTGGTGATAAGCTATCCTAGAATCTTGAGCTCATCTGGATAAGGTGAAGGATAGAAAGTTCTTGCAATGTTTTTGCCCTTTGGTTTAGCAGGGGATTTTGGAAATAGGCTTCCTTGAAGTGTGCTTGTTCCACATCCCTAAGGCATGAAGATTGTCCCTTTTCTTTCCTTGGACCTTGAGTAACTCCATGTAGAAGGGGCTTTAGATCATAGGAAGAATTTGTTTGTGGCTCCCAATCCGTTGACACTAAAACCATGGCATTCTTTGATGGTGCTGTAGAAGTAGCTTGATCCGTTGATGGATGTTTGGTCTTTGCAGTTTCAGCTATCTTCTTGATTCTTGCATCTATGCTAGACCATTGGTCTTTTATCTGTTCTGCAAGTTGTAGCCTCATAGATGCTTGCTGAATCAGGTCAATGCCATCCATTTTATCCTTCATCGACTCCCCCATTGCTAATGGCTCCTGTGGTAAGGAAATGGCTGGGACCATAACCTTTGTGATTTGAATGTCTAGCTCCTTAGATTTCTCCCCCTTTTTTGTTATCATCAAGAGAGATGATAGGGAGTCCCTGAGCTGCCACTAGCTGGGCCAAGAGTTGTGTTTGCTTCTCCTGTTCCCTTTGCATTTGAGTAAGTGTAGCTTCCACTTTGTCCACCCTAGAAGTAAGAGTCTTCAAAGTAGTTGCCACTTCAGGTTCTTTGTTGAAGAATCTGTTCATCTTGGAAACAGTCAGAAGAGGAAGTTTTTCATCAAGCCTCTGGTCTGTAGCATCCTTCAAGTTCTCAATAGAGTCCTTGATATCCCTAGCTTCAATCCTTGTCTGCAGCATCTGTAGCCTTTGAATTTCCAGAGAATCCATGATGGCTTTGTAGAATTTCTTGTCATTGGCATTTGCAGACTCATGAGCCAGATAGGCCTCCTTATACTGCCTTGAAATTGCAGCATCCAGGCTGATTCTTCCATGCATATCCTGAGAAAGCCAGTTTGGTGTAGGGGGCACCATAGAAGTCCTAGTCTGTGAAGTGATGGCCACCTGTAGATTGTCACCAAAACTGTCATCATTATCAGAAAAATCAAACTCACCACTTGCTGCAGCTCCTGGAGACAAATTGGTCAATGCATCCTTTTCTCTTTGCATAGATGCAGTTTTATGAATTAGGTTGAGTGACCTTTCTGCCTCCATATTGCCCTGTTGAGCCATAATTTGATAGGCTGGCACAGGATGAGTAAAGGTCTCAGGATCCAGGGAAATACTATCCAGAGTTTGTTGATAGTGCTCTTGGAAAGTAAGTTCCCTTTCACCCTCATGAACCTCCATTAACTCACTTGCAATGGCTGCTTCCTCCCTTGTGGCTCCTGTAGTCCCTTCTCTCTCTCCACTATATTCTTGCATCATGGGCTCCCCATGGCTCACACCTCTCACACCCTCACCTTCACCTACTAAGGTGGAACCCTCAACCTCTCCTTTTGCCTGACTGGATGAAATAGTCAGCCTCTCACTCTCAACCTCTCCTTTTGCCTGGCTGCAAGCCAGCCTCTCAGATTCACTCCCTCTCAATCCTAGAAGTGTCTCGACTACCACTAGATCATCTGCACTAGTTGTGTGAACAACTTGATTTTCAATAAGAGGTGCAGAATGAACTATCAACGGAATGGTAGTTTGAACTGTCAACAGAATGGATACCGTTGATGGAGAAACACTTGTCAACGAAAGAGACTGTTTCATTGATGGAGTCAAGAAAGAATTCTGAGAAAATGAAATTACAGTAGAATCCGTGGTGATTGATTTTAAAGAAGGTTCCACAGATCCTCTTGTAGCTTCAGAAAAAGATGATTGGTGGCCCAACAAATCACTTAACAAGTGATGACCACCAATTTCAGAGTGGGGCTTCTCCAAGAACAAGGTTGGAGAATCAGTAATAGATAAATGGATCATATCCACATCTAATGACTGAGTTGGTGAATTTTGTGGAGTTGGTTCAAGATTTATGTTTAGAGAATGGGACTGTAACCCCAGAGTTATAATAGGGGTTACATCAAACTGAATTTGAGAGACTGGAAGTGTTGCTTCCAGTGTGTGTGCACCCTGTGTGACCTGGGATTTTTGCTTCACTCTCCTTTGGTATTGGGAAATTGTTGAATGGGGGCTTAAAGTGTCACTTACCCTTTTGGAGTGTGCTCTTGGAGGAGAGCTTGTTTCAATAACTACATCCTTTTGGGAGGATGCAATTAGACTTGTGCTAATGTCTATTTTACTCATTGTACCTTGTTGGGAAGACACAATGGGGCTAGCCTGGGAAACACTCATCTCTCCCACCTTATCCTTAGGGTTTCTTTGATTTTCACCCCTTCCCTCACCTCTCACAACACCTGCACCACTCCCCTTGGGTTGTGTAGTGGATTTTACAACAGGTGCCTTTTGAGAAGCACCTGAGGTTGGCTTGGAGGATTTCTTAGTTTTTTATTTTGTTGCCGGGGCAGGAGCCTGTTGGGTCACAACTACAGACTCCATAGCAACAGAGGTAGGTGAAACAGTAGAAGTAACAATTAAACTAACAGGGTTAGTAGAGGTTACCTCAATTGTGGGCAGATACACCACTGGGACATCACCATTGTGGTTGAGCCTCAGGATATCTGTCAAAACCCTCTTCTCTTGTACAAAGCAGTCAAACCTGGAATTGGGGTTAGAGATAACCAATGGTGCTGGACTAACATGGTTAGCCAACATCATTAGAAATCTAGCATAATAAATATTCTTTTTCCTATTAGCCTTATCACCCAACTTATCACCAATTTCATACATAAGTTGGGTGCTAAAGTTATAATATCTATCAGTTAGGAGCATGGTAAACAGAATCAAAATAGAGTTAGTTAATGCATCAAAGTTACTGATTTTACCAGAGAAGACCTTAATGAATGCATCAGCTAAGTAACTATATTCCCTAACCAAGCCTCTCCTAATTATCTTACCCAAATTATCAGTAGGCAAAGAGTAATTTATGGAATTTAGCATGTTAACCATTTCAGTATATGAAGGTAAAGCAGAGCAGTTATCCTCAGGAATGTGAAGGCATGCTTGCAATACATCAGAATTGACAATATACTCATTACCTTGAATGGTGAATTGCAAAGTGCAATTTGTCCAACTGTACTCACAGGAGGTCCAAATCTCCTCTATGATTTCATTGTAGAGCGGAGTTGAGTGAAACATTGCGTAGCTTAGTTTGCAATTCATCAAGAAGTCCATCATCTTGAAAAAGATTCTGTTCGGACTTTCCTTGACAACAAAAGGAATGGAGTTGTTTTTCTCGTAAATGAACCCTCCGGCTGACATGAGTTTGACTATGGGTGCCATTGTTGAGTGAAGAAAAGCTCGAACTTTGTTTTGCTTTGAGAGAAGAAGAAGTAAGAAAGCCTTTGGAAATTTTGAGAGCAAGGTAGAAAAGAATTAAAGAAAACAAAATTTCTTAAATACTCCCCCAAAATTTCTCAAGAATTAAGTCCAATAATAAATATAAATTACTGGATTGGCTTAAAAATCTAACCGTTACAATTAAAATATTACCATGATTTATACTTACAGGGGTGTATGCATAGAACGTGGTAAAGAGACGTGCAAATTCAACGGTTCAGATTAACTACGCTGTATCAACGAATCAGAATTGGGCGGTTAAGGTCCTGTCTATTTCGTTGATAAAGCTGTGTTTCGTTGATATAAAAGATCTATCAACGAAACACCCAGAAAAATACTAAGTGTGTCAACGGAATGAAGCATTCGTTGACATAGTAATTTTGACTTAGACAAAATTTCACCTTTTCCTGAGAAAATTAATTCACAGAAAATCATAGCAAATTTCTGGCTGCATTATAACTTGCAAAAATTTCAAAAGTAATTAAGAGAAATTTAGCATACCTAGCTCACTTACTAATCTTGAGAATGTTGATTCATCAAGTGGCTTGGTAAAGATGTCTGCAAGTTGTTGTTCACTTGGAACAAAATGTAACTCCACAGTACCATTCATAACATGTTCTCTAATGAAATGATACTTGGTCCTTGAATGCTGCACTGGATTCTCAGTAATGGCAATGGAACTAGTGTTGTCACAGAAGATAGGAATTTTCTCAACTCTTAATCCATAATCAAGTAGTTGATTTTTCATCCATAAAATCTGTGCACAACAACTTCCAGCTGCAATATACTCAGCCTCAGCTGTGGAGGTAGAAACTAAGTTTTGTGTCTTGCTGAACCATGAAACAAGCTTGTTTCCTAGGAATTGACAGGTGCCAGTTGTGCTTTTCCTGTCAATTTTACATCCTGCATAATCTGCATCTGAATAACCAATTAGTTCAAAGCCAGATTCTCTAGGATACCAAATGCCAAGGTTTGGTGTTCCTTTGAGATATCTGAAAATCCTTTTAATAGCAACTAAATGGGATTCCCTAGGATCAGCCTGAAATCTAGCACATAGACATGTAGCAAACAGAATATCAGGTCTACTATCTGTTAAATATAAAAGTGAGCCTACCATGCCTCTGTAACTTGAAATGTCCACAAATTTTTCCTTAGTATTCAATTCAAGTTTGGTGGTAGTAGGCATGGGAGTTTTGGCAGGAGAGCATTCCATTAAGTTAAATTTCTTTAACAAATCATGAATATATTTTGTTTGACTAATGAAAATGCCTTCATTAACTTGCTTCACTTGGAGACCAAGAAAATAAGTTAATTCTCCCATCATGCTCATTTCATATTTACTTTGCATAAGCTTGGCAAACTTTTGACAAAGTTTTTCATATGTAGACCCAAAAATTATGTCATCTACATAAATTTGAACAAGTATAGTAGAGCCATTCGCAATCCTATGAAAAAGAGTTTTATCTACAGTACCTCTAGTGAAGTGATTCTCAAGGAGGAACTGTGAAAGTGTGTCATACCAGGCTCTAGGTGCTTGTTTCAAACCATAGAGTGCTTTGAGGAGGAAGTACACATATTCTGGAAACTCATCATCTTAAAAACCAGAAGGTTGACTCACATATACCTCCTCTTCCAATTCCCCATTCAGAAAAGCACTCTTCACATCCATTTGATAGACTTTGAAATTGGCATGGGCTGCATAGGCTAGGAATATCCTTATTTCTTCTAGTCTAGCAACAGGAGCAAAGGTTTCATCAAAATCAATTCCCTCTTCCTGTGAATAGCCTTTTGCAACAAATCTAGCTTTGTTCCTTGTGACTATGCCATTTTCATCCATCTTGTTTCTGAACACCCATTTTGTGCCTATAACACTTCTGTCCTTAGGCTTGGGCACCAGCTTCCAAACTTTGTTTCTCTCAAATTGGTTTAGCTCCTCTTGCATAGCTAAAACCCAATCTGGATCTAGAAGTGCATCCTCAACTTTCTTTGGCTCATCTTGAGACAGAAAGCTACTATATAGACATTCCTCTTGAGTTGGTCTTCTAGTATGGACTTTTGAAGAAACATCACCTATAATAAGTTCAAAGGGATGATCTTTAGTCCATTTCCTTGAGGTAGGTAGATTAGCTCTAGAAGATGTAGCTTCGTGATCATGATTGCCTTGATTAGATATTTGTCCTTCAGAAACTCCCCCTGAGTTTGTTGTCCCTAATTGATCACTCCTAGAGGCATTTCTGTGACTGTCAACGGAATGCCCATTTAGACTGTCAACGAAACGCTCATTCTGACTGTCAACGAAATGACCATTTGGTCTGCTAACAGCTATTCTTTTCAATCTTAATGCAACAATTTCATCTTCACTACTGTTTTCATCTGTGCTAGACACAACAACTTTAGGCTGTTTCTCAATAGCCTTAACATGATTCACTTGATCTCCTTCCTCATTCTCAAAGGAAAGACTTTCATGGAAACCTTCATCACAGAGACCTTGAATTTTGAGATCATCAAAAACAACATGTACAGTTTCCATAACAATGTTGGTTCTGAGATTATAGACTCTGTAAGCTTTCCTTGCTGCATATCCCACAAATATTGCTTCATCTGCCTTTGCTTCAAATTTCCCCAAATTCTCAGCTTGATTTCACAGAAAAAAACACTTGCATCCAAAGACATGAAGAAAATCCAATAGTGGCTTCTTTCTTTTGAGTAGTTGATAAGGGGTCATTCCTTTGGCTTGATTAATCAAAGAAATATTTTGAGTGAAGCAAGCCGTGTTAACTGCCTCAGCCCAGAAATAAGTTGGTAACTTTGATTCATCTAGCATTGTCCTTGCAGCTTCAATAAGTGTTCTGTTTTTCCTTTCAACTACACCATTTTGCTGTGGTGTCCTCGTTGCTGAAAATTCATGCAAAATACCATTTTCTTCACAGAACATCTTCATAGTTGAATTCTTGAATTCTTTCCCATTGTCACTTCTAATCCTTCTTACTCTGAAATCAGGATGATTGTTTACCATCTTGATGTGATTGATAATGATTTCACTTGCCTCATCTTTGGAGTGCAAAAAGAAAGTCCATGTAAATCTAGAAAAATCATCAACAATCACAAGACAGTATTTCTTCTTTGAAATGGACATGACATTTACAGGGCCAAATAGATCCATATGAAGCAACTCAAGCTGTTGGACAATTGATGACTCTGTCTTGCTTTTGAATGATGTCTTCTTTTGTTTCCCTTTCTGACAGGCATCACACAAACCATCCTTGGAGAATTCCACCTGTGGAATTCCTCTAGCAAGATCTTTCCTCACCAAATCATTCATAACCTTAAAATTCAAATGAAACAATTTCTTGTGCCATAGCCAACTTTTATCCTTGCTTTCCTTGCTGAAAAGACAAGTGATGGTGTCTGGACTTGTGCTACTAAAGTCAGCAATGTACACATTCCCTCTTCTGAATCCAGTCATTACCACATTGTTGTCTCCTCCTTTAGAAACAACACAGGCTTCTTTCGAAAAAGTAACTAAAAATCCTTTGTCACAAAGTTGGCTGATACTAAGCAAATTGTGCTTAAGACCATCCACCAATGCAACCTCATCTATGATGACATTCTCTTTTGAAATCAAGCCATATCACTTAGTGTAGCCTTTGCTGTCATCTCCAAAAGCAATACAAGGGCCAGCTCTTTCCTGAAACTCTATGAGCAGGGTAGAATCACCAGTCATGTGTCTTGAACAACCACTATCCAAGTACCAAAGATTCCTTTTGTCTCCCTGTTAGGAATATGTTGTTCTTGATGATAAACATAAAACACTTAGTAGAATTTGTGTAAAGTCACTTTGTAGCTGTCAACGAAATGGCATGCTTTGCAGCATTCCGTTGACAGGAAGCTCTTCAACGAAATGAGTGTTGTAGCAATTGCATTGTACAATACTTTTCAAATGATAGGCATTTTGTTATAAGATAGGTTTTCTAAGTCATGTTGACTAAGTACTAGATAGGCAAAATAGGTTGGTTAATTGTAAATATATTAGGCCTTGTAATTTTGCCTAAGTGAAGACATGTCAACGGTATGAAGATTACTCTGTCAACGGTATGGAGTTTACTCATCAACGAAACGAGGGAAACACCATCAACGGAATGAAGAATAAAGCTATCAACGAAACACATCTCCCTGCTATCAACGAATCATTATTGCTTTTCTGAATAGTTGACAAAGTGATAGTGACAGTTTACTGAACAGATCTAAAGGTGATGTGGAAGTGTACTTTGCATTGGAAACCATTAAAATGGACATGGGGAATAAGGAAACATCCCAGTTTCCAATTGGGTCTTGGGAGTGATCATAATAAGCATGAAGACAAAAGCAAGGATCTCCAAGGACCACTGGACAAAGGGATGAAAAGCAAACTATTGGCGGTTACTCATTGTACTTTTAGTGTAGCCAAAAATAGGGTTGTAAACTTGGGGATATATAACCTAGTGTAGCAGTTACTTTAATAATAGAGAAGAAAAACAAATAGTTTGTATTAGCTATCTTTGAGAGCATTCTTATCTACAACCTTGTCACTGAGCAGCTGTATACTTTTGTATCACAAATTATTTCCGCAATAAAAATCACTTCAGTTGGATCATCAAAAAATCCAACTGAAATTATTTATGTGCTTGTGATGTTTACTTTAAGTTCAGTTTTTATTTGTAAGTTGTTTTAAGTTTAAAGAAATATCAAGAATTGTATTCAACCCCCCCCTTCTACAATTCTGTTAGGTCATTTGGGATTAACAATTGGTATCAGAGCGAGCTTCTAACATACAAGAAGTTTAAAGATCAAGACCAAAAACAGAAACCATGGTAAAGAAGGATGCAGGTGTGAAGATACCAGTTCTTGATAAGGACAATTACTTTTACTGGAAAGTAAAGATGCATTTACATCTCATGTCTATGGATGAGAGGTATGTAGACTGCATTGAGAAAGGTCCACACGTTCCCATAAAGTTTGATTCTAGAGTTGGACTGCCAGATGATGCTCCTGATGTAGAGATTCCAAAACCTGTCTCAGAATGGACTGTTGAAGATGTTGTAGAAGTCCATAAAGACAAAAGAACCATGAACATTCTGTTTAATGGTTTGGAGCAAGAGATGTTTGACAATGTCATAAACTGTACAACCTCCAAAGAAGTATGGGACACTGTTAGAACTCTCTGTGAAGGAACTGAGCAAGTCAGGGAAAATAAAATGCAACTCCTTATACAACAATATGAGCATTTTCATTTTAAAGCTGGTGAAACCCTAAATGACACGTTTAGTAGGTTTCAGAAGCTTTTGAATGGATTAAAGCTGTATGGGAGGATCTATCAAACCAAGGATTCAAACCTTAAATTTCTTAGAGCTCTTCCAAAAGAATGGAAGCCTATGACTGTTTCTCTCAGAAACACTCAAGAGTACAAAGACTACACTCATGAAAGGCTTTATGGAACCTTGAAGACATATGAGTTGGAAATGGAGCAAGATGAAGAAATTGAAAAGGTACAGAAGAAGGGTGGATCTATTGCATTCATTGCATCTGTGAACCAACTGGAAGATGACACTGAAGAAGCTGCAAAGGCCACAACTAGTCGAGCTAGTTGTAGAAGTGATGTAAGCAAGGGTAAAGGCAAGATGACAGAAGAAGAAGAACCAGAACCAGCCAACTTGGATGACTTAGATGAGATTGATGAACACATTGCTTTTCTGTCAAGAAAATTCTCTAAGTTCAAGTTCAAGAGAAACTCAGAAGCAAGGCCACCAAGGAGAGACTTTCAACCTAACAAAAGTAACTGGATTGAAAAGTCTAAATCTAAATGTTTCAATTGTGGAATGCTTGGTCACTTTGCTGGAGACTGCAGAAAGCCCAAGATTGAGAAGGGCAACAGGAAATTTGAACCTGTTGATTATAAAAAGAAATACTTTGAACTTCTCAAGCAAAAAGAAAAGGATTTCATGTCTCAGGAGTATGATTGGGCTGGTAATGGTGAAGATTCTGATGATGATGTTGAATATGTCAACTTGGCTCTTATGGCTAACAATCATGAGCAGGAAGCAAGCTCCTCAAGCAACCAGGTAACAATTACTAATCTTTCTGAGCTTTCTAAAGAGGAATGCGATAGTGCAGTAAATGAAATGTCTACTGTATTATATAATTTACGTGTTACTCTTAAATCACTTACCAAAGAGAATTCAAGAATAAAAGAGACTAATTTGCTCTTAAGTGATAGGAATGCAATGTTAGAAGCACAGCTCATTGAATTTGAGAAAATGAGATGTGTTAGTAGGGATGCTAAGAAGGAACTTGAGAACGTGTTACAAAGGGAAGAAATTCTTAAGACACAACTTGAAATAGAACAAAGTGTGATTGCTAAAGGGAAAGATGCCAGGAATGTTGCTACCAACATCATTAATGTTCAAGGTATGGAATCTTTATGTGAACAATCATGGAAAAAGAACAAAGAGAAACTAGGGTATGTTTGTGAAACCTTAGAATCAGAAACAGAGTCAACAAACAACAATGATCATTTGTTGAAGGTTGATATGTCAACAGAATGCAATGTTTCGTTGACAGATGAACCATCAACCGATCAGGGTGTTTCGTTGACAGAGAAAAGAAAAGATGAACTCACTAGACTTAATAATAAGTATGGTCCTGTCACCAAGAACTTTGTTCAAGGTGAGTCTAGTAAATCAAAGAAAGTTGAGAAGCCTGTTGAGAGAGCTAATGTAGGTCACTTGTCCAACAAGCAATTGAAAGATAAGTTAGAGAATGTTCAAGTTGAGGCTAAGGGAAATAAAAAGAATAACAGGAATGGCAAAGTAGGAATTAACAAACACAACAATTACACACCTGATAAATATGCTCCTAGAAAGACATGTGTTAATTGTGGAAGTGTTAGTCATTTATCTACTAACTGCAAATCTGTTAAGAAGACTGTTAAAGTGAAAATTCCCAAGCCTGCAATGAATAGTTCTATGCCTACAATGCCTGTTATGCCTAACATGTTTGCTCCATATGCACAATTTCAAAATCCATATGCCAGCATGCCATTTGTGTCTAATCCATACATGAATATGTTTAATGTGCCACAAATGCCATGGAATATGAATAACATGTTTATTCCTCCAACTATGCATGCTGTGAATGAAAATGTGAGCAACCCTCAGAAATCAACACCAAGGGTAAAGATTGATTTAAATCAATCTGAGCCCAAGGCGAAAAATAATGTAAAAGGGAAAGCAAAGGCTAACAAAACAGGACCCAAGGAAACTTGGGTACCAAAATCAACTTGATTTGATTTTATTGTGTGCAGGGAGACAAAAGGAATCTTTGGTACTTGGATAGTGGTTGTTCAAGACACATGACTGGTGATTCTACCCTGCTCACAGAGTTTCAGGAAAAAGCTGGCCCTTGTATTGCTTTTGGAGATGACAGCAAAGGCTACACAAAGGGATATGGCTTGATTTCAAAAGAGAATGTCATCATAGATGAGGTTGCATTGGTGGATGGTCTTAAGCACAATTTGCTTAGCATCAGTCAACTTTGTGACAAAGGATTTTTAGTTACTTTTTCTAGAGAAGCCTGTGTTGTTTCTAAAGGAGGAAACAACAATGTGGTAATGACTGGATTCAGAAGAGGGAATGTGTACATTGCTGACTTTAGTAGCACAAGTCCAGAAACCATCACTTGTCTTTTCAGCAAGGCAAGCAAGGATGAAAGTTGGCTATGGCACAAGAAATTATCTCATCTGAATTTTAAAGTTATGAATGACTTGGTGATGAAAGATCTTGCTAGAGGAATTCCACAGGTGGAGTTTTCCAAGGATGGTTTGTGTGATGCCTGTCAAAAAGGGAAACAAAGGAAGGAATCATTCAAAAGCAAGACAGAGTCATCAATTGTCCATCAGCTTGAGTTGCTTCATATGGATTTGTTTGGCCCTGTAAATGTTATGTCTATTTCAAAGAAGAAATATTGTCTTGTGATTGTTGATGATTTTTCTAGATTTACATGGACTTTCTTTTTGCTCTCCAAAGATGAGGCAAGTGAAATCATTATCAATCACATCAAGATGGTAAACAATCATCCTGACTTGAAAGTAAGAAGGATTAGGAGTGACAATGGGACATAATTCATGAATTCAAGCATGAAGATGTTCTGTGAAGAAAATGGTATTTTGCATGAGTTTTCAGCAACAAGGACACCACAGCAAAATGGTGTAGTTGAAAGGAAAAACAGAACACTTATTGAAGCTGCAAGGACAATGCTAGATGAATCAAAGTTACCAAATTATTTTTGGGCTGAGGCAGTTAATACAGCTTGCTTCACTCAGAATATTTCTTTGATTAATCAGGCCAAAGGAATGACCCCTTATCAGCTACTCAAAAGAAAGAAGCCACTATTGGATTTTCTTCATGTCTTTGGATGCAAGTGCTTTGTTCTGAGAAATCAAGCTGAGCATTTGGGGAAATTTGAAGCAAAGGCAGATGAAGCAATATTTGTGGGATATGCAGCAGGGAAAGCCTACAGAGTCTATAATCTCAGAACCAACATTGTTATGGAATCTGTACATGTTGTTTTTGATGATCTCAAAATTCAAGGTCTCTGTGATGAAGGTTTCCATGAAAGTCTTTCTTTTGAAAATGAGGAAGGAGATCAAGTGAATCATGTTAAGGCTACTGAGAAACAGCCTAAAGTTGTTGTATCTAGCACAGATGAAAGCAGCAGTGAAGATGAAATTGCTGCATTAAGATTGAAAAGAATAGCTGCTAGCAGACCAAATGGTCATTTCGTTGACAGTCATGATGGTGGATTCGTTGACAGTCAAAATGAGCGTTTCGTTGACAGTCAAAATGGTAATACCGTTGACAGTCATAGAAATGCTTCTAGAAGTGATCATTTAGGGACAACAAACTCAGGGGGAGTTTCTCAAGGACAAATATCCAATCAAGGCAATCATGATCATGAAGCTACCTCTTCAAGAGCAAATCTACCTCCCTCAAGGAAATGGACTAAAGATCATCCCTTTGAACTTATTATAGGTGATGTTTCTTCAAAAGTCCAAACTAGAAGAGCAACTCAAGAAGAATGTCTATATAGCAGCTTTCTGTCTCAAGATGAGCCAAAGAAAGTTGAGGATGCACTTCTAGATCCAGATTGGGTTTTGGCTATGCAAAAAGAGCTAAACTAATTTGAAAGGAACAATGTTTGGAAGTTGGTGCCCAAGCCTAAGGACAGGAGTGTCATAGGCACAAAATGGGTGTTCAGAAACAAGATGGATGAAAATGGCATAGTCACAAGGAACAAAGCAAGACTGGTTGCAAAAGGCTATTCACAGGAAGAAGGAATTGATTTTGATGAAACATTTGCTCCTGTTGCAAGACTAGAAGCAATAAGGATTTTCCTAGCCTATGCAGCCCATGCCAATTTCAAAGTCTATCAAATGGATGTGAAAAGTGCTTTTCTGAATGGGGAATTGGAAGAGGAGGTGTATGTAAGTCAACCTCCTGGTTTTGAAGATGATGATTTTCCAGAATATGTATACTTCCTCCTCAAGGCACTCTATGGTTTGAAACAAGCACCTAGAGCCTGGTATGACACACTTTCACAGTTCCTCCTTGAGAATCACTTCACTAGAGGTACTGTAGATAAAACTCTTTTTCACAGGGTTGTGAATGGCTCTACTATACTTGTTCAAATTTATGTAGATGACATAATCTTTGGGTCTACAGATGTGAAACTTTGTCAAAAGTTTGCCAAGCTTATGCAAAGTAAATATGAAATGAGCATGATGGGAGAATTAACTTACTTTCTTGGGCTTCAAGTGAAGCAAGTTAATGAAGGCATTTTCATTAGTCAAACAAAATATATTCATGATTTATTAAAGAAGTTTAATTTAATGGAATGCTCTCCTGCCAAAACTCCCATGCCTACTGCCACCAAACTTGAATTGAATACTAAGGAAAAATCTGTGGACATTTCAGGTTACAGAGGCATGGTAGGCTCACTTTTATATTTAACAGCTAGTAGACCTGATATTATGTTTGCTACATGTCTATGTGCTAGATTTCAGGCTGATCCTAGGGAATCCCATTTAGTTGCTATTAAAAGAATTTTCAGATATCTCAAGGGAACACCAAACCTTGGCATTTGGTATCCTAGAGAATCTGGCTTTGAACTAATTGGTTATTCAGATGCAGATTTTGCAGGATGTAAAATTGACAGGAAAAGCACAACAGGCACCTGTCAATTCTTAGGAAACAAGCTTGTCTCATGGTTCAGCAAGAAACAAAACTCAGTTTCTACCTCCACAGCTGAGGCTGAGTATATTGCAGCTGGAAGTTGTTGTGCACAGATCTTATGGATGAAAAATCAACTACTTGATTATGGATTGAGAGTTGAGAAAATTCCTATTTTCTGTGACAACACTAGTGCCATTGCCATTACTGAGAATCCAGTGCAGCATTCAAGGACCAAGCACATTGACATCAAGTACCATTTCATTAGAGAACATGTTATGAATGGTACTGTGGAGTTACATTTTGTTCCAAGTGAACAACAACTTGCAGACATCTTTACCAAGCCACTTGATGAATCCACATTCTCAAGATTAGTAAGTGAGCTAGGTATGCTAAATTTCTCTTAATTATTTTGAGATTTTTGCAAGTTAAAATGCAGCCAGAAACTTGCTATGTTTTTCTGTGAATTAATTTTCTCAGGAAAAAGTGAAATTTTGTCTAAGTCAAAATTACTATGTCAACGAAACGAATCATTTCGTTGACAGTCTTAGCATTTTTCTGGGTGTTTCGTTGATAGCTCTTTTATATCAACGAAACACAGCTTTATCAACGAAATAAGACGGGACTTTAACCGCCCAATCCTGATTCGTTGATTTAGCGCTTTTAATCTGAACCGTTGATATTTGACACGTCCGTTACCACGATCTGTGCATACACCCCTGTAAGTATAAATCATGGTAATTCTTTAAAAGTAACGGTTATATTTTTAAGCCAATCCAGTAATTTACATTTATTATTGGACTCTTTTTCTGAGAATTTTTGGGGGAGTATTTAAGAAATTCTATTTTCTTTATTTTCTTTTTACCTGTTCTCAAAAATTCCAAAGGCTTTTCTCTCTTCTTCTCTCTAACAAGCAATTTAGCTCGAAGCTTTTCTTCACACAACAATGGCACCCATAGTCAAGCTTATGTCTGCTGGAGGGTTCATTTACGAAAAGAACAACTCAATCCCATTTGTTGTCAAGGAGGGTCCAAACAGTATCTTTTTCAAGATGATGGACTTCATGAAGAACTGCAAATTGAGCTATGCAATGTTTCACTCAACTCCTCTCTATAATGAGATAATCGAGGAGATTTGGACCTCGTGTGAGTGTAGTGGAACAAACTGCACACTGCAATTCACCATACAAGGTAAAGAGTACATAGTTAATTCTGATGTATTGCAAGCATGTTTACATATTCCTGAAAATAACTGTGATGCTTTGCCTACAATCACTGAAATGGTTAACTTGCTAAATTCCATAAACTACTCTTTGCCTACTGATAATCTGGGTAAAATAATTAGGAGAGGTTTGGTTAGGGAATATAGTTATTTAACTGATGCATTTATCAAGGTCTTTTCTGGTAAGATTAGTAATTTTGATGCATTAACTAATTCCATGTTGATTCTTTTTACCATGCTCCTAACTGATAGATATTACAACTTTAGCACCCAACTTATGTATGAAATTGGTGCTAAGTTGGGTGATAAGGCTAATAGGAAAAAGAATATCTATTATGCTAGGTTTCTGATGATGTTGGCTAATCATGTTAGTCCAACACCATTAGTTATTTCTAACCCTGTTTCCAAGTTTGAGTGTTTTGTGCAAGAAAAGAGAGTACTGACAGACATACTGAGGCTGAACCACAATGGTGAGGTTCCAGTGGTGTATCTGCCAGTAATTGAGGTAACTACTGCTATCCCTTCTAGTATAATTGTTACTTCAACTGTATCACCCAGTACTGTTGCTGTGGAGTCTGTAGTTGTGACCCAACAGGCTCCTGCCCCAGCAACAAAACCAAAATCAAAGAAATCCTCCAAGCCAACCTCAGGTGCTTCCCAAAAGGCACCTGTTGTAAAATCCACTACACAACCTAAGGGGAGTGTTGTAGGTGCTGTGAGAGGTGAGGGAAGGGGTGAACATAAAAGAAACCCTAAGGATAAGGAAGGAAAGATGAGTGAGATCCAGCCAAGCCCCATTGTGTCTTCCCAACAAGGCACAATGAGTAATATGGATTTAAGCACAAGTCTAATTGCATCCTCCCAAAAGGATGTAATTATTGAAACAAGCTCTTCTCCAAGAGCACACTCCAAGAGGGTAAGGGACACTTCAAGCCCACAGTCTACTTTTTCCCAATACCAAAGGAGGGTGAAACAAAAATCCAAGGGTTCACAGGGTGCACACACTCTGGAAGCTACACTTCCAGTTTCACAAATTCAGTTTGATGTAACCCCTATCATTACTCTGGGGTTACAGTCCCATTCTCTAAACATCAACCTTGAACAATCTCCATCAAATTCACCAACTTTATCTCTAGATGTGGACATGATCCATACATCTATTCCTGATTCTCCAACTCTAATCTTGGAGAAGCCCCACTCTGAAGCTGGTGGCCATCACTTGTTAAGTGATTTGTTGGGCCATCAACCAATTTTTTCTGAAGTTGCAAGAGGATCTGTGGACCAATCTCTAAAATCAATCACCACAGATTCTACTGTAATTTCACTTTCTCAAAGTGCTTTATTGACTTCATCAACGAAACAGCTTCTTTCGTTGACAAGTGTTTCTCCATCAACGGTATCCATACCGTTGACAGTTCAATCTACCATTCCGTTGATAGGTCAATCTACACCCCTTATTGAAAATCCAGTTGTTTCCACAACTAGTGTAGATGACCTGGTGGTAGTTGAGACACTTTTAGGTTTGAAAGGGAGTGAAACTGAGAGGCTGGCTTGCAGCCAGGCAAAAGGAGAGTCTGAGAGTGAGAGGCTGGCTATTTCTTCCAGCCAGGCAAAAGGAGAGATTGAGAGTACCACCTTAGTAGGTGAAGGTGAGGGTGTGAGAGGTGTGAGCCATGGGGAGCCCATGATGCAAGAAAAGAGTGGAGAGAGAGAAGGGACTACAGGAGCAATAAGGATGGAAGCAGCCATTGCAAGTGAGTTAATGGGGGTCAGTGAGGGAGAAAGGGAACTTACCTTCCAAGAGCATTATCAACAAACTCTGGATAGTATTTCCCTGGATCCTGAGACCTTTACTCATCCTGTGTCAGCCTATCAAGTTATGGCTCAACAGGGCAATGCGGAGGCAGAAAGGTCACTCAACATAATTCATACTACTGCATCAATGCAAAGAGCAAAGGATGCATTGACCAATCTACCTCCAGGAGCTGCAGCAAGTGGAGAATTTGAGTTTTCTGATGATGAAGACAGCTTTGGTGACAATCTACAGGTGGCCACTACTACACAGACTGGGACTTCTGTGGTGCCTCCTACACCAAACTGGCTTTCTCAAGATATGCATGGTAGATCCAACTTGGATACTGCTATTACAAGGCAATACAATGAGGCATATCTAGCTCATGAGTCAGCAACTGCAAGGGACAAGAAATTCTATAAGGCCATAATGGATTCTCTGGAAATTCAAAGGCTACAAATGTTGCAGACAAGGATTGAAGCTACAGAAATTAAGGATTCAATTAGCAACCTGTTGCCCAGTAAATAACAATTGTAGAAGGGGGGTTGAATACAATTGTATAAGATTCTCGACTTTATATAACACAAATATGAAAGATCAATAACAATAACAATAACAATAACAATAACAATAACAGCTTTATTAACTTTGATATAAAACTGTTACAAACTCTCTTAAGAAATTCTGATGTTCTTAAGAGCTGCTAGCTTACAAAAACTCTCTCAAGAAATTCTGTTCTTAAGAGCTTCTATCCGATTATGTTCTCTCTCGAATGAATACATAAATCGAAACCAAAACTGTGTTTATATAGTGCACACAGCTTCTCTATCAATAACAAGATAAGTCCTAATCATAACAAAGATAGAAACATATCTTTAATCGATAGCTGCATTCTACAAACCAGGAACAAACTTCCATGTTTATCTAGACTCCAAATATAACTCGAAGTACGAATCCTGATCAGCTTCAAGTCCTGATGATCAAACCTGATCATAGTCTGAGTAGGAATCCTGATGATCAATAAGATACTGACGCTTGATCAAATACTGATGACCATGCAATACTGATGACGTCAGCAATCCTGATCAGTTGAGTCTAGCTTCTGACGATCATTGAATTCTGATCTAACAATCTCCCCCAATCTCATACTTTATGAAATAAAGTATAGATTCCAAATATTCAATGATGTCAAAAACATGTATCAAAATCTACGAGTATCTTCAGAAACAACTTATCTGTTTAAGCTTTGTGATAGAACAGATTCATCTTCAAGAAGTTGGATAATAAACTTTCTTCTTTTTCTTCAAGAATTTGAATCAGTCTTTCCTTAAGATTTCTGAGTTCTTCATCTTCCTCATTAATCTGGTAGATAGCTGCTCTGAGATTCTGTATGGAGTTTCTCTGTAGACTGTGCTCTTCAAACAAAAGATAAGCAATTTCCTTCCCATCAGGATTGAGAGAAAGATGAGTCATGCCAAAATTTACTTCTTTAACAGCAGTACCCCTTTGCATTTCCACATCCTGACCTCTTTGATTTAAGTACATGGGAGTATAATTACCATTGAAATTACTGTTTCCATCCAGTCTTCTTCTTATAGTTGACAAAATCATGTCACTCCATTCTTTGTACACTTGGTTCTTCCATCTTCACAGATAATGAACATATTTCAGTTCCTGTGTAGTTTTCATCAGCAGATCTTGAATAGATAGAATCTTCACACTACCATCTTTCATGAAGTACAGAAGCTTTTCTTTCTTTTCAAAACCATCATGACAATCTATAACTATATCAACAGCTAATAAATTGTTCAGGTTTTCAGAAGTTAAAGTACCTCCAATTTCTGTCAAGGAGTAAGGATCAACATATGACATATTCAGATATTCACCATCTCTGTGTCCAATACCTCCTCTTGAATTACTTGACAATTGCTTCAGATTTGAAAACATCTTTAACCAGAGTGTTTTTGATCTAGCCATATCAGACAAATCAACAACACTTGAAGCGCTTGTAATAATTCCACCAGACTGAAAATTGATAGGTGTATCACAACTTAATGTGCTAATATGTTTCCACTTCTTGTCCTTTTCCTTTTCAAAGGCATAGCTTCTTTCCAGCGAAGATTCTTGTCTGCTTGAGTTCCTCCATTTTCTTTCATTTGAAACTTTAAGCCTTTGTAGATAGAGATTGAAATCTTTATTTGTTCTTCTTGTAATATCTCTTCTTCTGGCTTCTTCTTCTTCATCTACTTCTTTGTTGTGACAATCAACAACAGTAGATAAGATTATCAAATCAACCTCTTGCAGAATTTCAGATTCGTCAGGATCTTGAATATTGTCAGGATTAGAATCTTCAATTTGATTTGTATTGCTGAGAGTTGATTTTCTTGATTTTCTTCTCAATTCAGGTTCTTCTTCAACAAATTCCTTGTCTTCTTTCTCCATGATATCTTTGATAACAGGATCTATTAGATTTTGTGAAGCTTCAGGAATTTCTTCAATTCTTAACCCTCTAGACCTTGTCTATCTAGGTACTGTTTGAGTTGAAGAACCTCTTCTATTTCTTCTAGCACCTCTCCTACCTCTGCTTCCTCTACCTCTAGCAGGAGCAGTATAGCTTTCCATTGTCTCTCTTTGTAGTCTCAAGAATTCTTCATGTGAGAGATCTGGATATTCTTCACTTGCTGTAGAGAGTGCTTTTCTTGCATATAATTGTTGAACTCTTTTATCAGTGTGATATAGAGTAACAATTCTGCCGTCTTTTGTAGAAAACTTCTGGAATAAATTTGATGCATCTTCAGGATTATCAATAATCACATCTTCATCACCTTCAGGAATTGTAGCAAGAATTTGTCCATGACCAGGTGTCAGGATTTGATCTTCCGTCAGGATCTGAGATTGCACCAATGTTCTTACTGTCTTAACTCCAGAATCAGAAACATGAGTTGACTGCGTTGTTTGACTTTGAGAAGTTTGGATTGTAGACTTCAAAACAACAGTATCAGAGGTTTCTCCTTGTATCGCTTTGTCACCACCATCATCTCCAGTATCATCATCATTATTTCTTAATACTAGATCAGGTGTACATTTTGTCTGAATAACCTTCTCCCCCTTTTTGACATCAGGATTTGACAATAATTGCAAAATTAAGGAAAGAGAGGCTTGAATTTCAGTTACCTTAGTATCCAGAGAATCAATTCGTTGTTTGATGGAGGTTTGTTCTGAAACAACAGATTTCACTTGGGATTCCACTACCCTTAGTTGTAAAGCAGTAGGCACCTTTGTAAAATTATTAAAGATATCAGTCCTCACTTTTTCAGTTGAACCCTTGATAGAATCAATCTCACTTTTCAGGCTTTTGGATAACAGAGTTGTAGCCTTCAGATGATTCTTCAAGTCTTGATTCTCTATAGACTTCACTGCATTATAGGCATGTTCAATAGCAGAAGAAAAACTGATAGATTCATCAGAAATGTGCCATGAATTGTTCCATTCATTCTGTCTAAATGCCTCTGCAGGATCAAAGGAAGGAGTAGAAAAATCTTGTCTCTGATCTTTCCCAGTGAAAGCTTTGCCAGCCATATACGTACTTGATGAACCAAAATTAGTTCCAAGACTAATCTTGAGTGCTGTAGCAAGCTGTTCCTTCTCTTTTCTATTCTCATTATCATCATCACTATCATCATCAGAATTATCATCATCAGAACCATGAGATATATCAGGATCAGGAATTGCAATACCTTTCAGTTTATCCTGTGATTCTGAGATAGGATGATCTATTGGTCTTGAACGAAGTGGCTGTATCAAAATAGGTTCATTATCAGGAGCACCACTAGCGTCAGGATGAACATCGTCAGGATTTGATATGCTTGCATCAGTATTTGCTACCAATGGTTCTTGTGGAGCTTGAGGTTCAGAAGCTGCTTCAACACTTTGAGTTAAAGGTTCTTGTGTGCTTCCCTCATTGACAATGTTCGCGACCAATCTTTCAACAGAAGCTGTAGCTTTTCCTGCATCTTCACTTTGAGAAGATGGTTCTTGTGTAGCTGGAATGTTGATGTCTTCATTCTCCCTTTGAGAAAATGGTTCTTGTGTGACCATTCCACTAGCTAAGCCTTCACCCAAACTTTGATTGAGTGGTTCTTGTGTGGCAGGATCAACAGTAGCTGCTGAATTACTCTGAAATTCAGGTTCTTGTGGGCTTGATCCTTTCAGCTTCTTCTGTCTCTGATAGACTAACTCTTCTGCATTCCTCTTGTTCTTTGATGTAGGTGTAAGACCAACCAAGGAAGCAGTTGTAGAAACCTTCTCCCAAGAAATTTCTCTAATGTGAGATGGAGAGGCTGGAGAGTCTGATATAGAGACAACTTTTGTTGCTGCATCAGGAATACTAACATCAGGATTTGATGTCTGAATATCAGTATCCGTCATTTGCACTGTCAAAGGAATATGATACCTGCTCTTTGATAATTTCCTTGTCTTTTGTGGTTTGATGAAGGTATCACAGCTTTAGTAGCAGTATCAGCAACTTCCTTGTTCATATTCATCACAGAGGATATAGGTAAGTCATCCTCTGAATCACTTTCATCAATCAACCTTAACTTCCTTTTCACAGGAACATTCCATTCTTAACAACCTTATCAGCTTTCTTGACCAGGACCCCTTGTACACCCCCTTGTATCTTCTTTTTAGTGAGTGGTGTAGAGGAAAAATCCTTTGAACCTGATTGCCTTCCAGACACATCAGTTCTAGCTGATTTCTTTGATTTTACAACTAAAGTCCTTTGAGAGACAGTAGAGGTGGTTGTTAACTGTTTAGACTGTTTAGGTTGCATGCTTGTGTCAGGAACAAGGTGGGTTGGTCCTTGTACCATAGCATTAGAAAGTAGTCCATAACGAGTAGGCATTTTCTGATGTAAGAAAAACCTAACCTCATCAGGAATAAAAGCATTTCCGCACAAAATATTTTGCCATATCAGGATTGAAAAAAAATATTCAATAAGATTAAAATAAAATTTTATTTAAGAAAACAAAATTTATTTTAACAATCTTGAATAGCGTTTTGGTTTAAAAAATAACCAAATTAATGGTCATAGAATTAAAACACACTTACCAGCAAACGAGGCAAAAATATTTATGGAAAACCGAACCGTCTCATCGAGATTGTAGAAATGACCTGCACCCTTAATACACATTCTCTATAAAAGAGAACTGTTAAGCATAATCATCATATATCTATTAAAACACAAACCCTCTCCAGAGAAAAACTTACGAAAACCTTTCACCTTCTTTGTTTTTCAATGGCTGCCAACAATCAAAACAACATACCTGATGAAGAACTTGATAGAATTTGGCAACAAATGGATGAGGCTCTAGCAGAGATTGCAGAGCAAGAGGGACCTCAGCCTATTCCTGATCCACAGGAGCATCATGCTTTTGTGAATGCGATGGCTGATGTGCTTCTTCATAACTTCCATCAGGCAAATCCTGATTGGAATCCTCTTGAAAATCTCATCGTTGTCAATGAAGAGGATGAAGACGATTGGGATGATGAAGAGGATGAGGATGAAGATGATGAAGAGCTCGTTGAGAAACGTAAGAAGAGAATCCGTGATGCTTGTATGTCATGCAAGTTGGAGGCACGGAGGCGTCCCGGTGGTCACGGTGACGATCCGCCTTCAAGTAAATCAGCTCCTCTTCTTGTCTCTTAAGGATGGAACAAGAGACCTTCCAGTTCTGATGAACTGTGAAGCTGCTCAGGAGCATTCATGCTAATTTGCAGGGCACGTGTTCATGCTTATCTGTAAAGCACGAGTTCCTGAGTAGAAAATAGACTAGGAAAACAAATATGTAATTTCCATATTTCATGTGTAATGTATCTTCAAGTATTAATGAAATTTGTCTATTTTCTCAATTGTTTGCTTCCTGTACTTGTCTGCAAAATTTGTTAGTAACACTCAAAGTGATATAGAGATGATAAATAATAAACTTTAATAATGAAATTGAAATTGATAATTAAGACTGAAAACTTAATCAAAGACTAAGTAATAATCTAATTGTCCAGAGTTTACCAGGAGTGTTGATGACAAATTAGCATAGAACCTCTGGTTTTCATACCAGCTTCAAACATCTGAGCATCAGGATTTGACCAGTGGACTTCCTGTCAGGATTGAGTCCTATCAGGATTTGATCAAAGAAAACATACCTTTCTGAATAACCATCAGGATTTGACAGTTATCAGGATTTCCTCTCTGTAGCTTTCCCTCAGAAATTCTCAAAATTCATCATTCCAGGTTCATTCACCAACTTATTGAAAGTAGCTTCAGGTAGTGGCTTGGTGAATATATCAGCTAGTTGTTGATCAGTAGGAACAAAGTGAAGTTCAATTGTTCCTTCCAGAACCTGTTCTCTTATAAAGTGATATCTGATACTTATGTGTTTAGTAAGAGAATGCTGAACTGGATTTCCTGTCATTGCAATAGCACTTTGGTTATCACAATAAATAGGGATTTTTGAGTATGACAGGCCATAATCTAACAACTGATTTCTCATCCACATTATCTGAGCACAACAACTTCCTGCAGCAATGTACTCAGCTTCTGCAGTTGAAGTGGAAATAGATTTCTGCTTTTTACTGAACCATGAAACTAGTCTTCCACCCAAAAACTGACAACTTCCTGAAGTACTTTTCCTGTCTATTTTGCATCCTGCAAAATCAGCATCTGAATAACCACACAACCCAAAATCTGATTCCCTTGCATACCAAAGGCCAAGTGAAGGAGTGCCTTTGAGATATCTGAAAATTCTTTTGACTGCAATCAGATGTGGTTCTCTAGGTTTTGCTTGAAATCTTGCACATAGACAGGTTGCAAACATGATATCTGGTCTACTTGCAGTGAGATACAATAAAGAGCCAATCATTCCTCTGTAGTGAGTTACATCTACCTCTTCACCTTGATCAGGATCAAGTTTGGTAGCTGTAGCTATGGGAGTTGAAGCAGGAGTACTGTCTTGCATGTTAAACCTTGTCAATAAATTCCTTGTGTATTTAGACTGATTAATAAAAATCCCTTCATCAGTCTGTTTAACTTGAAGACCCAGAAAGTAACTCATTTCTCCCATCATGCTCATTTGATATCTTGACTGCATAAGCTTGGAAAACTTTTCACACAGCTTATTGTTTGTTGACCCAAAAATGATATCATCAACATAAATCTGAACTAACAGCAACTCCTTACCATGATTCAAATAAAATAGAGTTTTATCAATTGCACCTCTTTTGAATCCACTTTCCAGTAAGAATTGAGCTAAGGTTTCATACCATGCTCTTGGAGCTTGCTTTAGTCCATAAAGTGCCTTATCCAGTCTGTAGACATGATCTGGATATTTAGGATCAATGAAACCAGGAGGTTGTTCAACATAAACTTCTTCCTCCAGTTCACCATTTAAGAAAGCACTTTTAACATCCATCTGGAAAACCTTGAATTTCTTATGTGCTGCATAAGCAAGAAATATCCTGATGGCTTCTAGTCTTGCAACAGGAGCAAAAGTTTCATCATAGTCAATTCCCTCTTGTTGGGAATACCCCTTTGCAACTAGTCTAGCTTTATTTCTGATAATGACTCCATCAGAATCAGTCTTGTTCTTGAAAATCCACTTTGTACCAACTATTGATCTATTCTTTGGTCTTGGTACCAGTTTCCAGACTTCATTCCTTTCAAATTCATTCAGTTCTTCTTGCATTGCAGTAACCCAATCAGCATCTTTAAGTGCATCTTCAACTTTCTTAGGCTCCTCCTTGGATAGAAAGTTATTATATAAACATTCATTCTGAGTTGCACTTCTTGTTTGAACACCTGCATCAGGATCTCCAATTATCAAATCAGGAGTATGATCTTTTGTCCATTTCCTTGCTGGTGTCAAATTGTTTCTTGAAGTAGATGCTCCCCCTGGATTGGTGTTATCTTGATTGAAAGAATTTGATTGATTTGAAGCTCTCCCTGAATTATTGCTATGCCCTCCTGATGTGTTATCAGGATCTTCACTTGAATCAGTATCTGAAGAATTCTGTCCTGATGATTGAGTTGACTCTGAACTTGTAGTTGAATGCCGTTGCTCCCCCTCAACATTAGCACTACTAGTTGTATCACTGTTGTTTGCATCATCAGTATTAGCACCATCAGTACCTGGTGAGTCATCAGGATTTGGTGACCCGTCAGTACTGGATGAATGGACAGCTTCTGATTCACTTTCTTCAGGTTCCTTGGAAGCTTCATTTTCAAATAGTAATCTATCATGCGAGTCTTCAATGATTCCAGTTATCTTCTTATCATCAAAAGATACATGTATTGACTCCATGACAGTTCTTGTTCTCAAATTAAAAACTCTGAAGGCTCTTGATGTAGGATAACCTATGAATATTCCTTCATCAGCCTTTGTTTCAAATTTCCCTAGCTGTTCAGGATGAGTTCTGAGAACAAAACATTTACAGCCAAACACATGCAAATGCTTCAGACTTGGTTTCTTCTCTTTGAGTGACTGATAAGGAGTGACACCATGCCTGTTTATCAATGTGAGATTTTGTGTATAGCATGCTGTGTTGACTGCTTCTGCCCAGAAATATGTAGGTAATTTAGCTTCTTCCAACATAGTTCTGCCAGCTTCAATAAGAGTTCTATTCTTCCTTTCTACTACTCCATTTTGCTGAGGTGTGCCAGGAGCAGAGAATTGTTGAATGATTCCTTTGTATTTGCAGAACTCTTCCATCTTTGAATTCTTAAATTCAGTACCATTATCACTTCTCAGAATCTTGACTTTGTACTTTGTGGTTGTCTCAATCATCCTCACATGATCCAACAGAACTTCAGGAGTTTCATCTTTTCTATGCAGAAAATACACCCAGGTGAATCTAGAATATTCATCAACAATTACAAGAGTGTACCTTTTCTTACTGATGGACATGATGTTGACTGGACCAAACAGATCAAGATGTAGCATGTGATATGGTTCTTCAATAGAGGATTCTGATTTACTCTGGAATGATGTCCTTCTTTGTTTTGCTTTTTGGCATGCATCACAGAGTCCATCAGGTGTATATAAGACATTAGGTAATCCTCTTACTAACTCTTTCTTAACCAACTCATTGATGTTACTGAAGTTGAGATGAGAAAGCTTCTTGTGCCAATTCCAACTTTCATCTACTGAAGCTTTACTGATGAAACATGTAGGGGAGCCATCAGTATCTGAGAGAATGTTGGCTTCATATATGTTACCATGCCTGTAGCCAGTTAGTGCTATCTTCCCTGTTGCTTTACTGACTACTTCACAATGAGTGGAATAGAAATTGACATGATAACCTCTATCAGTGATTTGACTAATACTCAACAAGTTGTGTTTTAGTCCCTTCACTAGAGCTACTTTTTCGATGATGACATTTCCAATGATTATATTGCCATATCCCAAGGTTTGTCCAATGTTGCCATCTCCATAAGACACAGTTGGGCCAGCTTTTTCCTCATATTCTGATAACAGGGCTTTGTTTCCAGTCATGTGCACAGAACATCCACTATCCATGACTAACGCATTTTTCCTTTTACCCTGCATCAGAATAGTAACACACTAGTTAGAACACTTAGGAACCCATACATGTTGGGTTCCTTTCTCATGCAATTTATTAATTTTAACAGCAGAAGACTTTTTGACTTTAGCAGTCCTGACAGGATTTACTCCATCAGGATTTGCTTTGTCAGTATCAGTATTAACAAAAGCATGCTTCTTCATGACATTTTCAGTTCTATCAGACTTTGTACTACTTTCAAACTTAGGCAATGGATCATAAAAATTATAGTACAAATCATGATACTCTTTACATGTATAAATAGAATGCCATAGACTACCACAATGAAAACAGGACTTCTGCGGTTTATAGAGTACTGATCTATTCCTAACATCAGACTTAGGAATATCAGTAATCTTCTTCTTACTCTTCTTACAATCAATAGCAAGATGATTAGAGTTACCACAGTTAAAACAACACTTTCTAGGTGCATTTGGGATATACTTATAACCATTCTCTTTATTGATCCCAACTTTACCATTCCTGTTTCTCTTAACAGTAGCTTCCTTTTTCTTATCTGTAACCTCACAGATTTTATCTTTAAGCTGTTTCTGAGACAATAGACCTACATTCTTAGTGACTTTATTCAAGACAGGTTTAGGCTTAACGATTTTAATTCCTTGAGTAGAAGAAGATCCCTTTTCAAAAGTAGAATTGGAATCCTTACCAAAAACAAAATTAACAGGAGTAATCTTAGATTTGGTTGAGTCTATAACATGTCTATAGGTCTTTGGACTGACTGTCTCATCAATGACAATTTTCTCTTTCAATTTCTTATCCTCATCTGACTTATATCCTAGACACTCTTTCCAATTCTTAGAGGTATTAATCTCATGAAATTTCCTACCAGAGTCTGTCCAGGTTCTGATTTTCTCATTAGCATATTCAAGTTCTTTTTCAAGGGAAGTACATTTAGATGTTATCTCTAAGTGCATGTGCTTAACATTATCACATTCTTTTTGTACTTCTTGCATACGAGAAAATTCAGCTTCTAGTATCTCATTCCTCTTCCTAAGGTCAGACATCTCAGATAAGATTCTAGTATTCTCAGCAGTTTGACTTCTAAAGCTAATATGTAATGACTTTAGAAAACGTCTTAACTCAGAAGCATTATCAGTATCAAAATCAAAGATAGTATTTAGTACCTTATCATTAGGAGCAGCAGTTACATCAGCATTGGCCATTAACGCATAGTTGACTACCTCAGTATCAGATTCTGAGGAAGAGTCCATCCAATCCTTGCTTGATGTGATGAGTGCCTTTGTCTTGTTGCATTCAGAAGCAAAGTGACCCATACCATTACACTTGTAGCATCTAACCTTTGACTTGTCAAATTTGCTACCCTTGCTGTCCTTCTTGATATACTTGTCTTTGTCTGCTTTGAAGGTCTTTTTCTGAACGTTGCCTTGTCTTCTATTCTTCCTGAACTTCATCCTTCTGAAGTTTCTGACAATCATAGCAACCATCTCTTCCATGTCTGAATCAGAAGATTCATCACCAGTATTGGCATCAGGATTGCCATCAGTATCTGATGAAGAGTCGTCAGGATCTGACTCAGCTACTCTTGCTTTCCTTCTAGAGACCTCCATAGCTTTCTCTTTTGATTTTGCTTCTACATTCAAAGCAATTGACTTTGCCTTGCTGCTTTTCTTGTTCTTTCTCTGTTGAACTTCAAGATCATGAGTTCTTAGCATCCCATAGATCTCATCAAGAGACACAATGTTCAGATCATACTGGTGTCTAATGATTGAGGTCTGAGTATCCCATTCTTCAGGTAAAGCTCTAAGAAATTTGGTGTTTGAATCTTCAGTTTCATATACTTTGTCAACTAAGGATAAGCTGTTCAATAGTGTCAGGAATCTATCATATAGATCAGTCAGGCTCTCTTCAGGTCTTGCATCGAATTGTTCATATTCTTGAATCAATAGAGCCCTTCTGTTTTTCTTGACAGATGCAGATCCCTGGCACTGAGTTTCCAAAGTATCCCAGATTTCTTTTGAAGACTTGCATGCAATCACTCTGTTTGACATAACAGCATCAAGGCTATTATGCAAGATATTCTTTATCTTTGGTTCCCTGAGTACATGAGCTTTTTCTTCTGGAGTCCATTCAGCTTTAGCTTTGACCACATAATGTTCTGGTACTGTATCTGTTCGTTCTACGAACTTTGTTGGTATATATGGTCCATCATGAATCCTGTCCAAGTAGTCAGGATCCATAGCCTCCAGGTACATCAGCATCTTTACCCTCCATGTAGGATATTCTGATATCTTCAAGATGGGAATCTTCATGCTTTCATACTTGGTTGTCGACATCTTTAGATCGTATCTGATTCAGAATTAAATCAGTTTGCTCTGATACCAATTGTTGCCCAGTAAATAACAATTGTAGAAGGGGGGTTGAATACAATTGTATAAGATTCTCGACTTTATATAACACAAATATGAAAGATCAATAACAATAACAATAACAATAACAATAACAATAACAGCTTTATTAACTTTGATATAAAACTGTTACAAACTCTCTTAAGAAATTCTGATGTTCTTAAGAGCTGCTAGCTTACAAAAACTCTCTCAAGAAATTCTGTTCTTAAGAGCTTCTATCCGATTATGTTCTCTCTCGAATGAATACATAAATCGAAACCAAAACTGTGTTTATATAGTGCACACAGCTTCTCTATCAATAACAAGATAAGTCCTAATCATAACAAAGATAGAAACATATCTTTAATCGATAGCTGCATTCTACAAACCAGGAACAAACTTCCATGTTTATCTAGACTCCAAATATAACTCGAAGTAGGAATCCTGATCAGCTTCAAGTCCTGATGATCAAACCTGATCATAGTCTGAGTAGGAATCCTGATGATCAATAAGATACTGACGCTTGATCAAATACTGATGACCATGCAATACTGATGACGTCAGCAATCCTGATCAGTTGAGTCTAGCTTCTGACGATCATTGAATTCTGATCTAACACAACCTTAGGGATGCTACTGACAGGAGGCTAGATGAAAAACTTCCTCTTCACACTGTCTCCAAGATGTCAAGGTTTTTCACCAAGGAACCTGAAGTGTCCTCATCTTTGAAAACTCTCTCCTCTAGAGTGGACAAAGTTGAGGCTACACTTTCTCACATGCAGAAGGAACAAGAGAAGCAAACTCAGCTACTTACCCAGCTTCTGGCAGCTCAAGGACTCCCTATCATCTCACTTGATGATAACAAAAAGGGGGAGAAAACTAAGGAAACTAAGGAGCTAGAGATACAAATCACAAAGGTTTTGGTCCCAGCCATCTCCTTACCAGAAGAGCCATTAGCAATGGGGGAGTTTGGAAAGAAGCAAAAGGATGGTATTGATCTAATTAAGGAAGCTTCTATGAGGATGGAACTTGCAGAACAGATCAAAGATCACTGGTCCAACATAGAAGCAAGGTTCAAGAAAATTACTGAATCTTCAAAGACAGATCAGCCATCAACAAATGCAATGGTGACAGTACAAATGGAGCCACAGTTCAAGAGCTCTTATGCTATAGAGCCCCTTCAGCATGGAATCCTTCAAGATTCAAGAAATGAGAAAGGCCAATCTTCATGCTTTAGGAATGTGGATGCAAGAGGGATTTCTCCAGTGTCACCTATCAAACCCAAAGGCAAGAACACTGAAAGGACATTTTATCCTCCACCAAAGCCAGATGAGTTCAAAGTCCTAGGGAAGCTGATCACTAAGTGCAAGGAAAGCAATCATCCAAGCATAAGGAATCAAAGGGCCATCATCTACAGGGACAGCAAGGAAATCTGCATTTGGGTTGGTCACCCAAATTTTGCTAAGGCCAAAGCTGAAGAATCTGAAAGGGCAGCAATGCAAGCATTGGCAGTTGCTCAAGCACTTGAAGATGAAGAAACTCTACAGGAAGATAAAGCCAAGGATGGAGCTAAGGAAGCAAGGAAAAGTATAAGGCAACCAAAGGCTAGAGCTAAGAGGAATCTGGACTTTGATAAAGAGGACTCTCAGGAAACTGCTCAAGCCTCTTCCACAACAAGTGCACATCAAATTCCTACTGGTCTACCTATTGAAGGAAAGTTGGCCTGTGATCCGGCACACCCTGTCAACTATCATGATCAACCAATCATGCCAAAGGAGGAGCCTATTGAATTTGATGAAGCCTATTTTCCAAAATTCCTATTTGAAAAGGATCAGCCAACAAAGTCAAAGAAAAGGGCTGTCAAGGCAAAGCCAGTATTTGTGAGAAAGCCACAACCTCAGAAACCCCCTACAAATCCAGAGGACTGCATGTACATTGCTGACATCAGGGAAGAATCTAGCTTACATCTTGATTTAGACAACCTAGTGGAAGTAAGGGGCATTGCAGCTTCTCAAAAGATGCCTGAAAGATTAGTTTTCACATTCAAGGGTGGTAGAGAACAAACATGG
Organism: Heracleum sosnowskyi; assembly: GCA_030848705.1. NCBI lineage: Eukaryota > Viridiplantae > Streptophyta > Magnoliopsida > Apiales > Apiaceae > Heracleum > Heracleum sosnowskyi. Next base: position 67,271,152 of record CM061243.1, read on the forward strand.
CCTCTCTACAGAATTTTAGGAGAAGACTACCAAACACTACTCACAGTGTTTAGATGCTTGAAGAAAGACTTTGGCTTCACCAAAACAGCCAAGTCTGAGGTGGTCTCCAAAATATGTCAAATAAAGGCTAGCTGGAACAAGCCTGAGGCTCTTCCCAGGATGCTTAGAGTGCCCTCAACAGGAAAGAAGATCCATCTTCAACCCTACTGGATGATGGAATTTAAGGACAAGGACAACTGCAGAAGGTTCTTCAGAATGGAAGACCAGCTGGATAAGGCATCTAATCAAACTCTAAAGCTTATGCAATCCAAGCTTGGTGATCAAGATGAGGAAGAGAAGATCTTCTACAGAAGGCTACAGGTTCAGATTGAGGAAAACAACTCTAAGAGAGGGAGGAAGACTATGCCACAAAGAAGACAAAGATGAATCATTTGCTCAGTCTAGAGAAGCACTTCTTGGCATTAGTCTTGTAAGTCTTGTATTTTATTCAAAATATTATGAAGCTTAATGCATTTTCTACTTTTGTAATTTAGAATGTATATGAGTGTTTTTGTTATCATCAAGTCTCTTGATTTATGGCTGTTATTCTATCAGTCATAAATTGGGGGAGATTGTTAGGAATATGTTGTTCTTGATGATAAACATAAAACACTTAGTAGAATTTGTGTAAAGTCACTTTGTAGCTGTCAACGAAATGGCATGCTTTGTAGCATTCCGTTGACAGGAAGCTCATCAACGAAATGAGTGTTGTAGCAATTGCATTGTACAATACTTCTCAAATGATAGGCATTTTGTTATAAGATAGGTTTTCTAAGTCATGTTGACTAAGTACTAGATAGGCAAAATAGGTTGGTTAATTGTAAATATATTAGGCCTTGTAATTTTGCCTAAGTGAAGACATGTCAACGGTATGAAGATTACTCTGTCAACGGTATGGAGTTTACTCATCAACGAAATGAGGGAAACACCATCAACGGAATGAAGAATAAAGCTATCAACGAAACACATCTCCCTGCTATCAACGAATCATTATTGCTTTTCTGAATAGTTGACAAAGTGATAGTGACAGTTTACTGAACAGATCTAAAGGTGATGTGGAAGTGTACTTTGCATTGGAAACCATTAAAATGGACATGGGGAATAAGGAAACATCCCAGTTTCCAATTGGGTCTTGGGAGTGATCATAATAAGCATGAAGACAAAAGCAAGGATCTCCAAGGACCACTGGACAAAGGGATGAAAAGTAAACTATTGGCGGTTATTCATTGTACTTTTAGTGTAGCCAAAAATAGGGTTGTAAACTTGGGGATATATAACCTAGTGTAGCAGTTACTTTAATAATAGAGAAGAAAAACAAATAGTTTGTATTAGCTATCTTTGAGAGCATTCTTCTCTACAACCTTGTAACTGAGCAGCTGTGTACTTTTGTATCACAGATTATTTCCGCAATAAAAATCACTTCAGTTGGATCATCAAACAATCCAACTGAAATTATTTATGTGCTTGTGATGTTTACTTTAAGTTCAGTTTTTATTTGTAAGTTGTTTTAAGTTTAAAGAAATATCAAGAATTGTATTCAACCCCCCCCCCCCTTCTACAATTCTGTTAGGTCATTTGGGATTAACACTCCCTGCACACAATAAAACCAAATCAAGTTGATTTTGTTACCCAAGTTACCTTGGGTCCTGTTTTGTTAGCCTTTGATTTTCCTTTTATATCATTTTTCACCTTGGGCTCAGATTGATATAAATCAACCTTTACCTGTGGTGTTGATTTCTGAGGGTTGCTCACATTTTCATTCACAGCATGCATAGTTGGAGGAACAAACATGTTATTCACATTCCATGGCATTTGTGGCATATTAATCATGTTCATGTATGGATTAGGCACAAATGACATGCTGGCATATGGATTTTGAAATTGTGCATATGGAGCAAACATGTTAGGCATAACATGCATTGTAGGCATAGAGACATTCATTGCAGGCTTAGGCATTTTCACATTAGCAGTCTTCTTAACAGATTTGTAGTTAGCAGATAAATGACTAACACTACCACAATTAACACATGTCTTTCTAGGAGCATATTTATCAGGTGTGTAATTGTTATGTTTGTTAATCCCTACTTTCCCATTTCTGTTATTCTTTTTATTGCTTTTAACCTCAACTTGAATTTTCTCTAACTTGTCTTTCAATTGCTTGTTGGACAAGTGACCTAAATTCGCTCTTTCAACAGGCTTCTCAACTTTCTTTGATTTACTAGACTCACCTTGAACAAAGTTCTTGGTGACAGGAACATACCTGTTATTAAGTCTAGTGAGTTCTTCTTTCTTTTTCTCTGTCAACGAAACCGCCTGATCGGTTGATGGTTCATCTGTCAACGGAACCTTGCATTCCGTTGACGTATCAACCTTCAACATATGATCATTGCTGTTTGTTGATTCTGTTTCTGATTCTAAGGTTTCACCAGCATACCCTAGCTTCTCTTTGTTCTTTTTCCATGACTGCTCACAGAAAGATTCCATACCTTGAACATTAATGATGTTGCTAGCAACATTCCTAGAATCTTTCCATTTGGCAATCATTTTCTGTTCTATTTCTAGTTGTGTTTTAAGAATTTCTTCCCTTTTTAACACTTTCTCAAGTTCCTGCTTGGCATCCCTACTAACACACCTCATTTTCTCAAACTCAATGAGCTGTGCTTCTAACATGGCATTTCTATCACTTAAGAGCAGATTGGTCTCTTTAATTCTTGATTTCTCTTTGGTAAGTGATTTAAGAGTAACACGTAAATTATACAGTACAGTAGACATTTCATTCACTGCACTATCGCATTCATGCGGTATAGTTGTTTGGAACGAACTCTAACCCAGACGAAACGAAAGCTGTGGTTGCCATTAGAAGATTTTGAAGAAAGAACAAGTAATCGATGTGAAAGCTTAACAGAGTTTATGTGTAGAAAGATGTTTGTGACTATGTGTGTGTGATAATAAATGTGTATGAGTAAGATGTGAAAAGTTTAACTGAAGATGTGTGTATTGTATTTAAAAGAAAATTAAAGATTAAAAACTGAAGAGTTGTTAATCATCAATACACAACTGTCTTACTCCTGTAATCATGTGAATGGGACACATGTCAAACGTGCATACGCTGACAACATATAATTGGCAGTTTCCAATACGCATGCGCAGTAAAAATAGCAATAATTACCGCCTGTTACACTTTTCTATGCAATTAACCTCTCTCCTCTGTTTAAAATATTCTTGAACAACTTTCCAATCTACACGGCAGATGAGGAGACACCTGATATCACATAAGACACTCATAATTTCCGCTTATTGGCCAAAAAAAAAAATCAATAATAATAAAATTATCAATTTTAATATCTCAGAAACATAATATCGAAGTAGCTCAACAGTCAGAAGAATAATGACTGTCTTGGAACTCCGCACTTTACTGTTCCCAGAGCTTCGAGCCAAGCAAAACCTTTCAGTTGCCCTGTTGGATGCTATAAAAGCTAGAGCATTGTAACAACAGGCAATCCATATCTTAAAAAAAATACCATACATCAAATGGCAGGAACCTTTGAATTCATGGATGTAGAATCATTCTTGAATATGAACTGGCGTCAACAAGCAAACTATATCATCGATGAGTTTCTTGTTTTGTCATTTCTGAATGATGAAGGGCTCATCGCTGATGATGAAATAGCGGAAGGACCTATCTCCAATCCCTATGTGCACATCATTCGTCCTGGGCCATATGATGTGCCCATCCTGGCAGATGATGAGGCTGTGGAGATTTGTATGATGCTCTTCTATCAGAGCTACTTGAAGGGTTCGAAAAAGAAATTCTTCTTGGAATCCTGCAAGCTGCAAACCAGAAAGAGAGTTCGAGAGGATGATGATGATGATTCAACATCAGGGGGTTGTCAAGCCTTGGAAATCCCAGATGGTATAATGATCAGATAATCGAACAAGTAGCTAGATAAGATTATGAAATTGTCTGAATGTAACCAAAGTTTGAATCAAAAAAAAAATCATTGTTTTGCTTTACATATCAGTATCTCATAGTAATTGTAAAGTGAAAGAAATGATATCACTTTAAACAGTAAACTAACATACTCATCAGCGCTACTAATCACCATCAGGACTTATCAAACACACTCTTTCTTTTCTCTGTTTAATGCAAAATAGATCCTTTACCAATCATACTTTTTCGAAAAACAAATGTCTAATCTCAAAATTATAAAATGTCTGAAACAAAGAAATTATTTTAACCATCAGAGATTAAAACAAAGTTACCTCGGCATATGTCACACAATACGTCAGTGTTTACCATTTGTCCTTCTTTGTCAATAAACTCTTTTCTCAAACTGTACAGGTGTGAAAATATGTGTGTGTAATAGCAGAGTTTACCGAAATCAATATTTAGATCATCTCAAAGTGCATAAAATCCACAAACTAAAGTAGTAAAAACTGGTTGCCTAAACTCTCATGTATAACATAAAATCTGAATTTATATCTAAACTCTGTATACTGATATCCTTTCATTTGGATATGTCTTTTATTTTTCACCCCCTTTATATATATATATATATATATATATATATATATATATATATATATATATATATATATATATATATATATTTTTTTTCCAGTAATCAGTGGTTGGCACTAGTCACCAAAAATCAAAGATTTTAGCCCTTATTTCATCAATAAGTTCCTGGATCTTCCTAGGCACAACATGATCTCAAAGGAATTTGTGCTCTGTTTGGCATCTTTTGATTTGAGGGTGAATAATTTTCAATTAAGAATCAGAGTTTAGACTTTGCATCAGGTAATACAATTAATTTATGAGAGAAAATGCAAACAGCTAATACAGACTCAGTGTATAGGATTAATAAACTAAGAGATGGTATAAATACAGAGACAGTATCATGCTGTGTTAACTTACTACACATGTTTGAGATCAGAATCTATACAACTCTTAAGGATTCATAATTACTTACTGAGAATTATGCTTCATACAAATTTCTTCATTGGTCCATATGTTTCAGACAAAATTACAATCAGAGTATAGCATTAAACTGTAACAATCAGAGTATGACCAACATTTTATGACTAACAGAGTTTAGCATCAGAGTTTAACCGACAGAGTTTATGACACTGGTACTCATAACAGTTAATACATGCAAGGAATCATGAGCATTAAAAATCAAACATGTATAGATTTTGAGTCTAACCCGTATCTCTAGTCAGAACCAGAGATCATCCCAAGTTCATTTACCAATCTTGTAAAAGTAGCTTCACTCAAAGGTTTGGTGAAGATATCTGCAAGTTGTTGGTCTGTAGACACAAAATGAAGCTCAATGTTCCCTTCTTCCACATGTTCTCTGATAAAATGATACCTTATGCTGATGTGCTTGGTCATGGAGTGCTGTACTGGATTTCCTGTCATAGCAATAGCACTTTGGTTATCACAGAAAATAGGTATCTTTGAGTACCTTAACCCATAATCCAGCAATTGATTCTTCATCCATAAAATCTGTGCACAACAGCTACCAGCTGCTATATACTCTGCTTCAGCTGTGGATGTGGAAATCGACTTCTGTTTCTTGATGTACCAAGAAACTAATCTGTCACCTAAAAATTGACAGCTTCCACTTGTACTTTTTCTGTCTATCTTACAGCCTGCAAAATCTGCATCAGAGTAACCAATTAGCTTAAACTCTGATTCTCTAGGATACCACAAACCCAAGGTTATGGTTCCTTTGAGATATTTGAAGATCCTCTTTACAGCTGTGAGATGAGGCTCCCTGGGATCTGCTTGAAATCTTGCACAAAGACATGTTGCATACATAATATCAGGTCTACTTGCTGTAAGATACAGTAAAGACCCTATCATTCCTCTGTAGTTTGTCATATCTACTGAGGCTCCTGTGTCTTTGTCTAGCTTTGTTGCTGTAGCCATGGGAGTTGTAGCAGATGAACTATCAAGCATACCAAATTTCTTGAGAAGATTTCTGGTATATTTTGCTTGATTGATAAAAATACCATCATCTGTTTGCTTGACCTGTAAGCCTAGAAAATAACTAAGCTCTCCCATCATGCTCATTTGATACCTGGATTGCATAAGCTTTGCAAACTTCTTACAGAGTTTGTCATTAGTAGATCCAAAAATAATATCATCTACATAAATTTGAACTAAAAGCAAATCATCACCAGAATTGAAATAAAACAAGGTTTTATCAATTGTACCTCTTGTGAACCCACTTTCTAAAAGAAATTGAGCAAGAGTTTCATACCATGCTCTTGGTGCTTGCTTTAGTCCATATAATGCCTTGTCAAGCCTGTAGACATAATCTGGATGCTTGGGATCTACAAATCCTGGTGGTTGTTCAACAAATACTTCTTCTTCAAGCTTCCCATTGAGAAAAGCACTTTTTACATCCATCTGAAAGACTTTAAACTTCTTGTGTGCAGCATAGGCCAGAAAGATTCTTATGGCCTCCAATCTTGCAACTGGAGCAAAGGTTTCATCATAGTCAATTCCTTCCTGTTGGGAATATCCTTTTGCCACAAGTCTAGCCTTGTTTCTTGTAATCACACCTTCACTGTCAGTCTTGTTTCTGAAAACCCACTTTGTACCTACAATTGATCTATTCTTTGGTCTAGGTACAAGTGTCCAGACTTCATTTCTTTCAAATTCATTTAACTCTTCTTGCATTGCTGTAATCCAATTAGCATCTTGAAGAGCTTCCTCCACTTTCTTTGGTTCTGTTTGAGACAAGAAAGCATGATACAGACACTCATTATTTGTTGCACTTCTAGTTCTCACACTAGCATCAGGATCTCCAATTATGAGATCAGGTGTATGTGCCTGTGTCCACTTTCTTGCTGTTGGTAAGTGGTTTCTTGCATCATTATTGGATCCTCCCCCTTGATCCATGCTCTCCTGATTCATATGTTGAATTTCTGCAGCATCTGAGGCTCCCCCTGAATTGGATGGCTCAGAGTTTGAACTGTCAGAGTTTGAATCAGTTTCCTCAACTGACTCACTTGCTGTGTCTTGTTGAGCTTCTTCACGCTCTCCCTCAACTGGTTCTCTATTTTGTTCAATTTGAGAATTTCCAGTTTCTCCAGTATTTACCAGTAGAGGTTCAGAGTATGCTTCGTCAGAGTTTGTCAACCCTGCTTCATCAGAGTTTATATCATCAGAGAATAGATCTTCATTTTCAAAACGTAGTTGATCATATCCATCCTTGTCTTCAAGTCCAATTATTTTCTTGTCATCAAATGACACATGTATGGATTCCATGATCACCTTAGTTCTTAGATTGTAAACTCTGAATGCTTTTGTTGACAATGGATAACCAACAAAGATTCCTTCATCAGCTTTTAACTCGAACTTTGTCAACTGTTCAGGATGAGTCTTCAACACAAAGCATTTGCATCCAAATATATGAAAATATTTCAAATTTGGCTTCTTATTTTTCACCATCTCATATGGTGTTTTCCCATGCTTGTTGATCAGTGTAGCATTTTGAGTAAAACAAGCAGTTTGAACAGCTTCTGCCCAGAAGTATGTTGGTAATTTTGCTTCATCAAGCATAGTTCTGGCTGCTTCAATTAAAGTTTTGTTCTTCCTTTCAACTACACCATTTTGCTGTGGAGTTCCAGGTGCAGAAAATTCTTGTTTCACTCCTCTTTCCTTGCAGAAAGCTTCCATGATTGAGTTTCTGAATTCAGTTCCATTATCACTCCTTATAATTTTGACTTTGTGCTGTGATCCTTTGTCCAGTAGATTTACATGATCCATCAGAGTTTGAGCAGTTTCATCCTTCTTTGACAAGAAATACACCCATGTATATCTAGTATATTCATCAACAATTACTAGAGCATATTTCTTTCTGCCCATGGACATCACATTCACTGGTCCAAAGAGATCAACATGTAGAAGATGATAAGGTTCCACTACTGAAGATTCAGATTTGCTCTTGAAAGATGACTTCCTTTGCTTGGCTTTTTGACAAGAATCACACAAGCCATCTAGACTGAGTATAGATTTTGGAAGTCCCCTTACAAGATCCTTTCTTATTAGCTCATTGATGTTGTTCAAATTGAGATGAGAGAGCTTCTTGTGCCAATTCCAACTCTCTTCATTTGACATTCTTGCAGTCAGACACACTGTTCTTCCATCAGAGTTTGTTACCAAACTTGCTTCATAAATGTTGTTGTGCCTGTGTCCAACTAGAACAACTTTTCCAGTAGATTTACTGATAACTTCACAGTATTCACTATGAAAATCTACATGGTTTCCTCTGTCACAGATTTGACTCACAGATAACAGATTATGCTTGAGTCCTGAGACTAGAGCTACATTTGTAATGATGACACTTCCAAGATTGATATTTCCATATCCCAGAGTGTGTCCTATGTTGCCATCTCCATAGGAAACTTTTGGGCCAGCCTTCTCCTCAAAGTCTGATAGCAGGGCTTTATTTCCAGTCATATGTCCTGAGCATCCACTATCCAAGATAAGTGTGCTCTCTATTATACCCTGCAATCACAAACAAATACTAAGTATTAGTTTTAAGGACCCAGACTTGCTTGGATCCTTTGTCTTTCTTAACAGTGTTAGCTTTTGCAGCGGAAGTACTATCAACAGAGTTTAAGCTAACATTGTCAGACTTTACACTTGCAGAGTTTGCTTTAACCCACTTCAGATTGGGTTTTAGCTCATAATAGTTATGATAAATAGCATGATAACTCTTGCAAGTATAAATGGAATGCCAAGTGCTCCCACAGTGTGTGCATAAAGTTTGTGGTTTAACCCTTACATAATCATTCTTTACTCCTGATGTAGAAGATAAAGAATTAATATGTTTGTTCTTAGTGCAAAATCTAGCAAGATGATTAGAACTACCACAATTATAACATGTTTTCCTTGGAGCAGCACCAGTAGGCAAATGATTATTTCTATTATTTATGCCTATCTTTCCATTCCTATTCTTCTTGGACCCTTTTGGTTTCATGGCAGATTTTATCTCTTTCAGCTTATGATTAAACTGTTTCCCTGTCATCAAACCAACATTAACCTGTTTTTCACAAGTTTTTACTGGCTTTCTAACAGCTTCTCTTTCCATAAGTTTTTCTGTTATAATATTTTCCTGTTTTTCACAGGCTTCATCTGATTCCATATCAGCTTCTCTTATTACAACAGATTTTAACTTATTGGTTTCTGGAACAAATTTCACAGGTTTAAGTTGTGGTTTTACCTTAACCTTGTCTTTAAACCTAAGTTCATCATTTTCACAATAACCTAAACCTACAGAATCAGTCTGAAACACTTGATGAGTGTCTCTTCCAGAATCTGTCCATGTCTTGATTATTTTTCTTTCTTTTTCTAAATCAGATTCTAGTTGCCTATACCTTTTAAGCAACTCCTGTTCAACATAAACAGCATCATCTCTTTCTTTTTGAATCTGCTTCATACTTTCAAGTTCTCCTTCAAGAAACTTGTTTCTATCTTTAAGACTAAGATTCTCAGATTTAATTCTTTCATTTTCTAAAGTCTGATCCCTATAGCTAACATGAACACTTTTCAGATATACTCTTAACTCAGATATATTATCAGTATCATAAGCATAAGTAGTTAGGGGTACCTTATTTTCAGATGATTCAGTCTCATCTCTGACAGTTGCCATAAGAGCATAATTTTGTCCATCATCAGAGTCTGAAGTATCTGCCCAGTCTTTGCCTTTAGAGATGAGTGCTTTCTCAGATTTGCCTTTCTTGCATTCTGGGGCATAATGACCCATTTCTTTGCACTTGTAGCACTGGATCTCAGATTTGTCCTTCTTTCCAGACTTGGTATCCCTTCCATCAGACTTTCTGAAATTCTTCTTCTCAGAATTTGAATCTCTCCTTGAGAATCTCTTTCCCTTCTTGAAGTTCTTGAACCCCATCTTCTTGAAGGTCTTCACCATCAATGCAGCCATTTGCATCATCTGTTCTTCATCATCATCAGAGTCAGAAGCTTCACCAGAGTTTGAGTCATCATCAGAATTTGATGACTCACTTTCAGATTTAATGACTAAAGCCTTTCCCTTGGCTTTCTTCCTTGATGATTCCTTCTTAATGGGCTTCTCCTCAACTTTGAGAGCAACAGATTTTGTCTTCTTGCTGGATCTCCTATTTCTTTGTTCTATCTCAAGTTCATGAGTCTTTAACAATCCATAGATCTCATCAAGATCTGTATCAGCAAGATCATAATTATCTCTGATTGTTGTTGCCTTCAAATCCCACTTTTCAGGTAGAGATAACAGAAACTTGAGATTAGACTCTTCAAGCTCATATTCTTTATCAACCAGAGACAGATCATTCAACAGTTTGCAAAATCTGTCATAAGTCTCAGTCAAGGTTTCATTAGGTCTTGAATCAAAGTGCTCATACTCCTGTGTGAGTATTGTCTTTCTGTTCTTCTTGATAGCACCTGTTCCCTGGCATCTGACTTCTAAAGCATCCCATATCTCTTTGGCAGTCTTGCAGCCAATTACTCTGTTAGACATAACATTATCTAAAGCACTGTGGAGAAGATGTCTAACCTTTGCATCTTTTGCAATTGATGAGATGTCCTCAGGAGTCATATCTTTCTTTTCCTTTGGAACAGTCTTTTGTTCTTGTCCATCAACAACAGGGGACAATTTAGTTGGCATATGAGGACCATCATAGATTCTGTCAAGGTATTCTGGATCTGTAGCCTCCAGAAACATGGTCATCTTAACCTTCCAAATCGGATACTCTACTGGCCTGAGAATTGGAACCCTGATTGTTTCATATCGACTCACAGAATTGGGCTTAACCTGTTCAGCCTTAGGAGCAGTTTGATTTTCTTCAGACATGATTAATACTGTGTTTGAATCGTAAAACTGTATATATTAAACAGCCTTGGCTCTGATACCAATTGTTAGGCCGAATACACAATATATAATCAAGTATGTATGAGAATAACAATTAATAACACAGATTTGTAAATCAACAAACTGAATTATATTAAATAATTCTCTCTTAGTGATGTTAATGAATCACAAAGAGCTACTAGGTTACAAGAATAATGTATTCAATGTTCGCGTCCCTTCTAGGGATAACCTATCTGTGTTTATATAGTACACAGTTACATACAATCCTTATCTAATTGATACTCCTAAAAATTAGCTATACAATTGATATCAATTAAGGATTGCTTCAGTCTTCTGTCCAGTCTCGTTAGCTGTATCAATATATTCTGCTTCTTTCCATCTTCAGAATATATTGCTTCTAGAATCTTCAATTCAGCACCGACAGCTAATTCAACTATCACCCTGTCAGACTTTAAATAAACTCTGACCGGCTTCCTTTAAACTCTTCACCCTGTCAGACTTTAAATAAACTCTGACCGGCTTCCGATAAACTCTGATCAGTACCTGTTGCTTAAACAACTGATAAACAAACATCAGCAATTATATCTAACATACTGTCTCAAGATTTATGACAGTATCTTTCCCTTCAACAGATGTGCTGTCAACACACTCATCTTCATCAAGGAGTTGTTGTTTGATGAGCATGGCTTCCTCATCAAACTCAAATTCTGAAATTTTAAAAATTGGCTTCTCAACCTTTTTGAAGATGGGAGGTTTGACAGTAGCATCTTTTGAACAATCACGAGTCACAGATTCCTTCCCAGGGCTTCTACCATACTCAAATCCTACTCCAACTTTCTGATTCTTAGTGTGTTTCTCATTGTAATCCTGGACAATTTTAGATGAGTTCCTGTAGGCTTTAATCTTGAATTCATTCTCAGTTATTTCCTTTCTCGGAAACTCCTCTACCTCCTTAGCACATACTAATTCATTTTTAAGTCTAGCATTTTCTTGAGCTAAGGAGTCTAATGGACTAGTCTTAAGCAACAACATTTCATTTTCAGATATGAGTTTTTCATTCAGTTTATTTAGCCTAGCAATTTCTTCATTTGCAGCAGATAAACTGGTGTGAATATTAAACATTTCAGTACTCAATTCTTCAATGGTTTGCTTATACTCCTCTTTAGACATATCAAGTAAGACAAGTGAAGGTACATGATTTGAAGGGCTTGATGATTCATCATCAGATTTAGCCATGAGGGCTAAGTTCACAAATTCTTCTTCTTCCTCATCATCAGATTCATCCCAACACTTTCCTTCAACCACATAGGCTCTTCCTTGTCCTTTCTTGAAATGACCACTAGCTCATTTGTCCATTTTCTGGAATTGTTTTGGCCTTCTGCATTCTGTAGCAAAATGACCAAGTTCATTGAAGTTGTAGCATCTAAATTTAGACCTATCCACCAACCCTGTTTTGTAGCCTCCTCTTGTAGCATCGCCTGCAGCCTTAGAAGAACTTCCTTTGTTGAACCTAGATGATGAACCCTGAGGCTTGTATGACTTGTCCCTCTTAAATCTTATATTTCTGAACTTCTTTGCCATATAAGCCATGGTTGGATTATCCATTCTTTCCATCTCTTATATTGAATAAAAGTCTTCATCCTCAACATCATCTAGTTGTAACACCACCTTCTCCTCTTCATCCACCACCTCTTCAATCTTCGGAGTTGATATTTGATTTGGTTGAAGGGTTTGAATTGCTTCACTTGGCTGAGTGACCTTTGGCTCATGAGCTACAAGAGCACCAGATATATTTGCCATCTTTCCTTTCGATCCACTTTGTATAGCTCTCTTCTGGAAGAGTTCTAGCTCATATGACTTGAGCACACCGTACAATGTATCAAGAGAAACATTGTTCAAGTCTCTTCCTTCTTTGATTGCAGTGACTTTATACTCAAGATGCTCAGGAAGAGTGAGCAAGAACTTGACATTAATTTCTTTATTCTCATAGAACTTGCCATGGATCTAGAGTTCACTGAGAACTTTGCTAAATCACTCAAACATCTGTGTCAGTTCTTCGCCAGGTTTTGCCATGAAGGCTTCATACTGAGAAACAAGAATTTGTCTCTGATTTTCCCTGACCTCTTCACTTCCTTCACATAGAATGTTAGATATAATTGCTGATGTTTGTTTATCAGTGTTTAAAGTATCAGGTAAATATCAGAGTTTAGCTGGAAGACTGGTCAGAGTTTGTTAAACTCTGACAGTCAGAGTTTACTTAGCTGTCGGTGTTATATTCAATGAAGATTCTAGAAGCGATATACTTTGAAGAAGGGAAGAAGCAAAGAGATATCGTGATGGCTAAGGAAACGGAATAGAAGACAGAAGCAATTCTTAATTGATAATAATTGTATAGCTGATTTATAGGAATATCAATTAAAGATTGTATGTAGCTGTGTACTATAAACACACAGATAGGTTAACCCTAAAAGGGATGCGAATACTTGAAATATTATTCTTGTAACCTAGCAGCTCTCTGTGATATTTTACATCACCGAGAGAGGAGTTATTAATTCAATACAGTTTATTATTCATAAACAGTGTTCTTATTGTTATTCTCATACATATACTTGATTATATATTGTGTATTCGGCCTAACAATTGGTATCAGAGCCTAAGCTGTTTAATATATACAATTTTCTTTGATCCAAACACAAGTATAATCATGGCTGAAAATATCCAAGCAGGTTCTACTTCCGAAAAGGTTCAACCAACTTCTGTGAGTCGATATGAGACGATTAGGGTTCCAATTCTCAGACCAGCGGAATATCCAATATGGAAGGTAAAGATGACCATGTTTCTGGAAGCCATAGATCCAGAATACCTTGATAGAATCTATGATGGTCCTCATAAGCCAACTAAACTGTCTCCTGTTGTTGCTGGTGAAAAACAAACGACTATTCCAAAGGAAAAAAAAGATTTGACTCCTGAAGACATCTCATCAATTGCAAAGGATGCAAAAGTTAGACATCTTCTCCATAGTGCCATAGATAGTGTCATGTCTAACAGAGTTATTGGTTGCAAAACTACCAAAGAAATTTGGGATGCTTTATAAGTCAGATGTCAAGGAACAAGTGCTATAAAGAAGAACAGGAAGACTATACTGACACAGGAGTATGAACACTTTGACTCGAGACCTGATGAAACTTTGACTGAGACATATGACAGATTCTGTAAACTGTTGAATGATTTATCTCTGGTTGATAAAGAATATGATCTTGAAGAGTCTAATCTCAAGTTTCTTCTATCTCTACCTGAAAGATGAGATTTAAATGCAACAACAATAAGAGATAATTATGAGCTTGCAGATACAGAACTTGATGAAATCTATGGGTTGCTTAAAACTCATGAACTTGAGATAGAACAAAGAAACAGAAGATCTGGTAAGAAGACAAAATCTGTTTCTCTTAAAGTTGAAGAAAAGATTCTTAAGAAAAAGACATCAAAGAAGAAAGCTAAGGGAAAGGCTTTGGTCATAAACTCTGAAAGTGAGTCATCAAACACTGATGATGACTCAAACACTGTTGAATCATCTGAATCCGAGGATGATGAAGAACAGATGATGCAAATGGCTGCTTTGATGGTAAAGACCTTCAATAAGATGGGTTTCAAGAACTTCAAGAAAGGAAAGAGATTCTCTAGGAGAGATTCAAACTCTGAAAGGAAGAGTTTCAGAAAGTCTGAAGGAAGGGATACCAAATCTGGGAAGAAAGACAAGTGTAACACCCCCAGACCCGGGGTCGGAGATCTGGGTTGTCACGATCCCTTGTTCCATACAACACTTAATACTTGAACTATAAAACAGTCAATCATCACACATGGTGACCCCACCATTAATATACTCACGCCAGTTATGTCTCAGAAACGAACTTACAATACTGTAGTCATATGATCCACAAATTAAAGTTATTATAACCCAAAATTAACGTACTGCAACCTACTACCAATATGATTTCTATGTGAAATCATAAGGTAGCGCAAAAGTTTGTTCTTGTTCATTAATATACATAAGTGATACTTATAATTAAACCGGAGCAACCAGAGTTACACTCCGAACCAACTCAGTACTTCTACCTGAGGTGCTGCAACTGCCATCCTATGGGCGGCCTGTATGGCCCTGACGCGCTTCCGAGCGGTATGACGAATCCTGGCCATCTACTCTAGCTGTTGTGTTGTGATATATATATATATATATATATATATATAAAAGAAAGCAAGAGTGAGCACAAAGCCCAGCAATAATACAAAGAAGCATAAGCATATATATGTAAGCTTAGGAAGTTCATCCATATAGGATCAAAGTTTTTAACACTACCAGGGTTTGTCCCCAAAATAGTATACCGTTCGAAATACCGTATGACTTATAATCATACTCAATTACTCTTCGTAAATCATTTAAAAATCCTTGGTATCGATATAGTGAACCAAGACTCAAAACATATCTTTTTAAAATAGATATTAATATTGGAATCAAGGCTTAAAGTCTATCCATTGATTCAAAATACTATACAGTTCAACATACTGAATATCTTAAATACCTTCTCAACATATATACACGCATATCTATTTAGATATCTCCTATTGTTCAAGATACTGTAAAATATCAGTAATGAACACCTTTATGAAGCTGTTATATTGTGATATATAAAGAAGCAAGAATGAGCACTATAGCTCGACAATAATATATAGCAACATAATCATATATGTGAGCTGATATCATAGCTGAAAGCTTTTAAAACCTCATTCGTATATAGAATGATATATCGAATACTCTTTTAGTCAGAACATGCAATGTAGTTCCAATACTATATACGGAACATCATTGTTCCATTTCTGTCACATTATCGGTAACTCAGCACTTAGGCTTTCGTTACAATGTGCAGCACAATTCCAAGTGGAAGAAGGGGATATACTGGAATACACGATACACACGGTGATCAGCCGTTATATCGCAACTTAACTTTTCTACTAGTAGAAGGACGACTTCCTATTCGGTTATCACCCTAGCCACATTTGGACCCTTCATGCTATACGGGCACCTGTTTCATTGCCGAACATGGATTCGTACTATACGGGCACCTGTTTCATTGCCGAGTACGAGTTAATTCCAGCCCCCAGATGAAAATCAATGTCACGGGAAATGGAAGTTAATCCTGTTTTCTCCAAGTACAATTATTTGTCAAAGACTTTGTAACCGTTCAGATGAAATCCATGACTCTGAAACGTAAAGATCGTCCCTCCTTTCCCCAAGTGTAATACTTGTTGATACAACTCCACTAAGTAGTTATATCTAGGTTTGGAAAGGAAGAGTCTCCAATATTTCCCAAGCGATGCTTGTTAATGGATATCGACTTGTTCCATCAATTTACCCCTCGATCGTTGAGGTGGTAACACAACATTTGACTTGCAGCAATTAAATTGTTCCGAGAAAATATCTGTCCCTTGACAGTTTTAAGTTGAGAGTTTAAAAAGAGCAGCAGTCACTTAAATCAGGTTTCCCATATTTTTGGTAGTTGAGCGAGCATTTAAATCCTCTTAAAAGACAGATTTAAATGGAAAACAGTGTTATGGGAACCTCCTTTTTATTTGAAAATACTTAACAATACTTATTAAATAAGTAACCTTAAACGAATATTGGAAAATAATATTCATTAAGTAATCCCCAAACGAATATTCACAATAATATTCTTAAAGTCAATAATCCTCAAATGAATATTCATAAATAATATTCTTTAAGTCTATAATCCTTTAATAATAAGTATTGAATTATTATTCAATATAAAGCACTTAAGTGAATATTCAGAATAATATTCACTTATTTAAATAATATTCAAATAATAAATATTGAATTATTATTCAATATAAATCACTTAAGTGAATATTCAAAATAATATTCACTTAATTAAATAATATTCAAATAATATATATTATAATATTATTTAAATATCTCGCCTTAAATATCCAATTATATAGATATTGGAATATTTAATATACCCTTAAAGTATAACCGTCCCTGGAACCTTCCAGTTCCTGATAGTAGTTTAAAACAAAATAATAATTTGACTCCTGGTCTAAGTTTTTTAAAACCATCGTACAAGTACTCTATACTTAGAGTCTTTAATCCTTAACCTTGGTATATATCTAGTACTTAGCTAGCATATAAACCTTATACCTTATACCGCTTTTTATTAAAAGCGAAAACAGTCATTAAGTCATTTCACAGCATAAAGCAGCATATATAGCGATACCACAACATATATCACAACAACATCATTATATGGTATAGGGTTTGAAAACTTGCACAATATTGTATGCATATAATACATTTGAAAGCATGCATCTATCATATGCATATTAACATCTTCATAGTTTAAAATCCAAACACCTCCATATACGATGTACGGTTTGAAAACATGCATAATATTGTATGCATATATTACATTTGAAAATGTGCATCTATCATATGCATCATCAGAATATGGTACTTTAAAACATAGCATGGAATGAGAAAACTTGCCACAATACTTGCAACAAAGATTTGGTATATAAATTGGGAATACACAAGTATTGAACATAGGAAAATATACATACTCTGAATAATAGAGTAACGTTTAGTAAACTTGCCTTGGTGTCTTGGTGGTGTGGTAGTGGGGGCTTGAGAGTGTGCGCGTCGATCTATAACAAGATATACAATTCACAGTCAGTCCCCTAGAACCATTTAATGTGCTATAACTTAAGCACTCAAGTTCTATTAGTAAACAATCAAACGTCTCACTCTCGGTCTTCTATAGCCTCATGACGTTCCGTAACTCGTAAGTCACAATTTTGGGTGAAAAATATATTCACAAATCCCAAGTACTTTTCCTTTACCATTTCCTTGTTTTAAAACATCCCCTTAAGGGTATTTCACTCGCGCAACCTTTGTTCTCGCATTTTTGTAAAATCACAAACTTATCGTTTTGACACGAAACCTTCTAGGTTCCTTTCTAGACTATACATACTAGTATCCATTTTAATATCTCAATCCAATTCCAATGTAAAGGGCTTGATCCCTATCTCAAAGTTCATACAATGAACTATCTCGTTACGCGAAACCGCTTTTACTAAAACGGACGCTACTCCTAAACCGTAAATCAAAACGATACGATTCTTTCGCTAAAATAATCTAGGAAACAGAGCCTACATGCTCATGGTCAGAAACCTCAAGTTTATGCCCTGTTTTGCAGTCATGGTTTCTGTCTAAACTACCTAAGTAAAATCCGACATGGTAACGGCGCTTATGCGTACTTCCCGTGTTTTTTAAACACTCATCCAAACTACAATCAATCATCAACCAACCACCAATCAAACTCAAGTCTATACTACCATTTATCTATCCAAATAAGGTCACCCTCTATTTCACAAGTTCATCCACAAATCATCCATTAAACATGCTTAAAATCATGCATACATGCTTTATTCTAACATAGCTTCAAATCAAACACTTCTAACTACTAGATCAAAACATAATCTTAGAAAGTAAGAAGTTTTATACCTTCCTTGGATCTTAATAAAGGCTATATATGGGTGATATATCCTTCCTTGCTCCTTAACTATGTTAATCAAACCTAAAATCATCAAAACAAATCAAGATTCTATGAGGTTACTATTCACATCACTATTCATCATCAACTTTGAATCCATTTTTGATCAAGTTATGATCCATGGATGAGGCTAAGATTAGAGATCTACCTTGGATATAGGATGAGGGTGATTTAGAGCCCAAGATCAAGAATTATGGTTGAGTGGAAGTAGGAGCAAAATTTTTAAGGACTTGATGAAGAAGAAATAGCCGAATGGTGCTTCATGGAAATGGATGCATCTTTTGTTTTGTTTTCTTTGATTTTTCTTTTCCTTTTGTTTGTCAAATAAACCTTTAACACTTTGTCATCTGATTTGTGTGGCTAAGACAAGGTTTTGTCATCAATGACAAGGCCAAAATGAACTTGTGGTGGTGGTGAAAGTGGTGACAAGGTGGTGATTCATCACCTTGTCATCACTTTGTCATGCTTATGTCATCCCCTTGCATCATGCTTATGTCATCCTTTGCATCCTCAATTCTTTTATATATTGCACTTGATGATCTCATATAATACTCCTCCTTTGATTAGGGTTTAATCCATAATTTATTAGGCTTTTGTTTCGCGATAGTTTCCAGTGGTTCTAAAGATGTTTCTCTGTACCAAAGCTAGGGTACTTCCTTTATCCTTCCATTTCCTTTGTTTAATGTATAATCTTAGGTTTCTCACCTTTGGTTTAAGATGGATTTCTCATTCCACATATCTTCTTAAAACGATCAAATCAATACGTCCTTGATTGTCCAGTGAATAGTGATTTAAAACTCGGATGGGAATCTTCTGATTCTGATCGCGTTTACATTCTTTTATTCTTCCTATACATCGATAATATAACCTCGAAACAATCATTCCATATCATCCTCATAGTGTGGTCTGAAAAATTTTCCATCAGCAATTTACTATTCATCACATTTACTATTCATCAAAAAAAAAAAATTTAACAAAGTCCAAAATTTAGGGTTATTACAGTCTCCCCTACTTAAAAGGATTCCGTCCCGGAATCTAAGAAAATAGTCGAGGTTACTTCTTCCAATATAGAAATTTCCAGTTTCCAGGTTGACTCTTCAATCCTCTGGTTCCTTACAACACTTACTCATTCCGGTCTGTGATATCTACCGGGCGCTTTATATAAGCCAATTCTGGTTGTAATCTTATACACCCATTTTCTATCAACATCCGACTATTCTTGCAGTCGGTGGTACAACGCTTATCATAACTTCAGTTTTCTAAAATGTTTCTTTCGGTTGGTCCGTCGGTCTACGGATCCTACGTAGTGCTCACACTCACTCTCGTTGCCAAACATGTTTGGAAAACTCCTCCCGAATCGAGAGTTCAATCATTGGTCCTTATCTAACACGATGGTGACTGGAACTCCACGTCACCCAATTATCTATTTCACAACTCTTCGGTTCACGATCTCTTGCTAATAACAAAATATGAGTAGACTCATTTAATCCATCAATTATAGCTCAATTGACGTCTTAGTCCGACTTGATTCTTGTTGATCCTATCACAGAATCCATTATAGTAAACTTACATTCCTAATCAGGAATCTCTATTAACTGTGATAGTCAACTAGGTCTTTGTTCTGCCTTCATTTTCTGACATATCCAATATTTACCTACAAATCGATAAATCC
The DNA here is from genome assembly GCA_030848705.1 of Heracleum sosnowskyi. Lineage (NCBI taxonomy): Eukaryota > Viridiplantae > Streptophyta > Magnoliopsida > Apiales > Apiaceae > Heracleum > Heracleum sosnowskyi. The sequence continues at coordinate 67,291,371 of CM061243.1, forward strand.
TTTTATTTATCGGGCTACCCATAACATTTCCTTAACTTTCTTTACCTTTTCGTACTCTCGGCGTAGTTGTCTCTTTATGACAGATCTTTATTCCTTAATCTCTTGATCATTAGGAATCCCAACTTGGTAAAAATACCTTATGATTCCTCTGTTATCTTTCTCAGTCTTTAATGCTTTCTCCAACATTGACTTTCTACCTTTACTCGTCATTCGCTCTTGACATAACTTGATTTCCTGCAGCAATTCTGGTTGCATTGCAATCTCAATAGTCTCTTAATACCATTTCCGGTTATCTTAACCTAAATTTTCATTTTCTCAAATCCTTGGATTTACTTATCTGACGATGTCATCATCTTAGGTCTCTTTTTCCTACTAAGGGCATTGGCCACCACATTGGCCTTCCCTGGGTGGTAAAGAATCCCACCATCATAATCCTTGATTAGCTTTAGCTATATCTTCTGTTCTCATGTTAAGTTCTTTATGGGAAAGTGTATCTAATGCTCTTATAATTGAGTAATTCTCGCACTTCTTTCCATACAAGTAGTGCTTCCAAACCTTTAAAGCGAAAACTATCGCTGCCAATTCTAAGTCATGTGTAGGGTATCTAAATTCATATTCCTTTAACTGTCTGGATGCATACGCAATTACCTTTCCGTGTTGTATAAGCACACACCCTAATCCTTAATGCGATGAGTCGCTATGGATCACAAAATCTCCTTTCCCGTCTGGCAGTACCAGCACCGGGCGGTGCCTAGTCTCTCCCTTAATTCCTGAAATCTCTTCTCGCATTTTTCCGTCCATTCAAATTCCTCAGTCCTTCGGGTAAGTTGGGTCAGTGGGGCTGCTATTCTAGCAAAATCTTGCACAATCTCCGATAATACCCGGCTAAGCCTACAAAACTTCTCACCTCAGTCGGGGTGGTCGGTCTGTCCCAATTTGAAACGGCTTCTATCTTAGCAGGGTCAACTAGCACTCCATCACTGCTGACTACATGGCCTAGGAACTGTACTTCTCTCAGCCAAAATTCACACTTGGAAAACTTAGCATATAGTCTTTCCTTTCTCAAAGTCTCTAACAGTACTCTCAAGTGTTCTGCGTGTTCCTCCTCTGTCTTGGAGTAGACTAAAATATCATCAATCAAAACTATGATGCACTTGTCCAAGTGTTGCTTAAAGACTCTATTTATTAGGTCCATGAAGGCTACCGGGGCATTCGTCAGCCCGAACGACATTACTAAGAACTCATAGTGTCTATACCTCGTGCGAAATGCAGTCTTGGGTATATCTTCAGGTTTTATCTTTAACTGGTGATATCCAGTCCTCAGGTCAATCTTGGAGAAGTAAACCGCATCTTTCAACTGGTCAAAAAAATCATCAATCCTTGGTAAAGGGTATCGGTTCTTAATGGTCAACTTGTTTAGTTCTCGGTAGTCTATACACAATCTCAAACTACCATCCTTTTTTTTTTCACAAACAGCACTGGTGCACCCCACAGTGACACACTGGGTCTAATCATTCCCTTATCTAGCAATTCCTGCAACTGGATAGCTAACTCTTTCATTTCTACCAGAGCTAACCTGTACGGGGCCTTTGAAACTGGCGCCGTCCCTGTAGCTAATTCGATAGCGAATTCTATCCCCCTATCAGGTGGTAATCCCGGAAGGTCTTCCGGAAATATGTCTTCAAATTCATTAACTATAGGAATATTTTGTGACTTAGGAACCTCTCGATTTGTATCTATCACATAGGCTAAATAAACTTCACACCCATGCCGCAACAACCTCTTGGTTTCGGCCATTGTTAAAACTTACGGGTCTGTCGTTGTCCCTTGAACACGACCTCCCGCCCTTCGGACGTTTTAATCCAAACTTTCTTTCTTTCACAATCTTTCTGAGCACCATTGCTCGACAACCCATCCATTCCCAGAATAACATCAAATTCCCCTAATTTAAATGGGACCGAGTCTACACGAAACTGTTGACCTTCTATCTCTAGACTACAGTCTAATGTATCTTGTCAACTGGAATTACTTCCCGATTTGCTATCTCTACCTCTAAGACTTCTTTTAATGGTTCCGCTCTAAGTCTTAACTGACTCGCGAAATCCCTCGAAATAAAAGACTTGGCAACTCCTGAATCAAATAAAACATTTGCATTGACAGTGTTTAATAGAAGGGTACCTGCTATCACATTTGTGTCCCTCATGGCATCTTCCACGGCCATGTTGAAAGTTCTAGCAGTTGGGGGCTGGTTAGAGGCGGCTCCACTGATTCTCGAGCCGACAGGGTTTGCCATAGGGTAGTCTCTTTTCACGTGTCCTAATTTTCCACATTGAAAACACTTCTGATTGTTTTGGGGGCAGGAGTTGGAGTAATGCCCTGTCTTGTTGCACGTGAAGCAGATTACCGATTTTAGGGTACATTCTCCCAGATGTTTTCTCCCACACGTCTTGCACTTAGGTAGTGGGGGTCGGGGTTGGTTAAAATGGGACACTCTAGTCTGGATGCCGCCCTGGCTTAGACTCGTATTCTCAGTTTTCCTGAATCCTGAATTCCTAAAGGGTTGGGACCTGGTTCCCCTCAATGGTCTTGCTGGAAAACTCTTGTTCACCGAGCTTCTTCCTTGACTACCAAACTTTCTCTTTTTCCCCCTAGGAGTCATAAGCCTCATCTCGTCCTGATAGGAACGACGGGTCTCTCTCTCTACCGCCAACTGTCTCTTCAGCTCATGAGCTCTAGCCTCTGCCGCTGCCAAATCAGTGGTCAGCCGGCCAATCATCCAATCAGGGATCACAGTAGGTACTCCAGTAGGTGAGGGAGGAGGTGTGTCTGGATCAGTCATAGCCTGGTCCTCCTCATATCCCTCAGGGGCAAGATCGTAATCATCGTCTGATGGTAGCGGGCTCAATGGGGGCACAGGAGGGGTAAGGGCTCTCATAGTCGGCAGAGGGTACATCCTGACGCCTCCTCGACTAGCACTATCCTCAGAAGTCTCATCATCATCCGTAGTAACTACATCGGGTACAATCTGATCCCCCTCAGTGGAATCATCATCATCAGTCGAATATCCCTCAAGAGAGAGAATAGGAGAAGTAGGAAAGTCAAACACAGTCGTGGGGTCCTCTTCCGGATCCTCGTCCGGGTCCTCAGTATCCTCCTCGGGATCCTCCATGGGGTCGTCATCAGCCGCCAGCAGAGCCTCGTCATGCTGGGTCTCAAAGTCATCAGCCTCCTCGGCCGCGAATACCTATACAAGCGAAAACTAGGTTACTATACTGTGTAATCAAAGTTCCCTTGCGGGTTTTAACAGTCAGTGCTACATCCGGTAGCCCAACCATGAACTCGATGGGAGTTCTTCTTATTATCATAGTTGCATTTATTATTCCTAACGCCCTATCGTTTCTGAGATTAATAACTATAGGCTCTGATACTATTTCTGTAACACCCCCAGACCCGGGGTCGGAGATCTGGGTTGTCACGATCCCTTGTTCCATACAACACTTAATACTTGAACTATAAAACAGTCAATCATCACACATGGTGACCCCGCCATTAATATACTCACGCCAGTTATGTCTCAGAAACGAACTTACAATACAGTAGTCATATGATCCACAAATTAAAGTTATTACAACCCAAAATTAACGTACTGCAACCTACTACCAATATGATTTCTATGTGAAATCATAAGGTAGCGCAAAAGTTTGTTCTTGTTCATTAATATACGTAAGTGATACTTATAATTAAACCGGAGCAACCAGAGTTACACTCCGAACCAACTCAGTACTTCTACCTGAGGTGCTGCAACTGCCATCCTATGGGTGGCCTGTATGGCCCTGACGCGCTTCCGAGCGGTATGACGAATCCTGGCCATCTACTCTAGCTGTTGTGTTGTGATATATATATATATATAAAAGAAAGCAAGAGTGAGCACAAAGCCCAGCAATAATACAAAGAAGCATAAGCATATATATGTAAGCTTAGGAAGTTCATCCATATAGGATCAAAGTTTTTAACACTACCAGGGTTTGTCCCCAAAATAGTATACCGTTCGAAATACCGTATGACTTATAATCATACTCAATTACTCTTCGTAAATCATTTAGAAATCCTTGGTATCGATATAGTGAACCAAGACTCAAAACATATCTTTTTAAAATAGATATTAATATTGGAATCAAGGCTTAAAGCCTATCCATTGATTCAAAATACTATACAGTTCAACATACTGAATATCTTAAATACCTTCTCAACATATATACATGCATATCTATTTAGATATCTCCTATTGTTCAAGATACTGTAAAATATCAGTAATGAACACCTTTATGAAGCTGTTATATTGTGATATATAAAGAAGCAAGAATGAGCACTATAGCTCGACAATAATATATAGCAACATAATCATATATGTGAGCTGATATCATAGCTGAAAGCATTTAAAACCTCATTCGTATATAGAATGATATATCGAATACTCTTTTAGTCAGAACATGCAATGTAGTTCAAATACTATATACGGAACATCATTGTTCCATTTCTGTCACATTATCGGTAACTCAGCACCTAGGCTTTCGTTACAATGTGCAGCACAATTCCAAGTGGAAGAAGGGGATATACTGGAATACACGATACACACGGTGATCAGCCGTTATATCGCAACTTAACTTTTCTACTAGTAGAAGGACGACTTCCTATTCGGTTATCACCCTAGCCGCATTTGGACCCTTCATGCTATACGGGCACCTGTTTCATTGCCGAACATGGATTCGTACTATACGGGCACCTGTTTCATTGCCGAGTACGAGTTAATTCCAGCCCCCAGATGAAAATCAATGTCACGGGAAATGGAAGTTAATCCTGTTTTCCCCAAGTACAATTATTTGTCAAAGACTTTGTAACCGTTCAGATGAAATCCATGACTCTGAAACGTAAAGATCGTCCCTCCTTTCCCCAAGTGTAATACTTGTTGATACAACTCCACTAAGTAGTTATATCTAGGTTTGGAAAGGAAGAGTCTCCAATATTTCCCAAGCGATGCTTGTTAATGGATATCGACTTGTTCCATCAATTTACCCCTCGATCGTTGAGGTGGTAACACAACATTTGATTTGCAGCAATTAAATTGCTCCGAGAAAATATCTGTCCCTTGACAGTTTTAAGTTGAGAGTTTAAAAAGAGCAGCAGTCACTTAAATCAGGTTTCCCATATTTTTGGTAGTTGAGCGAGCATTTAAATCCTCTTAAAAGACAGATTTAAATGGAAAACAGTGTTATGGGAACCTCCTTTTTATTTGAAAATACTTAACAATACTTATTAAATAAGTAACCTTAAACGAATATTGGAAAATAATATTCATTAAGTAATCCCCAAACGAATATTCACAATAATATTCTTAAAGTCAATAATCCTCAAATGAATATTCATAAATAATATTCTTTAAGTCTATAATCCTTTAATAATAAGTATTGAATTATTATTCAATATAAAGCACTTAAGTGAATATTCAGAATAATATTCACTTATTTAAATAATATTCAAATAATAAATATTGAATTATTATTCAATATAAAACACTTAAGTGAATATTCAAAATAATATTCACTTAATTAAATAATATTCAAATAATATATATTATAATATTATTTAAATATCTCGCCTTAAATATCCAATTATATAGATATTGGAATATTTAATATACCCTTAAAGTATAACCGTCCCTGGAACCTTCCAGTTCCTGATAGTAGTTTAAAACAAAATAATAATTTGACTCCTGGTCTAAGTTTTTTAAAACCATCGTACAAGTACTCTATACTTAGAGTCTTTAATCCTTAACCTTGGTATATATCTAGTACTTAGCTAGCATATAAACCTTATACCTTATACCGCTTTTTATTAAAAGCGAAAACAGTCATTAAGTCATTTCACAGCATAAAGCAGCATATATAGCGATACCACAACATATATCACAACAACATCATTATATGGTATAGGGTTTGAAAACTTGCACAATATTGTATGCATATAATACATTTGAAAGCATGCATCTATCATATGCATATTAACATCTTCATAGTTTAAAATCCAAACACCTCCATATACGATGTACGGTTTGAAAACATGCATAATATTGTATGCATATATTACATTTGAAAATGTGCATCTATCATATGCATCATCAGAATATGGTACTTTAAAACATAGCATGGAATGAGAAAACTTGCCACAATACTTGCAACAAAGATTTGGTATATAAATTGGGAATACACAAGTATTGAACATAGGAAAATATACATACTCTGAATAATAGAGTAACGTTTAGTAAACTTGCCTTGGTGTCTTGGTGGTGTGGTAGTGGGGGCTTGAGAGTGTGCGCGTCGATCTATAACAAGATATACAATTCACAGTCAGTCCCCTAGAACCATTTAATGTGCTATAGCTTAAGCACTCAAGTTCTATTAGTAAACAATCAAACATCTCACTCTCGGTCTTCTATAGCCTCATGACGTTCCGTAACTCTTAAGTCACAATTTTGGGTGAAAAATATATTCACAAATCCCAAGTACTTTTCCTTTACCATTTCCTTGTTTTAAAACATCCCCTTAAGGGTATTTCACTCGCGCAACCTTTGTTCTCGCATTTTTGTAAAATCACAAACTTATCGTTTTGACACGAAACCTTCTAGGTTCCTTTCTAGACTATACATACTAGTATCCATTTTAATATCTCAATCCAATTCCAATTTAAAGGGCTTGATCCTTATCTCAAAGTTCATACAATGAACTATCTCGTTATGCGAAACCGCTTTTACTAAAACGGACGCTACTCCTAAACCGTAAATCAAAACGATACGATTCTTTCGCTAAAATAATCTAGGAAACAGAGCCTACATGCTCATGGTCAGAAATCTGAAGTTTATGCCCTGTTTTGCAGTCATGGTTTCTGTCTAAACTACCTAAGTAAAATCCGACATGGTAACGGCGCTTATGCGTACTTCCCGTGTTTTTTAAACACTCATCCAAACTACAATCAATCATCAACCAACCACCAATCAAACTCAAGTATATACTACCATTTATCTGTCCAAATAAGGTCACCCTCTATTTCACAAGTTCATCCACAAATCATCCATTAAACATGCTTAAAATCATGCATACATGCTTTATTCTAACATAGCTTCAAATCAAACACTTCTAACTACTAGATCAAAACATAATCTTAGAAAGTAAGAAGTTTTATACCTTCCTTGGATCTTAATAAAGGCTATATATGGGTGATATATCCTTCCTTGCTCCTTAACTATGTTAATCAAACCTAAAATCATCAAAACAAATCAAGATTCTATGAGGTTACTATTCACATCACTATTCATCATCAACTTTGAATCCATTTTTGATCAAGTTATGATCCATGGATGAGGCTAAGATTAGAGATCTACCTTGGGTATAGGATGAGGGTGATTTAGAGCTCAAGATCAAGAATTATGGTTGAGTGGAAGTAGGAGCAAAATGTTTAAGGACTTGATGAAGAAGAAATAGCCGAATGGTGCTTCATGGAAATGGATGCATCTTTTGTTTTGTTTTCTTTGATTTTTCTTTTCCTTTTGTTTGTCTAATAAACCTTTAACACTTTGTCATCTGATTTGTGTGGCTAAGACAAGGTTTTGTCATCAATGACAAGGCCAAAATGAACTTGTGGTGGTGGTGAAAGTGGTGACAAGGTGGTGATTCATCACCTTGTCATCACTTTGTCATGCTTATGTCATCCCCTTGCATCATGCTTATGTCATCCTTTGCATCCTCAATTCTTTTATATATTGCACTTGATGATCTCATATAATACTCCTCCTTTGATTAGGGTTTAATCCATAATTTATTAGGCTTTTGTTTCGCGATAGTTTCCAGTGGTTCTAAAGATGTTTCTCTGTACCAAAGCTAGGGTACTTCCTTTATCCTTCCATTTCCTTTGTTTAATGTATAATCTTAGGTTTCTCACCTTTGGTTTAAGATGGATTTCTCATTCCACATATCTTCTTAAAACGATCAAATCAATACGTCTTTGATTGTCCAGTGAATAGTGATTTAAAACTCGGATGGGAATCTTCTGATTCTGATCGCGTTTATAATCTTTTATTCTTCCTATACATCGATAATATAACCTCGAAACATTCATTCCATATCATCCTCATAGTGTAGTCTGAAAAATTTTCCATCAGCAATTTACTATTCATCACATTTACTATTCATCAAAAAAAAAAAAATTAACTAAGTCCAAAATTTAGGGTTATTACAACAAGTCTGAGATCCAGTGCTACAAGTGTAAAGAGATGGGTCACTATGCTCCAGAGTGCAAGAAAGGAAACTCTGAAAAAGCACTCATCACTAAAGGGAGAGACTGGGCAGACACTTCAGATTCAGATGAGGGAGTCAACTATGCTCTCATGGCAACTGTTGAAGATGAATCTGAATCATCTGAAAACAAGGTACCCCTAACAACTTATGCTTATGATACTGATAATATATCTGAATTGAGAATTTATCTTAAAAGAATACATGTTAGTTACAGAGATCAGACTTTAGAAAATGAAAGAATTAAATCTGAGAATCTAAAGCTTAGAGAGAGAAATAAATATTCGTGAATTTTATTATTTGATTAAATGATATATTTAATCTAAAATATTTATTTTGGAATATTGGAATATTATTATATGATATTTAGTGTGTGATTATGTGCTAAATGGTGAGTCAGAAGCCCCTTTCGAAAATTTCGTCATTTGGAATTTTCTTCAAATTTGAGCTGTTTTGATAATTCAAGGGCCCCGTTGAAATTTCGTACATTCATTTTTAATTCTTCGTCTTTCGTATTCGAATCGTTATCGAAAGGGTTATGGGATTCTATTTAACCCTACCTATTTGATTCTGCAAATAAATTTCAATTTTTGATCCGAAAAAGGAAAAAATCGTTCCGAACCCTAATTGCTTAAGGGGACGGATTTGTCGTTCTATATCAATATTGAAGTTGTTATAGCCCTAGTATTCTTGAGCATTAGTTATATAATGATATATATCAATTTGGATAATCATCAACCTTTTTAACCCCTTATTTTTCGTAAAACGTGTTTTTGACCTAATTAGGGTTTTTAAACGATCTAACGAATCAATATCGATCCAAAAATGTTATTTGGGGTATTATTTTTCCAGAAATATAAAAAGACAAATCAGACTTCATAACTCATAGCAAATCTGCAGCAATTATTCATAAAATCCGAAATTCCCAAAAAATTATTTTTGTGTTCTTGATCTTCAATCAATTCGTTCTAAGGGTTATGGAAGTCCAAATTTGAAGTTCTTATACTCAAATCAAAGCTCCAAAAATCTAGTTTCAGAATCTTCCAACCTCATCATCATCTGGTAAGTATTCGATTTTATATTGATTTTACAAGTTTCGAATTATAATTAGGGTTCTTGATTCGATTTGGGGATTTTCATTCTGTTGATTCTCCGTTCAATTGGTTGCTTCTAACATGTTCCTAGGTGTAACAGCCCCAAATCTGAGGTCAGGGATTTAGAGTAGTCACGATCCATTTACTCCTTGCCTTATCTGTATTACTCACACCGTGCATAATTCACCTGCTCATGACCCCACAATATATGTCTCACACACACACACAGGTTAGAGTCTCAGAAACGACACAATACAACAACTGCGGAATAAATAATCTTTATTACAATACCCAAATGTCTTTGAATCTGTCACTGATACAATTTCTAAGTAAGGTTACATTACCAACTTAGCCTTCTGATGCTCACAATCCTCTCATACCATTCATATCTATACATAAGTTGAATACCAAAAGCTGTAGCCTGATTCGATTGGTTCGTACTATTCTTGGGATCACTGCTAGAAACTGTTTGTGGAAACGCCTTGCGGGGTATGTGCCGTCCCATTGGCATCCTGCTTCGCTGCTATATAATATATATAAAACAATAGCAAGAGTGAGCGATAGCTCAGCAAGGTAATGAAAGTATGGCCTAATTCTGCCTTTAACTCAACCCAGAATAAAGCGGGTATAAGACAATAATTTGTCAAAATATCTCGATACTGAAATTATTTCCTTATCGGAAGATATTCCAAAAATAGTACCTTTATTGTAATTCAAATATCATTTCATAATATTTCTGCAACTCTTTTGCTATATTATGAACAAAGTTCTTGTATACAAGATGAGGTTTAAAAATAAACCAAATATAACCTTTCCAAAAATTATCTGCTATATAAGCAGAATATCAACATATAACTTAAAAGATGAAGTTATAAGGAAAATTCAATATAAGCAACTCCCTTACCATAACTCATGTTATGTAGGGTATCCACAGAGTCATATGATATGCTTTAAGCGGATAAGAAACTAGTATAATATAAACGATGAAGTTACGAGGAAAATTAATATAATATTTCCGTAACCCAAACTCCACTTATGCATATATATCTTTAATCAGGTTTTATCAGAGTCATAACTCAAAAGTAAAAGATGGAGTTGCACAAATTTATTGTCACTTCATTTCCAAACACTTTTCAACCCCCTGCCAACATGGTTGGTTCTTTACCCCAATACATGTTGCAGGAAATATCCAAATTGGATGATGAACTAATACTGGAGTTGCTACCGCGTCCGCTGTGCCTAACCTTACTATGATCAGTAGCAGGTCGCACCGCTCAAATAGTTTTCTACATGTAGATGGAAGTATCACGACGGCCTGACATTGTCTACCGCCTTACTATGACCTCCCGGCCCATTTGGGGCAATATAAAAGATGGATGGGCCCACGCAACTTGACCACTTACACCACTCCTAGTTCAGATGAAATCCATGACTCTGAAACGTAAAGATCGTCCTCCTTTCCCCAAGTGTAACACTTGTTGATACGACTCCACTAAGTAGTTATATCTAGGTTGGAAAGGAAGATTCTCCAATATTTCCCAGGCTATGCTTGTTAATGGATATCGACTTGTTCCATGAATTTACCCCTCGATCATTGAGGTGGTAACACAACATTAGACTGGCAGCAATTAAATTGCTCCAAGAAAATATCTGTCCCTTGACAGTTTTTGAATTGAGAGTGTAAAAAGAGTAGTAGTCACTTAAATCAGGTTTCCCGTATTTTTGATAGTTGAGCGAGCATTTGAATCTTCTTAAAAGACGGATTTAAATGGAAAACATTGTTTTGGGAACCTCTTTTGATTTTAAAAATAATCAATGACATTGATTAAGTAAGTAAAGCTTAGATGAATATTCGGAATAATATTCCTTAAGTAAATACTGATTAAATGAATATTCGAAAATAATATTCATTAAGTAAATATAGATTAAATGAATATTCAAAGGTAATATTCATTAAATAAATAACTCTTAAATGAATATTCTAAAATAATATTCATTAAATAAATAAACCTCAAATGAATATTAGGAAATAATATTCATTAAATAAATAAGCCTCAAATGAATATTCAAAAGCAATATTCATTAAATAAATAATTAATCCTCGAATGAATATTCAAAACTAATATTCATTAAATAAATAAATAATCCTCGAATGAATATTCAAAACTAATATTCATTAAATAAATAAATAATCCTCGAATGAATATTCAAAACTAATATTCATTAAATAAATAAATAATCCTCGAATGAATATTCGTCATTAATATTCATTAAATAATCCCCAGATGAATATTCACAATAATATTCTTAAAGTCAATAGTCCTCAAATGAATATACATAAATAATGTTCATTAAATACATAATTAACCCTCGAACAAGTAAGCCTCAAATGAATATACATAAATAATATTTATTAATTAATAAATCTCAAATAACAGTCACCCGATGTCTTTATCGGAAAAATAATCTTTAGCATATACAGAAATACAATCACTTCTGATCCTTAATGAAAATCACACGCCCTTATCCTAGGGCATATATAAGAATACTGGCTTATAACTGATATCCCATATTTAACATATAAGCCAATTACCAAATCATTTTCAAATAATAACCTTCGAATGAGGTAATATTCAAATAACATTCCTCAAATCATTTCCAGGTAACTAATACTTTCTAGAAATATAATTAATGTTTAATAATAATATTCCTCAAGATGAATAGTACTCTGCCGCTGGAATCCCTCCGGGTCTCCACGACTATCTATATAACACAAATATCGACTCCCGGTCTAGAGTCGAAACAATAAACATGCTCTTATCTATAGAGCTACGAGGTATACCGGTTCATAAGTACATTATCTCACAGCTCGTATCATATCCAAAAGTCAAATCTTATTGAACACGATATATAACATGTATCGCAAAACTGTATAACTCCTCACATGGCAACAACAGTAATATATAATCAATACTTCAAAGTATAGAATTAGGAAACTTGCCACAATACTCACAACTAAGATTTGATATATATAACTTGGGAATACACAAGTATTGAATATTTGAAAATATACCTACTCTGAACAATAGATTAAGGTTTAGTAAACTTGCCTGATGCTCGAGAAGTGATAGGGGTTCGCGACGATGCCGGATAATCTAGACAAAGTCAAAGAAAACGTACGATTAATCCCCTGGATAATCCACTTGCTCAATGCTTAAACACGTAAGCGAAACACAACCAAGGCATTACTAGCTCGTTATAGGCTCATACTAAGTCCATGTTAATCGACAATTTCTTAAGTCGTAGGTTTAGTCCGAAATCGATCCTCGAATACAAGTTATACCTAATCATTTACAACATTGGTTTCTAAGTCATGTTCTTAGTGGTTTTCACTTGCGCGACCTCGACTAAAACATTTTTATAAAATCGAAACATAATCTTTTTAATACGAATCTTTTTCGTGAGCCTTCCTAACTGTCTCTAGTAGTATTCCTCAAAATTTCACATTTTAATACGGCGCCGAAGTGGTCCAAATATAGCCTCAAAGTTGCTGGACAGAGATGAGTCATTCTTCCGAACGGCGTTTACTAAAACTCACTTTTCTCCTAAACCGTAAATCGTATAGACATGATCTTTATACCAAAACAAACCTTAAAACAAGACCTACATGTTCATGGTCAGTTCTGTTCAAAAATATTACCAGACCAGTTCGTAATGCTTGCTCAAAACAGCCCTAAATCAAATGGGTATTACGACGGCTATAATCGTAACGTTTTCCATTTTCAAAACACACCCAAATCAATACCAATCAATTCCAAACTCACCATCCACCTTATACACCCTCCACTCAGTCAAATCCTCCAGGAATAATCACAACAAAATTCATAACCCATCCTCCAAACTCAACCAACAATTTATCTAATTACTTAATCATGCTTTTAACTCTACATAAACATCAAAACCATTTCGAAACTCATACAAACAAAAAGGGCAGAGGTTTTATACCTTCTCCAAGCTTGCTTGCTGCTATATACCTTATGTAACCTTAGATCCTTGCTTAATACAACCTTTGGAAGCTACAAACTCAATATCCAAAAACAAAACAAAACACAAGTTACTATTCATCATCTTCTCCGACTGTTAATCACTGAAATCGAAGGGGTAAATCACAGGGTTGAGGTGATTGCTTACCATGGTTACGTTGGGCTTCTCGAGAGCTTCGATTTGAGTGGTAGAACGCCAAAAACGGACCACGGAATCTCGAGTTACGATCGTTTCTTTCTCTCCCATTTTTCTCCTCTTTTCTCCTCCCGAATTTTCTTCTTTCTTTTCTTTTCTTTTTGTCTTGATAATAATGATAAGGATGCTGATTTTTGTGTTTAAAAAGTGGTGAGTCATCACCTTTTGGTGAGTCACCGGGACACGTGTCGTGCATGCACGCGTTTGGTTAAAGTAGCTTTACTAGTTCGTTTCTTTTCACATGGATGATCCAAATGTTGCATTTCTCGAATTAATCTTGTTACATGTTACTTCCATGTCTTTATTTAATCCTGTCATAATTTCAATCCTTAATCCATGATTCGTTCTCTTAATCGCTTAATCTCGTTATAAAGTATCAGCGGTTTCTAGTATCTTCGTTTCACTGTCTCAGTGGTTTTCGTTCTAAATTCTCAAATCAAATATAATAAAATTCCAAAATATTAAATCCTCAAATCCTTAATTTAATATCTCATTTCTTGAATATAATAATATATAATTCACTGCCCGGTCAAATACTTCACCAAAATTAAATTTGGAATTTCTGAATTCCGATCGTCTTTGCATTCACTTATTTACTCCGTAGATTACTAATATGACTTCGGAATATCCACACTACGTCTCGTACATAGGTGGCATGAAAAACTTTGTTAATTCTCAAAATCACTATTCATCCACCAAATTCACTATTCACTGATGCACTTAATCATAATAAGAAAAGTTTTAATTCTACCAAAAATTCAGGTTATTACAGTCTCCCCTCCTTAAAAGGATTCCGTCCCGGAATCTGCTTAGGAATAACTGGGGGTACTTCTCTCCCATTGCACTTCCTAACTCCCAAGTGGATTCTCCCACTTCTTGATTTTCCACAAACCTCTCACTATCTTGGCAACCTCGTCTTTTAGCACTTGTTCATTTCTATCCGTGATTTCCACAGGTTGTTCTTTGTAAGTCAGACCAGGTTGTATATCTACCTGCTCGTATTCTAACATATGACGGGCATCTATAGTATACTGACGTAGCATCGACACATGAACCCCGTTGTGACCATTCTACAAGTTTGGGGGGGTAAGGCTGGCTCGTAGGCCACCTTCCTGACGCGTTTTAAAATCTCAGATGGCCCAGTGAATCTCGGGCTCAACTTCCCTTTCTTTCCAAATCTCATTAATTCTTCCCACGAGGATATCTTTTAGCATCACGAATTTCTAACCTCATATTCTCGATCTTGTTTACACAGAAAATACACCAATCATAAACTTGCTTGTCATCCATCCACATGCCATTTAGCTCATCAATAGCAGTACTATCTCTATACTCGCGGGCTTAGTCCACATACTTTCTCTGTCTGTCTTGGCTGTTACTAGCCGCCTGTTGGTGAAATCTTCTGTCTTTCTAGTTTGTCGGACTAACTTGGGTTTTGTGTAAAATCTCATCCTTTAATTCCCGATCATTTGGAATCCATCTCAGTCTCATTTTAATTAAGGGTATCGGCCACCACATTGGCCTTTCCCGGATGGTAGTGTATCTCACAGTCATAATCCTAGGTCAATTTTAGCCATTTCTCCATCTCATGTTATCTACTATCACGGGTAACCCAAAGCCAATTCATTACATTCCATAAAATTTGTGGGTGCATTAATCACCCCAAAACAACCTCGCTGAAAACTCGAAGTGCCTATTCCTAATACGAATCGCAATCTTGGGTATATTCTCGGATTTAACTTCCAACCGGTGATATCCAGTTCTTAAATAAATTTGGAAATACACAGCGTTCTTTCGCTGATCTAACAATCATTTACAAGGGTACCTATGCTCCACGTCGAACTCATACAACTCTCGAGGTTCGATGCATAATCTTGTGCTAATATCCTTCTCTCTCACAACAACATCGGGCTCTCCACAGTGGTACAATGGGTCTTATCATATTCTTGCCCAACCATTCTTGTAACTGAGTCACTAACTCTTTCATTCCCACTATACTCGGAATACTCGGTATTCATTCTCATGTCATCCAAATCGATATCTGGTAGCTCCTTAAAACCACTACGCCATAGATGACCTATTGCAACTTTTGGGCATGGGTGTTACCACTAAGGATGTTACCATAGGTATGACATTTTTGAGCTATCGCAACCTTGTGATTGTGGTGTTACCAAATCCTCAAAAGTATGTTACTATAGCTATAAAGGTGTTAACAGTGGGTAACACCATGTGATGTGTTACCATAGGGTATTCATAAACAAAATTTTTATGTTATTTAAAATTAATGATTTAATAATTATTTGAATTTAGAAAATAATTAATTTTGACAAAATTGTTGAAATTATCATTTTAAAACGTAATATTCCATCAAATAATTAAATTATTGATTTTTCATAAATATTACCTTTTGTTTATAAATTTCAAATAAAAAGGTTTTTAAATAAAATAATATCAAAAAATTAATAAATTTAACCTAAATTCATTAAAAAAATTAATAAATTATGTATAAGGAAAACTAAGTTATGTATAAATTGTGAATTATTACAAAATTATGAAAATAATAAATTTAACATTATATTTTAATTTCAAGAAATTAAAATAAATTGATAATATTTACAAAAAAAGTGGGTCCCACTAATGTTTTTTTAATTTTTACTTAAAAATAATTAATTTTTAATTTTTAATTTAAAAAAATTAATAATAAAAGTGGGCCCCACTAATATTTTTTAAATTTTAACTAAAAAAATAATAATTATTTAAATTGTAATTAAATAATAATAATAATAATAAAAGTAGGCCCTACTAATATTTTTTAAATTTTAAATTAAAAAAAATTAATTTTAAATAAATTCGACGATCCAACCGGAATATTTTTTTAAAATTTAAAATTTAAAATTTTGTTTATACAAAATTTAAAATTTTGTTTATACAAAATTTAAAATTTTGTTTATATATAAATATACAATTTTTTTTTATTCATTATCTTTAATTTAATAGATTATTGTTTACCCACTCTTTTATTTAATATACTAATTTTAAAAAGTAAATTAAAAAATAAAAAAAATGACTTAAGGTGAAATTTTGGATGGCGGCATTTTTCCCCCCAATCCCAAAATTTTGATGAAAATTAGTTTCACTTTAGTCTCTCCCTCACTCTCATTCTCTTTTCTCTCTCAACTCGCTCAACTCTCTCTCCGTCTCTCTCTCAACTGGAACCGCTATCTCTCCTCTCTCTCAACTATCTCTCTTTTCTCTTTTATCCTCTCATATTATATTTTCTCTATGTGTCTAATTTGTTCTTCACTTTGCAGGGTAAATAATTAATTGGTATTTGCTTCGCATTTCTCGATTGGGGCTTTTTGTTAAGGGTTTCAATTAGGGCTTGGACTAGGGCTTTTGTGGTCTGTCAAGCTCAGACCACTCCTGGTATGTTTGATTTGATGGTTTTTATGGGTTTTTTTATTTGGGTTTTCAAGATTTTTTTATTTTTTTGATTGGTTTTTGCTTGTAGAATACACCCCTGATGCTCAATTTTACAAAGTTGAGGCTATTCTCAGGTTCAAGATTCTGTTATTTTACAGTTTTTTTTTTGTTTTTTAAGTTATGTCGTTAAGTTCTAGGGTAATTGTAGTGTTTTTAAGCTGATGAATGTTTGAATTCACTTTTTTGAATACAGGCCCTGGAGAATTCCTCAGGTTTCTTCGGTAAGAACAACAAGTTCCCAGCATTTTTTTGTTTATGTTTTTGTTGTGAATTTTATTTTGTGTCTGTTTTGGGGCATCAAGTCTTGGGAACAATAAATTCATGTAGTTGAGCTATGTCTCTGACAGTATAAAATTTTCAGATTGCTCCTCGTAGAGGTAGACCCTCACTTGAAGCTTTGGCTTGTGTTGGAAACATAGCAAAAGCAATGGGGCCTGCTATGGAACCCCATGCGCAGAGTCTTTTGGATTCTATGTTTGCAGCTGGTTTATCCTTTACACTAGTAGAAGCCCTTGAGCAGATAACTATAAGGTATCTTGGAGGATTAAAAAGAAATTTATTGAGTGATCTGCTATCAATTCGGGTGAGGTCATGACTTGTTAATGTGGCTTTATTTTTCAGCATCCCCTCGTTATTGCCTACTATCCAAAATCGATTGCTTGAATGCATTTCAGCAGTTCTTTCACAATCATATCATGCTCAGGCTAAGCCATCTATCACGTCAACTAGAGCAAATGTGGCTAGGAAAGTTTTTTTCCTCTCATTCTTTTCTAAAGTTTTAGATTTCAGGGTCATGATCTGCTCGAGTTTGTAAGAGATTCTGTTGTCGTATATTTGGAAGATGAGGATGCGAAGACTAGGAAAGATGCTGCTCTTTGTTGCTGCAAATCAGTATCAAATTCTTTCTCTGGCATGTTGCCTTCACAGTACACCCCTGGCAGGTCAAGTCGAGCTAGAGGAAAGAGAAGACGTCTTATAGAAGAGGTTTGTGTTGAAAATTCTCAAGGTGTATATTCCAGTTTTAAATCTAAATTTTTGGTTTAATTATAATTTTTGTTTGAGCTCTCTAATTCGTTCTGGGAAGCTATTGACCAGTGCAATCTCTTCTGAGAATTCTGCAACCGTAATGCAATCTGATTTTTTCAATTAGGTTTGCATTATACTTTTTTCAACCTTAATTAATTAAATTTTTTGATCTCAGCTTTTCGAGTTTTTAACTAGCTATGTTTATGTTTATGTTTATGTGGTATTTATAGGCCTTATAGTTATAAAGTCAGGATGATTGGAAGGGTTGGAAAAATTGAAGATAGTGTGCGCTATAATGATGGAAAAGCCCCTGGAATGGAGAGCAGTGCCTAACTGGAACAAAATACCGTTGGTAGGGGTTTCTTTAAAAAATTAGCAGAAATTTCACTTGAAAATGTTTTCACTAAATTTTGAAAATAGTTGAAACTTATAGTATACATGTATTATCTTTCTATAATACCACTAGATGGCAGTACTACGAATGGAACATTTAGGATATACATGTTAATTAGGTCATCAGTGTTTTAACAGGTTTTATTGGAAGATTATGACCTATCACATTATCAAATTTTGTTAAGTGTCCAGTTATGTTTTGACAATTGCAGATGAAAGCAACTGATTCAAATCAAGTATCTGAAGCATATAACATATAACATATATCATACAGATATACGTATGCAGAATCAGTCCATTGAATCCTGATGCAGCTCACTGAATGTATCCAGTTGTGGACTGGTCTTGCTGAAAGTGTTATTTGCAGCTCACTGAATGTGGAACTAAAAATGACAAAGTTCCGGAAACTGACCTGCCAGACATTGAAATGGAAGAAGTTGAAGCAGGTTTATCTTCGTTTATTTGATTTAATACTTGTATACATTAGTATTAATTCATATGCATGTCAATATAGGAAGACATGACCCGAAGTGTCTCAAAACTTGTACTTCAGCTCCAGCTCCAACCGATTCATACGTGCAAAAGCTGACAAAAAAGATAAGGCAGGAAGTTGCTGTCGAAGTGGAAGCAAAGGTAAACCAGAAGGTCTGCGATGAAGTGGATGGCAAGATCAATCGAAAGGTCCAGGACAACTTGACATTGGCCCTAAAAAAATTAGCTGAAGCAAACCCCACTCTGAATGTTGATATTGGTGAAATCTGTGCGACGATTTCCAGTGACACAGTAGGTGATGGTACTCCTATGACCAATGGACCTAGCTCTTAGACTTCTATTGCTTTGTCTATTTTAGTTATGTATAAAACTGCTGGTGGATTTGATGTATTGCTGGTGGATTTGAATTGTTGGTTTGGATTTTGATGTAGTTGCTTTTGGATTAGAATTGTTGTTGGTTTGTTTTATGGGAATTAAATATTCTGTTGGTGCATTTTTATTTGGTTACATTTATGGTGTTACAATAGGTAAAATGTGTGTTGCAATAGGCTATTATATTTATCACTGTATGTGTTGCATTAGATAATATTAGGTGTTACAGTAGGTAATATTAGGTGTTACAATAGACCTTGAACAGTGAGCAGGTGGGCCCCACTGCAGGCACAAAAAGTGGGCCCCGCATGTGGCCCCTACCCAGAAGTGGGCCCCACATGTGGGCCCCACGTGGGGGTCCCACGTGGGGATCCCACGTGTGGGCCCCACGTGTGGGCCCCACTGTTGTGCAAATTTGTATCATCTATTGTAACACACAAACTATGTTACTATAGAATGTTTAAGATGTTACTATAGAGGTTTTTTGCAACCACATTTGCTATGTTACCATAGGCTGTGGTTTTATGTTACCTTAGATACCTGTAGTTACTGCTGAGAACGTAACACAGCTTTGGTGTTACTATAGCCCAATTTTGGCCTATGGTAACTTTAAAACGGGTCTATGGTAACACAGTTTGGGGGTTGCTATAAGCAATCTATGGCGTAGTGAACCTTGTACAATCTCCCAAAACCATTGTAGTTCCCTTAATACTTGGTATCTCTTTTCTTGGCGGCAACCATAAGAGCTAATTAAGCCTCGCATTTCTGGCGTAATAGTTTCTTAGTTTAAACTATATTCAAGAATCTCTGAATCTGTCTCCATCCTTTATTTATTACTCTCTCTCTCTTACAATCAGTCTGGACTCCATTGGGTGTCAACCAACCCATCCTTATAATAATATCAACTTCTCCCAAGTCACAATACCAGCTCCCTCTGACTCCATCGCCAGTACTTATCTTGCTAACCCAGAGGTAGTGTCCATTCGTAAACAACTCCTCCAAAATCTTAATTCCATTATAGGGCATCTATCTAACACCGTTGTCACTGGAGTACACGACACATCGCTATTCCTTTCACACATGTCGATTGACACGCTTTCCATTATCATAACATCCTTGGGAGAATAACCCAATTTCGTTGATACGTCACTAACATTCTATTCGTCTTAGGGATTCGCTCCTGTCATAGGCGATTTCGTTGCGAATCTAATTCCTATCAGCGAATTTTGACTTATTTGACCTGGTTCGCCTCCCCTTAGAATTCAATGAGGATAACAAAAATCATGGGGCCTTGAAAAGACAGCTCCCATATCAAGGAAAACGTCACACACTGGTGATCATAAGGTTATGAGTTTTAAGGTAACCTTATTGGAGGTAAGAGAATTTACCAAGAGATCAACATGATCATAAGAACTCAACGTTGTGTGCCTCGATTGAGACATTACTAAAGGTAATTAGCCTTCTTGTATTTCACAACTTACAAGTGATGGCGTCCCATCCGACTTCTATCACATAGACAGATAGTCCTTGTAGCCCCTATAAGTATAGGGTTGTTCGTCTCAGTGGAAGTTGAAAAATACGAAAGCAATTCGAGATCAATTTAATGATTATCGTCTTTCGACAATATTTCTCAAAGGAACACCTCGGATTAAAATTGAACAGATTCCAAAGGTGCGGTTTCTAAAGAAAATACAAGGAAAAGAATAACCAAAAAGATATTGGTACTTTAACAAACAAGTGGTGAGGTATCACCATAGGGTCATTCATTATTCGAAGAAAAGTGAAAGCTTAAATAACATCATTTGACAGGGCTTCGAAAACCTGAAAGCAGGCATTGTGACAGCCTCTGGCACAAGTGAAACTGAATATGGTTTAGCACAAGTGTTATAAAATAACTTCGAAGAGGGAATATACCCTTTATCAGAATTCTTTCTTGGAAAGAGGTCAAGATAGATCATAGATTGGGGAAATATCCCACATAATTTGCAAATGGGGAGGGTACTACCAAGGTCTCTACGGATGCCTTTTTATGTCGGCTCCTCTGATGGATAATCGTTCAATTCCAAAGCTTTTCTTTTCCACGCACCCTAAGGTGTTCGATACTTACGTCATTGCCGACTTATAATAGTCGCTAAGAATTCAACCATCAACATTTGCAATCGTAGGGAGTTCTATTCGACTAGACGCAACATCTCAAGTAAGCGTTCTGTTCTATAAGAAGACTTCGATACCGTTGTTGCCCATAGCAATGACAATTCCACATGTCGACTGGGCAGTACTACGGAAGCTCGTTAGAAACTACAAGCTTAAACCCGGTCTCTATTTCAATCATCATTATATCCAATATTCCTTTTTCCCATATCAATCCCGTGTGCTACATAAGCTTAACACTTTTGGCACAATAGCCTTTTCATTTAAGTCAATCCCGGAACTTCTCAGTCTGTCTTGGTCCTTAAATATATTTCGCATTTACCGTCCAATCTCAACTTCATCATTTTATCTCCACAATCAATTATAGCAATCAGGGTCTGTCCACCAACCCATATAACGGCTATCTTACCCAATCCACAGGGTTCGCTCTAGTTTCCACTCTCTTTGGTGACATCCTCTGGTAATCAGAAAGACAAGGTTTGCCAAAATTTGCTGAATTTCTTTCCAAAATCAGGGAAACTCGATCAATCTATTTACCTACTAGTAATGCTCGAATATGATTTCCGACCTTTAGGTTCTATCCTCATAATTCCTTCCTGGTTTCCTGAGGGTGGTAAATCTTGTTCTCGATTCTGCCTTAGCGTGCTTGTCTTATAATAACATTTGCATGGTACATATACCCAAAATTCTCCTTGAGATAATAAAATCCCTCAATGATGTAATAGACACTATTTCCAATGGAATCGCTGGTCGTGGGGGATTGAAACCTCATAGCCAAAGAAATACCTTTCACTATTCTAGGCAACTAAGTACCCTTAATCGTTCGTGAAAATCTGAACATCTTGGTTCTTACGTATGCTGCCTCCTTATGGGCAACTATAACTGACTACGAGTAACAGGTTTCGTTCGAGTCGAATCAATCCACTGATACTGGCTATACTGCATCTACCTCTTCTGCTTTGGAGATTCCACTCCATCTTCTTTGTCATATCTCTTGATAAATCATGAACGATCCTTAGACTCTCGTCTCGTCACTTATTTATCCTCTGAAGGTTCGTCCGGTCTTTATTATACGACCTCAAGTAACATACTACATCTTTATCAATCAACACGTTCTCTACAAGATTCTTTCCTTGACCCACTATGGGGTCTTCCTCTAGATCCTCCTATGGATCTTCCTTTATCGGGTCTCCGTCCATTTCAAGGAACGCATCATCAATTGCCTACTCGAAGGCCTCAGGGTCTGGTATCTCAGAATCCCATCACTCTATAACTCATACGAATCGAGGTGACTAACCATGAAGTCCTAAGTACGGTTTCCCAGAAGAAGTCCCATTTCGGGCTTCATCTTAAACAGTCAGGGTCATGTCCTCTAACCCGACTACGAACTCAATTCGGGCTCTAGATGTTCTTATCATTCTTAAGGGTATTGTAAGACTCGATCTCCTATCGTTTCTGAGGACTGTAACCTAACGCTCTGATACCATTTCTGTAACAGCCCCAAATCCGGGGTCAGGGATTTAGAGTAGTCACGATCCATTTACTCCTTGCCTTATCTGTATTACTCACACCGTGCATAATTCACCTGCTCATGACCCCACAATATATGTCTCACACACACACACAGGTTAGAGTCTCAGAAACGACACAATACAACAACTGCGGAATAAATAATCTTTATTACAATACCCAAATGTCTTTGAATCTGTCACTGATACAATTTCTAAGTAAGGTTACATTACCAACTTAGCCTTCTGATGCTCACAATCCTCTCATACCATTCATATCTATACATAAGTTGAATACCAAAAGCTGTAGCCTGATTCGATTGGTTCGTACTATTCTTGGGATCACTGCTAGAAACTGTTTGTGGAAACGCCTTGCGGGGTATGTGCCGTCCCATTGGCATCCTGCTTCGCTGCTATATAATATATATAAAACAATAGCAAGAGTGAGCGATAGCTCAGCAAGGTAATGAAAGTATGGCCTAATTCTGCCTTTAACTCAACCCAGAATAAAGCGGGTATAAGACAATAATTTGTCAAAATATCTCGATACTGAAATTATTTCCTTATCGGAAGATATTCCAAAAATAGTACCTTTATTGTAATTCAAATATCATTTCATAATATTTATGCAACTCTTTTGCTATATTATGAACAAAGTTCTTGTATACAAGATGAGGTTTCAAAATAAACCAAATATAACCTTTCCAAAAATTATCTGCTATATAAGCAGAATATCAACATATAACTTAAAAGATGAAGTTATAAGGAAAATTCAATATAAGCAACTCCCTTACCATAACTCATGTTATGTAGGGTATCCACAGAGTCATATGATATGCTTTAAGCGGATAAGAAACTAGTATAATATAAACGATGAAGTTACGAGGAAAATTAATATAATATTTCCGTAACCCAAACTCCACTTATGCATATATATCTTTAATCAGGTTTTATCAGAGTCATAACTCAAAAGTAAAAGATGGAGTTGCACAAATTTATTGTCACTTCATTTCCAAACACTTTTCAACCCCCTGCCAACATGGTTGGTTCTTCACCCCAATACATGTTGCAGGAAATATCCAAATTGGATGATGAACTAATACTGGAGTTGCTACCGCGTCCGCTGTGCCTAACCTTACTATGATCAGTAGCAGGTCGCACCGCTCAAATAGTTTTCTACATGTAGATGGAAGTATCACGACGGCCTGACATTGTCTACCGCCTTACTATGACCTCCCGGCCCATTTGGGGCAATATAAAAGATGGATGGGCCCACGCAACTTGACCACTTACACCACTCCTAGTTCAGATGAAATCCATGACTCTGAAACGTAAAGATCGTCCTCCTTTCCCCAAGTGTAACACTTGTTGATACGACTCCACTAAGTAGTTATATCTAGGTTGGAAAGGAAGATTCTCCAATATTTCCCAAGCTATGCTTGTTAATGGATATCGACTTGTTCCATGAATTTACCCCTCGATCATTGAGGTGGTAACACAACATTAGACTGGCAGCAATTAAATTGCTCCAAGAAAATATCTGTCCCTTGACAGTTTTTGAATTGAGAGTTTAAAAAGAGTAGTAGTCACTTAAATCAGGTTTCCCGTATTTTTGATAGTTGAGCGAGCATTTGAATCTTCTTAAAAGACGGATTTAAATGGAAAACATTGTTTTGGGAACCTCTTTTGATTTTAAAAATAATCAATGACATTGATTAAGTAAGTAAAGCTTAGATGAATATTCGGAATAATATTCCTTAAGTAAATACTGATTAAATGAATATTCGAAAATAATATTCATTAAGTAAATATAGATTAAATGAATATTCAAAGGTAATATTCATTAAATAAATAACTCTTAAATGAATATTCTAAAATAATATTCATTAAATAAATAAACCTCAAATGAATATTAGGAAATAATATTCATTAAATAAATAAGCCTCAAATGAATATTCAAAAGCAATATTCATTAAATAAATAATTAATCCTCGAATGAATATTCAAAACTAATATTCATTAAATAAATAAATAATCCTCGAATGAATATTCAAAACTAATATTCATTAAATAAATAAATAATCCTCGAATGAATATTCAAAACTAATATTCATTAAATAAATAAATAATCCTCGAATGAATATTCGTCATTAATATTCATTAAATAATCCCCAGATGAATATTCACAATAATATTCTTAAAGTCAATAGTCCTCAAATGAATATACATAAATAATGTTCATTAAATACATAATTAACCCTCGAACAAGTAAGCCTCAAATGAATATACATAAATAATATTCATTAATTAATAAATCTCAAATAACAGTCACCCGATGTCTTTATCGGAAAAATAATCTTTAGCATATACAGAAATACAATCACTTCTGATCCTTAATGAAAATCACACGCCCTTATCCTAGGGCATATATAAGAATACTGGCTTATAACTGATATCCTATATTTAACATATAAGCCAATTACCAAATCATTTTCAAATAATAACCTTCGAATGAGGTAATATTCAAATAACATTCCTCAAATCATTTCCAGGTAACTAATACTTTCTAGAAATATAATTAATGTTTAATAATAATATTCCTCAAGATGAATAGTACTCTGCCGCTGGAATCCCTCCGGGTCTCCACGACTATCTATATAACACAAATATCGACTCCCGGTCTAGAGTCGAAACAATAAACATGCTCTTATCTATAGAGCTACGAGGTATACCGGTTCATAAGTACATTATCTCACAGCTCGTATCATATCCAAAAGTCAAATCTTATTGAACACGATATATAACATGTATCGCAAAACTGTATAACTCCTCACATGGCAACAACAGTAATATATAATCAATACTTCAAAGTATAGAATTAGGAAACTTGCCACAATACTCACAACTAAGATTTGATATATATAACTTGGGAATACACAAGTATTGAATATTTGAAAATATACCTACTCTGAACAATAGAGTAAGGTTTAGTAAACTTGCCTGATGCTCGAGAAGTGATAGGGGTTCGCGACGATGCCGGATAATCTAGACAAAGTCAAAGAAAACGTACGATTAATCCCCTGGATAATCCACTTGCTCAATGCTTAAACACGTAAGCGAAACACAACCAAGGCATTACTAGCTCGTTATAGGCTCATACTAAGTCCATGTTAATCGACAATTTCTTAAGTCGTAGGTTTAGTCCGAAATCGATCCTCGAATACAAGTTATACCTAATCATTTACAACATTGGTTTCTAAGTCATGTTCTTAGTGGTTTTCACTTGCGCGACCTCGACTAAAACATTTTTATAAAATCGAAACATAATCTTTTTAATACGAATCTTTTTCGTGAGCCTTCCTAACTGTCTCTAGTAGTATTCCGCAAAATTTCACATTTTAATACGGCTCCGAAGTGGTCCAAATATAGCCTCAAAGTTGCTGGACAGAGATGAGTCATTCTTCCGAACGGCGTTTACTAAAACTCACTTTTCTCCTAAACCGTAAATCGTATAGACATGATCTTTATACCAAAACAAACCTTAAAACAAGACCTACATGTTCATGGTCAGTTCTGTTCAAAAATATTACCAGACCAGTTCGTAATGCTTGCTCAAAACAGCCCTAAATCAAATGGGTATTACGACGGCTATAATCGTAACGTTTTCCATTTTCAAAACACACCCAAATCAATACCAATCAATTCCAAACTCACCATCCACCTTATACACCCTCCACTCAGTCAAATCCTCCAGGAATAATCACAACAAAATTCATAATCCATCCTCCAAACTCAACCAACAATTTATCTAATTACTTAATCATGCTTTTAACTCTACATAAACATCAAAACCATTTCGAAACTCATACAAACAAAAAGGGCAGAGGTTTTATACCTTCTCCAAGCTTGCTTGCTGCTATATACCTTATGTAACCTTAGATCCTTGCTTAATACAACCTTTGGAAGCTACAAACTCAATATCCAAAAACAAAACAAAACACAAGTTACTATTCATCATCTTCTCCGACTGTTAATCACTGAAATCGAAGGGGTAAATCACAGGGTTGAGGTGATTGCTTACCATGGTTACGTCGGTCTTCTCGAGAGCTTCGATTTGAGTGGTAGAACGCCAAAAACGGACCACGGAATCTCGAGTTACGATCGTTTCTTTCTCTCCCATTTTTCTCCTCTTTTCTCCTCCCGAATTTTCTTCTTTCTTTTCTTTTCTTTTTGTCTTGATAATAATGATAAGGATGCTGATTTTTGTGTTTAAAAAGTGGTGAGTCATCACCTTTTGGTGAGTCACCGGGACACGTGTCGTGCATGCACGTGTTTGGTTAAAGTAGCTTTACTAGTTCGTTTCTTTTCACATGGATGATCCAAATGTTGCATTTCTCGAATTAATCTTGTTACATGTTACTTCCATGTCTTTATTTAATCCTGTCATAATTTCAATCCTTAATCCATGATTCGTTCTCTTAATCGCTTAATCTCGTTATAAAGTATCAGCGGTTTCTAGTATCTTCGTTTCACTGTCTCAGTGGTTTTCGTTCTAAATTCTCAAATCAAATATACTAAAATTCCAAAATATTAAATCCTCAAATCCTTAATTTAATATCTCATTTCTTGAATATAATAATATATAATTCACTGCCCGGTCAAATACTTCACCAAAATTAAATTTGGAATTTCTGAATTCCGATCATCTTTGCATTCACTTATTTACTCCGTAGATTACTAATATGACTTCGGAATATCCACACTACGTCTCGTACATAGGTGGCATGGAAAACTTTGTTAATTCTCAAAATCACTATTCATCCACCAAATTCACTATTCACTGATGCACTTAATCATAATAAGAAAAGTTTTAATTCTACCAAAAATTCAGGTTATTACACTAGGGTTCTAATTAGCAAGAATCCATAGTTTAATTTCATGTTTGAGTCGAATTTTTACGGGTTTTGATTTCGGGTTTTGACCCGATTTCTTCTTTCAATTCGTACGTTCTTGATATTGATCTGACATTGTTTTTGATAAAGGGCTTTTATTGTGTGAGTTATAAGCTTCATTTTGGTATATTAATCTTTGAGTTTCATGTACGGAATAGGTAGATCGGGTTTCCGGCCGAGGTCGTCGCCGGAGAATTCTTTGAACGGATTCTGGGCACGATTCCGGCTAGAGACAGATGTTTTGATGTGTGGGTTTTGTTTGGCTTCAAAAGGCGAACAAAAGCCCTCTGGTTTGATTTATGTTTGGATGGAATCGAGGAATTCCGGTGGCCGGAGACCGGCCGGATTCTGGAAAACCCAGAATCCGGTGGGTTGTTCTTGGCGACCCGGAATTGTTCTTCCCGACCCGTTTACCCGATTTTCGACCCGGTTTCAATCTTCAAAACCCTAATTCATTTTCAGAAAACTGTTTTTGAATTTTATTTTTAAATTTAATTCGAAAATAGTTTAAAAACTTTAAAAATTCATATTTTTATTTTAAAAATTCATATTTTTATTTTAAAAATATATTTTATTATCAGAAAAATTCTGATAAATTATATTTATTATTTTAAATCCGAAAATTGATTAAACTTAAATATTTTAATTATTTTTAATTAATAATTAATTTATTAATTAATTGGTTAATTCTTTTAATCAATTAATTCTTAAAAATTAATTATTAATTGGATTTAATTAATTAAAAATTCAGTTTAATTATTTTCAAGCCTATTTATTTATTTAAAAATAGTTTGAGTATTTAAAGAGTGTCAATTAATTTTATTAATTGATTTATTTGCATTTAAATGTTTATATTGGATTTAAAAATCCGATTTTTGATTTAAAAATTAATCGTGACTTATCTAAAATTCAAATAAGTTTCGTATGATGTTTTAAAAATGTTTATAAGTGCTATATGGTTCATATTAATTGTGTGTTGTGTTTTATAGTCTGTATATGCCCGTACTAGGGCAAATATCTGAGTTTTAAATATCGTAAATTATACCGGACGTCCGATACGTAACCGGTTACTTGTTTAAATGTGATTATTGGTTGAATAAGTGTCGAGAGTAGAACGAGAATAGTTAGACTTATTGTGATGAGTTGTTTAATTATAGAATCGAGTTCCCGGAGCAAGGGAAAGGGAAAAGTAGAGTGAGCAGAGTCGATCCGACAGCAGCTTAGACCAGGCAAGTATCTGTGCCTTTACTTGTGATAAAAATGTATTATTGTCTTGATTACTTGAATACCGTTATCCCCAGAACAATTCAAATTATCAATCCTTTAACCGCATTTGGACAACTGATTCCATTTCCTTAGAGATTCTTGATTCTTTGATTTGATCTGCATCGGAAACCCTTATTTCCAATTCACTTGATTATTGTTTACCACCTATTGTTATTGTTTATCATCCTTTGATTATCATTGACAACCATTGATTATTTGACTTCCATCTTGACTATTGATTACGGTCATTGATTATCGACTACCATTATTGATTCCCTTATTGAATGAGTACACCGTACCATTGAAATTACTCCATGATTATTTCTCGATCTTCATTTGATACTGAACAGTTGAAGCTCTTTTGCAATTACTATACATTCAGTTTATCTTATTGAGCATGTTATTGTTTATACCCTATTATAGATTTGGCATATGTTTTTAAAAATGGACCAGTAATTGGTCGGACCATATTCATGGTCAGAATAACTTAAGGCCCAAATTGGCCTAGGATCCAGTAGAGGACTATGACATGAGCTAGTCCGGGGTTGATGCGTGGCTGGCCAGCAGCACAACCTTTGATTTGAATAAAATGTATAAGCCAAATTCTAATTCTTTTCTTCCATTGTTATTGATACAAAGCATGTGTTAGCTAAATATTGTTGATTCTGATATCATAAATTCATATCCTTACAACTGTGATAGAAATGATTCATTGATGTTTGCTGAGTAATTTTGGCTCACTCTTGCTTGTTGTTTTCTAAACCTATTCCAGTGAAGCGAGAGTATGAGTCGACATAGCGTGACCGATAGTTCACCAGCATCCAGGAGAGCCCCTCGAGTCATTGTCATTGGCAGGGTAGTTGTTTTGCTTTTCTAGATTAGATGTCTAGATTTGAACTTTGGTTGTGATGTAATAACTCTGATAAAACTGGTATTGTATTAATAAAAGATTGTAGTAGCTTGTGTTCATTGCCATAATCTGGATGCGGTCTTGGTCAAGGGGTATTTGTGTCTTTATATATATTATGCATGTGTTAAATAGTATTCCGTTGGTCGGATGACTCCTCAAATCTGTACCCCGGGTTTGGAGGGCGTCACAGTTTGGTATCAGAGCAACAGGTTATGGCATTTGAAACAAGTTAGGACTTAGGGTCCAGGATAACATAGAGAGTTAGGAGTTCACGTAAGGATATTAGGAGGTCAACTAGGGATATTATGCGTAGTGATTAAATGTGGTTATAATTGCAGCCCCCTAGTTCTAGTTCGGACTCAGACCCTTCCGAGGATACGATGTCAGAGATACCTACACCCGTTGAGAGAGCAGGACCGTCTCGGCCAGTGCGATATCAGCCTAGGCATCAGGACCCAGTGGTCAGGAGAGATCAGATACCTTGTCCTATTCCACTCCGACAAGTAGCCCCAGCACCAGTGTCTCAGGCATCAGTTTGTGGGCCTTTGTATCAGCTAGGTGAGCCACCAGTTCCACACCATGTGTATCAGAGGGTGAGTAGAGAGAAGGAGTACCTTTATGGACAGGTTATGGAGATGGGTAGAGTTCGTTCGATCGAAGCAGCCGCTGTCCGAGAGAGAGACAGACTTAGAGATCAGATGAGAGACATTCAAATGAGGTTTAGGGTTACGAGGACCTTGGTTGAGACTCGATTGCACGGATTAGCTTCTAGTCGAGAGGGAGAGACAGTAGCAGGGATGAGACAGATTTTGGATTATGCGATGAGTGAGATTGCAGAGATTTCAGGACCCCCGTTATGGCCGGAGGGAGCAGGTGATCCGTGAGCAGGTATTAGTAGCAGACAGATGTGACGTGGATGTATGGTTTCTAGATAGTTAGTATATAGATGCATATTGTAGAATCAGCAGTGCACCGGGCTTATAGGAACGCCTCGGGTTGTTGTTGCATTTTTGTTGTATTGCTGGTCGGCAGTTGTGGTTCAGCCATGATATATTTTCTTTTGAAGCGTTCTACGCTTGTACTAACTCTATCTATATATATATGATAAACCTCTTTTATAGAACTGTATTTATTCCCCTGTCATTCATTTCCAGCATCATAACTGTTATTCTACTTGTTGCAACGAGTGTATCCATACACCGTTGAGAAGATCTGTAAACCTTCGAGATATCAATTGTGATCCTTCCTTCTTTTATATGGACTGTTTGATTAAGCCAATTATTGTTTATTCATCAGCGATATGGCTCCTAGACGACAAACCCGTTCAACTGATACCTCTGACCAAGAGGCACTAGTACAGAATGGGCCTATAGCGTCGGTGAAAAAGAGCTATAGCGTCGGTTAAAAGGCGTAGTATATGTAGGGGACGCTATAGGTATATGCCTATAGCGTCGGTCAAAACAGCGTCGCTAAAACCTCTTTGGCGTCGATTAAACAACCAACGCATAATGTACAATAACCGACGCTATTGGTACTGACATTAGCGTCGGTTGTCTGGAATGCCGACGCTATTGGTACTGACATTAGCGTCGGTTGTCTGGAATGCCGACGCTATTGGTACTGACATTAGCGTCGGTTGTCTGGAATGCCGACGCTATTGGTACTAACATTAGCGTCGGTTATCTGAAATGCCGACGCTATTGGTACTAACATTAGCGTCGGTTATCTGGAATGCCGACGCTATTGGTCTTTGTTATTTGCGTCGCCCATTTGATAACCGACGCCTAAAGTAATGTTTTTAAAAAAAAATTGATTTACTGTTCCCACTAATTTATCTAATTATTTCTGGGTTTTTTTACCAATAATACTATTCAAAATTTCATGCATAATATAAAGAAATGCACAATCTACTATCTATAAGAACACTGAAAGACAAACAATCAAACAAAAACTGATATAAAAAAAACTCAACTTACTTCAAAATAAACTAAAATAAATAATAGCAACTTCACATACAATAGATAAAAAATCTAAAGAACTACTGATTACAATTAAACATAAAAAAATATTTTTAAATTTATAATCCCCACGAGAAACGGATCGTACAAGTGTATCCCTTTTGAATCCATTTAGCAGCCAGTTCTTCATACTTGGAGAAGTCTGAGCACGGACTTTGTGAACTCATTGACAAAGGTTGTTCTGAAGTTGTCTGCTCCTGTTGGTTGTCTCCTCCAATTGGCTGGAACACATTAATGGAAATTTTACCTTTGGTAAAACAACATATAATAATTGAACATATTATCCAAGTAATATAAACTTTACCTCGATCTGAACAAGCTCAATCATTCCAGAACATCGCCCAGCTACGTTATTGTACATGCATATTCCCTAATTTTATAGCAACTCTAGTAACTCACTTGATGATTACGTATCCGTACTCTATTTTCTAGACATGCATTTAATGAGATATGCAAACCTCGGTGCTAAGAATCCACTGCATCTAATGTGTATGAGTCACACACAACACATGTAGATGGCTTGTACATTAATTAAAAAAATTATCCCAGTAGCTTCGCGCAATAGGGAAGTGGCAAAGAGTGTCTTACTAGATCAAGATCCCTGCCATAAGCACCACATATGGGTAAAGCTGGTAACAAAAAAATCAGATTTATATAAATATATGAGCAATAAAACAAACATGTTCTATATAGGATAAACATACCATTGCTAAAGCCATAAGCATGCTTCCTTTTCTTGCCTGGACAACTTTGCGTAACACCGTGTAAGAGACACATGAATCTCAAGAACAAACAGTTTCATAAGTTCAGACAAATACACATTATTGCCAACAAAAATTATGTTATTATTCATTATTGACGTCTAATCTCATTATATCTGTAGTAATATTCTTTCTGAATAATGTATGACGGAGTTACTTACTTGAATGTTACTGTTGGAATAACAGCAAAAGCAATCATCAGATACAGTACAGCTCCATATGTAGGAACCTCTGAGGTACGAGAAGACATATGAACAAGAAGCATATAAAACATTAACAATCAAACCTGATGGCAAGGATCATTGATGAAAATTAAATTAATAGCAATAGTAATTCACAAGTACTAATCAGCTGGCAAATCTGTTGAAGTATGGTTATGTTTTGTACTCAACAAGTAAAAGAAGAGAGTTACTGTATTATATTGTACATTACAGATTAATAAGGAAAAATCTGATGCCTTACCACTAATAATTTGGACCCAAATCAAGGAGCAGAGATTTTCCGAACTGTTACTGTAACACTAGATAAACATGAAAATGATAGCAGTTGTGTGCAAAAGATCCCTAAGTTTTCGAGTTAGTAATGTTACGTCCACACAAAAAGGTCCACACAAAAAGAGCCAGATATAACAAAATCACCACGTTCAAAGCCAACACTTTGGAAAATTACATATTTACAAGGACAGAAACGAAGAGCAACAGAATGATACACATGTTTAATATGAGCCATATTTAACATTGAAATCTGATGATTTTAAAGGGAGTTCTCATGCACTTATATTACAATTATTCTCACCAGCAAAGCAACAGCATGATACACGAGTTTAAATAAGTGAAAAATATTTTTTTTAAGTGGATGACGGATGTGAGCTGTATCTTGCAATTAGTGTGAGACAGTAGAATTTGAAAAATAAAATGCATATCATTTTTTATAAATTTTCTACTTTAAACTTATTTAACAAGAATAGATATAGAATACTGATTCATATTGTTATTATAATAATCTATACTATTGGAAATAGCACAACATAACAAATTGAATTACAGAAGTATTAAAGTTTGAAAATTGAATTAAAACACAAGCACTATATTTGGAATTTGAAATAGATTCACTATTCTTTATATCAGGTCCAACACAAGCACTATATTTGGATTTCAAAATTCATGTGCAGGCATATTACCTTTCAGGTATTTACTAGTCTCTGTTTATTGGTCGTGTTCAGTTGTAATTTGGCAACTTAGATCAGTTGTAATTTGACAACGTAGATCAGCGCTGCCAGCTTTGTCGACATGAGTGTTATGCTGCTCATTGACAAGAAAACTATCCAACTATCTAGTCTGGTAAGATGTTATACCAGCAAAACTAAGTTCCAGCTATCACTTAACATTAAAATACTTGATGCCTCTACTCACATCAAATTCAATTAATTACTCAGAAGACTTGGTTAAGTTTGTAGTACCTTCAATTTAAAATCCAAATGAAGTCGAGAAATTTATATAAAGCTGCAAACAAGCCAATAAATTGAAATAGCAGAGAACCCATAGATCCGCAGAAAACCAGATAAACAGCCTAGTGACTAGATAAAGAGGTCATTCAGAAGCTCAACAACAAGACTAGATTGAATTAAAAATGAAATATAATATCAGAACCAGCTTAAGAGCTTACCTTCAGTACCTTCAGTACCTTCAAAACTATCAGAGAAGCCGAACCCCACAGATTATACAAGTTAACCGCTCCTATATTTGAAACAGCTCCAAAATTGAACAACCAAATTAATTTAAAGCCAAAATTGATTGAAGACAACAAAATCCAAAATTAACCCCAAATGAAACCCTAGAATTGAACCTCTAAAATTGAAAATCCATACCGTTCATTGCCGATAACTGATTCATAAATGTGAGAGAGAAGAACAACGAATCAAATACTCGTTGTGTTTTGTCGGCCAGAGATTGCGAGTGAGAAGGTCAGTGCGAGTGAGAAGGTCAGACACAGAGACTTAGCGATTGGGGAGGAGGAATAATATGGAGAGTTTAGGTGATAGATGGAGATGATTACTGTGTTAAAATGATATCTTTATAGTAGAAATTTAAAATATCTTTATGTTATAAAAAGAACTATATATATTAACATTATATAATATTTAAAAATTTCAAATAAATAAAATTGTATTTTATTATAATAAAATGTAAATAATGAATTGTGATCAGAAATGTATTTTATGATAAATAATGAATGAAGATATTAAGTAGGAATCAAAATGTCTAATGAAATTAAATATTTTTCTACAAAATATTATTTTGTAAATTATTTTTTAATTATTAAATTAAAAAAACAAAATTAAGCAACCTTTTTTAAAAGTAACTAAAAATTAGTCAAATAGTTCAAAGTGATTTTACAATTGAATTAAATTTATCCAAAATGATTCTTTACAATATATTCATATTTAATATTCTATATTAGGATCATATTCTATAATTTTTGAAAAAATTTAAATTTATTTATGAGATTGTGTAGTGCCTTCACATTCTCTATATAAGAGAATCCTACATGCTTTAGTGGCCATTTTATCCTAAATAATGACTCAAGATATTAATATTTAAGATTGTAGTTAAAAATTACAAAGCTATTACGAAAAAGTACTCCTTCAAAAATTATATTACTGTTTGGTAAATTTTTTACTTGTACATGTGTTTTGATGTAAAATATAAAAAAATAATGATTTTGATGAAGTTGAATAATAAAAATAGTTACTTCTCGCAAAATCAGATAAATAATTGTTTTTAAAAGACTAGGGTCTACTTTCTCTAAAAACAATTTTGTTGGCCAAAAAATAGTTACTTCTCGCAAAATCAGAAAAATATGAATTAATTTATCATTTTTTTATAAAACAAAAAACATAATCTATAGCGTCGGTTTCACCGGACCGACACCAAAAATGCACTCTACAGCGTCGGTTCTCCAAAGGCCGACACTAAAAATTCACTCTATAGCGTCGGTTCCATTACAGCGACACTAAAAAGTGCACTTAATGCGTCAGTGTTACAACGAACGACGCTCAAAGTCCTCTATTGCGTCGGCATTCATAGAACCGACGCATAAAAGTGTTATAAGCGTCGGTTAATGTGGACAACCGACGCCTTAGATTAAGGAAAACTGACAATAGGCGTCGGTTATGCTAGCAACCGACGCATAAAAAATGTAAAGGCGTCGCTTGCCTCCAGAACCGACGCTAAAAGTGCGACGCTATAGGTCCATTTTGTACTAGTGAGGGTCAACAAAATACACCTCCCACGGGCCGCATGGACCCGATGGTAATCCAGTTGTTAAATACTCTTACTCAACAGACTGCCGCATTAGCACAGCAGCAACGAACATTTCAGCAACAGCTCTTAGAACAGCAGCAACAGCATCAGCAACATCAGAATCAGCAGCATCAACAACAGCACCAGCAAGCGGCACCGGCGATTACGTTCAAATCTTTCCAGGCAGCAAAACCTCCAGAATTTAAAGGATCAGCAGACCCTGTAGAGGCTAAGGCATGGTTGAAAGAGATGGAAAAGGCTTTTGCCTTGATAGAGGTGACAGAAGATAAGAAGACGGAGTATGCAAGCTATTTTATGAAGAATGAGGCCAGTTATTGGTGGGAAACGAGTAGGGCTATGGAGCCCGAGGGATTAATTACGTGGGCAAGATTTACAGAGTTGTTTTTGGAAAGGTATTTTCCGGACTATATGAGAGATCAGATGGAATTAAAATTTTTGGAATTAAAGCAGGGAAGCATGACAGTGCCCCAATATGAAACAAGGTTTACGGAGTTGTCAAGGTTTGTTCCAACCTATGTGGATACGGAAAAGAAGAAGGCCAAGAGGTTCCAGCAGGGACTGAGGTCTTGGATTCGTAGTAAGTTAACTGTATTGGAGTTGGACACCTATGCAGCGGTGGTCCAAAAGGCAATGATTGCAGAAACAGAGAGTGATTCTTACATGAAAGAGAGGGAGAACAAGAAAAGGAAAGCAGGGATACCCGATAAGGGACAGCAGCAGGGAAGTTTTCAAGGGCAAGCAAATAAGAAACTGGGATTTCAGCACGAAAGGAATACGAGTTTTAGGAAACCAGATACCGGAAGCGTAGGACAAGATAATCATCTACTAACCGGCAGTCAGCAGGGACTTTCTAGACCCCCACTACCAGAATGCAAGACATGCGTGAAGCGACATCCAGGGATATGCCATCGATTGAATGTCACATGCTTTAAATGCAATCAGAAGGGACATTATTCCCGGGATTGCAAGATGGGCATTGTGTGTCATCGGTGTAAGAAACCAGGTCACATGATTAAGGACTACAAAGCACCAGCAACCGTGAACAATATGATTCGGGTAATTGAAGCACTCCCAGTTGTTAACGTCCAGCCATTAGCCAGGACCTACAATATGTCAATGGGAGAAACAGTGAGAGATTCCGACGTGGTGGCAGGTACACTTCTAGTAAATTCTATTCCTGCACAAGTGTTAATAGATTCGGGAGCGACGAAGTCTTTTATTTCTGAAACGTTTGCTCGTAGATTGAATTGCGTAATGAAACCTTTAAGTGGAATGTTGACTATAGAGATAGCTAATCAGGATCGTATCGCGGTCAGTTCATATTATCCTCGTTGTGAGATAGAGATTTTGGGAAATCGTTTTTATGTTGACTTGTTACCTTTTAAGTTAGGTGAATTTGATGTGATATTAGGGATGGATTGGTTGACTGAGTATGATGCAAGTATTGATTGTAAGAATAAGAGGGTTACTTTGATTACCCTAGAACAGAAAGAAATAATATTTAGAGGAGAGAAACAAAGAAAGAGGTTCCTGACAATGATTCAGGCTAAGAGGTTATTAAGGTAAGGTTGTGAGGCGTATTTAGCTTATGTGATAGATATAGATAAGGAAGTTTCTAAGTTAGAAGATATTCCAGTCGTAAATGAGTTTCCAGATGTTTTTCCGGAAGAATTACCAGGTTTACCTT
This sequence comes from Heracleum sosnowskyi, assembly GCA_030848705.1. Classification (NCBI taxonomy): domain Eukaryota; kingdom Viridiplantae; phylum Streptophyta; class Magnoliopsida; order Apiales; family Apiaceae; genus Heracleum; species Heracleum sosnowskyi. The sequence goes on from CM061243.1 coordinate 67,329,391, forward strand.
CAGATAGAGAGATTGAATTTGCGATAGACTTAGTACCAGGCGCGGAGCCAGTATCTAAGGCCCCTTACAGAATGGCACCAGTGGAGATGAAGGAATTGGCTGATCAACTGCAAGATTTGCTAGAAAAAGGAATTATTAGACCCAGCGTTTCACCGTGGGGAGCACCGGTACTATTTGTCAAAAAAAAGGATGGAAGCATGAGATTGTGTATAGACTATCGGGAGTTGAACAAGCTGACCATTAAGAACAAGTATCCGTTACCTCGAATAGATGATCTGTTTGACCAGCTGAAAGGAGCGGTACATTTTTCAATCACCAATTGAAGATTAGACCAGACGACATACCGAAGACAGCCTTTCGAACAAGGTATGGGCACTATGAATTCTTAGTAATGGCGTTTGGACTAACGAATGCACCCGCAGCTTTTATGGACCTAATGAACAGGATTTTCAAGAGATATTTGGACAAGTTTGTAGTGGTATTCATCGACGACATCTTGATATACTCAAGGACAGAAGAAGAGCATGCAGACCAGTTGCGAATTGTGTTAGAAACGTTGAGACAAGAAAGACTATACGCGAAGTTTTCCAAGTGTGAATTCTGGTTGAAAGAAGTTCATTTCTTAGGACACGTGGTGAGCAGCGAAGGCATCAAAGTGGACCCAGCAAAGATAGAGGCAGTGAAAGATTGGGAGAGACCAAGGACACCGACTGAAGTCAGAAGTTTCTTGGGATTAGCCGGATACTACCGGAGATTTGTGCAAGATTTTGCGAAGATAGCTACTCCAATGACCAAGCTGACAAGGAAAAGCGAGCGATTCATATGGAACGATAAATGCGAAGAAGGCTTCCAAGAGTTAAAGAAAAGACTAACTACGGCACCGGTATTGATGCTACCAGACGATCAAGGTCATTTCGTAATCTATAGTGATGCGTCGTACAAAGGATTGGGATGCGTACTTATGCAACATGACAAGGTGATTGCTTATGCGTCAAGACAGTTGAGACCCCACGAACAGAAGTACCCTACATATGATTTGGAGTTAGCAGCTATTGTGTTTGCTTTGAAGATATGGAGACACTACTTGTATGGAGAGAGATGTGAAATTTACACCGATCACAAAAGTTTGAAGTATATCTTTACTCAGAAAGAGCTGAACATGAGGCAACAAAGATGGTTAGAACTAATCAAGGACTACGACGTTTCTATCAACTATCATCCCGGCAAGGCAAATGTGGTAGCAGATGCATTGAGCAGGAAAGAGAGATTAAATACACTGACGATGACCCAAGAGTTATACAAGGAATTTGAGAAGTTAGAAATCGAAGTAATTAATCCGAAGGACGCGACGGAAATGATTTATACCATGACGTTTCAACCTGAATTTTTGGAGAAGATACGAAAGTGCCAAGAGCAAGTTATGAATGATGATGTGAGTAAAATGACAGGTGAGGAAATATGTAGCCAACCGGACGACAAAGGGATCTTGAGATTTGCTTCTCGGATATGGATACCTAACGTAACGGAACTGAAAGGTGAGATTTTGCACGAAGCACATAACTCGAAGTATTCAATTCATCCAGGGAGTACGAAGATGTATCGAGATCTTAAGACGAACTTTTGGTGGCCAAATATGAAGAAAGAGATTGCGGAATGGGTAAGTAAATGATTTACGTGTCAAAGAGTTAAGGCAGAACACCAGAGACCAAGTGGATTACTTCAACCATTGGAAATTCCCGAATGGAAGTGGGAACACATTGCGATGGACTTTGTAGTAGGATTGCCTAGAACAAAAGCTAACCATGATGCCATCTGGGTTATCGTGGATCGATTGACGAAATCTGCGCATTTCCTTCCGATTAACGAGAGATTCTCGCTAGATAAGTTAGTTCATATTTATATAAAAGAAATCGTAGTACGACATGGAGTTCCAGTATCGATAGTGTCTGATAGAGACCCTCGATTCAATTCAAGATTTTGGAGGAGTTTTCAAGAGTGTTTGGGCACCGAGTTGAGAATGAGTACGGCTTATCATCCGTAGACGGACGGTCAAAGCGAAAGGACAATTCAGACTATTGAAGATATGCTTAGGACATGTGCACTTGACTTTGAAGGCAGTTGGGACGATCATCTACCCTTGGTGGAATTTTCATATAATAATAGTTTTCACGCGAGCATCGGAATGCCACCTTACGAAGCTTTGTATGGACGAAAGTGTCGATCTCCAGTATATTGAGAAGAAGTTGGTGAACGGAAAATGATAGGACCAGAACTAGTGCAACGAACAAAGGAAGTGGTTCAATTGATTCAGAGAAGATTGATAACAGCTCAAAACCGACTGAAAAAGTATGCGGATCTAGCCAGAAAGGATGTGGGATTCGAAGAAGGAGAGCAGGTGTTACTAAAGGTTTCACCATGGAAAGGATTAGTTAGGTTTGGAAAGAAAGGGAAGTTGAGTCCGAGATATGTTGGGCCGTTTGCGATTTTGAAGAAGGTGGGCGAGGTAGCTTACGAGTTGGCATTGCCACCGCATATGCAGCACGTTCATAATGTATTTCATGTATCTATGCTTAAGAGGTATCGACCAGATTCGAATCATGTAGTAGAGTATGAACCCATAGAGGTCCAGGCAGATTTATCATATGTAGAACGACCGATTCAGATATTGGATCGTAAGGAGAAAGTACTAAGGAATAAGACAGTAGCGTTAGTGAGAGTTTTGTGGAGGAATCCTAAAGTAGAAGAGTCTACCTGGGAGTTAGAGAGTGAAATGTTAGAGAAGTATCCCCAGTTGTTTTCCTTGATCTGATTCTGAGGACAGAATCCTATTAAGGGGGGAAGGATGTAATATCCGTGAATTTTATTATTTGATTAAATGATATATTTAATCTAAAATATTTATTTTGGAATATTGGAATATTATTATATGATATTTAGTGTGTGATTATGTGCTAAATGGTGAGTCAGAAGCCCCTTTCGAAAATTTCGTCATTTGGAATTTTCTTCAAATTTGAGCCGTTTTGATAATTCAAGGGCCCCGTTGAAATTTCGTACATTCATTTTTAATGCTTCGTCTTTCGTATTCGAATCATTATCGAAAGGGTTATGGGATTCTATTTAACCCTACCTATTTGATTATGCAAATAAATTTCAATTTTTGATCCGAAAAAGGAAAAAATCGTTCTGAACCCTAATTGCTTAAGGGGACGGATTTGTCGTTCTATATCAATATTGAAGTTGTTATAGCCCTAGTATTCTTGAGCATTAGTTATATAATGATATATATCAATTTGGATAATCATCAACCTTTTTAACCCCTTATTTTTCGTAAAACGTGTTTTTGACCTAATTAGGGTTTTTAAACGATCTAACGAATCAATATCGATCCAAAAATGTTATTTGGGGTATTATTTTTCCAGAAATATAAAAAGACAAATCAGACTTCATAACTCATAGCAAATCTGCAGCAATTATTCATAAAATCCGAAATTCCCAAAAAATTATTTTTGTGTTCTTGATCTTCAATCAATTCGTTCTAAGGGTTATGGAAGTCCAAATTTGAAGTTCTTATACTCAAATCAAAGCTCCAAAAATCTAGTTTCAGAATCTTCCAACCTCATCATCATCTGGTAAGTATTCGATTTTATATTGATTTTACAAGTTTCGAATTATAATTAGGGTTCTTGATTCGATTTGGGGATTTTCATTCTGTTGATTCTCCGTTCAATTGGTTGCTTCTAACATGTTCCTAGGGTTCTAATTAGCAAGAATCCATAGTTTAATTTCATGTTTGAGTCGAATTTTTACGGGTTTTGATTTCGGGTTTTGACCCGATTTCTTCTTTCAATTCGTACGTTCTTGATATTGATCTGACATTGTTTTTGATAAAGGGCTTTTATTGTGTGAGTTATAAGCTTCATTTTGGTATATTAATCTTTGAGTTTCATGTACGGAATAGGTAGATCGGGTTTCCGGCCGAGGTCGTCGCCGGAGAATTCTTTGAACGGATTCTGGGCACGATTCCGGCTAGAGACAGATGTTTTGATGTGTGGGTTTTGTTTGGCTTCAAAAGGCGAACAAAAGCCCTCTGGTTTGATTTATGTTTGGACGGAATCGAAGAATTCCGGCGGCCAGAGACCGGCCGGATTCTGGAAAACCCAGAATCCGGTGGGTTGTTCTTGGCGACCCGGAATTGTTCTTCCCGACCCGTTTACCCGATTTTCGACCCGGTTTCAATCTTCAAAACCCTAATTCATTTTCAGAAAACTGTTTTTGAATTTTATTTTTAAATTTAATTCGAAAATAGTTTAAAAACTTTAAAAATTCATATTTTTATTTTAAAAATTCATATTTTTATTTTAAAAATATATTTTATTATCAGAAAAATTCTGATAAATTATATTTATTATTTTAAATCCGAAAATTGATTAAACTTAATTATTTTAATTATTTTTAATTAATAATTAATTTATTAATTAATTGGTTAATTCTTTTAATCAATTAATTCTTAAAAATTAATTATTAATTGGATTTAATTAATTAAAAATTCAGTTTAATTATTTTCAAGCCTATTTATTTATTTAAAAATAGTTTGAGTATTTAAAGAGTGTCAATTAATTTTATTAATTGATTTATTTGCATTTAAATGTTTATATTGGATTTAAAAATCCGATTTTTGATTTAAAAATTAATCGTGACTTATCTAAAATTCAAATAAGTTTCGTATGATGTTTTAAAAATGTTTATAAGTGCTATATGGTTTATATTAATTGTGTGTTGTGTTTTATAGTCTGTATATGCCCGTACTAGGGCAAATATCTGAGTTTTAAATATCGTAAATTATACCGGACGTCCGATACGTAACCGGTTACTTGTTTAAATGTGATTATTGGTTGAATAAGTGTCGAGAGTAGAACGAGAATAGTTAGACTTATTGTGATGAGTTGTTTAATTATAGAATCGAGTTCCCGGAGCAAGGGAAAGGGAAAAGTAGAGTGAGCAGAGTCGATCCGACAGCAGCTTAGACCAGGCAAGTATCTGTGCCTTTACTTGTGATAAAAATGTATTATTGTCTTGATTACTTGAATACCGTTATCCCCAGAACAATTCAAATTATCAATCCTTTAACCGCATTTGGACAACTGATTCCATTTCCTTAGAGATTCTTGATTCTTTGATTTGATCTGCATCGGAAACCCTTATTTCCAATTCACTTGATTATTGTTTACCACCTATTGTTATTGTTTATCATCCTTTGATTATCATTGACAACCATTGATTATTTGACTTCCATCTTGACTATTGATTACGGTCATTGATTATCGACTACCATTATTGATTCCCTTATTGAATGAGTACACCGTACCATTGAAATTACTCCATGATTATTTCTCGATCTTCATTTGATACTGAACAGTTGAAGCTCTTTTGCAATTACTATACATTCAGTTTATCTTATTGAGCATGTTATTGTTTATACCCTATTATAGATTTGGCATATGTTTTTAAAAATGGACCAGTAATTGGTCGGGCCATATTCATGGTCAGAATAACTTAAGGCCCAAATTGGCCTAGGATCCAGTAGAGGACTATGACATGAGCTAGTCCGGGGTTGATGCGTGGCTGGCCAGCAGCACAACCTTTGATTTGAATAAAATGTATAAGCCAAATTCTAATTCTTTTCTTCCATTGTTATTGATACAAAGCATGTGTTAGCTAAATATTGTTGATTCTGATATCATAAATTCATATCCTTACAACTGTGATAGAAATGATTCATTGATGTTTGCTGAGTAATTTTGGCTCACTCTTGCTTGTTGTTTTCTAAACCTATTCCAGTGAAGCGAGAGTATGAGTCGACATAGCGTGACCGATAGTTCACCAGCATCCAGGAGAGCCCCTCGAGTCATTGTCATTGGCAGGGTAGTTGTTTTGCTTTTCTAGATTAGATGTCTAGATTTGAACTTTGGTTGTGATGTAATAACTCTGATAAAACTGGTATTGTATTAATAAAAGATTGTAGTAGCTTGTGTTCATTGCCATAATCTGGATGCGGTCTTGGTCAAGGGGTATTTGTGTCTTTATATATATTATGCATGTGTTAAATAGTATTCCGTTGGTCGGATGACTCCTCAAATCTGTACCCCGGGTTTGGAGGGCGTCACAAAAAACCAGTAAAAACTTGCGTTAAACAGGTTAATGTTGGTTTAATGACAGAGAAACAATTCAAGTATAAGCTCAAAGAGGTAAAGTTTGTCAAGAAACAAAAAGTGTCCAGAAGAATAGAAATGGAAAAGTAGGCATTAATAAAAGTAATAATCATTTGCCTATTACTGATGCTCCTAGAAAAACATGTCATAATTGTGGTAGTACTAACCATCTTGCAAGTTTCTGCAGGAAGAACAAAGACATTAATTCTTTACCCTCCAAGTCTGGAGTAAAGAATGATTATGTTAGGGTTAGACCACAGACTTTATGCACTCACTGTGGGAGTACTTGGCATTCTATTTATACTTGCAAGAATTATCATGCTATTTATCACAACTATTATGAGTTGAAGCCCAATTTGAAATGGGTTAAAGTTGATTCTGCAAGTGTAAACTCTGATACTGTTAGCTTAAACTCTGTTGATAAGAATTCCGCTGCAAAAGCTAACAATGTTAAGAAAGTGTTAGATATAATTGCTGATGTTTGTTTATCGGTGTTTAAAGTATCAGGATACTATCAGAGTTTAGCTGGAAGACTGGTCAGAGTTTGTTAAACTCTGACAGTCAGAGTTTACTTAAGCTATCGGTGTTATTCAATGAAGATTCTAGAAGCGATATTCTTTGAATATGGAAAGAAGCAAAGAGATATCGAGATGGCTAAGGAAACGGAACAGAAGACAGAAGCAATTCTAGATTGATATTAATTGTATAGCTGATTTATAGGAATATCAATTAGAAGATTGTACGTAGCTGTGTACTATATAAACACAGATAGGTTAACCCTAAAAGGGATGCGAATACGTGAAAACATTATTCTTGTAACCTAGCATCTCTCTGTGATATTTTTCATCACTGAGAGAGGAGTTATTAATTCCATATAGTTTATTATTCATAAACAGTGTTCTTATTGTTATTCTCATACATATACTTGATTATATATTGTGTATTCGGCCTAACAATTGGTATCAGAGCCTAGGCTGTTGAATATATACAGTTTATCTTGATCCAAACACAAGTATAATCATGGTTAAAAATATCCAAGCAGGTTCTAATCCCATAAAGGTTCAACCAACTTCTGTGAGTCGATATGAGACAATCAGGGTTCCAATTCTCAGACCAGCGGAATATCCAATTTGGAAGGTAAAGATGACCATGTTTTTGGAAGCCACAGATCCAGAATATCTTGATAGAATCAATGATGGTCCTCATATGCCAACTCAATTATCTCCTGTTGTTGCTGGTCAAGAACAAAAGATTGTTCTAAAGGAAAAGAAAGATTTGACTCCTGAAGATATCTCATCAATTGCAAAGGATGCAAAAGTTAGACATCTTCTCCATAGTGCCTTAGATAATGTCATGTCTAACAGAGTTATTGGTTGCAAAACTGCCAAAGAAATTTGGGATGCTTTAGAAGTCAGATGTCAAGGAACAAGTGCTATAAAGAAGAACAGGAAGACTATTCTTACACAGGAGTATGAACACTTTGACTCGAGACCTGATGAAACTTTGACTGAGACATATGACAGATTCTGTAAACTGTTGAATGATTTATCTCTGGTTGATAAAGAATATGATCTTGAAGAGTCTAATCTCAAGTTTCTTCTATCTCTACCTGAAAGATGGGATTTAAAGGCAACAACAATAAGAGATAATTATGATCTTGCAGAGACAGATCTTGATGAAATCTATGGGTTGCTTAAAACTCATGAACTTGAGATAGAACAAAGAAACAAAAGATCTGGAAAGAAGACAAAATCTGTTGCTCTCAAAGTTGAAGAAAAACTTCTTAAGAAAAAGACATCAAAGAAGAAAGCTAAGGGAAAGGCTTTGGTCATAAACTTTGAAAGTGAGTCATCAAACTCTGATGATGACTCAAACACTGATGAATCATCTGAATCTGAGGATGATGAAGAACAAATGATGCAAATGGCTGCTTTGATGGTGAAGACCTTCAAGAAGATGGGTTTCAAGAACTTCAAGAAAGGAAAGAGATTCTCTAGGAGAGATTCAAACTCTGAAAGGAAGAGTTTCAGAAAGTCTGAAGGAAGGGATACCAAATCTGGGAAGAAAGACAAGTCTGATATCCAGTGCTACAAGTGTAAAGAGATGGGTCATTATGCTCCAGAATGCAAGAAAGGAAAATCTAAAAAAGCACTCATCACTAAAGGAAGAGACTGGGCAGACACTTCAGACTCAGATGAGGATGTCAACTATGCTCTCATGGCAACTGTTAAAGATGAATCTGAATCATCTGAAAACAAGGTACCCCTAACAACTTATGCTTATGATACTGATAATATATCTGAATTAAGAATTTATCTTAAAAGCATACATGTTAGTTATAGAGATCAGACTTTAGAAAATGAAATAATTAAATCTGAGAATCTAAAGCTTAGAGAGAGAAATAAATTTCTCGAAGAAGAACTTGTTAACATGCAACAAGTTGAAAAGGAAAGAGATGATGCTGTTTATGTTGAACAGGAGTTGCTTAAGAGATTTAGGCAATTAGAATCTGAATTGGAAAAAGAGAGAAAGATAATTAAAACCTGGACAAACTCTGGAAAAGATACACATCAAGTGTTTCAAACAGACGCAGTTGGGTTAGGTTACTGTGAGAAAGATGAACTTAGGTTTGAGGATAAAGTTAAAGTTAGAACACATCTTCCACCTATGAAATTTGTTCCTGAGTCCAGTAAGCTAAACTCTGTAGTTGAGACAGAAACTGTTAATGAAAAACCAGTAAAAACTTGCGTTAAACAGGTTAATGTTGGTTTAATGACAGAGAAACAATTCAAGTATAAGCTCAAAGAGGTAAAGTCTGTTGAGAAACAGAAAGTGTCCAGGAAGAACAGAAATGGAAAAGTAGGCATTAATAAAAGTAATAATTATTTGCCTATTACTGATGCTCCTAGAAAAACATGTCATAATTGTGGTAGTACTAACCATCTTGCAAGTTTCTGCAGGAAGAACAAAGACATTAATTCTTTACCCTCCAAGTCTGGAGTAAAGAATGATTATGTTAGGGTTAGACCACATACTTTATGCACTCACTGTGGGAGTACTTGGCATTCTATTTATACTTGCAAGAATTATCATGCTATTTATCATAACTATTATGAGTTAAAGCCCAATGTGAAATGGGTTAAAGTTGATTCTGCAGGTGTAAACTCTGATACTGTTAGCTTAAACTCTGTTGATAAGAATTCCGCTGCAAAAGCTAACAATGTTAAGAAAGCCAAAGGATCCAAGCAAGTCTGGATCCTTAAAACTAACTCTCAGTAATTTTTTGTGATTGCAGGGCATAAGGGAGAGCACCCTAGTATTGGACAGTGGATGTTCAGGACACATGACTGGAAATAAAGCCCTGCTATCAGATTATGAGGAGAAGGCTGGCCCAAAAGTTTCCTATGGAGATGGCAACATAGGACGTACTCTGGGATATGGCAATATCAATCTTGGAAGTGTCATCATCACAAATGTAGCTCTTGTCCCAGGACTCAAGCATGACTTTCTATCTGTGAGTCAAATCTGTGACAGAGGTTATCATGTAGATTTTCAACCTGAATACTGTGAGGTTGTTAGCAAATCTACAGGGAAAGTTGTTCTAGTTGGACACAGACGTAATAATATCTATGAAGCGAGTTTGGTAACAAACTCTGAAGGAAAAGCTGTGTGTCTGTCTGCAAAGATGTCTAATGAAGAGAGTTGGAAATGGCATAAGAAGCCCTCTCATCTAAATTTGAACAACATCAATGAGCTAATTCGAAAAGATCTTGTAAGGGGACTTCCAAAATCGATACTCAGCTTAGATGGTCTGTGTGATTCTTGTCAAAAGGCCAAACAAAGGAAGTCATCTTTCAAGAGTAAATCTGAATCTTCAGTTGTGGATCCTTATCATCTTCTTCATGTTGATCTATTTGGTCCAGTGAATGTAATGTCTCTTGGCAGAAAGAAATATGCTTTAGTCATTGTTGATGAGTACACTAGATACACCTGTGTGTACTCTCTAGCAAAGAAGGATGAAACTGCCGTAATTCTGATGGAACATGTGAAGCTACTGGATAAAGGATCACAGTATAAAGTGAAAATCATCAGGAGTGATAATGGTACTGAATTCAGAAATGCAACAATTGAAGGATCTTGCAAGGAAAGAGGAGTGAAGCAAGAATTTTCTGCACCTGGGACTCCACAGCAGAATGGTGTAGTTGAAAGAAAGAACAGAACCTTAATTGAAGCTGCCAGAACAATGCTTGTTGAAGAAAAATTGCCAACTTATTTCTGGGCAGAAGCTGTTCAAACTGCTTGTTTTACTCAAAATGCTACACTGATCAACATGCATGGGAAAACACCATATGAGATGGTGAAGAAAAAGAAACCAAACTTGAAATATTTTCATATTTTCGGGTGCAAATTCTTTGTGTTGAAAACTCATCCTGAATAGTTGACCAAGTTTGACTTAAAAGATGATGAAGGAATTTTTGTTGGATATCCACTGTCGACTAAAGCATTCTGAGTTTATAATCTGAGAACTAAAGTGATCATGGAATCAATACATGTGTCATTTGATGACAAGAAAATAATTGGACTTGAAGATGAAGAAAATCATGATCAACTTTGCTTTGAAAATGAAGATCTAAACTCTGTTGACGTAAACTCTGATGAAGCCAATCCAACAAACTCTGTTGAAGCATACTCTGAACCTCTACTGGTAAACACTGAGGAAGTTTCTCTGACAGAACAAAATAGAGAACCAGTTGAGGGGGAGCATGAAGATACTTCAAGTACATCTCAAAATGATGACTCACATTCTGAAAGTGAGTCAGCTGAAAAATCTAATACAAACTCTGGTTCAAACTCTGAAAGTTCAAAAACTGAGCAGTCCAATTCAGGGCAAGCCTCAGAGAATACAGATGGTCATCAAGAAAATCAGGAAAGCATGGATCAAGGGGAAGGATCTAATAATGGTGAAAGAAGCCACTTACCTACAGCAAGAAAGTGGACAGAGGCTCATACACCTGATCTGATTATTGGAGATCCAGATGCAAATGTAAGAACAAGAAGTACTACAGCAAATGAATGTTTGTTTCATGCATTCATATCTCAAACAGAGCCTAAGAAAGTGGATGAAGCTCTTCAAGATTCTAACTGGATAACAGCAATGCAGGAGGAATTGAATGAGTTTGAAAGAAATGAAGTATGGACACTTGTACCAAGACCCAAGAACAGATCTGTTGTTGGTACAAAGTGGGTTTTCAGGAACAAGGCTGACAGTGAGGGAGTAATTACAAGGAACAAGGCTAGACTTGTGGCAAAAGGATATTCACAACAGGAAGGAATTGACTATGATGAAACCTTTGCTCCAGTTGCACGGTTGGAAGCCATAAGGATTTTTCTAGCATATGCTGCTCACAAAAAGTTTAAAGTCTTTCAGATGGATGTGAAGAGTGCTTTTCTCAATGGGAAACTTGAAGAAGAAGTGTTTGTTGAACAACCACCAGGGTTTGTGGACCCCAAGCACCCAGATTATGTCTACAGGCTTGACAAAGCACTTTATGGACTAAAGCAGGCACCTAGAGCATGGTATGAAACTCTGGCTCAATTTCTTTTAGAAAGTGGGTTCACTAGAGGTACAATTGATAAAACCTTGTTCTATTTCAATTCTGGTAATGATTTGCTTTTAGTTCAAATCTATGTGGATGATATAATCTTTGGGTCTACTAATGATAAACTCTGTAAGAAGTTTGCCAAGCTTATGCAGTCCAGGTACCAAATGAGCTTGATGGGAGAGCTTAGTTATTTTCTAGGCTTGCAGGTAAAGCAAACAGATGATGGGATTTTTATCAATCAAGCAAAATATACCAAAAATCTTCTCAATAAATTTGGTATGCTTGATAGTTCATCTGCAACAACTCCTATGGCAACTGCAACCAAGCTAGACAAAGACACAGGAGCTTCAGGAGATATGACAAACTACAGAGGCATGATAGGGTCTCTTCTTTATCTGACTGCAAGTAGACCAGACATCATGTATGCAACCTGTCTTTGTGCAAGATTTCTAGCTGATCCAACAGAGCCTCATCTAACAGCTGTGAAGAGGATTTTCAAATATCTCAAAGGAACCATAACCTTGGGTTTGTGGTATCCTAGAGAATCAGAGTTTAAGCTTGTTGATTACTCTGATGCAGACTTTGCAGGTTGTAAGATTGACAGAAAGAGCAGCAGTGGAAGCTGTCAATTTCTAGGTGACAAACTAGTTTCTTGGTACAGCAAGAAACAGAAATCAATTTCCACATCCACTGCAGAAGCAGAGTATATTGCTGCTGGTAGTTGTTGTGCACAGATTCTATGGATGAAGAATCAACTGCTGGATTATGAGTTTAGGTACTCTAAAATACCTATACTCTATGATAATCAAAGTTCTATTGCTATGACAGGAAATCCAGTACAGCACTCCATGACCAAGCACATCAGCATAAGGTATCACTTTATCAGGGAACATGTGGAGGAAGGAAATATTGAGCTTCATTTTGTGTCTACAGATCAACAGCTTGCAGATATCTTCACCAAGCCATTGAGTGAAGCTACATTTACAAGACTGGCAAATGAACTAGGAATGATCTCTGGTTTCGACTAGAGATACTGGTTAGACTCAAAATTTACTCTTCTGTGATTTGTTGCTCATGTTTCTATGCATATGTTAACTGTCATGGAAATCATGTTGTTAAACTCTATTATCATACTCTGTTGGTTAAACTCTGATGTTAATCTCTGATTGTGGTAATGTCTGAAACATAAACACCGATGAAGAAAATAGTATGAAGCATGATTCTCAGTAAGTAATCATGAATCCTTCTGAGTTATATATGATCTGATCTCAAATGTGTGCAGAAACTTTACACAGCATGATACTGTCTCTATATTTATGGCATCTCTTAGTTTATTGGTCCTAAACACTGAGTCTGTATTAGCTGTTTGCACTTTCTCTCATAAATTATATGTGTTAAATGATGTCAGTCTAAACTCTTATAAATAGTTGCTGCTACTTCACCCCCAAGCAAAAGATGTATAAACATGTACAAATTCCTTTGAGATCATGTTGTGCCTAGGACGACCCAGGAACTTATTGTGTCCATAAGGGCTAAAATTTGAGATTTTTGGTGACTACTCAATTAGCTAGGAAGATCTAGGAACTTGCTGTTTCAGTAAGGGCTAAAGTTTAAATTTTTGGTGACTAGTCAAGAGGCTAGGAAGAACCAGGAACTTACTCTGTTGGTAAGGGCTAAAATTTAAACTTTTGGTGACTAGTTAATTTTTTAGAACGATCCAGGAACTTCATGTTAAGAGAAGGGCTAAAATTTCTAAATTTTTGGTGACTAGTACCAACCTCTGATTACTGGAAAAGAAAAGAAAAAAAAAGAAAAAAAAAAGAAAAAGAAAATTAGACAGGGGGTGAACACAATATATATATAGATACTTAGACAAATAAAAAAAAATATGTACAGAGTTTAGATGACATCAGATTTTGTTTTACATATGAGAGTTTGGGCAACCAGTTTTTACTGATTTAATTTGTGGATTTTATGCACTTTGAGATGCTCTAAATATTTACATTCAGTAAACTCTGCTATCCACACACAAATACTCACAACTGTGCACTTTGAGAAAAGAGGTTATTAATGATGTTGGAGAATTGATAAACACTGATGAACTGTGTACTCAACGCCGAGGAAATTTATTTTTAATCTCTGTTGATTAAAATAAATAACTGTGTTTCAGACATTTCACATTTTTGAGGAACATTATTTTTGAAAATAGAGAGTATGATTGACAACGATTTGTATGAGTTTTGAAAAGGATGAAACGTGTCTAGAAAATAGCAGTAATTATTGCCTGTTTTTACTGCGCATGCATGTTGGAAACTACCACGTTACTGCTGGCAGTTACTGCATGTGTGACACCTGTCCCACTCACACACTTCACGAGTAAGCCAGTTGTGTGTCTTAATGATTAAAACTCTTCAGTTTTAATTTTTACTTAATCACTATACACACAACGTTCGTATTCTTTACAGACTTATTCTATTCACAGATATTGTCACACACACATTTTCACAAACACTTTTCTACATCAATTTTTCAAACACCTTTCAAAGCTTATTATCTGATTATTTTCGAATCTGTTTCTAATGGCAACCACTGTCTTTAACTCTGTTGGATTAGAGTTTGTTCCTAACAATTATGCAGCACCATTGAGTAATGAGAACGTGCCGGTGGCGTTTCATTTGTTTCAAAACTTTCTTGCTCAGTCTGCTATTGGGCAAGCTCTCGTTGAACCTGCGAAGCTTTCTGGATCGCAAATCAAGGTTTTCTGGGAGACAGTCGTCTATGATGATGGAGGAGAGTCTGGAACTCCTTCGATTGTTTTTGAGTTTCAAGAGCAAGAGTTTGTGGTTACTCCAGGCACTGTTCGTGATGCTTTGGGCTTTGAAGATTTTAATGCATACACAATCTCTGTTGGTGATGCTGAGCTACAGAGAATGATGAGAGAAATTGGTTACAGTGGGTCACTGGAAAGGATAGGTCAGTTGAAGCGACCGCTTTTGAGGAAGGAATGGAGCTTTTTCTTTGACTGCATTACTCGAGCGTTCGGCAAGAAGTGCACAAATTGGGATGCTATTCCTATTGATAGTCTGCAAATCGGGTATTTTCTTCTCTATGGTAATAACTTTGATTTTGCTAGACTAGTACTGCAAAATATAGGAGAGAAAATGTCAGAAAATAGAAGTGTAGTATACTTTGCTCGCTTTTGTCAATTGATATTTTCTGCTTGTGTAACTGGGATTGAAATTGCTGAGGATGATGTGATTCCCTCTTTTAAGTTGCATAAGAGGATGTTTTCTGATTTGACCAACAAGGATGTGAAGAAAGGGAATGTTGGTGACTTATTACTTCCTGAGATAGTCCAACAGTTTCTAAATCCACCTCAACCACAACCACAAACATTAAACACTGATCTTCCTCAATCCATATCCCAAAGACCAAAAACTGGAGGTAGAACTAAGCACAGGGCTTTTAAAGCTGTTAGGGCTGCTAAACCACATTTTGATGCTGAGTTACCAAAGTCTGTTGGTACTTCAAGAATAAAGAAAAGGGCAAACATACCACACTCTGATGTTGATGAGTCCTTACAGACCAAAAGGAGGAAGCTGGTAGCTGGCTATTCATTTGATGAATTGGTTCAAGAATCTACAAACTCTGAAGCTCCAGAAATTATATCTAAAGATGCTACTGTGGATGCTACTGTGCCTGATGAAGCCAGAGCAAATACTGATGACATGAATGCTGAACAACCTGAGCCAACCTTTATTGATCCACTGGAAATGGAGATAGAGGAGAATATTGAAGCACATCCTTCTGCAACTCTTGAAGAGTTTGATAGTATTGATGAGACAGAGGATGTGGCTGTAGCTGATCAACCTACTATGATTCTTGATGAGTCTATGGCTACTCACATAGAGGTATGCTCTGTTACTCACCAGGTTCTTGAAAAGGGTGAGGAGGTTGATCAGACAACAAAGGCTGTAATTTCTGAGATTATTCTTGAAGAAGCTGCAGAGACTGTTCAAGAAGCTGCTGTAGAGCCTATTGTTGAGGCTGATCAAGCAAATGAGAAAGTTTTTGAGAATTTAAACTCTGAAGATATTGCAAATGAAGCTGCACAGGAAAATGTTGCTGAGAATGTTCCTAATTCTCTAAGTGCAGAATCTTCAGCAAAGTCTGATGATGCAGCTGATTCCTCATCTTCTCCAAGGGTTTCTGTTCAACAAAATCCTAAAGTGACTGAGTTTGGTGGTACATCCCACCATGATGCTGAAACTCATTATCAGGATATGTACTTTGCAAATTTGTCAAGTCATGAATGCATTTTTCCTGATCAGAGGGCAGCTGATTTTGTGACAAAGTCTGCCGCAAATATCACCAATCCTGAGCTTCTCACACATCTTAAAGCTACCATAGTTCAAGTAAAATCTCTTCATAACCATTTTGATGATACTCAGAAGACTGTTACTGGGTTGAGAAATGAAGTGGTTGCAAGGGAAATATCTCTGAAACAGGATAAATCATTGTATGTTTCTTTATTTAAAGATCAGGAGTCTTTAAGAAACAGGCTGATCAAGGTTGAAGACAATCAGAATGCAATGTCTGACAAGCTTGATTCCATTGCTGCTTCACTAGAATTGCTCACATCTGTGTTAATTCCAGATGATGTCAAAAAGGGGGAGAGAGTATTTAAGGACAAATGCAAGAAATCTCAAACTCTGAGCAAAAAGGATGATACTACTGATGGTTGTAACACCCCCAGATCCGGGGTCAGGAATCTAGGTTGTCACGTCACCATCCAATCATATGTTACCTGTATTAACTCAATAATCAAATCAAATCACATCATAAACCCCAATCTCTTACTCACACAAGTTATAGCCTTAAAAACGATACACAGTAACATCAGTTATTACAAACCAAATATACTAACCAGAATCTCACACTTCTAATTACAACCTCTACATGAAGTCGCATTAATAGCTAACATAGCTGAGCCTATCCAGCTTACTTCTGTGGTATCCCTCCTGAGCTGAACTATCTCAAGGGTGAATCTTTTATTTCCTTTCTCTCATGATCTGGAGCTAACTGACTATGTTCTCCTTGTACTGAAATATAATTTTTAAAAGCAAGAATGAGCGAAAGAATGCTCAGCAAGTTAAGTAGTTACTAATATAAAGTTTTTCCAACAATATAATAGTAGTACTAAGGTATTTCCAATATAAAGTATTCATACTTAATATGAAGTTTAAAATACCACCATAAGAACGAAAGACACAATCCGTGGCTTAGCACGGTCCTTAGAAATCACAAGTACGTAGTTCTAGATACTGCAAGATGAACAACACTAGTTCATAAGTTTTAAAAATACTGTTTGTCTTTTGTCAACACATTTCATACAGTTCAAGATACTGTACCAGAGAATATACTTTTCAACAACTGTCAACACTATCGGTAACTCAGCACCTAGGCTTTCGTTACAATGTTACAGTACAATTCCAATTGGAGGATGGGACTACTTCCGGAGCCTTTAATAACACCCTACCGTACACGATGATCAGTCGCTTCAGTACGGTAGTACGATCAGTAACCTTTTCTACATGTAGATGGACGAACACCATAAATGGATGTTACCCTAGCCGTATACGGGCTAATACCCAATGGACTGCCACCACAGCCTCTTACATGGTCAAAATAGCTGGACTGCCACCACAGCCTCTTACGCAATATCTCCTAGTCCCGGATGAACAATCAAAGAAAACTGTAGCCGGAACTTAATCCAGGTCTCCCAAGCAATTGATACTTGTCAACACTGTTCAATATTTCTGATCACCTTACTCCCTGATTGTTTGGGGAGGTAAGTCACATTGGAAGTTGACTTGAGTCAACCAGAGTAATCACCGAGAAGGATTCTCTTCGCGAAATTTCGACTTGGGGGTAGTCGGAGTTTTCTGAGATGCTTTGATTTGAAATTCGTTAGGTTAGGGCAGTGATCCCAAAACATGAACTCTTTCGAGGAATTGGGAGAGTAAAATCAATGGTCATTCCTTAAAATAGATTCCCAATTTTTGATGAGTTGGGAAATATTTAATCGTATTTAAGAGTCTTAATAAACTCAAAATAATATTTGGGAACCCCTACTATTTTTAAATGATTTTTCTGAAGGCCAGAAAATATTTTAAATAATTAATGAAGGCCTTAAATAAATTTTAAATAGGGTTTTATGATTTTTAAATCATTTTAGAATATTAAATAAATATTTGAATAATATTTATTAATTAATAAACAATTAAGGATATTTAATAAATATTGAAATAATATTTATTAAATAATAAACAATTACTTAAACTCTTTTTAAATGAATATTCGAAATAATATTCACTTAATTAAATAAATATTCAAATAATATCTCAAACATTATTTAAATATTTATTAAACTTAAAAATATCCAATTTATATTTATTGGAATATTTTAAATAAATATAACAGAAATAATCTGTCTCCGGCAAATCTCCGGGTTTTTATGACAGCGTTCGTAAAATATCTCCGACTCCCGAATTACGTTTAAAATACGAACATACACTCTACCCCGTAGGGCATCATATACTCCGTTTTATATCTATATCGATATATAGCATATAAAACAGTCATTGAAAACTTATACGATAATCAAAACAGTTCATGCATTTATAACAGTTATATCACAACAACAACAATTTACAAAATATCCGAATACTTAAGCTTCGGGTTTGAAAACTTGCACGATACTTGGAACAAAGAATATATATATATATATATTTTTGAAACAACAAGTATTAAACATTTGAAAATATGCCCACTCTAACAATAGAGTAAGGGTTACTAAACTTGCCTGATGTTCGAGCTCTTAACTGAACGTCTCTCTTCTAGTCCTGGAACATCTACCAAGACAATACATAGCCTCAATTAGTCACTTGATCGACAGTTCACTTATCCTAAGTAAACTCAACTTCACCCGACTTTCACTCTCTCGGGTTCACTTAACTTACGATCTTCTTTATCATTTTAATAATCCTTTCTAGTCTCGTTCTTTACACCAATACATTCTCTTGTTAATCCTTAACAACTTTCGAGTTTTAGCCGACTCGATATTATCCTTTTTACTTAGCCAAAACGAATGGTCAAGGTAGTACCTCTAGCGTTGACTTTCCATAGAATTACTATTCCGCGACTCACACTCTAACACTTTTAATAAATCGAAAAATTGATAATTAATTACGAAACCACTTCAAGGAGCTTCTTGAGTGTTTGTAATATTTATGAAAAATATCTCGATTTGGGAAACGTGAGTTTAAATAGGTGAAACGTATTTTACAAGTCGAGCCAACTACGGACTTTTACTATTCACACGAGTTTCACTAAAATGGTCATAACTCATCAACCGTTAACCCTATTGACGCACCGTTTTCGCGTGCATGACCTAGAGAAGGTCTAGAATGTAATCCATCCAAAGTTGGGTTCTGGACAGTGGACCAATTTTCCCAAAATTGCAAAACAGGGCAGTAGCTTTCCAGGGTATAGCGTCATCGCGCAACTTTGGTTCCAACATTTTTATAAAATCGAATAATTTACATTTTCACTAAATTCTTTTTGGGTTGTCTTCCTTACTGTAAAATCTAGTTATTACCAGAACTTAATGAATTTATCAATCCTTTAAGGGTTCCTAATTCAGTACACAATCTAAGGCTTGTAGCAGTTTTTGTTTCTTGACCTCCTTACACTAAAATGACCATATCTCATAAACCATAAATCCTCTCAACATGAACTTCAGATGCATACAAACTACACAATACAATCTTGACATGTATGACCAGTGGGGTTCACAATCATTCATTAACAATCCGAAATTTCAGTTCAAAACTGTCCTAAGTGCAATTGGTCATTACGACGACTATACACATAACTACTTCCGATTTTAATTACTTTAAATCCACACACAACTCAACCAAGCCATCAATCCATCATTATAAACTCAAGGTCATTCCATAAAATTTATGAGAACATTACCAACATCAACTCATAACAATCAACCATCAAGATTTAAGTATTAATACTCCAAACTCCTCAAACAACATGTTCTTGAACATGCCTTGAAACTTAGCTCATAACTTAACATAAATCAAAAGATGGATGATGGTTATACCTTTCTTGGGCTCAAGAACACTTGTAGATAGCTTAAAGAACCTTGGTCTTGCTTGAACTAAGCTTATCATCCTCAAACTCACCAAAAGAAATCAAGAACAAAAGTTAGCATTTTCGGAGTTGATATTCTGCCTCAACTTTGACCCAATATTTGAACATGTTACACTGTTGGGTATAATTACAACTACACATCAACAATAGGACAGTTATATATATTTTGTATTAACAAGAACAGGCAAAATTACCAAATAACGAAACAAACACAAAGGTCGAAACAAAAGTATAATCAGAGACTGAAAATAACAAGACAAGAAAGAATACTTATCTCTCAGGAGCTTTAACAAATACTGAAAGATAAAGAAACAGCTGAGTCGCCAATCCTTCGAGAAGTCTTGACTGTTCTTGAAGAGATTATTGCCCCACTTACGCTGTGTTGGGTTGCAGCAATATCACTCCCAGGATAAAACAACACAGATCAATCCACTCACAGATATGGCAATGATCAACAGCGACCAGCACCTCACTTCACCCAAGAACTATGTAATCTGTTTGTGTTGAGAGAAAAACCAGAGAAGATAATAGTTGCTAGGGTTTTCAGAGTTACGTATATCCTCACTACAGTCAAACGTTCTGTTTTGTATCTATATAAAATACAAAATAAAACGTAAACAGACCAAAAAATATTGTAACTGAAGATATGACATTTAATACTAAATATTCTGATTTAATTACCATAACAGTAGTCATCAGGATTTAATAACAGTTACAGCTCAGTCAGGATTTCCTGGTCCATCAGGATTTGATCATCATCAGGACTTGCTGTCCGTCAGGAGTGGCATCAGTACTTGATCGAACATCAGGATTTCGTCAGGACTAGACCATCATCAGGATCCAAATACTGACACAGGCCATCAGGATCAGTAGCCATCAGGATTTGATCCAAGAACTGGTCCATCAGGATTTAATATAAATCCTGACCCAGTTCTTTTAGCTGTTATAAATAAATACTGATACTGTTAAATTAAATCAATAAATAATATTAAATAAACAGGTAATAAAATTCCTCGCCCAGGTCGCCTCGCGTACGCGAGACGCCGAGACATTCACCCAAATCGCCCTTCGACCCGAGTCGAGTCGAGTCGAGTCGTGTCGTGGCGGGGCGAGGCGAGGCGAGCGGCGGCGGCGCGCGTGTGTGTGTGCGCGCGAGGCACATACTAACACCATGCACACCCACATGCCTTAGTAGTTGTACACTACTCTTGCACATGTTTCTATATAAACCCACCAACCTCTCATTACCAATGCTATGTGGGATACAATTTATTTTAATAAAACCAACCCACATAACCCATTTCAAGCAACCTATTTCAACTCAATTTATTTATGGATTACACTAAGAAAATGTCTTAGATCCAAACATGAAAGTTTAAGTCCTCATTACAAGGAACAACTTCCAATTGTTAGTTTCCGGAAATTCCATCAAGAACATATTTAAAATATGTCTCAAACTTTCCATTTTCTAACATACACTACTTGGATCGCCATGAAATTTTGAACGTACCTTGGGTATGGATTGAGGCAGCTCTGGTTAAAATGTGGTGATTTTATCATGAGTAGATATTTAGTTATGAATTTTTCTTTCTTACTAGGTCATGCTGGGCAGAAATCTGGAGAAATGAGAGAGATAGAGCTTTTCTAGCTTTTGTTTTTTTTTGTTTGTGTGAAATGATTGGTTGGGCAAGGTTGCTGATTAGATAAGGTGTGGTACCTTGCTTTTTGAGATTGAATTTTCCACACCTAGGCTAGGTTAAATGCTTGGTGATCCCTATTTTAAGGAACTTGGTCCCCTTGGCTTGGTTACTAACCAACTAGTTAGTTCTTGCTTTAGTCACTTTCCTAAACACTTAGTTTGCATGGCTTTTGCATGTATTATTACTTAGCTTACTTATCATCTAATGCTTGTCACTTAATCTTTTATGCAAGTTCGATAATTTTTCCATAAACGCGTTTCGTAGCGTAGAGATTTCTATCGTCATCCTCAAGAACTTGATTTTGATAATCCCTTTAAATTCCATAATTTCCTTGCCGTGGGATTTAATTTAACCTAGGGCTTCCCTTATCCTCAATGTCCAACATTTTTATAAATGTTCAGTGGAAGTGAAAATCTTCGCATTCTGACGACTTTTGCATTCTCTTAATCCTTTTGTACAATACTACTACGTTCTAAAAAATATAAATATTCCATCATTCATATAATGTGATCTCAAAAGTTTTCCATAATTCCCAAAATCACTAATAATAATGATTTTTAAAATTTTACCAAAAATCAGGGTTCTTACAGCCTCCCCTCCTTAAAAGGATTCCGTCCCGGAATCTAAAGAAATCGCTGAGGTATCTTTCCGAGATCACCATCTCCAGTTTCCAGGTTGACCTTCCAACCCTCTGGTTCTCTCACAACACTCTTACTAGTGCTTCATTAGGTCCTTTCAACGCGTTCTCTTCTTGATCTGCGATCTCTACCGGTTGTTCCACATAAGGCAATCACGGTCACGCTACTATACGTTCATATTCTATCGCATTCCCAACATCCGTGTTGAATCTTCGTATTATAGGCACGTGAAATACGTTATGGACACGTTCGAATTCGGAGGTAACACCGTCGTCTTCTTTGTTCGTTGAACTCGCACGGTTCCCGATATCCTTCTCTTCGTGATAAGCTCCATACGATGGAATCTTTATGTTCGCACGGTAACTACCTTTATACGAAAATTTCTATTGGTGATAAGTAGTCACTCCGACTGCTTCGGGGAATTCGACACACAGACGCGCAATATAACTTTAATGGTCTAGGCATTCGCTTCCTCGATTCGCTGGCCTACGGGCCGTAATTAGTGCTCGTACTTGATCTCGTCGTCAACGTTGTTGAAAACTCTTCTAGCATTCAAGATTCAATCTTGGGTCTCCACATGACATAATCGTTACGAGAAGTCCACGTGCATCACCATATCGTTCGTGTACGCATTAATAACTTTCTGATGGGAGATCTCTCGTTGATAAGTTGACTTGGTTAGTCTATCGATTATAACCCCAACTAATCATCATCGTTTGACTTGATCTTTGGTAACCCTACCACAGACTTCATTGTCATAACTCATATTCTCATTTTGGAACCTCTACGGCTGTAGTAGGCTACTAGGTTTCTGCGGTTCTACTTCCATTTTCCGCGTGTCAAGCACTTACTTAATAACTACCAATATAACTCATCAGACTCGGTCCCCAATAATAATTCCTTAATTTCTATTCATTTTTGTACCCTCGGGTGAATACGATTTCTAATATATGGGCTCATTTCAAGATTTCATCTTTAAATTCTTATATGTTGGGGATCCGCACTCTGTGAGCATATTCTCACATTCCTTTCTCATCTCTCATATTCCTTTATTCTTCATTGTCCTTAAATCATTTTCCTTTTTCCAATATTCTTCCCTTAATGTAATTTTATCACTTTAGTCAATTCTGACTGAATCCTAATTCCAATTATTCCTCTAGTCCTTCTCTTGAAAATAATCACTTGAAGCTCCATTCCTTCTAATTCTTATATCAGTTGTTCGACAACTTAGCATCTTTAATCTCTCTTTACTACTTATAGTGTTGGCCACCATATTGGCCTTTCTTGGGTGGTAATGGATCTCACAATCATGATTCTAGATTAGTTCCAACCATGTTCTCTGCCTCATATTTAGTTTCCTTCGTTTTAAGATATACCTAAGGCTCTTGTGGTCTGGAAAAAAAATCCCACTTTTCTCCATAAATTAAGTCTCTAAATTTTCATTACGACTCCTTTCTCGGCGAACTCCAAGTCAGGTGTAGGATATCATATCTCATACTTCTTGAGTTGCTTAATCGCACCGTTATACTTCATAAAGTCAATAAGTATTGCTAAAATCGAGACTTACTACTTATGCTTCAATACTTCCAACTCTATTCATTAAATCCATAAGGGCTCCTAGCGTAATTGTTGATCCAATGACATCACCAAAGCTCGTAATGTCTATGTTGGGTGCGAAATGCTGTTAGTAATATGTTGTTCTTGATGATAATTATAAAAACACTTAGTAGATTTTGTATTAAGTCATTTTGTAACTGTCAACGAAATGGCATGCTTTGCAGCATTCCGTTGACAGGAAGCTCATCAACGAAATGAGTAATGTAGCAATTGCACTGTACAATACTTCACAGTTTGATATGCATTTTTGTTGTATGTATTAGATAGGTTTTCTAAGTCATGTTGACTAAGTACTAGATAGGCAAAATAGGTTGGTTAATTGTAAATATATTATGCCTTGTAATTTTGTCTAAGTGAAGACATGTCAACGGTATGAAGATCACTCTGTCAACGGTATGGAGTTTACCAATCAACGAAACGAGGGAAACACCATCAACGAAACGAAGGAAACACCATCAACGGAATGAAGAATAAAGCTATCAACGAAACACATCTCCCTGCTATCAACGAATCACTATTGCTTTTTGAACAGTTGACAAAGTGATAGTGACAGTTTACTGAACAGATCTAAAGGAGATATGGAAGTGTACTTTGCATTGGAAGCCATCAAAATGGTTACTGGAAATAAGGAAACATTCCAATTTCCAATAAGGCTCTTGGGAATGATTAAAATAAGCATGAAGAGAAAAGCAAAGATCTCCAAGGACCATTGGACAAAAGGAATGAAAAGCAAGCTACTGATGGTTACTACTATTGTTCTTTAGTTTAGCCAAACGTAGAATTGTAAACTTGGGTATATATAACCAAGTGTAGTAGTTACTTTAAGAGTAAGAGAAGAAAAACAAATAGTTTGTATTAGCTATCTTTGAGAGCATACTTCTCTACAATCTTGTAACTGAGCAGCTGTGTACATTTTGTATCACAGATTATTTCCGTAATAAAAATCACTTCAGTTGGATCATCAAACAATCCAACTGAAATTATTTATGTGCTTGTGATTTTTACTTTAAGTTCAGTTTTTATTTGTAAGTTGTTTTAAGTTTAAGAAATATCAAGAATTGTATTCAACCCCCCCCCCCCCCCTTCTACAATTCTGTTAGGTCATTTGGGATTAACAATTGGTATCAGAGCGAGCTTCTAACATACAAGAAGTTTAAAGATCAAGACCAAAACAGTAACCATGGTGAAGAAGGATGCATGAGTAAAGATACCAGTTCTTGATAAGGACAATTACTTTCACTGGAAAGTAAAGATGCATTTACATCTCATGTCTATGGATGAGAGATATGTAGACTGCATTGAGAAAGGTCCACACGTTCCCATGAAGTTTGCATCTAGAGTTGGACTGCCAGATGATGCTCCTGATGTGGAAATTCCAAAACTTGTCTCAGAATGGACTATTGAAGATGTTGCAGAAGTCCATAAAGATAAAAGAACCATGAACATTCTGTTTAATGGTTTGGAGCAAGAGATGTTTGACAATGTCATAAACTGTACAACCTCCAAAGAAGTATGGGACACTGTTAGAACTCTCTGTGAAGGAACTGAGCAAGTTAGGGAAAACAAAATGTAGCTCCTTATACAACAATATGAGCATTTTCATTTTAAAGCTGGTGAAACCTTAAATGACACGTTTAGTAGGTTTCAGAAGCTTTTGAATGGATTAAAGTTGTATGGGAGGATCTATCAAACCAAGGATTCAAACCTTAAATTTCTTAGAGCTCTTCCAAAAGAATGGAAGCCTATGATTGTTTCTCTCAGAAACACTCAAGAGTACAAAGACTACACTCTTGAGAGGCTTTATGGAACCTTGAAGACATATGAGTTGGAAATGGAGCAAGATGAAGAAATTGAAAAGGTACAAAAGAAGGGTGGATCTGTTGCATTGATTGCATCTGTGAACCAACTGGAAGATGACAATGAAGAAGCTGCAAAGGCCACAACTAGTCGAGCT
Source organism: Heracleum sosnowskyi (assembly GCA_030848705.1). Classification (NCBI taxonomy): domain Eukaryota; kingdom Viridiplantae; phylum Streptophyta; class Magnoliopsida; order Apiales; family Apiaceae; genus Heracleum; species Heracleum sosnowskyi. The sequence continues at coordinate 67,355,338 of CM061243.1, forward strand.
AGTTGTAGGAGTGATGTTAGCAAGGGTAAAGGCAAGATGACAGAAGAAGAAGAATCAGAACCAGCCAACTTGGATGACTTAGATGAGATTGATGAACACATTGCTTTTCTGTCAAGAAAATTCTCTAAGTTCAAGTTCAAGAGAAACTCAGAAGCAAGGCCACCAAGGAGAGACTTTCAACCTAACAAAAGTAACTGGATTGAAAAGTCTAAATCTAAATGTTTCAATTGTGGAATGCTTGGTCACTTTGCTGGAGACTGCATAAAGCCCAAGATTGAGAAGGGCAACAGGAAACTTGAGCCTGTTGATTATAAAAAGAAATACTTTGAACTTCTCAAGCAAAAAGAAAAGGCTTTCATGTCTCAGGAGTATGATTGGGCTGGTAATGGTGAAGATTCTGATGATGATGTTGAGTATGTCAACTTGGCTCTTATGGCTAACAATCATGAGCAGGAAGCAAGCTCCTCAAGCAACCAGGTAACAATTACTAATCTTTCTGAGCTTTCTAAAGAGGAATGCGATAGTGCAGTAAATGAAATGTCTACTGTACTATATAATTTGCGTGTTACTCTTAAATCACTTACCAAAGAGAATTCAAGAATAAAAGAGACTAATTTGCTCTTAAGTGATAGGAATGCAATGTTAGAAGCACAGCTCATTGAATTTGAAAAAATGAGATGTGTTAGTAGGGATGCTAAGAAGGAACTTGAGAATGTGTTACAAAAGGAAGAAATTCTTAGAACACAACTTGAGATAGAACAAAGTGTGATTGCAAAATGGAAAGATGCCAGGAATGTTGCCACCAACATCATTAATGTTCAAGGTATGGAATCTTTCTGTGAGCAATCATGGAAAAAGAACAAAGAGAAGCTAGGGTATGTTGGTGAAACCTTAGAATCAGAAACAGAGTCAACAAACAACAATGATCATCTGTTGAAGGTTGATATGTCAACGGAATGCAATGTTTCGTTGACAGATGAACCATCAACCGATCAGGCTGTTTCGTTGACAGAGAAAAGAAAAGATGAACTCGCTAGACTTAATAATAAGTATGGTCCTGTCACCAAGAACTTTGTTCAAGGTGAGTCTAGTAAATCAAAGAAAGTTGAGAAGCCTGTTGAGAGAGCTAATGTAGGTCACTTGTCTAACAAGCAATTGAAAGACAAGTTAGAGAAAGTTCAAGTTGAGGCTAAGGGAAATAAAAAGAATAACAGGAATGGCAAAGTAGGGATTAACAAACACAAAAATTACACACCTGATAAATATTCTCCTAGAAAGACATGTGTCAATTGTGGAAGTGTTAGTCATTTATCTACTAACTGCAAATCTGTTAAGAAAACTGCTAATGTGAAAATGCCCAAGCCTGCAATGAATAGTTCCATGCCTACAATGGCTGTTATGCCTAACATGTTTGCTCCATATGCACAATTTCAGAATCCATATGCTAACATGTCATTTGTGCCTAATCCATACATGAATATGTTTAATATGCCACAAATGCCATGGAATATGAATAACCTGATTGTTCCTCCAACTATGCATGCTGTGAATGAAAATGTGAGCAACCCTCAGAAATCAACACCAAGGGTAAAGATTGATTTAAATCAATCTGAGCCCAAGGTGAAAAATGATATAAAAGGAAAAGCAAAGGCTAACAAAACAGGACCCAAGGAAACTTGGGTACCAAAATCAACTTGATTTGGTTTTATTGTGTGCAGGGAGGCAAAAGGAATCTTTGGTACTTGGATAGTGGTTGTTCAAGACACATGACTGGTGATTCTACCCTGCTCACAGAGTTTCAGGAAAGAGCTGGCCCTTGTATTGCTTTTGGAGATGACAGCAAAGGCTACACTAAGGGATATGGCTTGATTTCAAAAGAGAATGTCATCATAGATGAGGTTGCATTGGTGGATGGTCTTAAGCACAATTTGCTTAGTATCAGCCGACTTTGTGACAAAGGATTTTTAGTTACTTTTTCTAAAGAAGCCTGTGTTGTTTCTAAAGGAGGAAACAACAATGTGGTAATGACTGGATTCAGACGAGGGAATGTGTACATTGCTGACTTTAGTAGCACAAGTCCAGAAACCATCACTTGTCTTTTCAGCAAGGCAAGCAAGGATGAAAGTTGGCTATGGCACAAGAAATTATCTCATCTAAATTTTAAAGTTATGAATGATTTGGTGAGGAAAGATCTTGCTAGAGGAATTCCACAGGTGGAGTTTTCCAAGGATGGTTTGTGTGATGCCTGTCAAAAAGGGAAACAAAAGAAGGCATCATTCAAAAGCAAGACAGAGTCATCAATTGTCCATCAGCTTGAGTTGCTTCATATGGATTTGTTTGGCCCTGTAAATGTCATGTCTATTTCAAAGAAGAAATATTGTCTTGTGATTGTTGATGATTTTTCTAGATTTACATGGACTTTCTTTTTGCACTCCAAAGATGAGGCAAGTGAAATCATTATCAATCACATCAAGATGGTAAACAATCATCCTGACTTGAAAGTAAGAAGGATTAGGAGTGACAATGGGACAGAATTCAAGAATTCAAGCATGAAGGTGTTCTGTGAAGAAAATGGTATTTTGCATGAGTTTTCAGCAGCAAGGACACCACAGCAAAATGGTGTGGTTGAAAGGAAAAACAGAACACTCATTGAAGCTGCAAGGACAATTCTAGATGAATCAAAGTTACCAACTTATTTTTGGGCTGAGGCAGTTAATACAGCTTGCTTCACTCAAAATATTTCTTTGATTAATCAGGCCAAAGGAATGACCCCTTATCAGCTACTCAAAAGAAAGAAGCCACTATTGGATTTTCTTCATGTCTTTGGATGCAAGTGCTTTGTTCTGAGAAATCAAGCTGAGCATTTGGGGAAATTTGAAGCAAAGGCAGATGAAGCAATATTTGTGGGATATGCAGCAGGGAAAGCCTACAGAGTCTATAATCTCAGAACCAACATTGTTATGGAATCTGTACATGTTGTTTTTGATGATCTCAAAATTCAAGGTCTCTGTGATTAAGGTTTCCATGAAAGTCTTTCTTTTGAAAATGAGGAAGGAGATCAAGTGAATCATGTTAAGGCTACTGAGAAACAGCCTAAAGTTGTTGTATCTAGCACAGATGAAAGCAGCAGTGAAGATGAAATTGCTGCATTAAGATTGAAAAGAATAGCTGCTAGCAGACCAAATGGTCATTTCGTTGATAGTCATGATGGTGGATTCGTTGACAGTCAAAATGAGCGTTTCGTTGACAGCCAAAATGGTCATACCGTTGACAGTCATAGAAATGCTTCTAGAAGTGATCAGTTAGGAACAACAAATTCAGGGGGAGTTTCTCAAGGACAAATATCCAATCAAGGCAATCATGATCATGAAGCTACCTCTTCAAGAGCAAATCTACCTCCCTCAAGGAAATGGACTAAAGATCATCCCTTTGAACTTATTATAGGTGATGTGTCTTCAAAAGTCCAAACTAGAAGAGCAACTCAAGAAGAATGTCTATATAGTAGCTTTCTGTCTCAAGATGAGCCAAAGAAAGTTGAGGATGCACTTCTAGATCCAGATTGGGTTTTGGCTATGCAAGAGGAGCTAAACCAATTTGAAAGGAACAATGTATGGAAGCTGGTGCCCAAGCCTAAGGACAGGAGTGTCATAGGCACAAAATGGGTGTTCAGAAACAAGATGGATGAAAATGGCATAGTCACAAGGAAAAAAGCTAGATTGGTTGCAAAAGGCTATTCACAGGAAGAAGGAATTGATTTTGATGAAACCTTTGCTCCTGTTGCTAGACTAGAAGCAATAAGGATTTTCCTAGCCTATGCAGCCCATGCCAATTTCAAAGTCTATCAAATGGATGTGAAGAGTGCTTTTCTGAATGGGGAATTGGAAGAGGAGGTGTATGTAAGTCAACCTCCTGGTTTTGAAGATGATGATTTTCCAGAATATGTATACTTCCTCCTCAAAGCACTCTATGGTTTGAAACAAGCACCTAGAGCCTGGTATGACACACTTTCACAGTTCCTCCTTGAGAATCACTTCACTAGAGGTACTGTAGATAAAACTCTTTTTCACAGGGTTGTGAATGGCTCTACTATACTTGTTCAAATTTATGTAGATGACATAATCTTTGGGTCTACAGATGTGAAACTTTGTCAAAAGTTTGCCAAGCTTCTGCAAAGTAAATATGAAATGAACATGATGGGAGAATTAACTTACTTTCTTGGTCTTCAAGTGAAGCAAGTTAATGAAGACATTTTCATTAGTCAAACAAAATATATTCATGATTTATTAAAGAAGTTTAACTTAATGGAATGCTCTCCTGCCAAAACTCCCATGCCTACTGCCACCAAACTTGAATTGAATACTAAGGAAAAATCTGTGGACATTTCAAGTTACAGAGGCATGGTAGGCTGACTTTTGTATTTAACAGCTAGTAGAACTGATATTATGTTTGCTACATGTCTATGTGCTAGATTTCAAGCTGATCCTAGGGAATCCCATTTAGTTGCTATTAAAAGGATTTTCAGATATCTCAAAGGAACACCAAACCTTGGCATTTGGTATCCTAGAGAATCTGGCTTTGAACTAATTGGTTATTCATATGCAGATTTTGCAGGATGTAAAATTGACAGGAAAAGCACAACAGGCACCTGTCAATTCTTAGGAAACAAGCTTGTCTCATGGTTCAGCAAGAAACAAAACTCAGTTTCTACCTCCACAGCTGAGGCTGAGTATATTGCAGCTGGAAGTTGTTGTGCACAGATTTTATGGATGAAAAATCAACTACTTGATTATGGAATAAGAGTTGAGAAAATTCCTATTTTTTGTGACAACACTAGTGCCATTTCCATTACTGAGAATCCAGTGCAGCATTCAAGGACCAAGCACATTGACATCAAGTACCATTTCATTAGAGAACATGTTATGAATGGTACTGTGGAGTTACATTTTGTTCCAAGTGAACAACAACTTGCAGACATCTTTACCAAGCCACTTGATGAATCATCATTCTCAAGATTAGTAAGTGAGCTAGGTATGCTAAATCTCTCTTAATTATTTTTGAGATATTTGCAAGTTACAATGTAGCCAGAAATTTGCTATGTTTTTCTGTGAATTAATTTTCTCAGGAAAAAGTGAAATTTTGTCTAAGTCAAAATTATTATGTCAACGAAACGCACCATTTCGTTGACAGTCTTAGCATTTTTCTGGGTGTTTCGTTGATAGCTCTTTTATATCAACGAAACGCAGCTTTATCAACGAAATAGACGGGACCTTAAACGCCCAAATCTGATTCGTTGATATAGCGCTTTTAATCTGAACCGTTGACACGTCTTTTACCACGATCTATGCATACACCCCTGTAAGTATAAATCATGGTATTTCTTTAAAAGTAACGGTTATATTTTTAAGCCAATCCAGTAATTTACCTTTATTATTGGACTCTTTTTCTGAGAATTTTTGGGGGAGTATTTAAGAAATTCTATTTTCTTTAATTTCTTTTTACCTGTTCTAAAAAATTCCAAAGGCTTTTCTCTCTTCTTCTCTCTAACAAGAAATTCAGTTCGAAGCTTTTCTTCACACAACAATGGCACCCATAGTCAAGCTTATGTCTGCTGGAGGGTTCATCTATGAGAAGAACAACTCCATCCCTTTTGTTGTCAAGGAAAACCCGAACAGTATCTTTTTCAAGATGATGGACTTCATGAAGAACTCCAAGTTGAGCTATGCAATGTTTCACTCAACTCCTCTCTATAATGAGATAATCGAGGAGATCTGGACCTCGTGTGAGTATAGTGGAACAAACTGCACACTGCAATTCACTCTCCAAGGTAATGAGTACATAGTTAATTCTGATGTATTGCAAGCATGTCTACATATTCCTGAAAATAACTGTGATGCTTTGCCTACAATCACTGAAATGGTTAACATGCTAAATTCAATAAACTACTCTTTGCCTATTGATAATCTGGGTAGAATAATTAGGAGAGGTTTGGTTAGGGAATATAGTTATTTAGCTGATGCATTTATCAAGGTCTTTTCTGGAAAGATTAGAAATTTTGATGCATTAACTAATTCCATGTTGATTCTTTTTACCATGCTCCTAACTGATAGATATTACAACTTTAGCACCCAACTTATGTATGAAATTGGTGCTAAGTTGGGTGACAAGGCTAATAGGAAAAAGAATATCTACTATGCTAGGTTTCTGATGATGTTGGCTAATCATGTTAGTCCAACACCATTAGTAATCTCTAACCCTGTTTCCAAGTTTGAGTGTTTTGTGCAAGAAAAGAGAGTATTGACAGACATACTGAGGCTGAACCACAATGGTGATGTTCCAGTGGTGTATCTGCCAATAATTGAGGTAACTACTGCTATCCCTTCTAGTATAGTTGTTACTTCAACTGTATCACCCAGTCCTGTTGCTGTGGAGTCTGTAGCTGTGACCCAACAGGCTCCTGCTGTAATAACCCGAATTTTTGGAAAAATTAAAACTTTTCTTATTATGATTAAGTGCATCAGTGAATAGTGAATTTGGTGAATGAATAGTGATTTTGAGAAGTAACAAAGTTTTTCATGCCACCTATGTACGAGACGTAGTATGGATATTCCGAAGTCATATTAGTGATCTACGGAGTAAATAAGTGAATGCAAAGACGATCGGAATTCAGAAATTCCAAATTTTATTTTGGTGTAATATTCGACCGGGCAGCGAATTATATATTATTATATTCAAGAAATGAGATATTAAAATTGAGGATTTGAGGATTTAATATTTTGGAATTTTATTATTTTATTAAAGTCGATTTAAGGATTCGATTGTTGGAATGAATAGTGAATAGTTACTATTCACTGCGAGAATCGCGTAAACTTTTATTCGCTCTTTTTGGAAAATATTTCGAATCGTTTCAAGAGGAACAAGGCAACATCTACCGGATTAAATATAGACATGGAAGTAACATGTAACAAGATTAATTCGAGGAATGCAACATTTGGATCATCCATGTGAAAGGAAACGAACCAGTAAAGCGAACCAGTAAAACTACTTTATCTGGGCCAGTGCATGTGTGACATGTGTCGGAAGGAGAAGCAACCAAGGGTGATGACTCACCACTTTTGACATAAAAATCAGCATCCTTATCTAATTATCAAAACAAAAAGAAAAAGGAGAGGAAGAACTCTTCCCCCCATTTTCGGCTCAGCTTGTGCAAGGAGGAAAGAAAAATCCATAACTCCATTTCTATCCATCCTTAAATCACCAACTTTTAACCATAGCTTCTCCACTCCATGGGTAACATTCGTTCACAATTTCATGGACAACAAAGGAGTGTAGCCTAGTCAAATCCCTTCCCCAAGTTGGAGAACCCAAACTGTGCAGTTTGTGTCCAGCGGAAAGATGGGACTCAAAACCCTAGCTAGGAAGATTTAAATGTGGCGATATATAGCTCAAAAGAAAGCTTATGAAGAGTACAAGGTCTGGTAAAAATCTTAGAACCAAAATCTTGTTTTTCGATTTTATATGGATTTTACAAAGTGATGATGAATAGTAACTTTTCATGATTCTTGATTTTGTTTCTTAAGGATTAAGCTTGATAAGGTTTGTTCAAAGCTCAAGGAAGGATTATAAACCATTGTTAGTGTATATGAAGCACCAAGGAAGGTATAAAAACCCCTGCCCCTTTTTGTTTATATGAGTTTGAAGTGGTTTTGATGTTTATGTAAAGTTAAGATCATGATTAAGTAATTATATGAATTGTTGGTTGAGTTTGGAGGATGGGTTATGAATTTGTTTTGATTATTCATGGAGGATTTGACTGAGTGGAGGGTGTATAAGGTGGATGGTGAGTTTGGGATTAATTGGTATTGATTTGGTTGTGTTTTGGAAAAGGAAAACGTTACGATTATAGCCGTCGTAATGCCCATTTGATTTAGGGCTGTTTTGAGAAAGAATTACGAACTGGTCTGGTAATATTTTTGAACAAAACTGACCATGAACATGTAGGTCTTGTTTTAAGGTTTGTTTTGGTATAAAGATCATGTCTATACGATTTACGGTTTAGGAGAAAAGTGAGTTTTAGTAAACGCCGTTCGGAAGAATGGCTCATCTCTGTCCAGCAACTTTGAGGCTATATTTGGACCACTTCAGAGCCGTATTAAAATGTGAAATTTTGAAGAATAATACTAGAGACAGTTAGGAAGGCTCACGAAAAAGATTCGTATTAAAAAGATTATTTTTCGATTTTATAAAAATGTTTTAGCCGAGGTCGCGCAAGTGAAAATCCCTAAGAGCATGACTTAGAAACCGATGTTGTAAATGGTTAAGTATAACTTGGATTGGTGAATGGATTTTGAACCAAACTTGTGATATAAGTATTGGACGAATAACATGGACTTAGTATGAGCCTATAACGAGCTAGTAATGCCTTGGTTGTGTTTCGCTTACGTGTTTAAGCATTTAGTACAAGTGGATTATCCAGGGGATTAATCGTGCGTTTTCTTTGACTTTGTCTAGATTGTCCGGCATCGTCGCGAACCCCTATCACTTCTCGAGCATCAGGCAAGTTTTCTAAATCTATACTTTGAAGTATTGATTATATATTACTGCTTTTGCCATGTGTGGAGTTATACAGTTTTGCGATACATGTTATATATTGTATAAAATAGAGTTTGATTTTGGTTTATATATGAGCTTTGAGATAAAGTAGTTATAAACCGGTGTACCTTGTAGCTCTATAGATAAGAGCAGGTTTATTGTTTCGACTCTAGACCGGGAGTCGATATTTGTGTTATATAGATAGTCGTGGAGACCCGGAGGGATTCCAGCGGCAGAGTACTATTCATCTTGAGGAATATTATTATTAAACATTAATTATATTTCTAGAAAGTATTAGTTACCTGGAAATGATTTGAGGAATGTTATTTGAATATTACCTCATTCGAAGGTTATTATTTGAAAATGATTTGGTAATTGGCTTATATGTTAAATATGGGATATCAGTTATAAGCCAGTATTCTTATATATGCCCTAGGATAAGGGCGTGTGATTTTCATTAAGGATCAGAAGTGATTGTATTTCTGTATATGCTAAAGATTATTTTTCCGATAAAGACATCGGGTGACTGTTATTTGAGATTTATTAATTAATGAATATTATTTATGTATATTCATTTGAGGCTTACTTGTTCGAGGGTTAATTATGTATTTAATGAACATTATTTATGTATATTCATTTGAGGACTATTGACTTTAAGAATATTATTGTGAATATTCATCTGGGGATTATTTAATGAATATTAATGTCGAATATTCATTCGAGGATTATTTATTTATTTAATGAATATTAGTTTTGAATATTCATTCGAGGATTATTTATTTATTTAATGAATATTAGTTTTGAATATTCATTTGAGGATTAATTATTTATTTAATGAATATTGCTTTTGAATATTCATTTGAGGCTTATTTATTTAATGAATATTATTTCCTAATATTCATTTGAGGTTTATTTATTTAATGAATATTATTTTAGAATATTCATTTAAGAGTTATTTATTTAATGAATATTACCTTTGAATATTCATTTAATCTATATTTACTTAATGAATATTATTTTCGAATATTCATTTAATCAGTATTTACTTAAGGAATATTATTCCGAATATTCATCTAAGCTTTACTTACTTAATCAATGTCATTGATTATTTTTAAAATCAAAAGAGGTTCCCAAAACAATGTTTTCCATTTAAATCCGTCTTTTAAGAAGATTCAAATGCTCGCTCAACTATCAAAAATACGGGAAACCTGATTTAAGTGACTACTACTCTTTTTAAACTCTCAATTCAAAAACTGTCAAGGGACAGATATTTTCTTGGAGCAATTTAATTGCTGCCAGTCTAATGTTGTGTTACCACCTCAATGATCGAGGGGTAAATTCATGGAACAAGTCGATATCCATTAACAAGCATAGCTTGGGAAATATTGGAGAACCTTCCTTTCCAACCTAGATATAACTACTTAGTGGAGTCGTATCAACAAGTGTTACACTTGGGGAAAGGAGGACGATCTTTACGTTTCAGAGTCATGGATTTCATCTGAACTAGGAGTGGTGTAAGTGGTCAAGTTGCGTGGGCCCATCCAACTTTTATATTGCCCCAAATGGGCCGGGAGGTCATAGTAAGGCGGTAGACAATGTCAGGCCGTCGTGATACTTCCATCTACATGTAGAAAACTATTTGAGCGGTGCGACCTGCTACTGATCATAGTAAGGTTAGGCACAGCGGACGCGGTAGCAACTCCAGTATTAGTTCATCATCCAATTTGGATATTTCCTGCAACATGTATTGGGGTGAAGAACCAACCATGTTGGCAGGGGGTTGAAAAGTGTTTGGAAATGAAGTGACAATAAATTTGTGCAACTCCATCTTTTACTTTTGAGTTATGACTCTGATAAAACCTGATTAAAGATATATATATGCATAAGTGGAGTTTGGGTTACGGAAATATTATATTAATTTTCCTCGTAACTTCATCGTTTATATTATACTAGTTTCTTATCCGCTTAAAGCATATCATATGACTCTGTGGATACCCTACATAACATGAGTTATGGTAAGGGAGTTGCTTATATTGAATTTTCCTTATAACTTCATCTTTTAAGTTATATGTTGATATTCTGCTTATATAGCAGATAATTTTTGGAAAGGTTATATTTGGTTTATTTTGAAACCTCATCTTGTATACAAGAACTTTGTTCATAATATAGCAAAAGAGTTGCAGAAATATTATGAAATGATATTTGAATTACCATAAAGGTACTATTTTTGGAATATCTTCCGATAAGGAAATAATTTCAGTATCGAGATATTTTGACAAATTATTGTCTTATAGCCGCTTTATTCTGGGTTGAGTTAAAGGCAGAATTAGGCCATACTTTCATTACCTTGCTGAGCTATCGCTCACTCTTGCTATTGTTTTATATATATTATATAGCAGCGAAGCAGGATGCCAATGGGACGGCACATACCCCGCAAGGCGTTTCCACAAACAGTTTCTAGCAGTGATCCCGAGAATAGTACGAACCAATCGAATCAGGCTACAGCTTTTGGTATTCAACTTATGTATAGATATGAATGGTATGAGAGGATTGTGAGCATCAGAAGGCTAAGTTGGTGATGTAACCTTACTTAGAAATTGTATCAGTGACAGATTCAAAGACATTTGGGTATTGTAATAAAGATTATTTATTCCGCAGTTGTTGTATTGTGTCATTTCTGAGACTCTAACCTATGTGTGTGTGTGTGAGACATATATTGTGGGGTCATGAGCAGGTGAATTATGCACGGTGTGAGTAATACAGATAAGGCAAGGAGTAAATGGATCGTGACTACCCTAAATCCCTGACCCCGGATTTGGGGCTGTTACAGAAATGGTATCAGAGCGTTAGGTTACAGTCCTTAGAAACGATAGGAGATCGAGTCTTACAATACCCTTAAGAATGATAAGAACATCTAGAGCCCAAATTGAGTTCGTAGTCGTGTTAGAGGACATGACCCTGACTGTTTAAGATGAAGCCCGAGATGGGACTTCTTCTGGGAAACCGTACTTAGGACTTCATGGTTAGTCACCTCGATTCGTATGAGTTATAGAGTGATGGGATTCTGAGATACCAGACCCCGAGGCCTTCGAGTAGGCAATTGATGATGCGTTCCTTGAAATGGACGGAGACCCGATAAAGGAAGATCCATAGGAGGATCTAGAGGAAGACCCCATAGTGGGTCAAGGAAAGAATCTTGTAGAGAACGTGTTGATTGATAAAGATGTAGTATGTTACTTGAGGTCGTATAATAAAGACCGGACGAACCTTCAGAGGATAAATAAGTGACGAGACGAGAGTCTAAGGATCGTTCATGATTTATCAAGAGATATGACAAAGAAGATGGAGTGGAATCTCCAAAGCAGAAGAGGTAGAGGCAGTATAGCCAGTATCAGTGGATTGATTCGACTCGAACGAAACCTGTTACTCGTAGTCAGTTATAGTTGCCCATAAGGAGGCAGCATACGTAAGAACCAAGATGTTCAGATTTTCACGAACGATTAAGGGTACTTAGTTGCCTAGAATAGTGAAAGGTATTTCTTTGGCTATGAGGTTTCAATCCCCCACGACCAGCGATTCCATTGGAAATAGTGTCTATTACATCATTGAGGGATTTTATTATCTCAAGGAGAATTTTGGGTATATGTACCATACAAATGTTATTATAAGACAAGCACGCTAAGGCAGAATCGAGAACAAGATTTACCACCCTCAGGAAACCAGGAAGGAATTATGAGGATAGAACCTAAAGGTCGGAAATCATATTCGAGCATTACTAGTAGGTAAATAGATTGATCGAGTTTCCCTGATTTTGGAAAGAAATTCAGCAAATTTTGGCAAACCTTGTCTTTCTGATTACCAGAGGATGTCACCAAAGAGAGTGGAAACTAGAGCGAACCCTGTGGATTGGGTAAGATAGCCGTTATATGGGTTGGTGGACAGACCCTGATTGCTATAATTGATTATGGAGATAAAATGATGAAGTTGAGATTGGACGGTAAAGGCGAAATATATTTAAGGACCAAGACAGACTGAGAAGTTCCGGGATTGACTTAAATGAAAAGGCTATTGTGCCAAAAGTGTTAAGCTTATGTAGCACACGGGATTGATATGGGAAAAAGGAATATTGGATATAATGATGATTGAAATAGAGACCGGGTTTAAGCTTGTAGTTTCTAACGAGCTTCCGTAGTACTGCCCAGTCGACATGTGGAATTGTCATTGCTATGGGCAACAACGGTATCGAAGTCTTCTTATAGAACAGAACGCTTACTTGAGATGTTGCGTCTAGTCGAATAGAACTCCCTACGATTGCAAATGTTGATGGTTGAATTCTTAGCGACTATTATAAGTCGGCAATGACGTAAGTATCGAACACCTTAGGGTGCGTGGAAAAGAAAAGATTTGGAATTGAACGATTATCCATCAGAGGAGCCGACATAAAAAGGCATCCGTAGAGACCTTGGTAGTACCCTCCCCATTTGCAAATTATGTGGGATATTTCCCCAATCTATGATCTATCTTGACCTCTTTCCAAGAAAGAATTCTGATAAAGGGTATATTCCCTCTTCGAAGTTATTTTATAACACTTGTGCTAAACCATATTCAGTTTCACTTGTGCCAGAGGCTGTCACAATGCCTGCTTTCAGGTTTTCGAAGCCCTGTCAAATGATGTTATTTAAGCTTTCACTTTTCTTCGAATAATGAATGACCCTATGGTGATACCTCACCACTTGTTTGTTAAAGTACCAATATCTTTTTGGTTATTCTTTTCCTTGTATTTTCTTTAGAAACCGCACCTTTGGAATCTGTTCAATTTTAATCCGAGGTGTTCCTTTGAGAAATATTGTCGAAAGACGATAATCATTAAATTGATCTCGAATTGCTTTCGTACTTTTCAACTTCCACTGAGACGAACAACCCTATACTTATAGGGGCTACAAGGACTATCTGTCTATGTGATAGAAGTCGGATGGGACGCCATCACTTGTAAGTTGTGAAATACAAGAAGGCTAATTACCTTTAGTAATGTCTCAATCGAGGCACACAACGTTGAGTTCTTATGATCATGTTGATCTCTTGGTAAATTCTCTTACCTCCAATAAGGTTACCTTAAAACTCATAACCTTATGATCACCAGTGTGTGACGTTTTCCTTGATATGGGAGCTGTCTTTTCAAGGCCCCATGATTTTTGTTATCCTCATTGAATTCTAAGGGGAGGCGAACCAGGTCAAATAAGTCAAAAATTCGCTGATAGGAATTAGATTCGCAACGAAATCGCCTATGACAGGAGCGAATCCCTAAGACGAATAGAATGTTAGTGACGTATCAACGAAATTGGGTTATTCTCCCAAGGATGTTATGATAATGGAAAGCGTGTCAATCGACATGTGTGAAAGGAATAGCGATGTGTCGTGTACTCCAGTAACAACGGTGTTAGATAGATGCCCTATAATGGAATTAAGATTTTGGAGGAGTTGTTTACGAATGGACACTACCTCTGGGTTAGCAAGATAAGTACTGGCGATGGAGTCAGAGGGAGCTGGTATTGTGACTTGGGAGAAGTTGATATTATTATAAGGATGGGTTGGTTGACACCCAATGGAGTCCAGACTGATTGTAAGAGAGAGAGTAATAAATAAAGGATGGAGACAGATTCAGAGATCCTTGAATATAGTTTAAACTAAGAAACTATTACGCCAGAAATGCGAGGCTTAATTAGCTCTTATGGTTGCCGCCAAGAAAAGAGATACCAAGTATTAAGGGAACTACAATGGTTTTGGGAGATTGTACAAGGTTTTAAGGAGCTACCAGATATCGATTTGGATGACATGAGAATGAATACCGAGTATTCCGAGTATAGTGGGAATGAAAGAGTTAGTGACTCAGTTACAAGAATGGTTGGGCAAGAATATGATAAGACCCATTGTACCACCGTGGAGAGCCCGGTGTTGTTGTGAGAGAGAAGGATGTTAGCACAAGATTATATATCGAACCTCGAGAGTTGTATGAGTTCGACATGGAGAATAGGTACCCTTGTAAATGATTGTTTGATCAGCGGAAGAACGCTGTGTATTTCCAAATTTATTTAAGAACTGGCTATCACCAGTTGGAAGTTAAATCCGAGGATATACCCAAGATTGCGATTCGTACTTGGAATAGACACTTCGAGTTTTTAGCGAGGTTATTTTGGGTTGACTAATGCACCCACAAATTTTATGGAATGTAACGAATTGGCTTTGAATTCTCCGCGATAGTAGATAACGTGAGATGGAGAAATGGCTAGAATTGACCTAGAATTATGACTGTGAGATACACTACCATCCGGGGAAGGCCAATGTGGTGGCTGATACCCTTAATTAAAATGGGACAGAAATGGATTCCGAATGATCGGGAATTAAAGGATGAGATTTTACACAAAACCCAAGTTAGTCCAACAAACTAGAAAGACAAAAGATTTCACCAACAAGTGGCTAGTGACAACCAAGACAGACAGAGGAAGCATGCGGACTAAGCCCGCGAGTATAGAGATAGTACTGCTATTGATAAGCTAAATGGCATGTTGATGGATGACAAGCAAGTTTATGTTGGTGTATTTTCTGTACAAACAAGATGGGGAATATGAGGTTAGAGATCCGTGATGCTAAAAGATATCCATGGAAAGAATTAATGAGATTTGGAAAGAAAGGGAAGTGAGCCCGAGATTCATTGGGCCATCTGAGATTTTAAAACGCGTCAGGAAGGTGGCCTACGAGCCAGCCTTGCCCCCCAAACTTGTAGAATGGTCATAACGGGGTTCATGTGTCAATGCTACGTCAGTATACTATAGATGCCCGGCATATGTAGAGTATGAGCAGGTAGGTATACAACCTGGTCTGACTTATAAAGCACAACCTGTGGAAATCACGGATAGAAAAGAGCAAGTGCTAAGTGACGAGGTTGACAAGCTAGTGAAAGGTTTGTGGAAAATCAAGAGGTGGAAGAATCCACCTGGGAGTTAGAAAGTGCAATAGAAGAAACGTACCCCAGTTACTCCTAAGTTGATTCCGGGACGGAATCCTTTTAAGGAGGGGAGACTGTAATAACCCGAATTTTTGGAAAAATTAAAACTTTTCTTATTATGATTAAGTGCATCAGTGAATAGTGAATTTGGTGAATGAATAGTGATTTTGAGGAGTAACAAAGTTTTTCATGCCACCTATGTACGAGACGTAGTATGGATATTCCGAAGTCATATTAGTGATCTACGGAGTAAATAAGTGAATGCAAAGACGATCGGAATTCAGAAATTCCAAATTTTATTTTGGTGTAATATTCGACCGGGCAGCGAATTATATATTATTATATTCAAGAAATGAGATATTAAAATTGAGGATTTGAGGATTTAATATTTTGGAATTTTATTATTTTATTAAAGTCGATTTAAGGATTCGATTGTTGGAATGAATAGTGAATAGTTACTATTCACTGCGAGAATCGCGTAAACTTTTATTCGCTCTTTTTGGAAAATATTTCGAATCATTTCAAGAGGAACAAGGCAACATCTACCGGATTAAATATAGACATGGAAGTAACATGTAACAAGATTAATTCGAGGAATGCAACATTTGGATCATCCATGTGAAAGGAAACGAACCAGTAAAGCGAACCAGTAAAACTACTTTATCTGGGCCAGTGCATGTGTGACATGTGTCGGAAGGAGAAGCAACCAAGGGTGATGACTCACCACTTTTGACATAAAAATCAGCATCCTTATCTAATTATCAAAACAAAAAGAAAAAGGAGAGGAAGAACTCTTCCCCCCATTTTCGGCTCAGCTTGTGCAAGGAGGAAAGAAAAATCCATAACTCCATTTCTATCCATCCTTAAATCATCAAATTTTAACCATAGCTTCTCCACTCCATGGGTAACATTCGTTCAAAATTTCATGGACAACAAAGGAGTGTAGCCTAGTCAAATCCCTTCCCCAAGTTGGAGAACCCAAACTGTGCAGTTTGTGTCCAGCGGAAAGATGGGACTCAAAACCCTAGCTAGGAAGATTTAAATGTGGCGATCTATAGCTCAAAAGAAAGCTTATGAAGAGTACAAGGTCTGGTAAAAATCTTAGAACCAAACTCTTGTTTTTCGATTTTATATGGATTTTACAAAGTGATGATGAATAGTAACTTTTCATGATTCTTGATTTTGTTTCTTAAGGATTAAGCTTGATAAGGTTTGTTCAAAGCTCAAGGAAGGATTATAAACCATTGTTAGTGTATATGAAGCACCAAGGAAGGTATAAAAACCCCTGCCCCTTTTTGTTTATATGAGTTTGAAGTGGTTTTGATGTTTATGTAAAGTTAAGATCATGATTAAGTAATTATATGAATTGTTGGTTGAGTTTGGAGGATGGGTTATGAATTTGTTTTGATTATTCATGGAGGATTTGACTGAGTGGAGGGTGTATAAGGTGGATGGTGAGTTTGGGATTAATTGGTATTGATTTGGTTGTGTTTTGGAAAAGGAAAACGTTACGATTATAGCCGTCGTAATGCCCATTTGATTTAGGGCTGTTTTGAGCAAGAATTACGAACTGGTCTGGTAATATTTTTGAACAGAACTGACCATGAACATGTAGGTCTTGTTTTAAGGTTTGTTTTGGTATAAAGATCATGTCTATGCGATTTACGGTTTAGGAGAAAAGTGAGTTTTAGTAAACGCCGTTCGGAAGAATGGCTCATCTCTGTCCAGCAACTTTGAGGCTATATTTGGACCACTTCAGAGCCGTATTAAAATGTGAAATTTTGAATAATAATACTAGAGACAGTTAGGAAGGCTCACGAAAACGATTCGTATTAAAAAGATTATATTTCGATTTTATAAAAATGTTTTAGCCGAGGTCGCGCAAGTGAAAATCCCTAAGAGCATGACTTAGAAACCGATGTTGTAAATGGTTAAGTATAACTTGGATTGGTGAATGGATTTCGAACCAAACTTGTGATATAAGTATTGGACGAATAACATGGACTTAGTATGAGCCTATAACGAGCTAGTAATGCCTTGGTTGTGTTTCGCTTACGTGTTTAAGCATTTAGTACAAGTGGATTATCCAGGGGATTAATCGTGCGTTTTCTTTGACTTTGTCTAGATTGTCCGGCATCGTCGCGAACCCCTATCACTTCTCGAGCATCAGGCAAGTTTTCTAAATCTATACTTTGAAGTATTGATTATATATTACTGCTTTTGCCATGTGTGGAGTTATACAGTTTTGCGATACATGTTATATATTGTATAAAATAGAGTTTGATTTTGGTTTATATATGAGCTTTGAGATAAAGTAGTTATAAACCGGTGTACCTTGTAGCTCTATAGATAAGAGCAGGTTTATTGTTTCGACTCTAGACCGGGAGTCGATATTTGTGTTATATAGATAGTCGTGGAGACCCGGAGGGATTCCAGCGGCAGAGTACTATTCATCTTGAGGAATATTATTATTAAACATTAATTATATTTCTAGAAAGTATTAGTTACCTGGAAATGATTTGAGGAATGTTATTTGAATATTACCTCATTCGAAGGTTATTATTTGAAAATGATTTGGTAATTGGCTTATATGTTAAATATGGGATATCAGTTATAAGCCAGTATTCTTATATATGCCCTAGGATAAGGGCGTGTGATTTTCATTAAGGATCAGAAGTGATTGTATTTCTGTATATGCTAAAGATTATTTTTCCGATAAAGACATCGGGTGACTGTTATTTGAGATTTATTAATTAATGAATATTATTTATGTATATTCATTTGAGGCTTACTTGTTCGAGGGTTAATTATGTATTTAATGAACATTATTTATGTATATTCATTTGAGGACTATTGACTTTAAGAATATTATTGTGAATATTCATCTGGGGATTATTTAATGAATATTAATGTCGAATATTCATTCGAGGATTATTTATTTATTTAATGAATATTAGTTTTGAATATTCATTCGAGGATTATTTATTTATTTAATGAATATTAGTTTTGAATATTCATTTGAGGATTAATTATTTATTTAATGAATATTGCTTTTGAATATTCATTTGAGGCTTATTTATTTAATGAATATTATTTCCTAATATTCATTTGAGGTTTATTTATTTAATGAATATTATTTTAGAATATTCATTTAAGAGTTATTTATTTAATGAATATTACCTTTGAATATTCATTTAATCTATATTTACTTAATGAATATTATTTTCGAATATTCATTTAATCAGTATTTACTTAAGGAATATTATTCCGAATATTCATCTAAGCTTTACTTACTTAATCAATGTCATTGATTATTTTTAAAATCAAAAGAGGTTCCCAAAACAATGTTTTCCATTTAAATCCGTCTTTTAAGAAGATTCAAATGCTCGCTCAACTATCAAAAATACGGGAAACCTGATTTAAGTGACTACTACTCTTTTTAAACTCTCAATTCAAAAACTGTCAAGGGACAGATATTTTCTTGGAGCAATTTAATTGCTGCCAGTCTAATGTTGTGTTACCACCTCAATGATCGAGGGGTAAATTCATGGAACAAGTCGATATCCATTAACAAGCATAGCTTGGGAAATATTGGAGAACCTTCCTTTCCAACCTAGATATAACTACTTAGTGGAGTCGTATCAACAAGTGTTACACTTGGAGAAAGGAGGACGATCTTTACGTTTCAGAGTCATGGATTTCATCTGAACTAGGAGTGGTGTAAGTGGTCAAGTTGCGTGGGCCCATCCAACTTTTATATTGCCCTAAATGGGCCGGGAGGTCATAGTAAGGCGGTAGACAATGTCAGGCCGTCGTGATACTTCCATCTACATGTAGAAAACTATTTGAGCGGTGCGACCTGCTACTGATCATAGTAAGGTTAGGCACAACGGACGCGGTAGCAACTCCAGTATTAGTTCATCATCCAATTTGGATATTTCCTGCAACATGTATTGGGGTGAAGAACCAACCATGTTGGCAGGGGGTTGAAAAGTGTTTGGAAATGAAGTGACAATAAATTTGTGCAACTCCATCTTTTACTTTTGAGTTATGACTCTGATAAAACCTGATTAAAGATATATATATGCATAAGTGGAGTTTGGGTTACGGAAATATTATATTAATTTTCCTCGTAACTTCATCGTTTATATTATACTAGTTTCTTATCCGCTTAAAGCATATCATATGACTCTGTGGATACCCTACATAACATGAGTTATGGTAAGGGAGTTGCTTATATTGAATTTTCCTTATAACTTCATCTTTTAAGTTATATGTTGATATTCTGCTTATATAGCAGATAATTTTTGGAAAGGTTATATTTGGTTTATTTTGAAACCTCATCTTGTATACAAGAACTTTGTTCATAATATAGCAAAAGAGTTGCAGAAATATTATGAAATGATATTTGAATTACCATAAAGGTACTATTTTTGGAATATCTTCTGATAAGGAAATAATTTCAGTATCGAGATAGTTTGACAAATTATTGTCTTATACCCGCTTTATTCTGGGTTGAGTTAAAGGCAGAATTAGGCCATACTTTCATTACCTTGCTGAGCTATCGCTCACTCTTGCTATTGTTTTATATATATTATATAGCAGCGAAGCAGGATGCCAATGGGACGGCACATACCCCGCAAGGCGTTTCCACAAACAGTTTCTAGCAGTGATCCCGAGAATAGTACGAACCAATCGAATCAGGCTACATCTTTTGGTATTCAACTTATGTATAGATATGAATGGTATGAGAGGATTGTGAGCATCAGAAGGCTAAGTTGGTGATGTAACCTTACTTAGAAATTGTATCAGTGACAGATTCAAAGACATTTGGGTATTGTAATAAAGATTATTTATTCCGCAGTTGTTGTATTGTGTCGTTTCTGAGACTCTAACCTGTGTGTGTGTGTGAGACATATATTGTGGGGTCATGAGCAGGTGAATTATGCACGGTGTGAGTAATACAGATAAGGCAAGGAGTAAATGGATCGTGACTACCCTAAATCCCTGACCCCGGATTTGGGGCTGTTACACCTGCCCTGCAACAAAACCAAAATCAAAGAAATCCTCCAAGCCAACCTCAGGTGCTTCCCAAAAGGCACCTGTTGTAAAATCCACTACACAACCTAAGGGGAGTGTTGTAGGTGCTGAGAGAGGTGAGGGAAGGGGTGAACATAAAAGAAACCCTAAGGATAAGGAAGGACAGATGAGTGAAATCCAGCCAAGCCCCATTGTGTCTTCCCAACAAGGCACAATGAGTAAAATGGATTTAAACACAAGTCTAGTTGCATCCTCCCAAAAGGATGTGATTATTGAAACAAGCTCTCTTCCAAGAGCACACTCCAAAAGGGTAAGGGACACTTCAAGCCCACAGTCTACATTTTCCTAATACCAAAGGAGAGTGAAGCAAAAGTCCAAGGGTACACAGGGTGCACACACACTGGAAGCAACACTTCCAGTTTCTCAAATTCAGTTTGATGTAACCCCTATTATTACTCTGGGGTTACAGTCCCATTCTCTAAACATCAACCTTGAACTATCTCCATCAAATTCACCAACTCTATCTCTAGATGTGGACATGATCCATTCATCTATTCCTGATTCTCCAACTCTAATCTTGGAGAAGCCCCACTCTGAAGCTGGTGGCCATCACTTGTTAAGTGATTTGTTGGGCCATCAACCAATTTATTCTGAAGTTGCAAGAGGATCTGTGGACCAATCTCTAAAATCAATCACCACAGATTCTACTGTAATTTCACTTTCTCAAAGTGCTTTATTGACTTCATCAACGAAACAACTTCTTTCGTTGACAAGTGTTTCTCCATCAACGGTATCCATACCGTTGACAGTTCAAACTACCATTCCGTTGATAGGTCAATCTACACCCCTTATTGAAAATCAAGTTGTTTCCACAACTAGTGTAGATGACCTGGTGGTAGTTGAGACACTTTTAGGTTTGAGAGGGAGTGAAATTGAGAGGCTGGCTTGCAGCCAGGCAAAAGGAGAGTCTGAGAGTGAGAGGCTGGCTATTTCTTCCAGCCAGGCAAAAGGAGAGATTGAGAGTACCACCTTAGTAGGTAAAGGTGAGGGTGTGAGAGGTGTGAGCCATGGGGAGCCCATGATGCAATAAAAGAGTGGAGAGAGAGAAGGGACTACAGGAGCAATAAGGATGGAAGCAGCCATTGCTAGTGAGTTAATGGAGGTCAGTGAGGGAGAAAGGGAACTTACTTTCCAAGAGCATTATCAACAAACTCTGGATAGTATTTCCCTGGATCCTGAGACCTTTACTCATCCTGTGTCAGCCTATCAAGTTATGGCTCAACAGGGCAATGTGGAGGCAGAAAGGTCACTCAACTTAATTCATACTACTGCATCAATGCAAAGAGCAAAGGATGCCTTGACCAATCTACCTCCAGGAGCTGCAGCAAGTGGAGACTTTGAGTTTTCTGATGATGAAGACAGCTTTGGTGACAATCTACAGGTGGCCACCACTACACAGACTGGGACTTCTGTGGTGCCTCCTACACCAAACTGGCTTTCTCAGGATATGCATGGTAGATGCAACTTGGATGCTGCTATCACAAGGCAGTACAATGAGGCATATCTAGCTCATGAGTCTGCTGAAGCAAGGGAAAAGAAATTCTACAAGGCCATAATGGATTCTCTGGAAATTCAAAGGCTACAAATGTTGTAGACAAGGATTGAGGCTACAGAAATCAAGGATTCAATTAGCAACCTTAGGGATGCTACTGACAGGAGGCTAGATGAAAAGCTTCCTCTTCACACTGTCTCCAAGATGTCAAGGTTTTTCACCAAGGAACCTGAAGTGTCCTCATCTTTGAAAACTCTCTCCTCTAGAGTGGACAAAGTTGAGGCTACACTTTCTCACATGCAGAAGGAACAGGAGAAGCAAACTAGCCTACTCACCCAGCTTCTGGCAGCTCAAGGAATCCCTATCATCTCACTTGATGATAACAAAAAGGGGGAGAAAACTAAGGAGCTAGAGATACAAATCACAAAGGTTTTGGTCCCAGCCATCTCCTTGCCAGAAGAGCCATTAACAATGGGGGAGTTTGGAAAGAAGAAAAAGGATGGTATTGACCTGATCCAGGAAGCTTCTATGAGGATGAGACTTGCAGAACAAATCAAAGACCATTGGTCCAACATAGAAGCAAGGGTCAAGAAAATTGCTGGAACAACAAAGGACTCAAATCCATCAACGGATCAACCATCAACGAATGCCATGGTTCTAGTGTCAACGGAATGGGAGCCACATACCAATTCTTTCTATAAGGTAGAGCCCCTTCTACATGGAGTCACTCAAGGTCCAAGGAAGGAAAAAGGACAAACTTCATGCATTAGGGATGTGGAACAAGCTACACTCCAAAGAAGCTTATCTCCCAAGTCCCCTGCTAAACCAAAGGGCAAAATTATAGCAAGGACTTTCTATCCTGCACCTTATCCAGATGAGCTCAAGCTTCTTGGTCTACTTATCACAAAAAGCAAGGAAAGCAATGATTATGAGATAAGGAAGCAAAGGGCAATTGTCTACAGGAATGGACAAGAAATCTGTGTTTGGGCTGGTCACCCAAACTTTGCTGAAGCTAAAGCTGAAGAGTCAGAAAGAGCAGCAATGCAAGCCCTTGCTGTTGCTCAGTCTCTTGATGAAGAAGAAATACAGCTAGAAGAAAAAGCAAGAGAGGAAAGGAGTGCAAAGAAGAGCACAAGGCAACCAAAGGCAAGAGCTAGGAGAAACATAGCCTTTGAGAATGATGACTCTCAGAGCATTGCATCAGACTCTTCTGTACCAATTGCACCTCCAACAATTCCTGATCCAGTTTCAGAGGTAAAGTTAGCCTGTGATCCTAATCATCCTGTAAATTTCCATGATCAGCCAATTGAGCCAAAGGGAGAGCCAATTGAGTTTGATGAGGCCAACTTTCCAAAATTCCTCTTTGAAATGGATCCAAAGAAGAAATCTAAGCAAAGGGCTACCAAGGCTAAGCCAATTCTGGTAAGGAGACCACAAGCTGAGAAACCCCCTACCAACCCAGAAGACTTCATCTACATTGCTGATATCAGGGAGGAGTCTGACATTCATATCAATCTTGATGACCTGGTTGAAGTGAGAGGAATAGCAGCTTCTTACAAACTACCAGAGAGATTGGTATTTGTCTACAAGGGTGGGAGAGAACAGGTTTGGCCTCTACACAGGATCCTGGGAGAAGACTATCAGACACTGCTATCTGTGTCTAAATGTTTGAAGAAAGATTTTGGTTTTACCAAAACAGCCAAGTCTGAGGTTGTCTCCAAGATTTGCCAAATCAAAGCTAGCTGGAACAAGCTTGGTGCACTTCCCAGAGTATTGAAGGTCCCTCAAACAGGAAAGATAATTCATCTCCAACCTTTTTGGATGATGGAATTCAGAGATAAGGACAACTGTAGAAGATTCTTCAGAATAGAAGACCAACTGGAGAAGGCATCCAATGAAACTCTAAGGTTAATGCAATCCAAGTTGGGGAATCAAGATGAAGAAGAGAAGATTTTCTACAGAAGACTTCAAGCTCAAATTGAGGAGAACAATGCAAGAAAAGGGAAGAAAAAAAGACCACAGAGGCAAAGATGAAAAATCTGCTCAGTCTAGAGGAGCAACTCTGTGCACTTGTTTTGTAAGATTTTCTACTTTGCATTTCAATTAAATTCAATGAAGCTCAATACAAT
Organism: Heracleum sosnowskyi; assembly: GCA_030848705.1. Lineage (NCBI taxonomy): Eukaryota > Viridiplantae > Streptophyta > Magnoliopsida > Apiales > Apiaceae > Heracleum > Heracleum sosnowskyi. The sequence goes on from CM061243.1 coordinate 67,379,651, forward strand.
TTCTACTTTTATCATGTGTAAATATGTCTGAGTGTTTTTGTTATCATCAAGGCTCTTGATTTATGGCTGTTATTCTATCAGTCATAAATTAGGGGAGATTGTTAGGAATATGTTGTTCTTGATGATAATTATAAAAACACTTAGTAGATTTTGTATTAAGTCATTTTGTAACTGTCAACGAAATGGCATGCTTTGCAGCATTCCGTTGACAGGAAGCTCATCAACGAAATGAGTAATGTAGCAATTGCACTGTACAATACTTCACAGTTTGATATGCATTTTGTTGTATGTATTAGATAGGTTTTCTAAGTCATGTTGACTAAGTACTAGATATGCAAAATAGGTTCGTTAATTGTAAATATATTATGCCTTGTAATTTTGTCTAAGTGAAGACATGTCAACGGTATGAAGATCACTCTGTCAACGGTATGGAGTTTACCCATCAACGAAACGAGGGAAACACCATCAACGAAACGAAGGAAACACCATCAACGGAATGAAGAATAAAGCTATCAACGAAACACATCTCCCTTCTATCAACGAATCACTATTGCTTTTTGAACAGTTGACAAAGTGATAGTGACAGTTTACTGAACAGATCTAAAGGAGATATGGAAGTGTACTTTGCATTGGAAGCCATCAAAATGGTTATTGGAAATAAGGAAACATTCCAATTTCCAATAAGGCTCTTGGGAATGATTAAAATAAGCATGAAGACAAAAGCAAAGATCTCCAAGGACCATTGGACAAAAGGAATGAAAAGCAAGCTACTGATGGTTATTACTATTGTTCTTTAGTTTAGCCAAACGTAGAATTGTAAACTTGGGTATATATAACCAAGTGTAGCAGTTACTTTAAGAGTAAGAGAAGAAAAACAAATAGTTTGTATTAGCTATCTTTGAGAGCATACTTCTCTACAATCTTGTAACTGAGCAGCTGTGTACATTTTGTATCACAGATTATTTCCGCAATAAAAATCACTTCAGTTGGATCATCAAACAATCCAACTGAAATTATTTATGTGCTTGTGATTTTTACTTTAAGTTCAGTTTTTATTTGTAAGTTGTTTTAAGTTTAAGAAATATCAAGAATTGTATTCAACCCCCCCCCCCCTTCTACAATTCTGTTAGGTCATTTGGGATTAACAAATGCCATCTTTGGCGCATAATCGAGGTTGATCTTAAGTTGATGATACTCTATCCTCAAATAGGTTCAGTCTCATGCTACCATTCTCCTCTTTCAGAAACAAGGGTGGTATACTCAAGGCGACACAATGGGTCTCATTCCTTGCAATCGGGTAGCTACTCTTTTTATTCAACAGGTGTAGATGGATCCTGGTCTTTAATACTAACGCAATCCCCTACTACTAAGTCAATGGCAAGTCTCATACCTCGATCAGGTGGTAGCTCATGTAGATCATAAAATACGTCCATAAATTTATTTAATACTGGGATATCCTTTATATTTGGCACCTCCCTAATTGTATCCAATCACATGTGTTAACATGGTTTGCATCCTTTCCACGATAGTCTCTTTTCTTGTATTACCGTAGTAACTTCTTATTTGCCCCCATCCTAAAAGGGCAACTCTCCCTTACTGGCCAATCTAAATTTATTATTCTTATCTCCTTAGTCGATTTGTGCATCACATTTGATCCATCAGTTCAATTCTCGATCTACATCGAATTCTCTCTCTTGAAAGGAATCAAAACTACATATATTTTATGCCTTCAAACCTCAATTTCACGTTGCGGTCAACACGATTTACCAAAATAATTTTCGTTATTCCGGTTGTTAAGGTTCCCTACAATTTCAATATTTGTGGCCTCCTCAATAGCCTTCAAACTCTCGTTTCTACATATCCATTATTTTCTCTTTCATTTGTTTCTATTACTATTATGTTTGCGTCACGAACCATTGTAATATAATCAGTCATCTCGAACACTTTGTCATTCTGAATCCTCCACATATGGAACAAGCCTCGACAATTTTCGTAAACTACGATTTATAATTTGTCATACTCCTCTCTTTCTATTTGGCTCTAAAACCTCAACATTATCTCTCCTCTAAATGCTAAGTAAAATACTTGCATGGTACTAAGAATATTTTAAGCAACAGAAAATTCATAGAACGAACTTTAGAAGAATTCATGTGAGTGTGTGATCTTTTTAAATCTTTAATCAAATTACCCTTTTCAGAAATTTCCTCATCGTACTATACGATGAGTAAATTGAATTCGAACTAGTGAAACAATAACTAGTCCGTCTTAGGAAACATTAGCAACTAGCCAACAAAATTTCCCTACTCAATTCGTTTTAGTCATGACTAGCTAGGACAATTAGCTAGACTTTCATCATGCCGTTAAAATTTCAACTAGTCAGAGCAATTGCTAGTCGTTCAGATGATATAATCCACTAGTCAGTTTCAAGATGCTAGTGTAAAATCCCAACAGCGTAGCCACCGGAGGAAACTTTGGGCTACTCGGATAACAAGTTGAAAGAAAGAGTAAATAAATGGTCTTGGTACCAGAACAATCGATAACCTCTCATCAAAAATTTGTCATGAGTGAAACGGTCCACCCAAAAGGGATCTCCGTACATATCCTTTATCAAATTCTTTATTAGAATTGAATCCAGAATACCAATATCAAATTGATATCCTTTCCCTATGATCTAAACATTTGATGTTCAAATCCCATATTGTAATAGAAGAAAAGAATTCATGAGGATTCTCTGAACAATAGATCATCCATGCTTTAACGAATAGTTGAATTATTTATGAACTCGAATGAGGAGTCCAAGCGTGAAAGAAGGAATCGAATACCAAATAATCATTCAAGAATATTTGTCAAACAATTAAGAAAGGATTAATTGAATGAACGGAATTATTGGAGAAATTTATATAAATATTCTTGGGAAATTTAAAGAATGTTAATAACCATTCCTTGAATAAAAGTGGCGTAAAAGCCAAAGGCAACTAGAATCAACTACCTCCTGGTCGTCTCTCGAGTACGAATGATGTACCTCGAGACATGAATAATAGATTTGTTCTCCAATACTTGAGTCAACACGAAGGTTGAAAACGAATAAAAGTGAAAGAACACATAGCAATACGAGTATCAAGTTTATTTAAAAAAATAACACAACGGAACCTTTATGAATCAAAAGTGGAAGCAAAGACAAAAGGTTCTGAATTTGCATTCATAGGAATTAAAATATGGACTCGGAAGGCTAGACTAATAATAATTTCCTCTTCTGGTCATCTTGGAGCACGAACAAGGCACTCCGATAAGTAATGATAACTGAAATACGCATACTCCACCTTAAAGGTAATAAAAGGAGAAGAGTGAAAGAAACACAAGAAATAAAAGAACTAATTCAGTTGTTGATTACTTCCCAAGTTGAAGTAGGAAGTAAAAAGGGTTACATGTCATAAACTATTCAAGGTAACACAGGACGTGAACAATTTTAGATTGAGTAATGCACCAGCAAGTATATACCAAAGCCAGTCAATGATCATCCGTAAGTTCTAACATCACCTTGTACGAGGATGATATCATCTTTACACTTTCATAACATAGGATACTAACTAAATAGTTCCTCAAATTACACCAAACTCCCTTAATAGATTGGGGGTTCGTAAACATATCCGCCATTTCCCTACAGTCATCCAAAATTTGTGCCTCACATGGTCAAGTCAATATATCAACAAAAGATGGAGGTCTACTAGTTACCAAATACGTAGTCTCTGGCAAGATTTGTATCAAAAGGGTTCAACCCCATATACGCTTACCTCCTTTCCGGTAGGTTCTGAGATCGACGTATCGCTCGTTACAACCGCACGCAATCTTCGTCAAAGTCATGTCATCAATTCACAACGTTCATGATCTCTTATTTGAACCATCTCGGCCTAAGGTACGAAGCATACACATGATGTCGTCTAGCGCACTTGTCTCACGATAACGTTCTCGTAATACATACACGCAAAAGCTTCCTCGAGGGCAACGAAATCCCCAATGGTCTAGTAGACACTATCTCTTGTAGAATCGTTGTTCTTGGGATATTGAAACCTCATAGACAAAATAATGTCTTTAACTAGTCCAGGTAACTAAGTAACCTTAATTGCGTAAAGAATTTCAAACGCCTTGGTCCTCACACTTGCTGCCCCTTGTGGCAATTATGAAGGCTACGAGTAACAAGGCCCGCGCCTGTCCAATCATCCAATAGTACTGGCAATACCGCCTCTAGCTTAACTACTCTTGAGACTCTGCTTCGCGCTCTATAACAATGTCCTGACAAATCATGTACGTTTCTAGCCTCTTTCCTCATTATTCTGATGCTCTCCAAAGATTCTATCGGTCATACTATAAGACCTCAAATAAATATTCCACTCTTATCTTACTCAACGGTACTACATCCGGTAGTCCAACAACAAGCTCTATATGAGCTCTCACGTTACTCTCTTACTTAGACATAACTCTTAACACTCTCGTCTCTAAGTACTATAACTTATGCTCTGATACCATTTCTGTAACACCCCCAGATCCGGGGTCAGGAATCTAGGTTGTCACGTCACCATCCAATCATATGTTACCTGTATTAACTCAATAATCAAATCAAATCACATCATAAACTCCAATCTTTTACTCACACAAGTTATAGCCTTAAAAACGATACACAGTAACATCAGTTATTACAAACCAAATATACTAACCAGGATCTCACACTTCTAATTACAACCTCTACATGAAGTCGCATTAATAGCTAACATAGCTGAGCCTATCCAGCTTACTTCTGTGGTATCCCTCCTGAGCTGAACTATCTCAAGGGTGAATCTTTTATTTCCTTTCTCTCATGATCTGGAGCTAACTGACTATGTTCTCCTTGTACTGAAATATAATTTTTAAAAGCAAGAATGAGCGAAAGAATGCTCAGCAAGTTAAGTAGTTACTAATATAAAGTTTTTCCAACAATATAATAGTAGTACTAAGGTATTTCCAATATAAAGTATTCATACTTAATATGAAGTTTAAAATACCACCATAAGAACGAAAGACACTATCTGTGGCTTAGCACGGTCCTTAGAAATCACAAGTACGCAGTTCTAGATATTGCAAGATGAACAACACTAGTTCATAAGTTTTAAAAATACTGTTTGTCTTTTGTCAACACATTTCATACAGTTCAAGATACTGTACCAGAGAATATACTTTTCAACCACTGTCAACACTATCGGTAACTCAGCACCTAGGCTTTCGTTACAATGTTACAGTACAATTCCAATTGGAGGATGGGACTACTTCCGGAGCCTTTAATAACACCCTACCGTACACGATGATCAGTCGCTTCAGTACGGTAGTACGATCAGTAACCTTTTCTACATGTAGATGGACGAACACCATAAATGGATGTCACCCTAGCCGCATACGGGCTAATACCCAATGGACTGCCACCACAGCCTCTTACATGGTCAAAATAGCTGGACTGCCACCACAGCCTCTTACGCAATATCTCCTAGTCCCGGATGAACAATCAAAGAAAACTGGAGCCGGAACTTAATCCAGGTCTCCCAAGCAATTGATTCTTGTCAACACTGTTCAATATTTCTGATCACCTTACTCCCTGATTGTTTGGGGAGGTAAGTCACAATGGAAGTTGACTTGAGTCAACCAGAGTAATCACCGAGAAGGATTCTCTTCGCGAAATTTCGACTTGGGGGTAGTCGGAGTTTTCTGAGATGCTTTGATTTGAAATTCGTTAGGTTAGGGCAGTGATCCAAAAACATGAACTCTTTCGAGGAATTGGGAGAGTAAAATCATTTGTCATTCCTTAAAATAGATTCCCAATTTTTGATGAGTTGGGAAATATTTAATCGTATTTAAGAGTCTTAATAAACTCAAAATAATATTTGGGAACCCCTACTATTTTTTAATTATTTTTCTGAAGGCCAGAAAATATTTTAAATAATTAATGAAGGCCTTAAATAAATTTTAAATAGGGTTTTATGATTTTTAAATCATTTTAGAATATTAAATAAATATTTGAATAATATTTATTAATTAATAAACAATTAAGGATATTTAATAAATATTGAAATAATATTTATTAAATAATAAACAATTACTTAAACTCTTTTTAAATGAATATTCGAAATAATATTCACTTAATTAAATAATTATTCAAATAATATCTCAAACATTATTTAAATATTTATTAAACTTAAAAATATCCAATTTATATTTATTGGAATATTTTAAATAAATATAACAGAAATAATCTGTCTCCGGCAAATCTCCGGGTTTTTATGACAGCGTTCGTAAAATATCTCCGACTCTCGAATTACGTTTAAAATACGAACATACACTCTACCCCGTAGGGCCTCATATACTCCGTTTTATATCTATATCGATATATAGCATATAAAACAGTCATTGAAAACTTATACGATAATCAAAACAGTTCATGCATTTATAACAGTTATATCACAACAACAACAATTTACAAAATATCCGAATACTTGAGCTTCGGGTTTGAAAACTTGCACGATACTTGGAACAAAGAATATATATATAGATATATTTTTGAATCAACAAGTATTAAACATTTGAAAATATGCCCACTCTAACAATAGAGTAAGGGTTAGTAAACTTGCCTGATGTCCGAGCTCTTAACTGAACGTCTCTCTTCTAGTCCTGGAACATCTACCAAGACAATACATAGCCTCAATTAGTCACTTGATCGACAGTTCACTTATCCTAAGTAAACTCAACTTCACCCGACTTTCACTCTCTCGGGTTCACTTAACTTACGATCTTCTTTATCGTTTTAATAATCCTTTCTAGTCTCGTTCTTTACACCAATACATTCTCTTGTTAATCCTTAACAACTTTCGAGTTTTAGCCGACTCGATATTATCCTTTTTACTTAGCCAAAACGAATGGTCAAGGTAGTACCTCTAGCGTTGACTTTCCATAGAATTACTATTCCGCGACTCACACTCTAACACTTTTAATAAATCGAAAAATTGATAATTAATTACGAAACCACTTCAAGGAGCTTCTTGAGTGTTTGTAATATTTATGAAAAATATCTCGATTTGGGAAACGTGAGTTTAAATAGGTGAAACGTATTTTACAAGTCGAGCCAACTACGGACTTTTACTATTCACACGAGTTTCACTAAAATGGTCATAACTCATCAACCGTTAACCCTATTGACGCACCGTTTTCGCGTGCATGACCTAGAGAAGGTCTAGAATGTAATCCATCCAAAGTTGGGTTCTGGACAGTGGACCAATTTTCCCAAAATTGCAAAACAGGGCAGTAGCTTTCCAGGGTATAGCGTCATCGCGCAACTTTGGTTCCAACATTTTTATAAAATCGAAATATTCACATTTTCACTAAATTCGTTTTGGGTTGTCTTCCTTACTGTAAACTCTAGTTATCACCAGAACCTAATGAATTTATCAATCCTTTAAGGGTTCCTAATTCAGTACACAATCTAAGGCTTGTAGCAGTTTTTGTTTCTTGACCTCCTTACACTAAAATGACCATATCTCATAAACCGTAAATCCTCTCAACATGAACTTCATATGCATACAAACTACACAATAAAATCTTGACATGTATGACCAGTGGGGTTCACAATCATTCATTAACAATCCGAAATTTCAGTTCAAAACTGTCCTAAGTGCAATTGGTCATTACGACGACTATACACATAACTACTTCCGATTTTAATTACTTTAAATCCACACACAACTCAACCAAGCCATCAATCCATCATTATAAACTCAAGGTCATTCCATAAAATTTATGAGAACATTACCAACATCAACTCATAACAATCAACCATCAAGATTTAAGTATTAATACTCCAAACTCCTCAAACAACATGTTCTTGAACATGCCTTGAAACTTAGCTCATAACTTAACATAAATCAAAAGATGGATGAGGGTTATACCTTTATTGGGCTCAAGAACACTTGTAGATAGCTTAAAGAACCTTGGTCTTGCTTGAACTAAGCTTATCATCCTCAAACTCACCAAAAGAAATCAAGAACAAAAGTTAACATTTTCGGAGTTAATATTCTGCCTCAACGTTGACCCAATATTTGAACATGTTACACTACTTGGATCGCCATGAAATTTTGAACGTACCTTGGGTATGGATTGAGGAAGCTCTGGTTAAAATGTGGTGATTTTATCTTGAGTAGATATTTAGTTATGAATGTTTCTTTCTTACTAGGTCATGCTGGGCAGAAATCTGGAGAAATGAGAGAGAGAGAGAGAGCTTTTCTAGCTTTTGTTTTTTTTGTTTGTGTGAAATGATTGGTTGGGCAAGGTTGCTGATTAGAGAAGGTGTGTTACCTTGCTTTTTGAGTTTGAATTTTCCACACCTAGGCTAGGTTAAATGCTTGGTGATCCCTATTTTAAGGAACTTGGTCCCCTTGGCTTGGTTACTAACCAACTAGTTAGTTCTTGCTTTAGTCACTTTCCTAAACACTTAATTTGCATGGCTTTTGCATGTATTATTACTTAGCTTACTTATCATCTAATGCTTGTCACTTAATCTTTTATGCAAGTTCGATAATTTTTCCATAAACGCGTTTCATCGCGTAGAGATTTCTATCGTCATCCTCAAGAACTTGATTTTGATAATCCCTTTAAATTCCATAATTTCCTTGCCGTGGGATTTAATTTAACCTAGGGCTTCCCTTATCCTCAATGTCCAACATTTTTATAAATGTTCAGTGGAAGTGAAAATCTTCGCATTCTGACGACTTTTGCATTCTCTTAATCCTTTTGTACAATACTACTACATTCTCAAAAATATAAATATTCCATCATTCATATAATGTGATCTCAAAAGTTTTCCATAATTCCCAAAATCACTAATAATAATGATTTTTAAAATTTTACCAAAAATCAGGGTTCTTACAGCCTCCCCTCCTTAAAAGGATTCTGTCCCGGAATCTAAAGAAATCGCTGAGGTATCTTTCCGAGATCACCATCTCCAGTTTCCAGGTTGACCTTCCAACCCTCTGGTTCTCTCACAACACTCTTACTAGTGCTTCATTAGGTCCTTTCAACGTGTTCTCTTCTTGATCTGCGATCTCTACCGGTTGTTCCACATAAGGCAATCACGGTCACGCTACTATACGTTCATACTCTATCGCATTCCCAACATCCGTGTTGAATCTTCGTATTATAGGCACGTGAAATACGTTATGGACACGTTCGAATTCGGAGGTAACACCGTCGTCTTCTTTGTTCGTTGAACTCGCACGGTTCCCGATATCCTTCTCTTCGTGATAAGCTCCATACGATGGAATCTTTATGTTCGCACGGTAACTACCTTTATACGAAAATTTCTATTGGCGATAAGTAGTCACTCCGACTGCTTCGGGGAATTCGACACACAAACGTGCAATATAACTTTAATGGTCTAGGCATTCGCTTCCTCGATTCGCTGGCCTGCGGGCCGTAATTAGTGCTTGTACTTGATCTCGTCGTCAACGTTGTTGAAAACTCTTCTAGCATTCAGGATTCAATCTTGGGTCTCCACATGACATACTCGTTACGAGAAGTCCACGTGCATCACCATATCGTTCGTGTACGCATTAATAACTTTCTGATGGGAGATCTCTCGTTTATAAGTTGACTTGGTTAGTCTATCGATTATAACCCCAACTAATCATCATCGTTTGACTTGATCTTTGGTAACCCTACCACAGACTTCATTGTCATAACTCATATTCTCATTTCGGAACCTCTACGGCTGTAGTAGGCTACTAGGTTTCTGCGGTTCTACTTCCATTTTCCGCGTGTCAAGCACTTACTTAATAACTACCAATATAACTCATCACACTCGGTCCCCAATAATAATTCCTTAATTTCTATTCATTTTTGTACCCTCGGGTGAATACGATTTCTAATATATGGGCTCATTTCAAGATTTCATCTTTAAATTCTTATATGTTGGGGATCCGCACTCTGTGAGCATATTCTCACATTCCTTTCTCATCTCTCATATTCCTTTATTCTTCCTTGTCCTTAAATCATTTTCCTTTTTCCAATATTCTTCCCTTAATGTAATTTTATCACTTTAGTCAATTCTGACTGAATCCTAATTCCAATTATTCCTCTAGTCCTTCTCTTGAAAATAATCACTTGAAGCTCCATCCCTTCTAATTCTTATATTAGTTGTTCGACAACTTAGCATCTTTAATCTCTCTTTACTACTTATAGTGTCGGCCACCATATTGGCCTTTCTTGGGTGGTAATGGATCTCACAATCATGATTCTAGATTAGTTCCAACCATGTTCTCTGCCTCATATTTAGTTTCCTTCGTTTTAAGATATACCTAAGGCTCTTGTGGTCTGAAAAAAAAAATCCCACTTTTCTCCATAAATTAAGTCTCTAAATATTCATTACGACTCCTTTCTCGGCGAACTCCAAGTCAGGTGTAGGATATCATTTCTCATACTTCTTGAGTTGCTTAATCGCACCGTTATACTTCATAAAGTCAATAAGTATTGCTAAAATCGAGACTTACTACTTATGCTTCAATACTTCCAACTCTATTCATTAAATCCATAAGGGCTCCTAGCGTAATTGTTGATCCAATGACATCACCAAAGCTCGTAATGTCTATGTTGGGTGCGAAATGCCATCTTTGGCACATAATTGAGGTTGATCTTAAGTTGATGATACTCTATCCTCAAATAGGTTCAGTCTCATGCTACCATTCTCCTCTTTCAGAAACAAGGGTGGTATACTCAAGGCGACACAATGGGTCTCATTCCTTGCAATCGGGTAGCTACTCTTTTTATTCAACAGGTGTAGATGGATCCCGGTCTTTAATACTGACGCAATCCCCTACTACTAAGTCAATGGCAAGTCTCATACCTCGATCAGGTGGTAGCTCATGTAGATCATAAAATACGTCCATAAATTTATTTAATACTGGGATATCCTTTACATTTGGCACCTCCCTAATTGTATCCAATCACATGTGTTAACATGGTTTGCATCCTTTCCACAACAGTCTCTTTGCTTGTATTACCGTAGTAACTTCTTATTTGCCCCCATCCTAAAAGGGCAACTCTCCCTTACTGGCCAATCTAAATTTATTATTCTTATCTCCTTAGTCGATTTGTGCATCACATTTGATCCATCAGTTCAATTCTCGATCAACATCGAATTCTCTCTCTTGAAAGGAATCAAAACTACATATATTTTATGCCTTCAAACCTCAATTTCACGTTGCGGTCAACACGATTTACCAAAATAATTTTCGTTATTCCGGTTGTTAAGGTTCCCTACAATTTCAATATTTGTGGCCTCCTCAATAGCCTTCAAACTCTCGTTTCTACATATCCATTATTTTCTCTTTCATTTGTTTCTATTACTATTATGTTTGCGTCACGAACCATTGTAATATAATCAGTCATCTCGAACACTTTGTCATTCTGAATCCTCCACATATGGAACAAGCCTCGACAATTTTCGTAAACTACGATTTATAATTTGTCATACTCCTCTCTTTCTATTTGGCTCTAAAACCTCAACATTATCTCTCCTCTAAATGCTAAGTAAAATACTTGCATGGTACTAAGAATATTTTAAGCAACAGAAAATTCATAGAACGGTCTTTAGAAGAATTCATGTGAGTGTGTGATCTTTTTAAATCTTTAATCAAATTACCCTTTTCAGAAATTTCCTCATCGTACTATACGATGAGTAAATTGAATTCGAACTAGTGAAACAATAACTAGTCCGTCTTAGGAAACATTAGCAACTAGCCAACAAAATTTCCCAACTCAATTCGTTTTAGTCATGACTAGCTAGGACAATTAGCTAGACTTTCATCATGCCGTTAAAATTTCAACTAGTCAGAGCAATTGCTAGTCGTTCAAATGATATAATCAACTAAAGACTCATAGTAAGCTGCTATCGCAAGCAAAATCCTAATGGACTCGACCATAGCTACTGGTGAGAAAGTTTCATCATAGTCAATACCATGAATTTGTTTGAAACCTTTCACCACTAGTCTCGCTTTGTAGGTCGTTACATTACCATCCATGTCTGTTTTCTTCTTGAAAACCCATTTGCACCCAATAGGTTTTACCCCTTCAGGTGGTTCAACCAAAGTCCATACTTTGTTTTCATACATGGAATCCATCTCAGATTTCATAGCTTCCAGCCATCTCTCAGAATCTGGACTATTCATAGCATCCTGATAGGTAAGAGGCTCATCTTCATCCATAAGCATTACATCGCCAGTCTGAGTTAAGAGAAATCCATAATATCTCTCAGGCTCGTGGCGAATCCTACCAGATCTACGAACAACCTGTGTTTCTTGAGCAGTAACATTTTCATGTACTTCGTGCTCATGTTCCAACTCTGGTTCAATGTCATTTTGTGGTTCTCGAACTTCATCGAGATCTATTATACTCCCACTGTTTTTCTTAGAGAACAGTTCTCTTTCAAGAAATACAGCAGTACGAGCAACAAACACTTTGCTCTCGGTACGATTATAGAAATAATACCCTTTAGTTTCCTTTGGGTATCCCACAAAATTACATTTGTCTGATTTCGGTCCGAGTTTGTCAGTGACTAAACGTTTCACAAACGCTTCACAAACGCTTCACATCCCCATACTTTCAAAAAGGATATGCTATGATGTTTCTCAGTCCATATCTCATATGGTGTAGTTTGAACCGATTTAGTAGGAACTCGGTTAAGTGTGTGTGCAGCCGTTTCTAGAGCATAACCCCAAAAACTAATTGGAAGATCCGCTAGACTCATCATCGATCACACCATGTCCAACAAGGTACGATTTCTCCTTTCAGATACACCATTCCACTGTGGTGTTCCAGGAGGTGTGAGCTGTGATACAATACCACACTCCTTTAAGTAATTCTTAAATTCTAAGCTTAAGTACTCACCTCACGATCAGATCGTAGAGTTTTAATACTTCCGCCTATTTGCTTTTCCACTTCTGCCTTGTACTCTTTGAATTTTTCAAATGATTCGGATTTGTTCTTCAAAAGATACACATATACGTATCTACTAAAATCATCAGTAAAGGTTATGAAGTAATAAAAGCCACCTCTTGCCATCGTACGCATTGGACCACATACATCACTATGTATGAGTTCTAATCGTTCGGTGGCCCTCTCACCAGTTCCGGTAAAAGGAGCTTTAGTCATTTTTCCAATGAGACAAGGTTCGCATTCTTCGTATGATTCAAAATCAAACTTATCCAAGTATCCATCCTTATGTAACTTGGAAATGCGTTTCTCATTTATATGGCCTAAACGACAATGCCAAAGGTATGTTTGATTTGAGTCATTAGCCTTAATACGTTTATTATTTACATTATAGACAGGAATATCAAGATCAAGAACATATAAACCATTAAATAAACGTGCAACCCCATAGGTAACATTATTCAAACCAAAGGAACAACTATTGTTCTGAATTGTAAAGGAAAAACCTTTCTTGTCCAAACAAGAAACAGAAATAATGTTTCTGCAAATCACAGGCACGTAAAAACAGTTCTCAAGTTCTAAAATAAGCCCAGTGGGCAACGATAAATTATAAGTCCCTACAGCCAAAGCAGCAACCTTTGCTCCATTGCCAACGCATAGGTCGACTTCTCCTTTCGCCAAAGTCCTACTCCTTCGTAGTTCCTGTACATTTATACAAATGTGAGAACCACATCCAGTATCTAATACCCATGATATAGAGGTAGACAAATTGACTTCTATAACATACATACCTAAATCAGAAATCTTCACAGACTTCATTCCCTTCAGGTTCAAATCTTCCAAATAAGCTTGACAATTACGCTTCCAATGACCCGACTTCTTGCAAAAGTGACATACATCACCCTTTGCAGCACCTTTTGCAACACCTCCAGTAGGCTTCAAAGCCTTTTTGAAAGTAGGCTTCGGATTAGCAGATTTAGATCCAATCTTCTTCTTGCCTTTCCATTTCCCCTTTCCTTTGGCATTCCCTTTATTCACCATCATTATGGGAGCAGGGTTAGCCTTTGACATATTGGTCTCAGCAGTCCTCAATAATGCCAATAGTTCGGTAGGTGTTTTGTCTATCTCACTCATAATATAGTTTATTACAAATTGAGTGTAGTTGTTGTTCAAAGACTGCAAGATCAAATCTGCTTGGTGTTCCGGTAAAACCGGGTAACCCAAATTCTCAAGGGTTTCCAAATACCCTATCATCTTTAGAACATGCGGTCCAACCGGGTCACGATCTCCCTATTTGCATGCATACAACACTTTGCTTACATCAAACCTCTCTTGACGAGCTTGACCCTCAAACATCCTTTTGAGGTGCTCTATCATGTTATAAGCGTCCATACGCTCATGTTGTTTCTGAAGCTCAGGACTCATAGTCACTAGTATCAAACAACAGACATCCGTAGAATCATCAAGATGCTTCTGATAAGCATTTTGTTGAGCCTCGGTTGCTTCAGCAACAAAAGGTCCAGGGTGAGGAATATCAAGGACATAAAGCTTTCGCTCCTGCCTGAGGACAATCCTCAAATTCCTTTGCCAATCAAGGAAGTTGGTTCCTGTCAGCTTTTCCTTCTCAAGGACTGATCGCACAGAGAAATTGTTTGAGTTTGCCATTTAGATATCTACAATGTTAAAATGCATAAAATAAGTTAGTTGTAGATTAAATTATGTTCAAGTGATTATCCATATATATTCACAATATATATCTCCCACTATTTTTATCAAATCAATAGCCCTAACTATTAATTCGGAAGGCATTACTCTAAATCCTTCTAGTGAGCCAAGATCCATATATCGTCACGCTTAAGGTCAGCTTTGGCTTTTCTCCCAAAACATGATTTATTTAGGTAGACAACTCTTGTCAATTATATCATATATAACTCTTGGAAAGTTTGGTAGAACAACATTTGTCCATATTTATCCAATAAATCATACCAAACTCCATGCCTCTAAGTTCACAATCCTATTGTGGTAACTTAGTTAATTCTAACCCAATGGTCTAACAGTTAAGTATCACATTTACTTTATCGCGCCATACCACGATAGATTGGAGTGCTTCGCTTTGGCGAACCCACTCTTTCTCGATCTAGGTCTTGACGAGTGTTGCCCATTGGAAGGCATCTAAGTGACTTAATATTTTAAATTTAGGGATTTTATTATTAAAACGACCATGATCCCATCATCAAGAGATTCCCAATTTTTCCTTGAACTAAGTACTTCAATTCAAAATTCATCAATGGTTTGATTTCCAGTCCAACGGAGGAGTCACAGTGGTCTCACTTAAAACCCGCCTTTCTTACAAGCGCTGCTTGTATTTTTTGTCAAAATCGCCCCATATCAAAAAATCAAAAATTCATACTTATTTCCGTGTTTCAGAAACACAGGAATCTCATGTTCGTTTTGTTCAATTTTAAAATCTTGAATCGTTACAGATTTTATCTTGTTTAGCAGGCATGGCATGGGTGATGTATCTAATACATACATGTTTAATCTAATTAAAACATGCATCATTATCACTACGCATACATATCATCATCACATGCATCATATATGTAAAGTGCGTAAAGTAAACGTGCTTGGTTATGGCCCAATCCTATGCGATTTTTCCAAGCTAAGGAAAAACCAAGGTCAATCTATGGTGGTATCAAATACAACATAATAAATTACACATGTCTTCATGCTTCCTTGTAATGTCTCCTTTGATCGCCTCCTTGGCATGCCTCCATGTCTTCATATCATCAATTACATAATATGAAAAGCTAATCTAATAAACTTACAAGAGAAACTCGAGTTACATTCGAGATTTAATCATTACAAGAATGAACGACATGCAAGTCGTATTTAAAACCAAAACCATAATAAAAAACCACTAACCTATGGGTCTTAGGGTCATAACCATACACCATGCTCAATTAACAGTTAAGAACATCTCATATTGCATCAACATATCACACCATATCATATTTTTCATGATCCAATCACAAAATCAAATAAAGTGTAAATCAGAAAATTAAAATCAGAATTATGAAAACAATGAATCGCTGTTTACAGACAGTAAACGACGTCAAACGCCTTAAAGATGAATGAATGACCAAGTCAGTATTGTTCAGACGCCCGTTTCCCTTTCCGAAAAGGTATTTTCGGCGAAATTCTGAAAAAGTATGCAAATTTCACCAAATCTGCGCAACCAATCAGAAATCGTATCGAATACGATTCTCATAACAAGAACAAAACTATATCATGTATATATCAGTATACATACAGATTATATGATCATCATATGATCATCCAATCATCATTATTATACAATTTATGTATATACATCAATACAATATTCATGTTTTCATAAAAACAACGCACCAATCATGATTGTCACAAACATGATTTTATCATCAAAACAGTAAACATATAAACGAATTAAACACTTTTCGCAATTAGCTCTGATGCCATTGAAGGGTTTCGTGCATGAAAACGCAACGGAAAAACGCGTAAAACAGAAAAATTAACGAAACCCTCCGCAAGATCCATGCGAAAAACGATATTTAATTCGTGAATAGAATCTTTTACCTTTTGAAGCTTTACGAACGGATGACTAATGGAGGTCCTTTGATATGATCACCACGTGTCCCGCCTTGCGATACACGTCTCTAATTAGTCCACACGAACGCCCGATCGTCCAACGATCACCGGAGTTGGTACTAGCCAAGAACTGCCCTCGGAACTCTCTCTCTCTCTCTCTCTCTAGCCTCTCTTTGATGTAGAGCAGCTAGGGTTTTTTTAAGAAAAACGTTTTTTTCAATTTCTTAACCCTAAAATAATACATCTTAATGTATTTATATGGAGAGAATTCTGGGCCTATACCTAATCTGATTGGGCTTCCAAAACCCAATCTGATTATTAGTAGTATTATTTATTATATTCGAATTATTATATAATTAATCAAGTCCTACTTAATTAATCCAATAATTCAATAATAATAATAATTCAATTAAATTCGAAATTTAATTAATGCTCCGTTTAAAACATTCTTTATGTGTAACCCTTTAGGTTATTATTACGTTGGCAATAATTTTAACATCTCATAATAAAATTATAAACAATGAGCGGCATCTAGTAATACATCACTGCTACCCAAGTAATAATAATAATTGGTGATCCAATTAAACATTTAATGAATAATGTTCCATGTAATATAATCCTTTTAACCTTATATTATAGATTAAACTCGAGGCCTGGTTTATGTCATCCTATTCAACATTTAATCCCGGTTTACTTGATCGATGAGTAGACTATTAAACAAATCACAATTTGAGCATGGCCATGCATTTCATAGTCTCACTCAATCAAGAGGCCAATAATATCACTCCTAAAATAGGAGGGTTAAATCCTATATCTATCATTCATATTTCTCATATGATTCATAATATACCCAATGTCCACCTTTATCATTACCCGGTCAAAGGTAACTTTGAGTAGAATCAAAGTATATTAATTCTCATATAGAAATATAATGATTTCAAGTCTAAGGATCATTACACCATTATCATTGTGAGAATTGCTTATGACACTTGATAACATTTACCATGAAGAATTCACACGGTGGGTCTATCCAGTGCCATGTTCTGCTAACATGCACTTATGTCTTTGACTTTAGTATCACCATACTTATAACCAATGAGATGTGGTCATCAGTCAACAAACATACTAGTCTTAATGCATTATTATTGTCCTCAAATAATAATACTCGACTAGGGATCTTTTAGGATTATAAACACTACTCATATAATCTCATTTCTAAGTCACATACTTAGAGATATAGAATTCATACTTATATTCCAAGGACATTTATTATTCTAATATTTATATCGCAGTTAATAAAGACATAATAAATAATTGAAAGAAAATCCATAGAACATATTTATTAATAATCAAAATGTCTTCCCTAAGAACATTATAGTATTGTCTCTAGGGCACAAGCACTAACAATCTCCCACTTGCACTAGAGCCAATCACCCAAGTATCTAATACCCATGGAACTAGTGTGACCTTCGTGCTTCTGCTGCGACAAAGCCTTAGTCAGTGGGTCTGCAACGTTATCATTAGTATGCACTTTACATATATGTATATCTCCCCTCCTTGTAATCTCTCGAAGTAGATGATATCGTCTAAGTATATGCTTTGCTCGGGAATGGGATCTTGGTTCCTTAGCCTGTGCAATAGCTCCATTGTTATCGCAATAAAGATCAACTGGATCTGCGATCGATGGAACTACTCCAAGTCCCTCAATAAATTTCCGAAGCCAAACAGCCTCTTTGGCCGCTTCACTGGCAGCAATATACTCAGCTTCCATTGTAGAATCAGCTACTGTCTCTTGCTTCGAAATCTTCCAGCTTATAGCACCTCCATTTAGACAAAATACAAACCCAGATTGAGACACAGTATCGTCTCTGTCTGTTTGGAAACTAGCATCAGTGTAACCTCTTACAACTAGCTTCTCATCTCCTCCATATACCAAGAATGAATCTTTAGTTCTCTTGAGGTACTTAAGAATATTCTTGACTGCCGTCCAGTGACCTTCACCTGGATTAGACTGGTATCTGCTCGTCATGCTCAAAGCATACGAAACATCAGGTCGAGTACATATCATTGCATACATTATTGAACCAATTGCAGAAGCATATGGTACCTTTTTCATACGGTCCTTATCATCTAATGATTTAGGACAGTTTTCTTTTGAGATCACTATCCCATGAGACACAGGGACAAATCCTCTCTTTGCCTCTTGCATCCCAAAACGATGCAATACTTTGTCAATGTATGTACTCTGACTTAAGCCGATTAATCTTCTAGATCTATCTCTATAGATCTTGATCCCTAATATATAGGTAGCATCGCCTAAGTCTTTCATTGAGAAACTTTTTCCCAACCAAGTCTTCACAGCCTGAAGAGAAGGTATGTCATTCCCTATTAGTAATATATCATCAACATATAATACTAGGAATGCCACTTTTCTCCCACTAACCTTCTTGTAAACACAAGGCTCATCTTCATTTTGAATAAAGCCAAACTCTTTGACTGTTATACTCCCATTGTTTTTCTTAGAGAACAGTTCTCTTTCAAGAAATATAGCAGTTCGAGCAACAAACACTTTGCTCTCGGTACGATTATAGAAATAATACCCTTTAGTTTCTTTTGGGTATCCCACAAAATTACATTTGTCTGATTTCGGTCCGAGCTTGTCAGTGACTAAACGTTTCACAAACGCTTCACATCCCCATACTTTCAAAAAGGATATGCTATGACGTTTCTCAGTCCATATCTCATATGGTGTAGTTTGAACCGATTTAGTAGGAACTCGGTTAAGTGTGTGTGTAGCCGTTTCTAGAGCATAACCCCAAAAACTAATTGGAAGATCCGCTAGACTCATCATCGATCGCACCATGTCCAACAAGGTACGATTTCTCCTTTCAGATACACCATTCCACTGTGGTGTTCCAGGAGGTGTGAGCTGTGATACAATACCACACTCCTTTAAGTAATTCTTAAATTATAAGCTTAAGTACTCACCTCCACGATCAGATCGTAGAGTTTTAATACTTCCGCCTATTTGTTTTTCCACTTCTGCCTTGTACTCTTTGAATTTTTCAAATGATTCGGATTTGTTCTTCAAAAGATACACATATCCGTATCTACTAAAATCATCAGTAAAGGTTATGAAGTAATAAAAGCCACCTCTTGCCATCGTACGCATTGGACCACATACATCACTATGTATGAGTTCTAATCGTTCGGTGGCCCTCTCACCAGTTCCGGTAAAAGGAGCTTTAGTCATTTTTCCAATGAGACAAGGTTCGCATTCTTCGTATGATTCAAAATCAAACTTATCCAAGTATCCATCCTTATGTAACTTGGAAATGCGTTTCTCATTTATATGGCCTAAACGACAATACCAAAGGTATGTTTGATTTGAGTCATTAGCCTTAATACGTTTATTATTTACATTATAGACAGGAATATCAAGATCAAGAACATATAAACCATTAAATAAACGTGCAACCCCATAGGTAACATTATTCAAACCAAAGGAACAACTATTGTTCTGAATTGTAAAGGAAAAACCTTTCTTGTCCAAACAAGAAACAGAAATAATGTTTCTGCAAATCACAGGCACGTAAAAACAGTTCTCAAGTTCTAAAATAAGCCCAGTGGGCAACGATAAATTATAAGTCCCTACAGCCAAAGCAGCAACCTTTGCTCCATTGCCAACGCGTAGGTCGACTTCTCCTTTCGCCAAAGTCCTACTCCTTCGTAGTTCCTGCACATTTATACAAATGTGAGAACCACATCCAGTATCTAATACCCATGATATAGAAGTAGACAAATTGACTTCTATAACATACATACCCGAATCAGAAATCTTCACAGACTTCATTCCCTTCAGGTTCAAATCTTCCAAATAAGCTTGACAATTACGCTTCCAATGACCCGACTTCTTGCAAAAGTGACATACATCACCCTTTGCAGCACCTTTTGCAACACCTCCAGTAGGCTTCAAAGCCTTTTTGAAAGCAGGCTTCGGATTAGCAGATTTAGATCCAATCTTCTTCTTGCCTTTCCATTTCCCCTTTCCTTTGGCATTCCCTTTATTCACCATCATTATGGGAGCAGGGTTAGCCTTTGACATATTGGTCTCAGCAGTCCTCAATAATGCCAATAGTTCGGTAGGTGTTTTGTCTATCTCACTCATAATATAGTTTATTACAAATTGAGTGTAGTTGTTGTTCAAAGACTGCAAGATCAAATCTGCTTGGTGTTCCGGTAAAACCGGGTAACCCAAATTCTCAAGGGTTTCCAAATACCCAATCATCTTTAGAACATGCGGTCCAACCGGGTCACGATCTCCCTGTTTGCATGCATACAACGCTTTGCTTACATCAAACCTCTCTTGACGAGCTTGACCCTCAAACATCCTTTTGAGGTGCTCTATCATGTTATAAGCGTCCATACGCTCATGTTGTTTCTGAAGCTCAGGACTCATAGTCGCTAGTATCAAACAACAGACATCCGTAGAATCATCAAGATGCTTCTGATAAGCATTTTGTTGAGCCTCGGTTGCTTCAGCAACAAAAGGTCCAGGGTGAGGAATATCAAGGACATAAAGCTTTCGCTCCTGCCTGAGGACAATCCTCAAATTCCTTTGCCAATCAAGGAAGTTGGTTCCTGTCAGCTTTTCCTTCTCAAGGACTGATCGCACAGAGAAATTGTTTGAGTTTGCCATTTAGATATCTACAATGTTAAAATGAATAAAATAAGTTAGTTGCAGATTAAATTATGTTCAAGTGATTATCCATATATATTCACAATATATATCTCCCACTATTTTTATCAAATCAATAGCCGTAACTATTAATTCGGAAGGCATTACTCTAAATCCTTCTAGTGAGCCAAGATCCATATATCGTCACGCTTAAGGTCAGCTTTGGATTTTCTCCCAAAACATGATTTATTTAGGTAGACAACTCATGTCAATTATATCATATATAACTCTTGGAAAGTTTGGTAGAACAACATTTGTCCATATTTATCCAATAAATCATACCAAACTCCATGCCTCTAAGTTCACAATCCTATTGTGGTAACTTAGTTAAGTCTAACCCAATGGTCTAACAGTTAAGTATCACATTTACTTCATCGCGCCATACCACGATAGATTGGAGTGCTTCGCTTTGGCGAACCCACTCTTTCTCGATCTAGGTCTTGACGAGTGTTGCCCATTGGAAGGCATCTAAGTGACTTAATATTTTAAATTTAGGGATTTTATTATTAAAACGACCATGATCCCATCATCAAGAGATTCCCAATTTTTCCTTGAACTAAGTACTTCAATTCAAAATTCATCAATGGTTTGATTTCCAGTCCAACGGAGGAGTCACAGTGGTCTCACTTAAAACCCGCATTTCTTACAAGCGCTGCTTGTATTTTTTGTCAAAATCGCCCCATTTCAAAAAATCGAAAATTCATACTTATTTCCGTGTTTCATAAACACAGGAATCTCATGTTCGTTTTGTTCAATTTTAAAATCTTGAATCGTTACAGATTTTATCTTGTTTAGCAGGCATGGCATGGGTGATGTATCTAATACATACATGTTTAATCTAATTAAAACATGCATCATTATCACTACGCATACATATCATCATCACATGCATCATATATGTAAAGTGCGTAAAGTAAACGTGCTTGGTCATGGCCCAATCCTATGCGATTTTTCCAAGCTAAGGAAAAACCAAGGTCAATCCATGGTGGTATCAAATACAACATAATAAATTACACATGTCTTCATGCTTCCTTGTAATGTCTCCTTTGATCGCCTCATTGGCATGCCTCCATGTCTTCATATCATCAATTACATAATATGAAAAGCTAATCTAATAAACTTACAAGAGAAACTCGAGTTACATTCGAGATTTAATCATTACAAGAATGAACGACATGCAAGTCGTATTTAAAACCAAAACCATAATAAAAAAACCACTAACCTATGGGTCTTAGGGTCATAACCATACACCATGCTCAATTAACAGTTAAGAACATCTCATATTGCATCAACATATCACACCATATCATATTTTTCATGATCCAATCACAAAATCAAATAAAGTGTAAATCAGAAAATTAAAATCAGAATTATGAAAACAATGAATCGCTGTTTACAGACAGTAAACGACGTCAAACGCCTTACAGATGAACGAATAAAGAAGTCAGTATTGTTCAGACGCCCGTTTCCCTTTCCGAAAAGGTATTTTCGGCGATATTCTGAAACAGTATGCAAATTTCGCCAAATCTGCGCAACCAATCAGAAATTGTATCGAATACGATTCTCATAACAAGAACAAAACTATATCATGTATATATCAGTATACATGAAAGGCATATGTTTAGGCCTATCAATATTCTGAGGAAACAACTTAATCTAAACAAGTATGTAATAAGTAAATAATAAGTTAATATATCACAGGAATCTCAAAGAGTTTTATCTGTCAAGAGAATGGAGGATTAAAGTCATCTACAGACTTGAAGTTATTCTACATTGAAAGAAGTTCAATTTATTGTTCAAGCCTCAGTGAATTATTCAAGAAAGTGGATTTACTACAGTGACAGAGATTTCCAGTTGGTGACAGAAGAAGTACAGGATACAGAGTTTATTCAGAACTAAAGAAAAGAAGCCACATCTTTAAATGTTTTAAAGATGAAGAATTATCATTGAAGTCAGTTATTCATGAAACCAGACAGTGCATCGAATGACGACATCAATCAGTGGAATTAAATCATCTATATTCAGTGGTTTTCAGAAGATAGAGGAATGCAAGGATTTTAAGTTATCTTCTTTAATTTATTAATTCAATTTAATTAATAAATTAATTCTATCAGAATTAATTTATTTATTAAATTAATTAAGTTAGTTGTTTAAATTATTTATTAAATTAATTCTATAAAAGAATTAATTTAATCTAGAATTTAATCTATCTAAATAAATTAAAAGGATTTTCTTTTTAAATCTCGGTATGACCTGTTTAGAAGACTCGGTATGACCTATTGTTTTAATACCCTAGGTTCTACCGAATTATACTTCAGGTCATACCATACAATTCTGTCAGGTCATACAGATTGCTTTCC
This sequence comes from Heracleum sosnowskyi, assembly GCA_030848705.1. Taxonomy (NCBI): domain Eukaryota; kingdom Viridiplantae; phylum Streptophyta; class Magnoliopsida; order Apiales; family Apiaceae; genus Heracleum; species Heracleum sosnowskyi. Next base: position 67,403,375 of record CM061243.1, read on the forward strand.
CAGGTTCTATCCAGAGTTGGTGGAAGTACAGAAGGTCATACCGGACACTTTTGACAGGTTCTATTGCTGAAGCTAGGTTCTACCGAGCTTTATATGTAAGGTCATACAAGTGTTTTGATTTATTAATTAAGTCATTCTGATTTAATTAAGAGGTCATACAAGGAAATGCAATTGTATTAAAACCGTGGCAGTACAGACAGAACAGATCAGTTAATCAAAAAAACAAGACACAGAAGCATTTACTCTCAAGAACAGAAGAAGCCATTTAATCTCATTTCTTCTCAAGCAATTAATTCTAGTTTGTATTGTTAAATCCAAACCACTAGAAGTTGATTACTTGTATTGCTTTGATTATCTAGTGGATTTTTATCCCTAGAATTTATCTCGAACTTGCTTTTAGCATTCGATCTTTTTATTACAAATATTAGAAGAGTTCATGTCGAATTTATTCTAAATTTGTATTAATTAGTTTGAGATAAATACTTTGTAATCCTTATTGTATTTGCAACACCCTTCAAGTTTAATATAAGTTATATTTAACTTGAATCTTGTTTCATTCATATTCCGCATTAATTTGTTCTAAATTGTTAAATTTTTCAAAGAACAAATTTCGATAAAACGGTATAGTTTGTATTCAACCCCCCTTCTACAAACTTATCAGGACCTAACAATTGGCATCAGAGCCTTTTGATTGATATACAAATCAAAGATCCAATTGTTTTGAGATTTTTTCTTAAACTCTGATTTTTTTATTATTCCTAAAAATCTCAAAAGATGTCTACTACACAGAAAGTGGGTACAGTCAAAATCCCAATGTTCAGCAAGGAGCATTATCCAATGTGGAAGAAGAAAATGCTCCTATTTCTTAAAGTTGCTAATCCTAAATACTTGGATGTGCTGAAGAGTGGTCCCAAACTCCCTATGATTATTGAGGGAGAGTTAATAGAGAATGATGTTGTTACTAGGGCTGCTAGGATGTACCCTAAAGATCCCAAGGAGTACACTCCTGATGAGAAAGAGGATGTTACCTTGGATTCCTGCCTTCAGTTGATCCTTATTGATAGTCTTGATCCTATCATGCATAATCATGTCCTAAATTGTGATACTGCCAAACACATTTGGGGAACCATAGAGATAATCAATGAGGGGACAGAGGAAGTTAAGGAGAATATGCTGGAAATTCTCACCTCACAATATGAGCATTTCAGATCAAACCCTGGTGAAGGTATCTCTCAGGTTTTTGAGAGATACAACAAATTAATCAATGATCTGAATCTCAATGGGAAGCACTACACCAACAAGGAGATTAACAAGAAGTTCCTACTTACTCTTCCACCTCATTTGGAGCACAAAATATCTGCCATTAGAGAAGCAAGAGATATGAATGAGATTGTTTTGGAGAGATTGTATGGTGTTCTGAAGACCTATGAGCTAGAGCAGATTCAACAAAGGGAGCTGTATGGAACTGGGAAGATTGTTAGTACTTCTACTGCACTGGCTGCTGAAGTCCCACAGAAACTGGAAGTGAAGGTTGTTCAACCTTCCAGTTCTAACATGAATGTTATTGATGCTGAATATGGATTAACATCCATTGATCAATCTAGTGGTGACTTCTATTCTTTATAAGAACTTGATCAGCTGGAGGATGGTGATTTGGCTTTGATAGTCAGGAAGTTTGGGAAGTTCAGATTCAAGAGGAATCCCAATCTTAAGTTCAGGCCCAGATTTCAGAGAGGTGGATCTTCCTCTTCAAGTGGCACAAGGGGTGGCTACAAAACTGGAACTGTGGAAAGGAGCACAATCAGATGCTACAATTGCAATGAGTTGGGTCACTTTGCTACTGAATGCAGAAAGCCAAAGCAAGTGACTAGAAACACATTTGATTCTAGCAAGAAGAACAAGATTGGGAAAGCTTATGTTGCTGAAGGAAAGAGTTGGGATGACACTGACAGTGATGAAGAAGCAGGTGAGATTGGGAATCTTGCACTCATGGCAATAGGAGACAAACTCTTTGATTCCATGTTATCTTCATCCAACATGTCTGAGGTAAAGCTCACTGACACTGAAATGATTCGTAATCTTGGTGGCACCTTAGAGTGTGCACGCACTGAAAATGATAGAATAATTCTTTTAAACACAAATCTTGAAAAGGAAATAAAAGAATTAAAACTAGTGCATGTTAATCAGGATGAACTTATTGAGAAAATTGCATATCTTGAGAATAGGGTTAAATGTTATATTCAACTGGAAACCATTCTTAAAGAAAAGAATAGTGAGCTTAATACTAAAGCCAATGCTTACTTTAATTCTTGCAAGACTGCTAAAGAGATTCTCAATAAACAAGCTATGGGTAATCATGTCAGTATAGGTTATGATTATAATGAGGCCATTGGATTGCTTGGAATTAATTCCCCTTGTAGAGTCAGATCTGAAGGAAGGGGTGTTCCATATGTGCTTAAGGGTATTGAAACACCTTTATGTAAGGAGTCCGAGGCAGATCCTCTGAATGAATACTCTATCATTATTGCTGAGGAGATTCGTGAAGAAGATATTGCTTTGGAAGTTGCACAATCCAAAAAGTGTATATCTGATATTCCAGTCAAAGTTGCTACAACTAAAAAGACTAAATCAGATATTCATAAGTTGGATCAAAACAACTGTAGAACTAACATGCCTGCTGATAATTCTTCTCATAAAGCATGTGGTGTGATTAATTGCATGTCTTGTGCTTTCAATGTTATGTATGCTTATTTTAATAGTAAGCATGTATCTAGTGATAAGACTGCTCCATGTCAACATGTTAATAATAAGAAGCATGTTAAAGCAAAGACTACTAGTCCTCCTCAGACTAGAGTGGATTCATTTATCCCTAAGCCTACTCAGAAATGTGTTAAGGCTGGATATAAATGGAAACGCTCTTATGTGAAAGAGGTTGAAGTAGTTTTAGCCAAAAATGTTGTTTTGCCTGATAAAGGCTAGTTCTTTAAGTATGCCGGACCCAATAAATTTTGGGCTCCGAAGAAGGTCTAATCAATTTGATATTGCAGGGAGTTAAACAGGTAAACCGTGTTATATGGATTCTTGACAGTGGTTGTTCAAGGCATATGACCGGAGATAGAGCCCTGCTATCAGATTTGGTTGAGAAAGCTGGACTAGTAGTTACCTTTGGAGATAACAGCAAGGGTATTACGAAAGGATATGGCTGTTTGAAGTACGGAAATGTTATCATTGAAGATGTTTCTTTTGTGGAAGGTCTGAAGTTCAATCTTCTCAGCATCAGTCATTTCTATGACAGAGGATATGATGTTTCCTTTGAAAGAGAGAAGTGTCAGATTCTTCACAAGAAGAATGGAAAGCCTGCTCTTCAAGGAGTAAGGAAATGTGACTTGTTCATAGCTGATCTGAACTCAGGATTCAAAGATGAAGTTAATTGTTTTTATGCTAAAGCTTCATCAGATGATAGTTGGCTATGGCACAAGAAGATGTCTCACCTTAACTTCAAAACCATGAACTCTTTAGTCAAGAGGGAATTGGTTAGAGGCTTGCCTCAGATGGAATTTACACAGGAAGGACTGTGTGAGGCATGTCAGAAAGGAAAGTCAAAGAAAGCTTCTCACAAGGGCACTGACACATCATCAATTACTGAACCTCTTCAGCTACTGCACATGGATTTGTTTGGTCCAGTTAATGTGATGTCCATGTCAAAAAAGCAATATGCACTTGTGATTGTTGATGACTTTTCAAAATATACATGGGTTTTATTCCTACATTCCAAGGATGAAACTCCATACCTGGTGATTGGCCATATAAAGTTGATTGAGCTGGATTCTAGATTCCCTGTTAGAGCCATAAGGTCAGATAATGGTACTGAATTCAAGAATGCCATTCTAAATGACTTTTGTGCTGATAAAGGAATAACAAGACAATATTCTGCCCCTAGAACTCCTCAACAAAATGGAGTAGTGGAAAGAAAGAATCGTACATTGATTGAAGCTGCAAGGACTATGTTAAGTGAGTCCAAACTTCCAACGTACTTTTGGGCTGAAGTAGCGAATACAGCTTGTTATACTCAGAATCGAACTTTAATCAACAAGGACTTAATGAAGACTCCGTATGAGATCATGAACAACAAGAAACCAACTGTCAAGTACTTTCATGTATTTGGAGCAAAATGCTTTGTGCTTATAGATGACAATGTGAAACGTGGCAAGTTTGATGCAAAGGCACAAGAAGCTATTTTTGTTGGTTATTCCAGAAGATCTTACAGGGTCTACTTGGTTGACAGTCACACGGTAAAGGAAAGTGTCAATGTTACTTTTGATGACACTATATTCCCTAATATCCAAACAACAGATTCATCTGAGAAAATGAAGTTTGATAACTTGCCAGACTCAGATTCATATGATGAAGCCCCACCTGAAGTTATTGCTGGTAATGATAATAACAATGATGATAATGATCATGGTGATGGTGGTGGAAACACTGGTGACAATGGAGATACCACCAACACTGGAGAAGAATCATCAAGGCAATCAAGCAATAACTCAGGGGGAGAAAATGAAGGATCAACTAGTCACTCACAACATCAAAGTGAAATTCAAGGCGAATCATCAAGATCAAATCTTCCAAGACATACTGTATGGAATAAAGCTCATCCTTTTGAGCTGATCATTGGTGATCCAGATGTTGGAGTTAAAACTAGAAGTGCAACTCAGAATGAATGTCATTTTTCAGCATTTTTATCTAAAATGGAGCCAAAGAAAACTGAGGAAGCACTGACTGATCCAGATTGGGTGATTGCTATGCAAGATGAACTCAATCAATTTGAACAACAACAAGTCTGGAAGCTGGTACCCAGGCCAAAGAACAAGAAAGTAGTTGGTACTAGATGGGCATACAGGAACAAGCTAGATGAGGATGGCATTGTTACAAGGAACAAGGCAAGACTGGTTGCACAAGGGTATTCTCAAGCTGAAGGCATTGATTATGATGAAACCTATGCACCAGTGGCTAGACTTGAGGCCATCAGGATGTTCTTAGCATTTGCTGCTTACTCCAATTTTAAAGTCTATCAAATGGATGTTAAGAGTGCATTCCTGAATGGTGAGCTTGATGAAGAAGTGTATGTGGAACAGCCCCCTGGCTTTGAAAATCAGGAGCTGCTGGACTTTGTGTACTTTCTCTTCAAGGCTATCTATGGTCTCAAACAAGCCCCAAGAAAATGGTATGACACTCTCTCTGGTTTTCTTTTAGAAAATGGTTTTGTTAGAGGTATCATAGACAAAACTCTTTTTTCAAAGAAACACAAAGGTGATATGATATTAGTCCAAGTCTATGTGGATGACATCATATTTGGGTGTACTAATGATAATCTCTGTAAGAGATTTGCTGAGCTTATGCAGAGTAAGTTTGAAATGAGTATGATGGGTGAGCTGAAGTTCTTTCTTGGATTGCAAGTAAGTCAAAGGTCAAATGGTATATTTATTTGTCAATCCAAGTATCTCAAAGAACTCCTCAAGAAATTTCACATGGAGGATTCAGCATCAGCAAGGACTCCATCTTCAACAGCAATCAAACTTGGAGCTTCTGACAAGTCTATCAATGTAGATGTTACAAGCTACAGAGGTATGATTGGCTCCTTACTATATCTTAATGCTAGTAGACCAGATATTATGTATGCTACATGCTTGTGTGCAAGGTTCCAAGCGGACCCTAGAGATGTACATCTCGTTGCTGTGAAAAGAATCTTGAGATATCTTAAGGGTACACCTAATCTAGGTATCTGGTACCCTAAAGATTCTGGTTTTAATCTTGTTGGATATACAGATTCTGATTATGCAGGTAGTGTTGTGGATAGAAAGAGTACCTCTGGGAGTTGTCAATTCCTAGGAGGTAGGTTGATTTCCTGGTATAGCAAGAAACAACAAACAGTTTCCAATTCAACAGCAGAAGCTGAATATATTGCTGCTGGAAGCTGTTGTGCTCAGATCTTATGGATAAGGAATCAATTAAAGGACTATGGCTTTGCATTAGAAAAAATTCCCATTCTTTGTGATAATACAAGTGCCATAGCAATCTCCAACAACCCTGTGCAGCACTCGAGAACGAAGCACATTGATATCAGGTATCATTTTATCAGAGAGCATGTTATGAATGGAACTGTGGAGTTACACTTTGTACCCACTGAAGAACAGACTGCAGATATTTTCACTAAATCTGTTGACGAATCCACATTTACCAGGTTAGTTGGTAAATTGGGTATGTTGAACAGTCTTAGTGATTGACAATGTCTCCGGTAGGTTTGTTCTTAACTAAATCATTTTCTCTTGTCAATTTAAGATGTTAAATATTGCCAATCCATGTTTATTGTGTAAAGCTTGTTAATTTAAATATTCTGAATAATTTATTTTCTTTAAAAATATTTTTCTCATTTTTTTAGTGGAGAAATGTATTTTTATTGAAAATATATTTATTTAGAATCATTTAAGTTTTTTTTCAGATTGTAAATATTGTTGTTTAAATTTTTCTGCAGGTTTATATTAGTTTAATGTACAGGATACAGAGTTTATTCAGAACTAAAGAAAAGAAGCCACAGCTTTAAATGTTTTAAAGATGAAGAATTATCATTGAAGTCAGTTATTCATGAAACCAGACAGTGCATCGAATGACGACATCAATCAGTGGAATTTAATCATCTATATTCAGTGGTTTTCAGAAGATAGAGGAATGCAAGGATTTTAAGTTATCTTCTTTAATTTATTAATTCAATTTAATTAATAAATTAATTCTATCAGAATTAATTTATTTATTAAATTAATTAAGTTAGTTGTTTAAATTATTTATTAAATTAATTCTATAAAAGAATTAATTTAATCTAGAATTTAATCTATCTAAATAAATTAAAAGGATTTTCTTTTTAAATCTCGGTATGACCTGTTTAGAAGACTCGGTATGACCTATTGTTTTAATACCCTAGGTTCTACCGAATTATACTTCAGGTCATACCATACAATTCTGTCAGGTCATACAGATTTCTTTCCCACGTTCTATCCAGAGTTGGTGGAAGTACAGAAGGTCATACCGGACACTTTTGACAGGTTCTATTGCTGAAGCTAGGTTCTACCGAGCTTTATATGTAAGGTCATACAAGTGTTTTGATTTATTAATTAAGTCATTCTGATTTAATTAAGAGGTCATACAAGGAAATGCAATTGTATTAAAACTGTGGCAGTACAGACAGAATAGATCAGTTAATCAAAAAAACAAGACACAGAAGCATTTACTCTCAAGAACAGAAGAAGCCATTTAATCTCATTTCTTCTCAAGCAATTAATTCTAGTTTGTATTGTTAAATCCAAACCACTAGAAGTTGATTACTTGTATTGCTTTGATTATCTAGCGGATTTTTATCCCTAGAATTTATCTCGAACTTGCTTTTAGCATTCGATCTTTTTATTACAAATATTAGAAGAGTTCATGTCGAATTTATTCTAAATTTGTATTAATTAGTTTGAGATAAATACTTTGTAATCCTTATTGTATTTGCAACACCCTTCAAGTTTAATATAAGTTACATTTAACTTGAATCTTGTTTCATTCATATTCCGCATTAATTTGTTCTAAATTGTTAAATTTTTCAAAGAACAAATTTCGATAAAACGGTATAGTTTGTATTCAACCCCCCTTCTACAAACTTATCAGGACCTAACAATACATACAGATTATATGATCATCATATGATCATCTCAATCATCATTATTATACAATTTATGTATATACATCAATACAATATTCATGTTTTCATAAAAACAACGCATCAATCATGATAGTCACAAACATGATTTTATCATCAAAACAGTAAACATATAAACGAATGAAACACTTTTCGTAAGTAGCTCTGATGCCATTGAAGGGTTTCGTGCATGAAAACGCAACGGAAAAACGCGTAAAACAGAAAAATTAACGAAACCCTCCGCAGGATCCATGCGAAAAACGATATTTAATTCGTGAATAGAATCTTTTACCTTTTGAAGCTTTACGAACGGATGACTAATGGAGGTCCTTTGATATGATCACCACGTGTCCCGCCTTGCGATACACGTCTCTAATTAGTCCACACGACCGCCCGATCGTCCAACGATCACCGGAGTTGGTACTAGCCAAGAACTGCCCTCGGAACTCTCTCTCTCTCTCTCTCTCTCTCTCTAGCCTCTCTTTGATGTAGAGCAGCTAGGGTTTTTTTAAGAAAAACGTTTTTTTCAATTTCTTAACCCTAAAATAATACATCTTAATGTATTTATATGGAGAGAATTTTGGGCCTATACCTAATCTGATTGGGCTTCCAAAACCCAATCTGATTATTAGTAGTATTATTTATTATATTCGAATTATTATATAATTAATCAAGTCCTACTTAATTAATCCAATAATTCAATAATAATAATAATTCAATTAAATTCGAAATTTAATTAATGCTCCGTTTAAAACATTCTTTATGTGTAACCCTTTAGGTTATTATTACGTTGGCAATAATTTTAACATCTCATAATAAAATTATAAACAATGAGCGGCATCTAGTAATACATCACTGCTACCCAAGTAATAATAATAATTGGTGATCCAATTAAACCTTTAATGAATAATGTTCCATGTAATATAATCCTTTTAACCTTATATTATAGATTAAACTCGAGGCATGGTTTATGTCATCTATTCAACATTTAATCCCGGTTTACTTGATCGATGAGTAGACTATTAAACAAATCACAATTTGAGCATGGCCATGCATTTCATAGTCTCACTCAATCAAGAGGCCAATAATATCACTCCTAAAATAGGAGGGTTAAATCCTATATCTATCATTCATATTTCTCATATGATTCATAATATACCCAATGTCCACCTTTATCATTACCCGGTCAAAGGTCACTTTGAGTAGAATCAAAGTATATTAATTCTCATATAGAAATATAATGATTTCAAGTCTAAGGATCATTACACCATTATCATTGTGAGAATTGCTTATAACACTTGATAACATTTACCATGAAGAATTCACACGGTGGGTCTATCCAGTGCCATGTTCTGCTGACATGCACTTATGTCTTTGACTTTAGTATCACCATACTTATAACCAATGAGATGTGGTCATCAGTCAACAAACATACTAGTCTTAATGCATTATTATTGTCCTCAAATAATAATACTCGACTAGGGATCTTTTAGGATTATAAACACTACTCATATAATCTCATTTCTAAGTCACATACTTAGAGATATAGAATTCATGCTTATATTCCAAGGACATTTATTATTCTAATATTTATATCGCAGTTAATAAAGACATAATAAATAATTGAAAGAAAATCCATAGAACATATCTATATAACTATATAAAGGAAAATCTCGGGCGGTTCACGTGGCAGCCCTCAGAAACTCCAATTCTATATTTTCGACTTCTCCTAATTTTGATTTTTTAAGCCTTTACATAATTTTAATCAACTATCTGCATTCTTGAGCGGAAGGCCTTCCATTTTCCCAACGCCTGTTGTCATTCACTACCTTCATATAAATACGTATTCGTTCACGCACACTATACTATTCACGTAGCTGCTTGGAATCACCCGTGTTTATATTTGTATGTATCACTGGAAAATTTTGTATACAGAGGTGACCTATTTTTGTATAGAAATTCTTTTATGTTGTGGCTATGCTATATCATATAAGTTTGTATCATGGTAAGTTACCAAGGAAATTTGTTGGGTCTCTTTCTTTTTGTAATATGAGTTTGTGTTTGCAGATCCATTAACAACAGAAGGAGATGGAAATGAAAGAAGTAGCAAAATCCTGGGTCAATCACTTCTCAACTTTGCTGGGATGCATAGAACGGTTGTCGTTCTTCCTCTCCTTAATCAACAGATTCATTTCACCAGGTACATCTTCACACTTAGATTATAATGTTATTTTTTGTCGGATAATGTTAATTTACTATATAAATTATCAAGTTCATGTGGTGACTTAATATTGTGCTACTGTCTGAGATATGACAACACGTAGTTGTCCTTCCATATGTGATATACAATACATTCTTTTAAGTTATTTTCCTTTCTTTGTTCCTACTTTTAAATAACTTTACAAGTTTCTCATATGTTAAAAATATTTTATGTAATCATCTTTAACAGCGGGGAACAACCTCTTTTTAATGTTACTCTTTTTAATGTTACATGTAAGTCTATTTGTGGTTTATAATTGTTTATGACCTTATTCTATGGCAACCATATAATAAATCGACTAAAATCATATTTTGTCATTGATTTCCACTTTTTACTTATTAAATAGAGTCGGTGTTTGAAGTGTTGGATCCTTTAAGCTTCACGAATGTTAAAATAATTAAGTTTTATCGTATATTAGATATCTTAGTCTTACGTTTGACATTGAGTCTATGTCGTATCTAAAATTGAAAGGTACTTTGCATCTCATTGACATGGATATTTCATGTGTCGACCAGAAAATCAATATTTGCGGATATCCCAAAGAGAACTGATGGATCAACACATACAATGGCAAGAGAATGAACCTTTGAGTGAAACTAATTTGGGCAAAATAGAGAGGAAAGTGTGAGTCGAAAGTGTAAGGAGTTTAGTATGATGCAATATCCAAGCTTGAAAGTAAGGTCAGGTTCAGGTTCCAGGTCAAAAATATATTACTACTGCAAAGGGAAGAACAAACTCTATTTTTTGTAGGCATCCATTTGAAGATCCTACATCTGTTGATATCATTAAATGTTGAAACCATGTGTATATATATGTTTTGTTAGATAGTTCAACTCATTGGAATTTAGATCATTGGAATTTAGATCTCTGCTTTTTATATAAGGTTTGAAACTACGTTGTGTACATATATATTGTTCCATCGAAAATATCTAATAGTTTTGAGTTGTACAGAAAATTGAATGGTTTATAATGAGATAAATATGTAGAAGAAAATCTTAAATCTAGGGTGTTAAAATAGATGCAAAATGTTATTTTCTTTGTAAGAAAAAAGAGAGAGTCGCTTTTTATGTTTTTAGATTTATGCTATTACATGTCTCTTGTAATTCTAATACTGGACTTATTAGTGATTCTGTCCTGGAATTCTTTATGACCTTGGTCATCAAAATAATAATCTCTTTTTACAAAAGTAGTTGCACTAAACTTAATAATTAACTAAAATTTCATAAAAACAAAATATACTATTTAATAAAAATTATATATATTAAATTATGTCTTCCGACTACTTTAGTATTCTATCGGTTTTTACAAACCGCGCGAAGCGCGGTTACTTCACCTAGTGTACACATAATTGAAACGACAAAAACAAATATAAAGTTTTAGAATTGATTAGAAGAGACAGAAGTCGTTGCAATCTCCAGCATCATACGTCTATCAAACTCCTCCGACCATCTCACTTTCTTCTGTATTAGAATTTTAGTCAAGACAGAGCCCATATAAAAATAGTGGTATTTTATGAATAATGTTATAAAATTAAAGTAATAAAATATAATTATGATGAAAGAACCAGAGGAAAGGAAGAGAAGTAGTAATGTTTTTTTTACTCCTGATACTTTTCTTGTGTACATGAGGCGTGCAACACCAATCCTATTTATAGATAAACTAATGGGCTTTCTTACAGTATGAATACAAGCTGGTTGAATTAATAAGCCGTGTATGGAGAAATGAAATGAAGACTGTCCAAACTTTTCTTTTGTTCATATGTCTCGGTAATGTATGTTGAGCTTGCATGCATAGTTCCATGTGCCTCATTTGACAATCATTAACCCATTCATATTATAACACTCCTCCTTGATTGTCAAATGTGAATTTTTTTTACAAAGAACAGATAGAATCACTAATAGCAGGGTTTACTTATGTATATTGCTAGTTGCTAGTTTATTAATAATCAAAATGTCTTCCCTAAGAACATTATAGTATTGTCTCTAGGGCACAAGCACTAACAGGAACATCATTGTTCAATTACTGTCACATTATCGGTAACTCGGCACCTAGTCTTTCGTTACAATGTGCAGCACAATTCCAAGTGGAAGAAGGGGACATTCTGGAACACCCGATACACGGTGATCAACCGTTGTATCGTAACATAACTTCTCTACTAGTAGAAGGACGATTTCCTGTTCGGTTATCACCCTGACCGCATTCGGGCCCATTGTGCTATAAGGTCACTACATCGGCACCTGTTTCATTGCCGTGAAAGCCTTTGCATGCAAGGTCACTACCTCAGCACCTGTTTCATCACCGGGAAAGCCTTGATAATTATGGTCACTACCCCGACACCTGTTTCATTGTCGTGTAAGCCCTTCCAGTCCCAGATGAAAAATCAATGAAACGGGAATCAGAATTTAATCTTAATTCCCCCAAGTACAGAATACTTGTCAAAACTTTGCAACGGTTCAGATTTTCTTACTCCAGAATATTTGAAAGGATTAAGTTACAATGTGGGTTGACATCAGTCAACAAAACAACAAACGTTTACCAAGTATTTTGGAAATCATGACCTGGGAGTTTTTTTGTAAAACATCTTTAGTTCTGATAATTCAGAACCCAAAATATACTCGCTTTCAATGAAAGAGGCAAGTGAAATCATATGTTCACTTCCTGGAATGGATTCCCAATTTTTGATAATTTCAAAACCATAGTCATCAATTCAGACAAATAATTAAAGTAGTTGAGAACCCCTACTATACTCAAATAAATCTTTGAGATCAGAAAATATTTTAAACAACTATTGGAACCTTACGTAATATTTAAATAAGGTTCTATGTTTTTTAAATCATATTTGGAATATTTAATAAATATTCAAATAATAAATATTGAATTATCATTCAATAAAATTCCACTTAAGTCAATATCCAAAATAATATTCACTTAATTAAATAATTATTCAAATAATATTCATAATCATATTATTTAAATATCTCACATTAAATATCCAATAATATATATATTGGAATATTTAATCAACATTTTAAAATATAGCTGTCCCTGGAACCCTCCAGCTTCTGACAGTATAATCAAGACAAAATACTAATTTGACTCCCGGTTTAATGTTTTAAAATCATCGTACGAGTGCTCTACCCTTAGAGCCTTTATAAAACCTCGGTTTATATCTAATATAATCATAGCATATAAACCATATAATCGTACGAAAGCTTTTTATCAAACGCATAATCATTTATATAATCCTCTTTACAGCATAAAGCATTATATATCATAATCACATCATTAAATACAACAGCATGGAATGAGAAAACTTGCCTTGGGTCCTTGGTTGTTAGGGGTTCGAGAATTTTCCGGGAAATCTATAAACACAGAAATACTCCATCAGTCCCCTAACGTAATCATTTAAAGTGCCATTAACTTAAGCACTAACGTTCTATTAACGAACATCAAATGTCTCTCTCTTGGTCACTTATAACCTCATGACATTACTTAGACTCTTAAGTCAAAAGTTTGGTTGATAATCCATTCACAAACCCAAGTACTTTACCATTACTAAACTCATGGTTTAAACTATCCCCTTAAGGGTATTTCACTTGCGCAACTTTGATTCTCGCATTTTTATAAAATCGAAAAATCATCTTTTTAACACGAAACCTTCTCAGTTCCCTTCCTAACTGTCCATACTAGTATCCACATTAATTTCATGACCTATGTCCATTTTTAAGGGGTTTTATCACAAGCTCAAAGTTCATATAGTGAACTACTTAGTTATCCGAAACCGCTTTCACTAAAACGGGTGTTTCTCCTAAACCGTAAATCAAAACGATACGATTTTTTCGCCAAAATAAACTACAACACAATACCTACATGATCATGGGCAGAAATAATTTTTGTTATGCCTAGAAGGTAACCGTGGTCTCTGTCTAAACTTTCTAAGGAAAATCCGACATGGTAACGACGCTTAATCGTGATTCCCGTGTTTAAAACACTCCAGTCAATCCATTAACACAAACAAACCATCAATACTTCTCATTCATAATCTAAACTAACCCATGATCTTTAACCAACAAGTCAAAACCAACATCTACAAGATCATCCATCAAAACAACCACTTAATCATTCATCAAAACCAAGATTCATCATCTTATTCATACTAACATAAACTATCATCAAACTAACCATAATAATCAAATTATAACTAAAGGTTGGAGATGTTTATACCTTCCTTGGTGCTTGGTAAAGACTATCAAGAGCTTATATATCCTTGCTTGATCCTTAAACATCCTTAACAAGCCTTAAACTTCAAGAACAAATCTAGAACACTAAAAGTTACTATTCAAAACACTATCCATGCTCATCTTGTAATCATGATTTGGATATGATATCGTCCATGGATGAAGCTAGGATTAAGAGATTACCTTAGTTTGGAAATATGGAAGCTTTAGAATCCATCCTTGCAATTTTTGGAGAAGTGGAAGTGGTAGCAAAATTTTTAAGGACATGAAGAACAAAGAAAAGCCGAATGTTTGATGAAGAAATGGGGATGATATTTGCTTGATTTTCTTTTCCTTTCTTTTGTAAAAAATAATGCTAACTGGATGCATCCATTTTTGTGTGGTTTTGGTTGAGTTTTGTCACCCAAGGACACATGTCAAGCTATTGTGGTTTGTGTGGTGAAAGTGGTGACAAGGTGGTGATTCATCACCTTGTCATCACTTTGTCATCACCTATGTCATCCTCCTTTGTCATGCTTATGTCATTTCTTGTATCATCAATCCTCTTATATGATGCATTTGCTGATCTTATATGATACTTCCCCTTCGGTTAGGGTTTAATCCATAATTCTTTACTCTTCTACTTTGTTGCTAAGTTTTGAGATAGGTTTAAGGGATTTCGAAAACGTTTCGTTGTACCAATGCTAGGGGATATCCTCTTGATCTTTTATTTCCTTGGATTAATATGTGATCATGGATTTCTCATTCTATATAATTCCTCAAAATGATCAGTTCAATATGTCCTTGATTGTCCAGTGAATAGTGATTTAAAACTCGACTGGAAATCTTCTGATTCTGATTACGTTTGCATTCACTTATTCTCCTTATACATCATTAATATAACTTCGAAACATTCATTCCCTGTCTTCCACATAGTGTGGTCTGAAAATATTTTCATCAACAAATTTACTATTCATCAACATTTACTATTCATCAAAAATTTTAACTAAGTCCAAAATTTGGGGTTATTACAGTCTCCCCTCCTTAAAAGGATTCCGTCCCGCAATCTAAGAAAATAGCTGAGGTTACTCTTCCAATATAGTAATCTTCAGTTTGCAGGTTGACTCTTCAACATTCTGGTTCCATTACAACAGTTACTCATTCCGGTCTATGATATCTACCGGGCGCTCTATATAAGCCAATTCTGTTTGTACTCTTATACATCCCTATTTTATCAACATCCGACTACTCTTGAAATCGGCGGTACAACGCTTACCGTAACTTCGGTTGTCTGAAATGTTTCTTTCGGTCGGTCCGTCAGTCTGCGGATCCTAAGTAGTGCTCGCACTCAATCTCGTCGCCAAACACGTTTGGACAACTCCTCCCGAATCTGGAGTTTAATCATTGGTTCTTATCTGATACGATGGTGACTAGAACTTCATGTCACCCAACTATCTCTTTCGTAACTCTTCGATTGAAGGTCTCCCGCTAATAATAAAATATGAGTAGACTCATTTAATCCATCAATTATAACTCAATTGACGTCATAGTTCGACTTGATTCTTGTTGATCCTATCACAAAATCCATTACAAGAACTTACAGTCCTAATCAGGAATCTCCACAGGTTGTGATAGTCAACTAGGTCTTTGTTCTGCCTTCATTTTCTGACATATCCAATATTTGTTTACCAATTGATAATATCCTTTTTATCTATCCGGCCACCAATCACATTTCCTTAAATTTCTTTACCCCCTTTTTTTTGTACTCTCGGTGTAGTTGTCTCTTTATGACAGATCTTTATTCCTTAATTTATTCTGGCTCAATCAGGACCTTTAAATAATCCTGGTTGTACTCGTAACTTCAAACTTCATCCTTCCAGTTCCTCTTATTAGTCATTCCAAAAAATTAGCATCCTTAATCTCTTGAACATTAGGAATCCCAAACTCGATATGAATACCTCATGATTCCTTTATCATCTTTCTCGGCCTTTAATTCTTTCCCCAACATTGACTTTATACCTTCACTCGTCATTCGTTCTTGACATAACCTGATTTTCTGCAGCAATTCTGGTTGCATTGCAATCTCAAATAGTCTCTCAATACCATTTTCGGTTATCTTAACCTCAATTTCCATTTTCTCAATTTCTTGGATTAACTTTATCCGACGATGTTATCATCTTAAGTCTCTCTTTCCTACTAAGGGCATTGGCCACCACATTGGCCTTCTCTGGGTGGTAATGAACCTCACAATCGTAATCCTTGATTAGCTTTAGCTATCTTTTCTATTCTCATGGTAAGTTCTTTCTGGGTAAGTGTATCGAATGCTCTTATGATTTGTATAAATCTCGCACTTCTTTCCATACAATTAGTGCCTCCAAATCTTTAAAGCGAAAACTATCACTGCCCATTTCTAAGTCATGCGTAGGGTATCTAAATTCATATTCCTTTAATTGTCTGGATGCATACGCAATTACCTTTCCGTGATGTATAAGCACACACCCTACTCCTTTATGCGATGCGTCGCTATAGATCACAAAATCTCCCTTCCCGTCTGGCAGTACCAGCACAGGGCGGTGACTAGTCTCTCCTTTAATTCCTGGAAATTTCCTCACACTTCTCGATCCATTCAACTCTTTAGTCTTTCGAGTAAGTCGAAATCTTGGCAAAATCTTGTACATATCTCTGGTAATATCCGGCTAAACCCACAAAATTACTCACCTCGGTTTGTGTGGTTGGTCTTTCCCAGTTCGAAACATCTTTTAACTTAGCAAGGTCAACCAGCACTCCTTCACTGTTGACCACATGTTCTAAAATTGTACTTCCCTTAGCGAACACTCGCACTTTGAGAACTCGGCATATAACTTCTCTCTTCTTAGTGTCTCTAACACTATCCTCAAGTGTTCTGCGTGTTCCTCCTCTATCTTGGAGTAGACTAAAATATCATCGATAAAACTATGACACACTCGTCCAAATACTTCTTGAAAAGTCGATTCAGCAAGTCCATGAAAGTTGCAGGGGCATTCGTTAGCCCAACGACATCACTAAAAACTCGTAGTGTCCATACCTGGTACGAAACATAGTCTTGGGTACGTCCTCAGGTTTAATATTCAACTGGTGGTATCCCGTTCTCAATCAATCTTCTAGAATTTAACTGCATCATGCAGCCGATCGATCCAATCACCGATCCTTGGCAGGGGTATTCATTCTTAATAGTTAGCCTATTTAGCTCTCGATAATCTATGCACAGCCTCATGCTGTCGTCCTTTTTCTTCACCAATAACACGGGTGCATCCCACGGTGACACACTTGGTCTTATCATTCCTTTCTCTAACAATTCCTACCATTGAGCGGCTAATTCCTTCATCTCGACTTGAGCTAGTCGATACGGGGCCTCCAAAACTGGCGCCGTTCTTGGAGCTAATTCTACAGAAAATGTAATAACCCAAATTTTGGACTTAGTTAAAAAATTTTGATGAATAGTAAATGTTGATGAATAGTGAAAAATATTTCAGACCACACTATATGGAAGACATGGAATGAATGTTTCGAAGTTATATTAGTGATGTATAAAGAGAATAAGTGAATGTAAACGCGATCAGAATCGGGAGATTCCAACTTTAAATTTTGATCACTATTCATCGGACAATCAAGGATGTATGATTTGATCGTTTTAAGAAAGTATGTAGAATGAGAAATCCATGATCATATCTTAAGCCAAGGTGAGAAATCTAGGATCATATATTAAACCAAGGAAGTATCTCATAACATTGGTACAGAGAAACGTTTTCAAAATCACTGGAACCTATCGCGAAACAGAAGTGTAACGAATTATGGATTAAACCCTAACCGAAGGGGAAGTATCATATAAGATCATCAAGTGTAACATATAAGAGGATTGACGACACAAATTATGACATAAGCATGATGCAGGAGGATGACATAGGTGATGACAAGTGATGACAAGGTGATGAATCACCACCTTGTCACCACTTTCACCACAAAACCACAAGCTATGTGACATGTGTCTTTGGATGACAACGCCAATTAGAGACCACACAATTAACTACCTTTTATTTAGTGTTTATTTGACAAAGAAAAAAAAGAAAAGAAAATCAAAAGAAGAAGCATCAAAGAAAGCTTCAACATTCGGCTATTTTCTTCATCAAAGGATAAGAAATTTTTTCCTCCATTTCTACTCAACCATAATTCATGTTCTTGGGCTCAAAATCACCCTCATCCATAGACTAAGGTAAATCCTTGATCCTATCTTCATCCATGGTTGTTACCATGCTCAAAAGTTGAATCAAAGTTGATGATGAATAGTAGAAATGAATAGTAATGTTTGAATTTCTTGTTTGATCTTGAAGTTTTAAGCTTGTAAAGGATAATCAAGGAGCAAGGAAGGCCATACTAACCATTGCTAGACTATATTAAGTACCAAGGAAGTTATAAACCCTCTCACACTTGTGTTTATACTTTGATTTTAGTGATTTAAATGATAGTGATTAAGGATAGTGTGATGTAGAAGTGTTTTGCATGATATGTATGATGTTTGGATGAGATCCTTGAGTTGTGATTGTTTGGTTGTGGATTGGTGAATTGATTAGAGTGTTTTAAACACGGGAATCACGTTTAAGCTTCGTTACCATGTCAGATTTCACTTAGGAAGTTTGGACAGAGACCACGGTTACCTTATAGGCATAACCATAAGGCTTTCTGACCATGATCATGTAGACTCTGTTTTGTAGTTTGTTTTAGCGAAAGAATCATGTTGTTTTGATTTACGGTTTAGGAGAAACATCCGTTTTAGTGAAAGCGGTTTCGGATAACTAAGTAGTTCACTGCATGAACTTTGAGATTGTGATCAAAGCCTTTAAAAATGGAATTGGTTCGAGATATTAATATGGATACTAGTATGGGCAGTTAGGAAGGGAACCGAGGAGATTTCGTGTTAAAATTATGATTTTTCGATTTTATAAAAATGCGAGAATCAAAGATGCGCAAGTGGAATGCCCTTAAGGGGATAGTTTAAACCATGAGTTAGCAATAGTAAAGTACTTGGGTTTTGTGAATGGATTACCAACCAAACTTTTGACTTAAGAGTTTAAGGAATGTCATGAGGTTATAAGTGACCAAGATCGAGACATTTGATTTTCATTAATAGAACTTTAGTGCTCAAGTTATAGCACATTATTTGGTTCTAGGGGACTGATTTTGTATCTTATTATAGACCAACGAGCACACTCCCAAGCCCCCACTACCACTTCACCGAGACACCAAAGCAAGTTTTCAAACCCTACATCCTATAAGTGATGCTGTTGTGATTTACTGTTGTGTACGTGATATATATTCTGCTTTAATGTTGTGAAAAGATTTATAACTGTTTACGCTTTTGATAAAAAACTTTATAAGATATAAGGTTTATATGCTATGTAAATACTAGATATAAACCGAGGTTTTAAAGGCTCTAAGGATAGAGCACTGGTACGATGATTTTAAAATATTAGACCAGGAATGAAATTACGATTTTATCTTGATTATACTGTCAGAAGCTGGAGGGTCCAGGGACAGTTATATTTTTAAAATGTTGATTAAATATTCCAATATATATATTATTGGATATTTTAATGTGATATATTTAAATAATATTATTAAAAATGTTATTTTGAATATTTATTTAATTAAGTGAATATTATTTTGAATATTGACTTAAGTGGAATCTTATTGAACGATAATTCAATATTTATTAAATATTCCCAAAAATGATTTAAAAATCATAGAACTATGTTATATTATTATTTAAGGTTCTAGTATTTACACAAATATTTCCTGATCCCAAAAGGATTTATGAGAGTATATTAGGGGTTCCCAACTACTTTAATTATTTGTCTTGAATGATGATTTTGATTTGAACTTATCAAAAATTGGGAATCCATCTCAGGAAGTGAACATATGATTTCACTTGCCTCTTTCATTAAAAGTGATATATTTTGGGTTTCTGAATTATCAGAACTAAAGATATTTTACTAAACTCCCGGGTCGTGATTGCGAAATGATTTACTCGAGGATCGAGGTCAGTTGACAATAGTCAACCCACATAGTATTATTACTTCCTCAAAATTTCCGGAAGTAAGTATGGTAATAAGTTCATACCTATCAACGAGCTAGTCTACGCTCGGGGAACAACGATTAAATTCGGTTCCAGATATAAGGATACGATTCATCAGGGGACTGGAAATAATCCGTGCTCGGCAATGAAATAGGTGCCAGGTACTACGAAATCGTGCTCGGCAATGAAATAGGTGTCAGGTAGTACGAAGTCATACTCGGCAATGAAATAGGTGCCAGGTAGTATGTGTAGTAACCCGAATTGTCAGGATTTATTAATATTATTATTTAAATATTTTATTGATTTTCTCAAAAGATGAGGATTGGAATTATGTATGTATTTTATTTAAAATTTTTGTGAAAACTTTTTATTTTATCGATATTGTCGAATTGAGTTTGTTTTAGAATTTTGAGGATCGAATCGGTATTTTAGTTGCGCCAAAATTTTATCTGATATTTTGTTCGGATTCAAAGTTTTATTTTGTTTAAATTGTAAAAGTATTCCAAAAGTTAGTGTTTTTACATTTTTGGAAGATTTAGAATATTTGAGAATTTTTGGTCTTAAAGCGGTATTTTATTAGTACCAAAATTTTACCCGGTATCTTATCTGTGCCCCATTAGTATTTGGGTGAGTTATAAAATATTCAAAAATTAAATATTTTTGCAATTCTGTAAAATCTGGGCTTTATAAAAATTTTGTGCATAATTATTTTAATTTTCAAAGTAAATAAAATTTTAATATTTATCTGCTAATTGAGTGGAAGTTATAATTATAGTATTTAAAATATTTTAATGGTTAGGAGCTATTTATTTTATATTATCGATTAATATTTTAGAGTTTTCGTACGTAAAAGATCTTTCAATACCGAGCTATTTGGCTGTAGATGCAGTTAAGGGTGTTAATTATAATACACCTAACTCACCTAACCTTATCCTAAACTAATCTAATACAACCACACAAAACAAACACACATGCGGCAGTAAAGAAAAGAAAGAAAGGAAGGAAAAGAAAAAAAAAAAGAACAGAGAAAACCACTGTCTCCCCCCCCCCCCCCGCGTCTTCTTCTTCCACCGCGCCACCGCGCCACCGCGGAGCAGCCGCCTGTCACCTTCCACCTTCGGTATTCCTGTCCAGTTTTTCGGCCACAACCACCACCTCTGTTCCCGATTTCAAATTCCTGGGTATAAATCAAAACCTCAGTTAATAAATTCGTTTTCTTTTGTTAGTTATATGTAATTTGGATTCATTATTTTGTTTATGTGTGTATTTATAATTCGTTTTTTTTGTGTTATAATTAAATATAGTATCGTTTGCGATTATTAACAATTTGGGATATTAAAATTCGATTTTTTTTCCAGTAATTATATATATAATTCGTTTGTTTTAATTAATTGTGTTATAATTCGTTTTGATTGATTAATTGGTGATAATTAATTGATTATATATGGTTGTGCAGATTTTCTTTTGAGGATGTAAATGTTTATGTAGAAGTTTGAACTTATTTTTAGAATAGTTCGAATAATGGAGTTGGCGTATGTAAAGTTCAATGTTTAAATTGTTTTTGGTAATTATTTAATATTTTATTGGTTGTGTAGATTTTGATAAAAGAAAGTGTGGTGCAGTTTTTCTTTATAAATTACTTATGATTTTTAGTTATGTTCAATAGAATTTAAATCTTAGTAGCCCATTTATTTTAGTAATTCATTTTAGTATGTCAAGATTGTTTACGAATATGTTTTCGTAGTTTTGTTAATGTTTTGGGTAAATGATCGTAGTGTATTGTAAATTCTAGTATTTAAAAGTTTGATTGTAATTTAAAGTTTAATCTTGAGTTGTAAGTTAATTGTAATAGTGATTTTAGTTTATTTTGTTTAATTCCCAATTTGAGGGATTTTGTTGAAGTCCATTATTTTATGGAGTTTATGTTGTTTATTTACTGTTGAGTATACATGTTGTTGTTGGTGTTGTACTGTGTTGTTCGTCCTGTGCCTGGGGGCGCAACATAGTACATGCAAATTTTGTGGATAGTCTTATTTACGAACGGGTCATGCCGAAATTTTGTAAAATCTATATACTTATTAATTGTATTTTATTATTGGTGTCTCAAAGAGTAATTAGATTTGATTATTTTTAATCAGTTTTAGATAATAATGTAATTGATCAATTAATTGGTGAATTTTATTAATTAATTATTATTTAATCTCGATTAATTATAAATCAAATTTAATTAATATTTTCAAAAATTGTTTTATTATTTACCCGAGTTGATTAATTTATTGATTTACTGAATTGATTGATTTTGATTAATTCTATTTAATCTAGTTATAGTCGGATTTAAAGTATGAATGATTATTTAAGTTTTGTATTTGATGTGTAAAAATAATGTAACTGCAAGCGCACAGTGTTTAGTTGTAGCAATCACAGATCGATCCACAGAGACTATGAATTTTCAAAAACCCTAACAATTAACTCAGGCGAACTAGATAAATAAGATTTGAGTTGAGATTTGTTTAACCTAATTAACAATTAAAATCAAATAAGGAAAACCTAGGAATCTGAATCCATTAATCAATCACAATTAATATCACTACGTCAAATTTGGGCTTTCGTCACTCTTTTGTACAGTAAGGGCTGTGACACTTTGGAAAAAACGAGTGGCTAAAGGTCATCGTCCCAAGTTTTAGCCACACAATTATTTTTTGAGTGACCGAAAACACATTTTTTGGCAGATTTAGTCACAATTTATAAAAGTGTGACAATTGAGAGATGAAACAGCATGTTTTTTTGTTGACTTTGACCAAATCCAACATTTATAGTCATACTTGAGAGATAGAAGTGTGACAAAAAATAGTGACGCTTCTTTGCTGTATCTAAATGTTACCAAACGGTCACAGTCATTTTCGGTGATGTGGCTAAATGTGAAATAACCTATGGTCACTACATTTTATATGTGACTAAAAAGTAGAGTTTTCTGCATTATGTCAGATCTTTGTTCGCTAAGGCAGCTAAAAACTAGTGACTGTATTATTGTGTGACTAAAAAGTACTCTGTTTTCAGGAACAGAGCATTCTGTTTTGAGGATCCTCATTTCCAACTGATCTGTCACATTATTACATTTGGGTGTGGCAAAATATTTGACCACTGGACATGAAGTATTGGTATAGCAGATTAACCAGAAATGACAAACACAAACTTGATCTATCCAAGTTGCATACCAGATGAGCTTAAAACTTGATAATGAAGCTTAAAACTAGAACAATTCAACTAATCCATGTCATTCGGCCAACATTAGAATTCACCATTACATATTAATTCTTCATCAAATAAAAAACAAAGAAAATGACCAAGACAATGATAACATTATACAACTTCCCACGTATGACATGAACCTCCTTTCGAAGATCTTCAACTGTTGACATGCAGTTTTGCAGGTCAGTCTTCACAACATCAACTTCTTTCTAGATCTTGATCTTCATGCCAACTGGTTCAGGATCAATCCATTCCCAAAACGAACATTTGGGTCCAGAAGACTTGAAAAGGGAATTCAAATTAAAAGCTGTTTATTAAATTAAACAGATGAAACTGATAGACATCAGCTTACCAATGAACTTGATTTGTGGCACACCCGAAATCTTCTTCCAGGGTTGTCAAGTGTGTTTGATGTTCTAATCCGGGCAGGAAGACCACAGTAGCACAGATCACATCGATTTTGGTTTGAGCTGTAGGAATTTGAAGACGACATCATGATCAGGCCTCTTTCTTTGCACACACCTGGAGAAAAAAACAGGAATTCAAACAGAGCATAGAATTTAACCATACAATAGAATTTAGCATTACATAAAAAAACATGGAAAATGACAAACATAATGATAATAATTACCGGATTCAGTTAGCATTACGTATAATAATACCCTTACAGTCCTGTCTAAAGTAATCATCACGAGATTCATTACCCAAGTCACGTGGATCTACAGGTGGTAATATATTATCATTGTGAGGAAAAATTACAGTACTGAAATCCTCATTGACATCATCGTACAGATCTCTATAATTCTTAGGAGGTGTCATCAAGACAATAGACATTTTTTTATCCAACTGGTCTTTAACATAAAACACCTGTCGTGCTTGTGAGGCCAATATGAACGGATCATCCTTGTGGCCTAATCTGTTAAGTTCGACCAACGTGTAACCCAGGCCATCTTGCTTGACACCATTTCTACTGTCAACCCAGTCGCACATGAAAAGAGGAATTTTCTTAATATGATAATCTAGTACCCATATCTCTCGTAGAACCCCATAATAAAAGTTCTTTCCATAGGTTACTACTTCTTTAGAAATGTGCATCTCAGTTGCCTCTACACAAACCCCACTGTTCTGGTGAATTCTGCCATCACGAATTTTTGTACGAAATGTATAGCCATTGATGTCATATACATCGTATTTGTTCACGATTCTGCGTGCTCCATGTGAGATCCACTTAACTGTTTCTGATACACTTTCGTTGGAGATCGATAACTCGCTTTCAACCTAAATTACACAATAATAAGGATAAGATTCAGCTTGCACAAATTACAATTGAGAAAAAACTAAGATCATACTGATTTAAATATTACCTTGTTGCGTAACCAGTGACCAAACGTTGTGCTATGCTCTTTCTCCAACCATGCTTGTCGTTTACCAGGATGTTTGTTTTTCAAAAATGTCATGTGTTGTCTGCAAGTACAAAAATGAGTATCAAATCTGATCCTACTGTTAAATAAAAGAAAAACACAAATAAACATGTTCAGTAGGAGTCCTTACTCGATATACGGCACAACTTCAGGCGTATTTTGCAGTACATAGAAATGTGCTTTCATGTAGAGATCTTGAGAAACTTCAACTGGTTTACCAGCTGACAAAGGAATTCCCTCTTCATTACCATTTTCAGATGTGTTGTGCTGGTGTTCTGGAATATCAATGGACCTCATGCATTTTTTGTATTCGTTGAAGAACGCAATTGTTTCTTCTGCAATATGCTCCTCAGCAATGCATCCTTCTGGGTAAGCTTTGTTCCGCACATGCCCTTTAATAACTTTCATCATCCTCTCAAAGGGATACATCCACCGAAAGCATATTGGGCCACATAATTTGACCTCTCTAACAAGGTGCACAGTTAGATGAAGCATAACATCAAGAAAGGATGGGGTAAAGTATTTCTCCATCAAGCACAGTGTAACACAAAGCTCCTCATGCAATTTATCGAGTTCTTCTACATTGATTTCTTTGCTACATATTGATTTGAAAAAAAAAACAAAGTCTGATAATAGCATATCTTGTGGGTTTAGGCATGATAGACCGTATTGCAATTGGCAAGAACTGTTGCATAAGCATATGGTAATCATGTGATTTAAGTCCCATAAGCTTCCTATCCTTTTCATTCACCAAACTAGAAAAGTTGGAACAATAACCTTGCGGAGCCCTTAAGTTGTGTAATGTGCCACAGAACATGTCTTTTTCATCTTTAGTTAATGTGTAGCAGGCTGCAGGAAGTAATGTCTTCTCGCCTTGACTTTTAGCCTGCAACTCTTGTCTTATCCCAAAATGTGCCAGATCCTTTCGAGCTTGCAACCCATCTTTCGTCTTGCCCGGAACATTTAGTAATGTTCCGATAATACTCTCAGCCACATTCTTCTCAGTGTGCATGAAATCAATACAATGTTGGACCAAATTATACCGCCAATACCTAAGTCGTCGATGCCATATGTTGAATTTCTTCCAATAGGTCTGTTCTTTCTGTCCGGAATTTGTGCTACCACCCCCTTCTGATTTTCTCTTTTTTGTCTTCCCCCCTCTTCCAGTCGAAGTCTCCATCAGTTCTGAATCTTTATCCTTAAATCCCTTCCCCCACATATTCCGAATAAATTTAACCTCGTTGAATATTTCTTCCCCTGTCATAGGATCTGCAGCAGTTCCCCACTCTTCTTTTCCATTGAATGCCTTAGTTTGCTTTCTGAAGGGATGACTATATGGTAGATATCTTCGGTGACCACCATAACTCTGCTTGGCAGAGAACGGAAGTCTTACACAATGAGTTTCTTTCCTGCACACCACACAACCATAGAATCCACTATTAGGACAGCCACATAATGCACCAAGAGCAGGGTAATCATTAATCGTCCATAAGACAACATCACGTAAAGTGAATTGTTCCTGTGCATAGGAATCATATGTTTCAACACCTTCTTCAAACAAGAGCTCCAGATCATCGATCAAAGGATCCAAAAACACATCGATATCGTTTCCAGGCGTTCCCGATATTAATAACGAAAGCATGATAAACTTTCTTTTCATACACAACCAAGGTGGAAGGTTGTAAATGACAGTTAATACTGGCCACACACTGTGATTCCTATTCCCTCTGTTTACATCAACCCCGTCTGTGGAAATGCCAAGCCGAAGATTTCTTGGATCAGATGCAATTTCCGGAAATTTGTCGTCTATTGCTTTCCATGCAGGTGAATCAGATGGGTGCCGTAGAACACCGGGCTTTTTCGAACTGGTGGAGTGCCATATCAAATCTTTTGATATGCTTTTCACTTTATAAAGTCGTTTCAGTCGTGGAATAAGGGGGAAGTACCATAATACCTTTGTAGGAACATTTTCGTATATGACTTTAGTCTTCTCATCCACCTTCCACCGTGACATGCCACAAGTTGGACATACCACCATGTCCTTGTAATCCTTCCTGTAAAGAATGCAGTTGTTAATGCAAGCATGTATCTTTTCGTATCCTGACCCCATTGCTGTCATTATCTTTTTGGCCTCATATGTGTTGTTTACCATCTCGTTACCTTCTGCAGGCAGCATCCTTTTCAACAGAAGTAGCATTTCAGTAAAGCAATTATTTGTCATTCCATGCTTACTCTTCAAGTTTAGTAGTTCAACTGTTGCAGACAACTTTGTGAAGTTAGGACAATATTTATACAAGGGCTTCTCCGCATCTGCAAGTAGTTCTTGAAACTTGTCAATGTCAGCTATGAAATTGTCTTCCGTAGCTTTTACCATTTCTATTGTTTCTGCAGCATCTGTTGGAAATTCTACTGCATCAAACTGGTTGAAAGTTGTTGGCTTGTCTTCCTCTCCATGTTTAATCCACCTTGTATAATTCCGATCGAATCCCTTAACGAGTAAGTGGTAATGGACCTCATCCACCGAAAGAGAGAAGTGGTTTAAACAGCTTACACATGGACATGGAATAGTCTTCGTTGACATATTCAGATGAGAAACCGCAAAATCGATAAATGCTACAACTCCATCCATATATGGTTCACTGTTTCTATCGGTTACCATCCAAGACTTATCCATAACTACAGCCTATACTTTGAAGCTTTAATACATATCAACTAAAGCAATTACGAGCATATTACAGCATAACTAAACCAATTACGAGCATATTAGAGCATAACTACAGCAATTACGAGCATATATCAAAGCATAAAATTCAAAAATTAGCATATATTTAACACATGACTTACTGAAATTAGGGATGAAATCGTTGTGGATGAGAGTATGAGTGGTTTCTGTCGGCTGCTTGTTTGAAGCTACTTGTTTGAATCCGATTAGAAGCGGCAGCTAGTGTGGTTTCCAATTGAGAGAATAAACTTTCCACTTTGGTATTTGACCCCCATAGCCGCGCGCTACTCCCTCTGGACTGAACCTGTTCAAGGCCCAATTAGAATAGTGTTGGCCCAAATAGAATAGTGTTGGCCCAAATAAAATAACGAGATTCGACCCCGAAAGTGGAAATAATTTTTTTTAATGCATTTTTCGACGATCCAACCGTACGGATGTTAATAGATACGCATTGTGATGTTGGGGAAAAATAATCGAAAAATCGGGAATTTATCTTGTACGACATTGTTTGAGGGATCTGGCCAAAGTACTACTCGAAAGAACGAGATTCGACCCCGAAAGTGGAAATTATTTTTTTTAATGCATTTTTCGACGATCCAACCGTACGAATGTTAATGGATACGCATTGTGATGTTGGGGAAAAATAATCGAAAAATCGGGAATTTATCTTGTACGACATTTTTTGAGGGATCTGGCCAAAGTACTACTCGAAAGAACGAGATTCGACCCCGAAAGTGGAAATAATTTTTTTTAATGCATTTTTAGACGATCCAACCGTACGGATGTTAATAGATACGCATTGTGATGTTGGGGAAAAATAATCGAAAAATCGGGAATTTATCTTGTACGACATTTTTAGAGGGATCTGGCCAAAGTACTACTCGAAAGAACGAGATTCGACCCCGAAAGTGGAAATAATTTTTTTTAATGCATTTTTCGACGATCCAACCGTACGGATGTTAATAGATACGCATTGTGATGTTGGGGAAAAATAATCGAAAAATCGGGAATTTATCTTGTACGACATTTTTTGAGGGATCTGGCCAAAGTACTACTCGAAAGAACGAGATTCGACCGCGAAAGTGGAAATAATTTTTTTTAATGCATTTTTCGACGATCCAACTGTACGAATGTTAATGGATACGCATTGTGATGTTGGGGAAAAATAATCGAAAAATCGGGAATTTATCTTGTACGACATTTTTTGAGGGATCTGGCCAAAGTACTACTCGAAAGAACGAGATTCGACCCCGAAAGTGGAAATAATTTTTTTTAATGCATTTTTAGACGATCCAACCGTACGGATGTTAATAGATACGCATTGTGATGTTGGGGAAAAATAATCGAAAAATCGGGAATTTATCTTGTACGACATTTTTAGAGGGATCTGGCCAAAGTACTACTCGAAAGAACGAGATTCGACCCCGAAAGTGGAAATAATTTTTTTTAATGCATTTTTCGACGATCCAACCATACGGATGTTAATAGATACGCATTGTGATGTTGGGGAAAAATAATCGAAAAATCGGGAATTTATCTTGTATGACATTTTTTGAGGGATCTGGCCAAAGTACTACTCGAAAGAACGAGATTCGACCCCGAAAGTGGAAATAATTTTTTTAATGCATTTTTCGACGATCCAACCGTACGAATGTTAATGGATACGCATTGTGATGTTGGGGAAAAATAATCGAAAAATCGGGAATTTATCGTGTACGACATTTTTTACAATATATTGATATATAAAAAATAATTAATATAAATAATATAACATAAAAATATATATTTTACATTTACAGGTCGTCTAAAAACCGGCAACATCACTTTACCAATTCACTTCCCCCCACTACACAGGCGGCTAGACTTTCCCAAAATATCAAACTTCCCCCCAATTCACTTTCAACATCACTTTACCCAACTCACATTCAAACTCTCCCTCTCTGTGCACCATAATCTCTCCACAACTTTCAGTCGGTGAAATTAGGTTACACCGTCGGTCAGATCTGGTGACCCAATCTGGTTTATGTTCTTGAAATTAGGGTTTTTTCCACCGGTGTTTAAATCACCTTGCTTGTCGCAGGTAAACCATTCTTCCACAGACTATTTCAGTTATTGCATGTTTGAGAGATATATGTTTGAGATATATGGTTGGAGAGATTGCATATTTGAGTTGTATTTGAGAGATTGAGACGAATTGAGTTCCAATTATATGAATAATACTACTTATGCTTTAATGTTGATGTATTAATATCTGACATTGTTGTGCTTGTTGTCTACAGCTAATTTGAGTACCATGGGAAAGAAGTACAGGTTAGTTGTTTACTATGGGGGTCAGTTCATGACAAAGGTTAAGTGGCAATACACCGGTCCTAAGGCAAAGGTGTTCGACGAAATGGAAGTCTACAACATGACTGTTAAACAAGTTAGTGATTTGGTAGCGGATGTAGTTTCGGATGATGATAAGCTTTATTTCATGAAAGATGGGGTGACCCCGGATCATGGATATGGTTTGATCCTTGGAGACAGTGACTTAAAAGAGTTGGTTGTTGCTTCTACCATGACTGGAGTCTGCAAGATTCATGTCTTCCATTCCTGGTCCACAGCTACTGCACCAGTTTGCGTTGAAGAAGAATACCTAGGTAGAATAATTTTTGACTTCTCATATTTATGCATGTGTATGTATATTGAACAGATAAATCCTGTAATTGCTAAGGGTTCTTATACTGGTTGTAGGTGAGGACAATGAGGAATTTGAGGAACAATATTCAACGGAAGAGTGTAGCGAAGAAGAAGAAAGCACAGAAGTAGAAGACGAAGGAGAAAACACAGAAGAAGAAGTAGAAGAGTGCAAAAAGGTGCAACAAAAGAATGATGTCAAAGCTAAGAGGGGGCTAACCAGGTTGCCGAAGCTGCGTACCAGGTTTACAAACTCTGGTGGAAAAAGACATGAGGTTGAATTTGACTCACTTGGTAGGTTAATGGGGGAATACAGATCAGAATTTACGAGCTTTTTGGGAGACACGGTCAGGGAGCATGTTGGCTTAAGATGGTTAACATGGAAGGAGGTGCTAAAAGAAGTGAAGGCTAAGCTGTGGGATCAAGTAACGGTAAATCAGCTACTTCGCATTAAGTACTCTAAATATATGTTACATTTTTAATATGAAACACTATTGTTGAACTTATCTGCTTGCCTTTTATGTGTATTAACACCATGTATTATATATTGCAGCATTTTTTTGATATAGAACTTTGTCGTTGAAAGTTTACAATGACTCGGCTTGGTGGGCTGCTTCGCAATTTCAGAAGAAAGATGTATGCAAGATTCATACAACCTAACCTGAATAAACCAGCAAAACTTGCAAAAGTTCCTAGGCAGTATCGTACACTGGTAGAGCAAGCTGATTGGGATAGGTTCGTAGCCCACACGCAAACGGATAAATTCAAGGTTGTAATACTTTAATATACGGATCATCGTTTGAATTAACGTATTTTTCCAATGCACTTTGCTGAAATAATTCTTTTGACTATTGGAAGGATGTCTCCAAAACTACGAAAATTGCGCGATCACGGTCCGTTTTTGATCATCGCTTGGGACGAGGAGGATACCCTCGTCTCAAAGAAAAATTGGTAATTCAGATGTGTTTTTATTGTGTTACTAGTGATTATTTTGGATATTAAATGTCTGATTGTGTCATCGTTGCATTATGCAAGGTTTCAAAAAATGAAATAAAGGTTGATGATGTCCCCACCCGTGCTTTTATATGGAGGATGGGGAGGGAAAACAAAGATGGAGAGTTGGTAGATCCAAAAGTGAAGAGCATGGCAGATTATTTAGTAAGTTTAAATATGAGAGTTAGTATATCCTAAAGTGAAGAACATGTCCTTGTTACTAATTTTCTTCACTTTTTTCTTTACAGATGGATATTGAAGCACAGATAAAGGACGGACTAATCAAGATTGGGCCGGACGAGGATGCCCTTACAGTGGTTTTTGGCAGGGAGCAAGGTTCATACTTGAGAGGTGTTGGTTGTGGAGTCACTCCCAGTGCGTACTGGCATTGTCCTCGGCAAAGGACAACAGGAAAAGATAAAATCAAGATTCTGGAGCTTCAATTGGAAAATGAGAAACTGCTGCGTGAGAAGAAGGATGAAGAGCTGAAGAACCTGTCGTTGCAGATGGAGGCAACGAACAATAAACTGAATAAAGTCATGGCTCAATTGGATTCGCAAGGACTGCTTTCAGCAACAAAACAAGATGTAAGCACTACGTAAATTGTTGGAGTTTTTTGTGTTGGAATTTAGTTATCTTGTGTCTATATTCCAAAACATAGTTTACAAAACTTGTGTTATCACTTGACTTTCCCATTTCACGTTACATTCTGTAGGGAACACCGATAAGTGGGAATGGTTCGAGGGACAGCTGCATTAATGTTACCATCCCAGCATCGAAAGAGTTTTTAACACCTGTAAGTAATGGCTACTTTAATTTCTTTTTAATTTTTTCCAAGTAGTTGCTGATTTCTTGTCCAAATTTCTTAAATTGTAGGTTAAATCTGTGGAGAAGCAAGTGACTCCTACTGCCGACACATCCATAATGGCGCAAAAGGTGATCACTGCCGACACATCCATAATGGCGTAAAAGGTCATCACCACCAGGAGGAAAGTTTATATATCTCCGCGTACCACTAAATCACAAGAAGATCCAACAATTGTGCAACAGGTATTACAACATTGCTAAATGCACATGTATATTGAGATTAACTTTAACTTTAATATGTTGGCAATTATGCTTCTACTTTTGTAGGAAAAGGTAATTAGATCCGGAACCAGGAAGAAGATTAATTTATCTCAGCCTAGCACTATCTCTGGTCAAATGCCATCTCAGTCGCCATCTCAGTCAAATCAAACCTCAACAGTTGTCCAATCGGTATGCATTATATTTCTAAATGCGTATGTATATTAGTTCACTTTACCTTTATGATGTTAATTATGCCACTAACTTTTGTAGCCAATGAAGTGTACTCTGTATATGTTGAATTTGAACAACCCGGTTGCACGTGGTACGGCTATCCTTTCAGACCAGAAAGGACAAACCATTCATGGAGTCCCCCTACAAGATGATTGCTATAGAGTTTCTGTTGATGAAGTTGTGAAGGGGGCAGCATTCTTACCTTATGAAACCGGTGATATGCGGACAGTTGAGGATGCTTTGGGTTCTTTTGTGGCTTGGCCCAAAAACCTTATCAAGATAATTGATCATCAAGTACGTTTCTTACTTTGCATTCCATTTTGGTTGTGTGCATTTATTATCCTGCTTTATAATTTTGTTTAAAATGATGGAGCTTTAATTAAATAACATTACTTGTCCAACGGTCTTAACTTGCTTATCTATAGAATTACATTACTTGTGTTAGAATGGTCTTAACTTGAGGGCTGTTGGAATGATCATCATATTTGTTTTCATGTTTTACTCTAGGTACCAAATCCAACGGCCAATGGGAAAGGGGAAGAACATAGCGCAGATCAAGTTAAGAAGGAGAAGAAGAGATGTAATACCATTACTGGTTCCCCAGTAACACGTTCAAAGGCTAAGGCGAACAAGGCAGACAAGCTGAGGAAGAAGCGGAAGCTGGTGGTGTAATTGTAAACTGAATTTGACTCATGTTAATGTGGTTTTCTGGTTGTGAACTTTTCGATAAGTTGTTAATTTTCTGTACTCTGGTTATGGTTATGTGGTTTTTATGGATTGTGGAGTTATACTCCATATCGTTGTTATGGATCATGGATTTAGTATGGATTTTATGGATTAATATGGACTAGTTTGGAATTTGGCATTTTTTTTACTTGTATTTTGGCATTTTACTTGTTTGCATATTGTGGCCTTTTTGAATTGGATTGTGGCCTTTTGGTATTGTGATTTGTATCGGCTTTTTGGTACGGCCGTGGTCATTTATATTACAAATGAAACCTGTTTGTGATGTGGTTAAGTATGTGTGGCTAGTACCACACTTCAGCCACACTACCTATTATATTATATTGGGGGATAGTTACTACAATTATTAGTGACTAAAAGCAGTTGTTTAACAGTATATAAAACATACAAACGACCACAGAAAAATTATAAAATGTGGCCATACCCAAGTTTTTTGCCACGATTTACCAATAAATAGTGCGACCAAAACTAAGCCTTTGATGAATGTTGGTATTTAGCCACGTTATTAATTCTCTTTAGCCACGACCCATCCTGTGGCTGAAAGCTGGTATTTAGTCACACTTCTGAGCTTAAAACAGGGGCTGTCAGACCCAAGGGGTGGTATGCTTTAGTCACTCTGTTTTGAGTTACAGCCACACAGCTGGGGTGTGGACG
Organism: Heracleum sosnowskyi; assembly: GCA_030848705.1. Lineage (NCBI taxonomy): Eukaryota > Viridiplantae > Streptophyta > Magnoliopsida > Apiales > Apiaceae > Heracleum > Heracleum sosnowskyi. Next base: position 67,437,451 of record CM061243.1, read on the forward strand.
TAGGGGGCGTAAAATGATCCGACCTTAGGTGACACTTTGCTGAAAAATTAAAACGTGACGTAAAGTGCTTAGCCACACGTATTTGATGTGACGGAAGCCAAAATTTGACGTAGTGTATCAACTTACCCTAAAATCAATTCTCTTTCTTCACAAATAAGATATAACAATTAACGAGACAAGCATATACTATGAAACTTGTTATCTAACAATAACCTATCAAAACTTCATGGAGTAAGCATAGGCTGTGAAAAATAAATCCGGTAACAATAATATATCAAAATCACTTTGTCAATTGAACAATTAAGCACCAAGAAAAATAATGAGAACCAATTATTAGGAACAAGAAGATATCAAAAATAATTAAATTAACTTCATCTTCATCCTAGGGCAAGAGATTTAGCTACGCATGATTATTGAATTGATAAAACAAATATAATTATAGTATGAATCAAACATAGATAGTTGAATTAAACAAACTAATGTTTAATCTAATATGGTCAGGAAATCAATTATCAACCTAAAGTTATTAAACTTCTAATACACTCACGTGAATGGCAGGTTTTTATATATAAAAAAACTAATAAACTAAATAACCAACAGAGCTTGCATGCATTTAAAAGTAGTAGCAGAAAGTAATTACGGCACAAGAAAGACACGAATGAAAACAAGTATTAATATTAAATTAATAATATAAAGCAAAAGTGTGCCGGATAATAACCACCGGCCAGAAACATAAAACAGAAAAATAAAGAGCTATAAAATTCTAGGTGTCCCAATTATAGAGAGGAGATCTATATATATAGGAAAAATAATGGGCTTGGGTTCTTTGACTACAAATCGGATTGTAGAAATATTTCCTCAATTCCTTTTTCTTCTCCGATAAGTTTTCCAATTTTTCTCCAATTTCTTTTTGACTTCAAGTATTTCCATCTCCTTGCCTTTTTTCACCTTTTTCTGCTTGAAATATGATTTTATTTATGTTCCTACAAAACAAAAGAAAACAGTTTATTAAATAATAAAATTACGAAAACAAACATAAAATAGGTATTAAAATTGTATTAATTATGGACCTATCAGTATTCTATAAGTAACTATAGATGTGTGATTAAATGCCATGTGCAGTTATATGTTGGTGAGTTATATCTATATGAAAAGATATTTTCAAGTGTTACAAGTGTGGTTTACCTTCCATTAACAAAGTATGTGATTAAATTGTGTGAACAGAGCTGAATATGCTTCTGCAGCAGCTTGTTTTAAAAAGTTTCTGAACTTGTTACTTGCTCATTTTTTAACGAGCCTTACCATTCTGCAAAGGTCTCAGAGTTTTCTACAATTTTTATGTTTTACACATTTTCATTTGAGTTCATCTTTATACTATAAGATGTCCATCTTTCTAACTAGTTAAATATGACTTTTATTTCCAATAAGTATGATAATAAGTTTAGTGTTGTATAGTGGCATATGAGCTGATAATTGCCATGTGTTTAAATGGTATATCGAGTTGAGTATGTTATTTTATAGTTGTGAGTTCAGGTTGACTAAGTTAAGTTGTATGAATATGGTAGATTGTAAGTTGATTCTTGATTGTTGATATTAGTTTAAAACAGGTGGATTGTTATATATATAGAGGAAGTGCTGCCGAATTTTCGGCAGGACTATTAAATGAATATTATTGGCAATTGTATATGATATGATATTCTAGTTTAAATGGTTACGTGAATGAAACATGTGCTATGTGTTACGTGAAGTATAAGAAATTATGTGAATTAGTTATTTGAATTGCTACGTGATAAATTTTATACGTGATTGCTTATTTCTGGATAAAGTAACTATAAGTCAAGGCATATTTATTTTCTTATATGTTTACTGCAAGTCGATGCAAATTTATTTTCTTATATGTTTACTGCAAGTCAAGGCAGATGAATTAAGTATTGAATAAATTGTGGATTGTTTGTGGATGATTGAGTTAGGAAAATTTTGTGTTTTAAAACAGGGCAATGTCCACTTTACGAATAGGTCATGCCCAATTTTCCTTAGAAAATACATTCGCTTAAGTTTATAAAGATTTATATTAAGTAGAGTTGAGTCCGAATGCTAAAGTATATCTTATATTTAACTAGTGAATAGTTGGGCGGGCACGATCTCGGTAGTGCAGACTCGTAGCAACCGCATATGCGCCGGAACCAAGAGTTATCAGAATAGAAACTTGTGATGACATAAGATAGAAGAAGATGAGAATCATATTACTTCGGCTTTACGTAATAGCTAAGGACCAAAGGCAAGTTTACTAACTCGTACTCTTTTGTTCAGAGTATCGTATCAAGATTCCTGTTTTCAATTTTCATTTAATTACTTGTTGCATAACCAGTTCCTATTCTCATCCTGTGATTGAGACAACCTATTTATTTCTAACTTGACAGTTCTATTTCGGTTCATAATTCATATCCTGCAGTATCTTGTGGTTACCAGATAGTCGATTGTTCCGACACCTAATCTGAGTACTAGATTGGAATTGGAAGTTTTTATTAAAATGAAATGTTTTAAGGACTGCAGAAGCCAGTCAGAGTATCAGTATTATTATGTGGGCCAAAGTGGCCTTGGATCCAGTTCAGTATTTGGATATACCGTAAGGTATGATCCGGAGTTTTAGTGTGCCTGATCATCTACTTTAACTCGTTGCGTCACAGTAAAAATCCAATTCTAATTTAAAGTTTGATACAAATATTGTTGTTCATTTTGCCAGTTGAGCTGATTTTCATACATTGCTATTATTGCACCATTATCTTACCCCAGTTGAGTTGATTTCTTTTCAGATATTGTTGCATCATTATTTTATCTTGTGCAGTATTATATACTTACTGAGCTTCTTTTGCTCACTCTTGCTTGTTACCCTTGATATTTCAGTAAGACGAGAGGATGTCTCCGCTCATATTTGCTGGTTTCAACTTTTAACCCCCAGTGTAAAGTAGATTGACAGTATTTAATTGTTTAACTATGGAACGAGAAGAGTCAAGATGATGTTGGGAAGACGAGTTGATGCAGAGCATTGGGATCTAGTGTAAGGTTATTGTATAAAGTTGATTTCTAGTAAATACTATATTGTATAAGATTAGTTTGCCTGGTATACTTCTTATCGAAGTTATACTAGTGTCATAGAATTTGTGCAAAGAGTATTGTTGTAAAAGTAAGTTAAAGTTTAGTAAAATTTTGGATTCTTGTTTCTAGCATTATAGCCTTAAGAATCTTGGTATAGTTGGGGTCGCAGATGTTATAATTGTATTGGTTTAATATTTAACAGGTTATTTTAAATTGAGATTTTAGCGTGACAACCAAATTCCCTGACCCCGGGATTTGGGGGCGTCACAGTATGACCCTATGCTCGGCAATGAAATAGGTGCCAGGTAGCATAATGGGCCCGAATGCGGCCAGGGTGATAACCGAATAGGAAGTCATCCTTCTACTAGTAGAAAAGTTACGTTATGATACAATGGCTAATCACCGTGTATCGGGTGTTCCAGTATATCCCCTTCTTCCACTTGGAATTGTGCTGCACATTGTAACGAAAGCCTAGGTGCTGAGTTACCGATAATGTGACAGTAATTGAACAATGATGTTTCGTGTATAGTATTTGAACTGTACGACATGTTTTGACAAAAATAATATTTAAACATATCGTTCTGTATATGAACGGAGTTTTAAAGGTTTTCCTTTATGATATAAGCTTACATATATGCTTATGCTGCTTTATATTATTGATGGGCTTAGTGTTCACTCTTGCTTTCTTTTATATATATCACAACACAACAGCTAGAGTAGATGGCCAGGATTCGTCATACCGCTCGGAAGCGCGTTTGGGCCGCGCAGACCGCCCATAGGATGGCAGTTGCAGCACCTCAGGTAGAAGTACTGAGTTGGTTCGGAGGGTAACTCTTGTTGCTCCAGTTTATTTATAAGTATCACGTATGTATATTAATGAACAAGAACAAACTTTTGCGCTGCCTTTCTGGGTTCAAATAGAAATCATACTGGCAGTAGGTTGCTAGTATTTTACTTTTGGGTTGTAATAACTTTAATTTATGGATCATATGACTATTGTTTTTGGCAATTTCGTTTCTGAGACATAACTGGCGTGAGTATATTGATGGTGGGGTCACCAGGTGTGTTGATTTATATTATTATGATTCAAGTATCAAGTGTTTGTACGGAATAAAGGAACGTGACAACCTAGATCTCCGACCCCGGATCTGGGGGTGTTATAGCAAACTTTATTTCTCTATCGGGTGATAACCCCGGAAGATCTTCTGGAAATACATCCTCGAATTTGTTGACAACAGGGATATTCTGTACACTAGGTACTTCCCGTTCCGTATCCATCACCGTCGCTAAACAAGTTTCACATCCTTGGAGGTCATACATTCCCTCGTCCAATAATCTGAATTCTTACTTTCTTTCTTTCTCAATCTATTCGTGTTTCATTCCCTATTTTCTTTATGCCAATTTCTTTCTCGTCCACTTTGCTTCCATTTCTATCACAGTCGTTTCATTAACCAAGGTAACATAATCAGTCGTTTCAAACACTTCGTTATTCTGAATTTGCATCATGCGAAACAAACCTTGGCAATTTACGTAATTTCAATTCATAATTAGTCGTACTCATTTATCTTAGCTCTCAGCTTCAACACTCTCTTTCTCTAAATACTAAGGAAAATACTTGCATGGTACCAAGAATACTTCAAACAACAGAATGTTTTATAAAATCTTTGTAAGAATTCTCGTCGAATGGATGACCTTATCAGGTCTCAATCAATTATCATTTGGAAATTTCATCATCACAATTCACTGCATATAAAATGCATCGTGAACTCACTTCAATAAATTTGACTGAAAATGGAACTTAGTGAAACAATAACTAGTTCATTTCAAGAAACATTAACAACTAGCTGAACAAAATTTGCTAGTTCGATTAGTTTGGGACACAACATCTAGCTAGGATGATTAGCTAGATTTTCATCATATCATTAAAATTTCAACTAGTTAGAACAATTAACTAGTCACTCATAATGGCACATACAATTAGCCAGTTTCAGTCTTAGTAGTACAAAATCTTGACATCGTAGCCAAAGAAAGAAAGAAAACAAAATTTTGACTACTCGGATAATGAATTGAAAAGAAGAGTAAATAAGTTTGGGACGAACAAGGTAATTATAACCCTTGAATAGAATATAAGGTCTGAATAGAAAGTTCTTGGTATCGGAACAATCGATAACCTCCCACCAAACATTTCTCATCAGTGAAACGTGTTACCAAGTAGATGTCGATTATAGAAGGGGGGTTGAATATAATCGTATGAAATAATCAAAATAAACAAATATAAAACAATCAATACCAGCTTTTATTAATCTTTATAAAAACTGATACAAACTCTCTCAAGAAACTATGAGTTCTTAAGAGCTGCTAGGTTTACAAAATACTCGTGTAAAGTGTTAATCCCAAATGACCTAACAGAATTGTAGAAGGGGGGGGGGGGTTGAATACAATTCTTGATATTTTCTTAAACTTAAAACACTTATAAATAAAACTGAACTGAATAAGTAAAAACACAAGATATAAATAATTCAGTTGGATTGTTTGATGATCCAACTGAAGTGTTTTTATTTCGGAAATAATCTGTGATACAGAATGTACACAGCTGCTCAGTTACAAGATTTGTAGAGAAGAAATGTTCTCAAAAATAGCTAATACAATCTATTTGTTTTTCTTCTCTTATCTATTTTAACTGCTACACTTGGTTATATATATATTCCCAAGTTTACAAAGCTATTTTAGGCTACACTAAAGTACACAAATGGTAACCGCCAATAGTTTGCTTTTCATCCCTTTGTCCAGTTGTCCTTGGAGATCCTTGCTTTTGTCTTCATGCTTATTATGATCACTCCCAAGAGCCCAATTGGAAACTGGGATGTTTCCTTATTCCCCATGTCCATTTTAATGGTTTCCAATGCAAAGTACACTTCCACATCACCTTTAGATCTGTTCAGTAAACTGTCACTATCACTTTGTCAACTATTCAGAAAAGCAATAATGATTCGTTGATAGCAGGGAGATGTGTTTCGTTGATAGCTTTATTCTCCATTTCGTTGATGAGTAAACTTCATTTCGTTGATGAGTAAACTTCATTCCGTTGATGGTGTATCCTTGTTCCGTTGATAGAGTAATCTTCATACCGTTGACATGTCTTCACTTAGGCAAAATTACAAGGCATGATATACTTACAATTAACCAACCTATTTTGCCTATCTAGTACTTAGTCAACATGACTTAGGAAACCTATCTAATACATACATCAAATGCATATCAAACTGTGAAGTATTGTACAGTGCAATTGCTACAACACTCATTCCGTTGATGAGCTTCCTGTCAACGAAACACTGCAAAGCATGCCATTCCGTTGACAGTTACAAAATGACTTAATACAAAATCTACCAAGTGTTTTTATAATTATCATCAAGAACAACATATTCCTAACAATCTCCCCCAATTTATGACTGATAGAATAACAGCCATAAATCAAGAGCCTTGATGATAACAAAAACACTCAGTCAAATTACACATGATAAAAGTAGAAATTGCATTGAGCTTCATTGAATTTAATTAAATTTCAAAGTAGAAAATCTTACAAAACAAGTGCACAGAGTTGCTCCTCTAGACTGAGCAGATTTTTCATCTTTGCCTCTGTGGTCTTGTTTTCTTCCCTTTTCTTGCATTGTTCTCCTCAATCTGAGCTTGAAGTCTTCTGTAGAAAATCTTCTCTTCTTCATCTTGATTCCCCAACTTGGATTGCATTAATCTTAGAGTTTCATTGGATGCCTTCTCCAGTTGGTCTTCTATTCTGAAGAATCTTCTACAGTTGTCCTTGTCTCTGAATTCCATCATCCAAAAAGGTTGGAGATGAATTTTCTTTCCTGTTTGAGGGACCTTCAATACTCTGGGAAGTGCGCCAGGCTTGTTCCAGCTAGCTTTGATTTGGCAAATTTTGGAAACAACTTCAGACTTAGCTGTTTTGGTAAAACCAAAATCTTTCTTCAGGCATTTAAACACAGATAGCAGTGTCTGATAGTCTTCTCCCAGAATTCTATGTAGAGGCCAAACCTGTTCTCTCCCACCCTTGTAGACAAACACCAATCTCTCTGGTAGTTTGTAAGAAGCTGTCATTCCTCTCACTTCAACTAGGTCATCAAGATTGATATGTAGGTCAGACTCCTCCCTGATATCAGCAATGTAGATGAAGTCTTCTGGGTTGGTAGGAGGTTTTTCAGCTTGTGGTCTCCTTACTAGAATTGGCTTAGCCTTGGTAGCCCTTTGCTTAGATTTCTTCTTTGGATCCATCTCAAAGAGGAATTTTGGAAAGTTGGCCTCATCAAACTCAATTGGCTCTTCCTTTGGCTCAATTGGCTGATCATGGAAATTAACAGGATGTTTAGGATCAAAGGCTAACTTTACCCCTAGAGCTGGATCAGGAATTGTTGGAGGTGCTGTTGGTACAGAAGAGTCTGATGCAATACTCTGAGAGTCATCATTCTCAAAGGCTATATTTCTCCTAGCTCTTGCCTTTGGTTGCCTTGTGCTCTTCTTTGCACTCCTTTCCTCTCTGGCTTTTTCTTCTTGCTGTCTTTCTTCTTCATCAAGAGATTGAGCAACTGCAAGTGCTTGCATTGCTGCTCTTTCTGACTCTTCAGCCTTAGCTTCAGCAAAGTTTGGGTGACCAGCCCAAACACAGATTTCTTGTCCATTCCTGTAGACAATTGCCCTTTGCTTCCTTACCTCAGTATCATTGTTTTCCTTGCATTTAGTGATAAGTAATCCAAGAAGCTTGAGCTCATCTGGATAAGGTGCAGGATAGAAAGTCCTTGCTATATTTTTGCCCTTTGGTTTAGCAGGGGACTTGGGAGATAAGCTTCTTTGCAATGTAGCTTGTTCCACATCCCTAATGCATGAAGTTTGTCCTTTCTCCTTCCTTGAACCTTGAGTGACTCCATGTAGAAGGGGCTCTATCTTATATAAAGAATTGGTCTGTGGCTCCCATTCCGTTGATGCTAAAACCATGGCATCCGTTGATGGCTCTGTAGAAGAAGCTTGATTCGTTGATGAATCAGCTAACTTCTTGATTCTTTCATCTATCCTGGACCAGTGGTCTTTAATTTGTTCAGCAAGCTGTAGCTTCATAGATGCTTGCTGAATCAGGTCAATGTTGTCCAGTTTAGCTTTTCCTGACTCCCCCATAGCTAGTGGCGCCTTTGGCAGGGAAATGGCTTGGACCATAACCTTTGTGATTTGAATGTCTAGCTCCTTAGATTTCTCCCCCTTTTTGTTATCATCAAGAGAGATGATTGGGAGTCCTTGAGCTGCCACTAGCTGGGCCAAGAGTAGTGTCTGCTTCTCCTGTTCCTTTTGCATCTGAGATAAAGTAGCTTCCACCTTGTCCACTCTAGAAGAGAGAGTCTTCAAGGAGGTAGCCACCTCAGGTTCCTTAGAGAAAAACCTGTTCATCTTGGACACAGTGAGAAGAGGAAGCTTTTCATCTAACCTCATTTCATTAGCATCCTTGAGATTGCTAATTGAGTCCTTGATTTCTCTAGCCTCAATCCTTGTCTGCATCATCTGTAGCCTTTGGATTTCCAGTGAATCCATAATAGCCTTGTAGAATTTCTTGTCATTGACATTTGCAGACTCATGAGCCAGATAGGCCTCATTGTACTGCCTTGTGATTGCAGCATCCAGGGAGATCCTTCCTTGTAAATCTTGAGAAAGCCAGTTTGGTGTAGGAGGCACCACAGAAGTCCCAGTCTGTGAAGTAGTGGCCACCTGATTGTCACCAAAGCTGTCCTCATCATCAGAGAAATCAAACTCACCACTTGTTGCAGCTCCTGGAGATAGATTGGTCAAGGCATCCTTTGCTCTTTGCATTGATGCAGTTGTATGAATTAGTTGTAGTGACCTCTCTGCCTCCACATTGCCCTGTTGAGCCAAAACTTGATAGGCTGACACAGGATGAGTAAAGGTCTCAGGATCCAGGGAAATACTATCCAGAGTTTGTTGATAGAGCTCTTGGAAAGTAAGTTCCCTTTCTCCCTCATTGACCTCCATTGACTCACTAGCAATGGCTGCTTCCTCCCTTATGACTCCTGTAGTCCCTTCTCTCTCTCCTCTATTTTCTTGCATCATGGGCTCCCCATGGCTCACACCTCTCACACCCTCACCTTCACCTACTAAGGTGGAACTCTCAATCTCTCCTTTTGCCTGGCTGGAAGAAATAGCCAGCCTCTCACTCTCATTCTCTCCTTTTGCCTGGCTGCAAGCCAGCCTCTCAGTTTCACTCCCTCTCAATCCTAGAAGTGTCTCAACTACCACTAGATCATCTGCACTAGTTGTGGAAACAACTTGATTTTCAATTAGAGGTGCAGAGTGAACTATCAACGGTATGGTAGTTTGAACTGTCAACGGTATGGATACCGTTGATGGAGAAACACTTGTCAACGAAAGAGCCTGTTTCGTTGATGAGGTCAAGAAAGCACTTTGAGAAAGTGAAATTACAGTAGAATTTGTGGTGATTGATTTAAGAGATTGTTCCACAGATCCTCTTGTAACTTCAGAAAAGGATGATTGGTGGCCCAACAAATCACTTAACAAGTGATGGTCACCAATGTCAGAGTGGGGCTTCTCCAAGAAAAGAGTTGGAGAATCAGGGATAGATGAATGGATCATATCCACATCTAATGATTGAGTTGGTGAATTTGGTGGAGATAGTTCAAGATTGATATCAAGAGAATGGGACTGTAACCCCAGAGTTATGATAGGGGTTACATCAAATTGAATTTGTGAAACTGGAAGTGTTGCTTCCAGTGTGTGTGCACCCTGTGAAACCTGGGATTTTTGCTTTACTCTTCTTTGGTACTGGGAAATTGTAGACTGTGGGCTTACAGTGTCCCTTGCCCTCTTGGACTGTGCTCTGGGTGGAGAGCTTGTTTCAATAATTACATCCTTTTGGGAGGATGCAATTAGACTTGTGCTTAAATCCATTTTACTCATTGTGCCTTGTTGGGAAGACACAATGGGGCTAGGCTGGGAAACACTTACCTCACCTTCCTTATTCTTGGGGTTTCTTTGACTTTCACCCCTTCCCTCACCTCTCACAACTCCAGACTCACTCCCCTTAGGTTGTGTGGTAGTTTTTACAACAGGTGCCTTTTGAGAAGCACCTGAGGTTGGCTTGGAGGATTTCTTTGATTTTGGTTTTGTTGCTGGGGCAGGAGCCTGTTGGGTCACAGCTACAGACTCCATAGCAACTGGGTTGGATGAAACAATGGAAGTAACAGCTATACTAACAGGGATAGCAGTAGTTACCTCAATGATTGGCAGATACACCACTGGAACATCACCATTGTGGTTCAGCCTCAGTATGTCTGTCAATACTCTCTTCTCTTGCACAAAGCACTCAAACCTGGCAGTAGGGTTAGAGATAACTAATGGTGCTGGACTAACATGATTAGCCAGCATCATCAGAAACCTTGCATAATAGATATTTTTCTTCCTATTTGCCTTATCACCCAACTTAGCACCAATTTCATACATAAGTTGGGTGCTAAAGTTGTAATATCTATCATTTAGAAGCATGGTTAGGAGAATTAACATAGAGTTAGTTAATGCATCAAAATTACTAATCTTTCCAGAAAAGACCTTAATGAATGCATCAGCTAAATAGCTGTATTCCCTAACCAAACCTCTCCTAATTATCTTACCCAAGTTATCAGTAGGCAAAGAGTAGTTTATAGAATTTAGCACGGTAGTTATTTCAGTGTTAGTAGGCAAAGCATCACAGTTATTATCAGGAATATGTAAACATGCTTGCAAAACATCAGAATTAACTATGTACTCATTACCTTGAAGAGTGAATTGCAGTGTGCAGTTTGTTCCACTATACTCACATGAGGTCCAAATCTCCTCGATTATTTCATTGTAGAGTGGTGTAGAGTGAAACATCGCATAGCTCAACTTACAGTTCCTTATGAAGTCCATCATCTTGAAAAAGATGCTGTTCGGACTCTCCTTAACAACAAATGGAATAGAATTGTTCTTCTCATAGATGAACCCACCAGCAGACATAAGCTTGACTATGGGTGCCATTGTTGAGTGAGGAAAAGCTTCGAGCTGTATTGCTTGTTAGAGAGAAGAAGATAGAAAAACTTTTGGAATTTTTGAGAACAGGTAGAAATGAAATAAAGAAATTGAAATTTCTTAAATACTCCCCCAAAAATTCTCAGAAATTAAGTCCAATAATTAATCTAAATTACCTGATTGGCTTAAAAAAGTAACCGTTAGAATTAAATATTACCATGATTTATACTTACAGGGGTGTATGTATAAATCGTGATAAAGATCGTGCAATTTCAACGGTTCAGATTAAAAAGCGCTACATCAACGAATCAGAATTGGGAATTTTAGGTCCCTTCTATTTCGTTGATAAAGCTGTGTTTCGTTGATATAAAAGAGCTATCAACGAAACACCCAGAAAATGCTAAGACTATCAACGAAATGGTGCGTTTCGTTGACATAGTAATTTTGACTTAGACAAAATTTCACCTTTTCCTGAGAAAATCAATTCACAGAAAAATTATAGCAAATTCCTGGCTGCATTTTAACTTGCAAAAATCTCAAAATAATTAAGAGAAATTTAGCATACCTAGCTCACTTACTAATCTTGAGAATGTGGATTCATCAAGTGGCTTGGTAAAGATGTCTGCAAGTTGTTGTTCACTTGGAACAAAATGTAACTCCACAGTACCATTCATAACATGTTCTCTAATAAAGTGGTACTTGATGTCAATGTGCTTGGTCCTTGAATGCTGCACTGGATTCTCAGTAATGGCTATGGCACTAGTGTTGTCACAGAAAATAGGAATTTTCTCAACTCTTAATCCATAATCAAGTAGTTGGTTTTTCATCCATAAAATCTGTGCACAACAACTTCCAGCTGCAATATACTCAGCCTCAGCTGTGGAGGTGGAAACTGAGTTTTGTTTCTTGCTGAACCATGATACAAGCTTGTTTCCTAGAAATTGACAGGTTCCAGTTGTGCTTTTCCTGTCAATTTTACATCCTGCATAATCTGCATCTGAATAACCAATTAGTTCAAAACCAGATTCTCTAGGATACCAAATGCCAAGGTTTGGTGTTCCTTTGAGATATCTGAAAATTCTTTTAATAGCAACTAAATGGGATTCCCTAGGATCAGCCTGAAATCTAGCACATAGACATGTAGCAAACATAATATCAGGTCTACTAGCTGTTAAATATAAAAGTGAGCCAACCATGCCTCTGTAACTTGAAATGTCCATAGATTTTTCCTTAGTATTCAATTCAAGTTTGGTGGCAGTAGGCATGGGTGTTTTGGCAGGAGAGCATTCCATTAAGTTAAACCTCTTTAACAAATCATTAATGTACTTGGTTTGACTAATGAAAATGCCTTCATTAACTTGCTTTACTTGAAGACCAAGAAAATAAGTTAATTCTCCCATCATGCTCATTTCATACTTACTTTGCATAAGCTTGGCAAACTTTTGACAAAGTTTTTCATCTGTAGACCCAAAATTTATGTCATCCACATAAATTTGAACAAGTATTGTAGAGCCATTCACAATCCTATGAAAAAGAGTTTTATCTACAGTACTTCTAGTGAAGTGATTCTCAAGAAGGAACTGCGACAATGTGTCATACCAGGCTCTAGGTGCTTGTTTCAAACCATAGAGTGCTTTGAGGAGAAAGTACACATACTCTGGAAAATCATCATCTTCAAAGCCAGGAGGTTGACTCACATACACCTCCTCTTCCAGTTCCCCATTCAGAAAAGCACTCTTCACATCCATTTGAAAGACCTTGAAATTGGCATGGGCTGCATAGGCTAGGAAATTCCTTATTGCTTCTAGTCTTGCAACAGGAGCAAAGGTTTCATCAAAATCAATTCCCTCTTCCTGTGAGTAGCCTTTTGCAACCAATCTAGCTTTGTTCCTTGTGACTATGCCATTTTCATCCATCTTGTTTCTGAACACCCATTTTGTGCCTATTACACTCCTGTCTTTAGGCTTGGGCACCAGCTTCCAAACATTGTTCCTCTCGAATTGGTTTAGCTCCTCTTGCATAGCCAAAACCCAATCTGGATCTAGAAGTGCATCCTCAACTTTCTTTGGCTCTTCTTGAGACAGAAATCTACTATATAGACATTCCTCTTGAGTTGCTCTTCTAGTTTGAACTTTTGAAGAAACATCACCTATAATAAGTTCAAAGGGATGATCTTTAGTCCATTTTCTTGAGGGAGGTAGATTTGCTCTTGAAGAAGTAGCTTCATGATCATGATTGCCTTGATTAGATATTTGTCCTTGAGAAACTCCCCCTGAGTTTGTTGTCCCTAATTGATCACTCCTGGAAGCATTTCTGTGACTGTCAACGGAATGTCCATTTTGACTGTCAACGAAACGCTCATTCTGACTGTCAACGAAATGACCATTTGGTCTACTAGCAGCTATTCTTTTCAATCTTAATGCAGCAATTTCATCTTCACTGCTACTTTCATCTGTGCTAGATACAACAACTTTGGAATGTTTCTCAATAGTCTTATCATGATCCATTCGTTCTCCTTCCTCATTCTCAAAAGAGAGACTTTCATGGAAACCTTCATCACAGAGACCCTGAATTTTGAGATCATCAAAAACAACATGTACAGATTCCATGACAATGTTGGTTCTGAGATTGTAGACTCTGTAGGCTTTCCCTGCTGCATAACCCACAAATATTGCTTCATCTGCCTTTGCTTCAAATTTCCCCAAGTGCTCAGCTTGATTTCTCAGAACAAAACACTTGCAACCAAAGACATGAAGAAAATCCAATAGTGGTTTCTTTCTTTTGAGTAGTTGATAAGGTGTCATTCCCTTGGCCTAATTAATCAAAGAAATATTTTGAGTGAAGCAAGCTGTGTTGACTGCCTCAGCCCAAAAATAAGTAGGTAACTTTGATTCATCTAGCATTGTCCTTGCAGCTTCAATAAGTGTTCTGTTTTTCCTTTCAACTACACCATTTTGCTGTGGTGTCCTTGCTGCTGAAAACTCATGCAATATACCATTTTCTTCACAGAACACTTTCATGCTTGAATTCTTGAATTCTGTCCCATTGTCACTCCTAATTCTTCTCACTTTGAAATCAGGATGATTGCTTACCATCTTGATGTGATTGATAATGATTTCACTTGCCTCATCTTTGGAGTGCAAAAAGAAAGTCCATGTAAATCTAGAAAAATCATCAACAATCACAAGACAGTACTTCTTCTTTGAAATTGACATGACATTTACAGGGCCAAATAAATCCATGTGGAGCAACTCAAGCTGTTGAACAATTAATGACTCTGTCTTGCTTTTGAATGATGCCTTCGTTTGTTTCCCTTTTTGACAGGCATCACACAAACCATCCTTGGAGAATTCTACCTGTGGAATTCCTCTAGCAAGATCTTTCCTTACCAAATCATTCATGACTTTGAAATTCAGATGAGATAATTTCTTGTGCCACAGCCAACTTTCATCCTTGCTTGCCTTGCTGAAAAGACATGTGATGGTGTCTGGACTTGTGTTGCTAAAGTCAGCAATGTACACGTTCCCTCTTCTGAATCCAGTCATGACCACATTGTTGTTTCCTACCTTAGAAACAACACAGGCTTCTTTTGAAAAAGTAACTAAAAATCCTTTGTCACAAAGTTGGCTGATACTAAGCAGGTTGTGCTTAAGACCATCCACCAATGCAACCTCATCAATGATGACATTCTCTTTTGAAATCAAGCCATATCCCTTTGTGTAGCCTTTGCTGTCATCTCCAAAAGCAATACAAGGGCCAGCTTTTTCCTGAAATTCTGTGAGCAGGGTAGAATCACCAGTCATGTGTCTTGAACAACCACTATCCAAGTACCAAAGATTCCTTTTGTCTCCCTGCACACAACAAACCAAATCAAGTTGATTTTGGTACCCAAGTTTCCTTGGGTCCTGTCTTATTATCCTTTGATTTCCCTCTCAGATCATTTTTCACTTGTGTTGATCTTTGAGGGTTGCTCACAGTTTCATTCTCAGCATGCATAGATGGAGGAACAAACATGTTATTCCATGGCATTTGTGGCATGTTAAACATATTCATGTAAGGGTTAGGCACAAATGACATACCAGCATATGGATTTTGATACTGTGCATATGGAGCAAACATGTTAGGCATAACAGGCATTGCAGGTATAGAATCATTCAATGTAGACTTAGGCATTCTCACATTAGCAGGTTTCTTAACAGACTTGCAATTAGCAGATAGATGATTAACACTACCACAATTAACACATGTCTTTCTAGGTGCATATTTATCAGGTGTGTAATTATTGTGCTTGTTAATCCCTACTTTTCCATTTCTGTTATTCTTTTTGTTACCTTTAGTCTCAACTTGAACTTTCTCTAACTTGTCTTTCAATTGCTTGTTAGACAAGTGACCTACATTAGCTCTTTCAACAGGCTTCTCAACTTTCTTTGATTTACTAGACTCACCTTGAACAAAGTTCTTGGTGACAGGACCATACTTTTCATTAAGTCTAGTGAGTTCTACTTTCTTTTTCTCTGTCAACGAAACAGCATGATCGGTTGATGGTTCATCTGTCAACGAAACATTGCATTCCGTTGACGTATCAACCTTCAACATGGTAAGAAGCTGCTATTCCTCTCACTTCAACTAGGTCATCAAGATTGATATATAAGTCAGACTCCTCCCTGATATCAGCAATGTAGATGAAGTCTTCTGGGTTGGTAGGAGGTTTTTCAGCTTGTGGTCTCCTTACTAGAATTGGCTTAGCCTTGGTAGCCCTTTGCTTAGATTTCTTCTTTGGATCCATCTCAAAGAGGAATTTTGGAAAGTTGGCCTCATCAAACTCAATTGGCTCTTCCTTTGGCTCAATTGGCTGATCATGGAAATTAACAGGATGTTTAGGATCAAAGGCTAACATTACCCCTAGAGTTGGATCAGGAATTGTTGGAGGTGCAGTTGGTACAGAAGAGTCTGATGCAATACTCTGAGAGTCATCATTCTCAAAGGCTATATTTCTCCTAGCTCTTGCCTTTGGTTGCCTTGTGCTCTTCTTTGCACTCCTTTCCTCTCTGGCTTTTTCTTCTTGCTGTCTTTCTTCTTCATCAAGAGATTGAGCAACTGCAAGTGCTTGCATTGCTGCTCTTTCTGACTCTTCAGCCTTAGCTTCAGCAAAGTTTGGGTGACCAGCCCAAACACAGATTTCTTGTCCATTCCTGTAGACAATTGCCCTTTGCTTCCTTACCTCAGAATCATTGCTTTCCTTGCATTTAGTGATAAGTAATCCAAGAAGCTTGAGCTCATCTGGATAAGGTGCAGGATAGAAAGTCCTTGCTATATTTTTGCCCTTTGGTTTAGCAGGGGACTTGGGAGATAAGCTTCTTTGCAATGTAGCTTGTTCCACATCCCTAATGCATGAAGTTTGTCCTTTCTCCTTCCTTGATCCTTGAGTGACTCCATGTAGAAGGGGCTCTACCTTATATGAAGAATTGGTCTGTGGCTCCCATTCCGTTGATGCTAAAACCATGGCATCCGTTGATGGCTCTGTAGAAGAAGCTTGATCCGTTGATGGATTTGAACTCTTTGCAGTATCAGCTATCTTCTTGATTATTTCTTCTATCATGGACCAGTGGTCTTTAATTTGTTCAGCAAGCTGTAGCTTCATAGATGCTTGCTGAATCAGGTCAATGCTGTCCAGTTTAGCTTTTCTTGACTCCCCCATTGCTAGTGGCTCCTGTGGTAGGGAAATGGCTGGAACCATAACCTTTGTGATTTGAATGTCTAGCTCCTTAGATTTCTCCCCCTTTTTGTTATCATCAAGAGAGATGACTGGGAGTCCTTGAGCTGCCACTAGCTGGGCCAAGAGTTGTGTCTGCTTCTCCTGTTCCTTTTGCATCTGAGATAAAGTAGCTTCCACCTTGTCCACTCTAGAAGAGAGAGTCTTCAAGGAGGTAGCCACCTCAGGTTCCTTAGAGAAAAACCTGTTCATCTTGGACACAGTGAGAAGAGGAAGCTTTTCATCTAGCCTCCTGTCATTAGCATCCCTGAGATTGCTAATTGAGTCCTTGATTTCTCTAGCCTCAATCCTTGTCTGCATCATCTGTAGCCTTTGGATTTCCAGTGAATCCATAATAGCCTTGTAGAATTTCTTGTCATTGGCATTTGCAGACTCATGAGCCAGATAGGCCTCATTGTACTGCCTTGTGATTGCAGCATCCAGGGAGATCCTTCCTTGTAAATCCTGAGAAAGCCAGTTTGGTGTAGGAGGCACCACAGAAGTCCCAGTCTGTGAAGTAGTGGCCACCTGATTGTCACCAAAGCTGTCCTCATCATCAGAGAAATCAAACTCACCACTTGCTGCAGCTCCTGGAGATAGATTGGTCAAGGCATCCTTTGCTCTTTGCATTGATGCAGTTGTATGAATTAGTTGTAATGACCTCTCTGCCTCCACATTGCCCTGTTGAGCCAAAACTTGATAGGCTGACACAGGATGAGTAAAGGTCTCAGGATCCAGGGAAATACTATCCAGAGTTTGTTGATAGAGCTCTTGGAAAGTAAGTTCCCTTTCTCCCTCATTGACCTCCATTGACTCACTAGCAATGGCTGCTTCCTCCCTTATGACTCCTGTAGTCCCTTCTCTCTCTCCTCTATTTTCTTGCATCATGGGCTCCCCATGGCTCACACCTCTCACACCCTCACCTTCACCTACTAAGGTGGAACTCTCAATCTCTCCTTTTGCCTGGCTGGAAGAAATAGCCAGCCTCTCACTCTCATTCTCTCCTTTTGCCTGGCTGCAAACCAGCCTCTCAGTTTCACTCCCTCTCAATCCTAGAAGTGTCTCAACTACCACTAGATCATCTGCACTAGTTGTGGAAACAACTTGATTTTCAATTAGAGGTGCAGAGTGAACTATCAACGGTATGGTAGTTTGAACTGTCAACGGTATGGATACCGTTGATGGAGAAACACTTGTCAACGAAAGAGCCTGTTTCGTTGATGAGGTCAAGAAAGCACTTTGAGAAAGTGAAATTACAGTAGAATCTGTGGTGATTGATTTAAGAGATTGTTCCACAGATCCTCTTGTAACTTCAGAAAAGGATGATTGGTGGCCCAACAAATCACTTAACAAGTGATGGTCACCAATGTCAGAGTGGGGCTTCTCCAAGAAAAGAGTTGGAGAATCAGGGATAGATGTTGACTCGTAAACACGCAAGTATACGCGATCACAAATAGCAAGTGATAAATAGAATTCGTTCCGCAGAGACAAGGTGTAAATGCCAATTTAATACCTATGCAACAGTGTATGGTTACTTCTTAATGCTTGACCAATTATCAAATTGAGTTGTTAATTATTGACTTAACTAATAAAACAATTATCAACTAAGAGTGAATTAACCACGAGATTACTTATGTAATAGAAAACATGGAGTTCCAATTTCATTGAATATTTCACTAAGGGTTGACACATAGAATTGATATAGGTGATAAAACTTGATAATTAATCGGATAACACGACAAGAATATGAGCTATCTTTCAATATACTCATATCAAACCACTTAACATCCATAACAGTTAGAAGTCAAGAAGACACCACATCACGTTCAAATTATATATGTCTATACAATCTGGAAACACAACTGGTTTAAGCACAAGTTATCTATATGATTACATGGAGCAATATATATTGGTCAAATCATACCACTAATCATGAACATCAAATTAATTCATGAACCCATGCTAGTATGGCAAAATCTCAATCCTCGAATCCACTTTCGCAATCATCAAGGATTAATAAATTAGATGCTAGCTACACATCTATCAATTAAATCAACCATACTAGATTATCGCAATTAAATCACCCAATAATCAATTACATGTCAAACACAATAATTACGTAAACAAATCCATTGGAACCCCATGATAATGATTTAGTTCATAATTAAACTAATCACCATCATGGGTTCCAAAGAAATCATAAATCTACAAACAATTAATAATAAATAATAAAAGAGAAATTGAGAGCAAAATAAATCCCGGAAAATGTAGAGAAGAAATACAAAAGATGAAATCAATGGGCCTCCTTGCTTGTCACGAGCTTGAATAACCCTCAAAATTGATCTCTCTCTTTCTTTCGATAATAATGTTCAAGATCCTAAATAACCTCCTAATAGATGTTTTTAAAGTCTAAGATATTACATAACAGAGCCAACTGCTAGCCCTACTGAAAATAGGCCCAACTATTATTTTGACCCGGAGAAAATAGAATGTTTCGAAACAAAAGACAGAACTCGCGCCCCTGCGCTTGGAAGTCGCGCCCCTGCGCTTGGAAGTCCCTGGAATCAGCTACAACCTGTGCTAGAGCGCCTAAATTTCGAGCAAGAGCGCCTCAGAGTTTGAGCAAGAGCTCCTCAATCTTGAGCAAGAGCGCCTCAATCTTGAGCAAGAGCTCCTCAGAGTTTGAGCAAGAGCTCCTCAATCTTGAGCAAGAGCGCCTCAATCTTGAGCAAGAGCTCCTCAGAGTTTGAGCAAGAGCTCCTCAATCTTGAGCAAGAGCGCCTCAATCTTGAGCAAGAGCTCCTCAGAGTTTGAGCAAGAGCTCCTCAATCTTGAGCAAGAGCGCCTCAATCTTCCTGTGTTCTGCTGAACTTGCACTTTGAAACATTTTCTCCACAAATCTCTAAATTAATTCCACACCACCCATAACACCATTTTAGCACTATAAAGCCTTCAACCATGCAACCTACAAAAATTACACAACAACGTGTCAAATGACAACGAAACTCGAGAACTTGCAAACGATTAAAGTCCAAACGGAAGGTAAATAGTGGATATAAAATCCACTTATCAAACCCCCAAACTTAAACCGTTGCTTGTCCTCAAGCAATGCAACTAAACCCTAAATTGATAAATGTATGCAACTAAAAACTAAATGTCATGATAATGCAACAATGTCCTAATGTAATGATCCCACACAAATTACCGAAACCAACTCAACACGCAAACGCCTCAAGGAATGTGACAGCTCCAAACAGAGCTCGATTAAGTCCCCGTATACTAACAATACATGCCCGGAAACGTGGTGTGTGCAATTCTCACTAGATATACTCTCGTAACTAGATCAAAGGCATAACCAATTCTTCGCCAAGAGAATCACATGTTTATAAACAGAATGAACTCTAGACACAAGAAACCACTTAAAGACACCTCAATATCCACTTGAGTTAGACAGGAATTCATGCTTTTATTACAAAACAACATACTAAACACAATACGCATGCTTATTTGACCGTGCAATGGTTGAGACCCCAAAAGGCTTATACAATAATACCCATGTAGCGAGCTTTAGGTTAGTGGATCCCAGACCGGAAAAATCTTAGGTCACTAGGCACAAAGTCCCCTAGAACTTAATTGCTCGAGTATTAAAGAGCTCAACCTGATCAATTTTGCATAAACAACTAACAAAATACCTTTTTTTTCTTTTTTTCTTTTCTTTTCTTTTTTTTTCTTTTTTTTTTTTTTATTTCGGAATGAGTGCGCTTTGCCTTTTTCTCATCCCACCCTAGACTACTCATCTTTTCAATGAGCCGGCTACTAGCCATTTGACGCCTAGCCTCTATTGACAACTAGCATGATATCCCTGTTTTCCCCCAAACTTAGACTTAAGTGCTTCTTTCAATTTCAAGAGAATAGAAAACATTCTAAATATAAATAAGTGATTAAATCTCAACAGCCAAACTAGGTATGACTCGATCTAGCCCAAGAGCAACCAGTGCGACCGTGAAAAGATTGTGTTCCCGACACACGCAAGTCAATTTCATAAGAACTTAATTCAACCCTCACACTCAAATTAACGTCGACCTATCGAGCCAAAAACAACCACTCATATGGAATCATGTGATATGCATGAACAAAATGATATTACAAACCTAAATAATTCTATATGACATGGCACAACTAAATGCAAAATTTCTAATATGAATTTCTAATATGAACTAGCATGAATATGCAACTATATGCAATGCAATGATTCTTGATACCCTAAAATCACCCCCAAACTTATGAATTTCAATGTCCTCATTGAAGGTAAATTACAGGTGTTAGGAATATGTTGTTCTTGATGATAAGCATAAAACACTTAGTAGAATTTGTGTAAAGTCAATTTTGTAGCTGTCAACGAAACAGCATGCTTAGCAGTGTTTCGTTGACAGGAAGCTCATCAACGAAATGAGTGTTGTAGCAATTGCATTGTACAATACTTCTCAGTATGATAGGCATTCTATTATATGTTTTAGATAGGTTTTCTAAGTCATGTTGACTATGTACTAGATAGGCAAAATAGGTTGGTTAATTGTAAATATGTAATGCCTTGTAATTCTGCCTAAGTGAAGACATGTCAACGGTATGAAGATTACTCTGTCAACGGTATGGAGTTTACCCATCAACGAAACGAGGGAAACACCATCAACGAAATGAAGAATGAAGCTATCAACGAAACACATCTCCTTGCTATCAACGAATCAATGTTGCTTTTTGAACAGTTGACAAAGTGATAGTGACAGTTTACTGAACAGATCTAAAAGGAGATATGGAAGTGTACTGTGCATTGGAAGCCATCAAAGTGGATACTGGAAATAAGGAAACATTCCAATTTCCAATAAGGCTCTTGGGAATGATTATAATGAGCATGAAGACAAAAGCTAAGATCTCCAAGGACCATTGGACAAAAGGAATGAAAAGCAAGCTACTGATGGTTACTACTATTATTCTTTAGTTTAACCAAACGTAGAATTGTAAACTTGGGATATATAACCAAGTGTAGCAGTTACTTTAAAAAGTAAGAGAAGAAACACAAATAGATTGTATTAGCTATTTTGAGAGCAATTCTTCTCTACAACCTTGTAACTGAGCAGCTGTGTACTTTTGTATCACAGATTATTTCCGCAATAAAAACACTTCAGTTGGATCATCAAACAATCCAACTGAATTATTTATATCTTGTGTTTTTATTTATTCAGTTCAGTTTTATTTTATAAAGTGTTTTAGTTTCAAGAAAATATCAAGAATTGTATTCAACCCCCCCCCTTCTACAATTCTGTTAGGTCATTTGGGAATAACAATTGGTATCAGAGCGAGCTTCTAACATACAAGAAGTTTAAAGATCAAGACCAAAAACAGAAACCATGGTGAAGAAGGATGCAGGTGTGAAGATACCAGTTCTTGATAAAGACAACTACTTTCACTGGAAAGTAAAGATGCATTTACATCTCATGTCTATGGATGAGAGGTATGTAGACTGCATTGAGAAAGGTCCACACGTTCCCATGAAGCTTGATTCTAGAGTTGGACTGCCAGATGATGCACCTGATGTAGAGATTCCAAAAACTGTCTCAGAATGGACTGTTGAAGATATTGCAGAAGTTCATAAAGACAAAAGGACCATGAACATTCTGTTTAATGGTTTGGAGCAAGAGATGTTTGACAATGTTATCAACTGTACAACCTCTAAGGAAGTATGGGATACTGTTAGAACTCTCTGTGAAGGAACTGAGCAAGTCAGGGAAAATAAAATGCAACTCCTTATACAACAATATGAGCATTTTCATTTTAAAGCTGGTGAAACCCTAAATGACACGTTTAGTAGGTTTCAAAAGCTTTTGAATGGATTAAAGTTGTATGGGAGGATCTATCAAACCAAGGATTCAAACCTTAAATTTCTTAGAGCTCTTCCAAAAGAATGGAAGCCTATGACCGTTTCTCTCAGAAACACTCAAGAGTACAAAGACTACACTCTTGAAAGGCTTTATGGAACCTTGAAGACTTATGAGCTGGAAATGGAGCAAGATGAGGAAATTGAAAAGGTACAGAAGAAGGGTGGATCTATTGCATTAATTGCATCAGTGAACCAACTTGAAGATGACAATAAAGAAGCTGCAAAGGCCACAACTAGTCGATCTAGTTGTAGGAGTGATGTTAGCAAGGGTAAAGACAAGATGACAGAAGAAGAAGAATCAGAACCAGCCAACTTGGAGGACTTAGATGAGATTGATGAACACATTGCTTTTCTGTCTAGAAAATTCTCTAAGTTCAAGTTCAAAAGAAACTCAGAAGCAAGGCCACCAAGAAGAGACTTTCAACCTAGCAAAACAAACTGGATTGAAAAGTCTAAGTCAAAATGTTTCAATTGTGGAATGCTTGGTCACTTTGCTGGAGACTGCAGAAAGCCCAAGATTGAGAAGGGCAACAGGAAATTTGAGCCTGTTGATTATAAAAAGAAATACTTTGAACTTCTCAAACAAAAAGAAAAGGCTTTCATGTCTCAGGAGTATGATTGGGCTGGTAATGGTGAAGATTCTGATGATGATGTTGAGTATGTCAACTTGGCTCTTATGGTTGGCAATCATGAGCAGGAAGCAAGTTCCTCAAGCAACCAGGGAGACAAAAGGAATCTTTGGTACTTGGATAGTGGTTGTTCAAGACACATGACTGGTGATTCTACCCTGCTCACAGAGTTTCAGGAAAGAGCTGGCCCTTGTATTGCTTTTGGAGATGACAGCAAAGGCTACACAAAGGGATATGGCTTGATTTCAAAAGAGAATGTCATCATAGATGAGGTTGCATTGGTGGATGGTCTTAAGCACAACTTGCTTAGTATCAGCCAACTTTGTGACAAAGGATTTTTAGTTACTTTTTCAAAAGAAGCCTGTGTTGTTTCTAAAGGAGGAAACAACAATGTGGTAATGACTGGATTCAGAAGAGGGAATGTGTACATTGCTGACTTTAGTAGCACAAGTTCAGACACCATCACTTGTCTTTTCAGCAAGGCAAGCAAGGATGAAAGTTGGTTATGGCACAAGAAGTTATCCCATCTGAATTTCAAAGTTATGAATGATTTGGTGAGGAAAGATCTTGCTAGAGGAATTCCACAGGTGGAGTTCTCCAAGGATGGTTTGTGTGATGCCTGTCAAAAGGGAAAACAGAAGAAGGCATCATTCAAAAGTAAGACAGTGTCATCAATTGTCCAGCAGCTTGAATTGCTTCATATGGACCTATTTGGCCCTGTAAATGTTATGTCCATCTCAAAGAAGAAATACTGTCTTGTGATTGTTGATGATTTTTCTAGATTTACATGGACTTTCTTTTTGCACTCTAAAGATGAGGCAAGTGAAATCATTATCAATCACATCAAGATGGTAAGCAATCATCCTGATTTCAAAGTAAGAAGGATTAGGAGTGACAATGGGACAGAATTCAAGAATTCAAGCATGAAGGTGTTCTGTGAAGAAAATGGTATTTTGCATGAGTTTTCAGCAGCAAGAACACCACAGCAAAATGGTGTAGTTGAAAGGAAAAATAGAACACTTATTGAAGCTGCAAGGACAATGCTAGATGAATCAAAGTTACCTACATATTTTTGGGCTGAGGCAGTTAACACAGCTTGCTTTACTCAAAATATTTCTTTGATTAATCAGGCCAAAGGAATGACCCCTTATCAGTTACTCAAAAGAAAGAAGCCACTATTAGATTTTCTTCATGTCTTTGGATGCAAGTGCTTTGTTCTGAGAAATCAAGCTGAGCATTTGGGGAAATTTGAAGCAAAGGCAGATGAAGCAATATTTGTGGGATATGCAGCAGGGAAAGCTTACAGAGTCTTTAATCTCAGAATCAACATTGTTATGGAATCTGTACATGTTGTTTTTGATGATCTCAAAATACAAGGTCTCTGTGATGAAGGTTTCCATGAAAGTCTCTCTTTTGAGAATGAGGAAGGAGAACAAGTGAATCATGATAAGGCTACTGAGAAACAGCCTAAAGTTGTTGTATCTAGCACAGATGAAAGCAGCAGTGAAGATGAAATTGCTGCATTAAGGTTAAAAAGGATAGCAGCTAGCCGACCAAATGGTCATTTCGTTGACAGTCATGGTGGTGGATTCGTTGACAGTCAGAATGAGCGTTTCGTTGACAGCCAAAACGGTCATACCGTTGATAGTCATAGGAATGCTTCTAGAAGTGATCAATTAGGGACAACAAACTCAGGGGGAGTTTCTCAAGGACAAATATCCAATCAAGGCAATCATGATCATGAAGCTACGTCTTCAAGAGCAAATCTACCTCCCTCAAGGAAATGGACTAAAGATCATCCCTTTGAACTTATTATAGGTGATGTCTCTTCAAAAGTCCAAACTAGAAGAGCAACTCAAGAAGAATGTCTATATAGTAGCTTTCTGTCTCAAGATGAGCCAAAGAAAGTTGAGGATGCACTTCTAGATCCAGATTGGGTTTTAGCCATGCAAGAAGAGCTAAACCAATTTGAGAGAAACAATGTTTGGAAGCTGGTGCCCAGGCCTAATGACAGGAGTGTTATAGGCACAAAGTGGGTGTTCATAAACAAGATGGATGAAAATGGCATAGTCACAAGGAACAAAGCTAGATTGGTTGCAAAAGGCTATTCACAGGAAGAAGGAATTGATTTTGATGAAACCTTTGCTCCTGTTGCAAGACTAGAAGCAATAAGGATTTTCCTAGCCTATGCAGCCCATGCCAATTTCAAGGTCTATCAAATGGATGTGAAGAGTGCTTTTCTGAATGGGGAATTGGAAGAGGAGGTGTATGTAAGTCAACCTCCTGGTTTTGAAGATGATGATTTTCCAGACTATGTGTACTTCCTTCTCAAAGCACTCTATGGTTTGAAACAAGCACCTAGAGCCTGATGCAGATTTTGCAGGATGTAAAATTGACAGGAAAAGTACAACTGGAACCTGTCAATTCCTAGGAAACAAGCTTGTGTCATGGTTCAGCAAGAAACAAAACTCAGTTTCTACCTCCACAGCTGAGGCTGAGTATATTGCAGCTGGAAGTTGTTGTGCACAGATTTTATGGATGAAAAACCAACTACTTGATTATGGATTAAGAGTTGAGAAAATTCCTATTTTCTGTGACAACACTAGTGCCATTGCCATTACTGAGAATCCAGTGCAGCATTCAAGGACCAAGCACATTGACATCAAGTACCATTTCATTAGAGAACATGTTATGAATGGTACTGTGGAGTTACATTTTGTTCCAAGTGAACAACAACTTGCAGACATCTTTACCAAGCCACTTGATGAATCAACATTCTCAAGATTAGTAAGTGAGCTAGGTATGCTAAATTTCTCTTAATTATTTTTGAGACATTTGCAAGTTAAAATGCAGCCAGAAATTTGCTATGTTTTTCTGTGAATGAATTTTCTCAGGAAAAGGTAAAATTTTGTCTAAGTCAAAATTACTATGCCAACGGAATGCACCATTTCGTTGACAGTCTTAGCAGTTTTCTGGGTGTTTCGTTGATAGCTCTTTTATATCAACGAAACGCAGCTTTATCAACGAAATAAGACGGGACTTTAACCGCCCAATCCTGATTCGTTGATTTAGCGCTTTCTATCTGAACCGTTGAAATTTGACACGTCTTTTACCACGATCTATGCATACACCCCTGTAAGTATAAATCATGGTAATACTTTAAGAGTAACGGTTATATTTTTAAGCCAATCCAGTAATTTACATTTATTATTGGATTCATTTTCTGAGAATTTTTGGGGGAGTATTTAAGAAATTTTATTCTTATTATTTCTTTTTACCTGTTCTCAAAAATTCCAAAGGCTTTTTCTCTCTTCTTCTCTCTAACAAGCAATTCAGTTCGAAGCTTTCCTTTAATCAACAATGGCACCTATAGTCAAGCTTATGTCTGCTGGAGGGTTCATCTATGAGAAGAACAACTCCATCCCTTTTGTTGTCAAGGAAAACCCGAACAGTCTGTTCTTCAAAATGATGGATTTCATGAAGAATTGCAAGTTGAGCTATGCAATGTTTCACTCTACACCACTCTACAATGAGATAATCGAGGAAATTTGGACCTCATGTGAGTATAGTGGAACACACTGCACACTAAAATTCACTCTTCAAGGTAATGAGTACATAGTTAATTCTGATGTTTTGCAAGCATGTTTACATATTCCTGATAATAACTGTGATGCTTTGCCTACTAACACTGAAATAACTACCATGTTAAATTCTATAAACTACTCTTTGCCTACTGATAATCTGGGTAGAATAATTAGGAGAGGTTTGGTTAGAGAATACAGTTATTTAGCTGATGCATTCATTAAGGTCTTTTCTGGAAAGATTAGTAATTTTGATGCATTAACTAACTCTATGTTAATTCTCCTAACCATGCTTCTAAATGATAGATATCACAACTTTAGCACCCAACTTATGTATGAAATTGGTGCTAAGTTGGGTGACAAAGCAAATAGGAAGAAAAATATCTATTATGCAAGGTTTCTGATGATGTTGGCTAACCATGTTAGTCCAGCACCATTAGTTATCTCTAACCCTAATGCCAGGTTCGAGTGCTTTGTGCAAGAAAAGAGAGTATTGATAGACATACTCAGGCTGAACCACAATGGTGATGTTCCAGTGGTGTATCTGCCAATCATTGAGGTAACTACTACTATCCCTGTTAGTGTAGCTAACACCTCTACTGTTTTACCTTCCAATGTTGCTATGGAGTCTGTAGCTGTGACCCAACAGGCTCCTACCCTAGCAACAAAACCAAAATCAAAGAAATCCTCCAAGCCAACCTCAGGTGCTTCTCAAAAGGCACCTGTTGTAAAAACTACCACACAACCTAAGGGGAGTGAGTCTGGAGTTGTGAGAGGTGAGGGAAGGGGTGAACATCAAAGAAACCCCATGGATAAGGAAGGACAGGTTAGTGTGTACCAGCCAAGCCCCATTGTGTCTTCCCAACAAGGCACAATGAGTAACATGGATTTAAGCACAAGTCTAATTGCATCCTCCCAAAAGGATGTGATTATTGAAACAAGCTCTCCTCCTAGAGCACAGTCCAAAAGGGTAAGGGACACTTCTAGCCCAAAGTCTACATTTTCCCAATACCAAAGGAGAGTGAAGCAAAAGTCCAAGGGTACACAGGGTGCACACACACTGGAAGCAACACTTCCAGTTTCTCAAATTCAGTTTGATGTAACCCCTATCATTACTCTGGGGTTACAGTCCCATTCTCTAAACATCAATCTTGAATTATCTCCATCAAATTCACCAACTCAATCTTTAGATGTGGACATGATCCATACATCTATTCCTGATTCTCCAACTCTAATCTTGGAGAAGCCCCACTCTGAAGCTGGTGGCCATCACTTGTTAAGTGATTTGTTGGGCCATCAACCAATTTTTCCTGAAGTTGCAAGGGGATCTGTGGACCATTCTTTAAAATCAATCACCACAGACTCTACTGTAATTTCTCATTCTCAAAGTGCTTTCTTGACTTCATCAACGAAACAGTCTATTTCGTTGACAAGTGTTTCTCCATCAACGGTATCCATACCGTTGACAGTTCAAACTACCATTCCGTTGCTAGTTCACTCTGCACCTTTAATTGAAAATCAAGTTGTTCCCACAACTAGTGCAGATGATCTAGTGGTAGTTGAGACACTTCTAGGACTGAGAGGGAGTGAAACTGAGAGGCTGGCTTGCAGCCAGGCAAAAGGAGAGAATGTGAGTGAGAGGCTGGCTATTTCTTCCAGCCAGGCAAAAGGAGAGATTGAGAGTTCCACCTTAGAAGGTGAAGGTGAGGGTGTGAGAGGTGTGAGCCATGGGGAGCCCATGATGCAAGAACAGAGTGGAGAGAGAGAAGGGACTACAGGAGAAATAAGGATGGAAGCAGCCATTGCTAATGAGTTAATGGAGGTCAGTGAGGGAGAAAGGGAACTTACTTTCCAAGAGGTTTATCAGCAAACTCTGGATAGTATTTCCCTGGATCCTGAGACCTTTACTCATCCTGTGTCAGCCTATCAAATTTTGGCTCAACAGGGCAATGTGGAGGCAGAGAGGTCACTACAACTAATTCACACAACTGCATCAATGCAAAGAGCAAAGGATGCCTTGACCAATCTACCTCCAGGAGCTGAAGCAAGTGGAGACTTTGATTTCTCTGATGATGAGGACAGCTATGGTGATAATCTACAGGTGGACACTACTGCACAGACTGGGACTTCTGTGGTGCCTCCTACACCAAACTGGCTTTCTCAAGATATGCATGGTAGAAGCAATTTGGATGCTGCTATCACAAGGCAGTACAAAGAAGCATATCTAGCTCATGAGTCTGCAGGACCAAGAGACAAGAAATTCTACAAAGCCATAATGGATTCTCTGGAAATTCAAAGGCTACAAATGTTGCAGACAAGGATTGAGGCTACAGAGATCAAGGATTCAATCAGCAACCTTAGGGCTGCTAATGATAGGAGGCTAGATGAAAAGCTTCCTCTTCTCACTGTGTCCAGGATGAACAGGTTTTTCACTAAAGAACCTGAAGTGGAGTCCTCCTTGAAGACTCTCTCTTCTAGAGTGGACAAGGTGGAAGCCACTCTATCACAGATGCAAAAGGAACAGGAGAAACAAACACAACTATTGGCCCAGCTAGTGGCAGCTCAAGGACTCCCAGCCATCTCTTTTGATGATAACAAAAAGGGGGAGAAATCTAAGGAGCTAGACATTCAAATTACCAAGGTTATGGTTCCAGCCATTTCCCTACCAAAGGAGCCATTAGCAATGGGGGAGCTTGGCAAGCAGCAAAAGGATGGTATTGACCTTATACAAGAAGCTTCTATGAGGATGAGACTTGCAGAACAAATCAAAGAACATTGGTCCAACATAGAAGCAAAGTTCAAGAAGATTACTGAAGATAAGGACTCAAATCCATCAACGGAACAGCCATCAACGAATGCCATGGCAATAGCATCAACGGAATGGGAGCCACAGACAAATTCTTTCTATCAACAAGAGCCCCTTCTACATGGAGTCACTCAAGGACCAAGGAAGGAAAAAGGACAAACTTCATGCATTAGGGATGTGGAACAAGCTACAATTCAAAGAAGCCTATCTCCCAAGTCCCCTGCTAAACCAAAGGGCAAAAACATAGCAAGGACTTTCTATCCTGCACCTTATCCAGATGAGCACAAGCTTCTTGGTCTACTCATCACAAAAAGCAAGAAAAGTAATGATTATGAGATAAGGAAGCAAAGGGCAATTGTCTACAGGAATGGACAGCAAATCTGTGTTTGGGCTGGTCATCCAAACTTTGCTGAAGCCAAGGCTGAGGAATCAGAAAGAGCAGCTATGCAAGCTCTTGCAGTAGCTCAAGCTCTAGATGAAGAAGAAAGGAAGCAAGAGGAAAGCACTAGAGAGGAAAGGAGTTCAAAGAAGAGCACAAGGCAACCCAAAGAGAGAGCTAGGAGAAACATAGACTTTGAGAGTGCTGATTCTCAGAGTACTGCATCAGACTCTTCTTTACCTATTGCACCTCCAACAATTGCTAATCCAGTTTTTGAGGGAAAGTTGGCCTGTGATCCTGCACATCCTGTCAATTTTCATGATCAACCAATCATGCCAAAAGAGGAACCAATTGATTTTGATGAGGCATACTTTCCAAAGTTCCTGTTAGAAAAGGACCAACCAATGAAGACAAAGAAGAGGCCTGTCAAAGCAAAGCCTGCTTCTGTGAGAAAGCCACAATCTCAAAAACCCCCTTCAAACCCAGAGGACTGCATGTACATTGCTGACATCAGGGAAGAATCCAGTCTACATCTTGACTTAGACAACCTGGTGGAAGTAAGGGGAATTGCAGCTTCTCAAAAGTTGCCTGAAAGACTAGTGTTCATATTCAAGGGAGGTAGAGAACAAGTGTGGCCTCTCTACAGAATTTTAGGAGAAGACTATCAAACACTACTCTCAGTGTTTAGATGCTTGAAAAAGGACTTTGGTTTCACCAAAACAGCCAAGTCTGAGGTGGTCTCCAAAATCTGTCAGATAAAGGCTAGCTGGAACAAGCCTGAGGCTCTTCCCAGGATACTTAGAGTTCCCTCAACAGGAAAGAAAATCCATCTTCAACCCTATTGGATGATGGAGTTTAAGGACAAGGACAACTGCAGAAGATTCTTCAGAATGGAAGACCAGCTGGAGAAGGCATCTAATCAAACTCTAAAGCTGATGCAATCCAAGCTTGGTGATCAAGATGAAGAGGAGAAAATCTTCTACAGAAGACTATAGGCCCAGATTGAGGAAAACAACTCCAAGAGAGGGAAGAAGACTATGCCACAAAGAAGTCACAGATGAAACATTTGCTCAGACTAAAGGAGCACTTGTGGGCATTAGTCTTGTAAGTCTTATACTTTGTCTATAAAGTTTTGAAGCTTAATACATTTTCTACTTTTGTAATTTATGATGTATCTGAGTGTTTTTGTTATCATCAAGTCTCTTGATTTATGGCTGTTATTCTATCAGTCATAAATTGGGGGAGATTGTTAGGAATATGTTGTTCTTGATGATAAGCATAAAACACTTAGTAGAATTTGTGTAAAGTCAATTTTGTAGCTGTCAACGAAACAGCATGCTTAGCAGTGTTTCGTTGACATGAAGCTCATCAACGAAATGAGTGTTGTAGCAATTGCATTGTACAATACTTCTCAGTATGATAGGCATTCTATTATATGTTTTAGATAGGTTTTCTAAGTCATGTTGACTATGTACTAGATAGGCAAAATAGGTTGGTTAATTGTAAATATGTAATGCCTTGTAATTCTGCCTAAGTGAAGACATGTCAACGGTATGAAGATTACTCTGTCAACGGTATGGAGTTTACCCATCAACGAAACGAGGGAAACACCATCAACGAAATGAAGAATGAAGCTATCAACGAAACACATCTCCTTGCTATCAACGAATCAATGTTGCTTTTTGAACAGTTGACAAAGTGATAGTGACAGTTTACTGAACAGATCTAAAAGGAGATATGGAAGTGTACTGTGCATTGGAAGCCATCAAAGTGGATACTGGAAATAAGGAAACATTCCAATTTCCAATAAGGCTCTTGGGAATGATTATAATGAGCATGAAGACAAAAGCTAAGATCTCCAAGGACCATTGGACAAAAGGAATGAAAAGCAAGCTACTGATGGTTACTACTATTATTCTTTAGTTTAACCAAACGTAGAATTGTAAACTTGGGATATATAACCAAGTGTAGCAGTTACTTTAAAAAGTAAGAGAAGAAACACAAATAGATTGTATTAGCTATTTTGAGAGCAATTCTTCTCTACAACCTTGTAACTGAGCAGCTGTGTACTTTTGTATCACAGATTATTTCCGCAATAAAAACACTTCAGTTGGATCATCAAACAATCCAACTGAATTATTTATATCTTGTGTTTTTATTTATTCAGTTCAGTTTTATTTTATAAAGTGTTTTAGTTTCAAGAAAATATCAAGAATTGTATTCAACCCCCCCCCCCTTCTACAATTCTGTTAGGTCATTTGGGAATAACAACAGGTATAAGAAATACTCCCCTAGTCGTCGGCATCGTCACCCTCCTCAGGTGGTGTGTCTGGTGGTGGATAAACATGATGCACTCCAAAAACTAGCCAATCCACCTCAATGCCATCAGCTGCTAAGCCATGGTTGAGAGAAACGGTCGCATCCGCGGCTTCTCAGTCCAGATTTTTTTTTTTTTTTTTTTGGAACACACCACTCTAAGAAATGCTGGAAAACATGGGTTGCCTCCCACGAAGCGCTGTCGTTAACGTCATTTAGCCGGACTTGACTAACCAGAATCACGTTATACTGCCACCTTGAGTGGTTGGTGGCCCAAACGGAGGATCCTGATGGTGCTCTCCAAATTCACTTCCTGACAAATTGTTAGCAACAATAACAGGAAAAATAGACGACTGTCCAAAATATGCATACCTCAGATGATTTGATGAAGATTTAAGAACGAGATTAGCAGTTTTTTTAAATGACGGCTTAAGCCGCACCTGAGAGTTCAAGAGCTCTGTCAAACCAAGCGACTCGTTTGGCATATCAAATTTCCTCTTCCAAGGAACTGCATTTAACATCTGAACATGCTCTGCTTTTATCTCCTCAGTACGAGGCTTGCTTAGTACATAGACATCGAATGGATCCGACTTCAACAACTGATCAAACGGTTTATTCTGACCAGTATCAACCCCTTCCACTCTAAAACACTTTTCATTATCTTCCGGAACATTGATGGCCTTAAACACATTAAAGGAGACAGTCTGATCTTGCACTCTCATTGTGAGCTCTCCTTTTTGGACATCGATCATCGTTTTGCCCGTGGCTAAAAATGGTCTTCCCAAGATGATGGGAATCCTCTTGTCTTCCTCAAAGTCTAGAATAACAAAATCAGCAGGAAAGATGAGCTTACCCACTTTTACTAGGACATCTTCCACCACACCTCTTGGATATGTAATTGAACGATCAGCCAGCTGCAATGTCATGTTTGTTGGTTTCGGATCAGGCAGACCAAGCTGCTCAAAAACAGATAATGGCATCAAATTTATACTAGCTCCCAAGTCACATAAGCATTTGTCAAAAGACAATTTCCCGATAGTGCAAGGTATTGTAAAGCTCCCAGGATCCTTGAGTTTCGGAGGCAATTTCTGTTGCAGCACAGCACTGCATTCCTCAGTCAACGCCACAGTTTCCAAACCCTCAAACTTCAATTTCCTGGATAAAATACCCTTCATGAACTTGGCATAGCTCGGCATCTGTTCTAGAGCTTCTGCAAAAGGTATATTAATTTGTAACTTCCTGAACACCTCCAGAAACCTGTCCAATTTCTTGTCGATCGCTTGCCTGTAGGCTTTTCTTGGATATGGGGGAGGTGGAAAAATCTGTTCGCTCCCTTTAGTCTGCTCCTGAGAAGATTTCTCAACAGACCTCTTGTTATTGTCCCCTTCTTCAACCAACTGCTCAGCTGCCAGCTTAGGAATTACCTCTTCTTTTTCTGGGGAAGGCGCCAAAAACTTGTTGACTCTACCAGACCTGAGTGTTATGGCATTCACCTGCTCTTTAACTTCCCTCTTGCCTGGATTAACTTCTGGCTCATTAGAAAGAATTCCCTGAGATATTTTCAGCATCGCACTGGTAAGTTGTCCCATCTGATTCTCCACGGTCTTGAGCGAAACCGCCTGACTTTTAACCATCAACCTCAACTCTTCCAATTCAGATTGTTCTTTAAAAATTTGACCAGAATTTCCATGAGCTTGTTGAAATCCTGGTGGCTGAAACTACTGCTGAAAATTTTGCCCTTGCTGCTGAAAACCTGCAGAGTTGTATGGCCTAGCTTGAAATTGCTGATGCGGTTGTTGTGATTGCTGTATGCCACCCTGATTATTGCTCCAACTGAAATTCGGATGATTCCTGTTGCTCGGATGATAAGTATTCGGGGCTGGCTGTTGCTGATTCGGAAAGTTGCTCACAAACTGCACTGATTCATTAGAAATGGCACACTGCTTCGTCTCATGTGCACCTGCACATAGCTCACAAACACTAGCTACCTGACGAATCCCATGATTTGCCAAAGAATCAATCTTCATATTCAATGCCTCTAGCTGAGTCGCTAAAGCTGTAGCTGCACTAACATCAAGAATTCCCGCCACCTTTTGCTGTGGCATTCTCTGCGTTGGACTCTGATATTCATTTTCTGCCATCATCTCAATCAGATCATATGCTTCCTCGTAGCTTTTAGCCCATAGAGCTCCACCTGATGCTGCATCCACCATCGGTCTCGACTGCCACCCCAATCCATTATAAAAACAGTTAATGACCATCCAGTCCGGCATTCCATGATGGGGGCATTTTCTGAGCATCTCTTTATAACGCTCCCAAGCTTCACACAATGACTCACCCTGTGCCTGGGCAAACTGAGCAATAGCATTCCTTATGGCAGCTATTTTCGCCATAGGAAAGAATTTGGAGAGAAATTTTTGTGCAAGCTCTTCCCAAGTAGTGATAGACCCAGCCGGTAAAGAATGTAACCAACCTTTAGCCTTGTCCCTCAAAGAGAAGGGAAAGAGTCTCAGCTTAACAGCATCATCTGAAACACCATTGAACTTGAAGGTGTCACAAATTTCGATGAAATTCCTGATATGCATATTAGGGTCCTCAGTTGCACCACCCCCAAACTGGACTGTGTTATGCACCATTTGGATAGTACCAGGCTTAATCTCAAAGGTATTCGCTGCGATAGCTGGCCTGACGATACTCGATTGAATATCATTTATCCTTGGTTGCGAATAATCCATGAGTGCTCTTGGCGGTACCTCTGGATTAGGATTAGCATCTCCCATTGTAACAACCGGTTCAACTTCTTCTTCTAGTAAATTTATCTCTTCCTTCCTTTCTAGTTCCGCTTTGGTTTGAGCTCGTGTTCGCATGCACGTTCAACTAACTGAAAACAAAGGGCAGGAAGACACAAGATAGGTAAGTAACACGAATCAAGTCAGTAATCTATAACGACCACTGCTGACAAGCACATAAATGCCAAATAACACCGAAGTCCCCGGCAGCGGCGCCAAAAACTTGTTGACTCGTAAACACGCAAGTATACGCGATCACAAATAGCAAGTGATAAATAGAATTCGTTCCGCAGAGACAAGGTGTAAATGCCAATTTAATACCTATGCAACAGTGTATGGTTACTTCTTAATGCTTGACCAATTATCAAATTGAGTTGTTAATTATTGACTTAACTAATAAAACAATTATCAACTAAGAGTGAATTAACCACGAGATTACTTATGTAATAGAAAACATGGAGTTCCCATTTCATTGAATATTTCACTAAGGGTTGACACATAGAATTGATATAGGTGATAAAACTTGATAATTAATCAGATAACACGACAAGAATATGAGCTATCTTTCAATATACTCATATCAAACCACTTAACATCCATAACAGTTAGAAGTCAAGAAGACACCACATCACGTTCAAATTATATATGTCTATACAATCTGGAAACACAACTGGTTTAAGCACAAGTTATCTATATGATTACATGGAGCAATATATATTGGTCAAATCATACCACTAATCATGAACATCAAATTAATTCATGAACCCATGCTAGTATGGCAAAATCTCAATCCTCGAATCCACTTTCGCAATCATCAAGGATTAATAAATTAGATGCTAGCTACACATCTATCAATTAAATCAACCATACTAGATTATCGCAATTAAATCACCCAATAATCAATTACATGTCAAACACAATAATTACGTAAACAAATCCATTGGAACCCCATGATAATGATTTAGTTCATAATTAAACTAATCACCATCATGGGTTCCAAAGAAATCATAAATCTACAAACAATTAATAATAAATAATAAAAGAGAAATTGAGAGCAAAATAAATCCCGGAAAATGTAGAGAAGAAATACAAAAGATGAAATCAATGGGCCTCCTTGCTTGTCACGAGCTTGAATAACCCTCAAAATTGATCTCTCTCTTTCTTTCGATAATAATGTTCAAGATCCTAAATAACCTCCTAATAGATGTTTTTAAAGTCTAAGATATTACATAACAGAGCCAACTGCTAGCCCTACTGAAAATAGGCCCAACTATTATTTTGACCCGGAGAAAATAGAATGTTTCGAAACAAAAGACAGAACTCGCGCCCCTGCGCTTGGAAGTCGCGCCCCTGCGCTTGGAAGTCCCTGGAATCAGCTACAACCTGCGTTAGAGCGCCTAAATTTCGAGCAAGAGCGCCTCAGAGTTTGAGCAAGAGCTCCTCAATCTTGAGCAAGAGCGCCTCAATCTTGAGCAAGAGCTCCTCAGAGTTTGAGCAAGAGCTCCTCAATCTTGAGCAAGAGCGCCTCAATCTTGAGCAAGAGATCCTCAGAGTTTGAGCAAGAGCTCCTCAATCTTGAGCAAGAGCGCCTCAATCTTCCTGTGTTCTGCTGAACTTGCACTTTGAAACATTTTCTCCACAAATCTCTAAATTAATTCCACACCACCCATAACACCATTTTAGCACTATAAAGCCTTCAACCATGCAACCTACAAAAATTACACAACAACGTGTCAAATGACAACGAAACTTGAGAACTTGCAAACGATTAAAGTCCAAACGGAAGGTAAATAGTGGATATAAAATCCACTTATCAATAGATGAATGGATCATATCCACATCTAATGATTGAGTTGGTGGATTTGGTGGAGATAGTTCAAGATTGATATCAAGAGAATGAGACTGTAACCCCAGAGTTATGATAGGGGTTACATCAAATTGAATTTGTGAAACTGGAAGTGTTGCTTCCAGTGTGTGTGCACCCTGTGAAACCTGGGATATTTGCTTTACTCTTCTTTGGTACTGGGAAATTGTAGACTGTGGGCTTACAGTGTCCCTTGCCCTCTTGGACTGTGCTCTTGGTGGAGAGCTTGTTTCAATAATTACATCCTTTTGGGAGGATGCAATTAGACTTGTGCTTAAATCCATTTTACTCATTGTGCCTTGTTGGGAAGACACAATGGGGCTAGGCTGGGAAACACTTACCTCACCTTCCTTATTCTTGGGGTTTCTTTGACTTTCACCCCTTCCCTCACCTCTCACAACTCCAGACTCACTCCCCTTAGGTTGTGTGGTAGTTTTTACAACAGGTGCCTTTTGAGAAGCACCTGAGGTTGGCTTGGAGGATTTCTTTGATTTTGGTTTTGTTGCTGGGACAGGAGCCTGTTGGGTCACAGCTACAGACTCCATAGCAACTGGGTTGGATGAAACAATTGAAGTAACAGTTATACTAACAGGGATAGCAGTAGTTACCTCAATGATTGGCAGATACACCACTGGAACATCACCATTGTGGTTCAGCCTCAGTATGTCTGTCAATACTCTCTTCTCTTGCACAAAGCACTCAAACCTGGCAGTAGGGTTAGAGATAACTAATGGTGCTGGACTAACATGATTAGCCAGCATCATCAGAAACCTTGCATAATAGATATTTTTCTTCCTATTTGCCTTATCACCCAACTTAGCACCAATTTCATACATAAGTTGGGTGCTAAAGTTGTAATATCTATCATTTAGAAGCATGGTTACGAGAATTAACATAGAGTTAGTTAATGCATCAAAATTACTAATCTTTCCAGAAAAGACCTTAATGAATGCATCAGCTAAATAACTGTATTCCCTAACCAAACCTCTCCTAATTATCTTACCCAAGTTATCAGTAGGCAAAGAGTAGTTTATAGAATTTAGCATGGTAGTTATTTCAGTGTTAGTAGGCAAAGCATCACAGTTATTATCAGGAATATGTAAACATGCTTGCAAAACATCAGAATTAACTATGTACTCATTACCTTGAAGAGTGAATTGCAGTGTGCAGTTTGTTCCACTATACTCACATGAGGTCCAAATCTCCTCGATTATTTCATTGTAGAGTGGTGTAGAGTGAAACATCGCATAGCTCAACTTACAGTTCCTCATGAAGTCCATCATCTTGAAAAAGATGTTGTTCGGACTCTCCTTAACAACAAATGGAATAGAATTGTTCTTCTCATAGATGAACCCACCAGCAGACATAAGCTTGACTATGGGTGCCATTGTTGAGTGAGGAAAAGCTTCGAGCTGTATTGCTTGTTAGAGAGAAGAAGATAGAAAAACTTTTGGAATTTTTGAGAACAGGTAGAAATGAAATAAAGAAATTGAAATTTCTTAAATACTCCCCCAAAAATTCTCAGAAATTAAGTCCAATAATTAATCTAAATTACCTGATTGGCTTAAAAAGTAACCGTTAGAATTAAATATTACCACGATTTATACTTACAGGGGTGTATGTATAGATCGTGATAAAGAACGTGCAATTTCAACGGTTCAGATTAAAAAGCGCTACATCAACGAATCAGAATTGGGCATTTTAGGTCCCTTCTATTCCGTTGATAAAGCTGCATTTCGTTGATATAAAAGAGCTATCAACGAAACACCCAGAAAAATGCTAAGGCTATCAACGAAATGGTGCGTTTCGTTGACATAGTAATTTTGACTTAGACAAAATTTCACCTTTTCCTGAGAAAATCAATTCACAGAAAAATTATAGCAAATTCCTGGCTGCATTTTAACTTGCAAAAATCTCAAAATAATTAAGAGAAATTTAGCATACCTAGCTCACTTACTAATCTTGAGAATGTGGATTCATCAAGTGGCTTGGTAAAGATGTCTGCAAGTTGTTGTTCACTTGGAACAAAATGTAACTCCACAGTACCATTCATAACATGTTCTCTAATAAAGTGGTACTTGATGTCAATGTGCTTGGTCCTTGAATGCTGCACTGGATTCTCAGTAATGGCAATGGCACTAGTGTTGTCACAGAAAATAGGAATTTTCTCAACTCTTAATCCATAATCAAGTAGTTGGTTTTTCATCCATAAAATCTGTGCACAACAACTTCCAGCTGCAATATACTCAGCCTCAGCTGTGGAGGTGGAAACTGAGTTTTGTTTCTTGCTGAACCATGATACAAGCTTGTTTCCTAGAAATTGACAGGTTCTAGTTGTGCTTTTCCTGTCAATTTTACATCCTGCATAATCTGCATCTGAATAACCAATTAGTTCAAAACCAGATTCTCTAGGATACCAAATGCCAAGGTTTGGTGTTCCTTTGAGATATCTGAAAATTCTTTTAATAGCAACTAAATGGGATTCCCTAGGATCAGCCTGAAATCTAGCACATAGACATATAGCAAACATAATATCAGGTCTACTAGCAGTTAAATATAAAAGTGAGCCAACCATGCCTCTGTAACTTGAAATGTCCACAGATTTTTCCTTAGTATTCAATTCAAGTTTGGTGGCAGTAGGCATGGGTGTTTTGGCAGGAGAGCATTCCATTAAGTTAAACCTCTTTAACAAATCATTAATGTACTTGGTTTGACTAATGAAAATGCCTTCATTAACTTGCTTTACTTGAAGACCAAGAAAATAAGTTAACTCTCCCATCATGCTCATTTCATACTTACTTTGCATAAGCTTGGCAAACTTTTGACAAAGTTTTTCATCTGTAGACCCAAAAATTATGTCATCTACATAAATTTGAACAAGTATTGTAGAGCCATTCACAATCCTATGAAAAAGAGTTTTATCTACAGTACCTCTAGTGAAGTGATTCTCAAGAAGGAACTGTGACAATGTGTCATACCAGGCTCTAGGTGCTTGTTTCAAACCATAGAGTGCTTTGAGGAGAAAGTACACATACTCTGGAAAATCATCATCTTCAAAGCCAGGAGGTTGACTCACATACACCTCCTCTTCCAGTTCCCCATTCAGAAAAGCACTCTTCACATCCATTTGAAAGACCTTGAAATTGGCATGGGCTGCATAGGCTAGGAAAATCCTTATTGCTTCTAGTCTTGCAACAGGAGCAAAGGTTTCATCAAAATCAATTCCCTCTTCCTGTGAGTAGCCTTTTGCAACCAATCTAGCTTTGTTCCTTGTGACTATGCCATTTTCATCCATCTTGTTTCTGAACACCCATTTTGTGCCTATTACACTCCTGTCTTTAAGCTTGGGCACCAGCTTCCAAATATTGTTCCTCTCGAATTGGTTTAGCTCCTCTTGCATAGCCAAAACCCAATCTGGATCTAGAAGTGCATCCTCAACTTTCTTTGGCTCTTCTTGAGACAGAAAGCTACTATATAGACATTCCTCTTGAGTTGCTCTTCTAGTTTGAACTTTTGAAGAAACATCACCTATAATAAGTTCAAAGGGATGATCTTTAGTCCATTTTCTTGAGGGAGGTAGATTTGCTCTTGAAGAAGTAGCTTCATGATCATGATTGCCTTGATTAGATATTTGTCCTTGAGAAACTCCCCCTGAGTTTGTTGTCCCTAATTGATCACTCCTGGAAGCATTTCTGTGACTGTCAACGGAATGTCCATTTTGACTGTCAACGAAACGCTCATTCTGACTGTCAACGAAATGACCATTTGGTCTACTAGCAGCTATTCTTTTCAATCTTAATGCAGCAATTTCATCTTCACTGCTGCTTTCATCTGTGCTAGATACAACAACTTTGGATTGTTTCTCAATAGTCTTATCATGATCCATTTGTTCTCCTTCCTCATTCTCAAAAGAGAGACTTTCATGGAAACCTTCATCACAGAGACCCTGAATTTTGAGATCATCAAAAACAACATGTACAGATTCCATAACAATGTTGGTTCTGAGATTGTAGACTCTGTAGGCTTTCCCTGCTGCATACCCCACAAATATTGCTTCATCTGCCTTTGCTTCAAATTTCCCCAAGTGCTCAGCTTGATTTCTCAGAACAAAACACTTGCAACCAGAGACATGGAGAAAATCCAATAGTGGTTTCTTTCTTTTGAGTAGTTGATAAGGTGTCATTCCCTTGGCCTGATTAATCAAAGAAATATTTTGAGTGAAGCAAGCTGTGTTGACTGCCTCAGCCCAAAAATAAGTAGGTAACTTTGATTCATCTAGCATTGTCCTTGCAGCTTCAATAAGTGTTCTGTTTTTCCTTTCAACTACACCA
Source organism: Heracleum sosnowskyi (assembly GCA_030848705.1). NCBI lineage: Eukaryota > Viridiplantae > Streptophyta > Magnoliopsida > Apiales > Apiaceae > Heracleum > Heracleum sosnowskyi. Next base: position 67,479,005 of record CM061243.1, read on the forward strand.
TTTTGCTGTGGTGTCCTTGCTGCTGAAAACTCATGCAATATACCATTTTCTTCACAGAACACTTTCATGCTTGAATTCTTGAATTCTGTCCCATTATCACTCCTAATTCTTCTTACTTTGAAATCAGGATGATTGCTTACCATCTTGATGTGATTGATAATGATTTCACTTGCCTCATCTTTGGAGTGCAAAAAGAAAGTCCATGTAAATCTAGAAAAATCATCAACAATCACAAGACAGTACTTCTTCTTTGAAATTGACATGACATTTACAGGACCAAATAAATCCATGTGGAGCAACTCAAGCTGTTGAACAATTGATGACTCTGTCTTGCTTTTGAATGATGCCTTCTTTTGTTTCCCTTTTTGACAGGCATCACACAAACCATCCTTGGAGAATTCTACCTGTGGAATTCCTCTAGCAAGATCTTTCCTTACCAAATCATTCATGACTTTGAAATTCAGATGAGATAATTTTTTGTGCCACAACCAACTTTCATCCTTGCTTGCCTTGCTGAAAATTCATGTGATGGTGTCTGGACTTGTGCTGCTAAAGTCAGCAATGTACACGTTCCCTCTTCTGAATCCAGTCATGACCACATTGTTGTTTCCTACCTTAGAAACAACACAGGCTTCTTTTGAAAAAGTAACTAAAAATCCTTTGTCACAAAGTTGGCTGATACTAAGCAGGTTGTGCTTAAGACCATCCACCAATGCAACCTCATCAATGATGACATTCTCTTTTGAAATCAAGCCATATCCCTTTGTGTAGCCTTTGCTGTCATCTCCAAAAGCAATACAAGGGCCAGCTTTTTCCTGAAACTCTGTGAGCAGGGTGGAATCACCAGTCATGTGTCTTGAACAACCACTATCCAAGTACCAAAGATTCCTTTTGTCTCCCTGCACACAACAAACCAAATCAAGTTGATTTTGGTACCCAAGTTTCCTTGGGTCCTGTCTTGTTAGCCTTTGATTTCCTTCTCAGATCATTTTTCACTTGTGTTGATCTTTTAGGGTTGCTCACAGTTTCATTCTCAGCATGCATAGATGGAGGAACAAACATGTTATTCCATGGCATTTGTGGCATGTTAAACATATTCATGTAAGGGTTAGGCACAAATGACATACCAGCATATGGATTTTGATACTGTGCATATGGAGCAAACATGTTAGGCATAACAGGCATTGCAGGTATAGAATCATTCAATGTAGATTTAGGCATTTTCACATTAGCAGGTTTCTTAACAGACTTGCAATTAGCAGATAGATGATTAACACTACCACAATTAACACATGTCTTTCTAGGTGCATATTTATCAGGTGTGTAATTATTGTGCTTGTTAATCCCTACTTTTCCATTTCTGTTATTCTTTTTGTTACCTTTAGTCTCAACTTGAACTTTCTCTAACTTGTCTTTCAATTGCTTGTTAGACAAGTGACCTACATTAGCTCTTTCAACAGGCTTCTCAACTTTCTTTGATTTACTAGACTCACCTTGAACAAAGTTCTTGGTGACAGGACCATACTTTTCATTAAGTCTAGTGAGTTCTACTCTCTTTTTCTCTGTCAACGAAACAGCATGATCGGTTGATGGTTCATCTGTCAACGAAACATTGCATTCCGTTGACGTATCAACCTTAAACAAATGATCATTGTTGTTTGTTGACTCTGATTCTGATTCTAAGGTTTCAACAGCATACCCTAGTTTCTCCTTGTTCTTTTTCCATGATTGCTCACAGAAAGATTCCACACCTTGAACATTAATGATGTTGCTAGCAACATTCCTGGAATCTTTCCATTTTGCAATCACACTCTGTTCTATCTCTAGTTGTGTTTTAAGAATTTCTTCCCTCTTTAATACTTTCTCAAGTTCCAGATTAGCATCCCTACTAACACATCTCATTTTCTCAAACTCAATGAGCTGTGCTTCTAACATGGCATTTCTATCACTTAAGAGCAGATTTGATTCTTTAATCCTTGAATTCTCCTTGGTAAGTGATTTAAGAGTAACACGCAGATTGTATAATACAGTAGACATTTCATTTACTGCACTATCACATTCCTCTTTAGAAAGCTCAGAAAGATTAGTAATCGTTACCTGATTGCTAGTGGAACTTGCTTCCTGCTCATGATTGTTAGCCATAAGAGCCAAGTTGACATACTCAACATCATCATCAGAATCTTCACCATTACCAGCCCAATCATACTCCTGAGACATGAAAGCCTTTTCTTTTTGCTTGAGAAGTTCAAAGTATTTCTTTTTATAATCAACAGGCTCAAATTTCCTGTTGCCCTTCTCAATCTTGAGCTTTCTGCAGTCTCCAGCAAAGTGACCAAGCATTCCACAATTGAAACATTTAGATTTAGACTTTTCAATCCAGTTACTTTTGTTAGGTTGAAAGTCTCTCCTTGGTGGCCTTGCTTCTGAGTTTCTCTTGAACTTGAACTTAGAGAATTTTCTTGACAGAAAAGCAATGTGTTCATCAATCTCATCTAAGTCATCCAAGTTGGCTGGTTCTGATTCTTCTTCCTCTGTCATCTTGCCTTTTCCCTTGCTAACATCACTTCTACAACTAGCTCGACTAGTTGTGGCTTTTACAGCTTCCTCATTGTCATCTTCCAGTTGGTTCACAGATGCAATCAATGCAATAGATCCACCCTTCTTCTGTACCTTCTCAATTTCTTCATCTTGCTCCATTTCCAACTCATATGTCTTTAATGTTCCATACAGCCTTTCAAGAGTGTAATCTTTGTACTCTTGAGTGTTTCTTAGAGAAACAATCATAGGCTTCCATTCTTTTGGAAGAGCTCTTAGAAATTTAAGGTTTGAATCCTTAGTTTGGTAGATTCTCCCATACAACTTTAATCCATTCAGAAGCTTTTGAAACCTACTAAACGTGTCATTTAGGGTTTCACCAGCTTTAAAGTGAAAATGCTCATATTGTTGTATAAGGAGTTGCATTTTGTTCTCCCTTACTTGCTCAGTTCCTTCACATAGTGTTCTGACAGTGTCCCATACTTCTTTGGAGGTTGTACAGTTTATGACATTGTCAAACATCTCTTGCTCCAAACCATTAAACAGAATGTTCATGGTTCTTTTATCTTTATGGACTTCTGCAACATCTTCAATAGTCCATTCTGAGACAAGTTTTGGAATTTCCACATCAGGAGCATCATCTGGCAGTCCAACTCTAGATGCAAACTTCATGGGAACGTGTGGACCTTTCTCAATGCAGTCTACATACCTCTCGTCCATAGACATGAGATGTAAATGCATCTTTACTTTCCAGTGAAAGTAATTGTCCTTATCAAGAACTGGTATCTTCACACCTGCATCCTTCTTCACCATGGTTTCTGTTTTGGTCTTGATCTTTAAACTTCTTGTATGTTAGAAGCTTGCTCTGATACCAATTGTTAATCCCAAATGACCTAACAGAATTGTAGAAGGGGGGGTTGAATACAATTCTTGATATTTTCTTAAACTTAAAACACTTATAAATAAAACTGAACTGGATAAGTAAAAACACAAGATATAAATAATTCAGTTGGATTGTTTGATGATCCAACTGAAGTGTTTTTATTTCGGAAATAATCTGTGATACAGAATGTACACAGCTGCTCAGTTACAAGATTTGTAGAGAAGAAATGCTCTCAAAAATAGCTAATACAATCTATTTATTTTTCTTCTCTTATCTATTTTAACTGCTACACTTGGTTATATATATATTCCCAAGTTTACAAAGCTATTTTAGGCTACACTAAAGTACATAAAAGGTAACCGCCAATAGTTTGCTTTTCATCCCTTTGTCCAGTGGTCCTTGGAGATCCTTGCTTTTGTCTTCATTCTTATTATGATCACTCCCAAGAGCCCAATTAGAAACTGGGATGTTTCCTTATTCCCCATGTCCATTTTAATGGTTTCCAATGCAAAGTACACTTCCACATCACCTTTAGATCTGTTCAGTAAACTGTCACTATCACTTTGTCAACTATTCAGAAAAGCAATAATGATTCGTTGATAGCAGGGAGATGTGTTTCGTTGATAGCTTTATTCTCCATTTCGTTGATGAGTAAACTTCATTTCGTTGATGAGTAAACTTCATTCCGTTGATGGTGTATCCTTGTTCCGTTGATAGAGTAATCTTCATACCGTTGACATGTCTTCACTTAGGCAAAATTACAAGGCATGATATACTTACAATTAACCAACCTATTTTGCCTATCTAGTACTTAGTCAACATGACTTAGGAAACCTATCTAATACATACATCAAATGCATATCAAACTGTGAAGTATTGTACAGTGCAATTGCTACAACACTCATTCCGTTGATGAGCTTCCTGTCAACGAAACACTGCAAAGCATGCCATTCCGTTGACAGTTACAAAATGACTTAATACAAAATCTACCAAGTGTTTTTATAATTATCATCAAGAACAACATATTCCTAACATAAAGTCATTACTCTCGTAAAACCTATCCTGTGTTTATATACACACACAGCTACACACTCTGTTATATAAGATAATCTTCATTTAATTAGATTGATCTTCTTGTCGCTTATCTTCTGTAACAGCTTCAGTGATACATATCCTGGCAAATCAATCTTCTCCTGAAATCATGGAACAATATCAATCATCATAATCTTCTGATTTGATCCACTACTGATGATGACGTCATCAGTCGTCAGCTACTGACGATGTAGGTACTGATGCCACTCGTCTCTGATACATTCATTAAATCATCATTTTCCAACAATCTCCCTGTTGCCCAGTGATAAACAATTGTAGAAGGGGGGTTGAATACAATTGTATAAGATTCTCGACTTATCAAAGTATATATCACAAAATGAAAGAATAATAACAGCTTTATTAATTCTAATATAAAACTGTTACAAACTCTCTCAAGAAATTCTGATGTTCTTGAGAGCTTCTAGGTTACAAAGATACTCATGTATGTGATCGATTATGTTTTTTTCATAAATCGAAACCTAAACTGTGTTTATATACTACACAGCTTGTGACGCCCTCCAAACCCGGGGTACAGATTTGAGGAGTCATCAGACCAACGTAATTGTTAGGAATATGTTGTTCTTGATGATAAACATAAAACACTTAGTAGAATTTGTGTAAAGTTATTTTGTAGCTGTCAACGAAATGGCATGCTTTGCAGCATTCCGTTGACAGGAAGCTCATCAACGAAATGAGTGATGTAGCAATTGCACTGTACAATACTTCACAGTTTGATATGCATTTTGTTGTATGTACTAGATAGGTTTTCTAAGTCATGTTGACTAAATGATAGATAGGCAAAATAGGTTGGTTAATTGTAAATATCTTGTGCCTTGTAATTTTGCCTAAGTGAAGACATGTCAACGGTATGAAGATTACTCTGTCAACGGTATGGAGTTTACTCATCAACGAAACGAGGGAAACACCATCAACGGAATGAAGAATAAAGCTATCAACGAAACACATCTCCCTGCTATCAACGAATCATTATTGCTTTTCTGAATAGTTGACAAAGTGATAGTGACAGTTTACTGAACAGATCTAAAGGTGATGTGGAAGTGTACTTTGCATTGGAAACCATTAAAATGGACATGGGGAATAAGGAAACATCCCAGTTTCCAATTGGGTCTTGGGAGTGATCATAATAAGCATGAAGACAAAAGCAAGGATCTCCAAGGACCACTGGACAAAGGGATGAAAAGCAAACTATTGACGGTTACTCATTGTACTTTTAGTGTAGCCAAAAATAGGGTTGTAAACTTGGAGATATATAACCAAGTGTAGCAGTTACTTTAACAAGAGAGAAGAAAAATAAATAGTTTGTATTAGCTATCCTTGAGAGCATTCTTCTCTACAACCTTGTAACTGAGCAGCTGTGTACTTTTGTATCACAGATTATTTCCGCAATAAAAATCACTTCAGTTGGATCATCAAACAATCCAACTGAAATTATTTATGTGCTTGTGATTTTTACTTTAAGTTCAGTTTTTATTTGTAAGTTGTTTTAAGTTTAAAGAAATATCAAGAATTGTATTCAACCCCCCCTTCTACAATTCTGTTAGGTCATTTGGGATTAACAATTGGTATCAGAGCAAGCTTCTAACATACAAGAAGTTTAAAGATCAAGACCAAAAACAGAAACCATGGTGAAGAAGGATGCAGGTGTGAAGATACCAGTTCTTGATAAGGACAATTACTTTCACTGGAAAGTAAAGATGCATTTACATCTCATGTCTATGGATGAGAGGTATGTAGACTGCATTGAGAAAGGTCCACACGTTCCCATGAAGCTTGATTCTAGAGTTGGACTTCCAGATGATGCTCCTGATGTAGAGATTCCAAAACCTGTCTCAGAATGGACTGTTGAAGATGTTGCAGAAGTCCATAAAGACAAAAGAACCATGAACATTCTGTTTAATGGTTTGGAGCAAGAGATGTTTGACAATGTCATAAACTGTACAACCTCCAAAGAAGTATGGGACACTGTTAGAACTCTCTGTGAAGGAACTGAGCAAGTCAGGGAAAATAAAATGCAACTCCTTATACAACAATATGAGCATTTTCATTTTAAAGCTGGTGAAACCCTAAATGACACGTTTAGTAGGTTTCAGAAGCTTTTGAATGGATTAAAGTTGTATGGGAGGATCTATCAAACCAAGGATTCAAACCTTAAATTTCTTAGAGCTCTTCCAAAAGAATGGAAGCCTATGACTGTTTCTCTCAGAAACACTCAAGAGTACAAAGACTACACTCTTGAAAGGCTTTATGGAACCTTGAAGACATATGAGTTGGAAATGGAGCAAGATGAAGAAATTGAAAAGGTACAGAAGAAGGGTGGATCTGTTGCATTGATTGCATCTGTGAACCAACTGGAAGATGACACTAAAGAAGCTGCAAAGGCCACAACTAGTCGAGCTAGTTGTAGAAGTGATGTTAGCAAGGGTAAAGGCAAGATGACAAAAGAAGAAGAACCAGAACCAGCCAACTTGGATGACTTAGATGAGATTGATGAACACATTGCTTTTCTGTCAAGAAAATTCTCTAAGTTCAAGTTCAAGAGAAACTCAGAAGCAAGGCCACCAAGGAGAGACTTTCAACCTAACAAAAGTAACTGGATTGAAAAGTCTAAATCTAAATGTTTCAATTGTGGAATGCTTGGTCACTTTGCTGGAGACTGCAGAAAGCCCAAGATTGAGAAGGGCAACAGGAAATTTGAGCCTGTTGATTATAAAAAGAAATACTTTGAACTTCTCAAGCAAAAAGAAAAGGCTTTCATGTCTCAGGAGTATGATTGGGCTGGTAATGGTGAAGATTCTGATGATGATGTTGAATATGTCAACCTGGCTCTTATGGCTAACAATCATGAGCAGGAAGCAAGCTCCTCAAGCAACCAGGTAACAATTACTAATCTTTCTGAGCTTTCTAAAGAGGAATGCGATAGTGCAGTAAATGAAATGTCTACTGTATTATATAATTTACGTGTTACTCTTAAATCACTTACCAAAGAGAATTCAAGAATAAAAGAGACTAATTTGCTCTTAAGTGATAGGAATGCAATGTTAGAAGCACAGCTCATTGAATTTGAGAAAATGAGATGTGTTAGTAGGGATGCTAAGAAGGAACTTGAAAACGTGTTACAAAGGGAAGAAATTCTTAAGACACAACTTGAAATAGAACAAAGTGTGATTGCTAAATGGAAAGATGCCAGGAATGTTGCTACCAACATCATTAATGTTCAAGGTATGGAATCTTTCTGTGAACAATCATGGAAAAAGAACAAAGAGAAACTAGGGTATGTTTGTGAAACCTTAGAATCAGAAACAGAGTCAACAAACAACAATGATCATTTGTTGAAGGTTGATATGTCAACGGAATGCAATGTTTCGTTGACAGATGAACCATCAACCGATCAGGGTGTTTCGTTGACAGAGAAAAGAAAAGATGAACTCACTAGACTTAATAATAAGTATGGTCCTGTCACCAAGAACTTTGTTCAAGGTGAGTCTAGTAAATCAAAGAAAGTTGAGAAGCCTGTTGAGAGAGCTAATGTAGGTCACTTGTCCAACAAGCAATTGAAAGATAAGTTAGAGAATGTTCAAGTTGAGGCTAAGGGAAATAAAAAGAATAACAGGAATGGCAAAGTAGGAATTAACAAACACAACAATTACACACCTGATAAATATGCTCCTAGAAAGACATGTGTTAATTGTGGAAGTGTTAGTCATTTATCTACTAACTGCAAATCTGTTAAGAAGACTGTTAAAGTGAAAATTCCCAAGCCTGCAATGAATAGTTCTATGCCTACAATGCCTGTTATGCCTAACATGTTTGCTCCATATGCACAATTTCAAAATCCATATGCCAGCATGCCATTTGTGTCTAATCCATACATGAATATGTTTAATGTGCCACAAATGCCATGGAATATGAATAACATGTTTATTCCTCCAACTATGCATGCTGTGAATGAAAATGTGAGCAACCCTCAGAAATCAACACCAAGGGTAAAGATTGATTTAAATCAATCTGAGCCCAAGGCGAAAAATAATGTAAAAGGGAAAGCAAAGGCTAACAAAACAGGACCCAAGGAAACTTGGGTACCAAAATGAACTTGATTTGATTTTATTGTGTGCAGGGAGACAAAAGGAATCTTTGGTACTTGGATAGTGGTTGTTCAAGACACATGACTGGTGATTCTACCCTGCTCACAGAGTTTCAGGAAAAAGCTGGCCCTTGTATTGCTTTTGGAGATGACATCAAAGGCTACACAAAGGGATATGGCTTGATTTCAAAAGAGAATGTCATCATAGATGAGGTTGCATTGGTGGATGGTCTTAAGCACAATTTGCTTAGCATCAGTCAACTTTGTGACAAAGGATTTTTAGTTACTTTTTCTAGAGAAGCCTGTGTTGTTTCTAAAGGAGGAAATAACAATGTGGTAATGACAGGATTCAGAAGAGGGAATGTGTACATTGCTGACTTTAGTAGCACAAATCCAGAAACCATCACTTGTCTTTTCAGCAAGGCAAGCAAGGATGAAAGTTGGCTATGGCACAAGAAATTATCTCATCTGAATTTTAAAGTTATGAATGACTTGGTGAGGAAAGATCTTGCTAGAGGAATTCCACAGGTGGAGTTTTCCAAGGATGGTTTGTGTGATGCCTGTCAAAAAGGGAAACAAAAGAAGGCATCATTCAAAAGCAAGACAGAGTCATCAATTGTCCATCAGCTTGAGTTGCTTCATATGGATTTGTTTGGCCCTGTAAATGTCATGTCTATTTCAAAGAAGAAATATTGTCTTGTGATTGTTGATGATTTTTCTAGATTTACATGGACTTTCTTTTTGCTCTCCAAAGATGAGGCAAGTGAAATCATTATCAATCACATCAAGATGGTAAACAATCATCCTGACTTGAAAGTAAGAAGGATTAGGAGTGACAATGGGACAGAATTCAAGAATTCAAGCATGAAGATGTTCTGTGAAGAAAATGGTATTTTGCATGAGTTTTCAGCAGCAAGGACACCACAGCAAAATGGTGTAGTTGAAAGGAAAAACAGAACACTTATTGAAGCTGCAAGGACAATGCTAGATGAATCAAAGTTACCAACTTATTTTTGGGCTGAGGCAGTTAATACAGCTTGCTTCACTCAGAATATTTCTTTGATTAATCAGGCCAAAGGAATGACCCCTTATCAGCTACTCAAAAGAAAGAAGCCACTATTGGATTTTCTTCATGTCTTTGGATGCAAGTGCTTTGTTCTGAGAAATCAAGCTGAGCATTTGGGGAAATTTGAAGCAAAGGCAGATGAAGCAATATTTGTGGGATATGCAGCAGGGAAAGCCTACAGAGTCTATAATCTCAGAACCAACATTGTTATGGAATCTGTACATGTTGTTTTTGATGATCTCAAAATTCAAGGTCTCTGTGATGAAGGTTTCCATGAAAGTCTTTCTTTTGAAAATGAGGAAGGAGATCAAGTGAATCATGTTAAGGCTACTGAGAAACAGCCTAAAGTTGTTGTATCTAGCACAGATGAAAGCAGCAGTGAAGATGAAATTGCTGCATTAAGATTGAAAAGAATAGCTGCTAGCAGACCAAATGGTCATTTCCAGAATCTGGGTTTTCCAGAATCCGGCCGGAATCAGGGTTTTCCAGAATCAAGACAAACATAACCCACATACAAACACATCCGTCCCATGCTGGAATCGTGCCCAAAATTCGTTCAAAGAACTCGCCAGCGACGACTTCGGTCGAAAACCCGATCTACTTTAATTCTACATGAAAATCAAAGATTAATATACCAAAATGAAGCTTATAACTCATACAATCAAAGCCCCATATCATAACTAACGTCAGATCAACAGAAAGAATGAACGAAGTAAAAGAAGATTTCGGGTCGAAAACCCGAAAATCAAACCCGACTAAATTGAACTTAAACACGAAATCAAATCATGGATTCTTGCTAATTAGAACCCTAGGAACATGTTAGAAGCAACCAATTGAACGGAGAATCAACAGAATGAAAATCCCCAAATTAATCAAGAACCCTAATTTAATTCGAATATTAAAAAATTCATAATAAATCGAAAAATTACCAGATGATGATGAGGTTGGAAGATTCTGAAACTAGAGATCAAGAGCTTTGATTTGAGTACTTGAACTTTGATTTCTGAAATCAATAACACCTTGAACGAATGGATTGAAGATTCAAGAACACGAAGAACACGTTTCGGGAATTTTTACCTTTTGATTATACGCAATGCAGATTATGAAGGTTATAAGGTTCGATTCGTCTTTTTATATTTTTGTCAAAATAATACCCCAAGGAACACTTTTGGATCGTTATAGATCCACTGGATCGTTTAAAAACCCTAATTAGGTTAAAAATACGTTTTACGAGAAGATAATTATCTACAAGGTTGATAATTATCCAAATCAATACATATCATTATATAACTAATGCTCAAGAATACTGGGGCTATAACAAAGCTAATATTGATATAAAACGATATATCCGTCCCCTTAAGCAATTAGGGTTCGAAACAATTTTTCCCTTTTTGAACAAAACGAATTATTCTTGCAGAATCAAATAGGTAGGAATGAAATGATACGAATATCTCTCCCGATAATGATTCGATTACGAAAGACGAAGAGATATTAATAAATGTACGAAATTCCAACGGGGCCCTTGAATTATCAAAACGGGGCTCAGATTTGAAGAAAATTCCAAATGACGAAATATTTGAAAGGGGCTTCCGACTCACCAATTAGCACATAATCACACAATAATTATCATTTAATAATATTCCAATACTCCACAATAAATAGTTTTATATTAAATATATCATTTAATCAAATAATAATTTCACGGATATTACACAGCTTCTCTATCAATGATAAGTTCTAATCAATTACAAAGATTGAAACCTATCCTAAATTGATAGCTTCATTACTATAAATAAGGAACCGACAAAATAAGCTTCCTTATTTAACTAGACTCCAAATATAACTCGAAATAGAAATCCTGATCAGCTTCCAGTACTGATAATCAATCCTGATCCTAGTCCTGATGTAGATATCCTGATGACAATCCTGATACTGACGCTTGATCAAATATTGATGACCATGCTATACTGATGACGTCAGCAATCCTGATCAGTTGAGTCTAGATCCTGATGATCATTGAATACTGATCTAACAATCTCCCCCAATCTCATACTTTGTGAAATAAAGTATAGATTCCTAGATTCAATGATGTCAAAAACATATTTACAAAATGTTCAAATATTTACAGCAGCAACTTATCTGTTTAAATTCTTTGATAGAACAGATTCATATTCAAGAAGTTGGATAACAAATTTTCTTCTTTTTCTTCAAGAATTTGAATCAGTCTTTCCTTAAGATTTCTGAGTTCTTCATCTTCCTCATTAATCTGGTAGATAGCTGCTCTGAGATTTTGTATGGAGCTTCTCTGAAGACTGTGCTCTTCAAGCAAAAGATAAGCAATTTCCTTCCCATCAGGATTGAGAGTAAGTTGAGTCATGCCAAAAGTCACTTCTTTAACAGCAGTGCCCCTTTGCATTTCCACATCTTGACCTCTTTTATTTAAGTACATGGGAGTATAATTACCATTGAAATTTCTGTTTCCATCCAGTCTTCTTCTAATTGTTACCAAGATCATGTTACTCCACACTTTGCACACTTCATTCTTCCATCTTAACAGATAATGAACATATTTCAGTTCCTTTGTATTTTTTACCAACAAGTCTTGAATGGATAGAATCTTCACAGAACCATCTCTCATAAAATACAGAAGCTTTTCTTTCTTTTCAGAACCATCATGACAATCTATTACTATATCAACAGATAATAAATTGTTCAGGTTTTCAGAAGTTAAAATAACTCCAATTTCAGTCAAGGCATAAGGATCAACATGAGGTGTATTCAGATATTCAGCATCCCTGTGGCCAATACCTCCTCTTGAATTGTTTGCCATTTGCCTCAGATTTGAGAACATTTGAAACCAGAGTGTTTTTTATCTAACTGACTCAGAAAAATCAGCAACACTTGAGGTACTTGTGATAATTCTCCCAGACTGGAAATTGATAGGTCTATCACACCTAAGTGTGTCAATGTGTTTCCACTTCTTATCTTTTTCCTTCTCATAAGCATAGCTTCTTTCTAGTTGAGGTTCTTGTCTGCTTGGATTTCTCCACAACCTTCTGTTTGAGAGTTTAAGCCTTTGTACATAGAGATTGAAATCTCTATTTGTTGTTCTTGTGACTTCTCTTCTTCTGGCTTCTTCTTCTTCATCTACATCCTTGTTGTGAGAATCCACCACAGTAGAAAGTATTAACATATCAACCTCTTGTAGAATATCAGATTCATCAGGATCTTGAACTGTGTCAGGAATAGTATCAGGATTAGAATCTTCAATTTGATTTGTATTAATGAGAGTTGATTTTCTTGGTCTTCTTCTCAATTCTGGTTCTTCTTCATCATTTCCATCATCACCAAAAGTAGACCTGTCAGGAACTACTAGAGTTTGAGTAGGTTCAGGAATTTCTTCAATCCTTAATCCTCTAGACCTTGTATGTCTAGGCATAATTGGAGTTGATGAGCTTCTTCTACCTCTTTGAGCACTTCTTCTACCTGTGCCTCCTCTACATCTAGCAGGAGCAGGATTCTTGAAACTCTCCATCATTTCTCTTTGAGCATTTAATAACTCTTCATGAGAGAGATCAGGATATTCTTCAGTAGCAGTAGATAGTGCCTTTCTAGCAAATAACTGTTGTACCCTCTTATCAGTATGATAAAGAGCCACAACATCACCTTTCTTTGTTTTGAAACTCTGGAATAGGTTAGCAGCATCTTCAGGATTTTCAATGATTACATCTTCATCACCCTCAGGAATTGTAGAAAGTGTATGTCCATGACCAGGCGTCAGGATTTGATCATTCATCAGGATTTGATCACCTATCAGGATTTGTTCTTCCGTCAGGATCTGAGATTGTACCAATGTTCTCACTGTCCTTACTCCAGAATCAGAAACATGAGTTGACTGCGTTGTTTGACTTTGAGAAGTTTGAATAGTCTTCATAACAGCAGCATCAGAGGTTTCTCCTTGTAAAACTTTGTCACCACCATCATTTCCAGTATCATCATCATTATTCCTTAATACTAGATCAGGTGTACATTTTGTAGAACTTACCTTCTCCCCCTTTTTGACATCAGCATTTGACAATATATTCAAAATTAAGGCAAGAGAGGTTTGAATATCAGTTACCTTAGAATCAAGTGAATCAATTCTGCTGTTGATGAAGGTTTGTTCAGTAATGATTGTCTTGACTTGGGATTCCACTATTCTTAGTTGAAGAGCAGTAGGCACCTTTGTGAAGTTTTGAGAAATGTCAGTCCTTACTAATTCTGTAGCAGCCTTGATAGAATCAATTTCATGTTTGTGGCCTTTTGATAAAAGAGTAGTTGCCTTCAAATGATTCTTCAAATCTTGATTCTCAATTAATTTCACTGCATCATAGGCATGATCCAAAGCATATGGATAACTAACAAACTCAGAAGATCTATATCATGAATTGTTCCATTCATATTGTCTAAGTGCCTCAGCAAGAGAAATGTCAGAAGAAACAGAAAAATCTTGTCTGAGATCTTTTCCAGTAGAAGCCTTGCCAGCCATGAATGTGCTTGATGAACCAAAGTTGGTTCCAAGACTAGCTTTGATTGCTGTAGCAAGTTGATCCTTCTCTTCATTATTATCATCATCACTATCATCACTATCATCACTATCATCAGCATCAGAATCAAGAGTAACATCAGGATCAGGAATTGCAATACCTTTTAGCTTATCCTGGGATGCTGTGATAGAATCTGTCATTGGTCTTGAGCTTAGTGGTTGTATCAGGATTGGCTTATCAGTAGCACCACTAGCGTCAGGAGCAACACCGTCAGGATGAGATAATCTTGCATCAGGATTTGATACTAATGGTTCTTGTGTAGCATGAGGTTCTGAAGCTACTTCAACACTTTGAGTTGGAGGTTCTTGTGTGCTTCCCTCATTGACAGTGTCCTCGACCATTCTTTCATTTTCACCCGAAATCCCTTGAGCATTGTCAAGAAATTCCTCAGAAGTTGTAGCTTTGCCTGCATCTTTAGATGGTTCTTGTGTGGCTGGAATAGAAATGTCTGCATTCTCACTTTGAGAAAATGGTTCTTGTGGGACTATTCCAAATGCTAAGCCTTCACTCAAACTTTGATTGAGTGGTTCTTGTGGGGCAGGATCTTCAGTAGCTGCTGAATCACATTGAGATTCAGGTTCTTGTGGGCTTGATCCTTTCAGCTTCTTCTGTCTCTGAAAGACATTTTCCTCTGCTTTCCTTTTCTTCTCCAATGGATGTAGAAACCCAAGATTGGAAGCAACATCACCATACTTCTCCCATGAAATATCAACATGTCTTGTAGTGGGAGAGGATTTGGCTGGAGAGTCTGAAATAGAGACAACTTTTGTTGGAGTGACATCAGGAGTACCAACGTCAGGATTAGCTTGAGCATCAGGATTTGACTCCTCATCAGGAATTGATAGATCCTGACCATCAGAAGTCTGTGTCTCCAAAGGAATATGATACCTGCTTTTAGATAATTTCCTTTTCTTCTGTGGCTTAGATGATGGTGCCACAACTTCAATAGCAGTATCAGCAACTTCCTTGATTATCTTAAATTTAGAGGAGATGGGCATATCATCCTCAGAATCAGTTTCATCTCTTAAAATCAACTTTCTTTTTACTTGAACATCCTCAACTCCCTTGACAGTAACAATCTCAGCATCCTTCTTTACCAGGACCCCTTGTACACCCCCTTGTTTCTTCTTTTTGGTGAGTGATGTAGAGGAGAAATCCTTTGATCCTGATTGTCTTCCATATACAACAGATCTAGCTGATTTCTTAGATTTTACAACTAAAGTCTTTTGGGAGACATTAGAGGTGGTAGTTGATTGTTTTGACTGTTTGGGTTGGATGCTCGGGTCAGGAACAAGGTGTGATTGGCCTTGCCCCATAGCATCAGAGAATAAACCATAACAAGTAGGCATTTTCTGATGTAAGAAAAACCTGACCTCATCAGGAATAAAGGCATTGCCTATAAAATCATTTGCCTTATCACAATTGACTAAGGACTTCAAGTTGTTCTCTGTAATTCTACAAATAGGTAGAACCACATCATCCTCAAAAGTAACACCAGGACATAAGTGATTGAATATTAATTGGAAAAATCTAATAAAACAGACATAGCCTAATTTATCAGCTTTTCTATCACTTAAAACTTTCAACACAAAACTACCATAATCAAAAACTTAAGAGTAGATAAGAGAGTACCCAATCTTGAGTGATCCTGATGGCAGAGCATCAAAATTAGATGTCTTATTCAGGAAGCATCTGCTGAGTGTGTCGAAGAAATAATTCCACTCCTTTTTGAGTTGTCCTGAAGAGGCTTCCATACCTCTTTACCTCACCATTGTATCCCAATTTTGTGACAAACTCAAAAATGATAGAGTCTGAAACATTATCAGGAACTTGGTCACCCAGAATCGGAAAATGCAGTGCCTCTTCAACAATAGTAGGTGTGACATGATGAGTTACTCCATTGCATTCAAACTGCATCAAAACAGTTCCTGTAGAGCTTTTACTGAAAACAACTGTGTTCCAGACCTGCATCACAGACTTAAGAGAAACACTTGCAGGCTCTGTTAAAGCATACCTCAATGAGCTTGAAGTAAGAAAATCCTGGATTATATGGAACTCAGTAGGCAATTCCTGATGATCTAGAATAGCTACAAAATTATTAGTGGTAAAAGTAACACCACTAATCACAGTCTGTTTATTCATGAATGATGAAGACGCCATTAAAACAATATAGAAAGCTTGAGAATTGAGATTTAAAAACTAGGGTTCGTAAGCACAGAGAGAAAGAAAAAGATGAAAAACTGATGATGAGAGAGTAAATAGTAATTTAGAAAATCAAATGTATTTTGTTAAAACAAAATATTACTCTCAATGACAGGTGGCAAAATATGATTTGTGCAAAAATGATTAGTGGACAAATTACGTGCGTAATTAAACATAACTGCACCGCTTTTTATGTGTATCTATATGTATATATATGTCAGTGTGACACACGCGCGCATACAGTTGTCCAATAAAAACTCAAATGCTTCTCATTAGTAACTGACAAAAAATTAGGCACAAATTAAGCAATGAAATACTGACCTGTACATCAGGATTGACCAGTTGACTTCCTGTCAGGATTTTGTCCTATCAAGACCTAATAGTTTCTGCTTAAACTATCTAATGAAAATTCGACATGGTAACGACGCTAATTCAAGATTCCCGTGTTTTAAACACTCAAATCAACCACCAATCAACCAACCATCAAGCCTCAAGTTAATACTACAAGTTTTCTGCCCAAACATGATCATACCCTAGTTCATAGGTTTATCCATAAATTAACCACTAAACATTCTCAAAATCATGCATACATGCTCTTAATCATACTATCACTAATCATTCTTAACAAAATCACTAATAAAAAAGTATAACCATAAGGGTGAGAGATTTTTATACCTTCCTTGATTCTTGGTAAAGACTAACAATAGCTTGTAAACTCTCCCTTGATCCTTAATCAACCTTAAAATCCAAGAACAAAACAAGATTTCATGAGTTTACTATTCACTCTACTATTCATGCCTCAACTTTGATCCAACATTTAACTTTGCTATACTCCTTTTATGGCCATGAAATTTTAAACGTACCTTGGGTATATAGTGAGGAAGCTATGGTTCAAATTTGATGATTTTTGGATGAGTAGATTTTGAGTTATGGATTTTTAACTAATTCTAATTTGGATGCATCTCATTTGTTTGGTTGTAAACAAGACTTGTCACCAATGACACATGCCATTTGAATTTGTGGTTGTAGTGAAAGTGGTTGTAACAGTCCCAGATCCGGGGTCAGGAATCTGGGTTGTCACGCTCCATCAATGATACAATACCTGCATTACTTACAACATTCTAATAATACAACTCCAAAGACCCCAATCACTTACGCACACACACACAAGTTATAGCCTTGGAAATGAGCAACAATAAGTAACACTTGTTATTACAACCCAAATGAACTATCCAGGACCTCATCTGTTATTTACAACCTCTACCTGAAGTTACAATAATAGACCTCACAATTCTATACAAGGTTTAATAATACAAACCCACTCAAAATAATTATCACTAATTCAAGCTGCAACCATTCTGCTCACACTGACAGTATACATCCTGCGTCAACTAACTCCAGGGTGGTCTCTCCATTCCCTTGCTCTCGTAACCCGAGGTGGATTCGGCAATGTTTTCCTCATGCTGAAATATTTAATAAAGCAAGAATGAGCTAATAGTGCTCAGCAAGAAATCTATCCCAGTTTAAATCTTTAAACCTTTTTGGAAGATAATCCATATGGGATCAAAGCTTTTATCAGTACTAGGGTCTAACCCCAAAATAGTATATCTTTTAAAATACCGTATGACTTATAATCATACTCATATACTCTTCGTAATCATTTGGAAATCCTTGGTATCAGTATGATAAACCAAGACTCAAAACATATCTTTTTAAAATAGATATCAAATATTGGAATCAAGGCTTAACGCCTATTCATTGACTCAAAATACTATACAGTTCAATATACTGTATATCTTAAATACTTTCTCAACATATATGTATGCATATATATTTAGATATCTCATACTGTTCAAAACACTGTAAAATATTCGTAATGAACACCTTTTTGACTTTGTTGTGTTGTGATATATAAAAGAAGCAAGAATGAGCACTATAGCTCGGCGATAATATATAGCAGCATAATCGTATATGTAAGCTGATACCATAATTGAAAACTTTTAAAACTTCATTCGTATACAGAATGATATATTGAAATATTCTTTTCGTCAAAACATGCCGTACAGTTCAAAATACTGTAGAAGAAGTATACTTTTCAACCACTGTCAACATTATCGGTAACTCAGCACCTAGGCTTTCGTTACAATGTCACAGTACAATTCCAATTGGAAGATGGGACTATCTGGAGCACACCACGATACACGATGATCAGTCGTTGTATCGCACTCACACTTTTCTACTAGTAGATGGATGACATCCTAACACGAGTATCACCCCAGCCTCATACGGGCTTTGTATCTGCTGGACTGTCCCACAGCCTCCTACGCGAGATAGATGCTGGACTGCCCCGCAGCCTCTTACGCTATATAATTTGATGGACTGTCCCACAGCCTCTTACACGTTTCCTCCTAGTCCCGGGTGAATATTCAATAAAACCGGAATCGAGGTTTAATCCTGATTCCCCAAGTATAAGATACTTGCCAAAACTGTTCATTATTTCTGATTACCTTACTCCCTGATTGTTTGGGGAAGTAAGTCACAAGGGAAGTTGACTTGAGTCAACCAGAGTAATCACCGAGAAGGATTCGCTTCGCGAAATTTCGACTTGGGAGTAGTCGGAGTTTTCTGAGATGCTTTGATTTGAAATTCGTTAGGATATGGCAGTGATCCCAAAGCATAAACTCTTTCGAGGAATTGGAAGAGTAGAATCATTAGTCGCTCCTTAAACTGGATTTCCAATTTTTGAGGAGTTGGAAAATATTTAATCGTATTTAAGTGTCTTAATAAACTCAATATAAAATTCAGGGAACCCCTACTGTTTTTAAATAATTTTTCTGAAGGCCAGAAAATATTTTAAATAATTAATGAAGGCCTTAAATAATTTTTAAATAGGGTTTTATGATTTTTAAATCATTTTAGAATATTAAATAAATATTTGAATAATATTTATTAATTAATAAACAATTAAGGAAATTTAATAAATATTGATATAATATTTATTAAATATAAACAATTACTTAAACTCTTTTTAAATGAATATTCGAAAATAATATTCATTTAATAAATAAACCTCAAATGAATATTCGAAAATAATATTCATTAAATAATTAAATCTCAAATGAATATTCAAAAGCAATATTCATTAAATAAATAATTAATCCTCGAATGAATATACATAAATAATATTCATTGAATAATTAAATAATCTTCAAATGAATATTCAAAAATTAATATTCATTAAATAATCCCCAGATGAATATTCACAATAATATTCTTAAAGTCAATAATCCTCAAATGAATATAAATGGTATTCTTTAAGTCAATAATCCTCAAATGAATATAAATGGTATTCTTTAAGTCAATAATCCTCAAATGAATATAAATGGTATTCTTTAAGTCAATAATCCTCAAATGAATATTCAAAATAATATTCATTAAATAAATAAATAAATCCTCGAATAACAGTTACCCGATATCTTTATCGGAAAATAATCCTTAACATATACCGAAATATAATTACTTCTGATCTTAGAGAAAAATCACCCGCCCTTATCCTAGGGCATTATATATAAAACTGGCTTATAACTGATATCCCATATCTAGCTTATAAGCCCCACATCAAGTCATATCCTCGAATATCACTATATATATAGAAGTTTTAAAACAAGCATGCAATGTATATATCGCATTTACATATCATATATGAAAGGCATATGCTATAGCCTATTTGTAGTTCGAGGATTCTACTCAACTTAAACCAGAATGTAATAAGTAAATATTAGAGTAAAGGTCACAGGAATCTCAGAGAGTTTTATCTGTCAAGAGATTGGAGATTAAAGTCATCTACAGACTTGAAGTTATTCTACATTGAAAGAAGTTCAATTTATTGTTCAAGCCTCAGTGAAGTATTCAAGGAAGTGGATTTACTACAGTGACAGAGATTTCCAGTTGGTGACAGAAGAAGTACAGGATACAAAGTTCAGTCAAAGCTAAAGAAAAGAAGCCACAACTTTAAATGTTTTAAAGATGAAGAATTATCATTGAAGTCAGTTATTCATGAAACCAGACAGTGCATCGAATGACGACATCAATCAGTGGAATTAAATCATCTATATTCAGTGGTTTTCAGAAGATAGAGGAATGCAAGGAATTTAAGTTATCTTCTTTAATTTATTAATTCAATTTAATTTATAAATTAATTCTATCAGAATTAATTTATTAATTAAATTAATTAAGTTAGTTGTTTAAATTATTTCTTAAATTAATTCTATAAAAGAATTAATTTAATCTAGAATTTAATCTAACTAAATTAATTAAAGGATTTTCTGTTCAGGTCATACCGAGTTACTGTTCACTGTGCTAGGTCATACCGAGTTACTGTTCACTGTGCTAGGTCATACCGAGTTACTGTTCACTGTGCTAGGTCATACCGAGTTACTGTTCACTGTGCTAGGTCATACCGAGTTACTGTTCACTGTGCTAGGTCATACCGAGTTACTGTTCACTGTGCTAGGTCATACCGAGTTACTGTTCAGGTCATACTGACACTGTGCTAGGTCATACCGAGTTACTGTTCAGGTCATACAGACACTTTTGCAGGTCATACAAGTTCATTTCCTAAGGTTCTACCAAGATTTGTTGAAAGAACTTGAGGTCATACAAGGCAAAGGGAATTGTATTAACAGGCGGCCAAAAAGAGACAGTACACAACAATTGTAATATCTATCAAGAAAAGCAACAGCAGACATTTTCTCTCAAGAACAAAAGCAGAAGACATTTTATTTCATTTCTTCTCAAGCAATTAATTCTAGTTTGTATTGTTAAATCCAAACCACTAGAAGTTGATTACTTGTATTGCTTTGATTATCTAGCGGATTTTTATCCCTAGAATTTATCTCGAACTTGCTTTTAGCATTCGATCTTTTTATTACAAATATTAGAAAAGTTCATGTCGAATTTATTCTAAATTTGTATTAATTAGTTTGAGATAAATACTTTGTAATCCTTATTGTATTTGCAACACCCTTCAAGTTTAATATAGTTTATATTTAACTTGAATTTTGTTTCATTTATATTCCGCATTAATTTGTTCTAAATTGTTAAATTATTCAAAGAACAAATTTCGATAAAACGGTATAGTTTGTATTCAACCCCCCCTTCTACAAACTTATCAGGACCTAACAATTGGCATCAGAGCCTTTTGATTGATATACAAATCAAAGATCCAATTGTTTTGAGATTTTTCTTAAACTCTGATTTTTTTTATTATTCCTAAAAATCTCAAAAGATGTCTACTACACAGAAAGTGGCTACAGTAAAAATCCCAATGTTCAGCAAGGAGCACTATCCTATGTGGAAGAAGAAGATGCTCTTGTTTCTTCAAGTGGTTAATCTTGAATATCTTGAAGTGCTGAAGAATGGACCAAGAATTCCTATGTTTGTTGAGAAAGAGCTAATAGAGAATGATGTTGTTACTAGGATATACCCTAAGGATCCCAAGGACTACACTTCTGCAGAAAAAGAAGATGTTGCCTTGGATGCCTGTCTACAGTTGATACTGATTGATTGTCTTGATCCAATCATGCATAATCATATTTTAAAATGTGTCTCTGCCAAACACATTTGGGATACGATTGAAATAATCAATGAAGGGACAGAGGAAGTTAGAGAGAATAAGATGGAAATTCTCACCTCTTCATATGAGCACTTCAGATCAAATCCAAGGGAATGAAGAGTGGTTAGTATGTCTACTTCACTGGTAGCTGGAGTCCCACAGAAACAGGAAGCGAAGGTTGTTCTACCTTCCAGTCCTAACAAGGATGTAATTGTAGCTGAATATGGTGTTACATCTACAAGTCAATCTGGTGGTGATTTTTATTCTATGGAGGAGCTTGAACAGTTGGAAGATGAGTCTATGGCATGGGTAGTGAAGAAGTTTGGAAACTTTAGGTTCAGGAGAAATCCTAGTTTCAAGTTCAAGACATATGCTGACGAATGTCAGACAGGTGGTTCTTCATCCTCAAATAGCACAAGGGGTGGCTATAAAACAGGGATGGTTGAGAAGAACAAGTCTGAAGAAAAGAGCTGGGATGATACAGACATTGAAGATGAAGAAGTTGGAAATCTTGCACTCATGGCAATAGGAGACAAACTCTTTGATTCCATGTTATCTTCACCCAACATGTCTGAGGTAAAGTTTACTGACGCTGAAATGATTTATCATCTTGGTGGCACCATAAGTTGTGCACGCACTGAAAATGATAGAATAAATCTTTTAAACACAAATCTTGAAAAGGAATTAAAAGAATTGAAACTTGTGCATGTTAATCAGGATGAACTTACTAATAAGGTAGCTTTTCTTGAGAATAGGGTTAAATGTTATATTCAACTGGAAACCATTCTCAAAGATCAGATTAGTGAGCTTAAAACCAAAGCTAATGCCTATTACAACTCTTGTAAAACGGCTAAAGAAATTTTCAATAAACAAGCTATTGGTAATCATGTCAGTATAGGTTATGATTATAATGAGGCTATTGGATTGCTTGGTATTAATACACCTTGTAGAGTCAGAGAAGAAGGAAAGGTTGTTCCTTATATACTTAAGGGTATTGAAACACCCTTCTGTAAAGAATCCATAGCAGATCCTATGAATGAATACTCTATAATCATTGCTGAAGAGATTCGTGAAGAAGATATGGCTTTGGAAGTTGAACAGTCCAAAAAGTGTATATCTGATATTCCAGTCAAAGTTGCTACAACTAAAAAGACTAAATCAGATATCCATAAGTTGGATCAAAACAACTGTAGAACTAACATGCCTGCTATTAATTCTTCTCATAAAGCATGTGGTGTGAGTAATTGCATGTCTTGTGCTTTTAATGTTATGTATGCTTTCTTTAATAAGAAGCATGTATCTAGTGATAAGACTGCTCCACGTCAACATGTTAATAATAAGAAGCATGTTAAATCAAAGACTACTAGTCCTCCTCAGACTAGAGTGGATTCATTTATCCCTAAGCCTACTCAGAAATGTGTTAAGGCTGGCTATAAATGGAAACGCTCTTATGTGAAAGAGGTTGAAGTAGTTTCAGTTAAAAATGTTGTTTTGCCTGACAAAGGCCAATTCTTTAAGTATGCCGGACCCAATCAATTTTGGGCTCCGAAGAAGGTCTAATCAATTTGATATTGCAGGGAGTTAAACAGGTAAACCGTGTTATATGGATTCTTGACAGTGGCTGTTCAAGGCATATGACCGGAGATAGAGCCCTGCTATCAGATTTGGTTGAGAAAGCTGGCCCAGTGCTTACCTTTGGAGATAACAGCAAGGGTATAACTGAGGATATGGCCTGTTTGAAATCAAGAAATGTTATCAGTCAATAAGAACATCAATGTTACATTTGATGACACCAAACTCCCTAATATCCAAACAGAAAATCCATCTGAGAAACTAAAGTTTGAAGAAATGTCAGATTCAGAATCAGATGATAAGAATCCACCTGAGGTTGTTGCTGGTGATAACAATGATAATGGTGAGAGTGATGGTGGTGGAAACATTGGTTACAATGGAGATACCACTAACACTGGAAAAGAATCACCAAGACAATCTGCCAACAACTCAGGGGGAGGAAATGAAGGGTCAACTAGTCATTCACAACACCATAATGTATGTTAGATATAATTGCTAATGTTTGTTTATCAGTGTTTAAGCAACAGGTACTGACAAGAGTTTATCAGAAGCCAGTCAGAGTTTAGTTAAACTCTGACAGGGTGAAGAGTTTAATTGAAGCCGGTCAGAGTTTATTTAAAGTCTGACAGGGTGATAGTTGAATTAGCTGTCGGTGCTGAATTGAAGATTCTAGAAGCAATATATTCTGAAGATGGAAAGAAGCAGAATATATTGATACAGCTAAGGAAACGGAATAGAAGATAAGAAGCAATCCTTTAATTGATAAGTTTTGTATAGCTAACTTGTAGGAATATCAATTAGATAAGGATTGTATGTAGCTGTGTACTATATAAACACAGATAGGTTATCCCTAGAAGGGACGCGATTATTGATATATTATTATTGTAACCTAGAAGCTCTTTGTGATTCATTAACATCATAAAGAGAGAAGCTGTTAATATAAATACAGTTTATTGATTCATAAACAGTGTTCTTAATTATCGTTATTCTCATACATACTTGATTATATTGTGTATTCGGCCTAACAATTGGTATCAGAGCCAAGGCTGTTTAATATATACAGTTTTACGATTCAAACACAGTATTAATCATGTCTGAAGAAAATCAAACTGCTCCTAAGGCTGAACAGGTTAAGCCCAATTCTGTGAGTCGATATGAAACAATCAGGGTTCCAATTCTCAGGCCAGTAGAGTATCCGATTTGGAAGGTTAAGATGACCATGTTTCTGGAGGCTACAGATCCAGAATACCTTGACAGAATTAATGATGGTCCTCATATGCCAACTAAATTGTCCCCTGTTGTTGATGGTCAAGCACAAAAGACTGTTCCAAAGGAAAAGAAAGATATGACTCCTGAGGATATCTCATCAATTGCAAAGGATGCAAAGGTTAGACATCTTCTCCACAGTGCTTTAGATAATGTAATGTCTAACAGAGTAATTGGCTGCAAAACTGCCAAAGAGATATGGGATGCTTTAGAAGTCAGATGCCAGGGAACAGGTGCTATTAAGAAGAACAGAAAAACAATACTCACACAGGAGTATGAGCACTTTGATTCAAGAACTAATGAAACCTTGACTGAGACTTATGACAGATTTTGCAAACTGTTGAACGATCTGTCTCTGGTAGATAAGGAATATGAACTTGAAGAGTCCAATCTCAAGTTTCTGTTATCTCTACCTGAAAAGTGGGATTTAAAGGCAACAACAATCAGAGATAATTATGATCTTGATGATACAGATCTTGATGAGATCTATGGATTGTTAAAGACTCATGAACTTGAGATAGAACAAAGAAACAGGAGGTCCAGCAAGAAGACAAAATCTGTTGCTCTCAAAGTCGAGGAGAAGCCCATCAAGAAGGAATCATCAAGGAAGAAAGCCAAGGGAAAGGCTTTAGTTATTAAATCTGAAAGTGAGTCATCAAACTCTGATGATGACTCAAACTCTGATGAAGCTTCTGACTCTGAGGATGATGAAGAGGAGTTGATGCAAATGGCTGCATTGATGGTGAAGACCTTTAAGAAGATGGGATTCAAGAACTTCAAGAAAGGAAAGAGATTCTCAAGGAAAGATTCAAACTCTGAAAGGAGAAGTTTCAGAAAGTCTGATGGAAAGGAGACCAAGTCTGGCAAGAAGGATAAGTCTCAAATCCAGTGCTACAAGTGTAAGGAGATGGGTCATTATGCTCCAGAGTGCAAGAAAGGCAAATCTGAGAAAGCACTCATCTCTAAAGGCAGAGACTGGGCAGATACTTCAGACTCTGATGATGGAAAAAACTATGCTCTTATGGCAACTGTCAGAGATGAGACTGAATCTTCTGAAAATAAGGTACCCCTAACTACTTATGCTTATGATACTGATAATATATCTGAGTTAAGAGTATATCTGAAAAGTGTTCATGTTAGTTATAGGGATCAGACTTTAGAGAATGAGAGGATTAAATCTGAGAATCTTAGTCTTAAAGAAAGAAACAAGTTTCTTGAAAGAGAACTTGAGAATATGAAGCAGATTCAAAAAGAAAGAGATGATGCTGTTTATATTGAACAGGAAGTGCTTAAGTTAAATAAGCAGCTAGAATCTGAACTTGAAAAAGAAAGAAAAATAATTATGACTTGGACAAACTCTGGAAGAGACACTCATCAAGTGTTTCAAACAGATTCTGTAGGTTTAGGCTATTGTGAAAACGATGAACTTAGGTTTAAAGACAAAGTTAAGATTAAATCACAACTTAAACCTGTGATATTTGTTCCAGAATCCACCAAGCTAAAATCTGTAGTTGTGAAAGAAGCTGTTATGGAACCAGTTGAAGCTTGTGTTGAACAAGTAGATATTGAATCTAAAACAGAGAAGCTTGTTGAGCTAGAAGCTGTTAAAGAACCAATTAGAATCTGTGAGAAGCAGGTTAATGTTGGTTTAATGACAGGAAAACAGTTTAAACATAAGCTCAAAGAGGTTAAGTCTGCCATGAAACCTAAAGGGTCCAAGAGAAATAGGAATGGAAAAGTAGGCATAAATAATAGAAATAATCATATGCCTAATGCTAGTGCCTCAAGAAAAACATGTTATAATTGTGGTAGTTCTAATCATCTTGCTAGATTTTGCACTAAGAACAAACATATTAATTCTTTACCTTCTACTTCAGAAGTAAAAAATGATTATGTTAGAGTAAGACCACAGACTTTATGCAAACATTGTGGGAGCACTTGGCATTCTATTTACACATGTAAGAGTTATCATGCAATTTATCATAACTATTATGAACTAAAACCCAACTTGAAATGGGTTAGAGCAAACTCTGCTAGTGTAAAATCTGACAATGTTAGTTTAAACTCTGATAATACAGATTCCGCTGCAAAAACTAACACTGTTAAGAAAGACAAAGGATCCAAGCAAGTCTGGATCCTCAAAACTAACACTTAGTGTTTGTTTGTGATTGCAGGGTATAATAGAGAGCACACTTATCTTAGACAGTGGATGCTCAGGACATATGACTGGAAATAAAGCCCTGCTATCAGACTTTGAGGAGAAGGCTGGCCCAAAAGTTTCCTATGGAGATGGCAACATAGGACACACTCTGGGATATGGCAATATTAATCTTGGAAGTGTCATCATCACAAAAGTAGCTCTAGTCTCAGGACTCAAGCATAATCTGTTATCTGTGAGTCAAATCTGTGACAGAGGAAACCATGTAGATTTTCATAGTGAATACTGTGAAGTTATCAGTAAATCTACTGGGAAAGTTGTTCTAGTTGGACACAGGCGCAACAATATTTATGAAGCAAGTTTGGTAACAAACTCTGATGGAAAAACAGTGTGTCTGACTGCAAGAATGTCAAATGAAGAGAGTTGGAATTGGCACAAGAAGCTCTCTCATCTCAATTTGAACAACATAAATGAGCTTATTAGAAAGGATCTTGTAAGAGGACTTCCAAAATCAATACTCAATCTAGATGGTCTATGTGATTCTTGTCAAAAGGCCAAGCAAAGGAAGTCATCTTTCAAGAGCAAATCTGAATCTTCAGTAGTGGAACCTTATCATCTTCTACATGTTGATCTCTTTGGACCAGTGAATGTGATGTCCATGGGCAGAAAGAAATATGCTCTAGTAATTGTTGATGAATATACTAGATATACATGGGTGTATTTCTTGTCAAAGAAGGATGAAACTGCTCAAACGTTGATGGATCATATAAATCTACTGGACAAAGGATCACAGCACAAAGTCAAAATTATAAGGAGTGATAATGGAACTGAATTCAGAAACTCAATCATGGAAGCTTTCTGCAAGGAAAGAGGAGTCAAACAAGAATTTTCTGCACCTGGAACTCCACAGCAAAATGGTGTAGTTGAAAGAAAGAACAGAACTTTAATTGAAGCTGCCAGAACTATGCTTGATGAAGCAAAATTGCCAACTTATTTCTGGGCAGAAGCTGTTCAAACTGCTTGTTTTACTCAAAATGCAACTCTGATCAACAAGCATGGAAAAACACCATATGAGATGGTGAAAAACAAGAAGCCAAATTTGAAATATTTTCACATATTTGGATGCAAATGCTTTGTGTTGAAGACTCATCCTGAACAGTTGACCAAGTTCGAGTTAAAAGCTGATGAAGGAATCTTTGTTGGCTATCCATTGTCAACAAAAGCATTCAGAATTTACAATCTGAGAACAAAGGTGATCATGGAATCCATACATGTGTCGTTTGATGACAAGAAAATAATTGGACTTGAAGACAAGGATGGATATGATCAACTACGTTTTGAAAATGAAGATCTATTCTCTGATGATATAAACTCTGATGAAGCAGGGTTGACAAACTCTGACGAAGCATACTCTGAACCTCTACTGGTAAATACTGGAGAAACTGGAAATTCTCAAATTGAACAAAATAGAGAACCGGTTGAGGGGGAGCGTGAAGAAGCTCAACAAGACACAGCAAGTGAGTCAGTTGAGGAAACTGATTCAAACTCTGACAGCTCAAACACTGAGCCATCCAACTCAGGGGGAGCCTCAGAAGCTGCAGAAAGTCAACACATGAATCAGGAGAGCATGGATCAAGGGGGAGGATCCAATACTGATACAAGAAGCCACTTACCAACAGCAAGAAAGTGGACACAAGCACATACACCTGATCTTATAATTGGAGATCCTGATGCTAGTGTAAGAACTAGAAGTGAAAC
This sequence comes from Heracleum sosnowskyi, assembly GCA_030848705.1. Classification (NCBI taxonomy): domain Eukaryota; kingdom Viridiplantae; phylum Streptophyta; class Magnoliopsida; order Apiales; family Apiaceae; genus Heracleum; species Heracleum sosnowskyi. The sequence continues at coordinate 67,507,839 of CM061243.1, forward strand.
AAATAATGAGTGTCTGTATCATGCTTTCTTGTCTCAAACAGAACCAAAGAAAGTGGAGGAAGCTCTTCAAGATGCTAATTGGATTACAGCAATGCAAGAAGAGTTAAATGAATTTGAAAGAAATGAAGTCTGGACACTTGTACCTAGACCAAAGAATAGATCAATTGTAGGTACAAAGTGGGTTTTCAGAAACAAGACTGACAGTGAAGGTGTGATTACAAGAAACAAGGCTAGACTTGTGGCTAAAGGTTATTCACAACAGGAAGGAATTGACTATGATGAAACCTTTGCTCCAGTTGCAAGATTGGAGGCCATAAGAATTTTTCTGGCCTATGCTGCACACAAGAAGTTTAAAGTTTTTCAGATGGATGTAAAAAGTGCTTTTCTCAATGGGAAGCTTGAAGAAGAAGTGTTTGTTGAACAACCACCAGGATTTGTAGATTCCAAGCATCCAGATTATGTCTACAGGCTTGACAAGGCATTATATGGACTAAAGCAAGCACCAAGAGCATGGTATGAAACTCTTGCTCAGTTTCTTTTAGAAAGTGGGTTCACAAGAGGTACAATTGATAAAACCCTGTTTTATTTCAATTCTGGTGATGATTTGCTTTTAGTTCAAATTTATGTAGATGATATTATTTTTGGATCTACTAATGACAAACTTTGTAAGAAGTTTGCAAAGCTTATGCAATCCAGGTATCAAATGAGCATGATGGGAGAGCTTAGTTATTTTCTAGGCTTACAGGTCAAGCAAACAGATGATGGGATTTTTATCAATCAAGCAAAGTATACCAGAAATCTTCTAAAGAAATTTGGTATGCTTGATAGTTCATCTGCTACGACTCCCATGGCTACAGCAACGAAGCTTGACAAAGACACAGGAGCCTCAGTAGATATGACTAACTACAGAGGAATGATAGGGTCTCTACTGTATCTTACTGCAAGTAGACCTGATATCATGTATGCAACATGTCTTTGTGCAAGATTTCAAGCAGATCCCAGAGAGCCTCATCTAACAGCTGTAAAAAGGATTTTCAAATATCTCAAAGGAACCATATCCTTGGGTTTGTGGTATCCTAGAGAATCAGAGTTTAAGCTAATTGGTTACTCTAATGTAGATTTTGCAGGCTGTAAGATAGACAGAAAAAGTACAAGTGGAAGCTGTCAATTTTCAGGTGACAGATTAGTTTCTTGGTACAGCAAGAAACAGAAGTCAATCTCCACATCCACTGCTGAAGCAGAGTATATAGCAGCTGGTAGCTGTTGTGCACAGATTTTATGGATGAAGAATCAACTGTTGGATTATGGGTTAAGGTACTCAAAAATACCTATTTTCTGTGATAACCAAAGTGCTATTGCTATGACAGGTAATCCAGTACAGCACTCCATGACCAAGCACATCAGCATAAGATATCATTTTATCAGAGAACATGTGGAAGAAGGGAACATTGAGCTTCATTTTGTGTCTACAGACCAACAACTTGCAGATATCTTCACCAAACCTTTGAGTGAAGCTACGTTTACAAGATTGGTAAATGAACTTGGAATGATCTCTGGTTCAGACTAGAGATACGGGTTAGACTCAAAATCTATCCATGTTTGATTGTTTAATGCTCATGATTCCTTGCAAATGTTAACTGTTATGTGAACCAGCATGTTAAACTCTGTGAAGTGTCTGTCATACACTGAAAGTAAACTCTGATGCTAAACTCTGTGAGTCATAAAAAGTTGGTCATACTCTGAATGTTACAGTTTAAATGCTATACTCTGATTGTAATTTTGTCTGGAACATATGGACCAATGAAGAAATTTGTATGAAGCATAATTCTCAGTAAGTAATTGTGAATCCTTAAGAGTTGATAGATTCTGATCTCAAATATGTGCAGTAAGCTAACACAGCATGATACTGTCTCTATATTTATAGCATCTCTTAGTTTATTGATCCTATACACTGAGTCTGTATTAGCTGTTTGCATCTTCTCTCATAAGTTAATTATAATTACTGATGAAAAGTCTAAACTCTGATTATTCATTGCAATTAATTCACCCTCAAATCAAAAAGATGCCAAACAGAGCACAAATTCCTTTGAGATCATGTTGTGCCTAGGAAGATCCAGGAACTTATTGTATGAAATAAGGGCTAAAATCTTTGATTTTTGGTGACTAGTGCCAACCACTGATTACTGGAAAAATAAAAAAAAAAATAAAATAAATAATAATAATAATAATAAAGGGGGTGAAAAATAAAAGACATATCCAAATGAAAGGATATCAGTAATACAGAGTTTAGATAGAAAAATCAGTGTCTATGTTATACATGAGAGTTTAGGCAACCAGTTTTTACTACTTTAGTTTGTGGATTTTATGCACTTTGAGATGATCTAAATACTGATTTCGGTAAACTCTGCTACTACACACACATATTTTCACAACTGTACAGATTGAGAAAAGAGTTTATTGACAAAGAAGGACAAATGGTAAACACTGATGTATTGTGTGAAATACGCCGAGGTTACTTTGTTTTAATCTCTAATGGTTAAAATAATCTCTTTGTTTCAGACATTTTATAATTTTGAGATTAGCCATTTGTTTTTCGGAAAAAGTATGATTGAACGGATAAAAGAAAGAGTGTGTTTGATAAGTCCTGATAGTGATTCGTAATGCTGCTGAGTATGTTAGTTTATTGTTTAAAGTGATATCATTTCTTTCACTTTACAATTACTATGCAAAATTGATAATACTGATATGTAAAGAAACAAATTTTTTTTTCATTAATTGATTCAAATTTACATTCAGACCATTACATACTCATGTTTAGCTAAACTTTCTGGTACATACTAATCACTATGGTTACAAAAGAGAAGATCTATTTAACCAGGACAAGTATCTGAATGCTACATCCGAAGCAGAAGAGCTAGAGCCAGAAGTTATTGTGCTCTATTACTTCTGATGATCGCAACCCAGTTGTTCAACTGATCATTATACCATCTGGGATTGCTTGACAACATCCTGAAGATGAATCATCATCATCATCATCTTCCTGGATTCTCTTTCTGCTTTGCAGCTTGCAGGATTCCAAGAAGATTGTCTCCTCAGTACCCATCAGGAAGCTCTGCTGGAAGAGCATCATACAAATCTCCATAGTATGATCGTCTGCCAGGATTGGCACATCATATGGACCGGGACGGATGATGTGCACATAAGGATTAGAGATTGGTCCTTCTGCTATTTCATCATCTGCTATAAGACCTTCATCATTCAGAAAAGACAGAACAAAAAACTCATCGATGATATAGTTTTCTTGTTGCTGCCAGTTCATGTTCATGAATGATTCTACATCCATGAATTCAAAGGTTCCTGCTATTTGGTGTATGGTAATTTTAAGATATGAAGCCTGTTGTGAAAATGCTTGGGGTTTTTAAAGCATTCAACAAGGTAACTGAAAGGTTTTTCCTTGAATCGAAGCGCTTGGGATAATAAGGTGCGGAGTTTCAAGACAGTCATTATTATTCTGACTATTGAGCTCCTTTGTACTTTATTATTAAAATTGATAATTTTATTATTATTGATTTTTTTTTCTTTTGAGCGGATATTTTGAGTGTTATATGTGATGCCAGGTGTCTTCACGTCTGCACGTGTGTATTGGAAGTTGTTAGATACAGCTGTCAGCGTATCCACGTCTGACATCTGTCCCACTAACATACTTCTAATCTTTACAGTTATTATTTAATACACTACATACACACGATTCAATCTTTTACGCACCTCATCTTTTCATAAGCTTTTACTCACACACAAACACTCAAACACTTTCAAAGCCCAGTTCTTCTTATTTTCAAATCTTACTAATGGCAACTACTGCGTTTATTGCTTCTGAATTAGAATTTGTTCCCAACAATTATTCTGCACCTGTAGCAAATGAGAACGCACCGGAGGCGTTTCATTTGATTCAGAGGTTCTTGTTACACTCTGATATCGGTACTGCTCTAACTGCACCATCGAAGCTGTCTGCGACTCAAATTCGAACTTTTTGGCAGACAGGTACTTATGATAATGGAGGAGAGTCTGGATCGCCATCTATAATTTTTGAGTTTCAAGGAGATGAATTTGTTGTTACTCCTACTACTGTTCGTGATGCTTTGGGTCTTGAAGATTTCAATGCATTCACAATCTCTGTTGGAGACTCTGAGCTCGTCAGAATGATGAACGAGATAGGCTACACTGGACCTTTGACAAATATAGGTCAACTCAAAAGGCCATTTTTGCGCAAGGAGTGGAGCTTCTTTTTCGATTGCATTACTCGGGCTTTTGGAAAGAAGTGCACCAATTGGGATGCGATTCCCACGGATAGTCTACAGATCGGGTATTCTCTTCTCTATGGCAGTCAATTTGATGTTGCTAGATTAGTTTTAACTAATATTGGTGAGAAAATGCTAGAGAATAGAAATGTTGTTTATTTCTCTAGGTTTTGTCAATTGATATTCAATTTTTGCTGCCCAAATGTTGAGATAGTAGAGGATGATGTTATACTTTCGTTTAAACTGCACAAACGTATATTTTCTGACCTTATCAACAAGGACAACAAGAAAGGAGAAGTTGGTCCTTTGATGTTGCCTGCATCAGTGCAACAATTTCTTGACAACTTACAACAACAACAAGTCTCAACTGCTGAAGCTGGACCTTCTGTGTCTCAACCACAGAGGTCAAAGAGATCCAAAGTTCGAGCAGTTAAGTCTGGTTTGCAACAAACTGAAGCTGAGGTATTAAATGTTGATGCTGTGCCTCAGAGAAAAAGAATGAAGAAAAGGCGAGCCCAAAGGGCAAAGTCTGTTGCTGCTGATTCTATTGTAGACTCAGAAACTGAAGCTGATGAAGAGACTCTTCATCAGAGAAAGAGAAGACTAGTTGCTGATCAACTTTTTGGTGATATCATTGCCAATATGGACAAAGAACCTGAAGACACTGAAGCTCCTACATCAGAGAATGAGGAGATTGTGATTACAACTGTACCTTCAAGTACTCCTGCAATTGTTGTTGAGGAGGATATTCTAACTGCTGAGGATGCTGCAAATCCTGAAACTATTATGATGGATTTTGAAACTGAAGCTCCTACATCAAAAGCTGATGATGTAGTTGAGGAAGCTGCTGCATACTCTGACAGCAGGATTGTGGATCATGAAGATACTGTACTGGAAGCTGATCAAGCTACTACTGAATTAGTAGAACCTATTGCTTCTCACACAGAAATCATTTCTCTTGATTTTGAGAAAGGTGAGGAAGTTGATCAGATTAGAGTTGATCCAGTTCCAGAAGCTGTTGCTGTACATGCTGATGCAACAGATAATGATCATGAGGATATTGTTTTCCTTGAAACTTTGCAACAATCAGTTGTTGAGATTGTTCAGAGAGAAGCAGAGGTTACTGCTCCAGCAAACTCTGATGTTCCTCAAACTGTAGCAGATCAAGTACCTGATGCCACTGCTCAGTTAATTGATGAAATCACTGCTGAAAATGTGCTTGAAGATATTCACAGAGAGGATGACAATGCTGAAGCTAGTCCTGCTCATTCAAACTCTGATATTCAAGTGGAAGTTTCTGATATTCAAGCAAATTCTACTGAAGAGAGGGAAGTTCAAAGGGCTGCTTCTGAGCATTTTCAGAATATGTACTACAATGCATGGGCTAATGCAGATTGTGTCTTTCCAGCACAACGGGCTGCAGATTTTCTATCTGATTCTGTTAAGAAGATTACAAATCCTGATGTCCTTACGAGCTTACAGGCAACTGTTATTCAAGTCAAATCTCTCAATAATAGATTTGATGAGAATCAACAAATGCTTACAAAATTGAGGAATGAAGTAAGTCTGAGGGATCTTACTTTAAAGGCTGACAGAATTTCTTACTATGCCATGTTCAAGCAGCAAGCCAGGGATTCTGAAGAAATCAAGAAGAGGCTTGGGACAGTTGAGGACAACCAGAATGCTATGTCTGCTCAACTGACTTCCATTTCTACTGCGCTTGAATTGCTGACATCAGTACTACTTTCTGATGATGTCAAAAAGGGGGAGAGTATACCTAAAGACAAATGCAAAGATACTCAAACTCTGAGACGGAAGGATGATTCTACTAATGGGGGAAGCAGAGGAAATGAAAGAAGGATTTCTGCTCAAAGGCAAAAACGTGTAATAAACTCTGGTGGTCAATCTACTTCTGGTGGTCAATCTACTTCAAAACTCAACAAAAGTTTAGTTGTTTCAGCTAACCCATCTACTGATGAAGAGATTGCTGCTAGGATCTTTATTAAAGAGCATGGAAAGGACGTTACTATTGAAGATATCCAGGCTGAAGAACAGATGCTTGCTGAGGAACACAAGAAAAATCTTGAAGCTGGAATCTACAAGAAACAGGAAATCAAGGCTCCTAGAAAGAAAGAAGTTGGTATTTTTATCAAAGAGAATACACAACAGAGTATACAATATACAAGGAGACCTGTGATTAGAAACTCTGATAAGGGTAAAGGCAAAATGATTGAAGAGCCTACCCTGAAGAAGAAAGATAATTCAACCTCTGACATTGCTCAAGTTGAAACAAGATTAGCAAAATCAACCTCTGACGCTGCTCAAGTTGATGATACTATTGAAGTTAAGCCAGCCTCTGACAAGGCTCAAGCTGTGCAAACTCAGCTAGCTCCTCAACTCAAAGGTTTCTTAAGACCTGTACTCTCTGAAACTCTGACACTTCAACCTGTGGATTTTTCTCAAACCAGGACTGTACTTGGAAAAGAATCTTATGATAAGTCTGGTTTAGGTTCACATAGGGAAAAGAGAATAAATAACAGATCTCAAGACAATATTTCACTGGCAGGATCTGGTATTGGGGGTACACAAGAAAATCTTGATAAGTTAGAATCTGTTCAATTGATTTTTCACAGAGTCTTGAAGAAGCAGTTTCTGTTATACTTCATGAGTGATGGAAGTGTTTATAGAGTTGGAGAATCTGATGTAAATCTCAAATCATGGGAAGAACTTGAATATGTACTTTATCTGTTGAAAGTTAAGAATAGACACACCCATAATGTTGCTCAAATCTTAAGAGAAAAGATGCTGAGATCAAAAGTGATGCTTGGAGGAGGAGAAGTCTCAAATGCTTATATTCCAAAGTATAGAGATCATGCTGGGAAGTTGGTGAAGATGAAGAAAAACAGTGCTAGATTTAAAAATGCACTTGGAATAAAAGTCTTAGAATTCAACTTAGAGTCAGATAAAGCTCAGTACATTCGGTTAGGAAATGACATGAAGAAGAACAGTATCTATTCTCTGAGGGCTGCCATATATCAAACTGGTGAAGGAGATCCAGAGTATAAGGAGCTGAAAGAGATTATGATAGCTGAACTTGAGAATGCTGAGAGAAGATTGCTGATTGATTATCTCAGGACTGTACCTGATATTGAAGAAGTCAAGTAAAGTCTGACTGTAAGTTTTTAATATTTTCTATTCTAAGTCAAATTTAAACTCTGTTTTAAATTAAACTCTGTTATATGTTAAACACTGCATTTGTTAAATTGGTTTTGACATCATCAATTATATGTTTAACTTGTACATTTTAATTATGAACAAGTTGGGGGAGATTGTTAGATATAATTGCTAATGTTTGTTTATCAGTGTTTAAGCAACAGGTACTGACAAGAGTTTATCAGAAGCCAGTCAGAGTTTAGTTAAACTCTGACAGGGTGAAGAGTTTAATTGAAGCCGGTCAGAGTTTATTTAAAGTCTGACAGGGTGATAGTTGAATTAGCTGTCGGTGCTGAATTGAAGATTCTAGAAGCAATATATTCTGAAGATGGAAAGAAGCAGAATATATTGATACAGCTAAGGAAACGGAATAGAAGATAAGAAGCAATCCTTTAATTGATAAGTTTTGTATAGCTAACTTGTAGGAATATCAATTAGATAAGGATTGTATGTAGCTGTGTACTATATAAACACAGATAGGTTATCCCTAGAAGGGACGCGATTATTGATATATTATTATTATAACCTAGAAGCTCTTTGTGATTCATTAACATCATAAAGAGAGAAGCTGTTAATATAAATACAGTTTATTGATTCATAAACAGTGTTCTTAATTATCGTTATTCTCATACATACTTGATTATATTGTGTATTCGGCCTAACAATGTAGAACAAGGCGAATCATCAAGATCAAATCTTCCAAGATAAACAGTTTGGATTAGAGCTCATCCTTTTGAGTTGATTATTGGTGATCCAGGTGTTGGAGTCAGAACTAGGAGTGCTACTCAAAATGAATATCATTATTCAGGGTTTCCTTCTGAAATGAAACCAAAGAAGATTGAGGAAGCACTAGGTGATCCTGATTGGGTGATTGCTATGCAAGATGAACTCAATCAAATTGAACAACAACAAGTTTGGAAGCTGGTACCTAGACCGAAGAACAAGACAGTAGTTGGTACTCGGTGGGTATTCAGAAATAAACTAGATGAAGATGGCATAATCACAAGAGACCAAGCATATTGACATCAGGTATCATTTCATCCGAGAGCATGTCATGAATGGTACTGTGGAGTTACTCTTTGTACCCACAGAGGAACAAACAAAAGATATTTTCACTAAATCTCTTGATGAATCCATGTTTACCAGATTGGTTGGTAAATTGGGTATGTTAAATAGTTTTAGTGATTAACTCTGTTTATTTTTTTATGTTTGTTCTTAATTAAATTTACAAGTGTTCATTTGTTGTATATATTTTTAAATCACTTGTAAATTTATTTTTTCATCTCAATTTTCTCTTATGCATGTGATTGTAGATTATTGCCATGTCTTGTCTAATTGTTAAGCTTCTTAGTTTGAGTAAGTTAAGATTAATTATTTTCTCTAAAAATATTTTTCTCAAATTTTACAAGTTAAAATTGTAGAGAAATCTATTTTTATTGAAAATCTTTTATTTTAAAATATTCGAATTTTCATGTAAATAGTTTCCTGTAAATAGTTTTTTGTTTATATATATATATTATATTATTTTAGTTTATTATTATTATTTATTATCTCTTATTTTCTATTTGACTTAGATGTTTGTGTAAATATATTATATATATTATTTCTGATCTAGCTCTTGCTTAGCTGGAAATTCAGTGCCAAATCCAATTCAGGTATTACTTTCTATCTCTCAATCCACTTCTTTTACTGTTGCTGAACCCAAGTGGTTGTTAGGGCTGACCAAGGGATTGTAGATCCACAATCTTTATCCCAGGTCTTAGAGCCAAACAATGAGTCTACAACTTCATTACTTGACCTCTCAGCCTAAACAGAAATCAAATGTTAAACAAAGAAGTATCTTGATTGAAACAGTGAGTGATCCCACAGCTCTGCCTCCTCTAAAGAAATTCAATATATACTGAGGCATCTGTCAGCCCATATGTATCCTCTCAATAGGATATGGACTTTGAAATGGCCAATGAACTGTATCTAGAGACATTCTCTCAACAGGATGAATCTATTGAAATTCGCCATAGGGCCATGGCACTTTGTACTGAGTCAAGCACACTCTCATTACTCACAATGGGAGAAAACAATTTCATTAGATGAAACTCAGGACACAGTGAAAGCAGAGCACCTGCAACTGGTTACAGTGCCTACCATTGTCACGGTAGAAGTGCCTTCATAGGCATCTGAGGGAAAATTTGATTCTTTGCCAATTTAAATAGAATCATTTTCTCCCCTCCCAGAGTGAACACCTCTGGCTCCCAAAGGGATTTTCCACTCGCAGATTTATCTGGAGAAAGTGGAAGGCAACTTGATCAGTCTATCACTGAAGCAATTCAGATTCCAAATCCAAGTGATTTGATAGACATGATTGAGGATCGGGATTTGCGAACTCCCATTGCACCACCACTGACCTCTCTTGAAGAGGCTAGGGTGAGTTTCAATGCAGGTACTGATCAAAAAGGAGCAAACAGACAGCTAATGTTGAGTGATAAAAGTCAAACACTGAGTGAAACACATGCACGTGAGATGAGTGATACACTTACAAGAGAAATTCAAGTGAGTGCACACACAGACACATACACTGCAATGTAGTTAGCTCACATAGCTGATCTACAGGAACATCAATTCTAAACCCAGGCTGATAAAGAAATTTTGCAAGCACAAGTGGTTGAACGGTCTTCTTCTTCCACCTCTGTCAACAATCAGCTGGGACTGCTCAAGGAAATATTGAAGACATTTACTACCCAATATCAACTCCATCATCTATCTCAACTCCTACTGGCTTAAGATACTCATAAAGTTAAGTCTGTAGAGAATTCCTCAACTAAGGGGGAGAAGTTTCTAGACAAGTTTCTACAGAAGTTTGGGGAGAAGTTTCTGTTTCTAAGGGAAAGAAGTTTCTAGAGACTTGTGAAGCTAGTAAAAGGGGAGCTGAAAAAGATATAAAAGTAAAAGGAGGAGTTTCAGGGGAGTAAAGGTAATTAGCTCTGCTTTGTAAATGTTATAGAGCTGAGGTAAATCAAGACAGGTTCAATGTTGTCATATGTTCAGTCTAGATGAACATCTGTCTTGTATTTACCTTTACTAGTGTAATCTGGAAATGTCATATTTGATCCAGAACTTTCTAGTATTTACTTAGGCTTAAGAGTCTTATCTTTTTCTTGGTTTTAGTTGAGTGATCCTCTAGGTATTTGGTTGTTATTCTCTAACAAACAAATATGGGGAGATTGAAAGGCATATGCTATAGCCTATTTGTAGTTCGAGGATTCTACTCAACTTAAACCAGAATGTAATAAGTAAATATTAGAGTAAAGGTCACAGGAATCTCAGAGAGTTTTATCTGTCAAGAGATTGGAGATTAAAGTCATCTACAGACTTGAAGTTATTCTACATTGAAAGAAGTTCAATTTATTGTTCAAGCCTCAGTGAAGTATTCAAGGAAGTGGATTTACTACAGTGACAGAGATTTCCAGTTGGTGACAGAAGAAGTACAGGATACAAAGTTCAGTCAAAGCTAAAGAAAAGAAGCCACAACTTTAAATGTTTTAAAGATGAAGAATTATCATTGAAGTCAGTTATTCATGAAACCAGACAGTGCATCGAATGACGACATCAATCAGTGGAATTAAATCATCTATATTCAGTGGTTTTCAGAAGATAGAGGAATGCAAGGAATTTAAGTTATCTTCTTTAATTTATTAATTCAATTTAATTTATAAATTAATTCTATCAGAATTAATTTATTAATTAAATTAATTAAGTTAGTTGTTTAAATTATTTATTAAATTAATTCTATAAAAGAATTAATTTAATCTAGAATTTAATCTAACTAAATTAATTAAAGGATTTTCTGTTCAGGTCATACCGAGTTACTGTTCACTGTGCTAGGTCATACCGAGTTACTGTTCACTGTGCTAGGTCATACCGAGTTACTGTTCACTGTGCTAGGTCATACCGAGTTACTGTTCACTGTGCTAGGTCATACCGAGTTACTGTTCAGGTCATACTGACACTGTGCTAGGTCATACCGAGTTACTGTTCAGGTCATACAGACACTTTTGCAGGTCATACAAGTTCATTTCCTAAGGTTCTACCAAGAGTTGTTGAAAGAACTTGAGGTCATACAAGGCAAAGGGAATTGTATTAACAGGCGGCCAAAAAGAGACAGTACACAACAATTGTAATATCTATCAAGAAAAGCAACAACAGACATTTTCTCTCAAGAACAAAAGCAGAAGACATTTTATTTCATTTCTTCTCAAGCAATTAATTCTAGTTTGTATTGGTAAATCCAAACCACTAGAAGTTGATTACCGTTGAAATCAGTGATGAAAGTGATATATGGTATTCACTTCGATAACCAATTTGATATTTAACCCATAAAAGATGTTGTTGTGATTTATGTGATTGATATATATATCTATCCTGCTTTAATGCTGTGAGAACTTTTTAAACTGTTTACGCTTTTAGTAAAAGCTTTCGTAAGACATAAGGTTTATATGCTAGGTAAATACTAGATATAAACTAAGGTTTTAAAGGCTCTAAGGATGGAGCACTTATACGATGATTTTAAAATAATAGACCGGGAGTTGAATTACTACGTTATTTTAACAAATACTGTCAGATACTGGAGGGTCCAGGGACGGCTATGTTCTAAATATGATAATTAAATATTCCAATATATATTTATTATTGGATATTTAATGTGTGATACTAAATAATATTATTAAGAATATTATTTTGAATATTTATAAATTAAATGAATATTATTTTGCATATTCATTTAAGTAGAATATTATTGAATAACAAATCAATATTTATTATTTGGATATTTATTAAATATTCCAAATATGATTTAAAAATCATAGAACCTTATTATATTATTTAAGGTTCTACTATTTACACAAAACTTTCTGATCTTCAGAAAAGATATTTAAAACAGAGATTCCCAATTATTATCTTAAGATATTTAAAGATAATTAAATGCGAATGGTGTTTTCTACTCATCGGAAATTGGGAATCTAGTTCAAGAAGTCGAGGACAGAGTTTTACTTCCACTGTTCCTCTAGAATACCTATAGTTGGGGATGACTCCTCCATTCAAGTAAAGAATTTCAAACTTGCTAAACTCTGAAAATTTCAATAAACTCCCTGGTCATGATTTCAAAATACATGGTAATCATCGGTAGTTTTGTCGACTAATGTCAACCCACTCTGTGACTTACTCCCTTCAAATACTCTGGAGTAAGGAATTCTAAACGGTTACATAGTTTTGACAAGTAATTGTACTTGGGGAAAATAGGATTAAGTTCCGATTCCCGATTCCCGTTTCATTGATATTGTTTTCTATAATGGGAACTGGAAGGGCCTACACGACAATGAAACAGGTGTCGGGGTAGTGCCAAAATTATCAAGGCTTACCCGGTGATGAAATAGGCGCCGAGGTAGTGATCTCTTGAGTGCTAAGGCTTACCCAGTGACGAAATAGGCACCGAGGTAGGGATCTCTTAGCACAGTGGCCCGTATGCGGCCAGGGTGATAACCGAATAGGAAGTCGTCCTTCTACTAATAGAAAAGTTACGATACAACGGCTGATCACCGTGTATCGGGTGTTCCAGTATATCCCCTTACCTCCAGTTGGAGTTGTGCTGCACATTGTAACGAAAGCCTAGGTGTTGAGTTACTGATAATGTGGCAGTGATGAGTAATGATGTTCCTCATACAGTAGTTGTACTGTATGGCATGTTTTGACGAAAAGAATGTTTAAACATATCGTTCTGTATATGAACGGAGTTTCAAAGGTGTTCATTACTGATATTTTACAGTATTTTGAACCGTATGAGATATCTAAATAGATATGTGTGTATATATGTTGAGAAGATATTTAAGAGATGCAGTATGTTGAACTGTATAGTACTTTGAATCAATGGATAGGCTTTAAGCCTTGATTCCATTATTTGATATCTATTTTAAAAGATATGTTTCGAATCTTGGTTCATTATATCGATACCAAGGATTCCTAAATGAATTACGAAAAGTAACTGAGTATGATTATAAGTCATACGGTATTTTGAACGGTATACTATTTTGGGGGTCAAACCCTAGTAGTTTTTTAAAATATGGGTCCTATATGGATTATCTACCTGAAAGGTTTAAAGATTTAAACTGGGATAGATTTCTTGTTGAGCGCTATTAGCTCATTCTTGCTTTTTTAAAACTTTCAGCATGAAGAAAACGTTGTCGATTCACCTCGTGTTACGAGAGCAAGGGGATGGAGAGACCACCCTTGAGTTAGTTCAGCAGGATGGATACTGCCGTTGTGAGCAGAATAGTTGCAGACTGTATTAGTAAGAATTGTTTTCGAGTAGGTTGTATTATTAAACCTTGTATAAAACGGTGAGGTCTATTATTGTAACTTCAGGTAGAGGTTGTAAATAATAGATGAGATCCTGGATAGTACATTTGAGTTGTAATAACAAATGCTACTTTTGTTTCTCATTTCCAAGGCTATAACTTGTGTGTGTGTGCGTAAGTGATTGGGGTCTTTGGAGTTGTATTATAAGAATGTTGTAAGTAATGCAGGTATTGTATATTTGATGGAGCGTGACAACCCAGATTCCTGACCCCGGATCTGGGGGTGTTACAGAAATGGTATCAGAGCGCTAAGTTATAAACTTGGATATGAGAGTGTTAAGAGTTATATCTAAGTATGAGAATGACGAGAGGACTCATATAGAGCTCGTGAAGTGGACTACCGGAGGTAGTGCCATTGAGGATGTTAAGATTAAAGAGTTTAGTTGGGGACTTATCGGAGGACCGATATGACCGTTGAAGACCATCATAATGATGAAGAGGGCATTTAGAATTGTACACGGATTATATTTAGTACATGTAGTACCAGAATGTTATCGTGAGATGAACGTGCTAAATCGCATCGCAAGTATATTTCGTACGATAGGCCATGATGGCTTGACTCAGAAATCAAAGACATGAAGAATGGATAGCTTGATTCTGATAAAGACACGTATGGTTGCGGCGATCAATGCGACAATCTCTGGACCTACGAGGAACGAGACCTATGGTGGCCTGGGATTGGATTCGTTAGATACGACTAGTGTTAAGAAATTACATATACGTTAATCGACCTTCATCTTTTGAGGATGTGTTGATGCGGCCGTAGGAGGCCCGAGCTTGGAACGATTATCGGGGAATGGCGACTATGTTTCGAACTCCCGACCTATTTAAGGACTTGTACGATTTTGAGGTACCGTTGGTTAGTACCCTAAGCCATAAAGGCAGAAAGATAAGATCATCCTCGTACGGGTGATGTTAGAAATTATGATGACCATTGACTTTTTGGTATCTACTTGCTAGTACACTACTCAATCTAAAACTGTTCCTGCCTGTGTTACCTTGAATAGTTCATGTCAGGTAACCCTTCTAATTTCCTACTTCAACTTGGGATGCAACCAACAATTGTTAAGTATTCATTTTATTTCTTCATATTTGGACTCCTCAGTTGAGTTCATAAATATCTAGCTATGTGTTTAAAACATAGATGATGTATATTTCAGAGACTACTCGTGAATTCTTTTCTTCTATTAAGGAAAGATTTGCACATCAGACGTTGAAATCGTAGAAAGGATATCAATTTGATATTGATATTCCGAATTCAATTCTACCGGAGAATTTGACAAAGTTTATGTACGGAGACACCTTTGGGTGGACCGTTTCACTAATGAGAAATGTTTGGTGGAAGGTTATCGATTGTTCCGATACCAAGGACCATCTATTTTAGACCTTATATTCTATTCAAGGGTTATAATCACCTTGTTCGTCCCAAACTTATTATTCTTCTTTTTAAATTCATTATCCGAGTAGTCAAAATTTTGTTTTTCTTTCTTTCTTTGGCTACGATGTCAAGATTTTGTAATAGTAGATTGAAACTGGTTAATTATATGTGCCATTATGAGTGACTAGTTAATTGTTCTAACTATTTGAAATTTTAATGATATGATGAAAATCTAGCTAATCATCCTAGCTAGATGCTGCGTCCCAAACCAATCGAACTAGCAAATTTTGTTCAGCTAGTTGTTAATGTTTCTTGAAGTGAACTAGTTGTTGTTTCACTAAGTTCCACTTTCGGTCGAATTTACTTAAGTGAGTTCACAATGCATTTTATATGCGGTGAATTGTGATGATGAAATTTCCAAATGATAATTGATTGAGACCTAATAAGGCCACCCATTCGACGAGAATTCTTAAAAAGATTTGATAAAATATTTTGTTGCTTGAAGAATTCTTGGTACCATGCAATTATTTTCCTTAATATTTGGAAAAAGAGAGTGTTGAAGCTTAGAGCTAAAATGAATGAGCCCGATAAATTATGAATCGAAGTTTACAGAAATTGCCAAGGTTTGTTTCGCATGATGCGAATTCAGAATAACGAAGTGTTCGACACGACTGATTATGTTACCTTGGTTAATGAAACGACTATGATAGAAATAGAAGCAAAGTGGACGAGAAAGAAATGGACATAAAGAAAATAGAGTATGAAACGCAAATAGATTGAGAAAGAAAGAAGGTAAGAATTCAGATTGTCGGACGAGGGAACGTTTGACCTCCAAGAAGATGAAACTTGTTTAGCCTCGGTGATAGATACGAAACGGGAAGTACCTAGTGTACAGAATATCCCTGTTGTCAACAAATTCAAGGATGTATTTTCAGATGATCTCCCAGGGTTACCACCCGATAGAGAAATAAAGTTTGCTATAGAATTAGCTCCAAGAACGGCGCCAGTTTCGAAGGCCCCGTACCGACTAGCTCCAGTCGAGATGAAGAAATTAGTCGCTCAATTGTAGAAATTGTTAGGGGAAGGAATGATAAGACCAAGTGCGTCACCGTGGGATGCACCCGTGTTATTGGTGAAGAAAAAGGACAACAACATGAGGCTGTGCATAAACTATCGAAAGCTGAATAGGCTAACTGTTAAGAATGAATACCCCTGCCAAGGATCGGTGATTTGTTCGATCGGCTGCATGGTGCAGTTAAATTCTCGAAGATTGATTTGAGAACGGAATACCACCAGTTGAATATTAAACCTGAGGACGGACCCAAGACTATGTTTCGCACCAGGTTTGGACACTATGAGTTTTTAGTAATGTCTTTTGGGCTGACGAATGCCCTTGCAGCTTCCATGGACTTGATGAATCGAGTTTTCAAGAAGTATTTGGATAAGTGTGTCATAGTGACATCGCCAATATTTTGGTTTACCTCAAAGACCGAGGAAGAACATGTAGAACGTTGGAGGATAGTGTTAGAAGCACTGAGGAGGGAAAAGTTATATGCCAAGTTCTCAAAGTGCGAGTTTTGGCTAAAGGAAGTACAATTTTAGGACATGTGGTCAACAGTGATGGAGTGCTGGTTGACCCTGCTACGATAAAAGCTGTTTCGAACTGGGAAAGACCAACCACCTCAATCGAGGTGAGAAATTTTATGGGATTAGCCGGATATTACCAAAGATGTGTACAAGAGTTTGCTATAATAGCAGCCCCACTGACCAGACTTACTCGAAAGACTTAAAAGTTGAATGGACCGAGAAATGTGAGAAAAGTTCCAGGAATTAAAGAAGGGCCTAGTCACCGCCCTGTGCTGGTATTGCCAAACGGGAAGGGAGATTTTGTGATCTGTAGTGACACATCACATGAAGGATTAGAGCATGTGCTTATGAAGCACAGAAAGGTAATTGTGTATGCATCCAGACAATTAAAGGAATATGAATTTAGATACCCTACGCATGACTTAGAATTGGAAGCGATAGTTTTCGCTTTAAAGATTTGGAGGCACTACTAATTGTATGGAAAGAAGTGCGAGATTTATACAAGTCATAAGAGCATTAGATACACTTTCCCAGAAAGAACTTACCATGAGAATTGAAAAGATAGCTAAAGCTAATCAAGGATTATGACGGTGGGATTCTTTACCGCCCAGGGAAGGCCAATGTGCTGGCCGATGCCCTTAGTCGGAGAGACTTAAGATGATAACATCGTTGGATAAAGTTAATCCAAGGATTTGAGAAAATGGAAATTGAGGTTAAGCTAACTGGAAATGGTATTCAGAGACTAGTTGAGATTGCAATGCAACCAAAATTGTTGCCAAAAATTTAGTTATGTCAAGAACGAATGACGAGTGAAGGTATAAAGTTAATGTTGAAGAAAGAATTAAAGACTGAGAAAGATGATAAAGGAATCATAAGGTATTTTTTTCTACCAAGTTGGGGTTCCAAATGTTCAAGGGATAAAGGATGCTAAATCTTCGGAAGGACTAATAAGAGGAACTGAAAGGATGAAGTTGAAGTTAAGAGTACAATAAGGATTATTTAAAAGTCCTGATTGGGCCAGAACGAATTAAGGAATATAGATCTGTCCTAGAGAGACAGCTACACCGAGAGTACGAAAGGGTAAAGAAAGTTAAGGAAATGTTATAGGTATCCCGATAAATAAAAGGATTTATCGATTGGTAAGTAAATATTGGATATGTCAGAAAATGAAGGCAGAACAAAGACCTAGTTGACTATCACAGTTAGTAGAGATTCATGATTAGGAATGTAATTTTACTATAATGGATTCTGTGATAGGATCAACAAGAATCAAGTCGGACCATGACGTCAATTAAGCTATAATTGATGGATCAAATGAGTCTACTCATATTTTGATTTTAGCAAGAGATCTTAAATCGAAGAATTGCGAAATAGATAATTGGGTGACGTGGAGTTCCAGTCACCATCATGTCAGATAAGAACCAATGTTTGAACTCCCAATTCGGGAGGAGTTTTCCAAACGTGTTTGGCAACGAGTTTGAGTGCGAGCACTACGTAGGATCCGTAGACCGACGGACCGACCAAAAGAAACCTTTTAGAGAACCGAAGTTATGGTAAGCGTTGTATCGCCGACTGCAAGAGTAGTCAGATGTTGATAGAAAATGGGTGTATAAGAGTACAACCAGAATTGGCGTATATAAAGCGCCCGGTAGATATCACAGACCGGAATGAGTAAATGTTGTAATAAACCAAATGGTTGAAGATTCAACCTGGAAACTGGAGATTTCTATATTGGAAAAGTAATCTCGGCTATTTTCTTAGATTCCGGGACGGAATCCTTTTAAGGAGGGGAGACTGTAATAACCCCAAATTTTGGACTTAGTTAATTTTTTTTTTCTTTTGATGAATAGTAAAATTGCCCGTGATGAATAGTAAATTTGCTGATGGAAATTTTTTCAGACCACACTATGTGGATGATATGGAATGATGCCCATTCGAATTTTTATCACTATTCATCGGACAATCAAGGATGTATTGATTTGATCGTTTTAAGGAAGTATGTAGAATGAAAAATCCGTGACCATACCTTAAGCCAAGGTGAGAAATCTAGGATCATATATTGAGCCAAGGTAATGGAAAGATCAAGGAAGTATCCCCTAGCATAGGTACAGAGAAACGTTTTTAGAATCACTTGAACCTATCGCGAAACAGAAGCGTAACGAATTATGGATTAAACCCTAACCGAAGGGAAGTATCATATAAGATCGTCAAGTGTAACATATAAGAGTATTGAGGATACAAATTATGACATAAGCATGACACAGGAGGATGACATAGGGATGACAAGTGATGACAAAGTGGTGAATTATGTATAGCTTTTTTTAAGTCCCAAGGAAGGTATAAAACTTCTCCCCTTTTGAGATTATGCTTTGATTTTAGTAGTTATAAGTGATTGGTTAGAGTTATGTTGTAATGAAGCATGTATGCATGATTTTGATTATGTTTAATGGTTAATATATGGATAAACCTATGAACTAGGGTATGATCATGTTTATACAGAAAACTTGTAGTATTAACTTGAGGTTGGATGGTTGGTTGATTGGTTGTTGATTGGTGGTTGATTTGACTGTTTAAAACACGAGAATCGCGTTTAAGCGTCGTTACCATGCCGGATTTTCATTAGGTTGTTTAGGCAGAAACCTCGGGTAACTCCATGATATGGAAGCAATCCTAACTGACCATGATCATGTAGTTCTTGTTGTTTAGTTTGTTTTGGCGAAAGAATCGCATCGTTTCGATTTACGGTTTAGGAGAAACACCTGTTTTAGTAGAAGTGGTTTCGGGAAACCAAGTGGTTCACTATATGAACTTTGAGAATATGATCAAGCCCCTTAAAAATGAAATTGGGTCGAGATATTAAAATGGATACTAACATGGACAGTTAGTAAGTGAATTGGGAAGGTTTTGGGTTAAAAAGAAAATTTTTCGATTTTATAAAAATGTCGGAACCAAAGCTGCGCGAGAAGTAAGTGGTTCTGCACTCTACTGCCCTAAACTTGCTGCTCTCGGGATTTTCATCCGCTTAAGCAGAATTTGTTTTTCAAGAATTTTGTTCTATTCTTTCTCTAGATCGCGCACGCGAAAACGGTGTGTCATTTCGATTAACGGTTAAGGAGATATGAGCGTTTTAGTGAAAGGCGTGCGAATAGTAACTTTCCGTAGCTCATCCAAGTTTGAAAATACATTTCACCAGGTTAAACCCCTGTTTTGAGATCAAAACTTTTATGATAAATATTACCAATACTCAAGATGATTTTAAAAGTGGTTTCGTATTTAAATACGAATTTTTCGATTTATTAAAAGTGTTAGAGCACGAGTCGCGTAATAGTAACTCCATGAAAAGTCAACTCTAGGGGTACTACTTTGACCACCCGTTGTGATCGAGATAAATGATTATTTCAAGTCGATTAAAACACGAACATTGTTGAGGAATAACGTGGCTACATGATGTGTTTGACTTATGGTTGACTTAGAGTGAATTGTTATGAGCGAATGATTACGCTAGGGACTGATCGAGTATTTATTTGTTTATAGATTTCCCGACAAAGTCTCGAAACCCTAATACGAAGGACTCAAGGCAAGTTTTCTCATTCCATGCTGTATTTTAAAGTACACTATTATGATAATATGCATATGTTAGATGCATGCTTTCAAACCTCACATCGTATATAGATGTGATGGTATTAAAAATGATGAGATGTGATGTATGCATATGATAGATGCATGCAAGTTTTCAAACCCTACACTATATAAAAGATGCTGTTGTGATTTATGTGATTGATATATATATTTATCCTGCTTTAATGATGTGAGAACTTTTTAAACTGTTTACGCTTTTAGTAAAAGTTTCTGTAAGACATAAGGTTTATATGCTAGGTAAATACTAGATATAAACCAAGGTTTTAAAGGCTCTAAGGATGGAGCACTTATACGATGATTTTAAAATAATAGACTGCGAGTTGAATTACTACGTTATTTTAACAAATACTGTCAGATACTGGAGGGTCCAGGGACGGCTATGTTCTAAATATGATAATTAAATATTCCAATATATATTTATTATTGGATATTTAATGTGTGATACTAAATAATATTATTAAGAATATTATTTTGAATATTTATAAATTAAATGAATATTATTTTGAATATTCATTTAAGTAGAATATTATTGAATAATAAATCAATATTTATTATTTGGATATTTATTAAATATTCCAAATATGATTTAAAAATCGTAGAACCTTATTATATTATTTAAGGTTCTACTATTTACACAAAACTTTCTGATCTTCAGAAAAGATATTTTAATCAGAGATTCCCAATTATTATCTTAAGATATTTAAAGATAATTAAATGCGAATGGTGTTTTCTACTAATCGGAAATTGGGAATCCAGTTCAAGACGTCGAGGACAGAGTTTTACTTCCACTGTTCCTCTAGAATACCTATAGTTGGGGATGACTCCCCCATTCAAGTAAAGAATTTCAAACTTGCTAAACTCTGAAAATTTCAATAAACTCCCCGGTCATGATTTCAAAATACATGGTAATCATCGGTAGTTTCGTTGACTAATGTCAACCCACTCTGTGACTTATTCCCTTCAAATACTCTGGAGTAAGGAATTCTAAACGGTTACAAAGTTTTGACAAGTAATTGTACTTGGGGAAAATAGGATTAAGTTCCGATTCCCGTTTCATTGATATTGTTTTCTATAATGGGAACTGGAAGGGCCTACGCGGCAATGAAACAGGTGTCGGGGTAGTGCCAAAATTATCAAGGCTTACTCGGTGACGAAATAGGCACCGAGGTAGTGATCTCTTAGCACAGTGGCCCGTATGCGGCCAGGGTGATAACCGAATAGGAAGTCGTCCTTCTACTAGTAGAAAAGTTACGATACAACGACTGATCACCGTGTATCGGGTGTTCCAGTATATCCCCTTACCTCCAGTTGGAGTTGTGCTGCATATTGTAACGAAAGCCTAGGTGCTGAGTTACTGATAATGTGGCAGTGATGAGTAATGATGTTCCTCATACAGTAGTTGTATTGTATGGCATGTTTTAACAAAAAGAATGTTTAAACATATCGTTCTGTATATGAACGGAGTTTCAAAGGTGTTCATTACTGATATTTTACAGTATTTTGAATCGTATGAGATATCTAAATAGATATGTGTGTATATATGTTGAGAAGATATTTAAGAGATGAATTATGTTGAACTGTATAGTACTTTGAATCAATGGATAGGCTTTAAGCATTGATTCCATTATTTGATATCTATTTTAAAAGTTATGTTTCGAATCTTGGTTCATTATATCGATACCAAGGATTCCTAAATGAATTACGAAAAGTAACTGAGTATGATTATAAGTCATACGGTATTTTGAACGGTATACTATTTTGGGGGTCGAACCCTAGTAGTTTTTTTAAATATGGGTCCTATATGGATTATCTACCTGAAAGGTTTAAAGATTTAAACTGGGATAGATTTCTTGCTGAGCGCTATTAGCTCATTCTTGCTTTATTAAAACTTTCAGCATGAAGAAAACGTTGCCGATTCACCTCGTGTTACGAGAGCAAGGGGATGGAGAGACCACCCTTGAGTTAGTTCAGCAGGATGGATACTGCCGGTGTGAGCAGAATAGTTGTAGACTGTATTAGTAAGAATTGTTTTCGAGTAGGTTGTATTATTAAACCTTGTAAATAATAGATGAGATCTTGGATAGTACATTTGAGTTGTAATAACAAATGATACTTTTGTTTCTCATTTCCAAGGCTATAACTTGTGTGTGTGCGCGTAAGTGATTGGGGTCTTTGGAGTTGTATTATTAGAATGTTGTAAGTAATGTAGGTATTTTATATTTGATGGAGCGTGACAACCCAGATTCCTGACCCCGGATCTGGGGATGTTACATTCTGGACATACATCCTCGAATTCGTTGACAACAGGGATATTCTGTACACTAGGTACTTCCCGTTTCGTATCTATCAAAGAGGCTAAACAAGTTTCATCTCCTTGGAGGTCAATTGTTCCCTCGTCCGACAATCTGAATTCTTACTTTCTTTCTTTCTCAATCTATTCGCGTTTCATGCTCTATTTTCTTTATACCCATTTCTTTCTCGTCCACTTTGCTTCTATTTCTATCATAGTCGTTTCATTAACCAAGGTAACATAATCAGTCGTTTCGAACACTCCGTTATTCTGAATTCGCATCATGCGAAACAAACCTTGGCAATTTCCGTAACTTCAATTCATAATTTGTCGTACTCATTTACCTTAGCTCTCAGCTTCAACACTTTCTTTTTCCAAATACTAAGGAAAATACTTGCATGGTACCAGGAATACTTCAAGCAACAGAATGCTTTATATAAAATCTTTTTAAGGATTCTCGTCGAATGGGTGACCTTATTAGGTCTCAATCAATTATCATTTGGAAATTTCATCATCACAATTCACCGCATATAAAATGCATTGTGAACTCACTTAAGTAAATTCGACCGAAAGTGAAACTTAGTGAAACAATAACTAGTTCACTTCAAGAAAATTTTAACAACTAGCTGAACAAAATTTGTTAGTTTGATTAGTTTGGGACGCAACATCTAGCTAGGATGATTAGCTAGATTTTCATCATATCATTAAAATTTCAACTAGTTAGAACAATTAACTAGTCACTCATAATGGCACATACAAGTATCCATTTTCAATTTATTAGTACAAAATTTCGGCATCGGAGTCGAAGAAAGAAAGAAAGCAAAATTTTGACTACTCGGATAATGAATTTAAAAAGAAGAATAATAAGTTTGGGACGAACAAGTTGATTATAACCCTTGAATAGAATATAAGGTCTAAAATAGATGGTCCTTGGTATCGAAACAATCGATAACCTTCCACCAAAAATTTCTCATTAGTGAAACGGTCCACCCAAAGGTGTCTCCGTACATAAACTTTGTCAAATTCTCCGATAGAATTGAATTCGGAATATCAATATCAAATTGATATCCTTTCTACGATTTCAACGTCTGATGTGCAAATCTTTCCTTAATAGAAGAAAAGAATTCACGAGTAGTCTCTGAAATATACATCATCTATGTTTTAAACACATAGCTAGATATTTATGAACTCAACTGAGGAGTCCAAATATGAAGAAATAAAATGAATACTTAACAATTGTTGGTTGCATCCCAAGTTGAAGTAGGAAATTAGAAGGGTTACCTGACATGAACTATTCAAGGTAACACAGGCAAGAACAGTTTTAGATTGAGTATTGTACCAGCAAGTAGATACCAAAGAGTCAATGGTCATCATAATTTCTAACATCATTCGTACGAGGATGATCTTATCTTTCTGCCTTTATGGCTTAGGGCACTAACCAACGGTACCTCAAAAACGTACAAGTCCTTAAATAGGCCGGGAGTTCGAAACATATTCGCCATTCCCCGATAATTGTTCAGAGATTGGGCCTCCTACGGCCGTATCAACACATCCTAAAAAGATGGAGGTCCATTAACGTATATGTAATTTCTCAACACTAGTTGTGTAACGCCCCAAATCCGGGTTCAAAGGATTTGGTCGTCACACTGCACCCTTAATCCAAACAACCTGTTCAATATAAAATCAACACAATAATAATAATATCTGTGACCCCGACTCTACCAAGAATCTTGAAAGGTTATAGTGCTAGAAACAAGAATCCAAAATTTCATTACAACAATCTTTCTTCTTTACAACCATTCTCTTTACAAAAATTCTAATACACTAGTATAACTTCGATAAGAAGTATACCAGGCAACTAATCTTATACAATATATTATTCAATAGAAAACATCTATATACAAAACCTCTCACTAGCTCCAAATGCTCTGGATCAGAACGTCTTTACGCTAATATCCTTCCCCATCTCTGATCAGCTATGCGGACAACTCTCGCCAATATACCTTCTTACTGGCAGGCTAAAATATATATAAAGAAAACAAGTATGAGCGAATGAATTGCTCAGCAAGTGCATTATTAAATATAATACGAAAGGTTTCCAAAATAAACTTTGGATTTTCAAATAACAAACTTTTGTTTTTGAACATTTGTAATCTTTAAAACTTCTCAAATCAAGTTTAGTAATTTATCACAATTTCTCATTCAGCTTCTCGCAACTGAATAGTTTAAAACACAAAAAGGTTTATATTGGCCGTCACGGCGACCGAATCAACAATAACTACAATAGTATTTAGAAAATACGAATTAAGTATAACTCATATGTCTTTAAGACCACAGTTTGTATAAAGATACTAATTTGAAGATAACAGATCTATTCACAACATTCTCTGAAACCAACAACTCTGGAAGGGTAGAATAATCAAGGAGTAAGAATGAGCCAACGCGCTCGGTCATGGTACAAAGAACGCACTTCAAGACTTCGACATGGTACCGACTGGATACGCGGTATGAATAAAACTCATCAGAATAGATATCTCACGACTACCAATGGAATCAAGGAAGTGGATTTCGACTATTTGGAATCCAAATGAATTAAGAGTAAGTGATTTCAGCAAGATTGAAACCACCATTTATTAATCAACAACCAACAACTTCGCGCAACGAATAATCCTGAATATCAGGGCATAACTCACAAGTACAAAATATACGGATGTAACTCATCCTAGAAATGAAAATTGATATTAGAATTGGATTTTTTTCACATTTATCAAATAAAGGTTGTGCTGCTGGCCAGCCACGCATCAACCCCGGACTTGCTTATAGCAAAGTCCTCTACTGGATCCTTGGCCAATCTGGGCCATAAGTTATTCCGACCATAAATATGGTCCGACCATTACTGGTCCATTTAAAAACATTCCAATCCTATATTATATACGTCAGGTGTCAGAACAATTGACAACCTTACTTCGACAATCAGGTGTCGGAAGAATCGACAACCTTAATACAACAAACGCTGGAAAACTCACGTTCCAGGAAACAATTCAACTATGAAGAATCCATCAAGGAATAACAATATAATCTAGTATCGACGAGATCGACACAATATCAGGAGGTGCACATGAAAAGTGACAATATAATAAACATTGACGAGATCGATGTAACAACTAGGATATAATGAAGAATAAACAATGACATGCTCAATAAGATTAAGTCTGATATGAAACAGGCATTATGATATCAACAGAATTTGCAACAACTCAATATAGAATAGGGTTCAAAGAACAGGATCTAGATGGACTTAACAGTTCAAATCATCACATTATGGAAGAATTAGTTAAGATTCACCAATATGGTAAGTGACAAGAAAGTCAAGTTCAAGTTTAATAAAAATTCAAGGTGAAGTTTATAAATGAAGAAAACAAGGGTTTACTGACTTTTGACAGAAATAGTTCAAGTCCTTCGAACATATACTTATAATAGATAAGCCTTGTATTTGAAGGAAGTAAACTAAATCATGCACAACATAAATGAATTCGAATCAGGGAATGGATCAGATGATCGCATTAACAAGAAATGATAATAATACTTGCATGGGTGCAAGATGGAAAATGGAATACTTGTAGAACAAGTACCACAACTTCGGAATTTAAAATAACATTTTACCCTCGTAGGGTTCACAGGTTCCCACTCATCTAGGGTTGGCAATATTCCAACCTAATATTTTTAAATCAACTTTTTGAAAGAAAGCCTTAGTATACGGCCCATAACTATCTTTTAAATCATTTCAACACAATATTTATATTTTCCCAATCAACCTGGAAATATGAATCTAAACTCAAAAGGTATAAAATAATACTCGTCAACTTACGAGATTTAAATAACATACTTGCAATTTAATGCAAAGAAATCAACATTTGAAAATTCAGTAAAAAGCATTCAACATGCATACTAATAATTCAAGATAATATCTCTTAATTAATAAGCAAGGGTATAAACACTTGCCTCTAGTCCTTAGCTATTTCGTAACGCTGAAACAATACGATTCCCTCCTTATTCTGTCTTATCGCACGATTATCTACTTTCGTCCTTCTTTGCTCTAACGCTCTTGCGAACACCACTAGTCTGTTTTTACCATTTCGAATCCACGTGCCAGCCTCGATAGTCAAACATGAGACGGTACTTAGTCTTCAACGTATGATTTCACATTCCATAAATGACTATAACTTAACTTCGATAATCTGACTCGTCTCCTCCAATAGCCTCTGTTGCATAGACAACCACATTTCAATTGATAGAATGATCACAACTAACTATACAAGTAATCCTCGCAACTCGCTTGACACAACTCTCCTTATATAAGGTCAACAGTCTCACCATTCTCATTTTCTAACATTACTGACAAATTTCTATCCCAACTACCCCTCGTGACAATACTAGACACGACCAAAGTATTTAAACAAGTATCAAAACAGTTATTCGTATTTATAACTCACTAACCAGATAATTCACATAATCCACATCATTCACATAGCACATTTAAACAAGTAACCGGGTACGTATCGGACGTCCGGTATAATTTACGAGATTAAAACTCAGATACTAGCCCTAGTACGGGCATATACGGACTATAAAACACATTACACAACTCATACAAACCATATAGCACTTATAACTATTTTTAAAACATAACACGAAGCTTATTTGAATTTAAATAAGCCACAAACAATTTTTAAATCAAAAATCGGATTTTTAAATCAAATATAAGTATTTTAACTTGTTAGGTCCTGATAAGTTTGTAGAAGGGGGGGTTGAATACAAACTATACCGTTTTATCGAATTTGTCCTTTAAATGATTTAACTGTTTTAGAACAAATTAATGCGGAATAAAAACTGAAACAATATTCAAGTTAAATAGAAACTCTATTAAACTTGAGGAGTGTTACAACTTTGATCACTGATTACAAAGAACTTAATAAAACAAATCTAGAATAAATTCGACATGAATTTATCTATTTTTGTAATAAAAAGGATCGAATACTAAAAAGTAGTTCGATATAAAATCTAGGGATTATGATCCGCTAGAAAGCTAAAGCAGTACAAGAGATACAATTCTTATGAATTAAATGTTGAAGAACAATCAAGAATTAAATCTCTGGCGAATTTTGTAGCTTGACAGTTGAAGAAGTAATGAAGAGAGAATGTAATATTTGTTGCTGTCTTTACTTCTGTGTTAACTAATTCTCTTGAATGTCAACTGCCTTGTTTTCCTTTATACAAATTACTTGTTCTTTGCTTCACACGCGCCAATCCACTTGCAGAAAGTAATTGGAAGACTTGCTGAAAAACATTTCTTTTTGCCTTGGAAGACAATCGGGAAGACAAGCATTTGTACTAAGAAGACATTCGGGAAGACAAGGGAATGGCCTAGGAAGACTTTCGGGAAGACAGCCTTGGTAGTCTTCCTAGTTCAAAGAACTAAGTCTTCCTAGTTCAATCCTAAGTCTTCCTAGTTCAAATATATTCTAATTTAAATAATTAACTAAATAAATTATGTATTAAATTAATTCTTTGCAGAATTAAATTAATAAATAATATACTTAATAATATTAATTATTTATAAGAGAATAAATAGAATTAGTTGACTTCTCAATTAATTCCAGAATCACTTAAAACTTAGATAAATAACAAACAAAATAGTACGTTGACACTCGATGCACTGTCTGGTTCATGAGTGACTAACGACAATGTCTGTTCTTTATCTATTTAACTTTAAGCAGTGATTCACTACCTTCTCATTCAAGAACTCCGTAATCAGTATCTTTTTCTGTCACCACTTGAAATCTCTGTCACTTTAATAAATCCACTGAGCTTGAATACTTCATTGAGGCTTGATCAATAAATTGAGCTTCTTTCAATGTAGAATCACTTCAAGTCTGTAGATGACTTTAATCTTCATTCTTTGACAGATATAACCTTCTGAGATTCCTGTGACAATTGATTTTTATTATTTACTTATTACATCTTAATTAAAGTTGAGTAGAATCCTCGGTGTTTACAAATAGGCCTGGACATATGCCTTTCAATCTCCCCCTATTTGTTTGTTAGACAATAACAACCAAATACTCTAGAGGATAACTCAACTAAAACAAGAAAAGATAAGACTTTTAAGAGCCAAGCAAATAATAAAAAGTTCTGGATTAAATATAACAATTTCCAGATTCAAACAGTAAAGATAAATACAAGATAGATGTTCCTCTAGACTGAACATATGAATACATTCTCCTATCTTGATTTACCTAGCTCTAAACATATAACATTTACAAATGAGCTAAACCTATCATGCCCTAATCTCTAATTTCACCTTCTTCAGCTTCTTGCAAGGTGTATAGCAGATCTTTGTCTAGGACACGATCACTTTCTGAAACCACACCACTTGGCATTATTGGTTGATTGGTGATCTTCTTCAATCTATTCTTCATTTGAGCATATCTTGGAATTTTCTCCGTGCAGTAGTCTGAAATCATATCAGCAACTTCAGACTTCTCTACAGAAGCAAACCCAGAAGTTCTAAGAAGATTCTCCAACTTCACCAGTTGCATAGCAGTCTGTAGCTTCATGGAATCAGGATCCAGCCTCACTGTCTCTAAAGTTGTACCTCTGTAGATTTTGACTTCATAAGGAAAATGTACAACTTGAGGACTGGCCTTCATAGCAGAATCTCTAAGCCGGTCATATAGAAGCTCATTCAAGCAAGAAGATCTCTTTACTTTACTCATTAGAATCCACAATTCAGATAGAGATCTTCTTTGTAGGAGGTCAAGAGAGATGGTCAATGACCCTTCAAGAGCACTTGAGACATAAATGAACAGTTCTTGCCTCACTTGATCAAATGCAGACGTAATCCTTAGGATATCTTCCTTCAATGCCTTCATATATAATGAGTTGTCTGGATTAACCGTTCTGATCTTCTCAAGCAGCTTCAGAAAAGTAGCATCATTGTTTGTGCCTCTCTGAGGGATATCAAACATCTCCCTTGACTTATCCCACTTGCTTCCTTGCTTCATCCTCACATCCAATCTCCTTTCTTTGACATGAATACTATGAAGACGTTGTTTGTCTTCATGTTCAGCCTTTTGAATTTTCAGCTTCTGAGATATGATGTCGGAGACTTTGGCATTCTCATCCTCCTTTCTCCTTAGCTCCGCCTGCTGTTTCTTCAATTCCTTCTGAAACAAAGGGTCAGGTATATATAGATCAGCTTCATCCTCCCAATCCTCAAAGTTTGCTGCCTCCTCAACCTCCTCCTCACCAAAAGCTTCCTCAGGTATGGTCTTCCCAAGATCACCAGATGTGTCATAATGGAAGTCATCCTGTTCACCATGGTAGTAGTAGGCATCATCAAAGACAGTATCCTCCAATGATTGTTTACCTTTTCCCTTATCCTTTCCAGAAGCTCCTCCAGCTTCTCTGTTTCCACCTTCTTTCTCCTTCTCCCCCTTAGTTGAGGAATCCTCTACAGTTTGAGCTGTGGAAGCCCTAGGATTCACCTCAGATGTTCTCCTTATCTCTCCTCTTTCTCTCCCATCTCCTCCTTCATCAGCATCATCATCCTCATCATCATCTCCCTCAAAGAATGTTCTTTGATCTTTAGTAGGTTGATGTGAATTCTTGATCATATTGTATAGGTGCTTCATCCCTTCATTTAGATGCTCCATTCCTCCTTCTAACTTAGACATCCTTTCTTTATTAAACCTCTGGTTTTCATCAGTTGTTTGCAGAATAAAGTCCACCTTGGTAGAAATAGCAGCAATCTCCTTGACACTCTCCGATATCTGAGCATTTGACGTTGTAAGATCAGAGATGTCTGAAGCCACCAGTACTTGAGATTGTTGGATTGAATTCAGCTTTGGGAGTAAATTATTCTTCAATCCTTCCAGGTCATCTTTCACAGTACCCAGCTGATTTGATACAGAGGTGGTAGATTGAGCAACCACTTGTGCTTTAAGAAGATTGTTCTCAGCCTGGGTTTCTTGTAACTTCCTTTGTAGATCAGCTAGCTGGTTCAACAAAGCAGTGTTTGTGTCAGTGTGTGCACTCACCTCAATTGCTCTCAGTGGTGTTTCACTCAACTCACGTGCTTGTGTTTCACTTGGTGTTTGATTCATATCTCTCACCACTAACTGTCTGTTAAGATTCTCAGTAGATGTACCTGCAGGAAAAATCACCCTAGCCCCTTCAAGAGAGGTCAGTGATGGTGCAATGGGAGTTCGCAATTCCCGATCCCCAATGAATTCCAAATCAGATTGAATTTGAAACTGAATTGCTTCAGTGTTGGATTCATTAGGTTGCCTTCCACTTTCTCCAGTAAAAACTGCGAGTGGAAAATCCCTTAGGGGAGCCAGAGATGTTCCCTCTGGGAGGGGAGAAAATGATTCTATTATAGGTGGCAAAGAATCAGATTTTCCCTCTGATGCCTGTGAAGGCACTTCTACCGTGACTATGGTAGGCACTGTTTCAAAGTCAAAAGTAAAGTGCTCTCCTGACATGGTGTCCTGAGTGTCATCTAGATGGATATCTTCTCCCATTGTGAGTAATGGGAGTGTGCTTGACTCAGTACAAGATGCCATGGCCCGATGGCGAATTTCAATAGATCCACCCTGTTGAGAGGATGTCTCCAAAGACTGTGTAGTGGCCATATCAATGTCCATATCCTTTTGAGAGGATACAGATGGGCTAACAGTTGTCTCCCTATAGGTTTTTCTTTTCTTTAAGGGTGGAGACAGAGCTGTGGGAACACTCATTTCAGCTATATCACTAACATTTCTTGAACTAGTTTGTACATAAGGCTCAGGTGGTGTTTCAGGAGTGTTTGACTCTCTGTTTGGCTCTATGACCTGGGTCAGAGACTGTGGATCTACAATCTCTGGGTCAGCCCTAACAACCACTTGGGTTTCAATTGAAGTACCAGAAGAAGAACCAAGGTTAGGAATAACTACCTGCAGTGGTACTGGATGTGGTTCGGGAACTTGTTCACCAAAGATAGGAAGATTAATGAATTGTCTCATGAATGGTGAAACAAGAACAGGTATATTGAGGAATTTGGATGAGACGTCAAGTCTGGTGTAGAATTTGGTGTCTGTGGTTGGAGAGGTTTCAAATCTAGCTTCTCGAAACAGTTCTACCTGCTCAGCAGTGAGAAGATGATTAATGATAAGAGTTAGAAAGCGAGGGTACCAACACCTTACTTTCACACCATTATCAGAATCTCTCCTAGAGTGAGCAAGCCTGTTGAGCAAAAGGTTCCACAGAATCTCATCAAAGTTCAATCTACGACCAAATACTATAGCATAGGCAATGTATTTATTAAGACTGGTAATGCAATGAAAGTTTGTTTTTGTGCAGTTACCAAATACCCTAGCTATAGTATCAAAGAACAGATCCCATTCCCTTACAACAAAAGTTTTTGACAATTTTACCATTTGAAAGGGACCCTGATAATGAATATTCACAAAGAACTGTGTTAACTCATCATCAGTGGGTAATGGATCAAACCTGTCCTTTGGAAAATGCAACACATCACAAAATAAATCAAAAGTAACTGTATATTGCTGATTGAGAATATTGAAAGTAAAAGATTTTGAATTTTCAGCAATAACAGCACTTGAACACAACATCCTTAATGGATCAATTTTTAGAAGTGCATTGGCACAAATAGCATAACTAACACAAGTATTGCTATTTAAAAATTGAATCCATGGTCTGAAACGTTCCACTTTACACCTAGCCGGATCAAAATACCCAACCAAATTATTTAAAACTAATTCAAAATTATTAGGATCCATTTTAAATAAAACAATAAAATTTTAATTAATTTAAATAAAAATAAAATTTTAGGGATTTTTAGAATTAATTAAAATTACAAAAATCCACAAAATTAAATTTTATCAAAATTAATGAATTTTGAACTTTTAGATCCTAAAAATTCGAACTTAACTTTTTGAAATGCAAAAACTGAATTGGGTAAATGATTTCAAACTCACACAGTAAACACACACAGTAACCACTCTCAGAAACAACTATGATCAAACACAAAACAAGCAATCACTTAGCAAATTTCAAAAAAAAACAAGTCGAATGGTTTTTTAAGAAAATTGAAAATTTTAACAGCAGTTCGACTTATAACCTTGATTTTTAAGAAAAACAGAACTGATTTGCTAAGTTAAGACTTGAGCAATAAGAACAATGATCAAAGTTTTCTGTAGAATGAAAGAATTCGAAGGGGGTTTTGTGAAGAAGAAAACTGATAAGAAAATGCTAAGGCAAAAACTGAATAGAAATGCGTATGTACTGTAAGTATATGTATATATAAGAAATAAACAAATAAACTGACTTTAGAAGACTATCCAAACGTTTTTTTTTTAAAGGAAAAAGACTTGGGAAGACAATCGGGAAGACTTAGAATAGTCTTCCCGGTAGTCTTCCTAGTACAAACCGGATTGTCTTCTAAATAACTAATAAAAGAAAAACAGAAAAATAAAACTAATAAATTTAAGTCTTCCCGATAGTCTTCCTAGTTCAAAAAACTGGGAAGACTTAGGAAAAGACTTAGAAATAAAAGGAAAAACAGAAAAATAAAATGAAAAATTCCTTGTTTTCCCGGTAGTCTTCCTAGTGTAAAACTGGGAAGACTTACTAAAAAATTCAGAATTAAATTCGAAAATTTACAAAAAAATGCTGAATAACTTAGAAAAATGCATGAAAAATATTTAAAAACCTAGAAAAATTCACAGAAAATTCCATAAATCCTAGAAAAATATGCAGAATATTAGAAATGCATAAAATTAATATAAACTTGCAGAAAAAATTCAAACAACAATATTTACAATCTGAAAAATACCTAAATAATTCTAAATAAATATATTTTCAATAAAAATACATTTCTCTACTTAAAAAAATATGAGAAAAATATTTTTAAAGAAAATAAAATATGTAGAGCTATTTAAATACACAAGCATGTACTATTAAATGAGAATTGACAGAAAATATCATTTAAATGACAAGAGAAAATGAATTTTAAAGAACAAACATGACAGAGATATTGTTAATCACTAAGACTGTTTAACATACCCAATTTACCAACTAACTTGATAAATGTGGATTCGTCAACAGATTTAGTGAATATATCTGCAGTCTGTTCTTCTGTGGGTACAAAGTGTAACTCCACAGTTCCATTCATGACATGCTCTCTGATAAAATGATACCTGATATCAATGTGCTTCGTTCTCGAGTGCTGCACAGGGTTGTTGGAGATTGCTATGGCACTTGTATTATCACAAAATATGGGAATTTTGTCTAATGCAAAGCCATAGTCCTTTAATTGATTCCGTATCCATAAGATCTGAGCACAACAGCTTCCAGCAGCAATATATTCAGCTTCTGCTGTTGAATTGGAAACTGTTTGCTGTTTCTTGCTATACCAGGAAATCAACCTACCTCCTAGGAATTGACAACTCCCAGAGGTGCTTTTTCTATCCACAACACTACCTGCATAATCAGAATCTGTATATCCAACAAGATTAAAACCAGAATCTTTAGGGTACCAGATACCTAGATTAGGTGTACCCTTAAGATATCTCAAGATTCTTTTCACAGCAACGAGATGAACATCTCTAGGGTCCGCTTGGAACCTTGCACACAAGCATGTAGCATACATAATATCTGGTCTACTAGCAGTAAGATAGAGTAAGGAGCCAATCATACCTCTGTAGCTTGTAACATCTACCTTGATAGATTTGTCAGAATCTCCAAGTTTGATTGCTGTTGAAGATGGAGTCCTTGCTGATGCTGAATCCTCCATGTGATACTTCTTGAGGAGTTCTTTGAGATACTTGGATTGACAAATAAATATTCCATTTGACCTTTGACTTACTTGCAATCCAAGAAAGAACTTCAGCTCACCCATCATACTCATTTCAAACTTACTCTGCATTAGCTCAGCAAATCTCTTACAGAGATTATCATTAGTAGACCCAAATATGATGTCATCCACATAGACTTGGACTAATATCATATCATTTTTGTGTTTCTTTGAAAAAAGAGTTTTGTCTATGATACCTCTAACAAAACCATTTTCTAAAAGAAAACCAGAGAGAGTGTCATACCATTTTCTTGGGGCTTGTTTGAGACCATA
Organism: Heracleum sosnowskyi; assembly: GCA_030848705.1. Classification (NCBI taxonomy): domain Eukaryota; kingdom Viridiplantae; phylum Streptophyta; class Magnoliopsida; order Apiales; family Apiaceae; genus Heracleum; species Heracleum sosnowskyi. The sequence continues at coordinate 67,542,838 of CM061243.1, forward strand.
GATAGCCTTGAAGAGAAAGTACACAAAGTCCAGCAGCTCCTGATTTTCAAAGCCAGGGGGCTGTTCCACATACACTTCTTCATCAAGTTCACCATTCAGGAATGCACTCTTAACATCCATTTGATAGACTTTAAAATTGGAATAAGCAGCAAATGCTAAGAACATCCTGATGGCCTCAAGTCTAGCCACTGGTGCATAGGTTTCATCATAATCAATGCCTTCAGCTTGAGAATACCCTTGTGCAACCAGTCTTGCCTTGTTCCTAGTAACAATGCCATCCTCATCTAGCTTGTTCCTGTATACCCATCTTGTACCAACTACTTTCTTGTTCTTTGGCCTGGGTACCAGCTTCCAGACTTGCTGTTGTTCAAATTGATTGAGTTCATCTTGCATAGCAATCACCCAATCTGGATCCGTCAGTGCTTCCTCAGTATTCTTTGGCTCCATTTTAGATAGAAATGCTGAGAAAAGACATTCATTCTGAGAAGCTCTTCTAGTTTTAACTCCAACATCTGGATCACCAATGATCAGCTCAAAAGGATGAGCTCTATTCCAAACAGTCTGTCTTGGAAGATTTGATCTTGATGATTCTCCTTGAAATTCACTTTGATGTTGTGAGTGACTAGTTGATCCTTCATTTGCTCCCCCTGAGTTGTTGCCTGTATGCCTTGATGATTCTTCTCCAGTGTTGGTGGTATCTCCATTGTTACCAGTGTTTCCACCACCATCACCATGATCATTATCATCATTGTTATTATCATCACCAGCAATAACTTCAGGTGGGTCTTCATCATCTGATTCTGAGTCTGGCAAGTTATCAAACTTCAGCTTTTCAGATGAGTCTTCTTTTTGGATACTGGGGAACTTAGTGTCATCAAAAGTAACATTGACACTTTCCTTTACTGTGTGACTGCCAACCACGTAGACCCTGTAAGACCTTCTGGAATATCCAACAAAAATAGCTTCTTGTACCTTTGCATCAAACTTTGTTGGGGTGTCCAGCAAGTCCCTCTAAATGTCGACACGTAGGCGCTTGGCTTCTGGCTAGTATATGGAAATAAAGTTGCGCCTCTTCTACAAGCTCGGGCTTTTAGATCAACTGGTAAAGCGCTTGATCCTAAAAATTGGTATCAGAGCGAGGTCTCGTGGTCGAAACCCACCGTAAGGCATTTGTGCATCCATTGTACCCCTAACAGGGACTTATTAGTGGTGGCACTTGCTGGGGGGGGGGGATTGTTGGGGTGTCCAGCAAGTCCCTCTAAATGTCGACACGTAGGCGCTTGGCTTCTGGCTAGTATATGGAAATAAAGTTGCGCCTCTTCTACAAGCTCGGGCTTTTAGATCAACTGGTAAAGCGCTTGATCCTAAAAAACTTGTCACGTTTAACATTGTCATCTATAAGCACAAAGCATTTTGCTCCAAATACATGAAAGTACTTGACAGTTGGTTTCTTGTTGTTCATGATCTCATACGGAGTCTTCATTAAGTCCTTGTTGATTAAAGTTCGATTCTGAGTATAACAAGCTGTATTCGCTGCTTCAGCCCAAAAGTACGTTGGAAGTTTGGACTCACTTAGCATAGTCCTAGCTGCTTCAATCAATGTACGATTCTTTCTTTCCACTACTCCATTTTGTTGAGGAGTTCTAGGGGCAGAATACTGTCTTGATATTCCTTTATCAGCACAAAAATCAGTTAGAATGGCATTCTTGAATTCCGTACCATTATCTGACCTTATGGCTCTAACAGGGAATCTAGAATCCAGCTCAATCAACTTTACATGGCCAATCACCAGGAATGGGGTCTCATCCTTGGAATGTAGGAATAAAACCCATGTATATTTTGAATAGTCATCAACAATCACAAGTGCATATTGTTTCTTTGACATGGACATCACATTAACTGGACCAAACAAATCCATGTGCAGTAGCTGAAGAGGTTCAGTTATTGATGATGTGTCAGTGCCCTTGTGAGAAGCTTTCTTTGACTTTCCCTTCTGACATGCCTCACACAGTCCTTCCTGTGTAAATTCCATCTGAGGCAAACCTCTAACTAATTCCCTCTTGACTAAAGAGTTCATAGTTTTGAAGTTAAGGTGAGACATCTTCTTGTGCCATAGCCAACTATCATCTGATGAAGCTTTAGCATAAAAACAATTAACTTCATCTTTGAATCCCGAGTTCAGATCAGCTATGAACAAGTCACCTTTCCTTACTCTTTGAAGAGCAGGCTTTCCATTCTTCTTGTGAGTGATCTGACACTTCTCTCTTTCAAAGGAAACAACATATCCTCTGTCACAGAACTGACTGATGCTGAGAAGATTGAACGTCAGACCTTCCACAAATGAAACATCTTCAATGATAACATTTCCGTACTTCAAACAGCCATATCCTTTCGTAATACCCTTGCTGTTATCTCCAAAGGTAACTACTGGGCCAGCTTTCACAACCACATCTGATAGCAGGGCTCTATCTCCGGTCATATGCCTTGAACAGCCACTGTCAAGAATCCACATAACACGGTTTACCTGTTTAACTCCCTGCAATATCAGATTGATTAGTCCTTCCTCGGAGCCCAAAATTGATTGGGTCCGGCATACTTAAAGAACTGGCCTTTGTCAGGCAAAACAACATTTCTAACTAAAACTACTTCATCCTCTTTCACATAAGAGCGTTTCCATTTATAACCAGCCTTAACACATTTCTGAGTAGGCTTAGGGATAAATGAATCCACTCTAGTCTGAGGAGGACTAGTAGTCTTTGTTTTAACATGCTTCTTATTATTAACATGTTGACGTGGAGCAGTCTTATCACTAGATACATGCTTTTTATTAAAGAAAGCATACATAACATTAAAAGCACAAGACATGCAATTACCCACACCACATGCTTTATGAGAAGAATTAATAGCAGGCATGTTAGTTCTACAGTTGTTTTGATCCAACTTATGGATATCTGATTTAGTCTTTTCAGTTGTTGCAACTTTGACTGGAATATCAGATACACACTTTTTGGATTGCCCAGCTTCTAAAGCAACATCTTCTTCATGAATCTCCTCAGCAATAATGATAGAGTATTCATTCAGAGGCTCTGCCTCAGACTCCTTACAGAAGGGTGTTTTAATACCCTTAAGAATATAAGGAACAACCTTTCCTTCTTCTCTGACTCTACAAGGTGTATTAATACCAAGCAATCCTATAGCCTCATTATAATCATAACCTATACTGACATGATTACCAATAGCTTGTTTATTGAAAATTTCTTTAGCCGTTTTACAAGAGTTGTAATAGGCATTAGCTTTGGTTTTAAGCTCACTAATCTGCTCTTTGAGAATGGTTTCCAGTTGAATATAACATTTAACCCTATTCTCAAGAAAAGCAATTTTCTCATTAAGTTCATCCTGATTAACATGCACAAGTTTCAAATCTTTTAATTCCTTTTCAAGATTTGTGTTTAAAAGATTTATTCTATCATTTTCAGTGCGTGCACAACTTATGGTGCCACCAAGATGATAAATCATTTCAGCATCAGTAAAGGTTACCTCTGACATGTATCTGGATGAAGTGCTTTCCTCTTTAGCCATTAAAGCAAGGTTCCCAATCTCACCTGCTTCTTCATCACTGTCAGTGTCATCCCAACTCTTTCCCTCAGCAACATAGGCCTTCCCAATCTTGTTCTTCTTGCTAGAATCAAATGTGTTTCTAGTCACTTGCTTTGGCTTTCTGCACTCAGTAGCAAAGTGACCCAACTCATTGCAATTGTAGCATCTGATTATACTTCTGTCCACAGTTCCAGTTTTGTAGCCACCCCTTGTGCCACTTGAAGATGAAGATCCACCTCTCTGAAATCTGGGTCTGAACTTAAGATTGGGATTCCTCTTGAATCTAAACTTCCCAAACTTTCTGACTATCAAAGCCAAATCACCATCCTCCAGCTGATCAAGTTCTTCCAAAGAATAGAAGTCACCACCAGATTGATCAATGGATGTTAATCCATATTCAGCATCAATAACATTCATGTGAGAACTGGAAGGTTGAACAGCCTTCACTTCCAGTTTCTGTGGGACTTCAGCAGCCAATGCAGTGGAGGTACCAACAATCTTTCCAGTTCCATACAGCTCCCTTTGTTGAATCTGCTCCAGCTCATAGGTCTTTAGCACACCATATAATCTCTCCAAAGCAATCTCATTCATATCTCTTGCTTCTCTAATGGCAGAAATTTTGTGCTCCAAATGAGGTGGTAGGGTAAGAAGGAACTTCTTGTTAATCTCTTTGTTGGTGTAGTGCTTCCCATTGAGATTCAGATCATTGATTAATTTGTTGTATCTCTCAAACACCTGAGAGATACCTTCACCTGGATTTGATCTGAAATGCTCATATTGTGAAGTGAGAATTTCCAGCATATTCTCCCTAACTTCCTCTGTCCCCTCATTGATTATCTCTATTGTTCCCCAAATGTGTTTGGCAGTTTCACAATTTAGAACATGATTATGCATGACAGGATCAAGACTCTCAATAAGGATCAACTGTAGACAAGAATCCAAGGTAACATCCTCTTTCTCATCAGGAGTGTACTCCTTGGGATCTTTAGGGTACATACTAGCAGGCCTAGTAACAACGTTATCCACTGTTATCTCTTCCTCAATAATCATAGGGAGTTTGGGACCTTTCTTCAGCACATCAATATATTTAGGATTTGCAACCTTAAGAAATAGGAGCATTTTCTTCTTCCACATTGAATAATGCTCCTTGTTGAACATTGGGATTTTGACAGTACCAACTTTCTGTGTAGTAGACATCTTTTGAGATTTTTAAGAATAAAATAAAAAATCAGAGTTTAAAAGAAAAATCTCAAAACAATTGGATCTTTGATTTGTATATCAATCAAAAGGCTCTGATGCCAATTGTTAGGTCCTGATAAGTTTGTAGAAGGGGGGGTTGAATACAAACTATACCGTTTTATCGAATTTGTCCTTTAAATGATTTAACTGTTTTAGAACAAATTAATGCGGAATAAAAACTGAAACAATATTCAAGTTAAATAGAAACTCTATTAAACTTGAGGAGTGTTACAACTTTGATCACTGATTACAAAGAACTTAATAAAACAAATCTAGAATAAATTCGACATGAATTTATCTATTTTTGTAATAAAAAGGATCGAATACTAAAAAGTAGTTCGATATAAAATCTAGGGATTATGATCCGCTAGAAAGCTAAAGCAGTACAAGAGATACAATTCTTATGAATTAAATGTTGAAGAACAATCAAGAATTAAATCTCTGGCGAATTTTGTAGCTTGACAGTTGAAGAAGTAATGAAGAGAGAATGTAATATTTGTTGCTGTCTTTACTTCTGTGTTAACTAATTCTCTTGAATGTCAACTGCCTTGTTTTCCTTTATACAAATTACTTGTTCTTTGCTTCACACGCGCCAATCCACTTGCAGAAAGTAATTGGAAGACTTGCTGAAAAACATTTCTTTTTGCCTTGGAAGACAATCGGGAAGACAAGCATTTGTACTAAGAAGACATTCGGGAAGACAAGGGAATGGCCTAGGAAGACTTTCGGGAAGACAGCCTTGGTAGTCTTCCTAGTTCAAAGAACTAAGTCTTCCTAGTTCAATCCTAAGTCTTCCTAGTTCAAATATATTCTAATTTAAATAATTAACTAAATAAATTATGTATTAAATTAATTCTTTGCAGAATTAAATTAATAAATAATATACTTAATAATATTAATTATTTATAAGAGAATAAATAGAATTAGTTGACTTCTCAATTAATTCCAGAATCACTTAAAACTTAGATAAATAACAAACAAAATAGTACGTTGACACTCGATGCACTGTCTGGTTCATGAGTGACTAACGACAATGTCTGTTCTTTATCTATTTAACTTTAAGCAGTGATTCACTACCTTCTCATTCAAGAACTCCGTAATCAGTATCTTTTTCCGTCACCACTTGAAATCTCCGTCACTTTAATAAATCCACTGAGCTTGAATACTTCATTGAGGCTTGATCAATAAATTGAGCTTCTTTCAATGTAGAATCACTTCAAGTCTGTAGATGACTTTAATCTTCATTCTTTGACAGATATAACCTTCTGAGATTCCTGTGACAATTGATTTTTATTATTTACTTATTACATCTTAATTAAAGTTGAGTAGAATCCTCGGTGTTTACAAATAGGCCTGGACATATGTCTTTCATAACTACAAATAAATCAATTAATAAAATTAATTGACACTCTTTAAATACTCAAACTATTTTTAAATAATAAATCAGGTTTGAAAATAATTAAACTAGATTTTAAATTAATTAAATCTATTTAATAATCAGTTTTTAAGAATTAACTGATTAAAAGAATTAATCAATTAATTAAATAAATTAAATATTAATTAAAAATAATTAAAATAATTAATTTTAATCAATTTTCGAATTTAAAATAATAAATATATTTTTTCAGAATTTTCTGAATAATAAAATGTATTTTTAAATCAAAGATATGATTTTTAGAATTTTTAAAACAATTTTTGAATTATTTTAAAAATAAAAATCCAGAAACACTATTCATCTTCTTCCTTGAAAGCTTCAAGCCAGCTTTAATGGCTGATCGGCCGCCGTTGGCGGTAAACTCCGGCCAAAATCGTTTCTCCACCAAACCTTAACCTAACTCAATGTTCTATATACCAAAACAAAGCTTGAAACGCGTACAATCTAACCCACATATCCACATACACAAACAATCAACAGAATTTTCGAACTAATGGTTTGAAAATTCGAAAAAACTTAACAATTCGATCTAGCAATTCTAGGAATAGAACGACTCAATTGAACATGCAAATCGATTACCCATGATCATATGAAGCTATAGGAACCATCAAAATCAACGGACAAACTCTAAATCAAAAAGCCCCAAATTTCGAGCTCAAGAACCCTAATTTTCGAATTGAACAATCCGGGAATCAAACAATGAAATTGAACACATATTTGGACTCCCTACAACCATACAAAGCTATACATATCATCAAATCACATGAACAAGCTCAGAATTAAAAATCCCCAAATTTTACATGAACCCTAATTTTCGAATTAAAGAAAAATAATTCGTATGAAATTGAAATATTACCCCACACGAAATCTGATGGTAGATTATGAAACTAGATTCCAAGACCTTCGATTTGACTATCAGAACATTGAAATCGGACTCCGGTAACACCTTCAAATTTGAGTTTGATTCTCAAGAACACGAAGAACGCGTTCAGGGGTTTTTAGATTTTTAACTGTAATTAGACTTTATTATACGCAAAACAAAGTACGATTTGCCTTTTTATATTGAACGGAAAATAATACCCCAAATGACATTTTTGGATCGATATTGATCCGATGGATCGTTTTAAATACAATATAACAGAATATATGCTTTAAACCTTTAATAAAGCAGAATACACGTTTTTTGAGACGATAATCATCCATAAAGTACGGATAACTACAAGTATCGTTTAATACAAAATATACGAACCAAAATACCTCCATTACGAATATTTTCGAATACTTCCCACTTTAACAAATGAAATATTGGTACGAACGATATACCAATGTCCCGAATAATTTGGGAACGATCCAAATTTTCTTTTCGATAATTAAAATAGAATAAAATAGTATGACATCCTTTTCAAAATAGTTTCTAATTCCCCACACATTTCACATAGCACCACAATATCATATATTCAATCATTTAACGAATAACTTAGCACGTTTAAACAGATAAATCATTTAATAACTCTTAATATGAAATTAAAATTTCATTTCACATCACATAATAACACGTAATTTTCCCGGATCTTACATCCTTCCCCCCTTAGCAGGATTCTGTCCTCAGAATCAACTTGCGCAAACATAGGTGGATATTTTTCCAACATCTCATTCTCAAAGTCCTAGGTTGACTCTTCAACCTTAGGATTTCTCCTCATACTCATACTAATTTGACTCCTCTATTACTTATCACTCTCTCATACTGACTCAATATCTCAGTCGGTTACTCAACATAGAACAATTTAACTAGATCTCTATAGGTTCATATTTTTATGAAATATACTATGAATACACCACTCACGGGGTGGTAAGCAAACTTATACGCAACTTTCCCAACACACAGTAGATCGACGTAAGGTAGCATTTCAAAATCGTCATAGTAACTGTTGTCGTAAGGAAATCTAATCATGGTAAATGATCCTTCCAATTACCTTCAAAATTTAGTGCACAATTATAGTCTGTCTGAATCCTTTAATTAGGTCGCGGAGTTCTGTCAAATACAATTAAACCCGTCATTCCATGTCGTACTCTTATCTCATTCAAATAGAGACGAACCAACTCACCCAATGAATATCTCTCGTTAATCGGTCAATAATAACTCAAATAATATCATGATAAGCTCTAGGCCTTAACAACTCTACTACACAGTTTATCTTAACATGTCTCCACTTCCAATCAGGAATCTCTTTAGTCGTAATTGTCTACTACATCTCTGTTATCATGTCTTCATTTTCTAACATCTCAAGTACTTAAACACTCACTAACATCAATATTCTTTTAAATCTCTTATATATCCTTACATTTCTTTCTTATCCCTTATTCTTTCTTGTTCCCTCCTGTAATTGAATTCCATTTCTTTTTCCATAACTTTTTCCTTTATGTAGCCCTTTTTCTTTAATCAATTCTGGTTGAATCCTTATTTCCGTCATTCCTTCTAGTTGATCTCTTGTTATCATAACCTTAAAACTCCATCCTTTCTAATCCTTGAACCGAAGATATTTACGTCTCTAATCTTCCTTTTTCTACTCATACTATCAGCCATCCATATTCTTGGGTCAACTTTATCTACCTCCAATATATTTAACAACTGCTTTCAACGATCGCATACCTTTCATGCCAATTAACTCTTAAGCTGAAAACAACCCCTCATTACCTTATCCATTGTCTTTAAATCCTTATTAACACCTCTTCATCTTCTTTCCCTATCTATAATTGTGAGAATATTCCTTATCAGCTTGGTGACTTAATCCCATATCTTTAAAATTGTTCTACCTAGTTCCAATAACTTAATTGCTCTCCATCTGATTCCTAAATAATTCAGAAGATACATTCACAGTAACACTCAGGACACCTTTTCCATGGTTCAATCTCAATTCCCAAACAGCTTGATCAACTCAACGTCATTTTGATTCTCATCCTATACATCCACATTGACTGGTAAGATCTTCCTTAACTATCGTGAGCAAAAGACTTGCAACCATATCATACAATCCTGAAATACTCAAAGATTAACTCATTCTCCATTATTAGCCTATCATCAAATTTTAAAAGTTCTTCTCATTGAGATAAAAATCTATTATGTTCATCTTCCACAACATGGGATATCATCAGCACAATTACACATTTTTCCCCAATTTCCAATCAACTTTTGAATTATCTAACTTCACCTCTTCCACATCGTAACGTTAATCGATAGAGAGAGAACAACTAGCTCCGTTATATGTTACTAGTATTCTAATCGCATCGTAATCCGCTTTCGCTCGTGGTAATTCAATCGCAAATTCTTCGTTCATTATGGTAGGGTAAATTTCAGTTCACCCTAATGGCATACCTCCCAGATTATTTGGTATAACAAAAATTCATGATATTTTGAAGTGAAAAGATTCTATATCGTAACAAATGTCCCACAATTGGGGTTACCAAATCTGCATATTCCAAAGCAAACATTATTGGAAGTGAAAGAATTACTGAGAGACCAATTTGATCACATGAACTCAATGTTGTGTGTCTCTATTAAGACAGTACTAAAGGTAATTAGCCTTCTTGTATTTCACAACACACAAGTGACGGCGTCCCGTCAGACTTCTATCACATAGACAGATAGTCCTTGTGTCCCCTATAAATAGGGTTGTTTAGCTCAGTTGGAGTAGAGAAATATAAAAGAAATTTAGAGTCGGAATGACAACCAGGGCCTTTCGATAAGAAATCTCAAATACACACCTTGGATTGAAATTGAATAGATTCCAAAGGTGTTATTTCTAGAAAAGAAAAACAACCACAAAAGGGATGTATCAACAAGTAGTATCACATCATAACTAGAGTTATCCACCCCTGAAAAATAAAGAAGTTGGAATTCGAATAGCATATTTTCAATAGGCTTCACAAATTTGAAATAGATATCACAACAACCTCTGATGCAATTGCAATCAGGATTGATCAAAAGTATCAAGTACAAGGTCAAAAGGTGGAATATATTCACCAACACAAGTTTCGCTTAAAGAAATGTCAAATATTTCCTTAGGATGGGAAGGTATTACCAAGGTCTTCACATATGACTCCTCCGTCGACTCCTTCGATAACTCGTTATTCGATTTCAGCCCTTCTTTTCCACGTCGCAAAGTTATCAATATCGTACGTCGTCGTCGACTCGTAATAGTCCTCGAAGATTCCGCCTTAGACGTCTACAAACGTAAGAAGTTCTATCCATCTCAGCACAACTATCTCAATCAAATACCTCTATCTCAACTCACTCAGCGGTACTATATCCAATAGTCCAACTCGTACTCTAAATGAGCTCTGACGTTCCTTATATAACTATATACACTCCCACACACTCTCGTTTCTAGTTTTACTATAACCCTTGCTCTGATACCAACTGTAACGCCCCAAATCCGGGGTCAAAGGATTTGGTCATCACACTGCACCCTTAATCCAAACAACATGTTCAATATAAAATCATAACAATAATAATAATATCTGTGACCCCAACGCTACCAAGAATCTTTAAAGGTTATAGTGCTAGAAACAAGAATCCAAAATTTCATTACAACAATCTTTCTTCTTTACAACCATTCTCTTTACAAAAATTCTAATACACTAGTATAACTTCGATAAGAAGTATACCAGGCAACTAATCTTATACAATATATTATTCAATAGAAAACATCTATATACAAACCTCTCACTAGCTCCAAATGCTCTGGATCAGAATGTCTTTACGCTAATATCCTTCCCCATCTCTGATCAGCTACGCGGACAACTCTCGCCAATATACCATCTTACTGGCAGGCTAAAATATATATAAAGAAAACAAGTATGAGCGAATGAATTGCTCAACAAGTGCATTATCAAAAATAATACGAAAGGTTTCCAAAATAAACTTTGGATTTTCAAATAACAAACTTTTGTTTTTGAACATTTGTAATCTTTAAAACTTCTCAAATCAAGTTTAGTAATTTATCACAATTTCTCATTCAGCTTCTCGCAACTAAATAGTTTAAAACACAAAAAGGTTTATGTTAGGCCGAATACACAATATATAATCAATATATGTATGAGAATAACAATCAAGAACACTGTTTATGAACAATAAACTGAATTATATTAAATAACTTTTCTCTCAGTGATGTAAAATATAACAGAGAGCTGCTAGGTTACAAGAATAATGTTTTCAGTATTCGCATCCCTTTTAGGGTTAACCTATCTGTGTTTATATAATACACAGTTACATAATCAATCTCTAATTGATATTCCTATAAATTAGCTATACAATTTATATCAATTTAGGATTGCTCATGTCTTCTGTCCGTTTCTTTAGCTATCTCAATATATCTTGCTTCTTTGCATCTTCAAGATATATTGCTTCTAGAATCTTCAAGTATGCACCGATAGCTAAATAAATTCTCACCCCGTCAGACTTTAACAAACTCTGACTGGCTTCTAGTGTAAACTCTGATAAGTACCTGTTTCTTAAACACTGATAAACAATCATCAGCAATTATATCTAACAATCACCCCCAACTTGTGCATAACAAAAATGTACAAGTTAAAAGATAATTGATGATGTCAAAACATATAACAAATGCAGTGTTTATAACATAACAGAGTTTAACTTTTACTTAGAACAGAAAACTTTAAAAACTTACAGTCAGCCTTTACTTAATTTCTTCAATGTCAGGCACTGTCCTGAGATAATCTGTAAGTAGTCTTCTTTCAGCTCTTTCTAGCTCAGCAGTCATAATCTCTTTCAACTCCTTAAGTTTTGGATCTCTTTCACTAGTCTGATATATGGCAGCCCTCAGAGAATAAATGCTGTTTTTATTCATCGCATTTACAAGTCTTATAAAGAAAGACTTATCAGACTCTAGATTGAACTCTAAGACTTTTATTCCCAGTGCAGTCCTGAACCTTGCACTATTCCTCTTCATTTCTACCATCTTTCCATGAGCATCTCTATATTTAGGAATATAAGCACTTGAAATTCTGGCTACAAGCAAAACTTTAGACTTCATCATTCTCTCTTTCAAAACTTGAGCAGCATTATGAGTACTTTGATTTTTCACTTTCAATAGATACAAAACATACTCCAGCTCTTCCCATAGCTTCAGATGAATGTCAGCTTCTCCAACTCTATAAACTCTTCCATCAGCCATAAAGTATAACAGAAACTCCTTTTTAATTCCTTTGTGATAGATCATCTAAACAGACTCTAACTTGTCAAGGCTTTCTTGAGTTACCCCAACACCAGGTTCTGCTAGTGATGTATGATCTAAAGGACTGTTATTTATTCTTTTCTCTCTATGTGATCCCAAACCAGATTTATCATAAGTTTCCTTTCCTAATACTGATCTGGTTTGAATAAAATTCACATTTCCTGGCTTCAGAGTTTCATCTCTAGTTGGTTTTACGAAAATACCTTGGAGTTGTGAAGATATCAACTGAGTTTGTACAACTTGAGCAGTGTCAGAGGTTGTGACAACTTTAGCAGAATTATCAACTTGAGCAACGTCAGTGGTTGATTGATTAGGTCTTGATTCACCTTGAGCCATGTCAGAGGTTGAATGAGCCTTCTTTGATAACTCAGGTTCTTCAATCAATTTACCTTTACCTTTATCAGTGCTTGCTCCAACAGGCCTCCTTGAGTATTGTAAACTCTGTTGAGAGTTCACATTCTCTTTAATAGAAATTCCTTGTTCCTTTCTCCTAGGAGCCTTGGCAGCCTTTTTCTTATAAGTTCCAGCTTCAACCTTCTTCTTATGCTCTTCAGCAAGAATCTGTATTTCAGCATCCATATCTTCAACTGTGGCTTCACCACCATGTTCTTCCAGAAACAGCTTAGCTGCAATCTCTTCATCAGTAATTGGATTGGCTGAAATCACTAGACTTTTAAGTCTTGAAGAAGATTGAGCACCAGAGTTTACTCTATCAGAGTTTGTCAGCTTAGCAGAGTTTGACCTAAGTCTCCCTTGCTCTTGAGCAGATTTTGACCTTTTCTCTGATTCTTTGCTTCCACCATCTGTTACATCATCCCTCCGTCTCAGAGTTGGAGTCCTTTTGCATTTGTCTTTAGAAACTCTCTCCCCCTTTTTGACATCATCAGGAATAAGTACAGATGTCAGCAATTCTAAAGATGCAGCAATAGAATCAATCTTTGTAGCCATGACATCTTGATTTCTTTCAACTGTGCTTAGTCTCTACTTGATTTCGACCTGATCCTTGATCATAGAAGAATATTGAGCTCTATCATTCTTCAAGGCCAAGTCCTTAGCAACACTATCATTCCTCAGGCCTATGACAGATTTGTGAGTCTCATCAAAGCGATTGTGCAAAGATTTAACTTGAACAACTGTAGCCTTCAAATGTGTCAACAGCTCAGGATTTGAAATTTCTTTAGCAGAGTTAGCAACAAAATCAGCAGTTCTTTGTGTAGAGAAAATACAATCTGCCCCTGACCAATTTGCATAGTACATTTCTCTATAATGATCTTCAGTGGCACGTTGATTTTCCTTGACAAACTCTGCAGTAGGATCCCTTAGAAAAGGTATTGATTCATGATAATCAGAGTCTGAGAGTGCAATATTGATTTCAAAGTTTGCATGATCAGAATTTGCAGAAGTGTGATCATCACTGTCAGAGACAACTCTGTCTGCATCAACATTGTCTGCTAAAGGCTCTGCAGTTGTATTCTCTGCAGTAACTTCAATGTTTAACTGTGTAGCTTCATCATGAACTTGCTCTGCAACAGCTTCATGCTTCTCAGAGTTAACTGCCTCAACAACTTCTTCTTCTTCTTCTTCCAGATTCTCTGCTGTAGCTTCATCTAGCTTCTCAACAGCAGCTTCAACAATCTTCTCAGAAGAGACAGATTTTGCTCCCTGATCAACTTCATCACCCAATTCAAGAATTTGATTGGTGACAGAGAGAATCTCTGTATGAGTTGCCATAGACTCATCAACTACTAGAGTGGCTTGATCAGCTGCCACATCCTCAGTGTCACAAACACTGATAGTAGGATGTGCTTCAAGATCCATGTCCAAAGGATCTGCAAAGTTATCATTATCAGCATGTGCAGCATCTTCTCTATCCTCTGTAGGCACAGTAGCTTCAACATTAACATCAGCCTCCTCGGTAACAACATTAGGAGCTGCATTCTGTTCAGCTTCATGAACAGCTTCAGTTTCTAACTCATCAAAAAGATAGTCAGCTACCAGCCTTCTTCTTCTTTGATGCAAAGTTTCAGTATCTTCCTCATCATCAGAACGTGGTCTCTTTGCTCTTCTCTTCTTTGAGGGACCATCAGACTTTGGCAGAGAAGATTTTGACACTCCAACCTCAGTTGTTGGCTTAACAATCTTTGTAGGTTTAAAAGCCCTGTGTTTGATTCTACCACCTGTCTGAATTGGTTGTGATGTAGATGGAGGAACTTCAATGTTTAGTGGTTCTGGTTGTCAATCTGCTTGGGTAGAATCATCCAAAAACTGCTGCACTAATGCAGGCAGTAAGAGATCACTTACAGCACCCTTCTTCACATCTTTGCTCACAAGATCAGAGAATATACGTTTGTGTAATTTAAAATATGGAATTACATCTGCATCATTAATATCTACCCCACTAACACAGGTAGAAAATAAAAGCTGACAGAATCTAGCAAAGTAAACTACTCCCCTATTCTCATTCATTTTCTCTCCTAAGTTACTTAAAACAAATCTACCAAAATCAAAATTCGTACCATAGAGAAGAGAATACCCTATTTGTAGACTGTCAGTGGGTATTGCATCCCAGTTCGTGCACTTCTTCCCGAACGTTCTTGTGATACAGTCGAAGAAAAAACTCCACTCCTTCCTCAAGAACGGTCGCTTCAACTGACCTATCTTGGCCAAAGATCCACCATATCCTATCTCCCTCATCATCCTCAGCAACTCAGCATCACCAACAGCAATGGTGTACGCAGTATGTTCACCAAAGCCCAGAACATCATGTACCGTACCAGGTGTAATGACATACTCTGTTTCTTGAAACTCGAAAATAATAGATGGCGTTCCAGAAACACCACCATCATCATAGATACCAGTCTCCCAGAAGCTTTTGATTTGAACCGCAAAAAGCCTCTCTGGTTCTACAGGAGCACGCCCAATTGGAGATTGGGCAAGAAAATTTTGCATCAAATGAAACGCCTTCGGTTCGTTCACATTATGACATTAACCAATGGAGCAGCATAATTATTTGGAACGAATTCAAGCCCAGAAGAGACAAAAGCAGTAGAACCCATTAGCACGATTTAGAAATAAGCAGAGAATGACTTAGAGAATATTTGAGAGTGTTTGCAGTAAGAGTGCTTGTGAAAATGTGTATGTGACAATAAGGTGTGAATTGGAGTAAGTTGTGAAAAGTTCAAACGAGTTTGTGTATTGTATATTAATACAAAAAGAAAGAATTAAAAACTGAACAGTTTCTAAGCAATACACACAACTGTCTTACTCCGTGAAACGTGTGAATGTGACACGTGGCACTCATGCAATGACTGACAGCAGTAATTGACAGTTTCCAAATGCGCATGTGCAGTAAAAAGAGCAATAATTACTGCCTATTACATTTTCCTAGACACTCAACCTCTCTCCATTTTCAAAAACTCAATCAAACCGTTTCAATCATACTCTCTATTTTCCAAAAATAATGTTCCTCAATAATTATGAAATGTCTGAAACAACTTTATTTATTTTAATCATCAGAGATTAAAAATAAATTACCTCGGCGTAGAGTACACAGTTCATCAGTTTTTATCAATTCTCCTCCTTCATTAATAATCTCTTTTCTCAAAATGCACAGTTGTGAATATTTGTGTGTGAATAGCAGCGTTTACTGAATAGAAATATTGAGAGCATCTCAAAGTGCATAAAATCCACAAAATAAATCAGTAAAAACTGGTTGCCCAAACTCTCATATGTAAAACATATTCTGATTTCATCTAAACTCTGTATTTATTTGTATTCATTTGTTTTCACCCCCTTAAATTTATTTTTTTATTTTTTATTTTTTTTTATTCTTTTTCCAGTAATCAGTAGTTGGCACTAGTCACCAAAAATTTGAAAATTTTAGCCCTTATTTCATACAATAAGTTCATGGGTCTTCCTAGGCACAACATGTCTTCCTAGGCACAACATGATCTCAAAGGAATTTGTGCATATTTTTGCATCTTTTGCTTAGGGGTGAATTAGCAGTAACTATTTATCAGAGTTTAGACTTACATCATTTAACGTTTATGATTTATGAGAGAAAGTGCAAACAACTAATACAGACTCGGTGTATAGGATCAATAAACTAAGAGATGTTATAAATATAGAGACAGTATCATGCTGTGTAAAATTTCTGCACACATTTGAGATCAGATTTTATATAACTTAGAAAGATTCATGATTACTTACTGAGAATCATGCTTCGTACAATTTTCTTCATCGGTCAATATGTTTCAGACAATAACACAATCAGAGTATAACATCAGAGTTTATCATCAGAGTATGCTTCCAACAGAATATGTTACCAGAGTTTATCAACATGATTTGCATGACAGTTAACACATGCAGAAAAACATGAGCAAATTTTCACAGATGAGTAAGGTTTGAGTCTAACCAATATCTCTAGTCAAAACCAGAGATCATTCCAAGTTCATTTACCAGTCTTGTAAACGTAACTTCACTCAAAGGCTTAGTGAAGATATCTGCAAGCTGTTGTTCTGTAGACACAAAATGAAGCTCAATATCTCCTTCCTCCACATGTTCCCTGATAAACTGATACCTTATACTGATGTGCTTGGTCATGGAATGTTGTACTGGGTTACCTGTCATAGCAATAGCACTTTGATTATCACAGAAAATAGGTATTTTAGAGTACCTTAACCCATAATCCAGCAATTGATTCTTCATCCACAGAATCTGTGCACAACAGCTACCAGCAGCAATATACTCTGCTTCTGCAGTGGATGTGGAAATTGATTTCTGTTTCTTGCTGTACCAAGAAACTAATCTGTCACCTAAAAATTGACAACTTCCACTGGTGCTTTTTCTGTCTATCTTACAGCCTGCAAAATCTGCATCAGGGTAACCAATTAATTTAAACTCTGATTCTCTAGGATACCACAAACCAAGGGTTATGGTTCCTTTGAGATATTTGAAAATTCTCTTCACAGCTGCTAGATGAGGCTCTCTGGGGTCTGCTTGAAATCTTGCACAAAGACATGTTGCATACATGATATCTGGTCTACTTGCAGTGAGATAAAGAAGAGACCCTATCATGCCTCTGTAGTTTGTAATATCTACTGAAGCCCCTGTATCTTTGTCTAGCTTTGTTGCAGTAGCCATGGGAGTTGTGGCAGATGAACTATCAAGCATACCAAATTTCTTGAGAAGATTTCTGGTATATTTTGCTTGATTGATAAAAATCCCATCATCTGTTTGCTTTACCTGCAAGCCTAGAAAATAACTAAGCTCTCCCATCATGCTCATTTGGTACCTGAATTGCATAAGCTTGGCAAATTTCTTGCAGAGTTTGTCATTAGTAGACCCAAAAATTATGTCATCCACATAGATTTGAACTAAAAGCAAATCATTACCAGTATTGAAATAGAACAAGGTTTTATCAATTGTACCTCTAGTGAACCCACTTTCTAAAAGAAATTGAGCCAGAGTTTTATACCATGCTCTAGGTGCCTGCTTTAGTCCATAAAGAGCTTTGTCAAGTCTGTAGACATAATCTGGATGCTTGGGATCTACAAACCCTGGTGGTTGTTCAATAAACACTTCTTCTTCAAGTTTCCCATTGAGAAAAGCACTTTTCACATCCATCTGAAAGACTTTGAACTTTTTGTGAGCAGCATATGCTAGAAAAATTCTTATGGCCTCCAATCTTGCAACTGGAGCAAAGGTTTCATCATAGTCAATTCCTTCCTGTTGAGAAGTCTAGCCTTATTCCTTGTAATTATTCCCTCACTGTCAGTCTTGTTTCTGAAAACCCATTTTGTACCAACAATAGATCTGTTTTTGGGTCTTGGTACAAGAGTCCATACTTCATTTCTTTCAAATTCATTTAACTCTTCCTGCATAGCTGTTATCCAGTTAGCATCTTGAAGAGCTTCTTCCACTTTCTTGGGCTCAGTTTGGGATAGAAATGCATGAAACAGACATTCATTTGTTGTTGCACTTCTTGTTCTTACACTTGCATCTGGATCTCCAATTATCAGATCAGGTGTATGAGCTTGTGTCCACCTTCTTGCTGTTGGAAAGTGGCTTCTTTCATCATTATTAGATCCTCCCCTTTGATCCATGCTCTCCTGATTTTCTTCTTGACCATCTGCATTCTCTGAGGCTCCCCCTGAATTGGACTGTTCATTATTTGAACTTTCAGAGTTTGACCCAGAGTTTCTATTTGATTCTTCAGCTGACTCATTTTCAGAATGTGTATCATCATGTTGAGATGTTTCTGAAGTATCTTCAAGCTCCCCCTCAACTGGTTCTCTATTTTGTTCTGTCAAAGAAACTCCCTCAGTGTTTACCAGTAGAGGTTCAGAGTATGCTTCGTCAGAGTTTGTTGCATTTGTTTCATCAGAGTTTACATGATCAGAGTTTAGATCTTCATTTTCAAAGAGAAGTTGATCATGATATTCTTCATCTTCTATTCCAGTTATTTTCTTGTCATCAAATGACACATGTATAGATTCCATGATCACTTTAGTTCTCAGATTGTAGACTCTGAATGTTTTAGTTGACAGTGGGTATCCAACAAAAATTCCTTCATCAGCTTTTAAGTCGAACTTGGTCAACTGTTCAGGATGAGTTTTCAACACAAAGCATTTGCACCCGAAAATATGAAAATATTTCAGGTTTGGTTTCTTTTTCTTCACCATCTCATATGGGGTTTTCCCATGCCTATTGATCAGTGTTGCATTTTGAGTAAAACAAGCAGTTTGAACAGCTTCTGCCCAGAAATAAGTTGGCAATTTTGCTTCATCAAGCATTGTTCTGGCAGCTTCGATTAAAGTTCTGTTCTTTCTTTCAACTACAACATTTTGCTGTGGAGTCCCTGGTGCAGAAAATTCTTGCTTCACTCCTCTTTCTTTGCAAAATTCTTCCATTGTTATATTTCTGAATTCAGTTCCATTATCACTCCTTATAGTTTTCACTTTATACTGTGATCCTTTATCCAGTAACTTTACATGATCCATCAGAGTTAAGGCAGTTTCATCCTTCTTTGCTAGAAAGTACACCCAAGTGTATCTAGTATACTCATCAACTATGACTAGAGCATATTTCTTTCTGCCTAGAGACATTACATTTACTGGACCAAATAGATCAACATGAAGAAGATGATAAGGATCTATAACTGAAGATTCAGATTTACTCTTGAAAGATGACTTCCTTTGCTTGGCCTTTTGACAAGAATCACACAGACCATCTATGCTGAGTATAGACTTTGGAAGTCCCCTTACAAGATCTTTTCGAATTAGCTCATTGATGTTGTTCAAGTTTAGGTGAGAGAGCTTCTTATGCCATTTCCAGCTCTCTTCATTAGACATTTTTGCAGACAGACACACAGCTTTTCCTTCAGAGTTTGTTACCAAACTTGCTTCATAGATATTATTCCGTCTGTGTCCAACTAGAACAACTTTCCCTGTAGATTTGCTGATAACCTCACAGTATTCAGGTTGAAAATCTACATGATAACCTCTGTCACAGATTTGACTCACAGATAGCAAGTCATGCTTGAGTCCTGGGACTTGAGCTACATTTGTGATGATGACACTTCCAAGATTGATATTGCCATATCCCATAGTACGTCCTATGTTGCCATCTCCATAGGAAACTTTTGGGCCAGCTTTCTCCTCATAATCTGATAGCAAGGCTTTATTTCCAGTCATGTGTCTTGAACATCCACTGTCCAAAACTAGGGTACTTTCCCTTATGCCCTGCAATCACAAACAATTACAAAGAGTTAGATTTAAGGATCCATACTTTCTTGGATCCTTTGGCTTTCTTAATATAGTTAGCTTTTGCAGCGGAATTCTTATCTACAGAGTTTAAGCTAACTGTATCAGAGTTTGCACTATCAGAATTTACACTTGCAGAATCAACTTTAACCCATTTCAAAATTGGCTTCAACTCATAATAATTGTGATAAATAGCATGATAATTCTTGCAAGTATAAATAGAATGCCAAGTACTCCCACAGTGAGTGCATAAAGTCTGTGGTCTAACCCTACTATATTCATTCTTAACTCCAGACTTGGAGGGTAAAGAATTAATATCTTTGTTCTTACTACAAAAACTTGCAAGATGGTTAGTACTACCACAATTATGACATGTTTTTCTAGGAGAATCAGTAATAGGCAAATGATTATAACTTCTGTTAATGCCTACTTTTCCATTTCTGTTTTTCCTGGACACTTTCTGTTTTTCAACAGACTTCACCTCTTTGAGCTTATACTTGAGTTGATTCTTTGTCATTAAACCAACATTCACCTGTTTAACACAAGTTTTTACTGATTCTTTCTTAACAGCTTCTTTTTCAAGTATAGAGTTTTGCTTACTGGATTCAGGAACAAATTTCATAGGTTTAAGTTGTGTTTTAACTTTAACTTTATCTTTAAACCTAAGTTCATCTTCCTCACAGTAACCTAACCCAACTGTATCTGTTTTAAAAACTTGATGTGTGTCTTTACCAGAATTTGTCCAGGTTTTGATTACCTTCCTTTCCTTTTCTAAATCAGATTCTAGTTCCCTAAATTTCTTAAGCAACTCCTGTTCAACATAAACAGCATCATCTCTTTCCTTTTGAACTTGTTGCATGTTAACAAGTTCTTCTTCAAGAAATCTATTTCTCTCTCTAAGATTTAGATTCTCAGATTTAATTCTCTCATTCTCTAAAGTCTGATCTCTGTAACTAACATGTATGCTTTTAAGATAAATTCTCAGTTCAGATATATTATCAGTATCATAAGCATAAGTTGTTAGGGGTACCTTATTTTCAGATGTTTCAGATTCATCTTTGACAGTTGCCATGAGAGCATAGTTTACATCCTCATCTGAATCTGAAGTGTCTGCCCAGTCTTTTCCTTTAGTGATGAGTGCTTTTTCAGATTTTCCTTTCTTGCACTCTGGAGCATAGTGACCCATCTCTTTACACTTGTAGCAATGGATCTCAGACTTGTCTTTCTTTCCAGGTTTGATATCCCTTCCTTCAGACTTTCTGAAACTCTTTCTTCCAGAGTTTGAATCTTTCCTTGAGAATCTTTTTCCCTTCTTGAAGTTCTTGAAACCCATCTTCTTGAAGGTCTTCACCATCAAAGCAGCCATTTGCATTATTTGTTCTTCATCATCCTCAGATTCAGAAGAAGCATCAGTGTTTGAACCACCATCAGAGTTTGATGACTCACTTTCAGAGTTTATGACCAAAGCTTTTCCCTTAGCTTTCTTCTTTGATGTTTCTTTCTTCATGAGTTTTTCTTCAACTTTGAGAGCAACAGATTTTGTCTTCTTTCCAGATCTTTTGTTTCTTTGTTCTATCTCAAGTTCATGAGTTTTAAGCAACCCATAAATTTCATCAAGATCTGTTTCTGCAAGATCATAATTATCTCTTATTGTTGTTGCCTTTAAATCCCATCTTTCAGGTAGAGATAGTAGAAACTTGAGATTTGACTCTTCAAGGTCATATTCTTTATCAACAAGAGACAAATCATTCAACAATTTACAGAATCTGTCAAAGTTTCATCAGATCTAGAGTCAAAGTGTTCATACTCCTGTGTTAAAATAGTCTTCCTGTTCTTCTTTATAGCAATTGTTCCTTGACACCTGACTTCTAAAGCATCCCAGATTTCTTTGGCAGTCTTGCAACCAATAACTCTGTTAGACATGACATTATCTAAGGCACTGTGAAGAAGATGTCTAACTTTTGCATCCTTTGCAATTGATGAGATGTCCTCAGGAGTCATATCTTTCTTTTCTTTCGGAACAGTCTTTTGTTCTTGACCAGCAACTACAGGAGACAGTTTAGTTGGCATATGAGGACCATCATAGATTCTATCAAGGTATTCTGGATCTGTGGCTTCTAGAAACATGGTCATCTTAACCTCCCATATTGGATATTCCACTGGTTTGAGAATTGGAACTCTGATTGACTCATATCGACTTACAGAAGCAGATTGAACCTTTTGAGAATTAGAACCTCCATTAGAACCTGCCTGGGAGTTTTCAGTCATGATTATTCTTGTGTTTGGATCAATAAACTGTATATATTAAACAGCCTTGGCTCTGATACCAATTGTTAGGCCGAATACACAATATATAATCAATATATGTATGAGAATAACAATCAAGAACACTGTTTATGAACAATAAACTGAATTATATTAAATAACTTTTCTCTCAGTGATGTAAAATATCACAGAGAGCTGCTAGGTTACAAGAATAATGTTTTCAGTATTCGCATCCCTTTTAGGGTTAACCTATCTGTGTTTATATAATACACAGTTACATAATCAATCTCTAATTGATATTCCTATAAATTAGCTATACAATTTATATCAATTTAGGATTGCTCCTGTCTTCTGTCCGTTTCTTTAGCTATCTCAATATATCTTGCTTCTTTCCATCTTCAAGATATATTGCTTCTAGAATCTTCAAGTATGCACCGACAGCTAAATAAATTCTCACCCCGTCAGACTTTAACAAACTCTGACTGGCTTCTAGTGTAAACTCTGATAAGTACCTGTTTCTTAAACACTGATAAACAATCATCAGTAATTATATCTAACAGTTTATATTGGCCGTCACGGCGACCGAATCAACAATAACTAAAATAGTATGTAGAAAATACGAATTAAGTATAACTCATATGTCTTTAAGACCACAGTTTGTATAAAGATACTAATTTGAAGATAACATATCTATTCACAACATTCTCTGAAACCAACAACTCTGAAAGGGTAGAATAATCAAGGAGTAAGAATGAGCCAACGCGCTCAGTCATGGAACAAAGAACGCACTTCAAGACTTCGACATGGTACCGATTGGATACACGGTATGAATAAAACTCATCAGAATAGATATCTCACGACTACCAATGGAATCAAGGAAGTGGATTTCGACTATTTGGAATCCAAATGAATTAAGAGTAAGTGATTTCAGCAAGATTGAAACCACCATTTATTAATCAACAACCAACAACTTCGCGCAACGAATAATCCTGAATATCAGGGCATAACTCACAAGTACAAAATATACGGATGTAACTCATCATAGAAATGAAAATTGATATTAGAATTGGATTTTTTTCACATTTATCAAATAAAGGTTGTGCTGCTGGCCAGCCACGCATCAACCCCGGACTTGCTTATAGCAAAGTCCTCTACTGGATCCTTGGCCAATCTGGGCCATAAGTTATTCCGACCATAAATATGGTCCGACCATTACTGGTCCATTTAAAAACATTCCAATCCTATATTATATACGTCAGGTGTCAGAACAATTGACAACCTTACTTCGACAATCAGGTGTCGGAAGAATCGACAACCTTAATACAACAAACGCTGGAAAACTCACGTTCCAGGAAACAATTCAACTATGAAGAATCCATCAAGGAATAACAATATAATCTAGTATCGACGAGATCGACACAATATCGGGAGGTGCACATGAAAAGTGACAATATAATAAACATCGACGAGATCGATGTAACAACTAGGATATAATGAAGAATAAACAATGACATGCTCAACAAGATTAAGTCCGATATGAAACAGGCATTATGATATCAACAGAATTTGCAACAACTCAATATAGAATAGGGTTCAAAGAACAGGATCTAGATGGCCTTAACAGTTCAAATCATCACATTATGGAAGAATTAGTTAAGATTCACCAATATGGTAAGTGACAAGAAAGTCAAGTTCAAGTTTAAGAAAAATTCAAGGTGAAGTTTATAAATGAAGAAAACAAGGGTTTACTGACTTTTGATAGAAATAGTTCAAGTCCTTCGAACATATACTTATAATAGATAAGCCTTGTATTTGAAGGAAGTAAACTAAATCATGCACAACATATATGAATTCGAATCAGGGAATGGATCAGATGATCGCATTAACAAGAAATGATAATAATACTTGCATGGGTGCAAGATGGAAAATGGAATACTTGTAGAACAAGTACCACAACTTCGGAATTTAAAATAACATTTTACCCTCGTAGGGTTCACAGGTTCCCACTCATCTAGGGTTGGCAATATTCCAACCTAATATTTTTAAATCAACTTTTTGAAAGAAAGCCTTAGTATACGGCCCATAACTATCTTTTAAATCGTTTCAACACAATATTTATATTTTTCCAATCAACCTGGAAATATGAATCTAAACTCAAAAGGTATAAAATAATACTCGTCAACTTACGAGATTTAAATAACATACTTGCAATTTAATGCAAAGAAATCAACATTTGAAAATTCAGTAAAAAGCATTCAACATGCATACTAATAATTCAAGATAATATCTCTTAATTAATAAGCAAGGGTATAAACACTTGCCTCTGGTCCTTAGCTATTTCGTAACGCTGAAATAATACGATTCCCTCCTTATTCTGTCTTATCGCACGATTCTCTACTTTCGTCCTTCTTTGCTCTAACGCTCTTGCAAACACCACTAGTCTGCTTTTACCATTTCGAATCCACGTGCCAGCCTCGATAGTCAAACATGAGACGGTACTTAGTCTTCAATGTATGATTTCACATTCCATAAATGATTGTAACTTAATTTCGATAATCTGACTCGTCTCGTCCAATAGCCTCTGTTGCATAGACAACCACATTTCAATTGATAGAATGATCACAACTAACTATACAAGTAATCCTCGCAACTCGCTTGACACAACTCTCCTTATATAAGGTCAACAGTCTCACCATTCTCATTTTCTATCATTACTGACAAATTTCTATCTCAACTACCCCTCGTGACAATACTAGACACGACCAAAGTATTTAAACAAGTCTCAAAACAGTTATTCGTATTTATAACTCACTAACCAGATAATTCACATAATCCACATCATTCACATAACACATTTAAACAAGTAACCGGGTACGTATCGGACGTCCGGTATAATTTACGAGATTAAAACTCAGATACTAGCCCTAGTACGGGCATATACGGACTATAAAACACATTACACAACTCATACAAACCATATATCAATTATAACTATTTTTAAAACATCACACGAAGCTTATTTGAATTTAAATAAGCCACAAACAATTTTTAAATCAAAAATCGGATTTTTAAATCAAATATAAGTATTTTAACTGCAAATAAATCAATTAATAAAATTAATTGACACTCTTTAAATGCTCAAACTATTTTTAAATAATAAATCAGGTTTGAAAATAATTAAACTGAATTTTAAATTAATTAAATCTAATTAATAATCAATTTTTAAGAATTAACTGATTAAAAGAATTAATCAATTAATTAAAAAAATTAAATAAAAATAATTAAAATAATTAAGTTTAATCAATTTTCGAATTTAAAATAATAAATATAATTTTTCAGAATTTTCTGAATAATAAATTGTATTTTTAAATCAAAGATATGATTTTTAGAATTTTTAAAACAATTTTTGAATTATTTTAAAAATAAAAATCTAGAAACACTATTCATCTTCTTCGTTGAAAGTTTCAAGCCAGCTTTAATGGCTGACCGGCCGCCGCCGGCGGTAAACTCCGGCCAAAATCGTTTCTACACCAAACCTTAACCAAACTCAATGTTCTATATACCAAAACAAAGCTTGAAACGCGTACAATCTAACCCACATATCCACATACACAAACAATCAACAGAATTTTCGAACTAATGGTTTGAAAATTCGAAAAAACTTAACAATTCGATCTAGCAATTCTAGGAATAGAACGACTCAATTGAACATGCAAATCGATTACCCATGATCATATGAAGCTATAGGAACCATCAAAATCAACGGACAAACTCTAAATCAAAAAGCCCCAAATTTCGAGCTCAAGAACCCTAATTTTCGAATTGGACAATCCGGGAATCAAACAATGAAATTGAACACATATTTGGACTCCCTACAACCATACAAAGCTATACATATCAGCAAATCACATGAACAAGCTCAGAATTAAAAATCCCCAAATTTTACATGAACCCTAATTTTCGAATTAAAGAAAAATAATTCGTATGAAATTGAAATATTACCCCACACGAAATCTGATGGTAGATTATGAAACTAGATTCCAATACCTTCGATTTGACTATAAGAACGTTGAAATCGGACTCCGATAACACCTTCAAATTTGAGTTTGATTCTCAAGAACACGAAGAACGCATTTAGGGGTTTTTATATTTTTAACTGTAATTAGACTTTATTATACGCAAAACAAAGTACGATTTCACTTTTTATATTAAACGGAAAATAATACCCCAAACGACATTTTTGGATCGATATTGATCCGATGGATCGTTTTAAATAAAATATAACAGAATATATGCTTTAAACCTTTAATAAAGCAGAATACACGTTTTTCGAGACGATAATCATCCATAAAGTATGGATAGCTACAAGTATCGTTTAATACAAAATATACGAACCAAAATACCTCCATTACGAATATTTTCGAATACTTCCCACTTTAACGAATGAAATATTGGTACGAACGATATACCATTGTCCCGAATAATTTGGGAACGATCCAAATTTTCTTTTCGATAATTAAAATAGAATAAAATAGTATGACATCCTTTTCAAAAATAGTTTCTAATTCCCCACACATTTCACATAGCACCACAATATCACATATTCAATCATTTAACGAATAACTTAGCACGTTTAAACAGATAAATCATTTAATAACTCTTAATATGAAATTAAAATTTCATTTCACATCACATAATAACACGTAATTTTCCCGGATCTTACAAGTCGTATCGAATGAATCAAACCCCAGGCCACCATAGGTCTCGTTCCTCGTAGGTCCTGAGATTGTCGCATTGCTCGTTGCAACCATACGTGTCTTTATCATAATCACATTATCCATTCTTCATATCTTTGATTTCCGAGTTGAGCCATCATGGCCTATCGTACGAAATATACTCGCGATGCGATTTAGCACGTTCGTCTCACGATAACGTTCTGGTACTACATGTACGCAAAAGTCTTCCTCTTAGGTAACAAAATACCAATCGACGGAAAAGACACCAACTCTGGTGGAATCGTTGTTCCCAAGGCTTAGACCTCATACGCAAGATAATGCCTTAACTAATCCACACAATTTAATAATTCGGATCGCGTAAAGGACTGTAAACGTCTTAATCTTCACATGTGCTGCCTTCTCATGGCAAACTACGATAAACTACAAACACTTAGGTTCTTACTAAGTCAAGTTATCCATTGGTATTGGTCATTCCGACCTTACCCCAACTACAACCGAGACTCTGCTCCGCGTCTTATCTTAATGTCCTTGATAATCCGGGTATAATTCTAGACATTCGTCTCATCATTATGATGATCTTCAACGGTCCTATCGGTCCTCCGATAAGTCCCCAACTAAACTCTTTAATCTTAAGATCCTCAATGGCACTACTTCCGGTAGTCCACTTAACGAGCTCTATATGAGTCCTCTCGTCATTCTCTTACTTCGATATAACTCTTGACACTCTCATATCCAAGTTTATAACTTAACGCTCTGATACCATTTCTGTAACACCCCCAGATCCGGGGTCAGGAATCTGGGTTGTCATGCTACATCAATTATACAATACCTGCATTACTTACAACATTCTAATAATACAACTCCAAAGACCCCAATCACTTACGCGCACACACACACACAAGTTATAGCCTTGGAAATGAGCAACAATAAGTAACACTTGTTATTACAAGTCAAATGTACTATCCAGGATCTCATCTATTATTTACAACCTCTACCTGAAGTTAAAATAATAGACCTCACAATTCTATACAAGGTTTAATAAGGAAACCTACTCGAAAAAAATTCTACCTAATTCCATCTGCAACTGTTCTGCTAACTCCGGCAGTATCCATCCTGCTGAACTAACTCAAGGGTGGTCTCTCCATTCCCTTGCTCTCGTAACACGAGGTGAATCGGCAATGTTTTCTTCATGCTGAAAGGTTTAATAAAGCAAGAATGAGCTAATAGCGCTCAGCAAGAAATCTATCCCAGTTTAAATCTTTAAACCTTTCAGGTAGATAATCCATATAGGATCAAAGTTTTAACACTACTAGGGTCTGACTCCAAAATAGTATACCGTTCAAAATACTGTATGACTTATAATCATACTCAAATACTCTTCGTAAATCATTTAGAAATCCTTGGTATGAATATGATAAACCAAGTCTCAAACATATCTTTTTTTAAAAATAGATATTAACATTGGAATCAAGGCTTAAAGCCTATCCATTGATTCAAAATACTATACAGTTCAATATACTGTATATCTTAAATCCCTTCTCAACATATATACATGCGTATCTATTTAGATATCTCATATTGTTCAAAATACCGTAAAATATCATTAATGAACACCTTTGAAACTCCGTTCATATACAGAACGATATGTTTAAACATTCTTTTCATCAAAACATGTCGTACAGTACCACTACTGTATGAGGAACATCATTACTCATCACTGCCACATTATCAGTAACTCAGCGCCTAGGCTTTCGTTACAATGTGCAGTACAACTCCAATTGGAGGGAAGGGAATATACTGGAACACCCGATACACGGTGATCAGCCGTTGTATCGTAACGTAACTTTTCTACTAGTAGAAGGACGACTTCCTATTCAGTTATCACCCTGGCCGCATACGGGCCACTGTGCTAAGAGATCACTACCTCGACGCCGGTTTCATCACCGGGTAAGCCTTAGCACGCAAGAGATCACTACCTCGGTGCCTGTTTCATCACCGGGTAAGCCTTGATAATTTTGGCACTACCCCGGCACCTGTTTCATTGCCGTGTAAGCCCTTCCAGTTCCCATGATAGAAATTTCAATGAAACGGAAATCGGAATTTAATCCTATTTCCCCCAAGTACAAATACTTGTCAAAAACTTTGTAACCATTTAGCATTCCTTACTCCAGAGTATTTGAAGGGAGTAAGTCACAATGTGGGTTGACATTAGTCAACGAAACTACAGATGATTACCACGTATTTTGAAATCATGACCAGGGAGTTTATTGAAATTTTCAAAGTTTAGAAAGTTTGAAATTCTTTACTTGAATGGGGGAGTCATCCCCGGCTATAGGTATTCTAGAGGAACAGTGAAAGTAAAACTCTGTCCTCGACTTCTTGAACTAGATTCCCAATTTCCGATGAGTTAGAAAACACTATTCGCATTTAATTATCTTTAAAATATCTTAAGATAATAGTTGGGAACCTCTATTTTAATATCTTTTCTGAAGATCAGAAATTTATATTTTTGTGTAAATAGTAGAACATTTAATCATATAATAAGATTCTATGATTTTTTTAAATCATATTTGGAATATTTAATAAATACCCAAATAATAAATATTGAATTATTATTCAATAATAATCCACTTAAATGAATATTCAAAGTAATATTTACTTAGTTAATAGATATTCAAAATAATATTTTTAATAATATTATTTAATATCACACATTAAATATCCAATAGTATATATATATTGGATTATTTAATCATCATATATAAAACATAGCTGACAGTATTATTAAAATAAAGTAGTAATTTAACTCCAGGTCTATTATTTTAAAATCCTCGCACGACTGCTCTATACTTAGAGCCTTTAAACCTCGGTTTATATCTAGTATTTACCTAGCATATAAACCTTATATCTTACGAAAACTTTTACTAAAAGCGTAAACAGTTTAAAATGTTCTCACAGCATTAAAGCAGAATAGATATATATATATATATATATATATATATATATATATATATATATATATATATATATCAATCACATAAATCACAACAGCATCATTTATATGATGTAGGGTTTGAAAACTTGCATGCATCTATCATATGCATACATCACATCTCATCATTTTTAATAGCATCACATCTATATACGATGTGAGGTTTGAAATCTATATACGATGTGAGGTTTGAAAGCATGCATCTATCATATGCATATCAATATAAGTAATGGAAAACAGCATGGGATGAGAAAACTTGCCTCGGGTCCTTGGTTGTTAGGGGTTCAAGAACTTGCCGGGAAATCTATAAACAAAGAAATACTCGATCAGTCCCTAGCGTAATCATTCGCTCATAACAATTCACTCTAAGTCAATCATAAGTCAAACACATCATGTAGCCACGTTATTCCTCAACAATGTTCGTGTTTTAATCGACTTGAAATAATCCTTTACCTTAGTCACAACGGTTGGTCAAAGTAGTATCCTAGAGTTGACTTTTCATAGAGTTACTATTACGCGACTTGTTCTCTAACACTTTTAATAAATCGGAAAATTCGTATTTAAATACGAAACCACTTCTAAAATCATCTTGAGTATTTTTAACATTTATCATAAAAGTTTTGATCTCAAAACAGGGGTTTAACCTGGTGAAATGTATTTTCAAACTTGGATGAGCTACGGAAAGTTACTAAAACGCTCATATCTCCTTAACCGTTAATCGAAATGACACACCGTTTTCGCGTGCGCGATCTAGAGAAAGAATGGAACAAAATTCTTGAAAATGTTTTTCTGCTTAAGGGGGTGAAATTCCCGAGAGAAGCAGATATTTGGCAGTGAAGTGCAGAACCACTTACTCCTCGCGCAGCTTTGGTTCCAACATTTTTATAAAATCGAAAAATTATCTTTTTAACCCGAAACCTTCTCGATTCACTTACTAACTGTACATGTTAGTACTCATTTTAATATTATATCCTAATTCCATTTTTAAGGGGCTTGATAAAAGGTTCAAAGTTCACTTAGTAAACTACTTCGTTATCCGAAACCGCTTTCACTAAAACGAGTGTTTCTCCTAAACCGTAAATCGAAACGACACGATTATTTCGCCAAAATAAACTACAAGACAAGACCTACATGATCATGGTTAGTTAGGGTTGCTTTCATGTCATGGGTTTACCCGAGGTTTCTGCTTAAACTATCTAATGAAAATTCGACATGGTAACGACGCTAATTCATGATTCCCGTGTTTTAAACACTCAAATCAACCACCAATCAACCAACCATCAAGCCTCAAGTTAATACTACAAGTTTTCTCCCCAAACATGATCATAACCTAGTTCATAGGTTTATCCATAAATTAACCACTAGACATTCTCAAAATCATGCATACATGCTCTTAATCATACTCTCACTAATCATTCTTAACAAAATCACTAATAAAAAAGTATAACCATAAGGGTGAGAGATTTTTATACCTTCCTTGATTCTTGGTAAAGACTAACAATAGCTTTTAAACTCTCCCTTGATCCTTAATCAACCTTAAAATCCAAGAACAGAACAAGATTTCATGAGTTTACTATTCACTCTACTATTCATGCCTCAACTTTGATCCAACATTTAACTATGCTATACTCCTTTGATGGCCATGAAATTTTAAACGTACCTTGGGTATATAGTTAGAAAGCTATGGTTCAAATTTGATGATTTTGGGATGAGTAGAATTTGAGTTATGGATTTTTCTTTCCACCATGGTCAAGCTGAGCAGATTTTTGGAGAAATGGAGAACATGGTTGTTTTCTTGCTTTTTCTTTTCTTTTCTTTTTGTTTAACTAATTCTAATTTGGATGCATCTCATTTGTGTGGTTGTAAACAAGACTTGTCACCAATGACACATGCCATTTGAATTTGTGGTTGTGGTGAAAGTGGTGACAAGGTGGTGATTCATCACCTTGTCATCAACATGTCACCCTCCTGCATCATGCTCGTGTCATAATTTGTATCCTCAATCCTCTTTTATATTGCACTTGATGATCTTATATGATACTCCCCCTTTGGTTAGGGTTTAATCCATAATTCGTTACGCTTTTGTTTCGCGATAGTTTCAAGTGATTTTAAAAACGTTTCTCTGTACCAAAGCTAGGGGATACTTCCTTGATCTTTCCATTATCTTGGATTAATATATGATCCTAGATTTCTTATTCTACATACTTTCTCAAAATGATCAAATCAATTCATCCTTGATTGTCCGATGAATAGTGATTAAAAATTCGAATGGGAATCTCCTGATTCTGATTGCGTTTACATTCATTTATTCTTCCTATACATCAATAATGTAATCTCGAAACATTCATTCCATATCATCCACATAGTGTGGTCTGGAAAAAAAATTCCATCATCAAATTTACTATTCATCGACATTTACTATTCATCAAAATTTTTTAACTAAGTCCAAAATTTGGGGTTATTACAATCAGCATCTGAATAACCACACAAACCAAAATCTGATTCCCTTGCATACCAAAGACCAAGTGAAGAAGTGCCTTTGAGATATCTGAAAATTCTTTTAACTGCAATCAGATGAGGTTCCCTAGGTGTAAGACCCCAGATTTTTGGGTAGAATTAAAACTTTTATTATATGTTGATGTGATTATGGATAGTGGCAATTACTTGAAAATTAAGTATGAATGATTATGAATTTCAGTTTTCAAACATTTTGAGAATAATAAGAATGGACTGAACATATAAATAAGAACAATCAATCTGGAAGGTAAGAATACAATACTCCAGGGAAGAAAAGTATTTTTATGTCATCCAAATCAATATCTGGAATGCATCCGACAACTCCGTAAACAAGATAGCGTATGCCCGAGAAAGCACTAGAACGTTTTCTAAGTGCAAAGAATAAAGAGAAGTAAACCAGGAATATTGGAACGAATATTGATCCAAAGGATTATAGAAAAACCACTGATGAATAGTAACTTCTGATGAATAGTAACTTTTGATGAATAGTAAATTTTGTCGTTTAAAAGTTTTCCAGACCACCCTATATACGGGTCGATATGATGAACTTTCAAAGCCGTATTAGTGATCTACGATGAAAATAAAGGAATGCAAAAGCTGTCAGAATCGGAAAAATAGCATTTCCGTTTTCTCCGAAATTTCGCCATTAACGGACGGATTAATTATTATTTGAGAATAATTAAGAATTTAAATTATCAATTCCATGGATATGGATTTAATGAAAGAATTAGAGATATTAAGAACGATTACGATAAACTACTTCGATAGAACACTTAAGAAACCCTGCGAACTTTTTACGCGATTAAACGGAGACGAAACACTTACGAGATTAAATACAGACATGGAAGTAACATGTAACAAGATTAAGTCGAGGAATGCAACATTTGGATCATCCATGTGAAAGGAAACAAACCAATAAAGCAAACCAGTAAAGCTACTTTAACAGAACCGTTGCATGTGCGACAAGTGTCGAAAGAAGAAGAAGCCAAGGACTATGACTCACCAATTTGACCATTAAAATACCACAAATATCTTAAGTAATTAAACAAAAAGAAAATCAAAGAAATCACTTGGAAGAACCAAGCAACTTTCGGCCAAAACTTCAAGATTTCAAGACCAATTTCCAAGCATCCATAATTCATGTTCTTGGATTCAAAAGCTTCCTAATCCCTAAACCAAGGTAATCTCTTAATCTTAGCATCATCCATGGAGGGTATCATGCTCAAATCCTAGGTAGAAGATGAACATGAATAGTGATTTTCAAGAACTAACTTTGGTTTCTTGATTTCTTTTGTTGATTCAAGCTACCTTAAGGTTATATAAGGGCTATACAAGGATTATTAGGCTTATACACACTCCAAGGAAGGTATAACTCTTGAACCCTTGTTTATAAATTTGATTTATATGGTTAGTTTTAAGTATGGTTTAGTTAGTATAATCATAAGGATGATTGAGTGGTTTTAACGGAGGTTTGATGAAAGTTTGATGTTGTTTTGATGATAAGCAAGTAGATGTTGGTTTTGACTGATTTGTGATGATTATGGGTTAGTAATGATGTTGAGGATTTGACTTGGTGATTTGGTTTGGATTGATCTTGTAAGTTTATGATTAAACTTTGGAATCGTTAAAACATAGCCGTTATAATGCCCGATTTTCCCTAGCTCTGTTGTGTCTGTGATGTTCGGACATAAAGACTTCTGTCCAGAGTCACCACTGCCTAGTATTGTGTAGGTATTGTTTCAAGGTTCGTTTTGATATAAAGATCATGTGATTCCGAATTACGGTTTAGGAGAAACGAGTATTTTAGTTAAGGAGGTTTCGAGAAACCGAGCTATACCACTTAGCCAACTTTGAGGCAATGATCAAACCCCTTAAGTGACCAATCAGAATGTGAAACTTTGTGTTAACATGCTAGGTATGTTTAGGAGGACTCTCGAAAAGATTTCGTGTTAAAAGGATTTAATCTCTATTTTATAAAAATGTTCGAGTCAAGCGTACGCAAGAAGAGTCTTAAGGAGTCGACTTGAAAACACATTTTAGCCTAAGTAAAGTATGTACTTGGTGTCTTAAAAAGTGTTAAGTGAGTAATCTCGGATATTTTGACTATGTATAGATCGCCGGATTGACTCGAGGCACACTACCCCTACCTCACCACCAGGCAAGTTTTCTAAACCTATTCTACTGTTGTTGTGATAATAATTGTTCTCGATTATGATATGTGATTGCGATATATATAAACTGCATACTTGTTTTCGAATTGCTATGTATAGCAATACTTGAGGATTATGACTTGAAGTTGGGGCTTATGAGTTAGATATGGGATATCAGCTATAGGCCAGGAATTTTATAGTTGCCCTAGGATAAGGGCGTGTGATTTTCTTGAAAGATACGTATTGATTATAATTGGTATTTGATAAAAGTTATTTTCTGATAAAGATATCGGGTACTGTCATTCGAGGATTATTAATTTACTTAAAGGTTATGAATTATATTCATTTAAGGATTATTTATTTAATGAATATTATTTTCAAATATTCATTTAAGGATTATTTATTTAATGAATATTATTTTCAAATATTCATTTAAGGATTATTTATTTGATGAATATTATTTTCAAATATTCATTTAAGGATTATTTATTTGATGAATATTATTTTCAAATATTCATTTAAGGATTATTTATTTAATGAATATTATTTTCAAATATTCATTTAAGGATTATTTATTTGATGAATATTATTTTCAAATATTCATTTAAGGATTATTTATTTAATGAATATTATTTTCAAATATTCATTTAAGGTTTACTTATTTAGTAACTATTGTTAGTTATTTTCAAATCAGAAAGAGGTTCCCAAAAAGCTATTTTTCCATTTGAATCTGTCTTTTAAGAAAATTCAAATGCTCGCTCCACTATCAAAAATATGGGAAACCTGATTTAAGTAACTGCTCTTCATTTTAAATTCCCAACTCAAAACTGTCAAGGGACAGGTATTTTCTCCGAGCAACGAAACTGCTGCAAGTCAAATATTGTGATACCACCTCAACGATCGAGGGGTAAATTCCTGGAACAAGTCGATATCCATTAACAAGCATCGCTTGGGAAATATTGGAGAATCTTCCTTTCCAACCTAGATATAACTACTTAGTGGAGTCGTATCAACAAGTATCACACTTGGGGAAAGGAGGACGATCTTTACGTTTCAGAGTCATGGATTTAATCTGAACTAGGAGCAACGTGTAAGAGGTCGAGTCGCGCCGATCCATCATTTTATTGGCCCAACCGTTGGCCGGGAGATCCAGAAAGGCGGTAGACAATGTCAGGCTGTCGTGATTCTTCCATCTACATGTAGAAAACAAATAATTTTGTTGTACAAACCTGCTACTGATCATAGTAAGGTTGGTACGACGGGCGCGGAGAAGGCTCCAGTATTGGTTCATCATCCAATTTGGATATTTTCCTGCAACATGTATTGGGGTGAAGGACCAATCGTGTTGGCAGGGGGTTGAGAAGCGTTTGGGAATGAAGTGACAACAAATTCATGCAACTTCATCTTTTATTCTATAAGTTATGAGTCTGGTAAAACCTGATTAAGGATATATATGCATAAGTGGACTTTGGGTTACGAAAATATCCCATTAATTTTCCTCGTAACTTCATCCTTTACGCTATACTAGTTTCTTATCTGTTGAAGGCATAACATGTGACTGCAATATATCTTTGAATTGTTATACTTTGGTAATCTGTTATAAGTTATTTTTGGTGGGCTCTATTGCTCACCCTTGCTTTATTTATTTATATCACAACAACAGCTAGAGCAGATGGCCCGCAACAGTCACACCCCGCGAAAGCGGGTAGCAGTCGTCAGAGATTTACCCGTTGATGTCGTAGCCGCCATAGCTGAGGTAGTAACCACTAGTGTTCTAAGCTTCAGCTTTTGTGTATCAGACTTATGTATCTTATGATTAATGTAATCAACGGCAAGAACTTTTAAATGCTCTGTAATCTTTTGGGTTTGTAATAACTTATAACTTGTGGATCATATGACTAGATACTTATTCCAATTTCATCTCTGGAACTATAACTTGTTGTGTGAGTGGTGTTGTTATTGTGGGGTCACAGCATGTAGTTTAATTGTTTTGATTCAAGTGCAAGTATTATTGATGGGAATTGAGACCGTAACGACCGGATCCCCGACCCCGGATCTGGGGCTGTTACAGAAATGGTATCAGAGCTTTAGAGTTATAAACCCCAGAGATGAGGCAGCGTTACAATAATAAATTCACTAAGATAATAAGAACTCTTGCCAAGTTCGACTAAAACCCTTATGGGAACTTTAATATCATGATAGTAACATAGTTCGTTATTGTGTAGGTGAGCTATATCTCTGACCCTGAGGCTTATGAGAGACAGCACGACGAGGACTTGCTTAGGACTTCAGATCCATACTATGAGGATATTGAGGAGGACCCGGAGGAGGTCCAGATAGATGCGGATACCGAGGATATCGAGGATTCTGATGATGAGGATCCAGAGGAGGATCAGACCCTAGCGGATACTGAGGATGTGGAAGGGGATGCTGAGGACCAGCCTCCACTTCCTACTGAGAGAGCCCCTACCCCTCCACCACTGCCCTTGAGCCCTTACCCTGATGATCATGAGGAGCCTACCCCTGAGCCACAGCGGGCAGAGGCTGCACCACCAGCCGAGCCGGTTACCCCACCCCATGTTCCGTTAGAGGGGATACCAGTGTGTGTGCACAACTGGACCGTGAGCAGAGTTCAGTCAGATTTGGTGATAGCTGAGGCTCGACTAGCAGAGTCCCGGATGCAGCTAGCAGCAGAGAGGGATGCCAGGATGGTGCGCCAGGGCGGCGGGAGGTCTGTGCCCCCTCGGGTTGCCCGGAGGGCGATGACTCGCATTGAGCTGAGGGCACGGATTAGGATTCGAGCCTTGCCTACTGATGGCAATGGCAGGATATCCAGGGTTGATGCCGAGGAGATCTTTCGCATAGCCATGGCGAGGGTGAGGGCATGGCACCGCACCAGTGACTGATTTCAGAGTTGGTGATATGGTAGTCTAGTCTTCTAGTCACGTACGGACATAGTAGTGCCGGTTTTTGTGGGATTGTTCCATTGTATATGTTATCCCTTTCTGACTAGAAGGATAGACCATGTATTTCACTTTTGACTAGATGTTGGTAGAACAGTTGTACTTGCAAACTGTTGACGTTGACTCAGACTTTGTATCTTTGGTACCATGTATATATTTGTTTCCTTTCAGTTGAATCTCGTCCTGTTATGACTCGATCACAAGTTTACTATATTATTGTTTGCACCTTATTATTGAATTGCGATAAAATATAGAACTGCGGAAGTCTCCCAATTATGTAATGACTGTATCTGTAACCCAGTAAACGATCTTAATATGAATTTTCCAAATTTCAGTAAGATGCCTCCACGAAGAGTGGGAACTAGGGCAAATCCCCCTGAATCTGCTGATCAAGAAAGCCATAATCAGAATAGGGAAGACCCTGAGTATAATGAAGAAATGGATGAAGATTATAATGAACAGGACGACTCCCGGTACGGGGAGGCAGATGAATCCTTTTTCACTGCGGACGTTGAAAATGAGGAAGAGGAAGGTGAAGCGGAACAGGGAGAAGGGGACCAGGGTGGAGACCCCATGGGTCAGTTTATGAATCTACTTAGGCAAAATTTGGACCGCTACCCCCAACCACCCCAAGGGAACAACAATACCATAGCAAACTCTTTTAGGGCCTTTAAGTCACTCAAGCCCCCAGAATTCCAAGGTTCGGCTGACCCAGTAGAGGCAAGAGCCTGGATAAAGGAGATGGAAAAGTCCTTTGAGATTTTGAGTATTGAGGAGGCACAGAAGACTGTTTTTGCCACTTACCTTCTGAAAGGAGAGGCCAATTATTGGTGGGAGGCCAAGAAGAACATGGAGACGGACGCTATTGTAACTTGGGAAAGGTTTAAGCAATTGTTTCTAGAGAAGTATTTCCCAAGGTTCATGAAGACTCAAATGGAACTCAAGTTTTTGGAACTAAAGCAGAATAATTTGACAGTGGCTGACTATGAGGCAAAGTTTACCGAGCTATCAAGGTTTGTACCAGAATTTGTAGATACCGAGGAGAAGAAAGCTAATCGGTTTCAGCAGGGATTGAAGCAGTGGATTCAGAATCGCGTAGCAGTTCTGGAGATTACAGACTATGCCACATTGGTACAAAAGGCTTCGATTGTGGAAGCAGGGAGTGATCAGATGCATAAGGAAAGAGAGAAAGGGGGAATAAAGAGAAAGCATGCAAGTATGGGTGGAGGTTTTTCAGGAGGAAACCCCCAAAATAGGTTTAACCGCGGGGCAGTCTCCCTACCCGAGAGGAATACGGGGTTCAAACGACCCGTGAGCACAAGTGTAAACCAGGGCGGTAACCCATCAGGAGTGTCCCGCTCCTACCAATCTCAACCTCCATTACCAGTATGTGTGACTTGTGGGAGGAAACATCCCGGTGTGTGCAACCAAAAACTGATAACCTGTTATAAGTGTGGGCGAAGGGGACATTATGCTACCAATTGTGCTACGAGTAACCCTAGCGTCAGCCAAGGCCTCACTTGTTTTCAGTGTGGACGCCAAGGTCATATGAAGAAGGATTGTCCCATGAACCGACCCGCAGCATCAGGGGCAAGCAGGGCTGCCTCCAATAGACCACCAACTGCTAGGACTTTCAACATGACAGTGCAGGATGCCGTGAGGAACACGGATGTGATAGCAGGTACCTTTTCTCTAAATTCAGTTAGCGCAAATGTTTTATTTGATTCTGGAGCAACTAAGTCGTTTATATCGAGGGATTTTGCGCATAAATTGAAACTTAAAGCCCGACCATTAAAGGATTCCCTACAAATAGAGATAGCTAATCACGAAATAGTCCCAGTTAATCAGATTCACCCCAACTGCAAATTAGAAATAGGGGGACAGTCTTTTTGTGTGGATCTGATTCCTTTTAAACTAGGAGAATTTGATGTCATTTTGGGGATGGATTGGTTGTCTCGCAATAACGCACAAATAGATTGTAAAGGGAAGAGGGTTAGATTGAATACCCCAGGAAAGAAGGAAATAGTGTTTAGGGGGATGAGACAGACACAGAAATTTCTAACCATGGCACAGACCAAAAGATTGTTACGAAAGGGGAATGAGGCTTACTTAGCATATGTCGTGGACACCCAGAAAGAGGTACCTAGATTACAGGACATCCCAGTAGTCAATGAGTTCGAAGATGTGTTTCCACAAGATCTTCCAGGATTACCACCCGATAGAGTAATTGAGTTTGCTATTGAATTAGCCCCGGGGACGGCGCCAGTTTCGAAGGCCCCGTACCGGTTAGCCCCAGTAGAAATGAAAGAGCTAGCTACCCAGTTACAAGAACTGTTGGAGAAGGGTATGATAAGACCCAGTGTGTCGCCGTGGGGGGCACCCGTGTTGTTTGTTAAGAAGAAAGATGGGAGCATGAGGTTATGCATCGACTACCGAGAGTTGAACAAGCTAACTATAAAGAATAAGTACCCATTGCCCAGAATAGACGATTTGTTTGACCAGCTAAAGGATGCTGTGTACTTCTCCAAGATTGACTTGAGAACCGGATATCATCAATTAAAGATTAAACCAGAAGATATTCCAAAGACTGCTTTCCGTACCAGATATGGACATTATGAGTTCTTGGTGATGTCATTTGGATTGACCAATGCCCCGGCAGCTTTCATGGATTTAATGAATAGGGTGTTCAAGAAGTATTTGGACGAGTTTGTTATAGTTTTTATAGATGATATTCTTATCTACTCAAAGACAGAGGCAGAACACGCAGAACATTTGAGGATAACTCTAGAAATACTCAGGAAGGAACAATTGTATGCCAAATTCGCAAAGTGTGAATTCTGGCGAAATGAGGTTCAGTTTTTAGGACATGTGATCAATAAGGAGGGAGTGTTGGTTGACCCCTCCAAGATAGAGGCAGTTTCAAATTGGGAACGACCAACCACACCAACAGAGGTGAGAAGTTTCATAGGGTTAGCAGGGTATTACAGAAGATTCGTTAAGGATTTTGCGAAGATCGCAGCCCCGTTAACCCGACTTACCCGAAAAATTGAGAAGTTTGAATGGACGGAAAAGTGCGAGAGTAGTTTCCAAGAGTTAAAGAAGAGGTTGGTGACTGCCCCTGTGTTGGCATTACCAGACGGAAAAGGAGATTTTGTGATTTACAGTGATGCTTCGCATAAGGGATTAGGGTGCGTGCTGATGCAGCACGGTAAGGTAATCGCCTATGCGTCGAGACAATTGAAGGAGTATGAGATTCGATATCCTACTCATGATCTAGAACTAGCAGCAATAGTCTTCGCTTTAAAGATTTGGAGGCACTACTTGTATGGAGAGAAGTGCGAGATTTACACTGACCATAAGAGCCTCAAGTATATTTTCACCCAGAAGGAGCTTAACATGCGCCAGAGAAGATGGTTAGAATTGATTAAGGATTATGACTGTGAGATTCTTTATCACCCAGGGAAGGCCAATGTGGTGGCTGATGCCCTTAGTAGGAAAGAGAGACTCAAGACGATAATGTCGTCGGAAGAACTGATTAGAGAATTTGAAAAGATGGAAATAGAAGTGGAGGTGACCGGAGACGGTACCGAAAAGCTGTTTGAGATTTCCTTGCAGCCAGAGTTGCTAGAAAAGATAAGAAGGTGTCAGGAAAGGATGATAAGTGAAGACAGGCAGTCAATGACCAGTGAAGAGATCCACACTGTCAAGGATGATAAAGGGATAAGGAGGTACACTTACCGAGTTTGGGTTCCGAATGTTCGAGAACTGAAAGACGAGATTTTACACGAGAGTCACAGTTCTAGGTATTCAATCCACCCAGGGAGCACCAAGATGTATGGAGATTTGAAAGAATACTACTGGTGGCCTAACATGAAAAAGGACGTAGCAGAGTGGGTAAGCAGATGCTTGACCTGCCAACGAGTGAAAGCGGAACACCAAAGGCCCAGTGGACTTTTACGACCCTTAGAGATTCCCGAATGGAAATGGGAACATCTAGCCATGGATTTCGTAGTGGGTTTACCAAGGACCAAGGCCAATCACGATGCCATATGGGTAATCATAGACCGATTAACAAAGTCAGCCCACTTTCTTCCGATCAACGAAAGGTACACTGTCGACCGATTAGTGGATATCTACTTGAAAGAGATAGTGGCGCGGCACGGAGTCCCAGTCGCCATAGTATCTGACCGAGATCCCAGATTTAACTCCAGATTCTGGAGGAGCTTCCAGGAATGTGTAGGAACCCGGCTGAACATGAGTACTGCCTATCACCCCCAAACAGACGGACAAAGTGAAAGGACCATCCAAACACTAGAGGATATGTTAAGGGTCTGTGCTATAGACTTTAAAGGAAATTGGGATGATCACCTACCACTGATTGAGTTTTCCTACAACAATAGTTTTCATTCGAGTATAGGAATGCCGCCTTATGAGGCCCTTTATGGAAGAAGATGTCGATCTCCCTTGTATTGGGATGAAGTTGGGGAGCGAAAGATGCTTGGACCCGAAGTGGTCCAACGGACTAAGGACATAGTAGAACTAATCAAAGGACGGCTGGTAGCAGCCCAAGATAGACAAAAGAAGTATGCCGATTTGGCTCGGAAGGACAAGGAATATGAAGTGGGAGACCTAGTGTTCTTAAAGGTATCTCCTTGGAAGGGTTTGATGAGGTTCGGAAAGAAAGGAAAACTGAGTCCCAGATATATTGGACCATTTGAAATCTTAAGGCGCATTGGGAACTTAGCATATGAGCTAGCCTTACCCCCAAACCTGCAGCAAGTGCATAATGTGTTTCATGTTTCAATGTTGAGGAAGTACAACCCGGATGCTAAGCATATAGTGGAGTACGAACAAGTGGACATGCAGCCAGACCTAACCTATGTGGAGCAACCAGTGGAAATCATAGATCAAAAGGAACAAGTGCTCCGAAATAAGGTCATCAAGCTAGTCAGAGTTTTATGGCAGAATCATAATGTGGAAGAATCAACTTGGGAACTAGAAAGTGCAATACTAGAAAGATATCCCCATTTATTTTCAGAGTGATTCCGGGACGGAATCCTTTTAAGGAGGGGAGACTGTAAGACCCCAGATTTTTGGGTAGAATTAAAACTTTTATTATATGTTGATGTGATTATGGATAGTGGCAATTACTTGAAAATTAAGTATGAATGATTATGAATTTCAGTTTTCAAACATTTTGAGAATAATAAGAATGGACTGAACATATAAATAAGAACAATCAATCTGGAAGGTAAGAATACAATACTCCAGGGAAGAAAAGTATTTTTATGTCATCCAAATCAATATCTGGAATGCATCCGACAACTCCGTAAACAAGATAGCGTATGCCCGAGAAAGCACTAGAACGTTTTCTAAGTGCAAAGAATAAAGAGAAGTAAACCAGGAATATTGGAACGAATATTGATCCAAAGGATTATAGAAAAACCACTGATGAATAGTAACTTCTGATGAATAGTAACTTTTGATGAATAGTAAATTTTGTCGTTTAAAAGTTTTCCAGACCACCCTATATACGGGTCGATATGATGAACTTTCAAAGCCGTATTAGTGATCTACGATGAAAATAAAGGAATGCAAAAGCTGTCAGAATCGGAAAAATAGCATTTCCGTTTTCTCCGAAATTTCGCCATTAACGGACGGATTAATTATTATTTGAGAATAATTAAGAATTTAAATTATCAATTCCATGGATATGGATTTAATGAAAGAATTAGAGATATTAAGAACGATTACGATAAACTACTTCGATAGAACACTTAAGAAACCCTGCGAACTTTTTACGCGATTAAACGGAGACGAAACACTTACGAGATTAAATACAGACATGGAAGTAACATGTAACAAGATTAAGTCGAGGAATGCAACATTT
Organism: Heracleum sosnowskyi; assembly: GCA_030848705.1. Lineage (NCBI taxonomy): Eukaryota > Viridiplantae > Streptophyta > Magnoliopsida > Apiales > Apiaceae > Heracleum > Heracleum sosnowskyi. The sequence continues at coordinate 67,586,639 of CM061243.1, forward strand.
GGATCATCCATGTGAAAGGAAACAAACCAATAAAGCAAACCAGTAAAGCTACTTTAACAGAACCGTTGCATGTGCGACAAGTGTCGAAAGAAGAAGAAGCCAAGGACTATGACTCACCAATTTGACCATTAAAATACCACAAATATCTTAAGTAATTAAACAAAAAGAAAATCAAAGAAATCACTTGGAAGAACCAAGCAACTTTCGGCCAAAACTTCAAGATTTCAAGACCAATTTCCAAGCATCCATAATTCATGTTCTTGGATTCAAAAGCTTCCTAATCCCTAAACCAAGGTAATCTCTTAATCTTAGCATCATCCATGGAGGGTATCATGCTCAAATCCTAGGTAGAAGATGAACATGAATAGTGATTTTCAAGAACTAACTTTGGTTTCTTGATTTCTTTTGTTGATTCAAGCTACCTTAAGGTTATATAAGGGCTATACAAGGATTATTAGGCTTATACACACTCCAAGGAAGGTATAACTCTTGAACCCTTGTTTATAAATTTGATTTATATGGTTAGTTTTAAGTATGGTTTAGTTAGTATAATCATAAGGATGATTGAGTGGTTTTAACGGAGGTTTGATGAAAGTTTGATGTTGTTTTGATGATAAGCAAGTAGATGTTGGTTTTGACTGATTTGTGATGATTATGGGTTAGTAATGATGTTGAGGATTTGACTTGGTGATTTGGTTTGGATTGATCTTGTAAGTTTATGATTAAACTTTGGAATCGTTAAAACATAGCCGTTATAATGCCCGATTTTCCCTAGCTCTGTTGTGTCTGTGATGTTCGGACATAAAGACTTCTGTCCAGAGTCACCACTGCCTAGTATTGTGTAGGTATTGTTTCAAGGTTCGTTTTGATATAAAGATCATGTGATTCCGAATTACGGTTTAGGAGAAACGAGTATTTTAGTTAAGGATGTTTCGAGAAACCGAGCTATACCACTTAGCCAACTTTGAGGCAATGATCAAACCCCTTAAGTGACCAATCAGAATGTGAAACTTTGTGTTAACATGCTAGGTATGTTTAGGAGGACTCTCGAAAAGATTTCGTGTTAAAAGGATTTAATCTCTATTTTATAAAAATGTTCGAGTCAAGCGTACGCAAGAAGAGTCTTAAGGAGTCGACTTGAAAACACATTTTAGCCTAAGTAAAGTATGTACTTGGTGTCTTAAAAAGTGTTAAGTGAGTAATCTCGGATATTTTGACTATGTATAGATCGCCGGATTGACTCGAGGCACACTACCCCTACCTCACCACCAGGCAAGTTTTCTAAATCTATTCTACTGTTGTTGTGATAATAATTGTTCTCGATTATGATATGTGATTGCGATATATATAAACTGCATACTTGTTTTCGAATTGCTATGTATAGCAATACTTGAGGATTATGACTTGAAGTTGGGGCTTATGAGTTAGATATGGGATATCAGCTATAGGCCAGGAATTTTATAGTTGCCCTAGGATAAGGGCGTGTGATTTTCTTGAAAGATACGTATTGATTATAATTGGTATTTGATAAAAGTTATTTTCTGATAAAGATATCGGGTACTGTCATTCGAGGATTATTAATTTACTTAAAGGTTATGAATTATATTCATTTAAGGATTATTTATTTAATGAATATTATTTTCAAATATTCATTTAAGGATTATTTATTTAATGAATATTATTTTCAAATATTCATTTAAGGATTATTTATTTGATGAATATTATTTTCAAATATTCATTTAAGGATTATTTATTTGATGAATATTATTTTCAAATATTCATTTAAGGATTATTTATTTAATGAATATTATTTTCAAATATTCATTTAAGGATTATTTATTTGATGAATATTATTTTCAAATATTCATTTAAGGATTATTTATTTAATGAATATTATTTTCAAATATTCATTTAAGGTTTACTTATTTAGTAACTATTGTTAGTTATTTTCAAATCAGAAAGAGGTTCCCAAAAAGCTATTTTTCCATTTGAATCTGTCTTTTAAGAAAATTCAAATGCTCGCTCCACTATCAAAAATATGGGAAACCTGATTTAAGTAACTGCTCTTCATTTTAAATTCCCAACTCAAAACTGTCAAGGGACAGGTATTTTCTCCGAGCAACGAAACTGCTGCAAGTCAAATATTGTGATACCACCTCAACGATCGAGGGGTAAATTCCTGGAACAAGTCGATATCCATTAACAAGCATCGCTTGGGAAATATTGGAGAATCTTCCTTTCCAACCTAGATATAACTACTTAGTGGAGTCGTATCAACAAGTATCACACTTGGGGAAAGGAGGACGATCTTTACGTTTCAGAGTCATGGATTTAATCTGAACTAGGAGCAACGTGTAAGAGGTCGAGTCGCGCCGATCCATCATTTTATTGGCCCAACCGTTGGCCGGGAGATCCAGAAAGGCGGTAGACAATGTCAGGCTGTCGTGATTCTTCCATCTACATGTAGAAAACAAATAATTTTGTTGTACAAACCTGCTACTGATCATAGTAAGGTTGGTACGACGGGCGCGGAGAAGGCTCCAGTATTGGTTCATCATCCAATTTGGATATTTTCCTGCAACATGTATTGGGGTGAAGGACCAATCGTGTTGGCAGGGGGTTGAGAAGCGTTTGGGAATGAAGTGACAACAAATTCATGCAACTTCATCTTTTATTCTATAAGTTATGAGTCTGGTAAAACCTGATTAAGGATATATATGCATAAGTGGACTTTGGGTTACGAAAATATCCCATTAATTTTCCTCGTAACTTCATCCTTTACGCTATACTAGTTTCTTATCTGTTGAAGGCATAACATGTGACTGCAATATATCTTTGAATTGTTATACTTTGGTAATCTGTTATAAGTTATTTTTGGTGGGCTCTATTGCTCACCCTTGCTTTATTTATTTATATCACAACAACAGCTAGAGCAGATGGCCCGCAACAGTCACACCCCGCGAAAGCGGGTAGCAGTCGTCAGAGATTTACCCGTTGATGTCGTAGCCGCCATAGCTGAGGTAGTAACCACTAGTGTTCTAAGCTTCAGCTTTTGTGTATCAGACTTATGTATCTTATGATTAATGTAATCAACGGCAAGAACTTTTAAATGCTCTGTAATCTTTTGGGTTTGTAATAACTTATAACTTGTGGATCATATGACTAGATACTTATTCCAATTTCATCTCTGGAACTATAACTTGTTGTGTGAGTGGTGTTGTTATTGTGGGGTCACAGCATGTAGTTTAATTGTTTTGATTCAAGTGCAAGTATTATTGATGGGAATTGAGACCGTAACGACCGGATCCCCGACCCCGGATCTGGGGCTGTTACACTAGGTTTTGCTTGAAATCTTGCACATAGACATGTTGCAAACATGATATCTGGTCGACTTGCAGTGAGATACAATAAAGAGCCAATCATTCCTCTGTAATGAGTTACATCTACCTCAGCACCTTGATCAGGATCAAGTTTGGTAGCTGTAGCTATGGGAGTACTTGCAATAGCACAATCTTGCTTGTTAAACCTTTTCAATAAATTCCTTGTATATTTTGACTGATTGATAAAAATACCATCTTCAGTCTGTTTAACTTGAAGACCAAGAAAGTAACTCATTTCTCCCATCATGCTCATATGATATCTTGACTGCATAAGCTTAGAAAACTTATCACACAGCTTATTGTTTGTTGACCCAAAAATGATATCATCCACATAAATCTGAAATAAAAGCAAATCCTTACCATGATTCAAATAGAATAGAGTTTTATCAATAGTACCTCTTTTGAATCCACTTTCTAGTAAGAATTGAGCCAGAGTTTCATACCAGGCTCTTGGAGCTTGCTTTAGTCCATAAAGTTCTTTATCCAATCTATAAACATGATTTGGATATTTAGGATCAATGAAACCAGGAGGTTGTCCAACATATACTTCTTCCTCCAGTTCACCATTTAAGAAAGCACTTTTAACATCCATCTGGAAAACTTTGAATTTCTTATGAGCTGCATATGCCAGAAAGATCCTGATGGCCTCTAGTCTAGCAACAGGAGCAAAAGTTTCATTATAGTCAATTCCTTCTTGTTGAGAATACCCTTTTGCAACTAGTCTTGCTTTGTTTCTGATAATTACACCATCTGAATCAGTCTTATTTTTGAAAATCCATTTTGTACCAACAATTGACCTGTTCTTTGGTCTTGGCACCAGTTTCCAGACTTCATTCCTTTCAAATTCATTCAATTCTTCTTGCATTGTAGTAACCCAATCAGCATCTTTAAGTGCATCTTCAACTTTCTTTGGCTCCTCCTTTGACTGAAAGTTATTATATAGACATTCATTTTGAGTTGCACTTCTTGTCTGAACACCTACATCAGGATCTCCAATTATCAAATCAGGAGTATGACTTGCAGTCCATTTCCTTGCTGATGGTAAGTCATTTCTTGATGTAGATGCTCCCCTTGGATTGGTGTTATCTTGAATAAAAGAATTTGTTTCATTAGAAGCTCCCCCTGAATTGTTGTTATCTCCTCCTGATGGATTATCAGGATTGTCACTTGAATCAGTATCTGAAGAATTTTGTCCTGATGATTGAGTTGACTCTGAATTTATAGTAGTGTGTTGTTGCTCCCCCTCAACATTTGCACTACTAGATGAATCATCATTATTTGCATCATCGGTATTAGCACCATCAGTAATTGGTGTGTCATCAGGATTTGATGGATCATCAGGATTTGGTGACCCATCAGTATCTGATGAACTGACAGGATCTGATTCATTTTCTTCAGGTTCCTTGGTAGCTTCATTTTCAAAAACCAATCTATCATGTGAGTCTTCATTCAATCCAATTATCTTCTTGTCATCAAAAGATACATGTATTGACTCCATGACAGTCCTTGTTCTCAAGTTAAAAACTCTAAAGGCTCTTGATGCAAGATAGCCTATGAAAATTCCCTCATCAGCCTTTGTTTCAAATTTCCCTAGCTGTTCAGGATGAGTTCTGAGAACAAAACATTTACAGCCAAACACATGCAGATGCTTCAAACTTGGTTTCTTCTCCTTGAGAGATTGATAAGGAGTAACACCATGTCTGTTTATCAAAGTGAGATTTTGAGTATAGCATGTTGTATTGACTGCTTCTGCCCAGAAATATGTAGGTAATTTAGCTTCTTCCAACATAGTTTTGCCAGCTTCAATAAGAGTTCTATTTTTCCTTTCAACTACTCCATTTTGCTGAGGTGTGCCAGGAGCAGAGAATTGTTGAATAATTCCCTTGTACTTGCAGAACTCTTCCATCTTTGAATTCTTGCATTCAGTACCATTATCACTCCTCAGTATCTTGACTTTGTACTTTGTGGTTATCTCAATCATTCTCACATGATCCAACAGTATTTCAGGAGTTTCATCTTTTCTGTGCAGAAAATACACCCAGGTGAATCTAGAATATTCATCAACAATTACAAGAGTGTACCTTTTCTTACTGATGGACATAATGTTGACTGCACCAAATAGATCAAGATGCAGCATGTGATATGGTTCTTCAATAGAGGATTCTGATTTACTCTGGAATGATGTCCTTCTTTGTTTAGCCTTTTGACAAGCATCACAGAGTCCATCAGGAGTATACAAAGCTTTAGGTAATCCTCTCACTAAATCTTTCTTAACCAACTCATTGATATTGCTGAAGTTGAGATGAGAAAGCTTCTTGTGCCAATTCCAACTTCCTCTACTGATGCTTTACTGATGAGACATGTAGGGGAGCCATCTGTATTTGAGAGAATTTTGGCTTCATAAATGTTACCATGTCTATAGCCAGTCAATGCTATCTTTCCTGTTTCTTTGATGACTACTTCACAGTGTGTGGAATAGAAGTTGACATGATAACCTCTGTCAGTGATTTGACTAATACTCAACAGGTTGTGTTTTAGTCCCTTCACTAGAGCTACTTTCTCAATGATGACATTTTCAATGATTATATTGCCATATCCCAAAGTTTGTCCAATGTTGCCATCTCCATAAGACAAAGTTGGGCCAGCTTTTTCCTCATATTCTGATAACAGGGCCTTGTTTCCAGTCATGTGCACAGAACATCCACTATCCATGACTAACACATTTTTCTTTTTACCCTGCAATCAGAATGTTAAAAACACTAGTTAGAATGTTTAGGAACCCACACTTGTTGGGTTCCTTTTCCATGCATTTTATTAATTTTAGCAGCAGAAGACTTTCTGATTTTAGCAGTCCTGACAGAATTTACTCCATCAGGATTTGCTTTGTCAGTTTCAGTATTAACAAAAGCATGCTTCACATTGACATTCTCAATTTTATCAGACTTTTTACTTTTATTAAACTTAGGCAATGGATCATAAAAGTTATAGTACAATTCATGGTATTCTGCACAAGTATAAATCGAATGCCATATACTACCACAATGAAAACAGGACTTCTGTGGTTTATAAAATACTGATCTACTCCTGACATCAGAAATAGAAATTTCAGTAATTTTCTTTAAACTCTTTTTGCAATCAATAGCAAGATGATTAGAGTTACCACAGTTAAAACAACATTTTCTAGGTGCATTTGGGACATATTTATAACCATTTTCTTTATTGATCCCAATTTTACCATTCCTATTTCTTTTGACACTTGGTTCCTTCTTTTTATCTGTAACTTCACAGATCTTATCATTGAGTTATTTCTGAGACACTAAACCTATATTCTTAGTAACTTTACTCATGACAGGTTTAGACTTAATAAGTTTAACACTTTGAACAGAAGAAGATCCCTTTTCAAAAATTGAATTGGAATCCTTACCAAAAACAAAATTAACAGGAGTAATTTTAGATTTGGTTTTGTCTATAACATGTCTATAGGTTTTTGGACTTACTGTCTCATCAACAACAATTTTCTCTTTCAATTTCTTATCTTTATCTGACTTATACCCTAGACACTCTTTCCAATTCTTAGAGGTATTAATCTCATGAAATTTTCTACCAGAGTCTGTCCAGGTTCTGATTTTCTCATTAGCATATTCAAGTTCCTTTTCAAGAGCAGTACTTTTAAATTTCATCTCTAAGTACATGTGTTTAGCATTATTACATTCTATCTGTACTTTTTGCATAAGAGAAAATTCAGCTTCTAAATGCTCATTCCTTTTCCTAAGTTCAGACATCTCAGATAAGATTCTAGTATTTTCAGCAGTTTGACTTCTAAAGCTAATATGCAATGACTTTAGAAAACGTCTTAACTCAGAAATCAGTATCAAAATCAAAGACATTATTTAGTACCTTATCATCAGGAATAGCAGTGTCATCGGTATTGGCCATTAGGGCATAGTTGACCACCTCAGTATCAGATTCTGAGGAAGAGTCCATCCAATCCTTGCTTGATGTGATGAGTGCCTTTGTCTTCTTGCACTCATTAGCAAAGTGTCCCATACCATTACACTTGTAGCATCTAACCTTTGACTTGTCAAATTTGCTACCCTTGTTGTCCTTTTTGATATACTTGTCTTTGTTTGCATTGAAGGTCCATTTCTGGAAGTTGCCTTGTCTTCTAGCCTTCCTGAACTTCATCTTTTTGAAGCCTCTGACAATCATAGCAACCATCTCTTCCATGTCTGAGTCAGAAGAGTCATCATCAGTATTGGCATCAGGATTGCCATCAGTATCTGATGAAGAGTCATCAGAATCTGACTCAACTATTCTTGATTTCCTTCTAGAGACCTCCATAGCTTTTCCTTTTGATTTAGCCTCTACATTCAAGGCAATGGTCTTTGCCTTGCTACTTTTCTTATTCTTTCTTTGTTGAACCTCAAGATCATGAGTTCTTAGCATTCCATAGACTTCATCAAGAGACACAATGTTGAGATCATAATGATGTCTAATGATTGAAGTTTGAGTATCCCATTCTTCTGGTAAATCTCTCAGAAACTTGGTATTTGAATCTTCAGAAACATATTCCTTGCCAACTAAAGATAGATTGTTCAGGAGTGTCAGAAATCTATCATATAAATCAGTCAGGCTCTCATCAGGTCTTGCATCAAATTGTTCATATTCTTGAATTAAAAGAGCCCTTTTGTTTTTCTTGACAGATGCAGATCCCTGGCATTGAGTTTCCAAAGTATCCCAGATTTCTTTTGCAGATTTGCATGCAATCACTCTGTTGGACACGACAACATCAAGACTATTGTGCATGATATTCTTTATCTTTGCCTCCCTGAGTACATGAGCTGTTTCTTCTGGAGTCCATTCACTCTTGGCCTTGACCACATAGTGTTCTGGTACAGTTTCTGTTCGTTCTATGATCCTGGTAGGAATATATGGTCCATCACGAATCCTGTCCAAATAATCAGGATCCATAGCCTCCAGGTACATCAACATCTTTACCTTCCATGTTGGATATTCTGATTTCTTCAGGATGGGAATTTTCATGCTTTCATACTTGGTTGTCGACATCTTAGATCGTATCTGATTCAAATTTAAATCAGTCTGCTTTGATACCAATTGTTGTCCAGTGATAAACAATTGTAGAAGGGGGGTTGAATACAATTGTATAAGATTCTCGACTTATCAAAGTATATATCACAAATATGAAAGAATAATAACAGCTTTATTAATTCTGATATAAAACTATTACAAACTCTCTCAAGAAATTCTGATGTTCTTGAGAGCTTCTAGGTTACAAAGATACTCGTGTATGTGATCGATTATGTTTTTTTCATAAATCGAAACCTAAACTGTGTTTATATACTACACAGCTTCTCTATCAATGATAAGTTCTAATCAATTACAAAGATTGAAACATATCCTAAATTGATAGCTTCATTACTATAAATACGGAACCACAAAATAAGCTTCCTTATTTAACTAGACTCCAAATATAATTCGAAATAGAAATCCTGATCAGCTTCCAGTACTGATTATCAATCCTGATCCCAGTCCTGATGTAGATATCCTGATGACAATCCTGATACTGACGCTTGATCAAATACTGATGACCAGGCTATACTGATGACGTCAGAAATCCTGATCAGTTGAGTCTAGATCCTGACGATCATTGAATCCTGATCTAACACTCCCCCAATTTATACTTTCTGAACTAAAGCATAAAATCCCTTGATTTAATGATGCCAAAACTTCCATCAAATGCTCGCAGGATAATTATGAGAATTCTGCCTTAGATATCTTTCAAAATTAGACACTTTTACAAATCCTGTATTCCTCTGAAGAAACTTCTTCATCAGCTTCTCTTCCTCTTCCAATAGTAAATCAATCATCTTCCTTCTGAGTTTCTTCAAACTTTCATCACTTGTATCTGTCTGATAAATTGCAGCTCTCAGATCTTCAATAGAACTTTTCAGCATTCTTTCATCTAGATATATACACTTAAACCTCTTACTGTCAGGACTAAAGGTCAAATGTGTAATACATAGAGAAGTTTCAATAAACGCACTGTTCTTCCTCATTTCTACTTCATGTCCATCCATGTCAATGTACTTGGGAACATATCAAGTATCTTTAGATTTCAGTGCCATCAATTGTAAGTCAATACTGGATTGAATCATCTTTCTCCACTAAACACATAGATCATCTTTAGGAACGAACAGATATAGCACATACCTTAATTCTTCCAGATTCTTCATCGAGATGTCTAAAGATGTTAATACAAAAGTAGTTCCATCCTTGAGAAAATATACCAACTTTTCTTGAGGCAAATTTCCATCGTAGACATCATAGATCATCTGAACAGATATCAGTTTGTCAAGATATTTTTGAGTCACCTTGTCACTTAGATTTTCTGTTAAGCATGCTTGATCATACAAAGTTGCTTGAGGAGTTATTTTTGCATCAGGATTCCCAATACCGCCACGAGTTCCTGTACTTCGACACTCATTCTTCTTTTTCACAAACTCTTCATAATTAGACCTTTTTCCAGATCCACCAACACCAGGAATTCCAGGGAGACTTTTGAGTTGTCCACTTGATTTGAATATATCATTGAGATGAAGATGAGATTTATCTTCCCTGACATCATAGCCTTTTCCTTTGTACCCTTTAACCTTCTTGGAATCGTAAGCATTTCTCGAACTTCTTGCAACATCCTCCTTCTTTCTCAGATATTCTTGCAGCATGAAACCTGACTTAGTGAAGCTTCGTTGTTGTAAAGACTTAAGATAGTCTTTTTCTGCTTGCTTAGATGCTTCCACATTTAATGATGTTCTTACAAGAAATATATGTCTATCATTTCTTGAGTCTTCCCTTCTTCTCCTTCTTTGAACTAGAGGAATATCATCATCCTTTTCTTCTTCTTGATGTGATTCTTCAACTACTTGTTCAGTAACTGTCACTTGAGATGGACCTTCAAGAACTTCTTTCCCTTTTCCCTTAGCAGAAACAGTAGATAACTCAGATGATGTATTTGTACCAGTATTTGATCCTTCTTTTATCACAATACCTTTTTGGAGTTCTGAAAGTGGCTTGGTAGTTCTTCCTCTTCCTCTACCATGACTTCTACCTCTAGACTTGTTACCCCTCTTTCCACTTCTGACAGTTCCTTTCTGTGAATTCAGCATTTCATACTCTATTCTTTGAGCTTCCACCATTTCTTCTACATCCTCATCAGGATACATTTCTTGAAGAAGTTTCCTTGCTTGCTGCTCATTGAATGCTTCAAGTCTGGGATCTTTATAGTGCACAGTATACTCTATTCCATCAATATTCACAGTATGATGAAACGTCTTTGCCTGCTCAGCGGTTGTCACTATAATGTCATGAGATTGCATTCTAGAACCAGATCCAGAGACTTGAGATGACTGATGTCTTTGACTTTGTTTAGACACAGTGAATCGTGTCCTAGCAACAACATCAGTATATGCCTGTTTCTGACTAGAGCCTCCATCAGGAGCGTCATCCCTCCGTTGAACTACTAACTCCGGAGAGCATTTGTGTAACAGCCCCAAATCCGGGGTCAGGGATTTAGGGTAGTCACGATCCATGTACTCCTTGCCTTACCTGTATTACTCACACCCTTCATAATTCACCTGCTCATGACCCCACAACATATGTCTCACACACACACACACAGGTTAGAGTCTCAGAAACGACACAATACAACAACTGCGGAATAAATAATTTTTATTACAATACCCAAATGTCTTTTGAATTTGTCACTGATACAATTTCTAAGTAATGTTACATTACCAACTTAGTCTTCTGATGCTCACAATCCTCTCATACCATTCATATCTATACATAAGTTGAATACCAAAAGCTGTAGCCTGATTCGATTGGTTCGTACTACTCTTCGGGATCACTGCTAGAAATTGTTTATGGAAACGCCATGCGGGGTATGTACCGACCCATTGGCATCCTGCTTCGTTGCTATATAATATATATATAACAATAGCAAGAGTGAGCGATAGCTCAGCAAGGTAATAAAAGTATGGCATAATCCTGCCTTTAACTCAACCCAGAATAAAGCGGGTATAAGACAATAATTTGTCAAAATATCTCGATACTGAAATTATTTCCTTATCGGAATGTATTCCCAAAAACAGTACCATTATTGTACTTCAAATATCATTTTCATAATATTCTGCAACTTTTGATATTCATACTATGAACAAAGTTCTAGTATAATATAAAAGATGAGGTTTCAAAGTGAACCAATATAGCCTTTCCAAAAATTATCTGCTATGTGAGCAGAATACCAACATATAACTTAAAAGATGAAGTTATAAGGAAAATTCAATATAAGGTTTCTGTAACCCAAAATCCACTTATGCATATGTATCTGAGTAAAGTTTTACCAGAGTCAAACTCATAAAATAAAAGATGAAGTTACAAGGATTTATTGTAACTTCATTTCGAACACTTTTCAACCCCCTGCCAACATGACCGGTAAACCTGTACCACGGTGTCATCCTTGGTCCCTTTCAATACATGTTGCAGAATCCCTCTGCCAACATGATCGGTAAACCTGTACCAATGGAGTCATCCGTGGTCCCTTTCAGTACATGTTACAGAATTATCCAAAATGGATGATGAACCAATACTGGAGCCTTCTCCGCGCTCGTCGTACCAACCTTACTATGATCAGTAGCAGGTTGTACGACAAAAATATGTTTTCTACATGTAGATGGAAGTATCACGACAGCCTGACATTGTCTACCGCCTTTCTGGATCTCCCGGCCCATTTGGGGCAATAAGGTGATGGATCGGCGCGACTCGACCTCTTACACATGCTCCTAGTTCAGATGAAATCCATGACTCTGAAACGTAAAGATCGTCTTCCTTTCCCCAAGTGTAATACTTGTTGATACGACTCCACTCAGTAGTTATATCTAGGTTGGAAAGGAAGATTCTCCAATATTTCCCAAGCTATTGCTTGTTAATGGATATCCACTTGTTCCATGAATTTACCCCTCGATCGTTGAGGTGGTAACACAATATTTGACTTGCAGCAACTAAATTCCTTCGAGAAAATATCTGTCCCCTGACAGTTTTGAGTTGAGAGTTTAAAAAGAGTAGCAGTCACTTAAATCAGGTTTCCCATATTTTTGATAGTTGAGCGAGCATTTAAATCCTCTTTAAAAGACCGATTTAAATGGAAAAACATTGTTTTGGGAACCTCTTTTTGATTTACGAATACTTAATAATATTTATTAAATAAGTAAATCTTAAATGAATATTTGAAAATAATATTCCTTAAGTAAGTAATCCTCAGATGAATATTTGGAAATAATATTCATTAAATAAATAATCCTCAAATGAATATTTACAATAATATTCATTAAATAAACAATTAATCTTCAAATGAATATTTAAAAATAATATTCATTAAATAATTAAATCTCAAATGAATATTCAAAAGTAATATTCATTAAATAAATAATCAATCCTCGAATGAATATTCAAAGGTAATATTCATTAAACAATTAAATAACTTTCAAGTGAATATTCAAATGTACTATTCATTACATAATCCCCAGATGAATATATATGATAATTTTCTTAAAGTCAATATCCTCAAATGAATATAAATAATGTTCTGTAAGTCGATAATCCTCAAATGAATAGTACTCTGCCGTTGGAATCCCTCCGGGTTTCCACGACTATCTATATAACAAAATATCGACTCCCGGTCTAGAGTCGAAACAATAAACCTGCTCTTATCTATAGAGCTACAAGGTACACCGGTTTATAACTACTTTATCTCAAAGCTCATATATAAACCAAAATCAAACTCTATTTTATACAATATATAACATGTATCGCAAAACTGTATAACTCCACACATGGCAAAAGCAGTAATATATAATCAATACTTCAAGGTATAGATTTAGAAAACTTGCCACAATACTTGCAACAAAGATTTGGTATATAAATTGGAAATACACAAGTATTGAACATTGGAAAATATACATACTCTGAATAATAGAGTAAGGTTTAGTAAACTTGCCTGATGCTCGAGAAGTGATAGGGGTTCGCGACGATGCCGGACAATCTAGACAAAGTCAAAGAAAACGTACGATTAATCCCCTGGATAATCCACTTGTACTCAATGCTTAAACACGTAAGCGAAACACAACCAAGGCATTACTAGCTCGTCATAGGCTCATACTAAGTCCATGTTAATCGACAATTACTTAAGTCGTAGGTTTAGTCCGAAATCGATCCTTGAATACAAGTTATACTTAACCATTTACAAGATTGGTTTCTAAGTCATGTTCTTAGTGGTTTTCACTTGCGCGACCTCGGATAGAAATTTTTTATAAAATCGGAAAATAATCTTTTTAATCCAAATCGTTTTCGTGAGCCTTCATAACTGTCTCTAGTATTATTCCTCAAAGTTTCACATTTTAATATGGCTTCTAAGTGGTCCAAATATAGCCTCAAAGTGACTGACCAGAGATGGGTTGTTCCTCCGAACGGCGTTTACTAAAACTCACTTTTCTCTTAAACCGTAATTCGTATAGACATGATCTTTATACCAAAACAACCCTTAAAACAAAACCTACATGTTCAGGGTTGGTGTTGTTCAAAAATATTCGAAGACCAGTTCTTAATTCTTTCTCAAAACAGCCTTAAATCAAATGGGCATTACGACGGCTATAATCGTAACGTTTCCCGGTTTTTGTTATGTCAAAACCTCTTAAAACCAAATCAATTCAACAACACAACCATCCTTACAACATAATCAGTTTATATACTTCAAGAACATATCACCAACATCAACCAACAACAAGTATCCATCAAGAATTAACCATACATACTCCAAACTCCATAATCATGCTTATTCTTAAACATTACTAGAAACTTCACTTAAATCTCAACATAAATCAAAGGGTGGATGAGTGGTATACCTTCCTTGATGCTCTACCAACTCTAACCAGTGGCCACAACCACTCAACAAGCCTTATATACTCCTTACAAAGCTTAAACCTTAAGATTCAATCAAGAAAACAAGTTAACAACTTTCGGAGTTACTATTCATCATCACTTTGTAAAATCCATATAAAATCGAAACACAAGAGTTTGGTTCTAAGATTTTTACCAGACCTTGTACTCTTCATAAGATTTCTTTTGAGCTATAGATCGTCAAATTTAAAGCTTCCTAGCTAGGGTTTTGAGTCCCATCTTACCGCTGGACAGAAACTGAACAGTTTGGATTCTCCAACCTGGGGAAGCGATTTGGCTAGGCTACACTCCTTTGTTGGCCATGCAAATTTGTACGAATGTTACCCATGGAGTGGAGAAGCTATGGTTAAAAGTTGGTGATTTAAGGATGGATATAAAGGGAGTTATGGAATTTTCTTTGAACTCTGTTTCTGATGAGCAGAAAATCTGGGGAGAGTTCTTCTCCTTTTTCTTTTCTTTGTTTTGATTAATTATGCTAGAAATGCTGATTTTTGTTAAAATAGGGGTGAGTCATAAGAGTTATCCTTGTCATAAGGACACATGTTGAGCCATGGAGTATCATGATGGCAAAGCAGGGACACGTGTCGCGCATGCATGTGTTTGGTTAAAGTAGCTTTATTGGTTCGTTTCTTTTCACATGGATGATCCAAATGTTGCATCCCTCAAATTAATCTTGTTACATGTTACTTCCATGTCTATATTTAATCCTGTAGATGTTGCCTTGTTCCTCTTGAAACGATTCGAAATATTTCCTAAAAAGAGCGAATAAAACTCTACGCGATTCTCGTAGTGAATAGTACCTATTCACTATTCATTCCAACAATCGAATCCTTAAATCGACTTTAATAAAATAATAAAATTCCAAAATATTAAATCCTCAAATCCTCAAATTTAATATCTCATTTCTTGAATATAATATATAATTCGCTGCCCGGTCAAATACTATACCAAAATAAAATTTGGAATTTCTGAATTCCGATCGTCTTTGCATTCACTTATTTACTCCGTAGATCACTAATATGACTTTGGAATATCCACACTACGTCTCGTACATAGGTGGCATGAAAAATTTTCTTAACCCTCAAAATCACTATTCATCTACCAAATTCACTATTCACTGATGCACTTAATCATAATAAGAAAAGTTTTAAATTTTACCAAAAATTCGGGTTATTACAGTCTCCCCTCCTTAAAAGGATTCCGTCCCGGAATCAGCTTAGGAATAACTGGGGGTACTTCTCTTCCATTGCACTTTCTAACTCCCAAGTGGATTCTTCCACTTCTTGATTTTCCACAAACCTCTCACTAGCCTGGCAACCTCGTCTCTTAGCACTTGTTCTTTTCTATCCGTGATTTCCATGGGTTGTCCTTTGTAAGTCAGACCAGGTTGTATATCTACCTGCTCGTACTCTACATATGCCGGGCATCTATAGTATACTGACATAGCATTGACACATGAACCTCGTTATGACCATTCTACAAGTTTGGGGGTGTAAGGCTGGCTCGTAGGCCACCTTCCTGACGCATCTTAAAATCTCAGATGGCCCAATGAATCTCGGGCTCAACTTCCCTTTTTTCCAAATCTCATTAATTCCTTCCACGAGGATATCTTTTAGCATCACGAATCTCTAACCTCATATTCTCCATCTTGTTTGTACAGAAAATACACCAACATAAACTTGCCTGTCATTCATTAACTTGCCATTTAGCTTATCAATAACAGTACTATCTCTATACTCGCGGGCTTAGTCCGCATGCTTTCTCTGTCTATCTTGGTTGTCACTAGCCGCTTGTTGGTGAAATCTTTTGTCTTTCTAGTTTGTTGGACTAACTTGGGTTTTGTGTAAAATCTCATCCTTTAATTCCCGATCATTCGGAATCCATCTCTGTCTCATTTTAATTAAGGGTATCGGCCACCACATTGGCCTTCCCCGGATGGTAGTGTATCTCCCAGTCATAATCCTAGGTCAATTCTAGCCATTTCTCTACCTCATGTTATCTACTATCACGGGTAACTCAGAGCCAATTCATTACATTCCATAAAATTTGTGGGTGCATTAGTCAACCCAAAATAACCTCGCTGAAAACTTGAAGTGTCTATTCCTAGTACGAATCGCAGGCTTGGGTATATCCTCTGATTTAACTTCCAACTGGTGATACCCAGTTCTTAAATAAATTTGGAAATACACAGCGTTCTTCCGCTGATCAAACCATCATTTACAAGGGTACCTATTCTCCATGTCGAACTCATACAACTCTCGAGGTTCAATACATAATCTTGTGCTAACATCTTTCTTTCTTACAACAACACCGGGCTCTCCATGGTGGTACTCTGGGTCTTGTCATACCCTTATACAACAATTCTTGTAACTGAGTCACTAACCCTTCCATTCCCATTATACTTCTGAATACTCGGTATTCATTCTCATGTCATCCAAATCGATATCTGGTAGCTCATTAAAACCTTGTACAATCTCCCAAAACCACTGTAGTTTCCTTTATACTGGTGTCTCTGTTCTTGGCGTCAGCCATAAGGGCTAATTAGGCCTCGTATCTCTGGCGTAATAGTTTATTAGTCTGGACTATATTCAGGAATCTCTGAATCTGTCTCCATCCTTTATTTATTACTCTCTCTTCCTTACAATCAGTCTGGGCTCCATTGGGTGTCAACCAACCCATTCTTATTATAATATCAACTTCTCCCAACTTGAAAGGAATCATGTCTATCAAAAGTGTCGACCTCATATTTCTAGTTCACAACCTGGATGTACCAGTCTTATGGGAAAATCCCTCGATTGACTGTTTCTACTTGTAATTATTCCCTTAGTGGCTCGGCCTTAAGGTTTAATTGTCATGCAACTTCTTGATATACAACGATACATTAGCTCTGTTTAAACAGTATAGAAGGGTATCTGCTATTTAAAGGTCCTGACAGTGGGCTGCTGGTTGGAGGTAGCCCTGCTTGAAACCTACTGGCTTTCTTTTACTCTGTGTTCACAAACTCCGGAACAAACCTCAATAATTCGGAAAACTTGGCCTCATACTCGGTCACAGTCATGGTTTCTTGTTTTAACTCTTTAACTTTCATTTTCATTCGGGTCTCCATATATTTCCGAAAATTATTCCTCTAAAAACAACACACGCTGCACCTCTCCCAAGTCACAATACCAGCTCCCTCTGACTCCATTGCCAGTACTTATCTTGCTAACCCAGAGGTAGTGTCCATTCGTGAACAACTCCTCCAAAATCTCAATTCCACTATAGGGCATCTATCTAACACCGTTGTCACTGGAGTTCACAGCACATCGCTATTCCTTTCACATATATCGATTGACACGCTTTCCATTATCATAATATCCTTGGGAGAATAAACCAATTTCATTGACATGCCATTAACATTCTATTCGTCTTAGGGATTCGCTCCTGTCATAGGCGATTTCGTTGCGAATCTAATTCCTATCAGCGAATTTTGACTTATTTGACCGGGTTGGCCTCCTCTTGGAATTCAACGAGGATAACAAAAATTATGGGGCCTTGAAAAGATAGCTCCCATATCAAGGAAAAGTCACACTCTGGTGATCATAAGGTTATGAGTTTTAAGGTAACCTTATTGGAGGTAAGAGAATTTACCGAGAGATCAACATGATCCTAAGAACTCAACGTTGTGTGCCTCGATTGAGACATTACTAAAGGTAATTAGCCTTCTTGTATTTCACAACTTACAAGTGATGGCGTCCCATCAGACTTCTATCACACAGACAGATAGTCCTTGTAGCCCCTATAAGTATAGGGTTGTTCGTCTCAGTGGAAGTTGAAAAGTATGAAAGCAATTCGATATCAATTTAATGATTATCGTCTTTCGACAATATTTCTTAAAGGAACACCTTGGATTAAAATTTAACAGATTCCAAAGGTGCGGTTTCCAAAGAAAATACAAAGAAAAGAATAACCAAAAAGATACTGGTACTTAACAAACAAGTGGTGAGGTATCACCATAGGGTCATTCATTATTTGAAGAAAAGTGAAAGCTTAAATAACATCATTTGACAGGGCTTCAAAAACCTGAAAGTAGGCATCGTGACAGCCTCTAACATAATTGAAATTAATTATGATTTAACACAAGTGTTATAAAATAACTTCGAAGAGGGAATATACCCTTTATCAGAATTCTTTCTTGGAAAGAGGTCAAGATAGATCATAGATTGGGGAAATATCCCACATAATTTGCAAATGGGGAGGGTACTACCAAGGTCTCTACGGATGCCTTTTATGTCGGCTCCTCTGATGGATAATCGTTCTATTCCAAAGCTTTTCTTTTCCACGCACCCTAAGGTGTTCGATACTTACGTCATTGCCGACTTATAATAGTCGCTAAGAATTCAACCATCAACAATTGCAATCGCAGGGAGTTCCATTCGACTAGGCGCAAACATTTCAAGTAAGCGTTCTATTCTATAAGAAGACTTCGATACCGTTGTCGCCCATAGCAATGACAATTCCACATGTCGACTGGGCGGTACTTCGGAAGCTCGTTAGAAACTACAAGCTTACATCCGGTCTCTATTTCAATCATCCATATACCCAATATTCCTTCTCCCATATCAATCCCGTGCGCTACCTAAGCATAACACTTTTGGCACAATAGCCTTTTCATTTAAGTCAATCCCAGAATTTCTCAGTCCGTCTTGGTCCTTAAATATATTTCGCCTTTACCGTCCAATCTCAACTTCATCATTTTATCTCTACAATCAATTATAGCAATCAGGGTCTGTCCACCAACCCATATAACAGCTATCTTATCCAATCCACAGGGTTCGCTCTAATTTCCACTCTCTTTGGTGACATCCTCTAGTAATCAGAAAGACAAGGTTTGCCAAATTTTGCTGAATTTCTCTCCAAATCTGGGAAATTTGATCAATCTATTTACCTACTAGTAATGCTCGGGTCTGATTTCCGACCTTTCTGTTCTATCCTCATAATTCCTTCCTGGTTTCCTGAGGGTGGTAAATCTTGTCCTCGATTCTGTCTTAGCGTGCTTGTCTTACAATAACATTTGCATGGTACATATACCCAAAATTCTCCTTGAGATAATAAAATCCCTCAATGATGTAATAGACAATATTTCTAGTGGAATCGCTGGTCGTGGGGGATTGAAACCTCATAGCCAAAGCAATTCCTTTCACTATTCTAGGCAACTAAGTACCCTTAATCGTTCGTGAAAATCTGAACATCTTGGTTCTTACGTATTTCGCCTCCTTATGGGCAACTATAACCGACTACGAGTAACAGGTTTCGTTCAAGTCGAATCAATCCACTGATACTGGCTATACTACCTCTACCTCTTCTGCTTTGGAGACTCTACTCCATTTTCTTTGTCATATCTCTTGATGAATCATGAACGATCCTTAAACCCTCGTCTCATCACTTATTTATCCCTTGAAGGTTCGTCCGGTCCTATTGTATGACCTCAAGTAACATACTACATCTTTATCAATCAACACGTCTCTACAAGATTCTTTCCTTGACCCACTATGGGGTCTTCCTCTAGATCCTCCTATGGATCTTCCTTTATCGGGTCTCCGTCCATTTCAAGGAACGCATCATCAATTTCCTACTTGAAGGCCTCGGGGTCTAGTATCTCAGAATCCCATCAATCTATAACTCATACGACTCGAGGTGACTAATCACGAAGTCCTAAGTACGGTTTCCCAGAAGAAGTCCCCTCTCGGGCTTCATATTAAACAGTCAGGGTCATGTCCTCTAACCCGACTACGAACTCAATTTGAGCTCTAGATGTTCTTATCCTTATTAAGGGTATTGTAAGACTCGATCTCCTATCGTTTCTGAGGACTGTAACCTAACGCTCTGATACCATTTCTGTAATAGCCCCAAATCCGGGGTCAGGGATTTAGGGTAGTCACGATCCATGTACTCCTTGCCTTACCTGTATTACTCACACCCTTCATAATTCACCTGCTCATGACCCCACAACATATGTCTCTCACACACACACACACAGGTTAGAGTCTCAGAAACGACACAATACAACAACTGCGGAATAAATAATTTTAATTACAATACCCAAATGTCTTTTGAATTTGTCGCTGATACAATTTCTAAGTAATGTTACATTACCAACTTAGTCTTCTGATGCTCACAATCCTCTCATACCATTCATATCTATACATAAGTTGAATACCAAAAGCTGTAGCCTGATTCGATTGGTTCGTACTACTCTTCGGGATCACTGCTAGAAACTGTTTATGGAAACGCCTTGCGGGGTATGTGCCGACCCATTGGCAACCTGCTTTGCTGCTATATAACATATATAAAACAATATCAAGAGTGAGCGATAGCTCAGCAAGGTAATAAAAGTATGGCATAATCCTGCCTTTAACTCAACCCAGAATAAAGCGGGTATAAGACAATAATGTCAAAATATCTCGATACTGAAATTATTTCCTTATCGGAATGTATTCCCAAAAACAGTACCATTATTGTACTTCAAATATCATTTTCATAATATTCTGCAACTTTCGATATTCATACTATGAACAAAGTTCTAGTATAATATAAAAGATGAGGTTTCAAAGTGAACCAATATAGCCTTTCCAAAAATTATCTGCTATGTGAGCAGAATACCAACATATAACTTAAAAGATGAAGTTATAAGGAAAATTCAATATAAGGTTTCCGTAACCCAAAATCCACTTATGCATATGTATCTGAGTAAAGTTTTACCAGAGTCAAACTCATAAAATAAAAGATGAAGTTACAAGGATTTATTGTAACTTCATTTCGAACACTTTTCGACCCCCTGCCAACATGACCGGTAAACCTGTACCACGGTGTCATCCTTGGTCCCTTTCAATACATGTCGCAGAATCCCTCTGCCAACATGATCGGTAAACCTGTACCAATGGAGTCATCCGTGGTCCCTTTCAGTACATGTTGCAGAATTATCCAAAATGGATGATGAACCAATACTGGAGCCTTCTCCGCGCTCGTCGTACCAACCTTACTATGATCAGTAGCAGGTTGTACGACAAAAATATGTTTTCTACATGTAGATGGAAGTATCACGACAGCCTGACATTGTTTACCGCCTTTCTGGATCTCCCGGCCCATTTGGGGCAATAAGGTGATGGATCGGCGCGACTCGACCTCTTACACATGCTCCTAGTTCAGATGAAATCCATGACTCTGAAACGTAAAGACCGTCTTCCTTTCCCCAAGTGTAATACTTGTTGATACGACTCCACTCAGTAGTTATATCTAGGTTGGAAAGGAAGATTCTCCAATATTTCCCAAGCTATTGCTTGTTAATGGATATCGACTTGTTCCATGAATTTACCCCTCGATCGTTGAGGTGGTAACACAATATTTGACTTGCAGCAACTAAATTGCTTCGAGAAAATATCTGTCCCCTGACAGTTTTGAGTTGAGAGTTTAAAAAGAGTAGCAGTCACTTAAATCAGGTTTCCCATATTTTTGATAGTTGAGCGAGCATTTAAATCCTCTTTAAAAGACCGATTTAAATGGAAAAACATTATTTTGGGAACCTCTTTTTGATTTACGAATACTTAATAATATTTATTAAATAAGTAAATCTTAAATGAATATTTGAAAATAATATTCCTTAAGTAAGTAATCCTCAAATGAATATTTGAAAATAATATTCATTAAATAAATAATCCTCAAATGAATATTTACAATAATATTCATTAAATAAACAATTAATCTTCAAATGAATATTTAAAAATAATATTCATTAAATAATTAAATCTCAAATGAATATTCAAAAGTAATATTCATTAAATAAATAATCAATCCTCGAATGAATATTCAAAGGTAATATTCATTAAACAATTAAATAACTTTCAAGTGAATATTCAAACATACTATTCATTACATAATCCCCAGATGAATATATACGATAATATTCTTAAAGTCAATATCCTCAAATGAATATAAATAATGTTCTGTAAGTCGATAATCCTCAAATGAATAGTACTCTGCCACTGGAATCCCTCCGGGTTTCCACGACTATCTATATAACAAAATATCGACTCTCGGTCTAGAGTCGAAACAATAAACCTGCTCTTATCTATAGAGCTACAAGGTACACCGGTTTATAACTACTTTATCTCAAAGCTCATATATAAACCAAAATCAAACTCTATTTTATACAATATATAACATGTATCGCAAAACTGTATAACTCCACACATGGCAAAAACAGTAATATATAATCAATACTTCAAGGTATAGATTTAGAAAACTTGCCACAATACTTGCAACAAAGATTTGGTATATAAATTGGGAATACACAAGTATTGAACATTGGAAAATATACATACTCTGAATAATAGAGTAAGGTTTAGTAAACTTGCCTGATGCTGGAGAAGTGATAGTGGTTCGCGACGATGCCGGACAATCTAGACAAAGTCAAAGAAAACGTACGATTAATCCCCTGGATAATCCACTTGTACTCAATTCTTAAACACGTAAGAGAAACACAACCAAGGCATTACTAGCTCGTCATAGGGTCATACTAAGTCCATGTTAATCGACAATTACTTAAGTCGTAGGTTTAGTCCCAAATCGATCCTTGCATACAAGTTATACTTAACCATTTACAACATTGGTTTCTAAGTCATGTTCTTAGTGATTTTCACTTGCGCGACCTCGGATAAAACATTTTTATAAAATCGGAACATAATCTTTTTAATCCGAATCGTTTTCGTGAGCCTTCTTAACTGTCTCTAGTATTATTCCTCAAAGTTTTACATTTTAATATGGCTTCTAAGTGGTCCAAATATAGCCTCAAAGTGACTAACCAGAGATTGGTTGTTCCTCCGAACGGCGTTTACTAAAACTCACTTTTCTCTTAAACCGTAATTCGTATAGACATGATCTTTATACCAAAACAACCCTTAAAACAAAACCTACATGTTCATGGTCGGTGTTGTTCAAAAATATTCCAAGACCAGTTCTTAATTCTTGCTCAAAACAGCCTTAAATCAAATGGGCATTACGACGGCTATAATCGTAACGTTTCCCGGTTTTTGTTATGTCAAAACCTCTTAAAACCAAATCAATTAAACAACACAACCATCCTTACAACATAATCAGTTTATATACTTCAAGACCATATCACCAACATCAAACAACAACAAGTATCCATCAAGAATTAACCATACATACTCCAAACTCCATAATCATGCTTATTCTTAAACATTACTAGAAACTTCACTTAAATCTCAACATAAATCAAAGGGTGGATGAGTGGTATACCTTCCTTGATGCTCTACCAACACTAACCAGTTGCCACAACCACTCAACAAGCCTTATATACTCCTTACAAAGCTTAAACCTTAAGATTCAATCAAGAAAACAAGTTAACAACTTTCGGAGTTACTATTCATCATCACTTTGTAAATTCCATATAAAATCGAAAAACAAGAGTTTGGTTCTAAGATTTTTACCAGACCTTGTACGCTTCATAAGCTCTCTTTTGAGCTATAGATCGCCAAATTTAAAGCTTCCTAGCTAGGGTTTTGAGTCTCATCTTCCCGCTGGACAGAAACTGGACAGTTTGGATTCTCCAACTTGGGGAAGCAATTTGGAAGAATGTTACCCATGGAGTGGGGAAGCTATGGTTAAAATTTGGTGATTTAAGGATGGATAGAAATGGAGTTATGGATTTTTTTTTTAACTCTGTTTCTGCTGAGCAGAAAATCTGGGGAGAGTTCTTCTCCTTTTTCTTTTCTTTGTTTTGATTAATTATGCTAGAAATGCTGATTTTTGTTAAAAGAGGGGTGAGTCATAAGAGTTATCCTTGTCATAAGGACACATGTTGAGCCATGGAGTATCATGGTGGGAAAGCAGGGACACGTGTCGCGCATGCATGTGTTTGGTTAAAGTAGCTTTACTGGTTCGTTTCTTTTCACATGGATGATCCAAATGTTGCATCCCTCGAATTAATCTTGTTACATGTTACTTCCATGTCTATATTTAATCCTGTAGATTTTGCCTTGTTCTTCTTGAAACGATTCGAAATATTTCCTAAAAAGAGCGAATAAAACTCTACGCGATTCTCATAGTGAATAGTACATATTCACTATTCATTCCAACAATCGAATCCTTAAATCGACTTTAATAAAATAATAAAATTCCAAAATATTAAATCCTCAAATCCTCAAATTTAATATCTCATTTCTTGAATATAATATATAATTCGCTGCCCGGTCAAATACTATACCAAAATAAAATTTGGAATTTCTGAATTCTGATCGTCTTTGCATTCACTTATTTACTCCGTAGATCACTAATATGACTTTGGAATATCCACACTACGTCTCGTACATAGGTGGCATGAAAAATTTTCTTAACCCTCAAAATCACTATTCATCTACCAAATTCACTGTTCAATGATGCACTTAATCATAATAAGAAAAGTTTTAAATTTTACCAAAAATTCGGGTTATTACAATTTGGTTGGCATTACTTTCTCCCCCTTTTTGGCATCAGTACCAGCATCAGGAACAAGAGAAGAGATAAGTAAGTCCAGCTTAGCATCCATAAATGCAGCCTTTTGCTCCAGAGTTGCAACTCGTTGTTCAAGAGAAACATGATCTCTGTGAACACATGAGAAATCTCTTGTTTGACGAGCAGCAGATTGGGTATGTGCATTCACAACATCAGCAATACTCTTTGCAGTGGAAGTTCTGACCTCAGTAATCTCTTCAAAAATAGCTTTAAGCATGAGAGAAGTACCTTTGAGATGGGTTTGAAGATCAGAATCTTTAATATGTTTAAAAGCAGTAGCCAGGTGATAATGAGCACTAGTAATTCCAACAGGAGAGGAAGGATCAGTCCAAGAATGACTCCACTGAGCTTGCCTGTGACTGGTCAGTATATCGGTGGAAGTATCATCAGGATCAGAACCATCAGAACTGGAATGAGAGCTATGAGACTGGTCCTGAGACGGAGAACCTGCAGGAGTAGAGGATGTGCCTGCAGAAAAATCAGGGACTCCTAGATCTCTCTTTTCTTTTTTAGTGATCTCATCACCGCTCACCAACACAATATCTGAACTTTTAATAGTCAGATTTTCCTCACTAGAATGCACAACATTCTCACTCAATTCTACCTCTCCTTTTGCCAGTTCAGGAGACTGCCTCTCAACAATTCTGTTTTTCGCTAAATCTTTTCTCTCATTCTCACGAAAAAGGCTCAGAGCACTCAGAAACGAAGAAATAAGAGTTGTCAGAGAAGAGTAAAGTGCAGTCATACTGACAGGGGTTCCCTCAATCAAGGGTCTGTCAGTAGTCATCCTAACACCAGAAGAATAAACAACCATAGCAGAGTCAGGATTAGTGACATTACCTGATTCCTCAGTATCCAAAGGACGAGAGGATAATGGTTGAATCATGAGAGCTTGACTGTCATCAGTCTGGCATGCTTCCATACTTTGAATGAAAGGTTCTTGTGGAGCCTGGACAATTTGGACTGCTTCAGTAGAGTGTACTGGAGGTTCTTGTGTGTCCTGTCCTTGAAACTTGTCCTCATCAAAATAAGCAATGATATCCTCTTCGAAAGTGCCTTGATCAGATTCAGAAACAGGAAAGGGTAGAGGAACTTGATAGCACTGCTCCATGCCTTCATCCACCCTTTGAGTAGATGGTTCTTGTGTGGCTTGATCTATGTGGACCGCTAGTTCACTTTGAGAACCAGGTTCTTGTGTATCCAGATCAATACTAGGAGCAAAGGATGTTCTTGCCTTGACATTCCTTTTCTTTGTCCGGGTAAAACATATCTTTCTTTTCTGACCAGCAGTCTCAGCAATTTCTTTTCTGGCTACATGTTCCAGTCTTTTGATTCGATCATATGACATATCAACCTTCCGTGCCTATGGAGATATAGGAGGACTGGAATCAGAAACCACCACTTTTTCATGTGAGTGTAGCACATCAGATGTGTTAGCATCCGTAGTAAGTACTACATCAGTATCAAGTCCGGTATCAGAAATAAAGTACTATTCGGAGCAAAACTGACAGAACCATCAGTAGCAGTACTATCATGAAGAGATTTGTGTAGAGCATCAACAACATCAAAGTGAGAGTAGAGATTAGATTTCCTCAATCTTCGTCTTTTGGGAGACGGTGGTGGAGGAGGAATGTCATGTGCCACATCCACAGATGATATCTTAAATATTGATGACAGAGGTATATCATCATCGTCAGTATCATCATCAGTATCAACAACAGTTGTATGCTTTCTTCGTGAGGCCAATATTTTGGATGCCATACCAACTGGTTGAACACCTTGTTTCTCCAGAGTATCAGTGGGGTGATGTAACAAGGTCCTTGATCCTGATGACTGAGAATGTCGCACAGATTTGGCTAACCTTGTATGTCTTACAACTGATTTGGCAATCTCTGTCTCAAAAGTTGCCTGACCTGTTCAGGATACACAACATCACCTTGAAACATTTGTTTCCCTTTTAACATGTACTCCTGAAAGGAGCGAGGAGTATTCTGAAAAACAGGTAACAAGCGCTCATCTTGAAAAGCAACATTAGGGCATAAGTACTTAAAAATCAAATGCAGATTACGACCAAAGTAGACAGTTTCCCGATTCTCATTTATTCTACTTCCTATGGAATCAATAAGCATGCTAGCTATATTAAAGTCATAACCATAGATTAGAGAGTACCCAATGTTTTGTGTAGCTTGAGTGAGAGCATCAAAGTTTGAACTCTTGTTCATGAAACACTTACCAATGGAATCAAAGAAAAAATTCCATTCGTGTCGAAGCTTCGTTCTTACCAATCTGCCCATTCTAGTCATATCACCATTATAGCCAATTTTGATGAAAAACTCCCGAAGTACAGCCTCCGAAAAGAAGGGAGTAAAGGATGTAGGACTACCCAAGTGCAAAGCTCTTTGAACAATAGTAGGAGTGACCTCATACAGATCATTCCTATAGGAGAAGATGAGACTGGGTTGAGTATTAGAAGTACCTGGAGTGTAGGTTGCAGTACTCCAAATTTGCATCACTGCTTGTGCAAAAATTGCCTTGGGTTCTGTCAGAGCAAACCCAATTGAGCTAGAAGCTAGAAAATCCTGGATGAGATGAAATTCGGATGGGGCTTTGGTCTTATCCGGAATAGCAGAGTAATTGTTCGTGACAAATAGGATACGAATTCATGAGATTCTTGTTTGTGGAAGTTGGAAAATGAATAGCTGCCATTTTTTATAGTGAAAAAGCTTGGAGAGAGAGATATTATCACACAAAGAAAATATTATATGATAAGTTGTGAAGTGGACAATCTTTTGTGAGTATAGTTAGCAGCAAAAGTTTCCGAAAAACAAGAGTAATGATGGTACTGGAACACTTATCGTGTAAAGAATGACGACGCACGATTTTTGAGGACGCATGATTATAGCGCTTATACACAACGGTTGTATAGCACGTGAGAATCACGCGAGTTGACACATGTTAGCCAACAAAATTATGGACATTTCCTTGTATTTAGCTATTAGAATAAAATCAATAAAATCTAATTTATCAATTAACAATCTTAATCAGAGAGAGAATATAGGAGAGTGGAAGAGTCCAACAGTCAATTAAATGTTGTCTTGGAACTCAACACGCTTCATATTTCCTATAGCTAAAAGCTTTCAATTGCCCAAGCTCAGTATATAAACACCTGTCATTGTGAAGAACAAAATACACAATCATACAAATTTCAAAGCATATGGCAGGCGTATTTGAGTTTATGCCTCTTGAAGAGTTTCTTGAGATGGAGTGGGAGCAGCAGGCAAACTATCTCATTGATGAGTTGCTAGCATTGATCTTTCTTGATGAAGAAGGAGTTGTTATTCCCAAAATGACCTAACAGAATTGTAGAAGGGGGGGTTGAATACAATTCTTGATATTTTCTTGAAACTAAAACACTTTATAAAATAAAACTGAACTGAATAAATAAAAACACAAGATATAAATAATTCAGTTGGATTGTTTGATGATCCAACTGAAGTGTTTTTATTGCGGAAATAATCTGTGATACAAAAGTACACAGCTGCTCAGTTACAAGGTTGTAGAGAAGAATTGCTCTCAAAATAGCTAATACAATCTATTTGTGTTTCTTCTCTCACTCTTTTTAAAGTAACTGCTACACTTGGTTATATATCCCAAGTTTACAATTCTACGTTTGGTTAAACTAAAGAATAATAGTAGTAACCATCAGTAGCTTGCTTTTCATTCCTTTTGTCCAATGGTCCTTGGAGATCTTAGCTTTTGTCTTCATGCTCATTATAATCATTCCCAAGAGCCTTATTGGAAATTGGAATGTTTCCTTATTTCCAGTATCCACTTTGATGGCTTCCAATGCACAGTACACTTCCATATCTCCTTTTAGATCTGTTCAGTAAACTGTCACTATCACTTTGTCAACTGTTCAAAAAGCAACATTGATTCGTTGATAGCAAGGAGATGTGTTTCGTTGATAGCTTCATTCTTCATTCCGTTGATGGTGTTTCCCTCGTTTCGTTGAAGGGTAAACTCCATACCGTTGACAGAGTAATCTTCATACCGTTGACATGTCTTCACTTAGGCAGAATTACAAGGCATTACATATTTACAATTAACCAACCTATTTTGCCTATCTAGTACATAGTCAACATGACTTAGAAAACCTATCTAAAACATATAATAGAATGCCTATCATACTGTGAAGTATTGTACAATGCAATTGCTACAACACTCATTTCGTTGATGAGCTTCCTGTCAACGAAACACTGCTAAGCATGCTATTTCGTTGACAGCTACAAAATTGACTTTACACAAATTCTACTAAGTGTTTTATGCTTATCATCAAGAACAACATATTCCTAACAATCTCCCCCAATTTATGACTGATAGAATAACAGCCATAAATCAAGAGACTTGATGATAACAAAAACACTCAGATACATCATAAATTACAAAAGTAGAAAATGTATTAAGCTTCAAAACTTTATAGACAAAATATAAGACTTACAAGACTAATGCCCACAAGTGCTCCTCTAGTCTGAGCAAATGTTTCATCTGTGACTTCTTTGTGGCATAGTCTTCTTCCCTCTCTTGGAGTTGTTTTCCTCAATCTGGACCTGTAGCCTTCTGTAGAAGATTTTCTCCTCTTCATCTTGATCACCAAGCTTGGATTGCATCAGCTTTAGAGTTTGATTAGATGCCTTCTCCAGCTGGTCTTCCATTCTGAAGAATCTTCTGCAATTGTCCTTGTCCTTAAACTCCATCATCCAATAAGGTTGAAGATGGATTTTCTTTCCTGTTGAGGGAACTCTAAGTATTCTTGGAAGAGCCTCAGGCTTGTTCCAGCTAGCCTTTAACTGACAGATTTTGGAGACCACCTCAGACTTGGCTGTTTTGGTGAAACCGAAGTCCTTTTTCAAGCATCTAAACACTGAGAGTAGTGTTTGATAGTCTTCTCCTAAAATTCTGTAGAGAGGCCACACTTGTTCTCTACCACCCTTGAATGTGAACACTAGTCTTTCAGGCAACTTTTGAGAAGCTGCAATTCCCCTTACTTCCACCAGGTTGTCTAAGTCAAGATGTAGACTGGATTCTTCCCTGATGTCAGCAATGTACATGCAGTCCTCTGGGTTTGAAGGGGGTTTTTGAGATTGTGGCTTTCTCACAAAAGCAGGCTTTGCTTTGACAGGCCTCTTCTTTGTCTTCATTGGTTGGTCCTTTTCTAACAGGAACTTTGGAAAGTATGCCTCATCAAAATCAATTGGTTCCTCTTTTGGCATGATTGGTTGATCATGAAAATTGACAGGATGTGCAGGATCACAGGCCAACTTTCCCTCAAAAACTGGATTAGCAATTGTTGGAGGTGCAATAGGTAAAGAAGAGTCTGATGCAGTACCCTGAGAATCAGCACTCTCAAAGTCTATGTTTCTCCTAGCTCTCTCTTTGGGT
Organism: Heracleum sosnowskyi; assembly: GCA_030848705.1. Lineage (NCBI taxonomy): Eukaryota > Viridiplantae > Streptophyta > Magnoliopsida > Apiales > Apiaceae > Heracleum > Heracleum sosnowskyi. Next base: position 67,617,040 of record CM061243.1, read on the forward strand.
TGCCTTGTGCTCTTCTTTGAACTCCTTTCCTCTCTAGTGCTTTCCTCTTGCTTCCTTTCTTCTTCATCTAGAGCTTGAGCTACTGCAAGAGCTTGCATAGCTGCTCTTTCTGATTCCTCAGCCTTGGCTTCAGCAAAGTTTGGATGACCAGCCCAAACACAGATTTGTTGTCCATTCCTGTAGACAATTGCCCTTTGCTTCCTTATCTCATAATTATTACTTTCCTTGCTTTTTGTGATGAGTAAACCAAGAAGCTTGTGCTCATCTGGATAAGGTGCAGGATAGAAAGTCCTTGCTATGTTTTTGCCCTTTGGTTTAGCAGGGGACTTGGGAGATAGGCTTCTTTGAATTGTAGCTTGTTCCACATCCCTAATGCATGAAGTTTGTCCTTTTTCTTTCCTTGGTCCTTGAGTGACTCCATGTAGAAGGGGCTCTTGTTGATAGAAAGAATTTGTCTGTGGCTCCCATTCCGTTGATGCTATTGCCATGGCATTCGTTGATGGCTGTTCCGTTGATGGATTTGAGTCCTTATCTTCAGTAATCTTCTTGAACTTTGCTTCTATGTTGGACCAATGTTCTTTGATTTGTTCTGCAAGTCTCATCCTCATAGAAACTTCTTGTATAAGGTCAATACCATCCTTTTGCTGCTTGCCAAGCTCCCCCATTGCTAATGGCTCCTTTGGTAGGGAAATGGCTGGAACCATAACCTTGGTAATTTGAATGTCTAGCTCCTTAGATTTCTCCCCCTTTTTGTTATCATCAAAAGAGATGGCTGGGAGTCCTTGAGCTGCCACTAGCTGGGCCAATAGTTGTGTTTGTTTCTCCTGTTCCTTTTGCATCTGTGATAGAGTGGCTTCCACCTTGTCCACTCTAGAAGAGAGAGTCTTCAAGGAGGACTCCACTTCAGGTTCTTTAGTGAAAAACCTGTTCATCCTGGACACAGTGAGAGGAGGAAGCTTTTCATCTAGCCTCCTATCATTAGCAGCCCTAAGGTTGCTGATTGAATCCTTGATCTCTGTAGCCTCAATCCTTGTCTGCAACATTTGTAGCCTTTGAATTTCCAGAGAATCCATTATGGCTTTGTAGAATTTCTTGTCTCTTGGTCCTGCAGACTCATGAGCTAGATATGCTTCTTTGTACTGCCTTGTGATAGCAGCATCCAAATTGCTTCTACCATGCATATCTTGAGAAAGCCAGTTTGGTGTAGGAGGCACCACAGAAGTCCCAGTCTGTGCAGTAGTGTCCACCTGTAGATTATCACCATAGCTGTCCTCATCATCAGAGAAATCAAAGTCTCCACTTGCTTCAGCTCCTGGAGGTAGATTGGTCAAGGCATCCTTTGCTCTTTGCATTGATGCAGTTGTGTGAATTAGTTGTAGTGACCTCTCTGCCTCCACATTGCCCTGTTGAGCCAAAATTTGATAGGCTGACACAGGATGAGTAAAGGTCTCAGGATCCAGGGAAATACTATCCAGAGTTTGCTGATAAACCTCTTGGAAAGTAAGTTCCCTTTCTCCCTCACTGACCTCCATTAACTCATTAGCAATGGCTGCTTCCATCCTTATTTCTCCTGTAGTCCCTTCTCTCTCTCCACTCTGTTCTTGCATCATGGGCTCCCCATGGCTCACACCTCTCACACCCTCACCTTCACCTTCTAAGGTGGAACTCTCAATCTCTCCTTTTGCCTGGCTGGAAGAAATAGCCAGCCTCTCACTCACATTCTCTCCTTTTGCCTGGCTGCAAGCCAGCCTCTCAGTTTCACTCCCTCTCAGTCCTAGAAGTGTCTCAACTACCACTAGATCATCTGCACTAGTTGTGGGAACAACTTGATTTTCAATTAAAGGTGCAGAGTGAACTATCAACGGAATGGTAGTTTGAACTGTCAACGGTATGGATACCGTTGATGGAGAAACACTTGTCAACGAAATAGACTGTTTCGTTGATGAAGTCAAGAAAGCACTTTGAAAATGAGAAATTACAGTGGAGTCTGTGGTGATTGATTTTAAAGAATGGTCCACAGATCCCCTTGCAACTTCAGGAAAAATTGGTTGATGGCCCAACAAATCACTTAACAAGTGATGGCCACCAGCTTCAGAGTGGGGCTTCTCCAAGATTAGAGTTGGAGAATCAGGAATAGATGTATGGATCATGTCCACATCTAAAGATTGAGTTGGTGAATTTGATGGAGATAATTCAAGATTGATGTTTAGAGAATGGGACTGTAACCCCAGAGAAATGATAGGGGTTACATCAAACTGAATTTGAGAAACTGGAAGTGTTGCTTCCAGTGTGTGTGCACCCTGTGTACCCTTGGACTTTTGCTTCACTCTCCTTTGGTATTGGGAAAATGTAGACTTTGGGCTAGAAGTGTCCCTTACCCTTTTGGACTGTGCTCTAGGAGGAGAGCTTGTTTCAATAATCACATCCTTTTGGGAGGATGCAATTAGACTTGTGCTTAAATCCATGTTACTCATTGTGCCTTGTTGGGAAGACACAATGGGGCTTGGCTGGTACACACTAACCTGTCCTTCCTTATCCTTGGGGTTTCTTTGATGTTCACCCCTTCCCTCACCTCTCACAACTCCAGACTCACTCCCCTTAGGTTGTGTGGTAGTTTTTACAACAGGTGCCTTTTGAGAAGCACCTGAGGTTGGCTTGGAGGATTTCTTTGATTTTGGTTTTGTTGCTAGGGTAGGAGCCTGTTGGGTCACAGCTACAGACTCCATAGCAACATTGGAAGGTAAAACAGTAGAGGTGATAGCTACACTAACAGGGATAGTAGTAGTTACCTCAATGATTGGCAGATACACCACTGGAACATCACCATTGTGGTTCAGCCTGAGTATGTCTGTCAATACTCTCTTTTCTTGCACAAAGCACTCGAACCTGGCATTAGGGTTAGAGATAACTAATGGTGCTGGACTAACATGGTTAGCCAACATCATCAGAAACCTAGCATAATAGATATTTTTCTTCCTATTTGCTTTGTCACCCAACTTAGCACCAATTTCATACATAAGTTGGGTGTTAAAGTTGTGATATCTATCATTTAGAAGCATGGTTAGGAGAATTAACATAGAGTTAGTTAATGCATCAAAATTACTAATCTTTCCAGAAAAGACCTTAATGAATGCATCAGCTAAATAACTGTATTCTCTAACCAAACCTCTCCTAATTATTCTACCCAGATTATCAGTAGGCAAAGAGTAGTTTATAGAATTTAACATGGTAGTTATTTCAGTGTTAGTAGGCAAAGCATCACAGTTATTATCAGGAATATGTAAACATGCTTGCAAAACATCAGAATTAACTATGTACTCATTACCTTGAAGAGTGAATTTTAGTGTGCAGTGTGTTCCACTATACTCACATGAGGTCCAAATTTCCTCGATTATCTCATTGTAGAGTGGTGTAGAGTGAAACATTGCGTAGCTCAACTTGCAATTCTTCATGAAATCCATCATTTTGAAGAACAGACTGTTCGGGTTTTCCTTGACAACAAAAGGGATGGAGTTGTTCTTCTCATAGATGAACCCTCCAGCAGACATAAGCTTGACTATAGGTGCCATTGTTGATTAAAGGAAAGCTTCGAACTGAATAGCTTGTTAGAGAGAAGAAGAGAGAAAAAGCCTTTGGAATTTTTGAGAACAGGTAAAAAGAAATAATAAAAATAAAATTTCTTAAATACTCCCCCAAAAATTCTCAGAAAATGAATCCAATAATAAATGTAAATTACTGGATTGGCTTAAAAATATAACCGTTACTCTTAAAGTATTACCATGATTTATACTTACAGGGGTGTATGCATAGATCGTGGTAAAAGACGTGTTAAATTTCAACGGTTCAGATAAAAAGCGCTAAATCAACGAATCAGGATTGGGCGGTTAAAGTCCCGTCTTATTTCGTTGATAAAGCTGCGTTTCGTTGATATAAAAGAGCTATCAACGAAACACCCAGAAAACTGCTAAGACTGTCAACGAAATGGTGCATTCCGTTGGCATAGTAATTTTGACTTAGACAAAATTTTACCTTTTCCTGAGAAAATTCATTCACAGAAAAACATAGCAAATTTCTGGCTGCATTTTAACTTGCAAATATCTCAAAAATAATTAAGAGAAATTTAGCATACCTAGCTCACTTACTAATCTTGAGAATGTTGATTCATCAAGTGGCTTGGTAAAGATGTCTGCAAGTTGTTGTTCACTTGGAACAAAATGTAACTCCACAGTACCATTCATAACATGTTCTCTAATGAAATGGTACTTGATGTCAATGTGCTTGGTCCTTGAATGCTGCACTGGATTCTCAGTAATGGCAATGGCACTAGTGTTGTCACAGAAGATAGGAATTTTCTCAACTCTTAATCCATAATCAAGTAGTTGGTTTTTCATCCATAAAATCTGTGCACAACAACTTCCAGCTGCAATATACTCAGCCTCAGCTGTGGAGGTAGAAACTGAGTTTTGTTTCTTGCTGAACCATGACACAAGCTTGTTTCCTAGGAATTGACAGGTTCCAGTTGTACTTTTCCTGTCAATTTTACATCCTGCAAAATCTGCATCTGAATAACCAATTAGTTCAAAACCAGATTCTCTAGGATACCAAATGCCAAGGTTTGGTGTTCCTTTGAGATATCTGAAAATTCTTTTAATAGCAACTAAATGGGATTCTCTAGGATCAGCCTGAAATCTAGCACATAGACATGTAGCAAACATAAATTTGAACAAGTAAAGTAGAGCCATTTACAACCCTGTGAAAAAGAGTTTTATCTACAGTACCTCTAGTGAAATGATTCTCAAGGAGGAACTGTGAGAGAGTGTCATACCAGGCTCTAGGTGCTTGTTTCAAACCATAGAGTGCTTTGAGAAGGAAGTACACATAGTCTGGAAAATCATCATCTTCAAAACCAGGAGGTTGACTTACATACACCTCCTCTTCCAATTCCCCATTCAGAAAAGCACTCTTCACATCCATTTGATAGACCTTGAAATTGGCATGGGCTGCATAGGCTAGGAAAATCCTTATTGCTTCTAGTCTTGCAACAGGAGCAAAGGTTTCATCAAAATCAATTCCTTCTTCCTGTGAATAGCCTTTTGCAACCAATCTAGCTTTGTTCCTTGTGACTATGCCATTTTCATCCATCTTGTTTCTGAACACCCACTTTGTACCTATAACACTCCTGTCATTAGGCCTGGGCACCAGCTTCCAAACATTGTTTCTCTCAAATTGGTTTAGCTCTTCTTGCATGGCTAATACCCAATCTGGATCTAGAAGTGCATCCTCAACTTTCTTTGGCTCATCTTGAGACAGAAAGCTACTATATAGACATTCTTCTTGAGTTGCTCTTCTAGTTTGGACTTTTGAAGAGACATCACCTATAATAAGTTCAAAGGGATGATCTTTAGTCCATTTCCTTGAGGGAGGTAGATTTGCTCTTGAAGACGTAGCTTCATGATCATGATTGCCTTGATTGGATATTTGTCCTTGAGAAACTCCCCCTGAGTTTGTTGTCCCTAATTGATCACTTCTAGAAGCATTCCTATGACTATCAACGGTATGACCGTTTTGGCTGTCAACGAAACGCTCATTCTGACTGTCAACGAATCCACCACCATGACTGTCAACGAAATGACCATTTGGTCGGCTAGCTGCTATCCTTTTTAACCTTAATGCAGCAATTTCATCTTCACTGCTGCTTTCATCTGTGCTAGATACAACAACTTTAGGCTGTTTCTCAGTAGCCTTATCATGATTCACTTGTTCTCCTTCCTCATTCTCAAAAGAGAGACTTTCATGGAAACCTTCATCACAGAGACCTTGTATTTTGAGATCATCAAAAACAACATGTACAGATTCCATAACAATGTTGATTCTGAGATTAAAGACTCTGTAAGCTTTCCCTGCTGCATATCCCACAAATATTGCTTCATCTGCCTTTGCTTCAAATTTCCCCAAATGCTCAGCTTGATTTCTCAGAACAAAGCACTTGCATCCAAAGACATGAAGAAAATCTAATAGTGGCTTCTTTCTTTTGAGTAACTGATAAGGGGTCATCCCTTTGGCCTGATTAATCAAAGAAATATTTTGAGTAAAGCAAGCTGTGTTAACTGCCTCAGCCCAAAAATATGTAGGTAACTTTGATTCATCTAGCATTGTCCTTGCAGCTTCAATAAGTGTTCTGTTTTTCCTTTCAACTACACCATTTTACTGTGGTGTTCTTGCTGCTGAAAACTCATGCAAAATACCATTTTCTTCACAGAACACCTTCATGCTTGAATTCTTGAATTCTGTCCCATTGTCACTCCTAATCCTTCTTACTTTGAAATCAGGATGACTGCTTACCATCTTGATGTGATTGATAATGATTTCACTTGCCTCATCTTTAGAGTGCAAAAAGAAAGTCCATGTAAATCTAGAAAAATCATCAACAATCACAAGACAGTATTTCTTCTTTGAGATGGACATAACATTTACAGGGCCAAATAGGTCCATATGAAGCAATTCAAGCTGCTGGACAATTGATGACACTGTCTTACTTTTGAATGATGCCTTCTTCTGTTTTCCCTTTTGACAGGCATCACACAAACCATCCTTGGAGAACTCCACCTGTGGAATTCCTCTAGCAAGATCTTTCCTCACCAAATCATTCATAACTTTGAAATTCAGATGGGATAACTTCTTGTGCCATAACCAACTTTCATCCTTGCTTGCCTTGCTGAAAAGACAAGTGATGGTGTCTGAACTTGTGCTACTAAAGTCAGCAATGTACACATTCCCTCTTCTGAATCCAGTCATTACCACATTGTTGTTTCCTCCTTTAGAAACAACACAGGCTTCTTTTGAAAAAGTAACTAAAAATCCTTTGTCACAAAGTTGGCTGATACTAAGCAAGTTGTGCTTAAGACCATCCACCAATGCAACCTCATCTATGATGACATTCTCTTTTGAAATCAAGCCATATCCCTTTGTGTAGCCTTTGTTGTCATCTCCAAAAGCAATACAAGGGCCAGCTCTTTCCTGAAACTCTGTGAGCAGGGTAGAATCACCAGTCATGTGTCTTGAACAACCACTATCCAAGTACCAAAGATTCCTTTTGTCTCCCTGCACACAATAAAACCAAATCAAGTTGATTTTGGTACCCAAGTTTCCTTGGGTCCTGTCTTGTTAGCCTTAGCATTCCCTTTTGTACCATTTTTCACTTTGGGCTCAGATTGATTCAAATCAATCTTTACCCTTGGTGTTGATTTCTGAGGGTTGCTCATATTTTCATTCATAGCATGCATAGTTGGAGGAACAATCATGTTATTCATGTTCCATGGCATTTGTGGCATGTTAAACATATTCATGTAAGGATTAGACACAAATGGCATGCTAGCATATGGATTCTGAAATTGTGCATATGGAGCAAACATGTTAGACATAACAGGCATTGTAGGCATGGAACTGTTCATTGCAGGCTTGGGCATTTTCACATTGGCAGATTTCTTAACAGATTTGCAGTTAGTAGACAAATGACTAACACTTCCACAATTAACACATGTCTTTCTAGGAGCATATTTATCAGGTGTGTAATTGTTGTGTTTGTTAATTCCTACTTTGCCATTCCTGTTATTCTTTTTATTTCCCTTAGCCTCATTATGAACTTTCTCTACCTTGTCTTTCAATTGCTTGTTAGACAAGTGACCTACATTAGCTCTCTCAACAGGCTTCTCAATTTTCTTTGATTTACTAGACTCACCTTGAACAAAGTTCTTGGCGACAGGACCATACTTGTCATTAAGTCTAGTGAGTTTATTTTTTTCTTTGTCTGTCAACGAAACAGCCTGATCGGTTGATGGTTCATGTGTCAACGAAACATTGCATTCCGTTGACATATCAACCTTCAACAAATGATCATTGTTGTTTGTTGACTCTGTTTCTGATTCTAAGGTTTCACCAACATACCCTAGCTTCTCTTTGTTCCTTTTCCATGATTGCTCACAAAAGGATTCCACGCCTTGAACATTAATTATGTTGGCAGCAACATTCCTGGCATCCTTCCATTTTGCAATCACACCTTGTTCTATCTCAAGTTGTGTTTTAAGAATTTCTTCCCTTTGTAACACGTTCTCAAGTTCCTTCTTAGCTTCCCTACTAACACATCTCATTTTCTCAAATTCAATGAGCTGTGCTTCTAACATTGCATTCCTATCACTTAAGAGCAGATTGGTCTCTTTTATTCTTGAATTCTCTTTAGTAAGTGATTTAAGAGTAACACGCAAATTATATAATACAGTAGACATTTCATTTACTGCACTATCGCATTCCTCTTTAGAAAGCTCAGAAAGATTAGTAATTGTTACCTGGTTGCTTGAGGAACTTGCTTCCTGCTCATGATTGTCAGCCATAAGAGCCAAGTTGACATACTCAACATCATCATCAGAATCTTCACCATTACCAGCCCAATCATACTCCTGAGACATGAAAGCCTTTTCTTTTTGTTTGAGAAGTTCAAAGTATTTCTTTTTATAATCAACAGGCTCAAATTTCCTGTTGCCCTTCTCAACCTTGGGCTTTCTGCAGTCTCCAGCAAAGTGACCAATCATTCCACAATTGAAACATTTTGACTTAGACTTTTCAATCCAGTTTGTTTTGCTAGGTTGAAAGTCTCTTCTTGGTGGCCTTGCTTCTGAGTTTCTTTTGAACTTGAACTTAGAGAATTTTCTAGACAGAAAAGCAATGTGTTCATCAATCTCATCTAAGTCCTCCAAGTTGGCTGGTTCTGATTCTTCTTCTTCTGTCATCTTGTCTTTACCCTTGCTAACATCACTCCTACAACTAGATCGACTAGTTGTGGCCTTTGCAGTTTCTTTATTGTCATCTTCAAGTTGGTTCACAGATGCAATCAATGCAATAGATCCACCCTTCTTTTGTACCTTTTCAATTTCCTCATCTTGCTCCATTTCCAGCTCATAAGTCTTCAAGGTTCCATAAAGCCTTTCAAGAGTGTAGTCTTTGTACTCTTGAGTGTTTCTGAGAGAAACGGTCATAGGCTTCCATTCTTTTGGAAGAGCTCTAAGAAATTTAAGGTTTGAATCCTTGATTTGATAGATCCTCCCATACAACTTTAATCCATTCAAAAGCTTTTGAAACCTACTAAACGTGTCATTTAGGGTTTCACCAGCTTTAAAATGAAAATGCTCATATTGTTGTATAAGGAGTTGCATTTTATTTTCCCTGACTTGCTCAGTTCCTTCACAGAGAGTTCTAACAGTATCCCATACTTCCTTAGAGGTTGTACAGTTGATAACATTGTCAAACATCTCTTGCTCCAAACCATTAAACAGAATGTTCATGGTCCTTTTGTCTTTATGAACTTCTGCAATATCTTCAACAGTCCATTCTGAGACAGTTTTTGGAATCTCTACATCAGGTGCATCATCTGGCAGTCCAACTCTAGAATCAAGCTTCATGGGAACGTGTGGACCTTTCTCAATGCAGTCTACATACCTCTCATCCATAGACATGAGATGTAAATGCATCTTTACTTTCCAGTGAAAGTAATTGTCTTTATCAAGAACTGGTATCTTCACACCTGCATCCTTCTTCACCATGGTTTCTGTTTTTGGTCTTGATCTTTAAACTTCTTGTATGTTAGAAGCTAGCTCTGATACCAATTGTTATTCCCAAAATGACCTAACAGAATTGTAGAAGGGGGGGTTGAATACAATTCTTGATATTTTCTTGAAACTAAAACACTTTATAAAATAAAACTGAACTGAATAAATAAAAACACAAGATATAAATAATTCAGTTGGATTGTTTGATGATCCAACTGAAGTGTTTTTATTGCGGAAATAATCTGTGATACAAAAGTACACAGCTGCTCAGTTACAAGGTTGTAGAGAAGAATTGCTCTCAAAATAGCTAATACAATCTATTTGTGTTTCTTCTCTCACTCTTTTTAAAGTAACTGCTACACTTGGTTATATATCCCAAGTTTACAATTCTACGTTTGGTTAAACTAAAGAATAATAGTAGTAACCATCAGTAGCTTGCTTTTCATTCCTTTTGTCCAATGGTCCTTGGAGATCTTAGCTTTTGTCTTCATGCTCATTATAATCATTCCCAAGAGCCTTATTGGAAATTGGAATGTTTCCTTATTTCCAGTATCCACTTTGATGGCTTCCAATGCACAGTACACTTCCATATCTCCTTTTAGATCTGTTCAGTAAACTGTCACTATCACTTTGTCAACTGTTCAAAAAGCAACATTGATTCGTTGATAGCAAGGAGATGTGTTTCGTTGATAGCTTCATTCTTCATTCCGTTGATGGTGTTTCCCTCGTTTCGTTGAAGGGTAAACTCCATACCGTTGACAGAGTAATCTTCATACCGTTGACATGTCTTCACTTAGGCAGAATTACAAGGCATTACATATTTACAATTAACCAACCTATTTTGCCTATCTAGTACATAGTCAACATGACTTAGAAAACCTATCTAAAACATATAATAGAATGCCTATCATACTGTGAAGTATTGTACAATGCAATTGCTACAACACTCATTTCGTTGATGAGCTTCCTGTCAACGAAACACTGCTAAGCATGCTATTTCGTTGACAGCTACAAAATTGACTTTACACAAATTCTACTAAGTGTTTTATGCTTATCATCAAGAACAACATATTCCTAACAGGAGTCATTGCAGATAATGAGATAGCTGAGGGTCCAATATCAAACCCTTATGCTCACATCATTCGACCCGGTCCATTTGATGATCCAATCCTTGCAGAGGAAGTTGCTTCTGATGCTTGTCTCTTGCTTCTCCGCAAAAGCTACTTGGAGGGTACGGAGGAAGAAATTTTCCTTGAACCCTGCAAGCTGCAAGCGAGAAAGAGAAGACGAGACGATGAAGAAGATCCAACATCAGGGGGATGTCAAGTGATTGACATCTCATCTGGTATTCTTTCCAACTGAGCATATAGGTAGTTGTCATCAGAGGTTAGAGCACACAATAGCTTCTGACTCTACCTGTTCTGCCTCTGATGGATAGCATTCAAGTACTTCTTCTAGTTTAGTAAGGCATCTCTCTGTAATAAGTATATTAGATAAGCTTGAAGAGAGAGATTAGCTAGACAAGAGTAGGAGATGATGTATAAAGTCAATGTAAAGAAATTTGTAACAATGAATGAATGAATCCATTGTTTTCTTTATCAATGTACGTTATATTTTTGAATGAATGCATGTTTATCTGATAAAACCAAAACTTGTACGATTAGTTTGTTTCCAGTATGAAAACAACCATCAGAACTTAAACAATCAGACTCCCTACTAATTGCAAAGTGAAAGAAGGGATATCACTTAATGCAAGACGAAAAACTTGAACTAACCATCAGTACTGATCAGTAGTGGATATCATTAGTATCCGTACCAGGCATCAGTACTTATTCATTCATGATCATTCCTAGTTCATTCACAAGTTTAGTAAACACAGCTTCTGCCAAAGGCTTAGTAAAGATATCAGCTATTGTTGATCAGTAGGAACAAAGTGAAGCTCAATTGCTCCTTCCATAACATGCTCACGAATAAAGTGATATCTGATACTGATATGCTTGGTCAACGAGTGTTGAACTGGATTCCCTATCATTGCAATAGCACTTTGATTATCACAGTAAATAGGAATTTTAGAGAAGTGCAAACCGTAATCCAGCAGCTGGTTTTTCATCCAGAGAATCTGAGCACAACAGCTTCCTGCAACAATGTACTCAGCTTCAGCAGTGGAAGTTGAGATTGACTTCTGCTTCTTACTAAACCATGAGACATGACGACCACCTAAGAACTGACAGCTCCCAGAAGTGCTTTTTCTGTCAATCTTACAGCCAACAAAATCAGCATCAGAGTAACCTATCAGAGTGAAGTCTGATGTTCTTGGATACCATAAGCCCAAGTTTGGTGTCCCTTTGAGATATCGAAATATCCTCTTGACTGCTATAAGTTGAGGTTCCCTTGGTTGTGACTGAAACCGTGCACAGAGACAGGTAGTGTAACACCCCCAGACCCGGGGTCAGGAATCTGGGTTGTCACGCTCCATCAATTATACAATACCTGTATTACTTACAACATTCTAATAATATAACTCCAATTGACCCCAATCACTTACGCACACACACACAAGTTATAGCCTTGGAAATGAGCAACAATAAGTAACATTTGTTATTACAAACCAAATGTACTATCCAGGATCTCATCTATCATTTACAACCTCTACCTGAAGTTAAAATAATAGACCTCACCATTCTATTCAAGGTTTAATAATACAAACCTATTCGAAAACAATTCTTACTAACTCAGTCTACAGCTGTCCTGCTAAATCCGACAGTATCCATCTTGCTGAACTAACTCAACGGTGGTCTCTCCATTCCCTTGCTCTCGTAAGACGAGGTGAATCGACAATGTTTTCTTCATGCTAAAAGTATAAATAAAGCAAGAATGAGCTAATAGCGCTCAGCAAGAAATCTATCCCAGTTTAAATCTTTAAACATTTTTGGAAGATAATCCATATGGGATCACAGTTTTTAACACCACTAGGGTCTAACCCCAAAATAGTATACCGTTCAAAATACCGTATGACTTATAATCATACTTAATAACTTTTCGTAATTCATTTAAGAATCCTTGGTATCGATATAATGAACCAAGATTCAAAACATATCTTTTAAAATAGATATCAAATAATGGAATCAAGGCTTAAAGCCTATCCATTGATTCAAAATACTATACAGTTCAATATACTGTATATCTTAAATACTTTCTCAACATATATATATGCATATCTATTTAGATATCTCATACTGTTCAAAATACTGTAGAATATCAGTAATGAACACCTTTTTTGTAAAAGCAGCAAGAATGAGCACTATAGCTCGACAATCAGATATAGCAGCTTAATCATATCTGTAAGCTTATATCATAAAGAAAAACCTTTAAAACTCCGTTCGTATACAGAACGATATGTTTAAATATTCTTTTCGTCAAAACATGCCATACAGTACAACCACTGTATGAGGAACATCATTACTCATCACTGTCACATTATCAGTAACTCAGCGCCTAGGCTTTTGTTACAATGTGCAGCTCAACTCCAATTGGAGGGAAGGGAATATACTGGAACACCCGATACACGGTGATCAGCCGTTGTATCGTAACTTTTCTTTTCTACTAGTAGAAGGACGACTTCCTGTTCGGTTATCACCCTGACCGCATATGGGCCATTGTGCTAAGAGATCACTACCTCGGCGCCTATTTTTCATCACCGGGCAAGCCTTAGCACTCAAGAGATCACTACCTCGGCGCCTATTTTTCATCACCGGGCAAGCCTTGATAAATTTGGCACTACCCCGGCACCTATTTCATTGACGTGTAGGCCTTTCCAATTCCCATGATGAAAAACATTAATGAAACGGAAATCGGAATTTAATTCCATATTTCCCAAGTACGAATACTCGTCAAAACTTTGTAACCGTTTAGAACACCTTACTCCAGAGTAATTGAAAGGAGTAAGTCAAAGTGTGGGTTGACATTAGTCAACGAGACTACCGATGGTTACTACGTATTTTGAAATTATGACCAAGGAGCTTATTGAAATATCAGAGTTCAGTGAGTTTGAAAACTCTTATTTAAATAGGGGAGCCATCCCCTAGTTATAGATACTTTAGAGGAACAGTGGAAGTAAATCACTGTCCTCTAATTCTTGAACTAGATTCCCAGTTTTCGATGAGTTGGAAAAATACTATTCGCATTTTAATTACCTTTAACTATCTTAAGATAATAGTTGGGAATCTCTATTTTAATACCTTTTCTGAAAATCAGAAATTTATATTTTTGTGTAAATAATAGAACCTTTAATCATATAATAAGGTTCTATGATTTTAAATCATATTTGGAATATTTAATAAATACCCAAATAATAAATATTAAATTATTATTCAATATAAAACCACCTAAGTGAATATTTAAAATAATATTCACTTAGTTAAATAATCCTCAGATAATAAGTATTGAATTATTACTCAATATAAAACACTTAAGTGAATATTCAAAATAATATTCACTTATTTAAATAATATTCAAATAATAAATATTGAATTATTATTCAATATAAAACACTTAAGTGAATATTCAAAATAATATTCACTTACTTAAATAATATTCAAATAATATATATTATAATATTATTCAAATATCTCACCTTAAATATCCAATTATATAGATATTGGAATATTTAATATACCCTTAAAGTATAACCGTCCGTGGAACCTTCCAGCTTCTGACAGTAGTTTAAAACAAAATAATAATTTGACTCCCGGTCTAAGTTTTTAAAACCATCGTACAAGTACTCTATACTTAGAGTCTTTAATCCTTAACCTTGGTATATATCTAGTACTTATCTAGCATATAAACCTTATATCTTATACCGCTTTTTATTAAAAGCAAAAACAGTTTATAAGTCATTTCACAGCATAAAGCAGCATATATAGCAATACCACAACATATATCACAACAGCATCATTATATGGTATAAGGTTTGAAAACTTGCATAATATTGTATGCATATAATACCTTTGAAAACATGCATCTATCATATGCATATTAACATCTTCATAGTTTAAAATCCAAACACATCCATATACGATGTACGGTTTGAAAACATGCATAATATCGTATGCATATAATACCTTTGAAAACATGCATCTATCATATGCATATTAACATAATATTGTACTTTAAAATACAGCATGGGATGAGAAAACTTGCCTCGGGTCCTTGGTTGTTAGGGGTTCAAGAACTTGCCGGGAAATCTATAAACAAAGAAATACCCGATCAGTCCCCTGGCTTAATCATTTAAAGTGCATTTAACTTAAGCACTAACGTTCTATTAACGAACATCAATTGTCTCGCTCTTGGTCATCTATAACCTCATAACATTCCGTAACTCTTAAGTCAAAATCTTGGGTGAAAACCATTAACAAATCCCAAGTACTTTTCATTTACTAACTCCTTGTTTTAAATCATCCTCTTAAGGGTATTTCACTCGCGCAACTTTCGTTCACGTATTTTTATAAAATCACCAACTCATCTTTTTAACTCGAACCCTTCTAGGCTTCCTTTCCTTATTATACATACTAGTATCCATTTTAATATCTTAATCCAATTTCAATTTTAAAGGGCTTGATCCCTATCTCAAAGTTCACTTAACCAACTACTTCGTCTTTCGAAACCGCTTTCACTAAAACTAGCTTTTCTCCTAAACCGTAAATCAGAATGACTCGATTCTTTTGCTCAAACAAACTACAAGAGAAGACCTATATGATTATGGTCAGTTAAGGCATCTTTTAGGTCATGAAATCTTCTGTCATTTCTGCCTAAATAACCTAATGTAAATCCGACATGGTAACTGCGCTATTTTAAGATTCTCGTGTTTTCAACACTCCAAAACAACACCAATCAACCAACCAACCCATCAATCATCAAACCACAAGCTAATACTAGTTATAATCTGCCTAAACATGATCTCATACTCCACCATCTATTTATCCACAAATCATATACTAAACAACCTTAAAATCATACAAACATGATCCATTAACAACATCAACTTCATACAATCACTATAACTTCAAAAATCAAAACTTAACCACAAAGGGGAGGAGTTTTATACCTTCTTGGGAACTGAATACAAGCTATATAAGATGGATATTAGGCTTCCTTGCTCCTTGATTAAGCTAATTAATCTAAAAACTACAAAACAAAAACATGTTCTTAGTAAAAGTACTCTTCATTACTATTCATCATCACTTTGTAAAATCCATATAAAATCGAATAATGAGGGTTTGGTTCTCAACTTTTTATCACACCTGCTACGCGTCAAGGGCTTTCTTTTGAGTCCTATCTCATCACCAGGGGATGCTTAAAGCTCAACCTATTGGCTTTCTAAGGTGAGTGGTCAGATCTGGGAAAACTGGACAGTTTCGGTCCTCCGACTTGGGGAAGGGATTTGACTGGGCTATACTCCTTTGTTGGCCATAAACTTTTAAACGTCTGTTCTCCATACAATGAAGGAGCTATGGTTATAATTTGGTGATTGTTGGATGAGTAGGTTTTGAGATATAAATTTTGCTTTCCACCATGGTCAAGCTGAGCAGATTTTGAAGAAAATGAAGAACATGGTTATTTGCTTGGTTTTTCTTTTGGTTTTCTTTTCTTTTGCTTTGTCAAATAAACACTAACACTTTGCTGATTAATTGTGTGGCTAATAAGAGTGCTTGTCATCAATGACAAGGCTCATTTTGAGCTTGTGGTTGTGGTGAAAGTGGTGACAAGGTGGTGATTCATCACCTTGTCATCACTTGTCATGCTTATGTCATCCCCTTGCATCATGCTTATGTCATCCTTTGCATCCTCAATTCTTTTATATATTGCACTTGATGATCTCATATAATACTCCTCTTTTTGTTAGGGTTTAATCCATAATTTATTACGCTTTTGTTTCGCGATAGTTTCCAGTGGTTCTAAAGACGTTTCTCTGTACCAAAGTTAGGGTACTTCCTTTATCCTTCCATTACCTTTGTCTAATATATATATTCTTAGGTTTCTCATCTTGGGTTAAGATATGATCATGGACTTCTCATCCTACACACTTTCTCAAAACGATCAAATCAACACATCCTCGATTGTCCGATGAATAGTGATCAAAATTCAAAGTTGGAATCTCCCGACTCTGATCGCATTTACATTCACTTATTCTCCTTATACATCAATAATATAACTTCGAAACATTCATTCCATGTCTTCTATATAGTGTGGTCTGAAAAAATTTCCATCACCAAATTTACTATTCATCAGGGGCAATTTTACTATTCATCAAAAATTTTTAACTAAGTCCAAAATTTGGGGTTATTACAGGTAGCAAACACGATATCAAGTCTACTTGCAGTGAGATATAGGAGTGAACCAATCATTCCTCTATAACTTGTTACATCCACTTCAATTCCTTCCTTTGAATCAAGCTTGGTAGCAGTAGCCATAGGAGTATTGGCAGTAGTACTGTCTTGCATATTAAACTTCTTGAGCAAATTTCTGGTGTATTTGGACTGATTGATAAAAATTCCTTCATCAGTCTGTTTACTTGTAGCCCCAAGAAATAACTCATTTCTCCCATCATGCTCATTTGATATCTTGACTGCATTAACTTAGCAAACTTTTGACACATCTTGTCATTAGTAGACCCGAAAATAATATCATCAACGTATATCTGGACTAAAAGCAAGTCTTTTCCTTTTTGTATGTAAAACAGAGTTTTATCAATGGTACCTCTTGTGAACCCACTGTCAAGAAGAAATTGAGTGAGTGTTTCGTACCAGGCCCTTGGTGCTTTCTTTAGTCCGTATAGTGCTTTATCCAATCGATACACGTGATCTGGGTATTTGGGATCAACAAAGCCTGGAGGTTGTTCAACATATACTTATTCCTCCAGTTCCCCATTCAAGAAAGCACTTTTTACGTCCATTTGGAAGACTTTAAATTTCATATGTGCAGCATATGCTAGGAATATCCTGATGGCTTCAAGTCGAGCAACTGGAGCAAATGTTTCGTCGTAGTCAATACCCTCTTGTTGAGAATTACCTTTTGCTACCAGTCGAGCTTTATTTCTTGTGATAACTCCATCAGAATCAGTCTTATTTCTGAAGACCCATTTAGTTCCCACAACAGATCTATTTTTAGGTCTTGGAACAAGTTTCCATACTTCATTTCTTTCAAACTCATTTAGTTCTTCTTGCATGGTTGTTACCCAATCAGCATCTTTTAGAGCATCTTCAACTTTCTTCGGTTCTTCTTGAGATAGAAAGTTATGAAAAAGGCACTCATTCTGAGTGGCATTTCTAGTCTGAACACCTGCGTCAGGATCTCCAATTATTAGGTCAGGAGTGTGAGCTTGTGTCCATCTTCTTGTTGATGGTAACTGAGTTCTTGTACTTGATTGTAACACCCCCAGATCCGGGGTCAGGAATCTGGGTTGTCACGCTCCATCAATTATATAATACCTGCATTACTTACAACATTCTAATAATATAACTCCAAAAGACCCCAATCACTTACGCACACACACACACAAGTTATAGCCTTGGAAATGAGCAACAATAAGTAACATTTGTTATTACAAATCAAATGTACTATCCAGGATCTTATCTATCATTTACAACCTCTACCTGATGTTAAAATAATAGACCTCACAATTCTATACAAGGTTTAATAATACAAACCTATTCGAAAACAATTCTTACTAACTCAGTCTACAGATGTTCTGCTAAATCCGACAGTATCCATCTTGCTGAACTAACTCAAGGGTGGTCTCTCCATTCCCTTGCTCTCGTAACACGAGGTGAATCGGCAATGTTTTCTTCATGCTGAAAGATTTAATAAAGCAAGAATGAGCTAATAGTGCTCAGCAAAAAATCTATCCCAGTTTAAATCTTTAAACCTTTTAGGAAGATAATCCATATGGGATCCATGTTTAAAAACTACTAGGGTTTATCCCCAAAATAGTATATCGTTCAAAATACCGTATGATTTATAATCATACTCAAATACTTTTCGTAAATCCTTTTAGGGATCCTTGGTATCAAGATGATAAACCAAGTCTCAAAACATGTCTTTTTAAAATAGATATTAATATTGGAATCAAGGCTTAAACCCATCCATTGATTCAAAATACTATATAATTCAATATACTGTATATCTTAAATGACTTCTCAACATATATACATGCATATCTATTTAGATATCTCATACTGTTCAAAATACTGTAAAATATCAGTAATGAACACCTTTTTGAAGCTTTTGGGTTGTGATATATAAAAGAAGCAAGAATGAGCACTATAGCTCGACAATAATATATAGCAACATAATCATATATGTGAGCTGATATCATAGCTGAAAGCTTTTAAAACCTCATTCGTATATAGAATGATATATTGGATACTCTTTTCGTCAGAACATGCAATGTAGTTCAAATACTATACACGGAACATCATTGTTCAATTTCTGTCACATTATCGGTAACTCAGCACCTAGGCTTTCGTTACAATGTGCAGCACAATTCCAATTGGAAGAAGGGGATATACTGGAATACACGATACACGGTGATCAACCGTTATATCGCAACTTAACTTTTCTACTAGTAGAAGGACGACTTCCTATTCGGTTATCACCCTGGCCGCATTTGGGCCCTTCATGCTATACTGGCACCTATTTCATTTCCGAACATGGAGTCATACTATACTGGCACCTATTTCATTGCCGAGCATGACTTCGTACTATACTGGCACCTGTTTCATTGCCGAGCACGAGTTAATTCCAGTCCCCAGATGAAAATCAACGTCACGGGAAATGGAAGTTAATCCTGTTTTCCCCAAGTACAATTATTTGTCAAAAACTTTGTAACCGTTCAGAATTCCTTACTCCAGAGTAATTGAAAGGAGTAAGTCAAAGTGTGGGTTGACATTAGTCAACGAAACTACCGATGATTACTACGTATTTTGAAATCATTACCAGGGAGTTTATTGAAATTTCAGAGTTTAGCAAGTTTGAAATACTTTACTTGAATCCCCAGTTATAGTTATTCTAGAGGAACAGTGGAAGTAAAACTCTGTCCTCGACTTCTTGAACTAGATTCCCAAATTTTCGATGAGTTAGAAAACACTATTCGCATTTAATTACCTTTAAATATCTTAAGAATATAGTTGGGAATCTCTATTTTAATACCTTTTCTGAAAATCAGAAATTTATATTTTGTGTAAATAATAGAACCTTTAATCATATAATAAGGTTCTATGATTTTTAAATCATATTTGGAATATTGAATAAATACCCAAATAATAATATTAAATTATTATTCAATATAAAACCACTTAAGTGAATATTCAAAATAATATTCACTTAATTAAATAATATTCAAATAATATTTATTATAATAATATTTAAATATCTCACCTTAAATATCCCATAATATTGGAATATTTAATAAATCTTTAAAATATAATTGTCCCTGGAACCTTCCAGCTTCTGACATTAGGATCAAAACAAAATAATACTTTAACTCCCGGTCTAAGTTTTAAAACTATCGTACAAGTACTCTATACTTAGAGTCTTTATAAAACCTCGGTGTATATCTAATGTAATCATAGCATATAAACCATCCATCTTACGAAAGCTTTTAACCAAAAGCATACATCAATACATAGTCCTTTTTAACGATTTAAAACAGTATATATCACAACAGCATCTTATATCAGATGTAGAGTTGGAAAACTAGCATGCATCTATCATATGCATATTTTTTATCTCAACAATGTTAATACCATCACATCTATATATGACGTGAGGTTTGAAAGCATGCCTAATATTGTATGCATATATTACATTTGAAAGCATGCATCTATCATATGCATATTATCAGAATATTGTACTTTAAAACATAGCATGGAATGAGAAAACTTGCCTTGAGTCCTTGGTATTAGGGGTTCGAGTCTTGTCGCAAATCTATAAACAAAGAATTACTCGATCAGTCCCCTAACGTAATCATTCGTTCACAACTCTCATTTAAAGTCAACTATATGTTAAACACATCATGTAGTCACGCTATTCCTCAACAAGGTTCGTATTTTAATCAACTCGAAATACTCCTTTTATCTTAGTCGCAATGGTTGGTCAAAGTAGTACTCTAGAGTTGACTTTTCATAAAGTTACTATTACGCGACTCGCACTCTAACATTTTTTAATAAATCTGAAAACTCGTATTTAAATACGAGACCACTTCTAAAATCATCTTGAGTATTTGTAATATTTATCATAAAAGTTTCGATCTCAAAACAGGGGGTTCACTTGGTGAAATGTATTCTCAAACTTGGATGAGCTACGGAAAGTTACTATTCGCACGCCTTAACCGTTAATCGAAATGACACACCGTTTTCGCGTGCGCGATCTAGAAAAAGAATAGAACAAAATCCTTGAAAATGTTTTTCTGCTTAAGGGGATCAAAATCCCGAGAGCAGCAGGTTTAGGCAGTAGAGTGCAGAACCACTTACTCCTCGCGTAGCTTTGGTTCCGACATTTTTATAAAATCGAAAAATTGTCTTTTTAACCCGAAACCTTCTCTATTCACTTACTAACTGTCCATGTTAGTATCCATTTTAATATCATGACCTAATTCCATTTTTAAAGGGCTTGATCACAATCTCAAAGTTCATATAATGAACCACTTAGTTACGTGAAACCGCTTTCACTAAAACGGACGTTTCTCCTAAACCGTAAATCAAAACGTTGCGATTATTTCGCTAAAAGAAACTACGAAACAGGGCCTACATGTTCATGGTCAGAAACTTTATGTTTATGCCCTTTAGAGTATTCGTGATCTCTCTCCAAACTACCTAAGTAAAATTCGACATGGTAACGGCGCTTAAACGCGATTCCCGTGTTTTTAAACACTCACTACAATCACCAATCCACAATCAACCAACCACCAATCAAACCTCAAGTTAATACTATACTTTTCTGTCCAAACATGGTCATGCTCTAGTTCATAAGTGTTTCCACAAATCAACCATTAAACATACTTAAAATCATGCATACATGCTTCATTACTACATAACTCTTAAACGACCACTTATAACTATTAGATCTAGCATAATCTCAAAAAGGGAAGAAGTTTTATACCTTCCTTGGAAGTTAAAAAAGGCTATATATGGATGGTATATCCTTCCTTGCTCCTTAACTATGCTAATCAAACCTAAAAACATCAAAACAAAACAAGATCTTATGAGTTTTACTATTCATGCCTCAACTTTGATCCAATATTTAACCATGCTACACTTCTTTGCTGGCCATGAAATTTTGAACGTACCTTGGGTATATAGGGAGGGAGCTATGGTTCAAATGTGGTGATTTTAGGATGAGTAGAACTTGAGTTATGAATTTTGCTTTGCTCCTTGCTCATGCTGGGCAGAAAATCTGAGAAATGAGGGAGATGGATAGTTGCTTGCTTTTTCTTTTCTTTTCTTTGTCCAAATGATGCTAAATACCAGCCATATAATTGTGTGGTCTTTATTTGGTTTTGTCATCCAAGACACATCATCTTTGATTGTGTGGTTGTGGTGAAAATGGTGACAAGGTGGTGATTCACCACTTTGTCATCACTTGGTCATCATCTTGTCATCCTCTTGCATCATGCTTATGTCATAATTTGTATCCTCAATCCTTTTATATATTGCACTTGATGATCTTATATAATACTCCTCCTTTGATAATATTCCTATTCCTTTTAGGAGTTTTCTCATTCTTAATGCCATTAACTGCACTAATTTTCTTTTTTAACTTTCCAGAGGAGAGATGACCTATGTTCTTTTCTTTCTTGACACTCTTCTTTACAGATTCATTACTAGTTTTATCATGAGTATTCATAGGAATATAAGTGCTAGTTTTAGAAACAGATGGTTTATTTTCTTTACTAGAGATTGATTCAATCTCTATATCAGAAATTAACTCTTCTGTCATTTCTTCCTCAGAAACTACCTTAGTACTCGAACTTGATCCTTCTTCAAAGGAAGAGTTATTTTTCATTTCGCTTTCTGAAACAAACTTTATGTGTGTGGATAAAGTGACTTTTTCTTTTTCTTTCTTCTTGTTTTCTTTGTATCCTAAGCATTTCTTCCAATTTTTATCATTCATGAGAAGATGGGTCTGTTTACCAGAATGAGTCCACACTCTAATTTGTTCTCTTTCATTCTTTAACTCCTTTTCTAGAGACTCTATTGTTAGCATCTGTTCTATCTCTATCCTTTTGAGTTTATCACACAAGTTCTTAGTATCTGTTAAAACTACTAATTCAGTCTCTAAATAATCATTCCTTTTCTTAATATCAGCTACTTCACTTAAAATTCTGATATTTTCTTTAGACTGATTATTATAGCTATTATGCATGGTCTTCAGAAAAGATCTTAATTCACACATATTATTAGTATCAAAAGCATAAGTGGTTTCAGGTACCTTTTCAGAAATTTCCTCAATATCAGCCATCAATGCATAGTTGACTTCTTCCTCTTCTTCAGAATCAGAGGAGTCCATCCATCCTTTGCTTGAAGTAACAAGAGCCTTCCCAGAAGCCTTTCCAGTTTTGGGCTTCTTGCATTCTGTAGTATAATGTCCCATTTTGTCACAATTGAAACACTTGACTTTGGAAAGATCATTCTTCTTGAACTTGCTCTTCTTGTCAGAGTACTGATTTTCTTTTGAAATCCTTCCATCCTTTTTGAATTTACCATATTTCATCTTCCTGAAGCTCTTCACCATCATGGCCACCATTTGCACTAGTTCTTTGTCAGAATCTTCTTCTGACTCTTCATCAGTACTCTCATCTTCATCAGTATCAGTATCTGATTCCACAGCTACTCGTGCCTTGGCTTTCATTTTTTTTATTCATGTGCTTTTCTTTTAACTCAGTCTTTAAAGCAACAGATTTTGATTTTGACTTGACACCTTCCTTCTGCTTGATCTCCAGCTCATATGTTTTCAGCATGCCATAGATCTCATCAAGTGTCATCAAATTCATCCTATAAATGTGTCTTATAAGATTTTGTTGATTTATCCATTCCATAGGTAGAGATCTTAGAAACTTGACGTTTGAGTCTTCAACGTCATACACTTTTCCTACAAGCGAGAGTTCGTTCAACAGAGTGAGAAATCTATCATAGATTTCTGTCATGTCTTCATTATTCCTTGCTTCAAACTGTTCATATTCTTGAATAAGAATACCTCTTCTATTCTTTTTGATTTCTTCAGTTCCTTGACATTGAACTTCCAAGGCATCCCATATTTCCTTTGTAGTCTTACAGGCTATAACTCTGTTAGATAAAACAATATCTAAACTATTATGCAAAATATTTCTAACATTTGCATCTTTCAGCATTGCTGCCTTGTCTTCAGGCGTCCATTCTTTCTTTTCTTTCAAAACTACACTTGCAGGAGTAGTTTCAGTTGCAGCAACTGGTTTGGTTGGAACAAATGCTCCATCATTTATCCTGTCAATGTAGTCTGGATCTGAGGCTTCCAAATACATTGTCATCTTAACATTCCATTTTGAAAATTCAGATTTCTTCAACATTGGGATCTTCATTGCTTCATATTTGTTTCCTGACATCTTGATCGTTTCTGATTTGATAACTTTATCAGTCTGCTCTGATACCAATTGTTACTAGTTAGATGTCGATTATAGAAGGGGGGTTGAATATAATCGTATGAAATAATCGAAATAAAAAAATATAAAACAATCAATACCAGCTTCTATTAATCTTTATAAAAACTGATACAAACTCTCTCAAGAAACTATGAGTTCTTAAGAGCTGCTAGGTTTACAAAATACTCGTGTAAAGTTATTACTCTCGTAAAACCTATCGTGTGTTTATATACACACACAGCTACACATTCTGTTACATAAGATAATTTTCATTTAATTAGATTGATCTTCTTGTCGCTTATCTTCTGTAACAGCTTCGGTGATACATATCCTGGCAAATCAAACTTCTCCTGAAATCATGGAACAATATCAATCATCATAATCTTCTGATTTGATCCACTACTGATGATGACGTCATCAGTCGTCACCTACTGATGATGTAGGTACTGATGCCACTCGACTCTGATACATTCATTAAATCATCATTTTCCAACAAAACGGTCCACCCAAAGGTGTCTCCGTACATAAACTTTGTCAAATTCTCCGATAGAATTGAATTCGGAATATCAATATCGAATTGATATCCTTTCCACAATTTCAACGTCTGATGTGCAAATCTCTCCTTAATAGAAGAAAAGAATTCACGAGTAATCTCTGAAATACATGTCATCTATGTTTTAAAAAAATAGCTAGATATTTATGAACTCAACTGAGGAGTCCAAGTATGAAGAAAAAAATAAATAAAATGAATATTTAACAGTTATTGGTTGCATCCCAAGTTGAAGTAGGAAACTAGAAGGGTTACCTGACATGAACTATTCAAGACAACACGGGTAGGAACAGTTTTAGATTGAGTAGTGTACCAGCAAGTAGATACCAAAAAGTCAATGGTCATCATAAGTTCTAACATCACCAGTACGAGGATGATCTTCTCTTTCTACCTTCATGGCTTAGGGTACTAACCAACGGTACCTTAAAATCGTACAAGTCCTTAAATAGGTCGGGAGTTCGAAACATATTTGTCATTCCCCGATAATCGTCCAGAGATTGGGCCTCCTACGGCCGCATCAACACATTCTCAAAAGATGAAGGTCCATTAACGTATATGTAATTTCTTAACACTAGTCGTATCGACTAAATCCAACCCCAGGCCACCACAGGTCTTGTTCCTCGTAGGTCCTGAGATTGTCGCATTGCTCGCTGCAACCATACGTGTCTTTATCAGAATCACGCTTTCAATTCTTCATGTCTTTGATTTCTGAGTTGAGCCATCATGGCCTATCGTACAAAATATACTCGTGATGTGATTTAGCACATTCGTCTCACGATAACGTTCTGGTACTACATGTACGCAAAAGTCTTCTTCTTAGGTAACAAAATACCCATCAACGGAAAAGATACCAACTCTGGTGGAATCGTTGTTCTCAAGGCTTGGACCTCATACACAAGATAATGCCTTAACTAGTCCACGCAATTTAGTACTTCGGATAGCGTAAAGGACTGTAAACGTCTTAATCTTCACATGTGCTGCCTTCTCATGGGAAAACTACGATGAACTACAAACACTTAGGTTCTTACTAAGTCAAGTTATCCATTGGTATTGGCCATTCCGACCTTACCCCAACTGCAACTGAGACTCTGCTCCGCGTCTTATCTTAATGTCTTTGATAATCCGTGTACAATTCTAAACGTCCTCTTCATCATTATGATGGTCTTCAACGATCCTATTAATCCTCCAATAAGTCTTTTACTAAACTCATTAACCTTGACATCCTCAATGGCACTACCTCCGGTAGTCTACTTAATGAACTCTATATGACTCCTCACGTTATTCGCTTACTTAGATATAACTCTTAATACTCTCATGTCCAAGTCTATAACTTAATGCTCTGATATCATTTCTGTAACACCCTCAGATCCGGGGTCATGAATCTGGGTTGTCACACTCCATCAATCATACAATGCCTGCATCACTTACAATATTCTAATAATACAACTCCAAAGACCCCAATCACTTACGAACACACACACAAGTTATAGCCTTGGAAATGAGCAACAATAAGTAACACTTGTTATTACAAATCAAATGTACTATCCAGGATCTCATCTATTATTTACAACCTCTACCTGAAGTTAAAATAATAGACCTCACAATTCTATACAAGGTTCAATAATGCAAACCACTCGAAACAAATTCTCACTAATTCAATCTGCAACTGTTTTGCTAACTCCGGCAGTATCCATCCTGCTGAACTAAGTCAAGGGTGGTCTCTCCATTCCCTTGCTCTCGTAATACGGGGTGAATCGGCAATGTTTTCTTCATGCTGAAAGTTTTAATAAAGTAAGAATGAGCTAATAGCGCTCAACAAGAATCTATCCCAGTTTAAATATTTAAACCTTTAAGGTAGATAATCCATATAGGATCAAAGTTTTAACACTACTAGGGTTTGACCCCAAAATAGTAAACAGTTCAAAATACTGTATGACTTATAATCATACTCAAATACTCTCGTAAATCATTTAGAAGTCCTTGGTATCAATATAATAAACCAAGTCTCAAAACATATCTTTTTAAAATAGATATTAACATTGGAATCAAGGCTTAAAGCTTATCCATTGATTCAAAATACTATACGGTTCAACATACTTTATATCTTAAATACCTTCTCAACATATATATACGCATATCTATTTAGATACCTCGTACTGTTCAAAACACTGTAAAATATCAGTTATGAACACCTTTTTGAAACTTTTGTATTGTGATATATACAAACAAGAATGAGCACTAAAGCTCAACAATAATATATATAGCGGATTATATAAAGCTCTGGAAGCTCATATATCCTTTGCAACATTTGAAATCTCATTCGTATGCAGAATGATGTTTAGAGTAATCTTTTTGTCAAAACATGCCTTACAGTTCAAATACTATACACGGAACATCATTGTTCAATTACTGTCACATTATCGGTAACTCAACACCTAGGCTTTCGTTACAATGTGCAGCACAATTCCAAGTGGAAGAAGGGGACATTCTGGAACACCCGATACACGGTGATCAACCGTTGTATCGTAACATAACTTCTCTACTAGTAGAAGGATGATTTCCTGTTCGGTTATCACCCTGGCCGCATTTGGGCCCATTGTGCTATAAGGTCACTACATCGGCACCTGTTTCATTGCGGTGAAAGCCTTTGCACGCAAGGTCACTACCTCGGCGCCTGTTTCATCACCGGGAAAGCCTTGATAATTATGGTTACTACCTCGGCACCTGTTTCATTGTCGTGTAAGCCCTTCCCATCCCAGATGAAAAATCAATGAAACAGGAATCGAAATTTAATCCTGATTCCCCCAAGTACAGAATACTTGTCACAACTTTGCAACAATTCAGATTTTCTTACTCCAGAATATTTGGAAAGAGTAAGTCACAATATGGGTTGACATCAGTCAACGAAACAACAAACGTTTACCAAGTATTTTGGAAATCATGACCTGGGAGTTTTTTTGTAAAACATCTTTAGTTCTGATAATTCAGAACCCAAAATATACTCGCTTTCAATGAAAAAGGCAAGTGAAATCATATGTTCACTTCCTGGAATGGATTCCCAATTTTTGATAATTTCAAAACCATAGTCATCAATTGAGACAAATAATTAAAGTAGTTGGGAACCCCTACTATACTCAAATAAATCTTTTTGAGATCAATAAATATTTTAAACAGCTATTGGAACCTTACGTAATATATAAATAAGGTTCTATGATTTTTAAATCATATTTGGAATATTTAATAAATATTCAAATAATAAATATTGAATTATTATTCAATAAAATTCCACTTAAGTGAATATCCAAAATAATATTCACTTAATTAAATAATTATTCAAATAATATTTATAATCATATTATTTAAATATCTCACATTAAATATCCAATAATATATATATTGAAATATTTAATCAACATTTTAAAATATAGCTGTCCCTGAAACCCTCCAGCTTCTGACAGTATAATCAAGACAAAATACTAATTTGACTCCCGGTCTAATGTTTTAAAATCATCGTACGAGTGCTCTACCCTTAGATCCTTTATAAAACCTCGGTTTATATCTAATATAATCATAGCATATAAGCCATATAATCTTACGGAAGCTTTTTATCAAAAGCATAATCATTTATATAATCCTCTTTACAGCATTAAAGCATTATATATCATAATCACATCATTAAATACAACAGCATGGAATGAGAACACTTGCCTTGGGTCCTTGGTTGTTAGGGGTTCGAGAATTTGCCGGAAAATCTATAAACAAAAAAATACTCGATCAGTCCCCTAACGTAATCATTTAAAGTGCCATTAACTTAAGCACTAACTTTCTATTAACGAACATCAAATGTCTCTCTCTTGGTCACTTATAACCTCATGACATTCCTTAGACTCTTAAGTCAAAAGTTTGGTTGATAATCCATTCACAAACCCAAGTACTTTACCATTACTAAACTCATGGTTTAAACTATCCCCTTAAGGGTATTTCACTTGCGCAACTTTGATTCTCGCATTTTTATAAAATCGAAAAATCATCTTTTTAACACGAAACCTTCCCGGTTCCCTTCCTAACTGTCCATACTAGTATCCACATTAATTTCATGACCTATGTCCATTTTTAAGGGGTTTGATCACAAGATCAAAGTTCACTTTGAGATTGTGATCAAACCCTTTAAAATGGAATTGGGTCGAGATATTAATGTGGATACTAGTATGGACAGTTAGGAAGGGAACCGAGGAGGTTTCATGTTAAAATGATGATTTTTAGATTTTATAAAAATGCGGGAACAAAAGTTGCGCGAGTGAAATACCCTTAAGGGGATGGTTAAAAACAATGAGTTAGCAATGGTAAAGTACTTGGGTTTTGAGAATAGATTTCCACCCAAACTTTTGACTTAAGAGTTTACGGAATGTCATGAGGTTATAAGTGACCAAGAGCGAGCATTTGATGTTCGTTAATAGAACGTTAGTGCTTAAGTAAATGCACTTTAATTGATTAAGCCAGGGGACTGATCGGGTATTTCCTTGTTTATAGATTTTCCGGCAAGTTCTCGAAACCATAACAACCAAGGACCCGAGGCAAGTTTTCTCATCCCATGTTGTTTTCCATTACTTATACTGATGATGCATATGATATGATATCATGCATGCTTTCAAACCTTTCATCGTATATAGATGTGATGGTATTAAAAAAATGTTGAGATGTAGTATATGCATATGATAGATGCATGTCATTTTTCAAACCCTACATCATATAAGTGATGCTGTTGTGATATATTCTGCTTTCATGCGGTAAAAATATTTATGAACTGTTTACGCTTTTGATAAAAAGCTTTATAAGATATAAGGGTTTATATGCTGTGTAAATATTAGATATAAATCGAGGTGTTATAGAGGCTCTAAGGGTAGAGCGCTCGTACGAGGATTTTAAAACTTAGACCGGGAGTCAAATTAGTATTTTGGTCTTGATTATACTGTCAGAAGCTGGAGGGTTCCAGGGACAGTTATATTTTAAAATGTTGATTAAATATTCCAATATATATATTATTGGATATTTAATGTGAGATATTTAAATAATATTATTAAAAATGTTATTTTGAATATTTATTTAATTAAGTGAATATTATTTTAAATATTCACTTAAGTGGAATCTTATTGAATGATAATTCAATATTTATTATTTGGGTATTTATTTAATTAAGTGAATATTAACTTAAATATTCACTTAAGTGGAATTATATTGAATAATAATTCAATATTTATTATTTGAAATATTTATTTTGGGTTTCTGAATTATCAGAACTAAAGATATTTTACCAAACTCCCAGGTCGTGATTTCGAAATGTTTAACTCGAGGATCGAGGTCAGTTGACAACAGTCAACCCACATTGTGACTTACTTCCGATATAATCCGGAAGTAAGGGTATGTTTAAAAAACCTATCAACAAGCTTATGCTTGGGGAACTGGATTAATATCCGTTCCAGTTAAAGATAGCTGGGGGAACGACATTTTCGCGTAAGTGGCCGAGTAACGCACGATCCCGCAAAGAAAAACTATTTTTTTTCTAGGCTTGATGTCGCCAGGTGGAAATATAATAAGAGGTTGGGTGACGCCAGTCCAGTGGAATCCGTTGGCAGGGAGCGGGTCCACTTGTGTGGCCTTGATGTCTCCATGTGGTTACTAAGATGTAAGAGGCCGAGTGACGCCGGTCCAACCTAAAAGCCCGTATGCAGCTAGGGTAATGACCTTCGGGATTATCCATCTACTAGTAAAGAATCTATGGTATGATGACTGATCATCGCATACCAGTGCGTAGCCCTGTGCAACTCCCCATGTTTTTCCAAGGATTGGAATTTCAGAAATGTTTAGTAACTTGGGTTAAATACCGGTTACGGTTAATTGTTAATAATATTTTAACAAAGTATTATACCTCATACAGTATTTCAACTGTATGACATGTTTTGACGAAAAGAATATTTCAATATATCATTCTGTATACGAATGAAGTTTTAAAAGTTTCAATTATGATATCAGCTCACATATATGATTATGATTCTATATCTTACTGTCGAGCTATAGTGCTCATTATTGCTTCTTTTATATACCACAACACAATAGAGTCGAAAGGTGTTCATTACTGATATTTTACAATATTTTGAACAGTATGAGATATCTAAATAGATATGTGTGTATATATGTTGAGAAGATATTTAAGATATACAGTATGTTGAACTGTATAGTATTTTGAATCAATCTATAGGCTTTAAGCCTTGATTCCAATGGTTAATATCTATTTTAAAAAGATATGTTTTAAGACTTGGTTTATTATATTGATACCAAGGATTTCTAAATGATTTACGAAGAGTATTTGAGTATGATTATAAGTCATACAGTATTTTGAATGATAGACTATTTTGGGGTCAAACCCTAGTAGTGTTAAAACTTTGATCCTATATGGATTATCTACCTTAAAGATTTAAAGATTTAAACTGGGATAGATTTCTTGCTGAGCGCTATTAGCTCATTCTTGCTTTATTAAACCTTTCAGCATAAAGAAAACATTGCCGATTCACCTCGTGTTACGAGAGCAAGGGAATGGAGAGACCACCCTTGAGTTAGTTCAGCGAGATGGATACTGTCGGAGTTAGCAGAACAGTTGTAGACTGAATTAGTAAGAATTGTTTTCGAGTAGGTTTGTATTATTAAACCTTGTATAGAACGGTGAGGTCTATTATTGTAACTTCAGGTAGAGGTTGTAAATAATAGATGAGATCCTGGATAGTACATTTGAGTTCTAATAACAAATGTTACTTTTGTTTCTCATTTCCAAGGCTATAACTTGTGTGTGTGCGCGTAAGTGATTGGGGTCTTTGGAGTTGTATCATTAGAATGTTGTAAGTAATGCAGGTATTGTATAATTGATGGAGCGTGACAACCCAGATTCCTGACCTCGGGTCTGGGGGTGTTACAGAAATGGTATCAGAGCGTTAAGTTATAAACTTGGATATGAGAGTGTTAAGAGTTATATCGAAGTAAGAGAATGATGTGAGGACTCATATAGAGTTCGTTAAGTGGACTACCGGAGGTAGTGCCATTGAGGATGTTAAGATTAAGGAGTTTAGTGGGGACTTATCGGAGGACCGATATGACCATTGAAGATCATTATAATGATGAGAAGAACGTTTAGAATTATACACGGATTATCAAAGACATTAAGATAAGACGCGGAGCAGAGTCTCGGTTGCAGTTGGGGTAAGGTCGGAATGGCCAATACCAATGGATAACTTGACTTAGTAAGAACCTAACTGTTAGTAGTTCATCATAGTTTGCCCACGAGAAGGCAGCACATGTAAAGATTGAGACGTTTACAGTCCTTTACGCGATCCGAAGTACTAAATTTCGTGGACTAGTTAAGGCATTATCTTGTGCATGTGGTCCAAGCCTTGAGAATAACGATTCCACCAGAGTTGGTGTCTTTTCCATTGATGGGTATTTTGTTACCTAAGAAGGAGATTGTTGCGTACGTGTAGTACCAGAACGTTATCGTGAGACGAACGCGATAAATCGCATCGCGAGTATATTTTGTACGATAGGCCATGATGGATCAACTCAGAAATTAAAGATATGAAGAATAAATAGCGTGATTCTAATAAAGACACGAATGGTTGCGACGAGCAATGCGACAATCTCAGGACCTACGAGGAGCGAGACCTATGGTGGCCTGGGGTTGGATTCATTCGATACGACTAGTGTTAAGAAATTACATATACGTTAATCGACCTTCATCTTTTGAGAATGTGTTGATGCGGTCGTAGGAGGCCCAATCTCTGAACGATTATAGGGGAATGACGAATATGTTTCGAACTCCCGACCTGTTTACAAACTTGTACGATTTTTAGGTACCATTGGTTAGTACCCTAAGCCATAAAGGCAGAAAGATAAGATCATCCTCGTACTGGTGATGTTAGAACTTATGATGACCATTGACTTTTGGTATCTACTTGATGGTGCACTACTCAATCTAAATCTGTTCATGCCCGTGTTACCTTGAATAGTTCATAACAGGTAACCCTTCTAGTTTCCTACTTCAACTTGGGATGCAACCAACAATTGTTAAATATTCATTTTATTTCTTCATATTTGGACCCCTCAGTCGAGTTCATAAATATCTAGCTATTTGTTTAAAACAGGGATGATACATATTTTAGAGACTACTCGTGAATTCTTTTCTTCTATTAAGGAGAGATTTGCACATCAGACGTTGAAATCGTGGACAGGATATCAATTTGATATTGATATTCCGAATTCAATTCTATTGGAGAATTTGACAAAGTTTATGTACGGAGACACCTTTGGGTGGACCGTTTCACTGATGAGAAATATTTGGTGGAATGTTATCGATTGTTCTGATACCAAAAACTTTCTATTCAGACCTTATATTCTATTCAAGGGTTATAATTACCTTGTTCGCCCCCAAACTTAATTACTCTTCTTTTCAATTCATTATCATAGTAGTCAAAATTTTGTTTTCTTTCTTTCAATGGCTAGATGTTAAGATTGTGTGCTAGCATATTGAAACTGTCTAGTTATATACGCTATTAAGAATGACTAGTTAATCGTTCAAACTAGTTGAGATTTTAAACACTATGATAAAGATCTAGCTAATTGGCTTGGCTAGATATTACGTTTCAACCCAGTTGAACTAGCCAATTTTGTTCGGCTAATTGTTAATGATTCTTGAAGTGGACTAGTTATTGTATCACTAAGTTCAAATTTCGGTCAAATTTATATAAGTGAATTCACGATGCATTTGGTATGCAGTGAAGTATGATGAGAAGATTTTCAAACGATAAATTGATTGAGACCTAACCAGGTCGCCCCCTCAGCGAGAATTTTACAAGGTTTATATATATATATATAAAGTATTCTGTTGTTGAAACATTTCTAGTACCATGCAAGTATTTTCCTTCGTATTTGGAAAAAGAGAGTGTTGAAGCTTAGAGCTAAAACAAATGAGCCCGATAAATTATGAATCGAAGTTTATGGAAATTGCCAAGGTTTGTTTCGCATGATGCGAATTCAGAATAACGGAGTGTTCGAAACGACTGATTATGTTATCTTGGCTAATGAAATGACTGTGATAGAAATGGAAGCAAAGTGGACGAGAAAGAAATGGGCATAAAGAAAATAGAGTATGAAATGCGAATAGATTGAGAAAGAAAGAAAGTAAGAATTCAGATTGTCGGACGAGGGAACGTTTGACCTCCAAGAAGGTGAAACTTGTTTAGCCTCTGTGATAGATACGAAACGGGAAGTACCTAGTTTACAGAATATCCATGTTGTCAACGAATTCGAGGATGTATTTCCAGAAGATCTCCCAGGGTTACCACCCGATAGAGAAATAGAGTTTGATATAGAATTAGCTCCAAGAACGGCGCTAGTTTCGAAGGCCCCGTACCGACTAGCTCCAGTCGAGATGAAGAAATTAGTCGCTCAATTGTAGGAATTGTCAGGGAAAGGAATGATAAGACCAAGTGCGTCACCGTGGGATGCACCCGTGTTTTTGGTGAAGAAAAAGGACGGCAGCATGAGGCTGTGCATAAACTATCGAAAGCTGAATAGGCTAACGGTTAAGAATGAATACCCCTGCCAAGGATCGGTGATTTGTTCGATCGGCTGCATGGTGCAGTTAAATTCTTGAAGATTAATTTGAGAACGGGATACCACCAGTTGAATATTAAACCTGAGGACGTACCCAAGACTACGATTCGCACCAAGTATGGACACTACGAGTTTTTAGTAATGTCGTTTGGGCCGACGAATGCCCCTACAACTTTCATGGACTTGATGAATCGAGTTTTCAAGAAGTATTTGGATAAGTGTGTCATAGTGACATCGACAATATTTTGGTTTACCTCAAAGACCGAGGAAGAACATGCAAAACGTTTAAGGATAGTGTTAGAAGCATTGAGGAGAGAAAATTTATATGCCAAATTCTCAAAGTGCGAGTTTTGGCTAAGGGAAGTACAGTTTTTAGGACATGTGGTCAACAATGAAGAAGTACTGGTTGACCCTGCTAAGTTAAAAGCTGTTTCGAACTGGGAAAGACCAACCACACCAATCGAGGTGAGTAATTTTGTGGATTTAGCCGGATATTACCGGAGATGTGTACAAGATGTTGCTAAAATAGCAGCCCCACTGACCGGACTTACTCGAAAGACTGAAAAGTTGAATGGACCGGGAAATGTGAGAAAAGTTTCCAGGAATTACAGAAGAGACTAGTCACCGCCCTGTGCTGGTACTGCCAGACGGGAAGGGAGATTTTGTGGTCTATAGCGACGCATCGCATAAAGGAGTAGGGTGTGTGCTTATGCAGCACAGAAAGGTAATTGTGTATGCATCCAGACAATTAAAGGAATATGAATTTAGATACCCTACGCATGACTTAGAATTGGCAGCGATAGTTTTTGCTTTAAAGTTTGAAGGCACTAATTGTGTGGAAAGGAGTGCGAGAATTATACAAATCATAAGAGCATAGATACACTTTGCCAGAAAGAACTTACCATGAGAATTGAAAAGATAGCTAAAGCTAATCAAGGCTTATGACTGTGAGATTCTTTACCACCCAGGGAAGGCCAATGTGGTGGCCGATGCCCTTAGTCTGAGAGACTTAAGATGATAACATCATCGGATAAAGTTAATCCAAGGATTTGAGAAAATGGAAATTGAGGTTAAAATAACCGGAAATGGTACTGAGAGACTATTTGAGATTGCAATGCAACCTGAATTGCTACAAAAAATCAAGTTATGTCAAGAACGAATGACGAGTGAAGGTATGAAGTCAATGTTGAAGAAAGAATTAAAGACTGAGAAAGATGATAAAGGAATCATGAGGTATTTTTACTGAGTTTGGGTTCCTAATGTTCAAGAGATAAAGGATGCTAATTTTTCAGAATGACTAATAAGAGGAACTGAAAGGATGAAGTTTGAAGTTAAGAGTACAACAAGGATTATTTAAAGGTCCTGGTTGAGCCAGAACGAATCAAGGAATAAAGATCTGTCATAAAGAGACAACTACACCAAGAGTACGAAAGGGTAAAGAAAGTAAGGAAATCTTGTAGGTGGTCGGATAGATAAAAAGGGTATTATCGATTGTTAAACAAATATTGGATATGTCATAAAATGAAGGCAGAACAAAGACCTAGTTGAATATCACAGTTAGTAGACACTCCTAATTAGGAATGTAATTTACTGTAATGGATTTTGTGATAGGATCAACAAGAATCAAGTCGGACTATGACGTCAATTGAGTTATAATTGATGGATTAAATGAGTCTACTCATACTTTGTTTTTAGCGAGAGATATTTAATCGAAGAGTTACGAAGGAGATAGTTGGGTGACGTGGAGTTCCAGTCACCATCGTGTCAGATAAGAACCAATGATTAAACTCCCGATTCGGGAGGAGTTTTCCAAACATGTTTGGCAACGAGTTTGAGTTCGAGCACTACGTAGGATCCGCAGACCGACGGACTGACCGGAAGAAACATTTCAGAGAACCGAAGTTACGGTAAGCGTTGTACCGCCGATTGCAAGAATAATCGGATGTTGATAGAAAATGGGTGTATTTATACAACCAGAATTGGCTTATATAGAGCGCCCGGTAGATATTACAGACCAGTATGAGTAAGTGTTGTAATGAAACCAGAGGGTTGAAGAGTCAACCTGGAAACTGGAGATTCATATATTGGAGAAGTAACCTCAGCTATTTTCTTATATTCCGGGACGGAATCCTTTTAAGAAGGGGAGACTGTAATAACCCCAAATTTTGGACTTAGTTAAAAATTTTGATGAATAATAAATGTTGATGAATAGTGAATTTGCTGATGAAAAATATTTTCAGACCACACTATATGGAAGACATGGAATGAATGTTTCGAAGTTATATTAGTGATGTATAAGGAGAATGAGTGAATTTAAACGCGATCAGAATCGGGAGATTCCAACTTTAAATTTTGATCACTATTCATCGGACGATCAAGGATGCATTGATTTGATCGTTTTGGAGAAAGTATGTAGAATGAGAAATCCATGATCATTGTTCGCACAAAATCACGCAAGCGTACGCGGTCACAAGTAATATAAGAATAAGTAGAGTTCGTTCCCACAGAGATTGGTTTACCACAGTTATGCACTTATGCAACAATGTATGGCTGTTGTTCAATGCTAAGACAAATATCAAAGTTGTGTTTTTATCAACTAAATTAACTAAGCAACTTATCAAGACTATAATTAACTAAGGAAATTACTGATGATTTACTTATGAGAATAAAACATGGGATCTTAACTTCATTAAATACTTCATTCAGAGTCTTTTGTCTTTAATCAATGTATGTGACGGTTATGACAACTAATCGGATAACACGAAATCAGTATACGCTACCTTTCAATATACGTATACCAAACCACTCAAACATCCACAATAGAGATAGAAGTTGAGCAGACACCAATTATGCTTAGACCTTATATGTCTATAAGATTTGAAAACATAACGGTTTAACGAGCAAGTTATCCATTCAGATTACATAGGGCAGGTAAGATGGTTAAAATTACCTACGAATCATGCATGACAAACATACATAAACCTATGCTAGCATGGCAAGTTCTAAATCTCTATATCCACTTTCGCAATCAATAGAGATTAACAAACAACTTAGATGTTAGCTACGCATCCAAGAAGAATAAGCACAACCAAACTAGGTTATCAATAATTCATCACACACACATCTTTAAAACAATTAACTACTAAAATCCATAGATAAATCTGTTGTAATCCCACGACAACGATTAGTTCATAATCGAACTGTTCATCATCGTGGGTTCTGATGAAAACATGATAATAAATATGTCTGGAATACTAATTAAAAGTACTAGTAATAAGGTTTATGAAAAACAACTCCAACGAGAATCCAAAGTATCACCTAATTAGAAGAATACAAAGATAAGATGAAACTAGATCTTCGTAATCAGCCGTCTCCTCGTTCTCCCTGCTGGTGGATAGATATATAGGTAGGTATATGGATGTGTGTCTCTGAAATCGTCCACCAATTGCTTATATAGCCCCTTCTGTTGACTGGACTCTGAACCTTTCCATATCAGAATAGAAAAAGACTTCTTCAGCAATTCACCAAGCGTGGGGGCGCTTCCCTAGAGCGCGGGCGTGCTTCAATAGTAGTAATCCTCAAGCGCGGGGGCGCTTCCCTAGAGCGCGGGGGCGCTTCAATAGTAATCCTCAAGCGCAGGGGCGCTTCCCTAGAGCGCGGGGGCGCTCCTACTTCTGACCAAAATCCTGAAAATTGCCTTCTTTTGCTGAAAATTGCTTTCTTTTGCTTTTTCTTCGCACTCTCAAGTCCCGCAACTACTAGGCTTTCACAAAGATGTCCTATACCACCATATAATCATAGAAATTCCACAACTCTGCCAATTACTAAGCTCTGCACATTCCAACTCAAAACACATTAAATACACCAGATACTTGAGTGCAATCAATCAATTTAAGCCAATAAGAAGCGTTCCAAGTAGATATAAATTCAACTTATCACACCCCAAAACTTAAACCGATGCTTGTCCTCAAGCATAAACAGACTCTATAATGCAATGCATGAATGCAACTAATATGCTAATGCAAACGATCCCCTCGGACTAACCACAACCAATCAACAAGCCAACATCTCAAGGAATGCAATCTTTCAAACAGAGTTCGACAAATTTTCTGTATACTAACAATACAAACACAGAAACGTGCGTGTGTGCGATGCTCATCAATATACTCCCAAACTATATCAAGACCATATCCTATTCTTCACCAAAACAACCACAAGCTTAAAAACAGAATGAACTCTAGACACAAGAAACCACTAAAAGACACCTCATAATCCACTTGAGTTAGGCAGGAATTCATACTTTATTACGACACACATAACAACACTCATGCTTATTTGACCGTGCAATGGCTGAGACCCCAAAAGGCTTATACAATAATACCCATGTAGCGAGCGTTAGGTTAGTGGATCCCAAACCGGAAAAGTCTTAGGTCACTAGGCACAAAGTCCCCTAGAACTTAATTGCTCGAGTATTAAAGAGCTCAACCTGATCAATTCTGCATATACACAACTCTTTTTTTTTCTTTTTTTTCTTTTTTTTTTATTTCGGAATGAGTGCGCTTTGCTTTTCCTCATCCCTCCCTAGACTACTCATTTTTTACAATGAGCGGCTACTAGCCATTTGACGCCTAGCCTTATTAAAAACTAGCATGAAATCCATGTTTTCCCCCAAACTTAGACTTAAGTGCTTCTTTGTTTTCAAGAGAATAGATGAACATTCTAAATGTAAGCAAGTGATTAAATTCTAACATTCAAACAAGCATGGTCTGATCAAATCCAAAAGCAACCAATGAGACTTATGAAATTAATTTGTTTCTGGCATGCAAGTCAATTCCTAGGAACTTAAATCAATCCTCTATTCATCATTACCACACTCCAATCAACATCAACTCGTCAACGGAAACAGTCAAGTCCTACAGGATCATGAAATATGCTATGCAAATGCAACTAAATGGACTCACATGATAGATATAAACAAATATGCAAACACAATGCTCTATATGACATAAACTTGCAAAGATATGAATGAATTAACTATATATGCAATATGAATCCTATATGAACACATACTAACACTACTATTCCTTAATTATCACCCCCAAACTTACAATATTCAATGTCCTCATTGAAGGTAATAACAAGGAAAGATGCAGAGAATACCTAATCAGCAGCAGGACCACCCTCCTCGGGTGGTGTATCCGGTGGTGGATAAACAGAATCACCTCCAAAGTCAGGCCAAGCAACATCAACTCCAGTGGCGCGGAATGCAGTACCCAACGCCTGAGTCAAGTCCTGAGCAAAGCGACGATTGATGTCGTGCATGGCGTCTATACGCCGAGTCAGCCGCCTATACTGAGCATCACCAAAACCAGACCTATCCACCTCACGCTGAATCCCAGATGGACCCCCTCTCTGTGCTGTAGGCTCACGAGGCGGAGCATCGCCTTCCTCCTCATCAAAATCAGTATAGCCCAAACCAGAGTAGTCAGGAGCACCACCTGTCCAATCCTCCATCCGTGATATCGTTGAGTGATCAATAGGACCACTAGGTAGCTGAAGCTGTGTTGCCCAGTAATAATCTATTGTAGAAGGCGGGTTGAATACAATAGAGTAAGATAATCGACTTCTTAATGTATATATCACAAATATGAAAAGAAAGATAACAGCTTTATTAAATCTGATATAAAACTGTTACAAACTCTCTCAAGAAATTCTGATGTTCTTGAGAGCTGCTAGTTTACAAAAACTCTCTCAAGAAATTCTATGTTCTCGAGAGCTTCTATTCGATTATGTTCTCTCTCGAATGAATACATAAATCGAAACCAAGACTGTGTTTATATAGTGCACACAACTTCTCTATCAATAACAAGATAAGTCCTAATCAATAACAAAGATAGAAACCTATCCTTAATCGATAGCAACATTCTACAAACCAGGAACAAATAGAATAAACTTCCATGTTTATCTAGACTCCAAATATAACTCGAAGTAGGAATCCTGATCAGCTTCAAGTTCTGATGATCAATCCTGATCATAGTCTGAGTAGGAATCCTGATGATCAATAAGATACTGACGCTTGATCAAATACTGATGACCATGCAATACTGATGACGTCAGCAATCCTGATCAGTTGAGTCTAGCTTCTGACGATCATTGAATTCTGATCTAACAATCTCCCCCAATCTCATACTTTGTGAAATAAAGTATAGATTCCAAATATTCAATGATGTCAAAAACATGTATCAAAATGTACGAGTATCTTCAGAAACAACTTATCTATTTAAGCTTTTTGATAGAACAGATTCATCTTCAAGAAGTTGGATAATAAACTTTCTTCTTTTTCTTCAAGAATTTGAATCAGTCTTTCCTTAAGATTTCTGAGTTCTTCATCTTCCTCATTAATCTGGTAGATAGCTGCTCTGAGATTCTGTATGGAGCTTTTCTGTAGACTGTGCTCTTCAAGCAAAAGATAAGCAATTTCCTTCCCATCAGGATTGAGAGTAAGTTGGGTCATACCAAAAGTTACTTCTTTAACAGCAGTACCTCTTTGCATTTCCACATCCTGACCTCTTTGATTTAAGTACATGGGAATATAATTACCATCGAAATTACTGTTTCCATCCAGTCTTCTTCTTATAGTTGACAAAATCATGTCAGCCCATA
The DNA here is from genome assembly GCA_030848705.1 of Heracleum sosnowskyi. Lineage (NCBI taxonomy): Eukaryota > Viridiplantae > Streptophyta > Magnoliopsida > Apiales > Apiaceae > Heracleum > Heracleum sosnowskyi. Next base: position 67,658,180 of record CM061243.1, read on the forward strand.
CTTTGCACACTTGGTTCTTCCATCTTAACAGATAGTGAACATATTTCAGTTCCTGTGTAGTTTTCATCAGCAGATCTTGAATAGATAGAATCTTCACACTACCATCTTTCATGAAGTACAGAAGCTTTTCTTTCTTTTCAAAACCATCATGACAATCTATAACTATATCAACAGCTAATAAATTGTTCAGGTTTTCAGAAGTTAAAGTACCTCCAATTTCAGTTAAGGAGTAAGGATCAACATAAGTCATGTTTAGAAATTCAGCATCCCTGTGTCCAATACCTCCTCTTGTGTAACTTGACATATGCTTCAGATTCGAAAACATCTTTAACCAGAGTGTTTTTGATCTAGCCATATCAGACAAATCAACAACACTTGAAGCACTTGTAATAATTCCACCAGTCTAAAAATTGATAGGTGTATCACACTTCAGTGTACTTATGTGTTCCCACTTCTTGTCTTTCTCCTTTTCATGAGTGTAGCTTCTTTCAAGTAAAGATTCTTGCCTGCTTGTATTTCTCCATTGTCTTTCATTTGAAACTTTAAGCCTTTGTAGATAGAGATTGAAATCTTCATATGTTCTTTTTGTAATATCTCTTCTTCTGGCTTCTTCTTCTTCATCTACTTCTTTGTTGTGACAATCAACAACAGTAGATAAGATTATCAAATCAACCTCTTGCAGAATTTCAGATTCGTCAAGATCTTGAATATTGTCAGGATTAGAATCTTCAATTTGATTTGTATTGCTGAGAGTTGATTTACTTGTTTTTCTTCTCAATTCAGGTTCTTCTTCAACAAATTCCTTGTCTTCTTTCTCCATGATATCCTTGATAACAGGATCTGTTAGATTTTGTGAAGCTTCAGGAATTTCTTCAATTCTTAACCCTCTAGACCTTGTCTGTCTAGGTACTGTTTGAGTTGAAGAACCTCTTTTACTTCTTCTAGCACCTCTCCTACCTCTGCTTCTTCTACCTCTAGCAGGAGCAGTATAGCTTTCCATTGTCTCTCTTTGTAGTCTCAAGAATTCTTCATGTGAGAGATCTGGATATTCTTCACTTGCTGTAGAGAGTGCTTTTCTTGCATATAATTGTTGAACTCTTTTATCAGTGTGATATAGAGTAACAATTCTGCCATCTTTTGTAGAAAACTTCTGGAATAAATTTGATGCATCTTCAGGATTATCAATAATTACATCTTCTTCACCTTCAGGAATTGTAGCAAGAATGTGTCCATGACCAGGTGTCAGGATTTGATCTTCCGTCAGGATCTGAGATTGCACCAATGTTCTTACTGTCTTAACTCCAGAATCAGAAACATGAGTTGACTGCGTTGTTTGACTTTGAGAAGTTTGGATTGTCTTCATAACAACAGCATCAGAGGTTTCTCCTTGTATCACTTTGTCACCACCATCATCTCCAGTATCATCATCATTATTTCTTAATACTAGATCAGGTGTACATTTTGTCTGAATAACCTTCTCCCCCTTTTTGACATCAGGATTTGACAATAATTGCAAAATTAAGGAAAGAGAGGCTTGAATTTCAGTTACCTTAGTATCCAGAGAATCAATTCTTTGTTTGATGGAGGTTTGTTCTGAAACAACAGATTTCACTTGGGATTCCACTACCCTCAATTGTAAAGTAGTAGGCACCTTTGTAAAATTATTAAAGATATCAGTCCTCACTTTTTCAGTTGAACCCTTGATAGAATCAATCTCACTTTTCAGGCTTTTGGATAACAGAGTAGTAGACTTCAGATGATTCTTCAAGTCTTGATTCTCTATAGATTTCACTGCATGATAGGCATGTCCAATAGCAGAAGAAAAACTGATAGATTCATCAGAATTGTGCCATGAATTGTTCCATTCATTCTGTCTAAATGCCTCTGCAGGATCAAAGGAAGGAATAGAAAAATCTTGTCTCTGATCTTTCCCAGTGGAAGCATTGCTAGCCATATATGTACTTGATGAACCAAAATTAGTGCCAAGACTAATTTTGAGTGTTGTAGCAAGCTGTTCCTTCTCTTTTCGATTCTCATTATCATCATCACTATCATCAGAAGTATCATCAGCAGTATCATGAGTAATATCAGGATCAGGAATAGCAATACCTTTCAGTTTATCCTGTGGTTCTGAGATAGGATGATCCATTGGTCTTGAACGAAATAGGTTCATTATCAGGAGCACCACTAGCGTCAGGATGAACATCGTCAGGATTTGATATGCTTGCATCAGTATTTGCTACCAATGGTTCTTGTGGAGCTTGAGGTTCAGAAGCTGCTTCAACACTTTGAGCTAAAGGTTCTTGTGTGCTTCCCTCATTGACAATGTTCTCGACCAATCTTTCAATAGAAGCTGTAGCTTTGCCTGCATCTTCACTTTGAGAAGATGGTTCTTGTGTAGCTGGAATGTTGATGTCTTCATTCTCCCTTTGAGAAAATGGTTCTTGTGTGACCATTCCACTAGCTAAGCCTTCACTCAAACTTTGATTGAGTGGTTCTTGTGTGGCAGGATCAACAGTAGCTGCTGAATTACTTTGAAATTCAGGTTCTTGTGGGCTTGATCCTTTCAGCTTCTTCTGTCTCTGATAGACTAACTCTTCTGCATTCCTCTTTTTCTTTGATGTAGGTGTAAGACCAACCAAGGAAGCAGTTGTAGAAACCTTCTCCCAAGAAATTTCTCTAATCTGAGATGGAGAGGCTGGAGAGTCTGATAGAGAGACAACTTTTGTTGTTGCATCAGGAATACTAACATCAGGATTTGCTAGAGCATCAGGAGTAGATGACTCATCAGGATTTGATGTCTGAATATCAGTATCCTTCATTTGCACTGTCAAAGGAATATGATACCTGCTCTTTGATAATTTCCTTGTCTTTTGTGGTTTTGATAAAGGTACCACAGCTTTAGTAGCAGTATCAGCAACTTCCTTGTTCACATTCATCACAGAGGATATAGGTAAGTCATCCTCTGAATCACTTTCATCAATCAACCTTAACTTCCTTTTCACAGGAACATTCTTAACAACCTTATCAGCTTTCTTCACCAGGACCCCTTGTACACCCCCTTGTATCTTCTTTTTAGTGAGTGGTGTAGAGGAAAAATCCTTTGAACCTGATTGCCTTCCAGACACATCAGTTCTAGCTGATTTCTTTGATTTTACAACTAAAGTCTTTTGAGAGACAGTAGAGGTGGTTGTTAACTGTTTAGACTGTTTAGGTTGCATGCTTGTGTCAGGAACAAGGTGGTTTGGGCCTTGCCCCATAGCATTACAAAGTAGTCCATAACGAGTAGGCATTTTCTGATGTAAGAAAAACCTAACCTCATCAGGAATAAAAGCATTTCCGCACAAAATATTTTGCCATATCAGGATTGAAAAAAAAAATATTCAATAAGATTAAAATAAAATTTTATTTAAGAAAACAAAATTTATTTTAACAATCCTGAATAGCATTTTGGTTTAAGAAAAATAACCAAATTAATGGTCATAGAATTAAAACACGCTTACCAGCAAACGAGGCAAAAATATTTATGGAAAACCGAACCGTCTCCTTGAGATTGTAAAAATGACCTGCATTCTTAAAATACATTCTCTATAAAAGAGAACTGTTAATCATAATAGCATCTATCTAACAAAAACCCTCTCCAAAGAATAAAAACTTACCAAAAACTTTCCACCTTATTCATTTTTCAATGGCTACCAATAATCAAAACAACATACCTGATGAAGAGCTTGACTTGATTTGGCAGGAGATGGAGGAGGCTCTTGCTGATATGGAGCCACAACCAGTTCCTGACCCTCAGGAATATGAAGCGTTTATAAACGCTATGGTTGATGTGGTGTGGCACGAATTTGTGCAAGCCAATCCTGACTGGAATCCTCTTGAGAATCTCATCTATGAAGAGGATGAAGACGATGAGGATGATGAAGAGGATGAGGATCTCGTTGAAGAGCGAGAGAGGAGAAGAAGGAAAGTGCTTCATGCACGGTGGAGGCAAGGAAGCATCCCGGTGATCACGATGATGATCCGCCTTCAAGTGCATCAGTTCCTCTTCTTGTCCTTTAAGGACATAGAAATCTTCCAATCCTGATGGACTGTGAAGCTGCTCAGGAGCATTCATGCTAATTTGCAGGGCACGTGTTCATGCTTATCTGTAAAGCACGATTTCCTGAGTAGAAAATAGACTAGGAAAACAAATATGTAATTTCCATATTTCATGTGTAATGTATCTTCAAGTATTAATGAAATTTGTCTATTTTCTCAATTGTTTTCTTCCTGTACTTGCCTGCAAAATTTGTTAGTAACACTCATAGTGATATAGAGATGATAAATAATAAACTCTGATAATAATGAAATTGAAATTGATAATTAAGACTGAAAACTTAATCAAAGACTAAGTAATAATCTAATTGTCCAGAGTTTACCAGGAGTGTTAATGACAAATTAGCATAGAACCTCTGGTTTTCATACCAGCTTCAATATCTGAGCATCAGGATTTGACCAATTGATTTCCTGTCAGGATTGAGTCCTATCAGGATTTGATCAAAGATACATACCTTTCTGAATAACCATCAGGATTTGACAGTTATCAGGATTTCCTCTCTGTAGCTTTTCCTCAGAAATTCTCAAAATTCATCATTCCAAGTTCATTCACCAATTTATTGAAGGTAGCTTCAGGTAGTGGCTTGGTGAATATATCAGCTAGTTGTTGATCAGTAGGAACAAAGTGAAGTTCAATTGTTCCTTCCAGAACCTGTTCTCTTATAAAGTGATATCTGATACTTATGTGTTTAGTAAGAGAATGCTGAACTGGATTTCCTGTCATTGCAATAGCACTTTGGTTATCACAATAAATAGGGATTTTTGAGTATGACAGGCCATAATCTAACAACTGATTTCTCATCCACATTATCTGAGCACAACAACTTCCTGCAGCAATGTACTCAGCTTCTGCAGTTGAAGTGGAAATAGATTTCTGCTTTTTACTGAACCATGAAACTAGTCTTCCACCCAAAAACTGACAACTTCCTGAAGTACTTTTCCTGTCTATTTTGCATCCTGCAAAATCAGCATCTGAATAACCACACAACCCAAAATCTGATTCCCTTGCATACCAAAGGCCAAGTGAAGGAGTGCCTTTGAGATATCTGAAAATTCTTTTGACTGCAATCAGATGTGGTTCTCTAGGCTTTGCTTGAAATCTTGCACATAGACAGGTTGCAAACATGATATCTGGTCTACTGGCAGTGAGATACAATAAAGAGCCAATCATTCCTCTGTAGTGAGTTACATCTACCTCTTCACCTTGATCAGAATCAAGTTTGGTAGCTGTAGCTATGGGAGTTGAAGCAGGAGTACTGTCTTGCATGTTAAACCTTGTCAGTAAATTCCTTGTGTATTTAGACTGATTAATAAAAATCCCTTCATCAGTCTGTTTAACTTGAAGACCCAGAAAGTAACTCATTTCTCCCATCATGCTCATTTGATATCTTGACTGGATAAGCTTGGAAAACTTTTCACACATCTTATTGTTTGTTGACCCAAAAATGATATCATCAACATAAATCTGAACTAACAGCAACTCCTTACCATGATTCAAATAAAATAGAGTTTTATCAATTGCACCTCTTTTGAATCCACTTTCCAGTAAGAATTGAGCTAAAGTTTCATACCATGCTCTTGGAGCTTGCTTTAGTCCATAAAGTGCCTTATCCAGTCTGTAGACATGATCTGGATATGTAGGATCAATGAAACCAGGAGGTTGTTCAACATAAACTTCTTCCTCCAGTTCACCATTTAAGAAAGCACTTTTAACATCCATCTGGAAAACCTTGAATTTCTTATGTGCTGCATAAGCAAGAAATATCCTGATGGCTTCTAGTCTTGCAACAGGAGCAAAAGTTTCATCATAGTCAATTCCCTCTTGTTGGGAATACCCCTTTGCAACTAGTCTAGCTTTATTTCTGATAATGACTCCATCAGAATCAGTCTTGTTCTTGAAAATCCACTTTTTACCAACAATTGATCTATTCTTTGGTCTTGGTACCAGTTTCCAGACTTCATTCCTTTCAAATTCATTCAGTTCTTCTTGCATTGCAGTAACCCAATCAGCATCTTTAAGTGCATCTTCAACTTTCTTAGGCTCCTCCTTGGATAGAAAGTTATTGTATAGACATTCATTCTGAGTTGCACTTCTTGTTTGAACACCTGCATAAGGATCTCCAATTATCAAATCAGGAGAATGATCTTTTGTCCATTTCCTTGCTGGTGTCAAATTGTTTCTTGAAGTAGATGCTCCCCCTGGATTGGTGTTATCTTGATTGAAAGAATTTGATTGATTTGAAGCTCTCCCTGAATTATTGCTATGCCCTCCTGATGTGTTATCAGGATCTTCACTTGAATCAGTATCTGAAGAATTCTGTCCTGATGATTGAGTTGACTCTGAACTTGTAGTTGAATGCCGTTGCTCCCCCTCAACATTAGCACTACTAGTTGTATCACTATTGTTTGCATCATCAGTATTAGCACCATCAGTACCTGGTGAGTCATCAGGATTTGGTGACCCATCAGTATCTGATGAATTGACAGGATCTGATTCAATTTCCTCAGGTTCCTTGGAAGCTTCATTTTCAAATAACAATCTATCATGCGAGTCTTCAATGATTCCAGTTATCTTCTTATCATCAAAAGATACATGAATTGACTCCATGACAGTTCTTGTTCTCAAATTAAAAACTCTGAAGGCTCTTGATGTAGGATAACCTATGAATATTCCTTCATCAGCCTTTGTTTCAAATTTCCCTAGTTGTTCAGGATGAGTTCTGAGAACAAAACATTTACAGCCAAACACATGCAAATGCTTCAGACTTGGTTTCTTCTCCTTGAGTGACTGATAAGGAGTGACACCATGCCTGTTTATCAATGTGAGATTTTGTGTATAGCATGCTGTGTTGACTGCTTCTGCCCAGAAATATGTAGGTAATTTAGCTTCTTCCAACATAGTTCTGCCAGCTTCAATAAGAGTTCTATTCTTCCTTTCTACTACTCCATTTTGCTGAGGTGTGCCAGGAGCAGAGAATTGTTGAATTCCTTTGTATTTGCAGAACTCTTCCATCTTTGAATTCTTAAATTCAGTACCATTATCACTTCTCAGAATCTTGACTTTGTACTTTGTGGCTGTCTCAATCATCCTCACATGATCCAACAGAACTTCAGGAGTTTCATCTTTTCTGTGCAGAAAATACACCCAGGTGAATCTAGAATATTCATCAACAATTACAAGAGTGTACCTTTTCTTACTGATGGACATGATGTTGACTGGACCAAACAGATCAAGATGTAGCATGTGATATGGTTCTTCAATAGAGGATTCTGATTTACTCTGGAATGATGTCCTTCTTTGTTTTGCTTTTTGGCATGCATCACAGAGTCCATCAGGTGTATATAAGACATTAGGTAATCCTCTTACTAACTCTTTCTTAACCAACTCATTGATGTTGCTGAAGTTGAGATGAGAAAGCTTCTTGTGCCAATTCCAACTTTCATCTACTGAAGCTTTACTGATGAAACATGTAGGGGAGCCATCAGTATCTGAGAGAATGTTGGCTTCATATATGTTACCATGCCTGTAGCCAGTTAGTGCTATCTTCCATGTTGCTTTACTGACTACTTCACAATGTGTGGAATAGAAATTGACATGATAACCTCTGTCAGTGATTTGACTAATACTCAACAAGTTGTGTTTTAGTCCCTTCACTAGAGCTACTTTTTCAATGATGACATTTCCAATGATTATATTGCCATATCCCAAGGTTTGTCCAATGTTGCCATCTCCATAAGACACAGTTGGGCCAGCTTTTTCCTCATATTCTGATAACAGGGCTTTGTCTCCAGTCATGTGCACAGAACATCCACTATCCATGACTAACACATTTTTCCTTTTACCCTGCATCAGAATAGTAAAACACTAGTCAGAATGTTTAGGAACCCACACTTGTTGTATTCCTTGTTCATGCATTTTATTAAATTTAACAGCAGAAGACTTTTTGACTTTAGCAGTCCTGACAGGATTTACTCCATCAGGATTTGCTTTGTCAGTATCAGTATTAACAAAAGCATGCTTCACTATGACATTTTCAGTTCTATCAGACTTTGTACTACTTTCAAACTTAGGTAATGGATCATAAAAGTTATAGTACAAATCATGATACTCTTTACATGTATAAATAGAATGCCATAGACTACCACAATGAAAACAGGAATTCTGTGGTTTGTAAAATACTGATTTATTCCTAACATCAGACTTAGGAATTTCAGCAATTTTCTTCTTACTCTTTTTACAATCAATAGCAAGATGATTAGAGTTACCACAGTTAAAACAACTCTTTCTAGGTGCATTTGGGATATACTTATTACCATTTTCTTTATTGATCCCAATTTTACCATTCCCGTTTCTCTTAACAGTAGCTCCCTTTTTCTTATCTGTAACCTCACAGATTTTATCTTTAAGCTGTTTCTGAGACAATAGACCTACATTCTTAGTGACTTTGTTCATGACAGGTTTAGACTTTATAATTTTAATTCCTTGAGTAGAAGAAGATCCCTTTTCAAAAGTAGAATTGGAATCCTTACCAAAAACAAAATTAACAGGAGTAATCTTAGATTTGGTTGAGTCTATAACATGTCTATAGGTCTTTGGACTGACTGTCTCATCAATGACAATTTTCTCTGCTAATTTCTTATCTTCATCTGACTTATATCCTAGACACTCTTTCCAATTCTTAGAGGTATTAATCTCATGAAATTTCCTACCAGAGTCTGTCCAGGTTCTGATTTTCTCATTAGCATATTCAAGTTCTTTTTCAAGGGAAGTACATTTAGATGTCATCTCTAAGTGCATGTGTTTAGCATTATCACATTCTTTTTGTACTTCTTGCATACGAGAAAATTCAGCTTCTAATATCTCATTCCTCTTTCTAAGGTCAGACATCTCAGATAAGATTCTAGTATTCTCAGCAGTTTGACTTCTAAAGCTAATATGTAATGACTTTAGAAAACGTCTTAACTAAGAAGCATTATCAGTATCAAAATCAAAGATAGTATTTAGTACCTTATCATCAGGAGCAGCAGTTACATCAGCATTGGCCATTAACGCATAGTTGACTACCTCAGTATCAGATTCTGAGGAAGAGTCCATCCAATCCTTGCTTGATGTGATGAGTGCCTTTGTCTTGTTGCATTCAGAAGCAAAGTGACCCATACCATTACACTTGTAGCATCTAACCTTTGACTTGTCAAATTTGCTACCCTTGCTGTCCTTTTTGATATACTTGTCTTTGTCTGCTTTGAAGATCTTTTTCTGAAAGTTGCCTTGTCTTCTATTCTTCCTGAACTTCATCCTTCTGAAGTTTCTGACAATCATAGCAACCATCTCTTCCATGTCTGAATCAGAAGATTCATCACCAGTATTGGCATCAGAATTGCCATCAGTATCTGATGAAGAGTCGTCAGGATCTGACTCAGCTACTCTTGCTTTCCTTCTAGAGACCTCCATAGCTTTCCCTTTTGATTTTGCTTCTACATTCAAAGCAATTGACTTTGCCTTGCTGCTTTTCTTGTTCTTCCTCTGTTGAACTTTAAGATCATGAGTTCTTAGCATCCCATAGATCTCATCAAGAGACACAATGTTCAGATCATACTGGTGTCTAATGATTGAGGTCTGAGTATCCCATTCTTCAGGTAAAGCTCTAAGAAATTTGGTGTTTGAATCTTCAGTTTCATATACTTTGTCAACTAAGGATAAACTGTTCAATAGTGTCAGAAATCTATCATATAGATCAGTCAGGCTCTCTTCAGGTCTTGCATCGAATTGTTCATATTCTTGAATCAAAAGAGCCCTTCTGTTTTTCTTGACAGATGCAGATCCCTGGCACTGAGTTTCCAAAGTATCCCAGATTTCTTTTGAAGACTTGCATGCAATCACTCTGTTTGACATGACAGCATCAAGGCTATTATGCAAGATATTCTTTATCTTTGGTTCCCTGAGTACATGAGCTTTTTCTTCTGGAGTCCATTTAGCTTTAGCTTTGACCACATAATGTTCTGGTACTGTATCTGTTCGTTCTACGAACTTTGTTAGTATATATGGTCCATCACGAATCCTGTCCAAGTAGTCAGGATCCATAGCCTCCAGGTACATCAGCATCTTTACCCTCCATGTAGGATATTCTGATATCTTTAAGATGGGGATCTTCATGCTTTCATACTTGGTTGTCGACATCTTAAGATCGTATCTGATTCAGAATTAAATCAGTTTGCTCTGATACCAATTGTTGCCCACTAATAATCTATTGTAGAAGGGGGGTTGAATACAATAGAGTAAGATAATCGACTTCTTAATGTATATATCACAAATATGAAAAGAAAGATAACAGCTTTATTAAATCTGATATAAAACTGTTACAAACTCTCTCAAGAAATTCTGATGTTCTTGAGAGCTGCTAGTTTACAAAAACTCTCTCAAGAAATTCTATGTTCTCGAGAGCTTCTATTCGATTATGTTCTCTCTCGAATGAATACATAAATCGAAACCAAGACTGTGTTTATATAGTGCACACAGCTTCTCTATCAATAACAAGATAAGTCCTAATCAATAACAAAGATAGAAACCTATCCTTAATCGATAGCTACATTCTACAAACCAGGAACAAATAGAATAAACTTCCATGTTTATCTAGACTCCAAATATAACTCGAAGTAGGAATCCTGATCAGCTTCATGTTCTGATGATCAATCCTGATCATAGTCTGAGTAGGAATCCTGATGATCAATAAGATACTGACGCTTGATCAAATACTGATGACCAAGCAATACTGATGATGTCAGCAATCCTGATCAGTTGAGTCTAGCTTCTGACGATCATTGAATTCTGATCTAACAAGCTGCTCCTCCTCTGACCAACGAACACCAACAGCTGCACACAGTTTGGTAACAACAGAAGCATGAGGAATCGCCCCCGTTGTACCACCTCGCAAGAACCTCAGAATATTCTTATGAATGAGAGCCCCAAAATCAATGTACTCCTCATTCAGAATCCCCCACAGAATAATAGCCCTGTCAACTGTAACCTCATGCGCGTGCGAAGACGGCAAAATATTAGCACACATAAACATATTCCAGGCCCTCGCATACCTGTTCATCGCAGAAGCTAGGAAAGTGACCGGCTCAGTGGTGCCGGGCCTATACTTCCAGGACGTACCCGGAACACAAATCTCCCCTATGATGTACTCGAGATCAACATCCTCCCGGGTCTTCAAAGACCAATCCTCGTCTCCCCTCTTCTTCCTTGGAAAATTCAGAACCCTATGAATAGCCTTCGCATTGTAGTCCACCGTGAATCCTTGAACCACACTATACCCATTCTTTTCAGCCTTTGCATTGGCATAGAACTCCCGCACAATACTCAATGGGACCGGTTCCGGTGCTTCACAAAAACTCTCTCATCCCTTCTTTGTAATCATACTAAACAAATGCCCATCTGTAGGTTGAGGCAAAAACCCCATTTCCTTGGCCACGGCCTTAGATAGCAACCGTGTAAACTCAGCTTGTGCCTCCGTAGAAGTGAACTTCTCTCCCCCGAGACCCATACTCGAATCATCTTCAGAGGAAGAACGAGTAGCGCTACTGCTACCAGCAAATCGGGGTCTCTTTGGTGGAGCCATGGAATTGAGAAGTAAAGATGTATGTAAAGTGTATGTATAGGTTAGAGAGAGAATTGAGGATGAAAAAGAGAGTGGGAGGCTAGGGTTTGTAGAGATAGGGGCTGGGGATGGGTAGGAATAGGTTTAAATAGGGGAATTCCACACACAAATTCTGTTTTTTGGGAATTTTTTCACTTTTTCGATTTTTTTGTCTTCCTGGCAGACACCCACGCGCGGGCGCGCTCTGTGGAAGCGCGGGCGCGCTCCACATTCTGTCCAGAATTTTTTTTTCTGATTTTTTCATTTTTTTTTTTCATTTTCTACTAGAAGGAAATGCTACAACAAAAGCGTGGGTTGCCTCCCACGAAGCGCTTGTTTTACGTCAATAGCTTGACGTGATTCCATTTCTTTAAGTAGTCGTAACAAGAACCGCGGTCTTCGCCTCGCGATTCACACTTCCACCAAAATACGGTTTCAACCTCTGTCCATTGACCTTGAATGCTTCATCCAGTGACTTATCAAAGATTTCCACTGCACCATGTGGAAACACTGTTTTTACCGTGAATGGTCCCGACCACCTTGACTTTTGTTTCCCAGGAAAAAGTTTGAGACGAGAGTTGAACAGCAAAACTAGTTGACCAGACACAAATGACTTGTGCACCAACTTTTTATCATGCCATCTCTTGACCTTCTCCTTGTATAACTTGTGATTTTCATACGCCTGTAGACGAAGCTCATCCAATTCGTTAATCTAAAGCATTCTTTTCTCTCCTGCCGCTAACATTTCAAAATTCAACTTCTTCAATGTCCAATATGCCTTGTGCTCTAGCTCGGCAGGCAAATGACAAGCCTTGCCATACACCAGTTGAAATGGTGACGTACCCAACGATGTCTTGTAAGCCGTTCTATAAGCCCAAACAGCTTCATCTAGCTTCAACGACCAATCCTTCCTCGAAGGATTTACCACTTTCTCTAGAATACGCTTGATTTCCCTGTTAGAAACATCTGCTTGACCATTTGTTTGAGGGTGATAAGCAGTAGCAACACGATGATTGATGTTATACCTAGCCATTAAGGTTGTGAACTTGCGGTTACAGAAATGCGTACCCTCATCACTGATGATTACCCTTGGAGTTCCAAAACGCGTGAAAATTTGCTTATTTAGAAAACTCAGCACCACTTTAGCATCATTGGTCGGTAAAGCCTTAACCTCGACCCATTTAGAAATGTAATCCACCGCTAACAGAATGTACTGATTATTGCATGAAGAAACAAATGGTCCCATGAAATCGATTCCCCAAACATCGAAAATCTCCACTTCAAGCAGCATATTAAGAGGCATTTCGTTCCTCCTAGATATATTACCAACCCTTTGACATCGATCACATCTCAACACAAACTGGTGCGCATCGTTAAACAGAGTCGGCCAGTAAAATCCTGTCTGAAATACTGGAGTAGCTGTCTTCTCTCCACCATAATGACCTCCATAAGTGGTGGAATGGTAATCACGCAAAACACCCTCAGTTTCACTATATGGAATGCATCTTCTTATCATCTGATCAGCTCCCTGTCTGAATAAGAATGGCTCGTCCCAATGTCACATCATGCAGAAACTTCTTTCTTTGAGCATAAGAGAATTCAGCAGGGATGACATTACTCACAAGATAATTCACAATATCTGTAAACCATGGTTCTTCATCTTGCACCCCAAAAAGTTGCTCATCAGGAAAAGATTCATTGATTAGAGTTTTATCCCCTAAATTCTTACCGTGGTCTTCCAAACGTGACAAATGATCCGCTACCTAGTTTTCTGTACCTTTTCTGTCCTTAATTTCCAAATCGAATTCTTGAAGCAAAAGCACCCAACGAATCAACCGAGGCTTTGAATCTTTCTTCGAAATCAGATATCGAATGGCTGCATGATCAGTATAGACTATCACCTTAGTCCCAAGCAAATACGACCTGAATTTCTCAAAACTGTAAACAACTGCCAAGAGCTCCTTCTCTGTAGTAGTGTAGTTCAGCTGTGCATCGTTGAGAGTTTTGCTAGCATAGTAGATCACATGAAACACTTTGTTCTTTCTTTGACCTAGAACAGCTCCCACGACATAGTCACTAGCATCACACATCAACTCGAACGGTTCACTCCAATCAGGTGCAGTAATAATAGGTGTTGTAGTCAACTTCTTCTTCAAAAGCTCGAAAGCAGCTAAACCATCTTCATCAAACTTGAAAGAAACATCCTTCTCCAACAAATTACATAAGGGCTTAGAGATTTTTGCAAAGTCTTGAATGAATCGCCGATAGAAACCCGCATGACCAAGAAAACTGCGAATTCCCTTAACTGAGATTGGTGGAGGAAGATTTTCAATCGTCTCCACTTTGGCCTTATCCACTTCCAGCCCCTTGCTAGATACCTTATGCCCAAGAATGATTCCTTCTTGTACCATGAAGTGACATTTTTCCCAGTGGAGCACCAAATTGGTCTCAACACACCTTTTCAGCACCATGCCAAGATTCTGTAGGCACTCATCATATGAAGTTCCAAAAACTAAGAAGTCATCCATGAACACCTCCACATTTATGCCAATCATATCTGAGAAAATGGCCATCATACACCTCTGAAAGGTGGCAGGTGCACCACAGAGTCCGAAAGAAACGTGACGGAACGCAAAAGTGCCAAAAGGACATGTGAATGTGGTCTTCTCCTGATCTTCTGGAGCAATGCAAATCTGATTGTACCCTGAATAACCATCTAGAAGGCAATAGAACTCATGGCCAGCCAACCTGTCTAGCATCTGATCAATGAATAGAAGAGGGAAGTGATCTTTTCTGGTGGCTTTATTTAGCTTTCGGTAGTCCATGCAAATTCTCCACCCTGTAACTGTCCGAGTAGGGACGAGCTCATTCTTCTCATTAGCAACTACTGTCATGCCTCCTTTCTTAGGCACACATTGCACTGGACTCACCCATGAGCTATCTGAAATAGGATAGATGATTCCTGCATCCAGCCACTTAAGAATTTCTTTCTTCACTACCTCTTTCATGATAGGATTGAGCCACCTCTGAGGATCCACCGTTGGTTTACTTCCTGGCTCTAGCAGAATTTTATGAATACAATACGAAGGGCTGATTCCCTTAATATCCGCTATGGTCCATCCAATTGCTGATTTGAACTCTCTCAGGATACGCAAAAGTTTTTCTTCTTCACTACCTGTCAAGTTAGATGCAATAATCACAGGTAACGTAGATGCATCACCTAAAAAAACATACCTCAAGTTCTCTGGTAGTGGTTTGAATTCAAGTGTAGGAGCTTCTTCAATAGATGGTTTGAGATGCTCCTGAGATTTCTTCAGCTCTGCTATGCCAAGAGAATCGAATGGCATGTCAATCTTCCTTTTCCAAGGAGATGCATTCAAGTACTTCAATTGCTCTTCTCGATCTTCGTCTTTAATCCCAAAATCTCCCATCAGTACCTTCTCCAAGGTATCTGACTTAAGCAATTGCTCAATCTCCGTGTATACTGCCGACTCAACCAAGTCCACTTTAAAGCATTCCTCTTCCTCTGTAGGAAATTTCATTGCATTGAACACATTGAAAGTTACATTCTGGTCATGTACCCTCATTGTGAGCTCTCCTTTCTGCACGTCTATCAGAGTTCGTCCGGTAGCCAAGAACGGTCTTCCCAAGATAATAGGAATCCTCTTATCCTCTTCAAAGTCCAGAATAACAAAATCAGCAGGAAAAATGAGCTTATCCACTCTAACCAAAACATCCTCCACTATACCCCTTGGATATGTGATCGACCGATCAGCCAGCTGTAAGGACATGTTTGTAGGTTTAGGCTCCGGCAGCCCAAGTTGCATGAAGACGGACAACGACATCAGATTAATACTAGCTCCCAAGTCACACAAGCACTTGTTGAAAGATAGATTGTCGATACTGCACGGTATGGTGAAACTCCCTGGATCCTTGAGTTTAGGAGGTAACTTCTGCTGTAGAATAGCACTACATTCTTCTGTAAGCGCGACGGTCTCTAACTCCTCGAGTTTCAACTTCCGAGATAGAATACCCTTCATGAACTTTGCGTAGCTCGGCATCTGTTATAGAGCTTCCGCAAAAGGTATATTGATATGCAACTTCTTGAACACCTCCAGAAATTTAGCGAACTGCTTATCCAACTTCTTCTTCTGAAGACGTTTAGGGAATGGCGGAGGAGGATAGACTTCCTTGCTCTTTGTAGCTTGCTTCGGAACAGGTTTCTCAGTAGAATGGTCATTCTTCTCCGGATTGTTGCCCAACTGATCAGCTTTTTCTCCACTTTTTTTCACTTTCTGGCAGAATTGGAGGCGCGGGCGCGCTATGAACAGTGCGGGCGCGCCCTAGGTACTGTTCACTTTTCAAATTTTCTTCGTTTTGCGCTGTTTCTGAGTTCTGATCATTCGTAACCCTTCCAGATCGCAAGGTAACTGCTTTTACATGTTCCTTGACTTCCCGTTTGCCTGGATTAGCTTCCGTATCACTAGGAAGAGTTCCCTGTGGTCTATTCAGCAAAGCATTGGCAATCTGACCGATCTGATTCTCCAGAGTTTTGATGGAAACAGCTTGGCTCTTGCACATTAGCCTCAATTCCTCCAATTCAGATTTTTCATTAGATGACTGACCAGCATTGCCATGAGATGGTTGTTGAAAACCTGGTGGTTGATATGGTTTCCTTGGAGCATACTGCTACTGAAAACCAGAAGGGTTGAATGGCTTAGCTCCATATTGCTGACCTTGATACTGCTGATACGGCTGTTGTGGTTGTTGCTGGCCACCCTGATTATTACTCCAGCTGAAATTCGGATGGTTCCTGTTATTCGTATGATAGGCGTTAGGCACTGGCTACTGTGGTCTCTGGAAATTGCTCACAAACTTTGCCGATTCACTAGATATGGCGCACTGAGTCGTGTCGTGTGCACCTACACATAGCTCACAAACACTAGCCACCTGTTGAACTCCATAGTTGGTCAAAGAATCAACCTTCATGGACAGAGCCTTTAACTGGGCTGATATTGCCGTAGCTACATCCACTTCCAGAATTCATGCTACCTTGCCTTGTGATAACCTCTGAGTTGGATTCTGGTATTCATTAGCAGCCATCATCTCAATTAGATCATAAGATTCCTTGTAGCTTTTAGCCCAAAGAGCTCCACCTGATGCTGCATCAACCCAGACCATTATAGAAACAATTGATCACCATCCAATCAGGCATTCCATGATGAGGACACTTCCTAACCATCTCCTTGCAACGCTCCCCAGCTTCACATAAAGTCTCCCCTGAATGTTGTGCAACTGAGTAAGAGCATTCCTGATTGCAGCTGTTTTAGCCATAGGGAAGAATTTAGTGAGAAATTTCTGATCAAGATCCTCCCATGTAGCAATAGAACCTGCTGGTAGAGAGTGCAACCAGCCTTTAGCTTTATCCCTCAGAGAAAATGGGAAAAGTCTCAGCTTCACAACATCTTCTGACACTCCGTTGAACTTGAAGGTGTCGTAGATCTCAATGAAATCCCTAATATGCATATTAGGATCTTCCGGTAGAGCACCCCCAAACTGAACTGAATTCTGCACCATCTGAATCGTGCCAGGCTTGATTTCAAAAGTATTAGCTGCAATGGCTGGCCTGACAATGCTAGATTGAATGTCATTGATTTTCGGCTAAGAATAGTCCTTCAAAGCCTTCGTTTCTGCTGCTGGTTCTCCCATAACTAGATTCAATTCAAGTTCTTCTTTCCGAGATTGAGAACGTGTTCGCATACACGCTTACTAGAATACCTGAAACTCACCAAACAAAGTAAAATCGATGAGAAAATAATCTGAGTCAGTGAACTTTAACTACCACTGATGACAAGTACATAAACTATATAAATAACACCGAGTCCCCGGCAGCGGCGCCAAAAACTTGTTCGCACAAAATCACGCAAGCGTACGCGGTCACAAATAATATAAGAATAAGTAGAGTTTGTTCCCACAGAGACTGGTTTACCACAGTTATGCACTTATGCAACAATGTATGGCTATTGTTCAATGCAAGACAAATATCAAAGTTGTGTTTTTATCAACTAAATTAACTAAGCAACTTATCAAGACTATAATTAACTAAGGAAATTACTGATGATTTACTTATGAGAATAAAACATGGGATCCTAACTTCATTAAAAACTTCATTCAGAGTCTTTTGTCTTTAATCAATGTATGTCACGGTTATGACAACTAATCAGATAACACGAAATCAGTATACGCTACCTTTCAGTATACGTATACCAAACCACTCAAACATCCACAATAGAGATAGAAGTTGAGCAGACACCAATTATGCTTAGACCCTATATGTCTATAAGATTTGAAAACATAACGCTTTAACGAGCAAGTTCTCCATTCAGATTACATAGGGCAGGTAAGATGGTTAAAATTACCTACGAATCATGCATGACAAACATACATAAACCTATGCTAGCATGGCAAGTTCTAAATCTCTATATCCACTTTCGCAATCAATAGAGATTAACAAACAACTTAGATGTTAGCTACGCATCCAAGAAGAATAAGCACAACCAAACTAGGTTATTAATAATTCATCACACACACATCTTTAAAACAATTAACTACTAAAATCCATAGATAAATCCGTTAGAATCCCACGACAACGATTAGTTCATAATCGAACCGTTCATCATCGTGGGTTCTGATGAAAACATGATAATAAATATGTCTGGAATACTAATTAAAAGTACTAGTAATAAGGTTTATGAAAAACAACTCCAACGAGAATCCAAAGTATCGCCTAATTAGAAGAATACAAAGATAAGATGAAACTAGATCTTCGTAATCAGCCGTCTCCTCGTTCTCCTTGCTGGTGGATAGATATATAGGTAGGTATATGGATGTGTGTCTCTGAAATCGTCCACCAATTGCTTATATAGCCCCTTCTTTTGACTGGACTCTGAACCTTTCCATATCAGAATATAAAAAGACTTCTTCAGCAATTCACCAAGCGCGGGGGCGCTTCCCTAGAGCGCGGGCGCTCTTCAATAGTAATCCTCAAGAGCAGGGACGCTTCCCTAGAGCGCGGGGGCGCTTTCCTAGAGCGCGGGCGCGCTTCAATAGTAATCCTCAAGCGCGGGGGCGCTCCTACTTCTGACCAAAATCCTGAAAATTGCCTTCTTTTGCTGAAAATTGTTTTCTTTTGCTTTTTCTTCGCACTCTGAAGTCTCGCAACTACTAGTCTTTCACAAAGATGTCCTACACCACCATATAATCATAGAAATTCCACAACTCTGCCAATTACTAAGCTCTGCACATTCCAACTCAAAACACATTAAATACACCAGATACTTCAGTGCAATCAATCAATTTAAGCCAATAAGAAGCGTTCCAAGTAGATATAAAATCCACTTATCAATCATATCTTAAGCCAATGTGTGAAATCTAGGATCATATATTAAACCAAGGTAATGGAGAGATCAAGGAAGTATCTCCTAACATTGGTACAGAGAAACGTTTTCAAAATCACTTGAACCTATCACGAAACAGAAGCATAACGAATTATGGATTAAACCCTAACCGAAGGGGAAGTATCATATAAGATCATCAAGTGCATCATATAAGAGGATTGATGATACGATAAATGACATAAGCATGACACAGGAGGATGACATAGGTGATGACAAGGTGATGAATCACCACCTTGTCACCACTTTCATCACAAACCACAACAAGTTGACATGTGGCAAGGGGGTGACTAAACTAAACCATAACCACACAAAATGGATGCAGCCAATTAAGAGATATTTTCCAAAAGAAAGAAAAAGAAAAGCAAGAAAATATCTTCCCCATTTCTATGAAGAACATTCTGCCAAAATAGTACCATCAAGTTCTTAAATATTTTGCTACCACTTCCACTCCACCAAAAATCATGGTTATGAATTCTAAAGCTTCCATATTTCTAAACTAAGGTAATATCTAAATCCTGGCTTCATCCATGGATGTTATCATGCTCAAATCATGAGCTAAAGTTGATGATGAATAGTGAAATGAATAGTAATTCTTGATTTTCTTGTTTTGATCTTGAAGTTTAAGGCTTGTAAAGGATAATCAAGGAGCAAGGAAGAGTATACTAGCCATCGATAGTCCATATTAAGTACCAAGGAAGGTATAAACCCTCTGACACTTTTACTTATACTTTGATATTAGTGATTAAATTGATAATGATTAGTGATAGTGTGATGTAGAAGTGATGTGCTTGTTAAGAATGATGTTTAGTGGATTGGTTGATGGTTGAAATTGGGAATGATGTTATGAACTTGTTTAGACAGAAATAAGTTGGTTTAGATGAGAACTTTTAGTTATGATTGCTTGGGTATTGATTGGTGAATTGACTGGAGTGTTTTAAACACGGGAATCACGATTAAGCGTCGTTACCATGTCAGATTTTCCTTAGAAAGTTTGGACAGAGACCACGGCTACCTTGTAGACATAACAATGAGGTTTTATGACAATGATCATGTAGGCTCTGTTTTGTAGTTTATTTTGGCGAAAGAATCGTATCATTTCGATTTACGGTTTAGGAGAAACATCCGTTTTAGTGAAAACGGTTTCGGTTAACTAAGTAGTTAACTGCATGAACTTTGAGATTGTGATCAAACCCTTTAAAAATGGAATTGGGTCGAGATATTAATGTGGATACTAGTATGGACAGTTAGGAAGGGAACCGAGGAGGTTTCGTGTTAAAATGATGATTTTTCGATTTTATAAAAATGCGGGAACAAAACTTGCACGAGTGAAATACCCTTAAGGGGATGGTTAAAAACAATGAGTTAGCAATGGTAAAGTACTTGGGTTTTGAGAATAGATTTCCACCCAAACTTTTGACTTAAGAGTTTACGGAATGTCATGAGGTTATAAGTGACCAAGAGCGAGACATTTGATGTTCGTTAATAGAACGTTAGTGCTTAAGTAAATGCACTTTAATTGATTAAGCTAGGGGACTGATCGAGTATTTCCTTGTTTATAGATTTTCCGGCAAGTTCTCGAAACCATAACAACCAAGGACCCGAGGAAAGTTTTCTCATCCCATGCTGTTTTCCATTACCTATACTGATGATGCATATGATATGATATCATGCATGATTTCAAACCTTACATCGTATATAGATGTGATGGTATTAAAAAAATGTTGAGATTTAGTATATGCATATGATAGATGCATGTCAGTTTTCAAACCCTGCATCGTATAAGTGATGTTGTTGTGATATATTCTGCTTTCATGCGGTAAAAATATTTATGAATTGTTTACGCTTTTGATAAAAAGCTTTATAAGATATAAGGGTTTATATGTTATGTAAATATTAGATATAAACCGAGGTGTTATAGAGGCTCTAAGGGTAGAGCGCTCGTACGAGGATTTTAAAACTTAGACCGGGAGTCAAATTAGTATTTTGGTCTTGATTATACTGTCAGAAGCTAGAGGGTTTCAGGGACAGTTATATTTTAAAATGTTGATTAAATATTCCAATATATATATTATTGGATATTTAATGTGAGATATTTAAATAATATTATTAAAAATATTATTTTGAATATTT
The DNA here is from genome assembly GCA_030848705.1 of Heracleum sosnowskyi. NCBI lineage: Eukaryota > Viridiplantae > Streptophyta > Magnoliopsida > Apiales > Apiaceae > Heracleum > Heracleum sosnowskyi. Next base: position 67,679,502 of record CM061243.1, read on the forward strand.
ATTTAATTAAGTGAATATTATTTTAAATATTCACTTAAGTGGAATCTTATTGAATGATAATTCAATATTTATTATTTGGATATTTATTTAATTAAGTGAATATTAACTTAAATATTCACTTAAGTGGAATTATATTGAATCATAATTCAATATTTATTATTTGAATATTTAATAAATATTCCAAAAATGATTTAAAAATCATAGAACCTTGTGATATTATTATTTAAGGTTGTAGTATTTACGCAAATATTTTCTGATCTCAAAAAGGGTTTATGAGAGTATAATAGGGGTTCCCAACTACTTTAATTATTTATCTCGAATGATGATTTTGATTTGAACTTATAAAAATTGGGAATCCATTCCAGGAAGTGAACATATGATTTCACTTGCCTCTTTCATTAAAAGCGGTTATATTTTGGGTTTCTGAATTATCAGAACTAAAGATATTTTACCAAACTCCCAGGTCGTGATTTCGAAATGTTTTACTCGAGGATCGAGGTCAGTTGGCAACGGTCAACCCACATTGTGACTTACTTCCGATATAATCTGGAAGTAAGGGTATGTTTACAAAACCTATCAACAAGCTTATGTTTGGGGAACTGGATTAATATCTGTTCCAGTTAAAGATAGCTGGGGGAACGACATTTTCGCGTAAGTGGCCGAGTAACGCACGGTCCCGCAAATAAAAACTATTTTTTTTCTGGCCTTGATTTCGCCGGGTGGAAATATAATAAGAGGCTGGGTGACGCCAGTCCAGTGGAATCTGTTGGCAGGGATCGGGTCCACTTGTGTGGCCTTGATGTCGCCATGTGGTTACTAAGATGTAAGAGGCTGAGTGACGCCGGTTTAACCTAAAAGCCCGTATGCGGCTAGGGTAATGACCTTCGGGATTATCCATCTACTAGTAGAGAATCTATGGTATGACGATTGATCATCGCATACCAGTGTGTAGCCCTGTGCAACTCCCCATGTTTTTCCAAGGATTGGAATTTCAGAAATGTTTAGAAACTTGGGTTAAATACCGGTTACGGTTACTTGTTAATAATATTTTAACAAGGTATTATACCTCATACAGTATTTGAACTGTATGACATGTTTTGACGAAAAGAATATTTCAAATTATCATTCTGTATACGAATGAAGTTTTAAAAGTTTCAATTATGATATCAGCTCACATATATGATTATGATGCTATATCTTACTGTCGAGCTATAGTGCTCATTCTTGCTTCTTTTATATACCACAACACAACAGAGTCGAAAAGGTTCATTATTGATATTTTACAGTATTTTGAATAGTATGAGATATCTAAATAGATATGTGTGTATATATGTTGAGAAGATATTTAAGATATACAGTATGTTGAACTGTATAGTATTTTGAATCAATGGATAGGCTTTAAGCCTTGATTCCAATGATTAATATCTATTTTAAAAAGATATGTTTTAAGACTTGGTTTATTATATTGATACCAAGGATTTCTAGATGATTTACGAAGAGTATTTGAGTATGATTATAAGTCATACAGTATTTTGAACGATAGACTATTTGGGGGTCAAACCCTAGTAGTGTTAAAACTTTGATCCTATATGGATTATCTACCTTAAAGATTTAAAGATTTAAACTAGGATAGATTTCTTGCTGAGCGCTATTAGCTCATTCTTGCTTTATTAAACCTTTCAGCATGAATAAAACATTGTCGATTCACCTCGTGTTACGAGAGCAAGGGAATGGAGAGACCACCCTTGAGTTAGTTCAGCAAGATGGATACTGTCGGAGTTAGTAAAATAGTTGCAGACTGAATTAGTAAGAATTGTTTTCGAGTAGGTTTGTATTATTAAACCTTGTATAGAACGGTGAGGTCTATTATTGTAACTTCGGGTAGAGGTTGTAAATAATAGATGAGATCCTGGATAGTACATTTGAGTTGTAATAACAAATGTTATTTTTGTTTCTCATTTCCAAGGCTATAACTTTTGTGTGTGTGCGTAAGTGATTGGGGTCTTTGGAGTTGTATCATTAGAATGTTGTAAGTAATGCAGGTATTGTATAATTGATGGAGCATGAAAACCCAGATTCCTGACCTCGGGTCTGGGGGTGTTACAATTAACTATTTTGAACTTCTCAAGCAATTTTAGAAAGGTAGCATCATTGTTTGTGCCTCTCTGAGGGATATCAAACATCTCCCTTGCCTTGTCTCACTTGCTTCCTTTCTTCATCCTAACATCCAATCTCCTCTCCTTGACATGAATACTATGAAGACGTTGTTTGTCTTCATGTTCAGCCTTTTGAATCTTTAGCCTTTGAGATATTATGTCAGAGACCTTGGCATTCTCATCCTCCTTTCTCTTGAGATCTGCTTGCTGCTTCTTCAGCTCCTTTTGAAACAAAGGGTCAGGTGTATACAAATCAGCTTCATCCTCCCAATCATCAAAGTTGGCTGCCTCTTCAACCTCCTCCTCACCAATAGGTTCTTCAGGTATGGTCTTCTCCAGATCACCAGATGTGTCAAATTGAAAATTATCCTGTTCACCATGATAGTAGTAGGCATCATCAAAAACAGACTCCTCCAATGATTGTTTACCCTTCCCTTTATCTTTTCCTCCTCCAGAAGCTCCTCCAGCTTCTCTATTTCCTCCTTTCTTCTCCCACTTAGTTGAGGAATCCTCTACAGTTTGAGCTTTGGAAGCCCTAGGATTCACCTCAGATGTTCTCCTTATCTCTCCTCTTTCTCTCCTATCTCCTCCATCTCCTCCTTCATTAGCATCATCCTCATCACCATCATCACCTCCCTCAAAGAATGTTCTTTGTTGTGATGTAGGTTGATGTGAATTCTTTATCATATAGGACAGGTGCTTCATTCCTTCATTTAGATGATCCATTCCTCCTTCTATCCTTGACATCCTTTCTTCATTAAACGTTTGATTTTCATCAGCTGTTTGCAGAATAAAGTCCACCTTGGTAGAAATGGCAGCAATCTCCTTGACACTTTCTGAAACCTGAGCATTTGACGTTGTTAACTCAGAAATGTCTGAAGCCACTAGTACTTGAGATTGTTGGATGGAATTCAGCTTCGGGAGCAGAGTACTCTTCAGTCCTTCCAGATCATCCTTAACAGTGCCCAGCTGATTAGATACATAGGTGGAAGATTGTGCAACCACTTGTTCTTTGAGAAGGTTATTTTTAGCCTGGGTTTCTTGTAACTGTTTCTGTAGAGCAGCTAGTTGGGTTAACAACAAAGCATTGTTTATGTCAGTGTGTGTGTTAGGAATATGTTGTTCTTGATGATAAACATAAAACACTTAGTAGAATTTGTGTAAAGTTATTTTGTAGCTGTCAACGAAATGGCATGCTTTGCAGCATTCCGTTGACAGGAAACTCATCAACGAAATGAGTGATGTAGCAATTGCACTGTACAATACTTCACAGTTTGATATGCATTTTGTTGTATGTACTAGATAGGTTTTCTAAGTCATGTTGACTAAATGATAGATAGGCAAAATAGGTTGGTTAATTGTAAATATCTTGTGCCTTGTAATTTTGCCTAAGTGAAGACATGTCAACGGATTGAAGATTACCCATCAACGAAATGAAGTTCACTCATCAACGAAATGGAGAATAAAGCTATCAACGAAACACATCTCCCTGCCATCAACGAATCATTATTGCTTTTCTGAATAGTTGACAAAGTGATAGTGACAGGTTACTGAACAGATCTAAAGGTGATGTGGAAGTGTACTTTGCATTGGAAACCATTAAAATGGACATGGGGAATAAGGAAACATCCCAGTTTCCAATTGGGCTCTTGGGAGTGATCATAATAAGCATGAAGACAAAAGCAAGGATCTCCAAGGACCACTGGACAAAGGGATGAAAAGCAAATTATTGGAGGTTACCTTTAGTGTACTTTAGTGTAGCCAAAAATAGATTTGTAAACATGGGAATATATAACCAAGTGTAGCAGTTAAAATAAGGAGAGAGAAGAAAAACAAATAGAGTGTATTAGCTATCTTTGAGAGCATTTTTTCTTCTCTACATTCTTGTAACTGAGCAGCTGTGTACATTTTGTATCACAGATTATTTCCGCAATAAAAATCACTTCAGTTGGATCATCAAACAATCCAACTGAAATTATTTATGTGCTTGTGATTTTTACTTTAAGTTCAGTTTTTATTTGTAAGTTGTTTTAAGTTTAAGAAATATCAAGAATTGTATTCAACCCCCCCCCCCCCCCCCTTCTACAATTCTGTTAGGTCATTTGGGATTAACAATTGGTATCAAAGCAAGCTTCTAACATACAAGAAGTTTAAAGATCAAGACCAAAACAGTAACCATGGTGAAGAAGGATGCAGGTGTAAAGATACCAGTTCTTGATAAGGACAATTACTTTCACTGGAAAGTAAAGATGCAATTACATCTCATGTCTATGGATGAGAGATATGTAGACTGCATTGAGAAAGGTCCACACGCTCCCATGAAGTTTGCATCTAGAATTGGAGTGCCAGATGATGCTCCTGATGTAGAAATTCTAAAACTTGTCTCAGAATGGACTATTGAAGATCTTGCAGAAATCCATAAAGATAAGAGAACCATGAACATTCTGTTTAATGGTTTGGAGCAAGAGATGTTTGACAATGTCATCAACTGTACAACCTCCAAAGAAGTATGGGACACTATTAGAACTCTCTGTGAAGGTACTGAGCAAGTTAGGGAAAACAAAATGCAACTCCTTATACAACAATATGAGCATTTTCATTTTAAAGCTGGTGAAACCCTAAATGACACGTTTAGTAGGTTTCAGAAGCTTTTGAATGGATTAAAGCTGTATGGGAGGATCTATCAAACTAAGGATTCAAACCTTAAATTTCTTAGAGCTCTTCCAAAAGAATGGAAGCCTATGACTGTTTCTCTCAGAAACACTCAAGAGTACAAAGACTACACTCTTGAAAGGCTTTATGGAACCTTGAAGACATATGAGTTGGAAATGGAGCAAGATGAAGAAATTGAAAAGGTACAGAAGAAGGGTGGATCTATTGCATTGATTGCATCTGTGAACCAACTGGAAGATGACACTGAAGAAGCTGCAAAGGCAACAACTAGTCGAGCTAGTTGTAGAAGTGATGTTAGCAAGGGTAAAGGCAAGATGACAGAAGAAGAAGAACCAGAACCAGCCAACTTGGATGACTTAGATGAGATTGATGAACACATTGCTTTTCTGTCAAGAAAATTCTCTAAGTTCAAGTTCAAGAGAAACTCAGAAGCAAGGCCACCAAGGAGAGACTTTCAACCTAACAAAAGTAACTGGATTGAAAAGTCTAAATCTAAATGTTTCAATTGTGGAATGCTTGGTCACTTTGCTGGAGACTGCAGAAAGCCCAAGATTGAGAAGGGCAACAGGAAATTTGAGCCTGTTGATTATAAAAAGAAATACTTTGAACTTCTCAAGCAAAAAAGAAAAGGCTTTCATGTCTCAGGAGTATGATTGAGCTGGTAATGGTGAAGATTCTAATGATGATGTTGAATATGTCAACTTGGCTCTTATGGCTAACAATCATGAGCAGGAAGCAAGCTCCTCAAGCAACCAGGTAACAATTACTAATCTTTCTGAGCTTTCTAAAGAGGAATGCGATAGTGCAGTAAATGAAATGTCTACTGTATTATATAATTTACGTGTTACTCTTAAATCACTTACCAAAGAGAATTCAAGAATAAAAGAGACTAATTTGCTCTTAAGTGATAGGAATGCAATGTTAGAAGCACAGCTCATTGAATTTGAGAAAATGAGATGTGTTAGTAGGGATGCTAAGAAGGAACTTGAGAACGTGTTACAAAGGGAAGAAATTCTTAAGACACAACTTGAAATAGAACAAAGTGTGATTGCTAAATGGAAAGATGTCAGGAATGTTGCTACCAACATCATTAATGTTCAAGGTATGGAATCTTTCTGTGAACAATCATGGAAAAAGAACAAAGAGAAACTAGGGTATGTTTGTGAAACCTTAGAATCAGAAACAGAGTCAACAAACAACAATGATCATTTGTTGAAGGTTGATATGTCAACGGAATGCAATGTTTCGTTGACAGATGAACCATCAACCGATCAGGGTGTTTCGTTGACAGAGAAAAGAAAAGATGAACTCACTAGACTTAATAATAAGTATGGTCCTGTCACCAAGAACTTTGTTCAAGGTGAGTCTAGTAAATCAAAGAAAGTTGAGAAGCCTGTTGAGAGAGCTAATGTAGGTCACTTGTCCAACAAGCAATTGAAAGATAAGTTAGAGAATGTTCAAGTTGAGGCTAAGGGAAATAAAAAGAATAACAGGAATGGCAAAGTAGGAATTAACAAACACAACAATTACACACCTGATAAATATGCTCCTAGAAAGACATGTGTTAATTGTGGAAGTGTTAGTCATTTATCTACTAACTGCAAATCTGTTAAGAAGACTGTTAAAGTGAAAATTCCCAAGCCTGCAATGAATAGTTCTATGCCTAAAATGCATGTTATGCCTAACATGTTTGCTCCATATGCACAATTTCAAAATCCATATGCCAGCATGCCATTTGTGTCTAATCCATACATGAATATGTTTAATGTGCCACAAATGCCATGGAATATGAATAACATGTTTGTTCCTCCAACTATGCATGCTGTGAATGAAAATGTGAGCAATCCTCAGAAATCAACACCAAGGATAAAGATTGATTTAAATCAATCTGAGCCCAAGGTGAAAAATGATATAAAAGGAAAAGCAAAGGCTAACAAAACAGGACCCAAGGAAACTTGGGTACCAAAATCGACTTGATTTGGTTTTATTGTGTGCAGGGAGACAAAAGGAATCTTTGGTATTTGGATAGTGGTTGTTCAAGACACATGACTGGTGATTCTACCCTGCTCACAGAGTTTCAGGAAAGAGCTGGCCCTTGTATTGCTTTTGGAGATGACAACAAAGGCTACACTAAGGGATATGGCTTGATTTCAAAAGAGAATGTCATCATAGATGAAGTTGCATTGGTGGATGGTCTTAAGCACAATTTGCTTAGTATCAGCCAACTTTGTGACAAAGGATTTTTAGTTACTTTTTCTAAAGAAGCCTGTGTTGTTTCTAAAGGAGGAAACAACAATGTGGTAATGACTGGATTCAGAAGAGGGAATGTGTACATTGCTGACTTTAGTAGCACAAGTCCAGAAACCATCACTTGTCTTTTCAGCAAGGCAAGCAAGGATGAAAGTTGGCTATGGCACAAGAAATTATCTCATCTGAATTTTAAAGTTATGAATGACTTGGTGAGGAAAGATCTTGCTAGAGGAATTCCACAGGTGGAGTTTTCCAAGGATGGTTTGTGTGATGCCTGTCAAAAAGGGAAACAAAAGAAGGCATCATTCAAAAGCAAGACAGAGTCATCAATTGTCCATCAGCTTGAGTTGCTTCATATGGATTTGTTTGGCCCTGTAAATGTCATGTATATTTCAAAGAAGAAATATTGTCTTGTGATTGTTGATGATTTTTCTAGATTTACATGGACTTTCTTTTTGCTCTCCAAAGATGAGGCAAGTGAAATCATTATCAATCACATCAAGATGGTAAACAATCATCCTGACTTGAAAGTAAGAAGGATTAGGAGTGACAATGGGACAGAATTCAAGAATTCAAGCATGAAGGTGTTCTGTGAAGAAAATGGTATTTTGCATGAGTTTTCAGCAGCAAGGACACCACAGCAAAATGGTGTAGTTGAAAGGAAAAACAGAACACTTATTGAAGCTGCAAGGACAATGCTAGATGAATCAAAGTTACCAACTTATTTTTGGGCTGAGGCAGTTAATACAGCTTGCTTCACTCAGAATATTTCTTTGATTAATCAGGCCAAAGGAATGACCCCTTATCAGCTACTCAAAAGAAAGAAGCCACTATTGGATTTTCTTCATGTCTTTGGATGTAAGTGCTTTGTTCTGAGAAATCAAGCTGAGCATTTGGGGAAATTTGAAGCAAAGGCAGATGAAGCAATATTTGTGGGATATGCAGCAGGGAAAGCCTACAGAGTCTATAATCTCAGAACCAACATTGTTATGGAATCTGTACATGTTGTTTTTGATGATCTCAAAATTCAAGGTCTCTGTGATGAAGGTTTCCATGAAAGTCTTTCTTTTGAAAATGAGGAAGGAGTTCAAGTGAATCATGTTAAGGCTACTGAGAAACAGCCTAAAGTTGTTGTATCTAGCACAGATGAAAGCAGCAGTGAAGATGAAATTGCTGCATTAAGATTGAAAATAATAGCTGCTAGCAGACCAAATGGTCATTTCGTTGACAGTCATGATGGTGGATTCGTTGACAGTCAAAATGAGCGTTTCGTTGACAGCCAAAATGGTAATACCGTTGACAGTCATAGAAATGCTTCTAGAAGTGATCATTTAGGGACAACAAACTCAGGGGGAGTTTCTCAAGGACAAATATCCAATCAAGGCAATCATGATCATGAAGCTACCTCTTCAAGAGCAAATCTACCTCCCTCAAGGAAATGGACTAAAGATCATCCCTTTGAACTTATTATAGGTGATGTGTCTTCAAAAGTCCAAACTAGAAGAGCAACTCAAGAAGAATGTCTATATAGTAGCTTTCTGTCTCAAGATGAGCCAAAGAAAGTTGAGGATGCACTTCTAGATCCAGATTGGGTTTTGGCTATGCAAGAGGAGCTAAACCAATTTGAAAGGAACAATGTTTGGAAGCTGGTGCCCAAGCCTAAGGACAGGAGTGTCATAGGCACAAAATGGGTGTTCAGCAACAAGATGGATGAAAATGGCATAGTCACAAGGAACAAAGCTAGATTGGTTGCAAAAGGCTATTCACAGGAAGAAGGAATTGATTTTGATGAAACCTTTGCTCCTGTTGCAAGACTAGAAGCAATAAGGATTTTTCTAGCCTATGCAGCCCATGCCAATTTCAAAGTCTATCAAATGGATGTGAAGAGTGCTTTTCTGAATGGGGAATTGGAAGAGGAAGTGTATGTAAGTCAACCTCCTGGTTTTGAAGATGATGACTTTCCAGAATATGTATATTTCCTCCTCAAAGCACTCTATGGTTTGAAACAAGCACCTAGAGCCTGGTATGACACACTTTCACAGTTCCTCCTTGAGAATCACTTCACTAGAGGTACTGTAGATAAAACTCTTTTTCACAGGGTTGTGAATGGCTCTACTATACTTGTTCAAATTTATGTAGATGACATAATCTTTGGGTCTACAGATGTGAAACTTTGTCAAAAGTTTGCCAAGCTTATGCAAAGTAAATATGAAATGAGCATGATGGGAGAATTAACTTACTTTCTTGGGCTTCAAGTGAAGCAAGTTAATGAAGGCATTTTCATTAATCAAACAAAATATATTCATGATTTATTAAAGAAGTTTAATTTAATGGAATGCTCTCCTGCCAAAACTCCCATGCCTACTGCCACCAAACTTGAATTGAATACTAAGGAAAAATCTGTGGACATTTCAGGTTACAGAGGCATGGTAGGCTCACTTTTATATTTAACAGCTAGTAGACCTGATATTATGTTTTCTACATGTCTATGTGCTAGATTTCAGGCTGATCCTAGGGAATCCCATTTAGTTGCTATTAAAAGAATTTTCAGATATCTCAAAGGAACACCAAACCTTGGCATTTGGTATCCTAGAGAATCTGGCTTTGAACTAATTGGTTATTCAGATGCAGATTTTGCAGGATGTAAAATTGACAGGAAAAGCACAACAGACACCTGTCAATTCTTAGGAAACAAGCTTGTCTCATGGTTCAGCAAGAAACAAAACTCAGTTTCTACCTCCACAGCTGAGGCTGAGTATATTGCAGCTGGAAGTTGTTGTGCACAGATTTTATGGATGAAAAATCAACTACTTGATTATGGAATAAGAGTTGAGAAAATTCCTATTTTCAGTGACAACACTAGTGCCATTGCCATTACTGAAAATCCAGTGCAGCATTCAAGGACCAAGCACATTGACATCAAGTACCATTTCATTAGAGAACATGTTATGAATGGTACTGTGGAGTTACATTTTGTTCCAAGTGAACAACAACTTGCAGACATCTTTACCAAGCCACTTGATGAATCCACATTCTCAAGATTAGTAAGTGAGCTAGGTATGCTAAATTTCTCTTAATTATTTTGAGACTTTTGCAAGTTAAAATGGAGCCAGAAACTTGCTATGTTTTTCTGTGAATTAATTTTCTCAGGAAAAAGTGAAATTTTGTCCAAGTCAAAATTACTATGTCAACGAAACGAACCATTTCGTTGACAGTCTTAGCATTTTTCTGGGTGTTTCGTTGATAGCTCTTTTATATCAACGAAACGCAGCTTTATCAACGAAATAAGACGGGACTTTAACCGCCCAATCCTGATTCGTTGATTTAGCGCTTTTAATCTGAACCATTGAAATTTGACACGTCCGTTACCACGATCTATGCATACACCCCTATAAGTATAAATCATGGTAATTCTTTAAAAGTAACGGTTATATTTTTAAGCCAATCCAGTAATTTACATTTATTATTGGACTCTTTTTCTGAGAATTTTTGGGGGAGTATTTAAGAAATTCTATTTTCTTTATTTTCTTTTTACCTGTTCTCAAAAATTCCAAAGGCTTTTCTCTCTTCTCTCTAACAAGCAATTTAGCTCGAAGCTTTTCTTCACACAACAATGGCACCCATAGTCAAGATTATGTCTGCTGGAGGGTTCATTTACGAAAAGAACAACTCAATCCCATTTGTTGTCAAGGAGGGTCCAAACAGTATCTTTTTCAAGATGATGGACTTCATGAAGAACTGCAAATTGAGCTATGCAATGTTTCACTCAACTCCTCTCTATAATGAGATAATCGAGGAGATTTGGACCTCGTGTGAGTATAGTGGAACAAACTGCACACTGCAATTCACCATACAAGGTAAAGAGTACATAGTTAATTCTGATGTATTGCAAGCATGTTTACATATTCCTGAAAATAACTGTGATGCTTTGCCTACAATCACTGAAATGGTTAACTTGCTAAATTCAATAAACTACTCTTTGCCTACTGATAATCTGGGTAGAATAATTAGGAGAGGTTTGGTTAGGGAATATAGTTATTTAGCTGATGCATTTATCAAGGTCTTTTCTGGTAAGATTAGTAATTTTGATGCATTAACTAATTCCATGTTGATTCTTTTTACCATGCTCCTAACTGATAGATATTACAACTTTAGCACCCAACTTATGTATGAAATTGGTGCTAAGTTGGGTGATAAGGCTAATAGGAAAAAGAATATCTATTATGCTAGGTTTCTGATGATGTTGGCTAATCATGTTAGTCCAACACCATTAGTTATTTCTAACCCTGTTTCCAAGTTTGAGTGTTTTGTGCAAGAAAAGAGAGTACTGACAGACATACTGAGGCTGAACCACAATGGTGAGGTTCCAGTGGTGTATCTGCCAGTAATTGAGGTAACTACTGCTATCCCTTCTAGTATAATTGTTACTTCAACTATATCACCCAGTACTGTTGCTGTGGAGTCTGTAGTTGTGACCCAACAGGCTCCTGCCCCAGCAACAAGACCAAAATCAAAGAAATCCTCCAAGCCAACCTCAGGTGCTTCCCAAAAGGTACCTGTTGTAAAATCCACTACACAACCTAAGGGGAGTGTTGTAGGTGCTGTGAGAGGTGAGGGAAGGGGTGAACATAAAAGAAACCCTAAGGATAAGGAAGGACATATGAGTGAAATCCAGCCAAGCCCCATTGTGTCTTCCCAACAAGGCACAATGAGTAATATGGATTTAAACACAAGTCTAATTGCATCCTCCCAAAAGGATGTAATTATTGAAACAAGCTCTTCTCCAAGAGCACACTCCAAGAGGGTAAGGGACACTTCAAGCCCACAGTCTACTTTTTCCCAATACCAAAGGAGGGTGAAACAAAAGTCCAAGGGTTCACAGGGTGCACACACTCTAGAAGCTACACTTCCAGTTTCACAAATTCAGTTTGATGTAACCCCTATCATTACTCTGGGGTTACAGTCCCATTCTCTAAACATCAACCTTGAACTATCTCCATCAAATTCACCAACTTTATCTCTAGATGTGGACATGATCCATACATCTATTCCTGATTCTCCAACTCTAATCTTGGAGAAGCCCCACTCTGAAGCTGGTGGCCATCACTTGTTAAGTGATTTGTTGGGCCATCAACCAATTTTTTCTGAAGTTGCAAGAGGATCTGTGGACCAATCTCTAAAATCAATCACCACAGATTCTACTTTAATTTCACTTTCTCAAAGTGCTTTATTGACTTCATCAACGAAACAGCTTCTTTCGTTGACAAGTGTTTCTCCATCAACGGTATCCATACCGTTGACAGTTCAAACTACCATTCCGTTGATAGGTCAATCTACACCCCTTATTGAAAACCCAGTTGTTTCCACAACTAGTGTAGATGACCTGGTGGTAGTTGAGACACTTTTAGGTTTGAGAGGGAGTGAAATTGAGAGGCTGGCTTGCAGCCAGGCAAAAGGAGAGTCTGAGAGTGAGAGGCTGGCTATTTCTTCCAGCCAGGCAAAAGGAGAGATTGAGAGTACCACCTTAGTAGGTGAAGGCTAGGGTGTGAGAGGTGTGAGCCATGGGGAGCCCATGATGCAAGAAAAGAGTGGAGAGAGAGAAGGGACTACAGGAGCAATAAGGATGGAAGCAGCCATTGCAAGTGAGTTAATGGGGGTCAGTGAGGGAGAAAGGGAACTTACCTTCCAAGAGCATTATCAACAAACTCTGGATAGTATTTCCTTGGATCCTGAGACCTTTACTCATCCCGTGACAGCCTATCAAGTTATGGCTCAACAGGGCAATGTGGAGGCAGAAAGGTCACTCAACTTAATTCATACTACTGCATCAATGCAAAGAGCAAAGGATGCCTTGACCAATCTACCTCCAGGAGCTGCAGCAAGTGGAGAATTTGAGTTTTCTGATGATGAAGACAGCTTTGGTGACAATTTACAGGTGGCCACTACTACACAGACTGGGACTTCTGTGGTGCCTCCTACACCAAACTGGCTTTCTCAAGATATGCATGGTAGATCCAACTTGGATGCTGCTATTACAAGGCAATACAATGAGGCATATCTAGCTCATGAGTCAGCAACTGCAAGGGACAAGAAATTCTATAAGGCCATAATGGATTCTCTGGAAATTCAAAGGCTACAAATGTTGCAGACAAGGATTGAAGCTACAGAAATAAAGGATTCAATTAGCAACCTTAGGGATGCTACTGACAGGAGGCTAGATGAAAAGCTTCCTCTTCACACTGTCTCCAAGATGTCAAGGTTTTTCACCAAGGAACCTGAAGTGTCCTCATCTTTGAAAACTCTCTCCTCTAGAGTGGACAAAGTTGAGGCTACACTTTCTCACATGCAGAAGGAACAGGAGAAGCAAACTAGCCTACTCACCCAGCTTCTGGCAGCTCAAGGAATCCCTATCATCTCACTTGATGATAACAAAAAGGGGGAGAAAACTAAGGAGCTAGAGATACAAATTACAAAGGTTTTGGTCCCAGCCATCTCCTTGCCAGAAGAGCCATTAGCAATGGGGGAGTTTGGAAAGAAGAAAAAGGATGGCATTGACCTGATCCAGGAAGCTTCTATGAGGATGAGACTTACAGAACAAATCAAAGACCATTGGTCCAACATAGAAGCAAGGGTCAAGAAAATTGCTGGAACTACAAAGGACTCAAATCCATCAACGGATCAACCATCAACGAATGCCATGGTTCTAGTGTCAACGGAATGGGAGCCACAGACCAATTCTTTCTATAAGGTAGAGCCCCTTCTACATGGAGTCACTCAAGGTCCAAGGAAGGAAAAAGGACAAACTTCATGCATTAGGGATGTGGAACAAGCTACACTCCAAAGAAGCCTATCTCCCAAGTCCCCTGCTAAACCAAAGGGCAAAAATATAGCAAGGACTTTCTATCCTGCACCTTATCCAGATGAGCTCAAGCTTCTTGGTCTACTTATCACAAAAAGCAAGGAAAGCAATGATTATGAGATAAGGAAGCAAAGGGCAATTGTCTACAGGAATGGACAACAAATCTGTGTTTGGGCTGGTCACCCAAACTTTGCTGAAGCTAAAGCTGAAGAGTCAGAAAGAGCAGCAATGCAAGCCCTTGCTGTTGCTCAGTCTTTTGATGAAGAAGAAAGACATCAAGAAGAAAGAGCAAGAGAGGAAAGGAGTGCAAAGAAGAGCACAAGGCAACCAAAGGCAAGAGCTAGGAGAAACATAGCCTTTGAGAATGATGACTTTCAGAACACTGCATCAGACTCTTCTGTACCAATTGCACCTCCAACAAATCCTGATCCAGTTTCAGAGGTAAAGTTAGCATGTGATCCTAATCATCCTGTAAATTTCCATGATCAGCCAATTGAGCCAAAGGAAGAGCCAATTGAGTTTGATGAGGCCAACTTTCCAACATTCCTCTTTGAAATGGATCCAAAGAAGAAATCTAAGCAAAGGGCTACCAAGGCTAAGCCATTTCTGATAAGGAGACCACAAGCTGAAAAAACCCCTACCAACTTAGAAGACTTCATCTACATTGCTGATATCAGGGAGGAGTCTGACATTCATATCAATCTTGATGACCTGGTTGAAGTGAGAGGAATAGCAGCTTCTTACAAACTACCAGAGAGATTGGTATTTGTCTACAAGGGTGGGAGAGAACAGGTTTGGCCTCTACACAGAATTCTGGGAGAAGACTATCAGACACTGCTATCTGTGTTTAAATGTTTGAAGAAAGATTTTGGTTTTACCAAAACAGCCAAGTCTGAGGTTGTCTCCAAGATTTGCCAAATCAAAGCTAGCTGGAACAAGCCTGGTGCACTTCCCAGAGTATTGAAGGTCCCTCAAACAGGAAAGATAATTCATCTCCAACCTTTTTGGATGATGGAATTCAGAGATAAGGACAACTGTAGAAGATTCTTCAGAATAGAAGACCAACTGGAGAAGGCATCCAATGAAACTCTAAGGTTAATGCAATCCAAGTTGGGAAATCAAGATGAAGAAGAGAAGATTTTCTACAGAAGACTTCAAGCTAAAATTGAGGAGAACAATGCAAGAAAAGGGAAGAAAACAAGACCACAGAGGCAAAGATGAAAAATCTGCTCAGTCTAGAGGAGCAACTCTGTGCACTTGTTTTGTAAGATTTTCTACTTTACATTTCAATTAAATTCAATGAAGCTCAATGCAATTTCTACTTTTATCATGTGTAATATGTCTGAGTGTTTTTGTTATCATCAAGGCTCTTGATTTATGGTTGTTATTCTATCAGTCATAAATTGGGGGAGATTGTTAGGAATATGTTGTTCTTGATGATAAACATAAAACACTTAGTAGAATTTGTGTAAAGTTATTTTGTAGCTGTCAACGAAATGGCATGCTTTGCAGCATTCCGTTGACAGGAAGCTCATCAACGAAATGAGTGATGTAGCAATTGCACTGTACAATACTTCACAGTTTGATATGCATTTTGTTGTATGTACTAGATAGGTTTTCTAAGTCATGTTGACTAAATGATAGATAAGCAAAATAGGTTGGTTAATTGTAAATATCTTGTGCCTTGTAATTTTGCCTAAGTGAAGACATGTCAACGGATTGAAGATTACCCATCAACGAAATGAAGTTCACTCATCAACGAAATGGAGAATAAAGCTATCAACGAAACACATCTCCCTGCCATCAACGAATCATTATTGCTTTTCTGAATAGTTGACAAAGTGATAGTGACAGGTTACTGAACAGATCTAAAGGTGATGTGGAAGTGTACTTTGCATTGGAAACCATTAAAATGGACATGGGGAATAAGGAAACATCCCAGTTTCCAATTGGGCTCTTGGGAGTGATCATAATAAGCATGAAGACAAAAGCAAGGATCTCCAAGGACCACTGGACAAAGGGATGAAAAGCAAATTATTGGAGGTTACCTTTAGTGTACTTTAGTGTAGCCAAAAATAGATTTGTAAACTTGGGAATATATAACCAAGTGTAGCAGTTAAAATAAGGAGAGAGAAGAAAAACAAATAGAGTGTATTAGCTATCTTTGAGAGCATTTTTTCTTCTCTACATTCTTATAACTGAGCAGCTGTGTATATTTTGTATCACAGATTATATCCGCAATAAAAATCACTTCAGTTGGATCATCAAACAATCCAACTGAAATTATTTATGTGCTTGTGATTTTTACTTTAAGTTCAGTTTTTATTTGTAAGTTGTTTTAAGTTTAAGAAATATCAAGAATTGTATTCAACCCCCCCCCCCCTTCTACAATTCTGTTAGGTCATTTGGGATTAACAGTGTGCACTCACTTCAATTTCTCTCAACGGTGTTTTACTCAACTCACGTGCTTGTGTATCACTCGGTGTTTGACTCTCATCTCTCACAACTAACTGTCTATCCATGTTCTCAGATGATGTACCTGCAAAAGAAATCACCCTAGCCCCTTCAAGAGAGGTCAGTGGTGGTGCAATGGGAGTTCGCAAATCCCTATCCCTGGTTGAGTCTGTCAAAATATTTGACATTGTAAACTGAATTACTTCAGTGACAGACTCACATGGTTGCCTTTCACTTTCTCCAGTGTAAACCGCGAGTGAAAAATCCCTTAGGGGAGCCAGAGATGTTCCCTCTGGAAGGGGAGAAAATGATTCTATTAAAAGCAACAAAGAATCAGATTTTCCCTCTGATGCCTGTGAAGGCACTTCTACCGTAACTATGGTAGGCACTGTATCAAAATCAAAATCAAAGTGCTCTCCTTGCATAGTGTCTTGAGTATCATCTATTTGGATATCTTCTCCCATTGTGAGTAATGGGAGAGTGCTTGACTCAGTACAAGATGCCATGGCCCGATGGCGAATTTCAATAGATTCATCCTGGTTGAGAGGATGTCTCCAGAGACTGTTCAGTGGCCATATCAATGTCCATATCCTGTTGAGAGGATACAGATGGGCTTACAGATGCCTCCCTATAGGTTTTTCTTTTCTTTAAGGGTGGAGACCTAGCTGTGGGAACACTCTTTGTAGCTATTTCACTAACTCTTCTTGAACTGGATTGAACATTTGGCTCAGGTTGTTGGTCAGAAGTGTTTGACTCTCTGTTTGGCTCTATGACCTGTGTTAGAGATTGTGGTTCTACAACCTCATGGTCAGCCCTACCAACCACTTGGGTTTCAATAAAAGTACTAGTAGAAGAAGATCCAGAGTTAGGAATAACTACTTGTAGTGGAACCGGATGTGGCTGAGGAACTTGTTCAGCAAAGATAGGAAGATGAATGATTTGACTCATCAATGGTGAAACAAGTATTGGTGTGTTTAGAAATTTGAGTGAGCAGTCCAGCCTGGTGTAGAATTTAGAATCTGTGGTTTGAGAGGTTTCAAATCTTGTATTCCTAAACAGTTCTACCTGCTCAGCAGTAAGTGGATGATTTAGAATAAGAGTGAGAAAGCGAGGATACCAACACTTCACTTTCACATGATTATCACAATCTCTCCTAGAGTGAGCAAGCCTGTTGATCATTAGATTCCACAGAATTTCACCAAAGTTAAGTCTACGACCAAATACAATAGCATAAGCAATATATTGAATAAGACTGGTAATGCCATGAAAATTGGTTTTTGTGCAATTACCAAAGACTCTTGCTATTGTATCAAAGAACAGATCCCATTCCCTAACAAGAAAACTTTTTGACAACTTAACCATTTGTAGGGGCCCTGATAATGAATATTCACAAAGAACTGAGATAAATCATCATCAGAGGGTAAGGGATAAAACCTGTCCTTTGGAAACTGTAACACATCACAAAATAAATCTAAAGTGACTGTATATTGCTGGTTTAAAATATTGAACGTAAAAGATTTTGAATCCTCAGCAATAACAACACTTGAACAAAGAAACCATAATGGATCAATTTTCAAAAGTGCGGTGGCACAAATAGCATGACTAACACAAGTCTCGCTATTTAAAAATTGAATCCAAGGTTTAAATCGTTCCACCTTACATTTGGACGGATCAAAATACCCAGCATAGTTATTTAAGACAAGCTCAAAATTAGGATCCATTTTTATAAAACAAGAAATTTTAACTAATTAAAAATAAAAATAAAATTTTAGGGATTTTTAGAATTAATTAAAATCACTTAAAATCCACAAAATCAAAATTTTACCAAAATTAACCAATTTTAAATTTTAATCCTAAAATTTCGAACTTAAAAACTTTGAATATGTAAAAATGAATGGGCAAATGATTCTCAAGAACACACACACAGTTCAGAAATCACAGAAACTTATCTTTGATCACTTAAAAACACAAAAGAATCACTTAGCAATTCAAAAACAATCAAGTCGAAAAGAAATGAAAAACACAGAATTTGGACAGCAATTCGACTTAATATGCTTGATTTTGAAAGAACAGAACTAAATTTCTAAGTAAAAACTTGAGCAAGAATGAACAAGATCAATGGTTTCTGCAAAAGAAATGAGAATTCGAAAGAGGGGAGGTTTAAAAAAAACTGATAAGAAAACTGATAAGGAAAAAGAAATGAAGTGTGTATGTAAGTGTATGTATGTATATATATATATGATATTAAAACTGTTAAAATAAAAGTAAAGTAAAAAATAAAAACTGAACCGTTTTTTTTTAAGATTGTACTGAGAAGACAATGAGAAGACTTAGGATAGTCTTCCCGGTAGTCTTCCTAGTACAAACTAGAAAGTCTTCGGAAAAATAAATAAAACAAAAACAGAAAATAAAACAAATAATTGTAAGTCTTCCCGATAGTCTTTCTAGTTCAAAAACTGGGAAGACTTAGGAAAAGACTTAAAAATAAAAGGAAAAAACAAAAACAAATTATTCGGAGTCTTCCCGGTAGTCTTCCTAGTACAAAAAATGGGAAGACGTAGAGAAAAACTCGGAATAATTAAAATATTTACAGAAAAATACAAAAAAAATGCATAGAATTAAACAAAAATGCATGAAAAATATTTAAAAGTCTACAAAAATTCACAGAAAATTCCATAAATTCTAGAAAAATATAGAAGTGCATTAAACTAATATAAACATGCAGAAAAATTTAAACAACAATATTTAAAATCTGAAACTCATCTAAATAATTCTAAATAATTACATTTTCAATAAAAATACATTTCTCCACTTAAAAAATATGAGAAAAATATTTTTAGAGAAAATATATTATTCAGAAATATTTAAATTAACAAGCATGTAATATCAAATGAGAATTGGCAATAAATATCATTTAAAATGACAAGAGAAAATGAATTTTTGAAAAGAACAAACATGACAGAGATATTGTTAATCACAAAGACTGTTCAACATACCCAATTTACCAACTAACCTGGTAAATGTGGATTCGTCAACAGATTTAGTGAATATATTTGCAGTTTGTTCTTCTGTGGGTACAAAGTGTAACTCCACAGTTCCATTCATGACATGCTCTCTGATAAAATGATACCTGATATCAATGTGCTTCGTTCTCGAATGCTGAACAGGGTTGTTGGAGATTTCTATGGCACTTGTATTATCACACAAAATGGGAATTTTGTCTAATGCAAATCCATAGTCTTTCAATTGATTCCTTATCCATAAGATCTGAGCACAGCAGCTTCCAGCAGCAATATATTCAGCTTCTGCTGTTGAATTGGAAACTGTTTGTTGTTTCTTGCTATATCGGGAAATCAATCTACCTCCTAGGAATTGACAACTCCCAGAGGTACTCTTTCGATCCACAACACTACCTGCATAATCAGAATCTGTATATCCAACAAGGTTAAAACCAGAATCTTTAGGGTACTAGATACCTAAATTATGTGTACCCTTAAGATATCTCAAGATTCTTTTAACAGCAACGAGATGTAAATCTCTAGGGTCCACTTGGAACCTTGCACACAAGCATGTAGCATACATAATATCTGGTCTACTAGCAGTAAGATAGAGTAAGGAGCCAATCGTACCTCTGTAGCTTGTAACATCTACCTTGATAGAGTTATCACAAGCTCCAAGTTTGACTACTGTTGAAGATGGAGTCCTTGCTGATGCTGAATCCTCCATGTGATACTTCTTGAGGAGTTCTTTGAGATACTTGGATTGACAAATAAATATTCCATTTGACCTTTGACTTACTTGTAATCCAAGAAAGAACTTCAGCTCACCCATCATACTCATTTCAAACTTACTCTGCATTAGTTTAGCAAATCTCTTACAGAGATCATCATTAGGTGACCCAAATATGATGTCATCCACATAGACTTGGACTAATATCATATCACTTTTTTGTTTCTTTGAAAAAAGAGTTTTGTCTATGATACCTCTAACAAAACCATTTTCTAAAAGAAAACCAGAGAGAGTGTCATACCATTTTCTTGGGGCTTGTTTGAGACCATAGATAGCCTTGAAGAGAAAGTACACAAAGTCCAGCAACTCCTGATTTTCAAAGCCAGGGGTCTGTTCCACATACACTTCTTCATCTAGCTCACCATTCAGGAATGCACTCTTAACATCCATTTGATAGACTTTAAAATTGGAGTAAGCTGTAAATGCTAATCAATGCCTTCAGCTTGTGAATACCCTTGAGCAACCAGTGTTGCCTTGTTCCTTGTAACAATGCCATCCTCATCCATCTTGTTTCTGTATACCCATCTTGTACCAACTACTTTCTTGTTCTTTGGTCTGGGTACCAGCTTCAAGACTTGTTGTTTTTCAAATTGATTGAGTTCATCTTGCATAGCAATCACCCAATCTGGATCAGTCAGTGCTTCCTCAGTCTTCTTTGGCTCCATTTCAGATAGAAACCCTGAATAATGACATTCATTCTGAGTAGCACTTCTAGTTCTAACTCCATATAGTCTGTCTTGGAAGATTTGATGATGATTCGCCTTGAAATTCATTGTGGTGTTGTGAATGACTAGTAGATCCTTCATTTCCTCCCCCTGAGTTGTTGCTTGATTGCCTTGATGATTCTTCTCCCGTGTTGGTGGTATCTCCATTGTTACCAATGTTTCCACCACCATCACCAGGATCATTATCATCATTGATATTGTCATTGTCATTACCAGCAACATTCTCAGGTGGGGCTTCATCATCTGATTCTGAGTCTGGCAAATTATCAAACTTCAGTTCTTAAGATGAATATTCAGTTTGGATACTAGGGAGCTTAGTGTCATCAAATGTAACATTGACACTTTCCTTCACATGGTGACCATCAATCAAGTACACCCTGTAAGATCTTCTTGAATAACCAATAAAAATAGCTTCTTGTGCCTTGGCCTCAAACTTGCCACGTTTCACATTGTCATCCTTAAGCATAAAACATTTTACTCCAAATACATGAAAGTATTTGAGAATTGGTTTCTTGTTGTTCGTGATCTCATAAGGAGTCTTCATTAAGTCCTTGTTGATTAAAGTTCGATTCTCAGTATAACAAGCAGTGTTCACAGCTTCA
The DNA here is from genome assembly GCA_030848705.1 of Heracleum sosnowskyi. Lineage (NCBI taxonomy): Eukaryota > Viridiplantae > Streptophyta > Magnoliopsida > Apiales > Apiaceae > Heracleum > Heracleum sosnowskyi. Next base: position 67,701,010 of record CM061243.1, read on the forward strand.
GCCCAAAAGTACATTGGAAGTCTTGATTCACTTAACATAGTCCTAGCAGCTTCAATCAATGTACGATTCTTCCTTTCCACCACTCCATTCTGTTGAGGAGTTCTAGGGGCAGAATATTGTCTTGTTATTCCTTTATTTGCACAAAAGTCATTTAGGACTGCATTCTTGAATTCAGTTTCATTATCTGACCTTATAGCTCTAACAGGGAATCTCGAATCCAGCTCAATCAACTTTATATGATCAATCACCATCTGCGGGGTCTCATCCTTGGAATGTAGGAATAAAACCCATGTATATTTGGAATAGTCATCAACAATCACAAGTGCATATTGTTTATTTGACATGGACATCACATTAACTGGACCAAACAAATCCATGTGCAGTAGCTGATGTGGTTCAGTTATTGATGATGTGTTAGTGCCCTTGTGAGAAGCTTTCTTTGACTTTCCTTTCTGACATGCCTCACACAGTCCTTCCTGTGTAAATTCCATCTGAGGCAAACCTCTAACCAATTCTGTAAAGCATAATGTAACATAAGATGTAAAATAGATAACTACAACTCAACAAAGGACAAGACAGACAATAGTATTAATAGAAGCACAGGAATCCAGAATCAAATAAGAAAAGGTAAACTCAAAAAATCAAAATACGTTATGTATTCTTGAAGTCTGTAAACAGGTCACGGAAAGAAGTTCATGAAAATGTTCAAGCCTCAGTGACAGCAAAAGAAACAAGACTTTCAAGACGACAGAAGTATGTGAATGATTTAGGGTTCAGTACCACGGGATTCCAGTGATGAAGCAACCAGAACGACAAGGGACTTATCAGCAGCACTATATTGAAGACGTAAAATAAGAATTGATCAAGTGTTATTCATCTGTGAACCAGACCAGTTGCACTAGGTGATGACACTAAAAAGGATCAAGTTGTTTTATCGTCTCAGAAGAAATTGATACAGTCTAAAACTTAAACACCCAGGAGCTCAGGAGTAATTACTAAAGGACAAAAGACAAGAAAAAGAATTCGATAGTTTTTCAATTGAAAAAACTATCGAATGGTGGTTGAAGTGATTCATTGAAAAACAAAGTAAATTAATTTGGCATTCGATAGTTTTGATTTAAAAACTATCGAATGGCAAATTGATTTAATCCATTCGATGGTTTTTTAATCCATTCGATGGTTTTTCAATTCATGGAGCAGGTGAAAAGTTGTGCTTGTCTGACAGGTTGATGAAGATCCAACGGCCAAGAATATTCTATTCTAAATGGTTCGATGGTTTTTCAATTCAAGTCTACAATTAACTCGAGAGAAGATAGTGTCTTCTTCAGTTAAGGCATTCAACACAGAGACATTACTGAGAGAGAGAAGAGCCGGAGAAAATTATCAGAGAAATTAATAGTGCTCAGAACTTGATCATTGTTTTGTATTTGTGTAACCTTAAACTCATTGAAGCTAATCTACGGATTAGAAATTGTAGCACCCCTCGAGGTTTATATTTATAAAAAGATATATTCCCCGAAACTTGATTTGGTTTGGTGTGTTTGATTTCGTTATAGAACTGAAAGATTAATCCGCGAACGAAATTAAATTATTTGTGAGTATTGTATTCAACCCCCCTTCTACGATACTTTGGACCTAACAATTGGTATCAGAGCTACTTGATTGATATACAAATCAGATCCGGTGAATGAGACCAAAATCAAACGTAGCGTGAAAATTCGAAGCAAATTTTTTAACTTTCAAAATTTTTCATTTAATTGGAATTTCTTGAATTTTAAACAATTTGAAATTTTCAGAAACCATGAGTGCTCCAAAGACAACCGCTGGTATTAAAGTTCCCCCGTTTACTAGAGATGATTTCGGTTTGTGGAAGATGAAGATGCTGTTATTTATCAAGGCATCTAACCCGTTGTATATTGGCATATTAGAGAACGGACCGTTTGTACCAATGAAACCAGTTAGTGAATCTACAGCTCCTGATGGTAGCAGGATTCCTCAAGGCACCCAACCTAAGGATATTACTGAATATACAGATTCTGACAAAGAACTGATTCGATTGGATACCGGTTTAATGTTGATATTGGCGGACTCCGCAGACAAGGAAATGAGCTATCAGTTGATGAACTGTACAAGCGGGAAACATATGTGGGATACCATTAATTTGATAATGGAAGGAACTGAAGACGTTCAGGAAAACAGATTGGACATCCTGACTTCTCAATATGAAGCGTTTAGGTCCCTGCCAGGAGAAAGTATAACTCAGGTCTTTGAGAAATATACTAAGCTTCTCAATGAATTGGCAATGAAAGGAAAGACCTATCCACTGAGAGAATCAAACAGGAAGTTCATGATGACGCTGCCCCATCATGTAGAACACAAGTCATCATCCATTAGGGAAAGAATTGACTTCACAAAGATGTCATTAGAGATGATCTATGGCAAGTTGAAGACCTATGAGATGGAACAGGAACAAAGGGTGATAATCTACGGATCAGGGACAGTGGAGAACAAGCACAATGCACTTGTGAGATCAGCAGCACTTGTAGTGGATGAACCAATAACTTCTGAGATTCAGGTTCAAACCCCTAGAGCTGGAAAGGAGGTGATAATAGAAGAAGAAATGGATTCTGTGAATCTGGGTGTTGATGAAAGTGATTACTACACCCTAGAAGAGCTTGAGCAAATGGAAGACAAAACCATGGCGTACTTAGTTGCAAAGTTTAGTCACATTCGTTTCAAAAGAAACCCTAAGTACAAGTTCAAGGGCTCAACCAACAGATTCCAGAAGAGCAATTATACACCTAGTACAGGCTTTAAGGGAGGCTACAAGACTGGCATGATTGATAGAAGCAAATCAAGATGCTACAACTGCAATGAGTTAGGGCATTTCGCCGCTGAATGCCGGAAGCCTCGTCAAGCAAGAGACATGAAAGATGTCTATGGAAAGAAGGATTCTTATGATGAGTTGAAGAAGGAGAATGCCAAGCTTAAACAGCAACTGGAGGCATTGTCTGGAAAGCAGAAAGGGAAAGCTTATATAGCAGAGGGAAAGCACTGGGATGATACTGATTCGGATGAAGAGGAGGAATATGTAAATGTTGCTCTAATGGCTGACTCTTCAGAGGAATCACCACAATCATCTCAGGGTAAGGTTAAAATCTCAAAGGTTGTGTGGATTCTGGATAGTGGCTGTTCTAGACACATGACAGGTGAAGAGTCCCTGCTTACAGAGGTGGTTAAGAAGACCGGCCCGATTGTAACCTTTGGAGATGACAGCAAAGGATAAACTACGGGATATGGTAAATTGAAAGCTGGAAATGTCATCATTGAAAACATCTCTCTTGTTGAAGGATTAAAGCACAATATTCTAAGTATCAGTCAATTCTGTGATAAAGGATACAATGTAGATTTCAGAAAGGACAAGTGCTTGATCACCAACAGGAAGGATGAGAAGCTTACTCTACTGGGAGTGAGAAAAGGAAATTTGTTTATAGCTGACTTAAGTTCTACCAGTGAAGGAGAAGTTACATGTTTCTATGCAAAGGCATCTTCAGAACAAAGTTGGGTATGGCACAAGAAGCTCTCACATCTGAACTTCAAAACTATGAACTCTTTGGTAAAGAGAGAGTTAGTGAGAGGGTTGCCCCTGATGGAATTCAATCAGGATGGACTATGTGAAGCATGTGAAAAGGGGAAGTCGAAGAAAGCATCACATGGAAGCAAAGGAATGAAAAGCATTACTGAACCATTACAGCTGATTCATATGGATTTATTTGGTCCAGTTAATGTTATGTCACTTTCAAGAAACAGATATGCATTGGTGATGGTGGATGACTACTCCAAGTACACGTGGGTGTTGTTCATACAAACAAAGGATGAAGCAACACAACTAATCATTGATCACATCAAGAAGATAGAAGTGGAAGCTAAGCTACCTGTGCGGACAATCAGATCAGACAATGGAACTGAATTCAAGAATGCAGTTCTAAATGATTTCTGCTCAGAGAAAGGAATATCAAGACAGTTTTCAGCACCAAGAACTCCTCAACAGAATGGAGTAGTGGAAAGGAAGAACAGGACCTTGGTTGAAGCAGCAAGGACCATGTTGAGTGAATCAAAACTTCCCACTTACTTTTGGGCTGAAGCAGTGAATACAGCTTGCTACACTCAGAATCGAACCCTGATCAACAAAGATCATGAAAAGACTCCGTATGAGTTAATGGCCAACAAGAAGCCAACACTGAAGTACTTTCATGTGTTTGGTGCAAAGTGCTTTGTACTTAAAGATGGAGAACATCTTGTCAAGTTTGATGCCAAAGCAGATGAAGGCATTTTTCTGGGCTATTCTCTGGAATCTAAGGCTTTCAGGGTATATGTGATTGAAGATAAGAAGGTGTTGGAAAGCTTTAATGTAACATTTGACGACACCAAAAGACCAGGCCTGCAAACTGGAGAGAACTCTGAATCTTTGGTATTTGAAAATCTATCAGGAGATCTCTCTGACAATGAAGAAGTACCTGAAGTTGTTACAGTCATTAATAATAATCATAATGATAATGATTCTGGACAAAGTGGTGACCAAAGTGGAGATCCTCAACATACAGGATCCACTAGTCAGTCTTCAGAATCAACAGATCAAACCGTCAACAACTCAGGGGGAGCAGGAGAAGGATCAACTAGTCACACTCCACAACATCTAGAACAAGGAGAATCATCAAGATCGCATCTGCCAAGACAAAGGGTATGGAATAGAGATCATCCCTTTCACTTGATCATTGGTGATCCGGACACAGGAGTGAGAACTAGGAGAACATCACAAAATGAATGTCACTATTCTGGGTTTCTTTCAGAAACAGAACCTAAGAAAGTTGAAGATGCTCTAGATGATCCAGATTGGGTGATTGCTATGCAAGAAGAACTCAATCAGTTTGAAAGGCAGAAAGTTTGGAAGCTGGTACCCAGGCCTAAGGGAAAATCTATTTTTGGAACACGATGGGTATTCAGAAATAAGTTGGACGAAGATGGCATTGTAACGAGAAACAAAGCCAGACTGGTTGCTAATGGTTACTCTCAAGAAGAGGGTATAGATTATGATGAAACCTATGCACCAGTAGCAAGACTTGAGGCCATCAGAATGTTTCTGGCATTTGCTGCACATTCCAGTTACAAGGTATATCAAATGGATGTGAAGAGTGCTTTTATGAACGGGGAGTTAGAAGAAGAAGTGTATGTGGAACAACCTCCAGGTTTTGAGGATTCAAAACTGGCAGACTTTGTGTACTTTCTATTCAAAGCTCTCTATGGACTCAAACAAGCTCCGAGGACATGGTATGACACTCTCTCTGAATTCTTACTTGAAAATGATTTTACAAGAGGTGTTGTAGACAAAACTCTCTTTGTCAAAAAGCATAAAAATGATTTGATATTGGTGCAAGTATATGTTGATGACATAATATTTGGTTCTACTAATGATGATCTATGCAAGAGATTTGCTAAGTTAATGCAGAGTCGTTATGAAATGAGCATGATGGGTGAATTGTCATTCTTTCTTGGACTGCAAGTATACCAAAAACAAGGTGGTATATTCATTTATCAGTCCAAGTACATCAAGGATCTTCTTAAGAAGTATCAAATGGAAGACTCATCTACAGCAAAGACTCCTATGCCAACTGCCACTAAGCTTGATAAGGATGAAACTGGTAAGAAGGTTGACATCACAGGCTACAGAGGTATGATAGGCTCATTACTTTATCTCACTGCAAGTAGACCAGATATAATGTTTGCAACATGCTTGTGTGCTAGATTTCAGTCTGATCCCAAAGAATCTCATCTAATAGTTGTTAAGCGAATATTTAGATATCTTAAGGGGACCCCAAATCTTGGAATTTGGTACCCTAAAGATACATGATTTGATCTTGTTGGATACACAGACTCTGATTTTGCAGGTTGTAAGATTGATCGGAAGAGTACTTCAGGAAGCTGTCAGTTTCTTGGAAGAAGATTGGTTTCCTGGTATAGCAAGAAGCAGCATTCAGTTTCCACATCAACAGCTGAGGCTGAATACATTGCTGCTAGTAGCTGCTGTGCTCAGATCTTGTGGATGAGAAACCAACTCCGTGACTATGGACTTTTGTTGACAAAGATTCCAATATTTTGTGACAACACAAGTGCCATAGCAATCTCAAACAACCCAGTGCAACACTCGAGGATGAAGCACATCGACATCAGGTATCATTTTATCTGAGAGCATGTCATGAATGGAACTATGGAGTTACATTTTGTACCCACAGAGGATCAAATTGCAGACATCTTTACTAAACCGCTTGATGAATCCACTTTCAATAAGCTGGTTGGTGAACTTGGGATGTTAAATCTTTCTAATTGATTTTGATTAGAAGTCAGTAACTGCAGATAGTCCTGGTGAATACATGAGTTTAAGAATTGCTATATCCTTAGGACTCGTGAGTTTATTTTCTGGAGCAATTCTCGTAGTTAGGATTTTTGTACTAATTTTATGTCATAATTATGGATGATATATCTTCTGGCATTTAATTAGTTATTAATTCTTTAAATTATTTAGGTGCTAATATTTGTTCTAAATATTCTAGCATCTATTTAGTTTGAATTAATTTGCTTTGTTTTTAACATTATAGATTAATGCAGCATAATTGATTAGATTTTAATTGGTTAATATCACTCAATGATATTTAACTGATTTTATTCTAAGAAAATTGTGAATTTTCTGTTAAGAATTGATTTTGGTAAATTTAAAAAGATTTATTAGAATTGAAACTAGACAGGAAATAAAAAGTCTGATTTTTAAAACATGAACAGGTTTTAAAATGAAGACAGAAGCAAAAAACATCAAATTATGTAATTCGATAGATTTTTTAAGTACAAGATAAAAACTATCGAAAGCCCTTTTCGATGGTTTTTTGAAAGGAAAATAAAATATATCGAAGACATTATTCGATGGTTTTTGAAAGTGAACTGAAAATGCATCGAATTGAATTTCAAATTATTCAATATTTAAATTCTCGATGACTTTCAGAAAAGCACTTCGATAGATTTTTATTAAGGTAGAAAACTTTCGATGGTTTTTAAAGAAAAGCGTTTTAAATTCCTATCTTCCAAAACTTCGATAGTTTTTCAAAAAAAAAACTATCGAAGTCAAGTTGACTCTTTTGCCCCTCGAAAATTCCATCGAAAGTACAAATGAAATCTATCGAATAGTTAAATGACGATTTTACCCCTGTCAGTGTAAAATAGTATAAAAGCGTGCCTTAGACCTTTTTTTCCTCATTTTTCACAGATCTGAGAATTACAAAGCTGCCGTTTATATATACTTACAAATATTTTACAGTTTCAAGAACAAGATTCGATAGTTTCTTCAATTTTAAACCGAGTAAAACTTAAAATTATTACTGTTGTTCACTGTTGATTCTCTTTTGACAGTGAATAGTTGTTTGTTTTTAAGTTTTGAAAGATAGTGGAGAAGAAACCATCGAACCAAGCTTTGAACCACAAGTCGATTGTTAACAGAACACTCTTTAGAAGTCAATTACTTAAACAATTGAGTTCTCTTGATTTTGTTGGATAGTTGGTTTTAACAATTAGGGTTCTTAATTTGATAGTTTTCGAAAGTCTGTATTAAAGGAAAAGGGGGTAATTTTGTTAGAGTTTGATTAATTAGTAATAATTAATTAAATTTAAAGGAAAAATAGTTTTGGTTTGTTTAAATTTTCTGGAAATTTTAAAATGGCTGGAGAATTTATTATTACCAAGACTAATCATGTCTCGTTTCAAAACTTGCAATCCATAACGAACTTACAGTTTCGTGCATGGGCAGAGTTTTTGAACACACGTTCATTAGTGGCATATGCTGTGAGTACTCCTGTGGTCCTTTGCATCGATCAATTGACTGCGTTGTACACAACCGCCACGGATACAAGTGAGAATAACGTAAGGTCCTTCAGTTTTGTTGTGCCATGGGGCAGAACAATAAGGGTGACGGAACATGATTTTAATCAAATCTTACATTTTCCTACAGAAAACCTTGTTCCGGATCCCACAACTGAGGAGATACATGCTTTCTTCAATCTCATTAGAAGTCAACAACCTAACTTCTTTATGGGAGAGTTTCTGAAGCATTACTTGCCAAAAGCATGGAACTTTTTCTTTCATACCCTAATCCATGTTTTTACTGCCAAGCTAACAAATCTGCATGGTATTCCCTTATTCCTTCAAAAGATAGGGTTTGCCATTGCCAACAATAGGCATATTAACATTGGACGGTTACTGATTGATCAAGTAATCATATGCATGGGACCACTGGATGAAAGAACGGGCATAGATGAAGATGTGCTTTGTTTCTATCCTAGGTTCCTACAGCTAATTCTCAATGATATCTTAACAGATGATGAGCGCGAGACATTCGCCGAAGAGGAGACCATGGAGTGTATGAAGATGAAGAGCAATGCCATAACCGCTCTGATAAGGAAGAACAACTATCTTCCAGGGGTACCCACTGTTCTCACTGAATATCTAAGAACGGTGCCCCTACCACTTCTACCCCCAGGGGAACAGGTAATTCAAGGTAACATTCCTGAACCTGAACTGGCTCCTGAACCACAACCTATGGATGTTGATCCAGAGCCCTCAGTGGCCATTCCAGACCAGGAGGTTGCAAACCCACAACCTCTAACCACGGTCGAAGAGCCTTTGGAAGAGCCAAATGAAAACATAAACGAACCTCCTTCCCCTCCTATACCCAGTAAAGAACCATCCATGAGTGTAGAGGGAGATAGTGCCAAAGCAGCACCACATAAGGAGATACACCCTTCAACAGCAGCTCTGCCTTCCTCTAAAAGGAGAAGAACAGAAACCGAGGCAACTGTTGATACTTCATTTCTCTCATCCAAAGCGCCATTTACTGATTTTTCTGATGCTGATTGGGCTATGCTAACGAAAGCAATATCTGAACCAATAGCTCAATCAAGTAAGGAAGAATTGACGGAAGCAACTGGTGTTCCGACCATATTACGGTCAGGTTCACTGGTTGAAGGTTCTAAGAACCAAGGGTCTTCACAGACGTCGAGAGAAGGCTTTGACCTAAATGCACAATCTAAAAGGTCATTGTCTACCTCCCCAGATGGAACATATCTGGATCCTGCGGGTAAAGGGTCTGACGTAGGTGCAGATCGGCAACTCGGTGACGATGAATCAATTACTATTGACAAGTCAACTGAGGTAAAGTCTTTACAGACTCACGGGGAAGATTCGGGATCTTTGCTGTTAAAAGAGCCTGTTTCTAACCCCCTAGAGATTCAAACTCTAGATCCTACAAAGGATATATCATCTAAGGATGATCAGCAACTTGGTTTATCCAAGGACGGGGACTTGCGAAGCCCCATTGCACCACCAGTGACCTCCTTAAGGACGGCTACGGTGATTTCTTCTGCAGGTACAATCAGCACTAAGGATTTGAGTGAAACAAAAACACTTACACCTGGCCTGAGTGGGAAAGGAAAAATGATTCAAACACCGACAGAAACGTTGAGTGTACACCCAGAGCCAAATGTGAGGAGTGACACCCTAACCCTACCTAATATTCATGATTTGCTGTTACCAACAGAGAGAGAGCTACAAGTTCAATCTTCCCTCAAGGAGATGACAGTTCATGACAAAGAAGGAACTCCATTATTCAAGGTTCCACTGCGACCTTCCTTTGACCAGGGGATCTCCTCTAGTCAGGCCAATGCTTCTTTAAAGACTATTCAAGAGAAGGTTGACTTGGCTGCAGCTGATTCCAGAAGAACATTCAGGGTCATTGGCAGTGCATCTGGCACTATAACGGGTACGAAGCAGGCAGTGGACTCCTTAAAGAAGGAAGCTATGGAAGAACTAGTCGAGCTGAGGATGGACGTCAGGGAACTTAAAGATGGATTCATGAATGAAGTAACTGCACTGTCTCAAGGACATAAAGCTTTGAAAGAAGACGTTCTGGTTATCCGGGATGGTCAAGCGCGGGTAAAAGATGCAATGAATACCCTTTCACGAGTGGAGTCTAAGCTAAACAAGAGGCTGGATCACATGGAAAAGACTACCAACTCAAGATTGGAGAACATTGACCTGTCGCTAGCTTCTATAAATGAATTTAATAAGCAGCTTATGGATTTCTTGGAGAATCAAGGTGACGGAGTACAGTCTATATGGAGTATGCTGAAGAACCAACAATCTGGACAACTTGGTCCTTCCTATCAGGAACCTGATCCTTCTAATGTCTTTTATGCTGAGGATGCTTTTATCGAGGATTCCTCAACTAAGGGGGAGAAAGTTGGAGAAGGGGTGAAGGATAAATGGGGAGTTTGGGAGACTGTTGAGGCTATTCCAATCAGGCAGTACTGGATTGAGGAGCTTGTAGAGGAAGACAAGGAGAGTGAAGAGGAATTTGAGGTCATGCATGAGCAACCTATTCAAGTGGAGCATGAGCCATATTATCCAGAGCCAATAGAACATCCTATCTTGGATGATGATATGGAAGAAGCAAATTCTCTATCACCTGAAGAAGAAGCTGCCTTGGAAGCAATAAGAGCTCAGAGAGCTGCAATAGATGCTAGGCAAGCTGAGAAAGAGAAACAGCAAGCAATTCTGAGAAGTGAAAAGCTAAAGAGAATCAAAGTGTATAATGAAGTGAGGAAGAAGAAGATGATAGATCTGGCAAAGAAAGATGGTACTGAATGGGAAATGGCTTATAAAACCTTTTGCGGAGTTGAAGACGGATTAGAAGTCAACGACAATGCTGAGGTGGAAGTTATTATTTAGGACATCAGAAGTGCTAATCTTGAAGATCAGACTTACTTTAAAGCACTGAGAAGCTCTATAATCTGTCTGAATGCTGGGGTTAAAGCAAATGGTGCCTGGAGCTTATTAATCAGTTTTCTGGAGAAAGGTACATTTGTGATTTCCACTAAGTTTTTAGAACAGAGGACATATACAGAATTGCAGGCTATACTCATCAAGATCCAAAGAACTACAAGGCTAAATGAACTGCTCCGTGAGCACGTTAAGGAGATCGTGATGAAAGTCAGTCCAGAGATTACTGAAGATCCTCCAATGGTTAGATTCATGACGAATGACTTGTTCAGAATCTGCTATTTGGCTGAGGACAAACTGAGAGACTACCCAAGCAACTATCTAATCTCAGTTGAGAAGTATCTTAGATCCACTGGATTCTCATCAACGGAGAAGGACAAAGCAGCAGACACTCTTAGAAGATTTCTAATGGAGAATGTTCCTTACTATAGGAAAAGAGTGGAAAGAGGATTGGAAGTGCATACCAGATTGCCAAACATGCCAAAGCTAAACAAGAAAGATGTTAACATTGCATGGTTATGGGCTGGAGTGGGTCAAGAGGTTGAATATATTGGAAGACACATCCAAGGAGCAATCCTTAAACCTGGAGAACCACTGCACTATCTATCTGTGATTGATTATCAAGCTGCTAACTCCGATCCAATGATTGAAGAAGGTGAGATTGGAATGGACTGAAGATTGAAGCAAAGAACAAAAGAACTATCAGCTCAGACTAGAGGAGCAACTTCAGTGTATAAAGTTTAATTGTTTTTTGATTTATGAAATCTGGAAATGTATATATATCTGATCCAGAATGCATTAATATTATTACGATGTCTTACTTTAAGTAGTTTCATGTTTCCTTAGTTAGTTGAGTTATCCTCGAAGTATTTGCTTGTCGAACTCTATCCAATCAAATAGGGGGAGATTGTAAAGCATAATGTAACATAAGATGTAAAAGAGATAACTACAACTCAACAAAGGACAAGACAGACAATAGTATTAACAGAAGCACAGGAATCCAGAATCAAAGAAGAAAAGGTAAACTCAAAAAATCAAAATACGTTATGTATTCTTGAAGTCCGTAAACAGGTCACGGAAAGAAGTTCATGAAAATGTTCAAGCCTCAGTGACAGCAAAAGAAACAAGACTTTCAAGACGATAGAAGTATGTGAATGATTTAGGGTTCAGTACCACGGGATTCCAGTTATGAAGCAACCAGAACGACAAGGGACTTATCAGCAGCACTATATTGAAGACATAAAATAAGAATTGATCAAGTGTTATTCATCTGTGAACCAGACCAGTTGCACTAGGTGACGGCACTAAAAAGGATCAAGTTGTTTTATCGTCTCAGAAGAAATTGATACAGTCTAAAACTTAAACACCCAGGAGCTCAGGAGTAATTACTAAAGGACAAAAGACAAGAAAAAGAATTCGATAGTTTTTCAATTGAAAAAACTATCGAATGGTGGTTGAAGTGATTCATTGAAAAACAAAGTAAATTAATTTGGCATTCGATAGTTTTTATTTAAAAACTATCGAATGGCAAATTGATTTAATCCATTAGATGGTTTTTTAATCCATTCGATGGTTTTTCAATTCATGGAGCAGGTGAAAAGTTGTGCTTGTCTGACAGGTTGATGAAGATCCAACGGCCAAGAATATTCTATTCTAAATGGTTCGATGGTTTTTCAATTCAAGTCTACAATTAACTCGAGAGAAGATAGTGTCTTCTTCAGTTAAGGCATTCAACACAGAGACATTACTGAGAGAGAGAAGAGCCGGAGAAAATTATCAGAGAAATTAATAGTGCTCAGAACTTGATCATTGTTTTGTATTTGTGTAACCTTAAACTCATTGAAGCTAATCTACGGATTAGAAATTGTAGCACCCCTCGAGGTTTATATTTATAAAAAGATATATTCCCCGAAACTTGATTTGGTTTGGTGTGTTTGATTTCGTTATAGAACTGAAAGATTAATCCGTGAACGAAATTAAATTATTTGTGAGTATCGTATTCAACCCCCCCTTCTACGATACTTTGGACCTAACAAATTCCCTCTTGACTAAAGAGTTCATGGTTTTGAAGTTAAGGTGAGACATCTTCTTGTGTCATAGCCAACTCTCATTTGATGAAGCTTTAGCATAAAAACAAGTAACTTCATCTTTGGATCCAGAGTGCAGATCAGCTATGAACAAATCACCTTTCCTTACTCCTTGAAGAGCAGGCTTTCTGTTAGATCAGAATTCAATGATCGTCAGGAGCTAGACTCAACTTGTAACACCCCCAGCCCCGGGGTCGGAGATCTGGGTTGTCACGATCCCTTGTTCCGTACAAACACTTAATTCTTGAACTATAAAACAATACATCATCACACATGGTGACCCCACCATCAATATACTCACGCCAGTTATGTCTCAGAAACGAACTTACAATACAGTAGTCGTATGATCCACAAATTAAAGTTATTACAACCCAAAAGTAAAATACTGCAACCTACTACCAATATGATTTCTATGTGAAATCATAAGGTAGCGCAAAAGTTTGTTCTTGTTCATTAATATACATAAGTGATACTTATAATTACACCAGAGCAACAAGAGTTACACTCCGAACCAACTCAGGTTTTCTACCTGATCCTCTGTAACAACCATGTTACGGGCGGCCTGTATAGCTCTGACGCGCTTCCGAGCGGTACGGCGAATCCTGGCCATCTACTCTAGCTGTTGTGTTGTGATATATATGTATAGAAAGAAAAGCAAGAGTGAGCACTCGGCCCAGCAATAATACAATACAGCATAAGCATATAAGTAAGCTTATATCATAAAGGAAAACCTTTAAAACCTCATTCGTATACAAAATGATATATTTATTTCTCTTTTCGTCAAAACATACCATACAGTATGACTACTGTATGAGGAACATCATTATTCATTACTGTCACATTATCAGTAACTCAGCGCATAGGCTTTTGTTACAATGTGCAGCTCAACTCCAATTGGAGGGAAGGGAATGTACTGGAACACCCGATACACGGTGATCAGCCGTTGTATCGTAACTTTTCATTTCTACTAGTAGAAGGACGACTTCCTGTTCGGTTATCACCCTGACCGCATACGGGCCATTGTGCTAAGAGATCACTACCCCGGGCCTATTTCATCACCGGGTAAGCCTTAGCACGCAAGAGATCACTACCTCGGGCCTATTTCATCACCGGGTAAGCCTTGATAATTTTGGCACTACCCCGGCACCTATTTCATTGCCGTGTAGACCTTTCCAATTCCCATGATGAAAAATATTAATGAAACGGAAATCGGAATTTAATTCCATTTTTCCCGAGTACAAATACTCGTCAAAACTTTGTAACCGTTCAGAATACCTTACTCCAGAGTAATTGAAAGGAGTAAGTCAAAGTGTGGGTTGACATTAGCCAACGAGACTACCGATGATTAATACGTATTTTGAAATCATGACCAGGGAGTTAATTGAAATATCAGAGTTCAGTGAGTTTGAAAACTCTATTTGAATGGGGGAGCAATCCCCTAGTTATAGATACTTTAGAGGAACCGCGGAAGTAAATCACTGTCCTCGAATTCTTGAACTAGATTCCCAGTTTTCGAGGAGTTGGAAATAATATTGTTTGCATTTAATTACCTTTAACTATCTTAAAATAATAGTTGGGAATCTCTATTTTAATACCTTTTCTGAAAATCAGAAATTTATATTTTTGTGTAAATAATAGAACCTTGGATCATATAATAAGGTTCTATGATTTTAAATCATTTTTGGAATATTTGATAAATACTCAAATAATGAATATTAAATTTTTATTCAATATAACTACTTAAGTGAATATTCAAAATAATATTCACTTAATTAAATAATAATCAATTAATAAATATTGAATTATTATTCAATATAAACACTTAAGTGAATATTTAAAAATGATAATATTCACTTTATTTAATTAATATTCAAATAATATTTATTATAATATTATTCAAATATCTCACCTTAAATATCCCATAATATAGATATTGGAATATTTAATAAACATTTAAAACATAACTGTCCCTGGAACCTTCCAGCTTTTGACAGTAGTTTAAAAATAATTAATAATTTGACTCCCGGTCTAAGTTTTTAAAACCATCGTACTAGTACTCTATACTTAGAGTCTTTAATCCTCAACTTTGGTATATATCTAGTACTTAGCTAGTATATAACCCTTATACAGCTTTTTACAAAGCAAAACAGTTTCACGTTATTTTACAGCATAAAGCAGCATATATAGCAATATCACAACACATATCACAACAGCATCATTATATGGTACATGGTTTGAAAACTTGTCTTGGGGTCTTGGTGGTGTGGTAGTGGGGGCTTGAGAGTGTGCGCGTCGATCTATAATAAGATACAGAATTCACAGTCAGTCCCCTAGAACCATTTAATGTGCCTTAACTTAAGCACTCAAGTTCTATTAATAAAAGTCAAACGTCTCGCTCTCGGTCTTCTATAACCTCATGACGTTCCTTAATCCTCTAAGTCAAAAGCTTGGGTGAAAACCATTCACAAATCCCAAGTTCTTTTACTTTACCATTTCCTTGTTTTAAACCATCCCCTTAAGGGTATTTCACTCGCGCAACTTTTGTTCGCGTATTTTTATAAAATTACCAACTCATATTTTTAACTCGAACTCTTCTAGGCTTCCTTTCCTTATTATACATACTAGTATCCATTTTAATATCTCAACCCAATTCCAAATTTAAAGGGCTTGATCCCTAGCTCAAAGTTCATACAATGAACTATCTCGTTACGCGAAACCGCTTTTACTAAAACGGGCGTTTCTCCTAAACCGTAAATCAAAACGATACGATTCTTTCGCTAAAATACTCTAGGAAACAGAGCCTACATGCTCATGGGCAGAGACCTCAAGTGTATGTTGGGTTTTATACTAAACTATTCATTAGTAGTATATAAACATTGTCCATTTTATTGAGAATCTTGATTGCATATTTTTACATTGTCTATTTATTATATATTGTGGATAATTTAGTATCAAATGGGATAACAGAAGATTAAATTATCAGTGTCTATATATAATATAAAGGGTTCACAGTTTAAGTGGAATTAGACAAACCACTGGAATAACTGAAGTATTATTTGGGAATAGTTTATCTTGACTATTAAATAATACTTGTATACTTTGTGTATATTGAACAGGATCAAATTTAGAATTGTTCCCTTAAACTGATTAAGAAGTTGAACTAAGATTCTATGTTATTATTAATGCTTAGGTTCTTAATCCGGATATAGTAATTGACACGTGTATATTATTTACATGCTTTGATTTATATATGAAATAATTCTTTTGAATTATATCATTATATTTTGGGTGATGGAATAATATATATGGTGAATATTATTTATTGAAGGAATCCGTGTCCTGATAATATTCGGGTTAATGATGTCCCCTTGAAATCTCAAAAGGATTTAATTATGTGAAACCCTGCAGGTGGATTTATTCCGGCATAATTAAATAAAGGTAGAGTGGATGATCAAGGATATAAGATGTTAATTAAATGAATTATCAGTAATTTATTTAATTAATGGGCATGCGCTATTTTAAACATGGGGAATTTAATAAGCAAATAATATTGGAACCGAATTAATTAATTAAGTTGCGGTATTAGGAAAGGTAGTGCAAATATTAATTCTTTAGTGGATTGAATTAATATTTAATTACATTGGGCTAGGCCCAGGATGTAATTAAAAAGCCCAACCTAATTATCCATGATCCCTATTGTAGCCCTATATATATTCTTATTCTCTTCTTGCTAGGGTTGGTTAAGAAAAATATTGTAGCCACCTAGGAGCAAGAAGAGAGGTTAACTTGAGAAGACGGAGGCCACACTTCGCTCAAGGAAATTTGGGAATACAATAGAATAGCGTGGAATCAACCGTTAACAAGGTGATTTTCTTTTCGCACTCCTTAATTGTGTATCATAAATTGTAGTAGAACCCCAAGTCCGTGGTTCCCAACAATTGGTATCAAGAGCCTGGTTATGGGTTATATGTTTTATGATATGATGTCCATGTCGTAATTAAAATTGGTTATGTATGTATAGTGGTATGCTTGGATAATAATCTTTTGCAGGTTGTTTAGTATCCACTATTATGGCCTCGTTTTATTTTAATTATGTGTTTGGATCCCACGTGGTTTAATCGTGGTTATTTTTTGTTTTGGTTTCCACGTGGTTTATCGTGGTTGTAAATCACGAGGGTTGATCGTGCTAGTTTTGTTTTCTATTATGATTTTGTAATCTTGTAATCATGATTTGTATTCATGTTAGATTATGATCTGATGTAATAGAATAGGTATGTTATGTTGTATGTAACTATTTGATCGACGGAGTTGCAAGAAAACAAAGTTCTTCCGCTGATGCTACAAGATTTCGCCTATGCAACTTCGAACTGTTGTAACTTTTGCATACGGTGTCGGATTTCGATGAGTAATACATTTTCGGAAAGGGATTTCGATGTTCTACACGATTGAAAACTGACGTTGTCAAAGTTTCATGTCCGTCTGAGCTCGTTTAGACCCTCAAACAGCGAGTTGAAGTTTTCGCAGGATTTTCGGATGAAATTGTTTTTTGGCCATAATAGTGGATTTATTTTTTATTTTAATTTTTCTGCTATTTAATTTTAATTATTGCATTAAATAATTATTATGTGTGTTGTTAATTATGTGTGTAATTTTAATTGCATGGTTAACATAAACAGGACGACATGGACATAAATTTTCATTTATTGCTTTAATTAAATGTTTTATGTTATTAAATTATGTGTGTATTTGGAATGCATGTTAGACATAATTATAATGACATAGGCCCCATTTAATTATGTAGAGATGCATGCTATGCTATGTTATGTGTTCTTTGTATTGTTATTTTGATAACATGTGGACCTCGAAGAAATAACATAGGGCGATGCATCTAGATAAAATTACTCATGTTAAAATACTAAGTGGGAGAGGGAATTAATTTGATATTAGATCCCATGGTCATCCATTATTGGTTGTATGTAATTTAACACTAGGACGATTATGAATTGGATATATGTCACCCATCGTGGCGTATGATTTATGACGTCTGGGTAGTGTTAAGGATATTACTAGGACAATCTTCTTAAGTTAATCACGAATAATGAAAGGTAAGCTCACCCCATCGTGACATACCAAGTTTCATAGAATTCGAGAAAAAAGTTGGACATTCCTTGATTGATGTTGATAATGGATATTTCTGTCTTAGGGGTTGTGTTTTTAAGTGAGTCCGTCTGTGACTTCACCGAAAACACCTGGGATTTATCCATTGATACATCGAACGGATGGGTCTGACTAAAGGCAACTTAAGATCTAAATAATGGTATACACTTAGCTATGAAAGATAATATATAGTCCACCCTAACGTGGCGTATTATTTAGTAGTAGGACCGAAGTAATATTTAAATTTAAATGGTATATATGTCATCCATCATGGCGTACCAGATATTTATGGAATTTAAATATTAGTGCATTAATTTTAATTAATTGTTAGAGGAAACAAATAGGTTTTAAGATATATGCAATTTTCTGATTAAGTGTTATATGCATGATTCTCAGGATAGAATGGGCTTTAATCCACTTTTCACCATACTTAAGGATAACAAACTTACCGGACCTACCTATATTGAATGGAAACGCAATTTGGACATAGTGTTGACTGCTGAAGAGTTTAAATTTTGTACTGTTGAACCCAAACCGGACCAGCCTGCTGCCGATGCTCCGGATGAGGATAAAGAGTATTTTAAGAAGTGGACTAAGGCAGATGAGATGTCGCGATGTTACATTCTGGCAGCAATGTCGGGTGTTTTGCAACATCAACATCAGGCCATGACCACTGCTGCAGATATGCTCTATAATCTCAAGGAGCTTTTCGGAGATCAGAATAGGGCTGCTAGGCAAGTAGCAATGAAGTCTCTAATGAACACTCAGATGGCTGAAAAAACACCTGTAAGGGACCATGTTCTTCTGATGATGTCTCATATAAATGAACTAGAGGTCCTTGGTGCTGATATTGATGCGGAAACGCAGGTCGATATCATACTTATGAGTTTGTCAAAAAGCTTTGAGCCGTTTCGCTTGAATTACAACATGAACAAGAAGTTGTATAGTCTTGCAGAACTTCTGACAGAGCTTCAGGCAGCGGAATCATTATTTCAGCAGCATGTTCAGGTAAATGTGGCTGAGAAAGTTTCTTCTTCAAAGCCGAAAGGAAAGAAGAAGAAGAAGGTTCAGACACAGAAAGTTGTGAAACCATTGGGAGTTCAGAATTCAGTGAAGAAGCCTAAGGGCAAGTGCTTCAAGTGCAAGCAGTCGGGTCACTGGAAAAAGGATTGTCCTCTGTCTAAGAAGAACAATGTTGGTATGTCTCTTTCTCTTGTTACGGAAACATATATAGCGGCTATGTCTACGAGCACTTGGTGTGTAGACACAGGAGCCACTGATCATGTTTGTAATTCCATGCAGGGGTTCCAGAAAACCAGGCTGCTTAGAGATGGTGAGATATATGTGTTCATGGGAGATGCTACGAAAGTAGCAGTGGTTGCAGTTGGAGTTATTTCTTTATCTTTTGGTTATGATAGGATTTTGGTTTTGAATAATTGTCTTTATGTACCTTCATTTAGAAGGAATTTAATTTCGGTTTCTAAACTTGCTATGGATGGTTATAATGTTTGTTTGGATCGTAATGTTTCCATTATGATGAATAAACGAGTTATATGTTCTGGTACATTGCAAGACAATTTATATATTATTAATCCTATAGAACCAATGCTGCAACCAAGTGAAATTAATAATACACTTTCTACCTCTAGTAAAAGAAAGGAACCTTCTGGATTGAACCAAACATATCTTTGGCACTTGAGATTAGGTCATATTAACTTAAGGAGGATTCAAAGATTGGTAGTAGATGGGCCTTTAGGCTCGTTGGCAGTGGAGCCATTTCCAGTCTGTGAATCTTGCTTGGAAGGAAAAATGACCAGTAGACCTTTTAAGGCAAAAGGAAATAGAGCCAAAGATGTGTTAGAATTGGTTCATACTGATTTATGTGGACCTATGAATATCCAAGCGAGAGGTGGGTATGAATATTTTGTCACTTTCATTGATGATTATTCGAGATATGGATACATTTATCTGTTGCACCGCAAGTCTGAGTGCTTTGAAAAATTCAAAGAGTACAAAGCAAGTGCGGAAAAGCGACATTCAGGAAAATGTATCAAGTCACTACGATCAGATCGTGGGGGCGAATACCTGCTTGGAGAATTTAGAGAATATTTATCAGAACATGGGATTTCATCCCAGTTGACTGCACCTGGCACACCTCAGCAGAATGGTGTAGCAGAAAGAAGGAACCGGACTCTTTTAGAGAGTGTTAGATCGATGATGAGTTATTCGAATTTACCCAAGTCATTTTGGGGGCATTCTCTAGAAACAGCGGCTTATCTTCTAAACTTGGTACCTTCTAAGTCAGTTCCAAAAACTCCAAAAGAATTGTGGACTAGTACCAAACCTAGTTTGAAACACATTCGGATTTGGGGTTGTCCAGCACATGTGCTGAACAAGAACGTGACTAAGTTAGATTCTCGTACAGAAGTGAGGTTGTTTGTGGGTTATCCCAAGGGAACAAAAGGGTATTTGTTTTATAGTCCTAAGGATCGGGATATCATTGTAAGCACCAATGCTAGATTCTTAGAGGAAGACTATATAATGAATCACAAACCCATGAGTACTTATGTTTTAGAGGAACTAGTGGGAGGACAAGATAATTCTAATATGCCACCGGTACAAGTAGAACAACCACAAGTAAATGAACAACCTATCACTAATACCACTCCAATGCTTCGTCGTAGTGGGAGGGTTGTTAAACAACCTGAGAGGTTCATGTTTTTGGGAGAGTCTTCGGACTTAGTCTCTGGTGAACATGATGAGGATCCCAGGACATACGAAGAAGCAATGCAAGATAAGGATGCAGATCTTTGGCAAAAGGCTATGCAATCTGAGATGGAATCTATGTATTCCAATAAAGTCTGGGATCTCGTGGAACCACCCAGTGGTGTAAAACCCATTGGATGCAAGTGGATCTACAAAAGAAAAAGAGGATCTGACAAAAAGGTGAAAGCCTGGAAAGCAAGACTTGTTGCGAAAGGGTATACTCAGAAACAAGGAATTGATTATGAGGAAACCTTTTCTCCGGTAGTCATGCTTAAGTCAATCCGGATTCTTTTATCTATAGCAGCTCATCTCGATTATGAGATTTGGCAAATGGATGTCAAGACAGCTTTCCTAAATGGAAGTCTTGATGAAAACATCCATATGCAGCAACCAGAGGGATTCATCAAAGAGGGCCAAGAGCATCTAGTGTGTAAGCTTAAGAAGTCCATTTATGGACTGAAACAAGCTTCCAAGGAGTGGAACATTCGTTTTGATCAGGCCGTCCAGACAAATGGTTATGATCAGAGTCCAAGCGAAGCATGTGTGTATAGGAAAAGTGAAGGAAATGCAGTGGTTTTTCTAGTACTATATGTAGATGACATTTTGCTCATTGGAAACAATGTAGAGATGTTGTCATCTATTAAGGCATGGTTGTTCAAACAATTTGAAATGAAAGACTTAGGTGAAGCCGCATACATTCTTGGGATCAAAGTTATAAGAGATCGCAAGAAAAGAACGTTGGCTTTATCTCAAGAACCGTACATTGATGAGGTATTGGCTCGTTTTAACATGCAGGACTCTAAGAAGGGTAATTTACATTTTAGACATGGAGTCTCTCTATCAAAGGAGCAGTGTCCTAAGACACCTAAGGAAATAGAGAACATGAAAGCAGTTCCTTATGCTTCAACATGTGGAAGCTTAATGTATGTCATGTTATGCACGAGACCTGATATTTGCTTTGTCGTAGGCATGGTCAGTAGATATCAGTCCAATCCAGGTCTGGAACATTGGAGTGCAGTAAAAACGATACTTAAGTACTTGCGAAGGACTAAGAAGTATATGTTAATTTACAAGGCTTCAGACTTGTTTCCTGCGGGTTATACCGATTCAGATTTCCAGACAGATAGGGATAAGAGGAAGTCAACCTCGGGGTGTGTTTTTACTTTAGGAGGTGGAGCTGTAATATGGAGGAGTGTGAAACAGAAATGCATCGCAGACTCAACCATGGAAGCTGAATATGTGGCAGCCTCTGAGGCAGCCAAGGAGGCTATATGGTTCCGGAATTTCCTGCTGGATTTGAATGTAGTTCCTAATTTGCCACGGCAAATCACAATTTATTGTGATAATACTGGTGCTGTTGCAAATACAAAGGAACCACGAGAACATAAAGCAGCAAAACACATTGAGCGTAAGTATCACCTCATACGACAGTTCTTTAAGCGAGGAGATATTATTGTGACTGATATAGCATCAAAGGACAACCGGGCTGATCCTTTCACGAAGAGTTTACCAGCTAAGGTTTTTGAAGAACACGTGGAGGAGATAGGAGTCAGATGTCTGGTCACGGAATAGTTATTTAAACAGGTAGCGGATTATATTAATAAACACTGATATACTCAAAGAATAGCTTGAGTATAAGTGGGAGATTGTTGGGTTTTATACTAAACTATTCATTAGTAGTATATAAACATTGTCCATTTTATTGAGAATCTTGATTGCATATTTTTACATTGTCTATTTATTATATATTGTGGATAATTTAGTATCAAATGGGATAACAGAAGATTAAATTATCAGTGTCTATATATAATATAAAGGGTTCACAGTTTAAGTGGAATTAGACAAACCACTGGAATAACTGAAGTATTATTTGGGAATAGTTTATCTTGACTATTAAATAATACTTGTATACTTTGTGTATATTGAACAGGATCAAATTTAGAATTGTTCCCTTAAACTGATTAAGAAGTTGAACTAAGATTCTATGTTATTATTAATGCTTAGGTTCTTAATCCGGATATAGTAATTGACACGTGTATATTATTTACATGCTTTGATTTATATATGAAATAATTCTTTTGAATTATATCATTATATTTTGGGTGATGGAATAATATATATGGTGAATATTATTTATTGAAGGAATCCGTGTCCTGATAATATTCGGGTTAATGATGTCCCCTTGAAATCTCAAAAGGATTTAATTATGTGAAACCCTGCAGGTGGATTTATTCCGGCATAATTAAATAAAGGTAGAGTGGATGATCAAGGATATAAGATGTTAATTAAATGAATTATCAGTAATTTATTTAATTAATGGGCATGCGCTATTTTAAACATGGGGAATTTAATAAGCAAATAATATTGGAACCGAATTAATTAATTAAGTTGCGGTATTAGGAAAGGTAGTGCAAATATTAATTCTTTAGTGGATTGAATTAATATTTAATTACATTGGGCTAGGCCCAGGATGTAATTAAAAGGCCCAACCTAATTATCCATGATCCCTATTGTAGCCCTATATATATTCTTATTCTCTTCTTGCTAGGGTTGGTTAAGAAAAATATTGTAGCCACCTAGGAGCAAGAAGAGAGGTTAACTTGAGAAGACGGAGGCCACACTTCGCTCAAGGGAATTTGGGAATACAATAGAAGAGCGTGGAATCAACCGTTAACAAGGTGATTTTCTTTTCGCACTCCTTAATTGTGTATCATAAATTGTAGTAGAACCCCAATTCCGTGGTTCCCAACAGTGTATGCCCTGTTTTGCAGTCATAGTTTCTGTCTAAACTACCTAAGTAAAAATCGACATGGTAACGGCGCTTACGCGTAATTCCCGTGTTTTAAAACACTCCAACCAATCTACAATCCACCATCAATCAATCCACCAATCAAACTCAAACTAATACTTCCATTTTCTGTGTAAACAAGGTCACACCCTAAACCACAAGTTCATCCACAACTTAACCATCAAACATGCTTAAAATCATGCATACATGCTATATTCTAACATAGATTCAATCTAACACTTCTAACTTACTAGATCAAGCAAGAATCTTAAAAAGAAAGAAGTTTTATACCTTCCTTGGAGCTTAACAAAGACTATATATTGATGATATATCCTTCCTTGCTCCTTAACTATGTAAATCAAACCTAAGATCATCAAAACAAAACAAGATTCTATGAGTTTACTATTCACATCACTATTCATCATCAACTTTGAATCCATTTTTGATCAAGTTATGATCCATGGATGAAGCTAAGATTAGAGATCTACCTTGGATATAGGATGAGGGTGATTTAGAGCCCAAGATCAAGAATTATGGTTGAGTGGAAGTATGAGCAAAATGTTTAAGGACTTGGAAAGATGAAGAAGCCGAAAGTTTGTTCTTCATGGATGCATCCTTTCTTGATTTGTTTTCTTTGCTTTTTCTTTTCTTTTTGTTTTGTCTAATTACCTTTAACACTTTGTAATTAAATTGTGTGGCTAGAAACTTGTTTTGTCATCAATGACAAGGTCATTTTGGATGAGTGGTGGTGGTGAAAGTGGTGACAAGGTGGTGATTCATCACCTTGTCATCACTTTGTCATGCTTATGTCATTTCCTTGCATCATGCTTATGTCATCCTTTGCATCCTCAATTCTTTTATATATTGCACTTGATGATCTCATATAATACTCCTTCTTTGGTTAGGGTTTAATCCATAATTTATTACGCTTTTGTTTCGCGATAGTTTCCAGTGGTTTTAAAGACGTTTCTCTGTACCAAAGCTAGGGTACTTCCTTTATCCTTCCATTACCTTTGTCTAATATATAATCTTAGGTTTCTCACCTTGGTTTAAGATATGATCATGTATTTCTCATTCCACATACTTTCTCAAAACGATCAAATCAATTCATCCTTAACTGTCCAGTGAATAGTGATTTACAACTCAGAGGGGAATCTTCTGATTCTGATCGCGTTTACATTCTTTTATTCTTCCTATCCATCAATAATATCACTTCGAAACATTCATTCCATGTCGTCTACATACTGTGGGCTGAAAAACTTTTCGTCAACAAATTTACTATTCATCAGTGGAAATTCACTATTCATCAAGGTTTTAATTATTACAAAAATTTGGGATATTACAGTCTCCCCTACTTAAAAGGATTCCGTCCCGGAATCAGGTCAAAATAGATTAGGGTACTTTTCTAGCATTGCGCTCTCTAGTTCCCAAGTGGATTCTTCAACATTATGATTTCTCCACAAAACTCTTACCAGCTTTATAACTTTATTCCTTAGCACTTGATCCTTGCGGTCAATGATTTCTACCGGCTGCTCTATATATGACAGGTCTGGTTGTATATCTACTTGCTCGTATTCTACCACGTGTCTGGCATCCGGATTGTACTTCCTTAACATGGACACATGGAACACGTTGTGAACTTGCTGCAGGTTTGGGGGCAAGGCTAGCTCGTAAGCTACTTCCCCGATGCGTCTCAAGATCTCAAACGGTCCAATATATCTGGGGCTCAATTTCCCTTTCTTTCTGAATCTCATCAATCCCTTCCACGGAGATACTTTCAACAGCACAAGATCTCCCACTTCGTATTCCTTGTCCTTTCGGGACAAGTCTGCATATTTCTTCTGTCTGTCTTGGGCTGCTACCAGCCGTCCTCTGATAAGGTCTATTGCATCCTTAGTTTGTTGAACCATTTCGGGTCCGAGCATTTTTCGCTCTCCAACTTCATCCCAATACAAGGGTGATCGACATCTTCTTCCATACAAGGCTTCATACGGGGGCATCCCGATACTTGCATGAAAACTGTTGTTGTAGGAAAACTCTATCAGGGGTAGGTGATCATCCCAATTTCCTTTGAAATCTATGGCACAAACTCTCAACATATCCTCTAAGGTTTGGATAGTCCTCTCACTTTGCCCATCCGTCTGGGGATGGTAAGCGGTACTCATGTTTAGCTTGGTTCCTACACATTCTTGAAAGCTTCTCCAAAATCTGGAGTTAAATCTAGGGTCTCTGTCTGACACAATGGAGACTGGAACTCCATGTCTCGCCACAATTTCTTTCATGTAAATATCCACTAGCCTATCGACAGTGTATCTTTCATTAATCGGAAGGAAGTGGGCTGACTTCGTCAACCGGTCTACTATTACCCAGATGGCGTCGTGATTAGCTTTGGGTCGTGGTAATCCTACTACGAAGTCCATGGCTATTTGTTCCCATTTCCATTCTGGAATCTCTAGGGGTCTTAAAAGTCCACCGGGTCTTTGGTGTTCTGCCTTTACTCTTTGGCAGGTCAAGCATTTGCTTACCCACTCTGTTACGTCCCTTTTCATGTTAGGCCACCAATAATATCCCTTTAAATCCCTATACATCATGGTACTTCCCGGGTGAATTGAATACCTTGAGCTATGACTCTCATGTAGAATCTCGTCTTTTAATTCGTGATCATTAGGAATCCAAATCCGATAAGTATACCTCATGACTCCCTTACCGTCTCTCTCAGTCCTTAATTCCTCTCCGGTCATTAGCTCTTTCCCTTCGCTCATCATGCGTTCTTGACTTAATTTGATCCTTTGCAGCAATTCTGATTGTAGTGCGATTTCAAATAGTTTTTCTGTGCCATTTCCGGTTATTTTAACCTCAATCTCCATCTTTTCAAACTCTTGGATTAACTTCTCTGAGGAGGTTATCATTTTGAGTCTCTCCTTCCTACTAAGGGCATCGGCCACCACATTGGCCTTCCCTGGGTGGTAAAGAATCTCGCAATTATAATCTTTGATTAATTCTAACCATCTCCTCTGTCTCATATTGAGCTCTTTCTGAGTGAAAATGTACTTAAGGCTCTTATGGTCTGTGTAGATCTCACACTTTTCTCCATATAAGTAATGCCTCCAATTCTTTAAGGCGAAAACTATTGCTGCTAATTCCAAATCATGGGTAGGATATCTACACTCATATTCTTTTAACTGCCTAGAAGCATATGCAATCACCCTTTCGTGTTGCATAAGCACGCATCCTAACCCTTTGTGTGATGCGTCACTATAGATCACAAAATTTCCTCTTCCATCTGGCAGTGCCAGTACAGGGGCAGTAACTAGCCTCCTTTTCAATTCCTGAAAACTCTTTTCACATTTCTCAGTCCACTCAAACTTCTCAGTCTTTCGGGTCAGTCGGGTCAGTGGGGCTGCTATCTTGGCGAAATCTTTCACAAATCTTCGATAATACCCGGCTAAGCCTATAAAACTTCTCACCTCAGTCGGGGTGGTCGGTCTGTCCCAATTTGAAACGGCTTCTATCTTAGCAGGGTCAACTAGCACTCCATCACTGCTGACTACATGGCCTAGAAACTGTACTTCTCTCAGCAAAAATTCACACTTGGAAAACTTAGTGTTAATCCCAAATAACCTAACAGAATTGTAGAAGGGGGGGGGGGGTTGAATACAATTCTTGATATTTCTTAAACTTAAAACAACTTACAAATAAAAACTGAACTTAAAGTAAAAATCACAAGCACATAAATAATTTCAGTTGGATTGTTTGATGATCCAACTGAAGTGATTTTTATTGCGGAAATAATCTGTGATACAAAAGTACACAGCTGCTCAGTTACAAGGTTGTAGAGAAGAATGCTCTCAAGGATAGCTAATACAAACTATTTGTTTTCTTCTCTACTGTTAAAGTAACTGCTACACTTGGTTATATATCCCCAAGTTTACAACCCTATTTTTGGCTACACTAAAAGTACAATGAGTAACCGCCAATAGTTTGCTTTTCATCCCTTTGTCCAGTGGTCCTTGGAGATCCTTGCTTTTGTCTTCATGCTTATTATGATCACTCCCAAGACCCAATTGGAAACTGGGATGTTTCCTTATTCCCCATGTCCATTTTAATGGTTTCCAATGCAAAGTACACTTCCACATCACCTTTAGATCTGTTCAGTAAACTGTCACTATCACTTTGTCAACTATTCAGAAAAGCAATAATGATTCGTTGATAGCAGGGAGATGTGTTTCGTTGATAGCTTTATTCTTCATTCCGTTGATGGTGTTTCCCTCGTTTCGTTGATGAGTAAACTCCATACCGTTGACAGAGTAATCTTCATACCGTTGACATGTCTTCACTTAGGCAAAATTACAAGGCATAATATATTTACAATTAACCAACCTATTTTGCCTATCTAGTACTTAGTCAACATGACTTAGAAAACCTATCTAATACATATAACAGAATGCCTATCATTTGAGAAGTATTGTACAATGCAATTGCTACAACACTCATTTCGTTGATGAGCTTCCTGTCAACGGAATGCTCATGCCATTTCGTTGACAGCTACAAAATGACTTTACACAAATTCTACTAAGTGTTTTATGTTTATCATCAAGAACAACATATTCCTAACAATCTCCCCCAATTTATGACTGATAGAATAACAGCCATAAATCAAGAGACTTGATGATAACAAAAACACTCATATACATTCTAAATTACAAAAGTAGAAAATGCATTAAGCTTCATAATATTTTGAATAAAATACAAGACTTACAAGACTAATGCCAAGAAGTGCTCCTCTAGACTGAGCAAATGATTCATCTTTGTCTTCTTTGTGGCATAGTCTTCTTCCCTCTCTTAGAGTTGTTTTCCTCAATCTGGACCTGTAGCCTTCTGTAGAAGATCTTCTCTTCCTCATCTTGATCACCAAGCTTGGATTGCATAAGCTTTAGAGTTTGATTAGATGCCTTATCCAGCTGGTCTTCCATTCTGAAGAACCTTCTGCAGTTGTCCTTGTCCTTAAATTCCATCATCCAGTAAGGTTGAAGATGGATCTTCTTTCCTGTTGAGGGCACTCTAAGCATCCTGGGAAGAGCCTCAGGCTTGTTCCAGCTAGCCTTTATTTGACATATTTCGGAGACCACCTCAGACTTGGCTGTTTTGGTGAAGCCAAAGTCTTTCTTCAAGCATCTAAACACTGTGAGTAGTGTTTGGTAGTCTTCTCCTAAAATTCTGTAGAGAGGCCATGTTTGTTCTCTACCACCCTTGAATGTGAAAACTAATCTTTCAGGCATCTTTTGAGAAGCTGCAATGCCCCTTACTTCCACCAGGTTGTCTAAATCAAGATGTAAGCTAGATGCTTCCCTGATGTCAGCAATGTACATGCAGTCCTCTGGATTTGTAGGGGGTTTCTGAGGTTGTGGCCTTCTCACAAATACTGGCTTTGCCTTAACAGCCCTTTTCTTTGACTTTTTTGGCTGATCCTTTTCAAATAGGAATTTTGGAAAATAGGCTTCATCAAATTCAATAGGCTCCTCCTTTGGCATGATTGGTTGATCATGATAGTTGACAGGGTGTGCAGGATCACAGGCCAACTTTCCTTCAATAGGTAGACCAGTAGGAATTTGATGTGCACTTGTTGTGGAAGAGGCTTGAGCAGTGTCCTGAGAGTCCTCTTTATCAAAGTCCAGATTCCTCTTAGCTCTAGCCTTTGGTTGCCTTATACTTTTCCTTGCTTCCTTAGCTCCATCCTTGGCTTTATCTTCCTGTAGAGTTTCTTCATCTTCAAGTGCTTGAGCAACTGCCAATGCTTGCATTGCTGCCCTTTCAGATTCTTCAGCTTTGGCCTTAGAAAAATTTGGGTGACCAACCCAAATGCAGATTTCCTTGCTGTCCCTGTAGATGATGGCCCTTTGATTCCTTATGCTTGGATGATTGCTTTCCTTGCACTTAGTGATCAGCTTCCCTAGGACTTTGAACTCATCTGGCTTTGGTGGAGGATAAAATATCCTTTCAGTGTTCTTGCCTTTGGGTTTGATAGGTGACATTGGAGAAATCCCTCTTGCATCCACATTCCTAAAGCATGAAGATTGGCCTTTCTCATTTCTTGAATCTTGAAGGATTCCATGCTGAAGGGGCTCTATAGCATAAGAGCTCTTGAACTGTGGCTCCATTTGTACTGTCACCATTGCATTTGTTGATGGCTGATCTGTCTTTGAAGATTCAGTAATTTTCTTGAACCTTGCTTCTATGTTGGACCAGTGATCTTTGATCTGTTCTGCAAGTTTCATCCTCATAGAAGCTTCCTTAATTAGATCAATACCATCCTTTTGCTTCTTTCCAAACTCCCCCATTGCTAATGGCTCTTCTGGTAAGGAGATGGCTGGGACCAAAACCTTTGTGATTTGTATCTCTAGCTCCTTAGTTTCCTTAGTTTTCTCCCCCTTTTTGTTATCATCAAGTGAGATGATAGGGAGTCCTTGAGCTGCCAGAAGCTGGGTAAGTAGCTGAGTTTGCTTCTCCTGTTCCTTCTGCATTTGAGAAAGTGTAGCCTCAACTTTGTCCACTCTAGAGGAGAGAGTTTTTAAAGATGAGGACACTTCAGGTTCCTTGGTGAAAAACCTTGACATCTTGGAGACAGTGTGAAGAGGAAGTTTTTCATCTAACCTCCTGTCAGTTGCATCCCTAAGGTTGCTAATTGAATCCTTGATTTCTGCAGCCTCAATCCTTGTCTGCATCATTTGTAGCCTTTGAATTTCCAGAGAATCCATTATGGCCTTGTAGAATTTCTTGTCCCTTGCTTCAGCAGACTCATGAGCTAGATATGCCTCATTATACTGCCTTGTGATAGCAGCATCCAAGTTGCATCTACCATGCATATCCTGAGAAAGCCAGTTTGGTGTAGGAGGCACCACAGATGTCCCAGTCTGTGTAGAAGTGGCCACCTGTAGATTGTCACCAAAGCTGTCCTCATCATTAGAAAAATTGAAGTCTTCACTTGCTGCAGCTCCTGGAGGTAGATTGGTCAAGGCATCCTTTGCTCTTTGCATTGATGCAGTAGTATGAATTAATTTGAGTGCCCTTTCTGCCTCCACATTGCCCTGTTGAGCCATAACTTGATAGGTTGACACAGGATGAGTAAAGGTCTCAGGATCAGGGAAATACTATCCAGAGTTTGTTGATAATGCTCTTGGAAGGTAAGTTCCCTTTCTCCCTCACTGACCCCCATTAACTCACTTGCAATGGCTGCTTCCATCCTTATTGCTCCTGTAGTCCCTTCTCTCTCTCCACTCTTTTCTTGCATCATGGGCTCCCCATGGCTCACACCTCTCACACCCTCACCTTCACCTACTAAGGTGGTACTCTCAATCTCTCCTTTTGTCTGGCTGGAAGAAATAGCCAGCCTCTCACTCTCAGACTCTCCTTTTGCCTGGCTGCAAGCCAGCCTCTCAGTTTCACTCCCTCTCAAACCTAAAAGTGTCTCAACTACCACCAGGTCATCTACACTAGTTGTGGAAACAACTGGGTTTTCAATAAGGGGTGTAGATTGACCTATCAACGGAATGGTAGTTTGAACTGTCAACGGTATGGATACCGTTGATGGAGAAACACTTGTCAACGAAAGAAGTTGTTTCGTTGATGAAGTCAATAAAGCACTTTGAGAAAGTGAAATTACAGTAGAATCTGTGGTGATTGATTTTAGAGATTGGTCCACAGATCCTCTTGCAACTTCAGAAAAAATTGGTTGATGGCCCAACAAATCACTTAACAAGTGATGGCCACCAGCTTCAGAGTGGGGCTTCTCCAAGATTAGAGTTGGAGAATCAGGAATAGATGTATGGATCATGTCCACATCTAGAGATAAAGTTGGTGAATTTGATGGAGATAGTTCAAGGTTGATGTTTAGAGAATGGGATTGTAACCCCAGAGTAATGATAGGGGTTACATCAAACTGAATTTGTGAAACTGGAAGTGTAGCTTCCAGAGTGTGTGCACCCTGTGAACCCTTGGACTTTTGTTTCACCCTCCTTTGGTATTAGAAAAAAGTAGACTGTGGGCTTGAAGTGTCCCTTACCCTCTTGGAGTGTGCTCTTGGAGAAGAGCTTGTTTCAATAATTACATCCTTTTGGGAGGATGCAATTAGACTTGTGCTTAAATCCATATTACTCATTGTGCCTTGTTGGGAAGACACAATGGGGCTTGGCTGGATTTCACTCATCTGTCCTTCCTTATCCTTAGGGTTTCTTTTATGTTCACCCCTTCCCTCACCTCTCACAACACCTACAACACTCCCCTTAGGTTGTGTAGTGGATTTTACAACAGGTGCCTTTTGGGAAGCACCTGAGGTTGGCTTGGAGGATTTCTTTGATTTTGGTCTTGTTGCTGGGGCAGGAGCCTGTTGGGTCACAACTACAGACTCCACAGCAACAGTACTGGGTGATACAGTTGAAGTAACAATTATACTAGAAGGGATAGCAGTAGTTACCTCAATTACTGGCAGATACACCACTGGAACCTCACCATTGTGGTTCAGCCTCAGTATGTCTGTCAGTACTCTCTTTTCTTGCACAAAACACTCAAACTTGGAAACAGGGTTAGAAATAACTAATGGTGTTGGACTAACATGATTAGCCAACATCATCAGAAACCTAGCATAATAGATATTCTTTTTCCTATTAGCCTTATCACCCAACTTAGCACCAATTTCATACATAAGTTGGGTGCTAAAGTTGTAATATCTATCAGTTAGGAGCATGGTAAAAAGAATCAACATGGAATTAGTTAATGCATCAAAATTACTAATCTTACCAGAAAAGACCTTGATAAATGCATCAGCTAAATAACTATATTCCCTAACCAAACCTCTCCTAATTATTCTACCCAGATTATCAGTAGGCAAAGAGTAGTTTATTGAATTTAGCAAGTTAACCATTTCAGTGATTGTAGGCAAAGCATCACAGTTATTTTCAGGAATATGTAAACATGCTTGCAATACATCAGAATTAACTATGTACTCTTTACCTTGTATGGTGAATTGCAGTGTGTAGTTTGTTCCACTATACTCACACGAGGTCCAAATCTCCTCGATTATCTCATTATAGAGAGGAGTTGAGTGAAACATTGCATAGCTCAATTTGCAGTTCTTCATGAAGTCCATCATCTTGAAAAAGATACTGTTTGGACCCTCCTTGACAACAAATGGGATTGAGTTGTTCTTTTCGTAAATGAACCCTCCAGCAGACATAAGCTTGACTATGGGTGCCATTGTTGTGTGAAGAAAAGCTTCGAGCTAAATTGCTTGTTAGAGAGAAGAAGAGAGAAAAGCCTTTGGAATTTTTGAGAACAGGTAAAAAGAAAATAAAGAAAATAGAATTTCTTAAATACTCCCCCAAAAATTCTCAGAAAAAGAGTCCAATAATAAATGTAAATTACTGGATTGGCTTAAAAATATAACCGTTACTTTTAAAGAATTACCATGATTTATACTTACAGGGGTGTATGCATAGATCGTGGTAACGGACGTGTCAAATTTCAACGATTCAGATTAAAAGCGCTAAATCAACGAATCAGGATTGGGCGGTTAAAGTCCCGTCTTATTTCGTTGATAAAGCTGTGTTTCGTTGATATAAAAGAGCTATCAACGAAACACCCAGAAAAATGCTAAGACTGTCAACGAAATGGTTCGTTTCGTTGACATAGTAATTTTGATTTAGACAAAATTTCACTTTTTCCTGAGAAAATTAATTCACAGAAAAACATAGCAAGTTTCTGGTTGCATTTGTAACTTGCAAAAATCTCAAAGTAATTAAGAGAAATTTAGCATACCTAGCTCACTTACTAATCTTGAGAATGTTGATTCATCAAGTGGCTTGGTAAAGATGTCTGCAAGTTGTTGTTCACTTGGAACAAAATGTAACTCCACAGTACCATTCATAACATGTTCTCTAATGAAATGGTACTTGATGTCAATGTGCTTGGTCCTTGAATGCTGCACTGGATTCTCAGTAATGGCAATGGCACTAGTGTTGTCACAGAAAATAGGAATTTTCTCAACTCTTATTCCATAATCAAGTAGTTGATTTTTCATCCATAAAATCTGTGCACAACAACTTCCAGCTGCAATATACTCAGCCTCAGCTGTGGAGGTAGAAACTGAGTTTTGTTTCTTGATGAACCATGAGACAAGCTTGTTTCCTAAGAATTGACAGGTGCCTGTTGTGCTTTTCCTGTCAATTTTACATCCTGCAAAATCTGCATCTGAATAACCAATTAGTTCAAAGCCAGATTCTCTAGGATACCAAATGCCAAGGTTTGGTGTTCCTTTGAGATATCTGAAAATTCTTTTAATAGCAACTAAATGGGATTCCCTAGGATCAGCCTGAAATCTAGCACATAGACATGTAGCAAACATAATATCAGGTCTACTAGCTGTTAAATATAAAAGTGAGCCTACCATGCCTCTGTAACTTGAAATGTCCACAGATTTTTCCTTAGTATTCAATTCAAGTTTGGTGGCAGTAGGCATGGGAGTTTTGGCAGGAGAGCATTCCATTAAGTTAAACTTCTTTAATAAATCATGAATATATTTTGTTTGACTAATGAAAATGCCTTCATTAACTTGCTTTACTTGAAGACCAAGAAAGTAAGTTAATTCTCCCATCATGCTCATTTCATATTTACTTTGCATAAGCTTGGCAAACTTTTGACAAAGTTTCACATCTGTAGACCCAAAGATTATGTCATCTACATAAATTTGAACAAGTATAGTAGAGCCATTCACAACCCTGTGAAAAAGAGTTTTATCTACAGTACCTCTAGTGAAGTGATTCTCAAGGAGGAACTGTGAAAGTGTGTCATACCAGGCTCTAGGTGCTTGTTTCAAACCATAGAGTGCTTTGAGGAGGAAGTATACATATTCTGGAAAATCATCATCTTCAAAACCAGGAGGTTGACTTACATACACCTCCTCTTCCAATTCCCCATTCAGAAAAGCACTCTTCACATCCATTTGATAGACTTTGAAATTGGCATGGGCTGCATAGGCTAGGAAAATCCTTATTGCTTCTAGTCTTGCAACAGGAGCAAATGTTTCATCAAAATCAATTCCTTCTTCCTGTGAATAGCCTTTTGCAACCAGTCTTGCTTTGTTCCTTGTGACTATGCCATTTTCATCCATCTTGTTTCTGAACACCCATTTTGTGCCTATGACACTCCTGTCCTTAGGCTTGGGCACCAGCTTCCAAACATTGTTCCTTTCAAATTAGTTTAGCTCTTCTTGCATAGCCAAAACCCAATCTGGATCTAGAAGTGCATCCTCAACTTTCATTGGCTCATCTTGAGACAGAAAGCTGCTATATAGACATTCTTCTTGAGTTGCTCTTCTAGTTTGGACTTTTGAAGAAACATCACCTATAATAAGTTCAAAGGGATGATCTTTAGTCCATTTCCTTGAGGGAGGTAGATTTGCTCTTGAAGAGGTAGCTTCATGATCATGATTGCCTTGATTGGATATTTGTCCTTGAGAAACTTCCCCTGAGTTTGTTGTCCCTAAATGATCACTTCTAGAAGCATTTCTATGACTGTCAACGGTATTACCATTTTGGCTGTCAACGAAACGCTCATTTTGACTGTCAACGAATCCACCATCATGACTGTCAACGAAATGACCATTTGGTCTGCTAGCAGCTATTCTTTTCAATCTTAATGCAGCAATTTCATCTTCACTGCTGCTTTCATCTGTGCTAGATACAACAACTTTAGGCTGTTTCTCAGTAGCCTTAACATGATTCACTTGATCTCCTTCCTCGTTTTCAAAAGAAAGACTTTCATAGAAACCTTCATCACAGAGACCTTGAATTTTGAGATCATCAAAAACAACATGTACAGATTCCATAACAATGTTGGTTCTGAGATTATAGACTCTGTAGGCTTTCCCTGCTGCATATCCCACAAATATTGCTTCATCTGCCTTTGCTTCAAATTTCCCCAAATGCTCAGCTTGATTTCTCAGAACAAAGCACTTGCATCCAAAGACATGAAGAAAATCCAATAGTGGCTTCTTTCTTTTGAGTAGCTGATAAGGGGTCATTCCCTTGGCCTGATTAATCAAAGAAATATTTTGAGTGAAGCAAGCTGTGTTAACTGCCTCAGCCCAAAAATAAGTTGGTAACTTTGATTCATCTAGCATTGTCCTTGCAGCTTCAATAAGTGTTCTGTTTTTCCTTTCAACTACACCATTTTGCTGTGGTGTTCTTGCTGCTGAAAACTCATGCATAATACCATTTTCTTCACAGAACACCTTCATGCTTGAATTCTTGAATTCTGTCCCATTGTCACTCCTAATCCTTCTTACTTTCAAGTCAGGATGATTGTTTACAATCTTGATGTGATTGATAATGATTTCACTTGCCTCATCTTTGAAGTGCAAAAAGAAAGTCCATGTAAATCTAGAAAAATCATCAACAATCACAAGACAATATTTCTTCTTTGAAATAGACATGACATTTACAGGGCCAAACAAATCCATATGAAGCAACTCAAGCTGATGGACAATTGATGACTCTGTCTTGCTTTTGAATGATGCCTTCTTTTTTTCCCTTTTTGACAGGCATCACACAAACCATCCTTGGAGAATTCCACCTGAGGAATTCCTCTAGCAAGATCTTTCCTCACCAAATCATTCATAACTTTGAAATTCAGATGAGACAATTTCTTGTGCCATAACCAACTTTCATCCTTGCTGAAAAGACAAGTGATGGTGTCTGAACTTGTGCTACTAAAGTCAGCAATGTACACATTCCCTCTTCTGAATCCAGTCATTACCACATTGTTGTTTCCTCCTTTAGAAACAACACAGGCTTCTCTAGAAAAAGTAACTAAAAATCCTTTGTCACAAAGTTGACTGATGCTAAGCAAATTGTGCTTAAGACCATCCACCAATGCAACCTCATCTATGATGACATTCTCTTTTGAAATCAAGCCATATCCCTTTGTGTAGCCTTTGCTGTCATCTCCAAAAGCAATACAAGGGCCAGCTCTTTCTTGAAACTCTGTGAGCAGGGTAGAATCACCAGTCATGTGTCTTGAACAACCACTATCCAAGTACCAAAGATTCCTTTTGTCTCCCTGCACACAATAAAATCAAATCAAGTTGATTTTGGTACCCAAATTTCCTTGGGTCCTGTTTTGTTAGCCTTTGCTTTCCCTTTTACATTATTTTTCACCTTGGGCTCAGATTGATTTAAATCAATCTTTACCCTTGGTGTTGATTTCTGAGGGTTGCTCACATTTTCATTCACAGCATGCATAGTTGGAGGAACAAACATGTTATTCATATTCCATGGCATTTGTGGCACATTAAACATATTCATGTATGGATTAGACACAAATGGCATGCTGGCATATGGATTTTGAAATTGTGCATATGGAGCAAACATGTTTGGCATAACAGGCATTGTAGGCATAGAACTATTCATTGCAGGCTTGGGAATTTTCACTTTAACAGTCTTCTTAACAGATTTGCAGTTAGTAGATAAATGACTAACACTTTCACAATTAACACATGTCTTTCTAGGAGCATATTTATCAGGTGTGTAATTGTTGTGTTTGTTAATTCCTACTTTGCCATTCCTGTTATTCTTTTTATTTCCCTTAGCCTCAACTTGAACATTCTCTAACTTATCTTTCAATTGCTTGTTGGACAAGTGACCTACATTAGCTCTCTCAACAGGCTTCTCAACTTTCTTTGATTTACTAGACTCACCTTGAACAAAGTTCTTGGTGACAGGACCATACTTATTATTAAGTCTAGTGAGTTCATCTTTTCATTTCTCTGTCAACGAAACAGCCTGATCGGTTGATGGTTCATCTGTCAACGAAACATTGCATTCCGTTGACATATCAACCTTCAATAAATGATCATTGTTGTTTGTTGACTCTGTTTCTGATTCTAAGGTTTCACAAACATACCCTAGTTTTTCTTTGTTCTTTTTCCATGATTGTTCACAGAAAGATTCCATACCTTGAACATTAATGATGTTGGTAGCAACATTCCTGGCATCTTTCCATTTAGCAATCACACTTTGTTCTATTTCAAGTTGTGTCTTAAGAATTTCTTCCCTTTGTAACACGTTCTCAAGTTCCTTCTTAGCATCCCTACTAACACATCTCATTTTCTCAAATTCAATGAGCTGTGCTTCTAACATTGCATTCCTATCACTTAAGAGCAAATTAGTCTCTTTTATTCTTGAATTCTCTTTGGTAAGTGATTTAAGAGTAACACGTAAATTATATAATACAGTAGACATTTCATTTACTGCACTATCGCATTCCTCTTTAGAAAGCTCAGAAAGATTAGTAATTGTTACCTGGTTGCTTGAGGAGCTTGTTTCCTGCTCATGATTGTTAGCCATAAGAGCCAAGCTGACATATTCAACATCATCATCAGAATCTTCACCATTACCAGCCCAATCATACTCCTGAGACATGAAAGCCTTTTCTTTTTGCTTGAGAAGTTCAAAGTATTTCTTTTTATAATCAACAGGCTCAAATTTTCTGTTGCCCTTCTCAATCTTGGGCTTTCTGCAGTCTCCAGCAAAGTGACCAAGCATTCCACAATTGAAACATTTAGATTTAGACTTTTCAATCCAGTTACTTTTGTTAGGTTGAAAGTCTCTCCTTGGTGGCCTTGCTTCTGAGTTTCTCTTGAACTTGAACTTAGAGAATTTTCTTGACAGAAAAGCAATGTGTTCATCAATCTCATCTAAGTCATCCAAGTTGGTTGGTTCTGGTTCTTCTTCTTCTGTCATCTTGCCTTTACCCTTGCTAACATCACTTCTACAACTAGCTCGACTAGTTGTGGCCTTTGCAGCTTCTTCATTGTCATCTTCCAGTTGGTTCACAGATGCAATCAATGCAATAGATCCACCCTTCTTCTGTACCTTTTCAATTTCTTCATCTTGCTCCATTTCCAACTCATATGTCTTCAAGGTTCCATAAAGCCTTTCAAGAGTGTAGTCTTTGTACTCTTGAGTGTTTCTGAGAGAAACAGTCATAGGCTTCCATTCTTTTGGAAGAGCTCTAAGAAATTTAAGGTTTGAATCCTTGGTTTGATAGATCCTCCCATACAGCTTTAATCCATTCAAAAGCTTCTGAAACCTACTAAATGTGTCATTTAGGGTTTCACCAGCTTTAAAATGAAAATGCTCATATTGTTGTATAAGGAGTTGCATTTTATTTTCCCTGGCTTGCTCAGTTCCTTCACAGAGAGTTCTAACAGTGTCCCATACTTCTTTGGAGGTTGTACAATTTATGACATTGTCAAACATCTCTTGCTCCAAACCATTAAACAGAATGTTCATGGTTCTTTTGTCTTTATGGACTTCTGCAACATCTTCAACAGTCCATTCTGAGACAGGTTTTGGAATCTCTACATCAGGAGCATCATCTAGCAGTCCAACTCTAGAATCAAGCTTCATGGGAACGTGTGGACCTTTCTCAATGCAGTCTACATACCTCTCATCCATAGACATGAGATGTAAATGCATCTTTACTTTCCAGTGAAAGTAATTGTCCTTATCAAGAACTGGTATCTTCACACCTGCATCCTTCTTCACCATGGTTACTGTTTTGGTCTTGATCTTTAAACTTCTTGTATGTTAGAAGCTTTCTCTGATACCAATTGTTAATCCCAAATGACCTAACAGAATTGTAGAAGGGGGGGGGTTGAATACAATTCTTGATATTTCTTAAACTTAAAACAACTTACAAATAAAAACTGAACTTAAAGTAAAAATCACAAGCACATAAATAATTTCAGTTGGATTGTTTGATGATCCAACTGAAGTGATTTTTATTGCGGAAATAATCTGTGATACAAAAGTACACAGCTGCTCAGTTACAAGGTTGTAGAGAAGAATGCTCTCAAGGATAGCTAATACAAACTATTTGTTTTTCTTCTCTACTGTTAAAGTAACTGCTACACTTGGTTATATATCCCCAAGTTTACAACCCTATTTTTGGCTACACTAAAAGTACAATGAGTAACCGCCAATAGTTTGCTTTTCATCCCTTTGTCCAGTGGTCCTTGGAGATCCTTGCTTTTGTCTTCATGCTTATTATGATCACTCCCAAGACCCAATTGGAAACTGGGATGTTTCCTTATTCCACATGTCCATTTTAATGGTTTCCAATGCAAAGTACACTTCCACATCACCTTTAGATCTGTTCAGTAAACTGTCACTATCACTTTGTCAACTATTCAGAAAAGAAATAATGATTCGTTGATAGCAGGGAGATGTGTTTCGTTGATAGCTTTATTCTTCATTCCGTTGATGGTGTTTCCCTCGTTTCGTTGATGAGTAAACTCCATACCGTTGACAGAGTAATCTTCATACCGTTGACATGTCTTCACTTAGGCAAAATTACAAGGCATAATATATTTACAATTAACCAACCTATTTTGCCTATCTAGTACTTAGTCAACATGACTTAGAAAACCTATCTAATACATAGAACAGAATGCCTATCATTTGAGAAGTATTGTACAATGCAATTGCTACAACACTCATTTCGTTGATGAGCTTCCTGTCAACGGAATGCTGCAAAGCATGCCATTTCGTTGACAGCTACAAAATGACTTTACACAAATTCTACTAAGTGTTTTATGTTTATCATCAAGAACAACATATTCCTAACACTTAGCATAAAGTCTTTCCTTTCTCAAAGTCTCTAACACTGTTCTCAAGTGTTCTGCGTGTTCCTCCTCTGTCTTGGAGTAGACTAAAATATCATCAATAAAAACTATGACGCATTTGTCTAAGTATTGCTTAAAGACTCTATTCATTAGGTCCATGAAGGCTGCTGGGGCATTTGTCAGCCCGAACGACATTACTAAGAACTCATAGTGTCCATACCTCGTGCGAAATGCAGTCTTGGGTACATCTTCAGGTTTTATTTTTAACTGGTGATATCCAGTCCTCAGGTCAATCTTGGAGAAGTAAACCGCATCTTTCAACTGGTCAAACCAATCATCAATTCTTGGTAAAGGATATCGGTTCTTAATGGTCAACTTGTTTAGTTCGCGGTAGTCTATACACAATCTCAAACTACCATCCTTCTTTTTCACAAACAGTACTGGTGCACCCCATGGTGACACGCTGGGTCTTATCATTCCCTTATCTAGCAATTTCTGCAATTGACTAGCTAACTCTTTCATTTCTACCGGAGCTAACCTGTACGGGGCCTTTGAAACTGGCGCCGTCCCTGGAGCTAATTCGATAGCGAATTCTATCTCCCTATCCGGTGGTAATCCCGGAAGGTCTTCCGGAAATACGTCTTCAAATTCATTAACTATAGGAATATTTTGTAGCTTAGGAACCTCTCGATTTGTATCTATCACATAGGCTAAATAAGCCTCACACCCATGCCGCAACAACCTCTTGGTTTGGGCCATGGTTAAAAACTTACGGGTTTGTAGTTGTCCCTTGAACACGACCTCCCGCCCTTGGGACGTTTTAATCCAAACTTTCTTTCTTTCACAATCTATCTGAGCACCATTGCTCGACAACCAATCCATTCCCAAAATAACATCAAATTCCCCTAATTTAAATGGAACCAAATCTACACGAAACTGTTGACCTTCTATTACTAGGCTACAGTCTATGTGTATTTCATCAACTGGAATTACTTCCTGATTCGCTATTTCTACCTCTAATACTTCGTTTAATGGTTTCGCTCTAAGTCTTAACTGACTCGCGAAATCCCTCGAAATAAAAGACTTGGTAGCTCCCGAATCAAATAAAACATTTGCATTGACGGTGTTGAGTAAAAGGGTACCTGCTATCACATTAGTGTCCCTTACAGCGTCTTTCACCGTCATGTTGAAAGTTCTAGCAGTTGGGGGTTTGTTAGAGGCGGCTCCACTGATTCTCGAGCCGGCAGGGTTTGCCATAGGGCAGTCTCTTTTCACGTGTCCTAATTTTCCACATCGAAAACACTTCTGATCATTTTGGGGGCAGGTGTTGGAGTAATGCCCTGTTTTGTTGCACGTGAAGCAGGTTACCGACTTTAGGGTACATTCTCCCAGGTGTTTTCTTCCACAAGTCTTGCAGTCATGTAGTGGGGGTCGAGGTTGATTAAAACGGGACACTCCAGTCTGTCTGCCGCCCTGGCTTAGACTCTTATTCTCAGGTTTCCTGAATCCTAAATTCCTTAATGGCTGAGACCGGGTCCCTCCAAATGTCCTTGCTGGAAAGCTCTTGTTCACCGAGCTTCCTCCTTGACTACCAAACTTCCTCTTTTTCTCTTCTCTTCCTTTCTGACTTTGCTCACTACCTGCTTCCACTATGGTTGCCTTTTGCACTAGCGACGCATAGTCCGTTAATTCCAACACTGCTACTCTATTCTGAATCCATTGTTTCAGCCCTTGCTGAAACCTTCTTGACCTCTTCAAGTCAGTATTTACAAAATCTGGCACAAACCTAGACAATTCAGTAAACTTGGCCTCATATTCGGCCATAGTCATGTTATCCTGTTTCAGTTCCAAAAACTTCCTTTCCATTTGTGCTTCCATGAACACAGGGAAATACTTTTCCAGAAATAAAGTAGTAAACCTTGCCCAGGTAACAACGGTATTGGTTTCTAGGTTTTTCTTTGATTACCACCAGTAGTTAGCCTCCCCTTTCAGGAGGTAAGTAGCAAAGACGGTCTTTTGGGCTTCCTCAATACCTAGGATTTCAAAAGATTTTTCCATTTCCTTCAACCAAGCTCTTGCCTCAACAGGGTCAGCAGATCCCTGAAATTCCGGGGGTCCTAAGGACTTAAAAGCCTTAAAAGCACTATGCCCCGCAGTATTGGGGCCTGGTGGTGGTGGCGGTGGGTGTTGGTTCAAATTCTGTCGGAGTAGGTGCATAAATTGGTCCATCGGGTTTCCACCAGGAACCTCTACATTCTGAGTACTCTCATACTCTTCCTCTTCGTAGTCCTGATCATCAAACTCATTGTAATCATCATCCTCTCCGCTTCCTTCATACTCACCTTCCTCACGGTTTTGTTCTTCCATCTCGTGGAAGTCTGGGTT
Source organism: Heracleum sosnowskyi (assembly GCA_030848705.1). NCBI lineage: Eukaryota > Viridiplantae > Streptophyta > Magnoliopsida > Apiales > Apiaceae > Heracleum > Heracleum sosnowskyi. The sequence goes on from CM061243.1 coordinate 67,743,746, forward strand.
TTCTCCCTCATTACGATAATCTTGCCTTTCCTCTCCCTGGTTAACACTACCCTGAGCCGCAGAATTGGCAAGGCGTGCTCGGGTTCCCATACGTCGGGGTGGCATTTTCCTGATGTTTTTAAACAAAGCTTTTATTAAACCCATTTGTTTCTTTTTACAAAACATTTGGTTGAATCAATTGAGTCCTTGGTGAAAATCTAGGAATCATCCTTGCTCACACAAAACTCTTTTTTTTTTTTGTAAATAAATAAAAAAAAAATATTTATTTTTTTTTTCCAAATGGGGGTTTGCACAGTTTATATGTCAAAACTAATAACTTGTAAAACAATTGAAATAGCAGGGGATACCAAATTTAAGACTGAAAGCTTTAAAGAAACTGAAAGGTACGAATATATACATAAGTGACATAAAGTCACGAGGTACTGAAACTAAGTTTCAACAAAAGCGAATACATCGCTGAAATACATCGTCCGTACAACAGTCAAAAGCTAAGTACTACCAGTCAACATCTGCTACGTCAGTCTGATTAGCCTATCTCTAACTCAGAAAGGATACTACTATACATCGGAACCATCCACAAAAACTGGCACTACTAACGGCCCTCTAAGTTTAGAGAACTAAGTTATCTATCACCTATCAAGTCTCCCCATCCGAGCGGGTCAGATTCCTGACACGCGCCATAGCATCTGCCCAAATCCTCTCTGTAGCTAGTCGGGGTACCAGTCCCTCAGCAATAACAGACATGCCTCTCATGCGGACCATAGCTCGCCACTCAATGCGGGAAATCTCAAGTCTCATCTCCATAGGAGTCATACACCTCATCCCGTCCTGATAAGAACGACGGATCTCTCTCTTCGCTGCCAACTATCTCCTCAACTCATCAGCTCTAGCCTCTGCCGCTGCCACGTCAGTGGTCAGCCGGCCAATCATCCAATCATGGATCACAGTAGGTACTCCAGTAGGTGAGGGAGGAGGTGTGTCTGGATCAGTCATAGCCTGGTCCTCCTCATATCCCTCAGGGGTCTCATCATCATCCGTAGTGGCTACATCAGGTACAATCTGATCCCCCTCAGTAGAATCATCATCATCAGTCGAATATCCCTCAAGAGAGAGAATAGGAGAAGTAGGAAAGTCAAACACAGTCGTGGGGCCCTCTTCCGGATCATCGTCTGGGTCCTCAGTATCCTCCTCGGGATCCTCCATGGGGTCGTCCATGGGGTCGTCATCAGCCGCCAGCAGAGCCTCGTCATGCTGCGTCTCAAAGTCATCAGCCTCCTCGGCCGCGAATACCTATACAAGCGAAAACTAGGTTACTATACTGTGTAATCAAAGTTCCCTTGCGGGTTTTAACAGTCGGTGCTACATCCGGTAGCCCAACCATGAACTCGATGGGAGTTCTTCTTGTTATTATAGTTGCATTTATTATTCCTAACGCCCTATCGTTTCTGAGATTAATAACTATAGGCTCTGATACCATTTCTGTAACACCCCCAGACCCGGGGTCGGAGATCTGGGTTGTCACGATCCCTTGTTCCGTACAAACACTTAATTCTTGAACTATAAAACAATGCATCATCACACATGGTGACCCCACCATCAATATACTCACGCCAGTTATGTCTCAGAAACGAACTTACAATACAGTAGTCATATGATCCACAAATTAAAGTTATTACAACCCAAAAGTAAAATACTACAACCTACTACCAATATGATTTCTATGTGAAATCATAAGGTAGCGCAAAAGTTTGTTCTTGTTCATTAATATACATAAGTGATACTTATAATTAAACCGGAGCAACAAGAGTTACACTCCGAACCAACTCAGGTTTTCTACCTGATCCTCTGTAACAACCATGTTACGGGCGGCCTGTATAGCTCTGACGCGCTTCCGAGCGGTACGGCGAATCCTGGCCATCTACTCTAGCTGTTGTGTTGTGATATATATTATAGAAAGAAAAGCAAGAGTGAGCACTCGGCCCAGCAATAATACAATACATCATAAGCATATAAGTAAGCTTATATCATAAAGAAAAACCTTTAAAACCTCATTCGTATACAAAATGATATATTTATTTCTCTTTTCGTCAAAACATACCATACATTACGACTATTGTATGAGGAACATCATTATTCATTACTGTCACATTATCAGTAACTCAGCGCATAGGCTTTTGTTACAATGTGCAGCTCAACTCCAATTGGAGGGAAGGGAATGTACTGGAACACCCGATACACGGTGATCAGCCGTTGTATCGTAACTTTTCTTTTCTACTAGTAGAAGGACGACTTCCTGTTCGGTTATCACCCTGACCGCATACGGGCCATTGTGCTAAGAGATCACTACCCCGGGCCTATTTCATCACCGGGTAAGCCTTAGCACGCAAGAGATCACTACCCCGGGCCTATTTCATCACCGGGTAGGCCTTGATAATTTTGGCACTACCCCGGCACCTATTTCATTGCCGTGTAGACCTTTCCAATTCCCATGATGAAAAATATTAATGAAACGGAAATCGGAATTTAATTCCATTTTTCCCGAGTACAAATACTCGTCAAAACTTTGTAACCGTTCAGAATACCTTACTCCAGAGTAATTGAAAGGAGTAAGTCAAAGTGTGGGTTGACATTAGCCAACGAGACTACCGATGATTAATACGTATTTTGAAATCATGACCAGGGAGTTAATTGAAATATCAGAGTTCAGTGAGTTTGAAAAACTCTATTTGAATGGGGGAGCAATCCCCTAGTCATAGATACTTTAGAGGAACCGCGGAAGTAAATCACTGTCCTCGAATTCTTGAACTAGATTCCCAGTTTTCGAGGAGTTGGAAATAATATTGTTTGCATTTAATTACCTTTAACTATCTTAAAATAATAGTTGGGAATCTCTATTTTAATACATTTTCTGAAAATCAGAAATTTATATTTTTGTGTAAATAATAGAACCTTGGATCATATAATAAGGTTCTATGATTTTAAATCATTTTTGGAATATTTGATAAATACTCAAATAATTAATATTAAATTTTTATTCAATATAACTACTTAAGTGAATATTCAAAATAATATTCACTTAATTAAATAATAATCAATTAATAAATATTGAATTATTATTCAATATAAACACTTAAGTGAATATTTAAAAATGATAATATTCACTTTATTTAAATAATATTCAAATAATATTTATTATAATATTATTCAAATATCTCACCTTAAATATCCCATAATATAGATATTGGAATATTTAATAAACATTTAAAACATAACTGTCCCTGGAACCTTCCAGCTTTTGATAGTAGTTTAAAAATAATTAATAATTTGACTCCCGGTCTAAGTTTTTAAAACCATCGTACTAGTACTCTATACTTAGAGTCTTTAATCCTCAACCTTGGTATATATCTAGTACTTAGCTAGTATATAACCCTTATACAGCTTTTTACAAAGCAAAACAGTTTCACGTTATTTTACAGCATAAAGCAGCATATATAGCAATATCACAACACATATCACAACAGCATCATTATATGGTACAGGGTTTGAAAACTTGCCTTGGGGTCTTGGTGGTGTGGTAGTGGGGGCTTGAGAGTGTGCGCGTCGATCTATAATAAGATACAGAATTCACAGTCAGTCCCCTAGAACCATTTAATGTGCCTTAACTTAAGCACTCAAGTTCTATTAATAAAAGTCAAACGTCTCGCTCTCGGTCTTCTATAACCTCATGACGTTCCTTAATCCTCTAAGTCAAAAGCTTGGGTGAAAACCATTCACAAATCCCAAGTTCTTTTACTTTACCATTTCCTTGTTTTAAACCATCCCCTTAAGGGTATTTCACTCGCGCAACTTTTGTTCGCGTATTTTTATAAAATCACCAACTCATATTTTTACCTCGAACTCTTCTAGGATTCCTTTCCTTATTATACATACTAGTATCCATTTTAATATCTCAACCCAATTCCAATTTTAAAGGGCTTGATCCCTAGATCAAAGTTCATACAATGAACTATCTCGTTACGTGAAACCGCTTTTACTAAAACGGACGTTTCTCCTAAACCGTAAATCAAAACGATACGATTCTTTCGCTAAAATACTCTAGGAAACAGATCCTACATGCTCATGGTCAGAGACCTCAAGTGTATGCCCTGTTTTGCAGTCATAGTTTCTGTCTAAACTACCTAAGTAAAAATCGACATGGTAACGGCGCTTACGCGTAATTCCCGTGTTTTAAAACACTCCAACCAATCTACAATCCACCATCAATCAATCCACCAATCAAACTCAAACTAATACTTCCATTTTCTGTCTAAACAAGGTCACACCCTAAACCACAAGTTCATCCACAACTTAACCATCAAACATGCTTAAAATCATGCATACATGTTATATTCTAACATAGATTCAATCTAACACTTCTAACTTACTAGATCAAGCAAGAATCTTAAAAAGAAAGAAGTTTTATACCTTCCTTGGAGCTTAACAAAGACTATATATTGATGATATATCCTTCCTTGCTCCTTAACTATGTAAATCAAACCTAAGATCATCAAAACAAAACAAGATTCTATGAGTTTACTATTCACATCACTATTCATCATCAACTTTGAATCCATTTTTGATCAAGTTATGATCCATGGATGAAGCTAAGATTAGAGATCTACCTTGGATATAGGATGAGGGTGATTTAGAGCCCAAGATCAAGAATTATGGTTGAGTGGAAGTATGAGCAAAATGTTTAAGGACTTGGAAAGATGAAGAAGCCGAAAGTTTGTTCTTCATGGATGCATCCTTTCTTGATTTGTTTTCTTTGCTTTTTCTTTTCTTTTTGTTTTGTCTAATTACCTTTAACACTTTGTAATTAAATTGTGTGGCTAGAAACTTGTTTTGTCATCAATGACAAGGTCATTTTGGATGAGTGGTGGTGGTGAAAGTGGTGACAAGGTGGTGATTCATCACCTTGTCATCACTTTGTCATGCTTATGTCATTTCCTTGAATCATGCTTATGTCATCCTTTGCATCCTCAATTCTTTTATATATTGCACTTGATGATCTCATATAATACTCCTTCTTTGATTAGGGTTTAATCCATAATTTATTACGCTTTTGTTTCGCGATAGTTTCTAGTGGTTTTAAAGACGTTTCTCTGTACCAAAGCTAGGGTACTTCCTTTATCCTTCCATTACCTTTGTCTAATATATAATCTTAGGTTTCTCACCTTGGTTTAAGATATGATCATGTATTTCTCATTCCACATACTTTCTCAAAACGATCAAATCAATTCATCCTTAACTGTCCAGTGAATAGTGATTTAAAACTCGGAGGGGAATCTTCTGATTCTGATCGCGTTTACATTCTTTTATTCTTCCTATCCATCAATAATATCACTTCGAAACATTCATTCCATGTCGTCTACATAGTGTGGGCTGAAAAACGTTTCGTCAGCAAATTTACTATTCATTAGTGGAAATTCACTATTCATCAAGGTTTTAATTATTACAAAAATTTGGGATATTACACAACTGATCAGGATTGCTGACGTCATCAGGATTGCATGGTCGTCAGGATCAGAATACATATCAGGACTGGATCAGGTTTGATCATCAGGACTGGAAGCTGATCAGGATTCCTACTTCGAGTTATATTTGGAGTCTATTTAAACATGGAAGTTTATTCTGTCGGTTCCTTGTTTGTAGAATGTAGCTATCAATTATGGATAGGTTTCAATCTTTGTAATTGATTAGGACTTATCATTGATAGAGAAGCTGTGTAGTATATAAACACAGTTTTGGTTTCGATTTATGAACGTGAACATAATCGATCATACACTTGAGTATTTGTGTAACCTAGCAGTTCTCAAGAACATCAGAATTTCTTGAGAGAGTTTGTAACAGTTTTATATCAGATTTAATAAAGCTGTTATCTTTCTTTCATATTTGTGATATATACATTAAGAAGTCAATTATCTTATAATATTGTATTCAACCCCCCTTCTACAATAGATTATTACTGGGCAACAATTGGTATCAGAGCAAACTGATTTAATTCTGAATCAGATACGATCTAAAGATGTCGACAACCAAGTATGAAAGCATGAAGATTCCCATCTTGAAGAAATCAGAATATCCAACATGGAGGGTAAAGATGATTATGTACCTGGACGCTATGGATCCTGACTATTTGGACAGGATTCGTGATGGACCATATATTCCTACAAGGATTGTAGAACGAACAGATACAGTACCTGAACATTATGTGGTCAAGGCTAAAAGTGAATGGACTCCAGAAGAAAAAGCTCATGTACTCAAGGAACCAAAGATAAAGAATATCTTGCACAGTAGTCTTGATGTTGTCATGTCAAACAGAGTGATTGCATGCAAGTCTTCAAAAGAAATCTGGGATACTTTGGAAACTCAGTGCCAGGGATCTGCATCTGTCAAGAAAAACAGAAGGGCTCTTTTGATTCAAGAATATGAACAATTTGATGCAAAACCTGATGAGAGCTTAACTTATCTATATGATAGATTTCTGACACTATTGAACAGTTTATCTTTAGTTGACAAGGAATATGAAACTGAAGATTCAAACACCAAGTTTCTAAGAGCTTTACCTGAAGAATGGGACACTCAGACCTCGATCATTAGACATCAGTATGATCTGAACACTGTGTCTCTTGATGAAGTCTATGGGATGCTAAGAACTCATGATCTTGAAGTTCAACAGAGAAAGAACAAGAAAAGCAGCAAGGCAAAATCAATTGCTTTGAAAGCAGAGGCTAAATCAAAAGGAAAAACTATGGAGGTCTCTAGAAGTAAAACAAGAATAGTTGAGTCAGATCCTGATGACTCTTCATCAGATACTGATGGCAATCCTGATGCCAATACTGATGATGATTCTTCTGACTCAGACATGGAAGAGATGGTTGCTATGATTGTCAGAAACTTCAGGAGGATGAAGTTCAGGAAGAGTAGAAGACAAGGAAACTTTCAGAAAAAGGCTTTCAATGCAAACAAAGACAAGTATATCAAAAAGGACAGCAAGAGTAGCAAATTTGACAAGTCAAAGGTTAGGTGCTACAAGTGTAATGGTATGGGTCACTTTGCTTCTGAGTGCAAGAAGACAAAGGCACTTATCACATCAAGCAAGGATTGGATGGACTCTTCCTCAGAATCTGATACTGAGGTAACTCTAATCATCTTGCTATTGATTGTAAGAAGAGTAAGAAGAAGATTGCTGATATTTCTAAGTCTGATGTTAGGAATAGATCAGTATTTTATAAACCACAGAAGTCCTGTTTTCATTGTGGTAGTATATGGTATTCTATTTATACTTGTAAAGATTATCATGAGTTGTACTATAACTTTTATGATCCAATGCCTAAAGTTGATAAAAATAGTGCAAACTCTGGTAGCATTAAGAATGTCAAGTTGGAACATGCTTTTGTTAATACTAATACTGACAAAGCAAATCCTGATGGAGTAAATCCTGTCAGGACTACTAAGGTCAGAAAGTCTTCTGCTGTGAATGTTAATAAAATGCATGACAAAGGGACCCAACAAGTGTGGGTTCCTAAACATTCTAATTAGTGTTTTGAAATTCTGATGCAGGGTAAAAAGAAAAATGTGTTAGTCATGGATAGTGAATGTTCTGTGCACATGACTGGAAACAAAGCCCTGTTATCAGAATATGAGGAAAAAGTTGGCCCAACTGTGTCTTATGGAGATGGCAACATTGGACAAACTTTGGGATATGGCAATATAATCATTGGAAATGTCATCATTGAAAAAGTAGCTCTAGTGAAGGGACTAAAACACAACCTGTTGAGTATTAGTCAAATCACTGACAGAGGTTATCATGTCAACTTCTATTCCACACATTGTGAAGTAGTCAGTAAAGCAACAGGAAAGATAGCTCTGACTGGCTACAAGCATGGTAACATATATGAAGCCAACATTCTCTCAAATACTGATGACTCTCCTACCTGTCTGATCAGTAAAGCATCAGTAGATGAAAGTTGGAATTGGCACAAGAAGCTTTCTCATCTCAACTTCAGCAATATAAATGAGTTGGTTAAGAAAGATTTAGTGAGAGGATTACCAAAAGTATTATATACACCTGATGGACTCTATGATGCATGTCAGAAATCAAAACAAAGAAGGACATCATTTCAGAGTAAATCAGAATCCTCTATTGAAGAACCATATCACATGCTACATCTTGATCTATTTGGTCCAGTCAACATCATGTCCATCAGTAAGAAAAGGTACACTCTTGTAATTGTTGATGAATATTCTAGATTCACCTGGGTGTATTTTCTGCACAGAAAAGATGAGACTCCTGAAGTTCTGTTGGATCATGTGAGAATGATTGAGACAACCACAATCTACAAAGTCAAGATACTGAGAAGTGATAATGGTACTGAATTTAAGAATTCAAAGATGGAAGAGTTCTGCAAATACAAAGGAATCATTCAACAATTCTCTGCTCCTGGCACACCCCAACAAAATGGAGTAGTTGAAAGGAAAAATAGAACTCTTATTGAAGCTGGCAGAACTATGTTGGAAGAAGCAAAATTACCTACATATTTCTGGGCAGAAGCAGTCAACACAGCATGCTATACTCAAAATCTGACATTAATAAACAGACATGGTGTTACTCCTTATCAATCACTCAAGGAAAAGAAACCTAGTCTGAAGCATCTGCATGTGTTTGGCTGTAAATGTTTTGTTCTCAGAACTCATCCTGAACAGCTAGGGAAATTTGAAACAAAGGCTGATGAAGGAATTTTCATAGGCTATCCTGCATCAAGAGCCTTCAGAGTTTTTAATTTGAGAACAAGAACTGTCATGGAGTCAATACATGTATCTTTTGATGACAAGAAGATAACTGGAATCAATGAAGACTCTCATGATAGATTGATTTTTGAAAATGAAGCTACCAAGGAACCTGAAGAAAGTGAATCAGATCCTGTCAATACATCAGATCCTGATGGGTCACCAAATCCTGATGACACACCAGATGATGATGGTGCTAATACTGATGATGCAATCAATAGTGATACTTCTAGTAGTGCTAATATTGAGGGGGAGCAACAGCATTCTACTACAAGTTCAGAGACAGCTCAATCATCAGGACAGAATTCTTCAGATACTGATTCAAGTGATGATCCTGATAACTTATCAGGAGGAGATAGCAATTATTCAGGGGGGGCTTCAAATCAAGCAAATTCTTCAAATCAAGATAACACCAATCCAGGGGGAGCATCTACTTTAAGGACTGATTTACCACCAGCAAGGAAATGGACTGCAAGTCATACTCCTGATTTGATCATTGGGGATCCTGATGCAAGTGTTCAAACAAGAAGTGCAACTCAGAATGAATGTCTATACAATAACTTTCTATCCAAGGAGGAGCCAAAGAAAGTTGAAGATGCACTGAAAGATGTTGATTGGGTTACTGCAATGCAAGAAGAACTGAATGAATTTGAAAGAAATGAAGTCTGGAAACTGGTACCAAGACCAAAGAATAGATCAATTGTTGGTACAAAGTGGATTTTCAAGAACAAGACTGATTCTGATGGAGTAATAATCAGAAACAAAGCTAGACTAGTTGCAAAAGGGTATTCTCAACAAGAGGGAATTGACTATGATGAAACTTTTGCTCCTGTTGCAAGATTAGAAGCCATCAGGATATTTCTTGCTTATGCAGCTCATAAGAAATTCAAGGTTTTCCAGATGGATGTTAAAAGTGCTTTCTTAAATGGAGAACTGGAGGAAGAAGTCTATGTTGAGCAACCTTCTGGTTTTATTGATCCTAAATATCCAAATCATGTCTACAGATTGGATAAAGCACTTTATGGACTAAAGCAAGCTCCAAGAGCATGGTATGAAACTTTAGCTCTATTCTTACTGGAAAGTGGATTCAAAAGAGGTGCTATTGATAAAACTCTATTTTATTTGAATCATGGTAAGGACTTGTTGTTAGTTCAGATTTATGTTGATGATATCATTTTTGGGTCAACAAACAATAAGCTTTGTGAAAAGTTTTCCAAGCTTATGCAGTCAAGATATCAAATGAGCATGATGGGAGAAATGAGTTACTTTCTTGGTCTTCAAGTTAAACAGACTGATGAAGGGATTTTTATCAATCAGTCTAAATATACAAGGAATTTATTGACAAGGTTTAACATGCAAAATAGTTCTCCTGCTACAACTCCCATAGCTACAGCTACCAAACTTGATCCTGATCAAGGTGCTGAGGTAGATTTAACTCACTAAAGAGGAATGATTGGCTCTTTATTGTATCTCACTGCAAGTAGACCAGATATCATGTTTGCAACATGTCTGTGTGCAAGATTTCAAGCAAAACCTAGAGAACCCCATCTGATTGCAGTCAAAAGAATTTTCAGATATCTCAAAGGCACTTCTTCACTTGGCCTTTGGTATGAAAGGGAATCAGATTTTGGGTTGTGTGGTTATTCAGATGCTGATTTTGCAGTATGCAAAATAGACAGGAAAAGTACTTCAGGAAGCTGTCAGTTTTTGGGTGGAAGACTAGTTTCATGGTTCAGTAAGAAGCAAAAATCCATTTTCACTTCAACTACAGAAGCTGAGTACATTGCTGCAGGAAGTTGTTGTGCTCAGATAATGTGGATGAGAAATCAGTTGTTAGATTATGGCCTGTCATACTCAAAAATCCCTATTTATTGTGATAACCAAAGTGCTATTGCAATGACAGGAAATCCAGTTCAACATTCTCTTACTAAACACATCAGTATTCGATATCACTTCATAAGAGAACAAGTTCTGGAAGGAACAATTGAACTTCACTTTGTTCCTACGGATCAGCAACTAGCTGATATATTCACCAAGCCACTACCTGAAGCTACTTTCAATAAATTGGTGAATGAACTTGGAATGATGAACTTTGAGAATTTATGAGGAAAGCTACAGAGAGGAAATCCTGATAACTGTCAAATCCTGATGGTTATTCAGAAAGGTATGTTTTCTTTGATCAAATCCTGATAGGATGCAATCCTGACCGGAAGTCAACTGGTTAATCCTGATGTTCAGGTCAGTATTTCATTGCTTAATTTGTGCCTAATTTTTTGTCAGTATCTGCTGATGGACGGTTGAGTTTTAGTAGGACAACTGTATGAGCGCGTGTGTTGCACTGTTATAGATATACATATATATACACATAAAAAGCGGTGCAGTTTCATTTAAATTACACACGTAATCTGTCCACTAATTATTTGTGCACAAATCATATCTTGCCACCTGTTATTGAGAGTAAAGTTTTGTTCTAACAAAATACTTTTACTTATTCTAAATCATTAATTACTCTCTTATCATCAGTTTTTCGATTTTCTATCTCTCTCTGTGCTTACAAACCCTAACTATTTTCAAACATCAATTCTCAAGTTTTTTTTAAGAATTACAATGGCGTCTTCATCATTCATGAACAAACAAACAGTGATTAGTGGTGTTACTTTTGCCACTAATAATTTTGTGGCTATTCTAAATCATCAAGATTTACCCAATGAGTTTCATATAATTCAAGATTTTCTAGCTTCAAGCCCATTGAAGTTTGCTTTAACAGAACCTGCAAGTGTTTCTTTTAAGTCTGTAATGCAGGTGTGGAACTCAGTTACTTTTGACAAAGGGTATTCTGACACCATCTTGATGAGTTTTGAACATAATGGAATTACTCACTATGTGACTCCTGCAATTGTGGAGGAAGCCCTGCATTTACCTGTTCTTGGTGATGCTATTCCTGCTAATGTTTCGGACTCTACTCTTTTTGAGTTTGTTACAAAGTTGGGCTACAATGGTGAAGTAAAGAGATATGGCAATCTCTTTAGGACAAAGCTTAAGAAGGAATGGAATTTCTTCTTTGATACGATCAGCCGCTGTTTCCTGAACAAGACATCAAATTTTGATGCTCTTCCATCAGGATCTCTTAAAATTGGATACTCTCTTATCCACTCTACAGTGTTTGATTATGGGTCGTTTATCTTAAAAGCTTTAAGTGATAGGAAATCAGATAAGTTAGGTTCTGTCTGTTTTCTTAGATTTTTACAGTTGATATTTAATCACTTGTGTCCTAATGTTGTTTTTGAGAATGATGTAGTTCTACCTATCTGTAGAATTACTGAGAATAATATTAAGTCCTTAGTCAACAGTGATAAGGCAAATGGTTTCATAGGAAATGCTTTTATTCCTGATGAGGTTAGGTTTTTCTTACATAGGAAAATGTCTACTCGTTATGGTTTAATTTCTAATGCTATGGGACAAGGCCAATCACACCTTGTTCCTAACCCAAGCATTCATCCTAAACAGTCTAAACAGTCAACTGCCACCTCTAATGTCTCTCAAAAGATTTTAGTTGTAAAAGCAAAGAAGTCAGCTAGAACTGATGTGTCAGGAAGGAAATCAGGTTCAAAGGATTTTTCTTCTACACCACTCACTAAAAAGAAGTTACAAGGGGGTGTACAAGGGGTCCTGGTGAAGAAAGCTGCAAAAGGTGTTGAGGTTGTTTCTGTTAAAAGAAAATTAGTTCTCAGGGATGAGACTGATTCAGAGGATGACTTACCTATATCCTCTGTGATGAATGTGAATAAGGAAGTTGCTGATACTGCTACTGCAGCTGTGGTTCCATTGTCTACACCACAGAAGAAAAGGAAGTTATCAAAAAGCAGGTATCAAATTCCTTTAGAAAAGAAGCAGGATACTGATGTACAGGACACTTCTATTCTGATTGAGCAATCAATTTCTACTGCTCAAGCAAATCCTGATGTTAGTATTCCTGATGTTGCACCAAGTCAAGTGGTTACTATTTCAGACTCTCCAGCACAGGACTCTCCAACAAAAAGACATGTTGATATTTCATGGGAGAAGTATGGTGCTGCTGCTTCCAATCTTGGGATAAAACATCCAATGGAAAAGCTAAGGAAGACGGAAGAGTTAGTCTATCAGAGACAGAAGAAACTGAAAGGATCAAGCCCACAAGAACCTGAACCTCAAAGTGGTTCAGCAGCTCTTTCTGATGATTCCGCCATACAAGAACCACTCAATCAAAGTTTGAGTGAAGGCTTAGCTAGTGGAATGGTCCCACAAGAACCATTTTCTCAAAGGGAGAATGAAGACATCAACATTCCAGCTACACAAGAACCATCTTCTCAAAGTGAAGATGCAGGCCAAGCTACAGTTTCTGAGAAATTTCCTGACACAGCTCAAGGGATTTTTGGTGCAGATGAAGTTCAAAGATTGGTCGAGGACACTGTCAATGAGGGAAGCACACAAGAACCTTTAACTCAAAGTGTTGAAGAAGCTTCTGAACCTCAAGCTCCACAAGAACCATTGGTAGCAAATACTGATGCAAGCATGTCAAATCTTGACGGTGTTCATCCTGACGCTAGTGGTGCTCCTGATGCTGAGCCTATCCTGATACAGCCACTTCGTTCAAGACCAATGGATCGTCATATCACAGATTCACAGGATAAAATGAAAGGTATAGTTATTCCTGATCCTGATGTTACTCATAGTACTGATGATGATGACTCTAATGATAGTGATGATGATGAGAATCGAAAAGAGAAGGAACAGCTTGCTACAGCACTCAAAGTTAGTCTTGGAACTAATTTTGGTTCATCAAGTACATATATGGCTGGCAAAGCTTCCACTGGGAAAGATCAGAGACAAGATTTTTCTATTCCTTCCTTTAATCCTGCTGAGGCACTTAGACAGAATGAATGGAACAATTCATGGCACAGATCTGCTGAATCTGTAAGTTATTCTTCTGCTTTGGAACATGCCTATGATGTAGTGAAGTCTATAGAGAATCAAGACTTGAAGAATCATCTGAAGGCTACAACTCTGTTATCCAAAAGTCTAAAAAGTGAGATTGATTCTATCAAGAACTCAACTGAGTTGGTGAGGAATGATATTTCTCAAAGTTTTACAAAGGTGCCTACTGCTTTTCAGCTAAGGGTAGTAGAATCCCAAGTGAAATCTGTCATTTCTGAACAAACCTCCATCAACAGAAGGATTGATTCTGTGGATACCAAGGTAACTGACATTCAAACCTCTCTTTCCTTAATTTTGAATTTATTGTCAAATACTGATGTCAAAAAAGGGGGAGAAGGTTAGTCGGACAAAATGCACACCTGATCTAGTATTAAGGAATAATGATGATGATACTGGAGATGATGGTAGTGACAAAGTGATACAAGGAGAAACCTCTGATGCTGCTGTTATGAAGTCTACAATTCAAACTTCACAAAGTCAAACAACGCAGTCAACTCATGTTTCTGATTCTGGAGTTAAGACAGTAAGAACGTTGGTGCAATCTCAGATCCTGACGGAAGAACAAATCCTGACACCTGGTCATGGACATACTCTTGCTACAATTCCTTAAGGTGATGAAGATATTTTTATTGATAATCCTGAAGATGCATCAAATTTATTCCAGAAGTTTACTACAAAGGATGGCAGAATTGTTACTCTATATCATACTGATAAAAGAGTTCAACAATTATTTGCAAGAAAAGCACTCTCTACAGCAAGTGAAGAATATCCAGATCTCTCAAATAAAGAATTCTTGAGACAACAAAAAGAGATAATGGAAAGCTATTCTGTTTCTACTAGAGGCAGAGGAGGCAGAGGTAGGAGAGGAGCTAGAAGAAGTAGAAGAGGTTCTTCAACTCAAACAGTACCTAGACAGACAAGGCCTAGAGGGTTAAGAATTGAAGAAATTCCTGAACCTATTCAAACTCTAGTAGTTCCTGACAGATCTACTTTTGGTGATGATGGAAATATCGAAGAAGAACCTGAATTGAGAAGAAAATCAAGAAAATCAACTCTCTGCAATACAAATCAAATTGAAGAATCAAATCCTGATGTTGTTCCTGATAATATTCAAGATCCTGATGATTCTGAAATTCTGCAAGAGATTGATTTGATAATCTTATCTACTGTGGTTGATTTTCGCAACAAAGAAGTAGATGAAGAAGAAGAAGCCAGAAGAAGAGAAATCACAAAAAGAACAAATAGAGATTTCAATCTCTATAAACAAAGGCTTAAAAGTTCAAATGAAAGAAACTGGAGGAACCCAAGCAGACAAGAATCTTTACTGGAAAGAAGCTATGCCTTTGAAAAGGAAAAAGATAAGAAGTGGAAACATATTAGTACACTGAGGTGTGATACACTTATCAATTTTCAGTCTGGAGGAATTATTACAAGTGCTTCAAGTGTTGTTGATTTATCTGAGATGGTTAGATCAAAAGCACTCTGGTTAAAGATGTTTTCAAATCTGAAGCAATTGACAAGTAATTCAAGAGGAGGTATTGGACACATGGATGCTGAATATCTGAATATGTCATATGTTGATCCTTACTCCTTAACTGAAATTGGAGGTACTTTAACTTCTGAAAACCTGAACAATTTACTAGTTGTTGATATAGTTATAGATTGTCATGATGGTTTTGACAAGAAAGAAAAGCTTCTGTACTTCATGAAAGATGGTAGTGTGAAGATTCTATCTATTCAAGATCTGCTGATGAAAACTACACAGGAACTGAAATATGTTCATTATCTTTTGAGATCGAAGAATCAAATGTGCAAAGAATGGAGTGACATGATTTTGTCAACAATAAGAAGATGACTGGATGGAAACAGTAATTTCAATGGTAATTATACTCCCATGTACTTAAATCAAAGAGGTCAGGATGTGGAAATTCAAAGGGGTACTGCTGTTAAAGAAGTAACTTTTGGCATGACACAACTTACTCTCAATCCTGATGGGAAGGAAATTGCTTATCTTTTGCTTGAAGAGCATAGTCTTCAGAAAAGCTCCATATTGAATCTCAGAGCAACTATCTACCAGATTAATGAGGAAGATGAAGAACTCATAAATCTTAAGGAAAGACTGATTCAAATTCTTGAAGAAAAAGAAGAAAATTTGTTATCCAACTTCTTGAAGATGAATCTGTTCTATCAAAGAATTTAAACAGATAAGTTGTTGCTGCAAATACTTGTACATTTTGTATATATGTTTTTGACATCATTGAATCTTAGGAATCTATACTTTATTTCACAAAGTATGAGATTGGGGGAGATTGTTAGATCAGAATTCAATGATCGTCAGGAGCTAGACTCAACTGATCAGGATTTCTGACGTCATCAGGATTGCATGGTCGTCAGGATCAGAATATATATCAGGACTGGGATCAGGTTTGATCATCAGGACTGGAAGATGATCAGGATTCCTACTTCGAGTTATATTTGGAGTCTAGTTAAACATGGAAGTTTATTCTGTCGGTTCCTGGTTTGTAGAATGTAGCTATCAATTATGGATAGGTTTCAATCTTTGTAATTGATTAGGACTTATCATTGATAGAGAAGCTGTGTAGTATATAAACACAGTTTTGGTTTCGATTTATGAACGTGAACATAATCGATCATACACTTGAGTATTTGTGTAACCTAGCAGCTCTCAAGAACATCAGAATTTCTTGAGAGAGTTTGTAACAGTTTTATATCAGATTTAATAAAGTTGTTATCTTTCTTTCATATTTGTGATATATACATTAAGAAGTCGATTATCTTATACTATTATATTCAACCCCCCTTCTACAATAGATTATTACTGGGCAACACTTTCCATTCTTCTTGTGAAGGATCTGACATCTATCTTTCTCAAAGGAAACAGCATATCCTCTGTCACAGAAATGACTGATGCTAAGAAGATTGAACTTCAGACCTTCCACAATAGATACATCTTGAATGATAACATTTCCAAACTTCAAATAGCCATATCCTCTGGTAATACCCTTGTTGTTATCTCCAAAGGTAACTCCTGGGCCGGCTTTCTCAACCACATTTGATAGCAGGGCTCTATCTCCGGTCATATGCCTTAAACAGCCACTGTCAAGAACCCACATAACACGGTTTACCTGTTCCACACCCTGCAGTATCAAATTGATTAGTCTTTCCTCGGAACCCAAACTTGATTGGGTCCGGCATATTTAAAGAACTAGCATTTGTCAGGCAAAACAACATTTTTAACTGTAACTACATAAATCTCTTTCACAAAAGAGCGTTTCCATTTATAGCCAGCCTTAACACATTTCTGAGTAGGCTTAGGGATAAATGGATCCACTCTAGTCTTTGGAGGACTAGTAGTCTTAGATCTAACATGCTTTTTATTATTAACATGTTGACGTGGAGCAGTCTTATTCTCAGATACATGCTTACTATTAAAATAAGCATACATAACATTGAAAGCACAAGACATACAATTTACCACACCACATGCTTTATGAGAAAGATTAACAGCAGGCATGTTGGTTCTACGGTTGTTTTGATCCACTTTATGAATGACTGACTTAGTCTCCGTTGCTGAAACAACTTTGACTGGTTTGTCAGACATACACTTGTTGGACTGATCAAGATCAAAAGCACGATCCTCCATACGTATCTCCTCTTCAATGAGTATTCATTTAGAGGTTCTCCTTGGGACTCTCTAAAGAAAGGTTTATCAATACCCTTAAGCACATCTGGTATACCCCTTTCTTCAGCACTGACTCTGTTAGGGGTATTTATGTTTAATTCATCAATAGACTCATTATAGTCATAGCCTATGCCAACAAATTGACCAATAACTTGTTTATTGATGATTTCTTTAGCAGTCTTATAGGAGTTATAGTAAGCATTAGCCTTGACCTTAAGTTCACTAATTTGATCCTTAAAAATGGTTTCCAGTTGAATATAACATTTAACCCTATTCTCAAGAAATGCTATTTTCTTAGTGAGTTCATCCTGATTAACATGCACAAGTTTTAATTCTTTTATCTCCTTTTCAAGAGCTGTGTTCAAAAGAATTATTCTATCATTTTCTCTACGTGCACATGAAACAGTAGTACTAAGATGATAGATCATTTCAGTATCAGTAAACTTTACCTCTGACATGAATGTTGATGAAGTGCTTGCCTCATTAGCCATTAAAGCTAGGTTTCCAATTTCACCTGCTTCTTCATCACTATCAGTATCATCCCAACTCTTTCCTTCGGCAACATAAGCTTTCCCAATCTTATTCTTCTTGCTAGAATCAAATGAGTTCCTTCTCACTTGCTTTGGCTTTTTACATTCTGTAGGAAAGTGACCCAACTCATTACAATTGTAGCACCTGATTGTGCTTCTTTCCACAGTTCCAGTTTTATAGCCACCCCTTGTGCTATTTGTAGATGAGGAACCACCTCTCTGAAACCTGGTCTTGAACTTAAGATTGGAATTCCTTCTGAATCTGAATTTGCCAAATTTCCTCACTGTCATTGCCAAATCACCATCCTCCAGCTGATCAAGTTCTTCCAAAGAATAGAAGTCACCACCAGATTGATCAATGGATGTTAAACCATATTCAGCATCAATAACATCCAAGTTAGAACTGGAAGGTTGAACAACCTTCACTTCCAGTTTCTATGGGACTTCTGTTGTCAATGTAGTAGAAGTACTAACTATCTTTCCAGTTCCATATATCTCCTTTTGTTGAATCTGCTCCAGCTCATAGGTCTTCAAAACACCATACAGTCTTTCCAGAGAAATCTCTCCAAGATCTCTTGCTTCTCTGATTGCAGATATTCTGTGCTCCAAATGAATTGGAAGTGTCAGGAGGAACTTCTCGTTAATCTCCTTGATAGTATAGTGCTTTCCATTGAGATTCAGATCATTGATCAATTTGTTGTATCTCTCAAAAACCTTAGAGATACCTTCACCAGGGTTTGATCTGAAATGCTCATATGAAGAGGTGAGAATTTCCATCTTATTCTCTCTTACTTCCTATGTCCCCTCATTTATTATCTCTATAGTGTCCCAGAATTAATTTAATAAATAATTTACTTAATAGTAATAATTATTTATAAGAGAATAAATAGAATTCTTTGTCTTCTCAATTAATTCCAAAATCACTAAAACTTAAATGAAGAATAAACAATTTAGAACGTTGACACTCAATGTACTGTCTGGTTCATGAGTGACTAACGACAATGTCTGTTCTTCATCTGTTTGACTTTAAGCAGTGATTCACTTCCTTTTCATTCTAGATGTAAAACCTCATAATTTTTTTTAAAATATTAGATATCAGATTAGTTTTATTTATTTTAATTAGAAAATGCTAGAATTTCTTTTGTGCTAAT